>JALIZF010001905.1:0-1305000 GCA_029948255.1 Telmatactis stephensoni
CCCTAAAAGGTACCAATTCAAAAACAATAATAAAGAATTAAAGTAATGAAACACTTTGCTATCGATGTGCTTTGAAGATTCAAGTCAGATCATCGAAATACATCGTCCCTATCATGCTTATTTTAGGTAGTTTATTTACCCCCAAACTCCCTAAAATGTACCAGTTATGTCTCTGGTAGTCCACTTAAGTCTGAGACACCCCAAAAGGTACCAGATTGCAGGTAAACTCCCCCCCCCCCCTCCCCCCTGGGTCCGAGATTACCTGATATGTTTTAATTTGATTGATTGATTAATTGATTTTAATTTTCACTCGTTTTGAAAAATACATTCAATTTTTTGTAGAAGTGAAAAAGGCAACATTCAGACGGTGCTTTTGTGAGTTATTTATCATTTTAAAAACTCCGACACTTAAAACGGCACGACGTCGTTCATCCAGTGTCAGTTAAGTAGAACAAATATCAGTAAATTTGTACCAAATTGAGAGCCTGTTAAAAAGCTTGTGAGAAAGCAACATGTTTTAGAGAATGTAATTACTTTAAAAACTGAAAGCAAAAACAAAAAGGCATCCAAAGCATCCATATATAATAGAATATGTAATTAACTACCAATTAGAGTGTAACTAACACCTATGAGTAAATAGTAAAACCTTCAGTCTTGGAAACCCCAAACACGCTTCTTACCTGTGCTGCATCTAAGGGTTTTCACGACAGCTTTATATAAAGGAAAACACTTATTTCGTTACGTTATATTCTACTTTATCTTCTGCAAAGAATAAAGACTGAAAAAGTCATGAAGTTTTTCATGAAGATTTTTGTGATGACTATTCTTATTGGAGTTATACTAACTCCATCGACTCCTCGTGCCGTCCCTAAAAGTAAGTGACTCATAACTTTTGCATTCTTTGCTTTTGATTTTTGATTCAGTTATTGAATTAGCTTTTTTTTTCTTTTTATGTCCCAAGGAGAAGAAACTGAATTACCTAAAGACCTTGAAGAAAAGCTGAAGAATTCGAATGGCACAATTCCAGCCTCTAACGAAATTGAAATGATAAATAACGGTATAGGTGTATTCTATATGATATATATAATATTCATTCACCGTTTCTTTTCTTTTCTTTCTTTATTCTTTCTTCCTTCAAAACTATTTTCGCTTTTTCTTTCATTCATTCATTCATTCTTTCTTTCTTATTATTTTTCTTTTTTGATTCAAAGAACGGTAATCACGCCGAAGGTAATTCCGTTTTCCCCCTTTTTTCGTTCTTTCTCTTTTATTTTCTTATTATCATTCCAAGTCCGAAGTTCAATTGCATGTTTAATAGTAATCTCCGTCTATTTACCACATTTGTAAACTTGTATATCTATTTCCTGTTACGTCACTTCCTATATCCATATCTTATATATACATTTACCGATTCCAATTGTAATCCTTTTAAGCCTGATGAAGACTAGTATTGGCTAGTCGAAAATTCGCACATTAAAGAATTCCAGTTCTACGACGTATTGTTTCTTCAAGTTTCTCAAATTATTTTAATAGTTCGCTTCGCTTTGTTAATTTCAATTTTTTTCCATTCCTTTTTCCCGTTTCTCATTTCTACGCTCCTACCTTCTTTCCTTCTGTCTTTCTTCCTTTCTTTCTTTTTCCACCATTCCTTCCTATATCCATTCCTCCCTCCCCCTCCCCTCCTTCCTTCCTTGTTCATCTCTTCCTCCTTCCCTCCCTTCCTCCCCTCCTTCCATCTTCATTCCTCTTTCCCACACTCCTAACGTTCCTTCTTTCAATTCCCCTTTATCACATATTTCTTTATTTTGTCCAGCCACTGGGGAGTTACCCAAACTCTATCATATTGACATAATGGTTAACAATGAAGATCGCAAAACGCTTCGTAGCCTTGAAATACCAAGAGGATCTTTAAAGCTAAAAGAGAGAGGATCGACGAAAAGAAATGCCGACAGAGAGCGACAGAAAGTATGGAGAAAGAGAAAGATTCCGTGGGAGATCGATGGAAAGGGTAAGTTTTATTCATACAGTATATGGGTTAGAATAGTTAGAATTCTGCATGGAAAAACAACAACAACAACAACAACAACAACAACAAAATTAACGACAATTACAAGTAATTACAACAACTGGACATTGAAGAAGTAAATCTTTCAAAAGACAAAATTAAGCATAATACTAGACGCACAATGGTGCGTTTACTCGTGCCCAGCCCAAGGAATAGAGCCAGCTTGGGATACCTGCGGTCTTATATATGCTAGATGCCAAAGCTGCATGGTCTTTGGCAGCCATCAGTTTATTTGCTTGGTGGCCAATCCAGTTTGTAATATTTTCAAATAATAAAATTTAAGTGTCTAATGTATTCTAGAGTTACTTTGCAGATGAAAGAAAAAGGACTATTTGGTTTGTATTAATGTTGTTAATGAAAACAAAAGAAAACAAAAAGATTTACAGTCTGCTATTAGTTAGCCAATTCTTTTACTAGCAAAGGAATTGCTCGATTGCCTAAGCATCAATTTGGAGAACAATAAATCAAAATTTCTATGCACACACATTCCAGCTGACTTTTTTTTCTGGGTAGCGAGAACAGGATAATCCAGAGAAAAGGGGTCATCCTGCACTACCATTAGAATGAAGCTTCTGATTTGTTCAAATATCAAAAACAAAGAATATGTGGATTATGATGAACAATGCCTTTTGTTCTACATTTAATCTCTCACCCTTTTTGGTTTTGCCACTCTGTTACTTGAACAAATCACAAGCACTGTTCTGACAGCAGCGTATTACTGGAGAAAAGCACCAGAAACAAGGCAGAAAACAAACCCTTCAGCATTTAAGTTTCTCATCAAGTGATTTATTGTACCAAACTTCCTTTTATACATCTTCGTCATGAAAGACAGAGGTTATCATAGAAACTTGGCTAATAAATGAGATACACCTCCCTGAAAACTTATTGTGTGAATAATTTCTATACAGTTTCAAATAGATGTACGCAACAAAGACTTAACACAAAGATGTACTATAATAGCTTAGAAGTAGAATATCAAAATGAAATAAAAGGCATAAATACTTAATAAGTACAACCAAACTTTTGGTTTGGGCTCCCTGTGGTTGCCTATCTTTTGTGATATATTTCAAAATCAGCAAACTGGAAATATGAACGCTCTTGACTGCACAAGGAATATAATTCCAGAACTGATAACGTTTTGAATCCTTCAAATTATTCTCCGTAAGTACCAAAGAAATTTTTAGTACCAAACACAAATATCTTGACGAGTGAAAGACACTTTAGCCGGCTTTTTAGTTACGCTTTATTATCACACTTCAGGGCCATTTGTTTAACTCAGTAAAAACCACTCAAACTATTCGTTTCAAAGAGTAAGCTTAAATCAAATCGAACATGGAAATATACTATTCAACTGCCTCGAATTATAAAGAAAGTTTTGTCAGTAGCATGAAAATGCCAGTCATCTAAAAATTCCAAGTCTAAACGACAGAGGGATATAAATATATGTCTCAAACAAGCTTAGTCATGTTTTAGAAAGCGAGATTTGCAAGCTAACATTTGAATATATCGACGATTTGAAAGTAAATTTTCGGAATGAACAAGCTTGAATTTACCTTGATTGAGACCCAGAGAGACTCGTATAACACAATGGCTCGATCCGACTGCATTTATAGTGAAGTTTAAGTTACTAAACATTCCTGACTCGTGAAAATAACTCTCTGTTTTGCTCAGATAGTTTACTGCTTTGCTTCGATCCATATGATGCAAGTCAAACTGAGCTGAGTCCGTGCGTGGCCTCGTTGAATACTGAAAACAAAATATTCAGCTTCCACCCCCGAAGCTGTTATCACGCAGTCCAGTTTAACCCAATGTTAGATTGTTTTAGCTAGGTGAATAGCTGAATTTCATTCAGGAGTCTAAATTTCTTTCTTAAGTTTAAAGAAAAACATCTGAAAAGTATTTGTTTTCGTTTTGCTCATTCAGTGATTTTTGACAACAAAGCGGCCGACTTCGCACTCCAAGTTTTATCAGCGGTGAGCACTTGTCTTTACTAGCAGCTAACTTCTTTTCATTATGGCTGATCGAATATCTTTTTCTAAATTGACTCCTTGCCTCTTGTATCTAAAATATGTGAGCTTTCGTTGAATTTCCATTGGAGAGATGACTGTAAAATATTTGTACTTCGTTCAGTTGCACTGCCTTTCATCGACTAGACTTTTGACGAGGCGAACAATTGCCAACAATCACTTTGTGCCGTTTTATAGACGCAAACTACATCGCAAGCAAAACGCCCTTCTGTTCTCATGATATACAAAAGTAAAAGTAAGTCTTATTTGTCAAGATTGTGATCGAGTTTCACTTTTGTATTTGTTTTAAGCTCGCGGAATTTGCAAATTTTTGCGCATCAAAAATAAAAATATATGAAAATTTCAAGTCGCGCGAGTCGATGTTAGACGTACTGTAGAAAAGGCTCGTGCAACTTGCAACAATTGTTTTCGCGAGAAAAGTTGCAAGCCGGAAAAATCGCGTTATGTGACATGGCCTTTGTCATACTTCCTACTTGCTCGCGGTAAAATCTCATGTGTTTTCTCAAGCGTCTGCACTTGCCAACATTTATACTGATCCACGGAAGCCACGCCCCCTAATCACTCATTGGCTGCTTTACTTCGGCAAATTTCAACTAATACTTTGATTGGTGCGTTTGGATCCGCTATCGTCATATAAATACCAAATGGTCACAATCGCAGCTCATTATTACAATCGCTAGATCCAGAAAAGAAGTTAAGATGGCCGAGTCTTTGTCAGGATATGTGCATTCCGTTTCGCCTACAAAGACGAGTAAAAGAGGAAAAACTTCTTTCTTCAACTTTCATGTTCAAACAGGCGATCAAACGTTTAAAAGAGCAGTATGCTTTGAGCCAGCCATGCAACGTACTTTGAAATCTTACGAAGAAAGTCAAAGCCCTATCAAATTGAAGAATCTGCGGAGAGCGGTCACCGACAACAATGATCTCTTTGTCAACAAAAGGTATTTTCTTTCCTTCTGCTCCTAGCGATCTCCACAATAAATATCTGAATATTTTTCCTTTTTTTCACAGAACCAGAGTTGAAAAAGCAAGTTTGAGAGATGTTCCATTCCACTACACTGAGATGCCAAACGAACGACCACAGATGGTCTCCATTGATTCTTTGCATGAATTACAGCCAGGACAACTCGTCACTATCAAATGCCGTGTCTACAAAGGCAGCGCTTTGCGAAAGTCTGTCTTTATTAACGAACAAGAAATGATCTGCTTGGAAAACACTTAACATTGTGGGGCAGCCAAATTGATGATGTCACAAGTGGCAGCTGTTATATGATAACTAATCTTCGGCTAAAGTTGTACCAAGGCACAACTAATCTGTCAACAACTCCTCAAACCGAGTTCTTCCCGGCGGCCTGCACTGAGTGTCCAACGGTATGTTTCATAGAACTGAAGCGTAATATTTCTTCTTGCCATCTATTTCCTCTACCTTTCGGCTCACACACACACACACACACAAAACATACTTTTCTTTAACACATTAAACTTACGTTTTTCTTTACTTTCCTATTTCAGCTCGAAGATGAAGAGGTAGATGAACTCTCATCGCCTGCAACGTCAACCATCAACGTCACGGCTGTCAACATGGCAGAGAATCTGAGATCGTGGATAGTATGTCAAAGATGTGGAAAGGCCATTACCGAACTCTTGGATGAACCAATGGTAAAATGTGCACACTGTGGCGCTGTCCAAAGACCAGCAAGTTGTAATCGAGGCCTAGCCGTCCGCTTGAATGTCTCTTACCAAGATCCAGGCGAACAACAGACCAGTACTTGGCTTACTGCTTTTCTTGCCACTATCGAGGTGATGCTCAGCCACACTGAACAGGCCACAATCAACAGCTCTGATGATGACATCTATGGTGCACTCTTGTCACTGCCTCCCATGTCAATCACATACCAACGAGACACAGAATCCATCAAGGACTTGTCATTCCTTTGAACTTTATATTTCTTTTAAACATTTTCAGGAACTGTTCTAACTCAGTTATTTATACCGTTTGCGTTTACCTTAAAAGCTATTTAAAAGCTATATTGCTTTTACATATCGTTTATGATATCTCCATTGTTCATTTGTATCTTGTGTTCAGTGAAATTGTTGACTATATAACTTCTTAGATTAAAACGTTCTTAATAAATTTCTGCCAAATGACCGTATGATTGTTTATGCACACTTCAAATGCAGCACATTCAAAATTTGTTTTTGAAATTTTTTAACCATTCCCACAGCAATACTAGTCTAATACTAGACGAGGGTCTCAATGGGGTGGCCGGCTATTAACGTTAATATTTTCGGGCTTTCTTACGATTACGGTTAAAAGTGGGTTAATTTCATTGTTGGGAATGCTGGAAAAAGCCATTACGACCGTAACTTTTTATTAGGCCAAGGGAATGAAAGTCAGATTTGCGTCCACCGCCCGCATGCTCTGAAAGCTACCGCCTAAAATGTTCATTATTTAAAAAAATTCATTCTTTATTTGCCAATTTGTGACAAATTGACGTTCAAAATTCCTTACACCTGTAAAACGATGCATTTACCATGATTTTTGTACTGTACAAAGCTAGATATAATCATAGTATAAAATAAAGTATAAAATATTTTTTGTATGTATTTTATTACGATCTTTCTGTCTTTACCTTTTGTGGCTCTTTTGTGGCTGTTTTTTTTTTCTTTTCTTAATTCAGTGGGTTACCTGTGGCAAAAAGTGGTGCAATGACAACGCTATGTGAAGGGACTGGGTGCGAAAGGTTGGCGGCCATTTTGAAATTAAGGTGAAACATGGAAATGTGCTGTAGATCAGAATTTGTCCCGTCGTTGTTTGAGCTATAGTATAGATAAGGTAATTATTGTAATGTGCAGGATGTAAATGTTTTATGGATTTTGTAAGTTGGGTTAAACACGAGATAAGAAGTTCTGTCAAAGTAAATGGTTATAGAAAACTGTACAATGGATTTATTACAAAGTTTTATTTTAAGCTTACTGATAAACTGAGTAACACTTCAAAGTACACTACATTATGTAAGACTTAACTTAAGACATATATTTCTATATAACTAATTACGAAGCATAATTTTAGCTAATAGAATATTTAGCTACAATGTAAGTATCCTTCGGGTTTAAATGATTAGAAGCTAATAAATAGCAAAATATTGCTCAAATAGTTTAAAGTTCATGTCTTTTAGGGTTACAGGCAAAGTATGTATTGAATTCGAAGATTGCCATGATGAAATATATTCATAGTCCACTTTAGTTAATTGATTTACTATTAGGGCGACTTCCTTGATTGCTTCTTCTTTTTCTTTTTCCATTAGTTGCCTCACATCTTTCTTTAAAAAATGATTCAATGGGGTTTATCATGTAGATTATTTTTTCTTGAGTGATTGCACTTGTAGTCAATTTAGTTATCTATTGTAGTTGCGATGACGACCTCCTTGATTTGCCATAAATATTAGTATTCATGAAATGTAGTTATCCATTAATTGTGTTTGTAGCTCAATACAGTTTTATATCAGTTGTAGTTGATGGTCAACTGGGTTTGTCATGTTGATTATTATTGCTTGAATGATTCCACTTGTAGTCAATGTAGTTATCCATTGTAGTTGATGGCCATCTTGATTTGATAAAGATTAGTATTTTGTGGAACAATTGTACTTGTAGTCAATATAGTTATTCATTGTAGTTGATGATGACATCCTTGGTTAGCCATATAGATTGTTATTGGTTAAATAATTGTATTTGTAGCTCAATACAGTTTTATATCCATTGTAGTCGATGCATGGCCACCTCATTGGTTTGCCATATAGATTGTTATTGATACTTATAATGTATTGTTCTTGTAGGTCAATATAGTTGTCCATTGTATTTGACAGCCACCTCATTGGTTTGCTATACAGATTATTTTTGAATGATTGCATTTGTAGTCAATGTAGTTATCCATTGTAGTTGATTGTCATCTCCTTGGTTTGCCATGTAGATAATTATGGGTTAAATAATAATTGCAATATTGTGGTAAATGAAGTTATCCATTGTAGTTGATGGTGACCTTTTGGTTTGCCATATACATGTAGATCGTTATTGGTGAAATAATTGTACTTGTAGCTCAGTTATATATCAATTGTACTGTAGTTTAATTAAGGCCACCTCATTGGTTTGCCACGTAGAGTATTATTATTTGAATGACTGTACTTGTAGTCAATGTAGTTATCCATTCTAGTTAATGGTCATCTCCTTGGTTTGCCATGTAGATTGGTATTAGTTAAATATTAATTGTACTTGTGGTAAATGAAATTATCCATTGTAATTGATAGCCACTTCATTAGTTTGCCATGTAGATTATTATAATATTGTTTGAATACTTAACTGGACTTTTGCTGACAGAGTCAATTTTTAGTTGTTCAGTGTACTTGAAGACAAGCTCTTAGTTTGCCATAGACAATGTTAGACAGTAGTCAAATTATCAATACAGTAATTAATTATTGTACTTGAAGAGAATTCTTGGATATATACATTGTAGCTAATTTTAAATTTTGATTAGCTTCGTTTATAAGAGCACCCTGCAAAAGAAGTATAAGTTATTAAATAACTTAATAGATTGATTTGGCTATTGAAAAAGCATTTTTATTTACTTACCTTGTGCTGAAGGTTAACAAGGACTGCAGAAACACATTTGAGACGTGGCAGGACTAGCATTTTGAAAGTAAATTAGAGTATCCAGTCAAAAAAGTATTTTCAAACAGAACATTGATTAGGATGTAGCACACTCTGCAGTCTCTGCAGTCCCTGGTTGAAGTTGTTGCAGACACCATAAAGGTGTCAGTGATCCCACATAATAGTGGGAAAGGTGAGCAATTAGTTACCTTCAATTTTCATTTTGTGTAATATTGGTTGGCTAGAGATGATATGTTGTTAATATCTTAAGAAAAAATATGGACAGGTAAACTTAAACAGTTTATTTGAAATTTAATGAAATTTTAATGGCGTCATGATCAGAGTAGTATACAGGAATTACAGAAGTGTCAATTGTGTCAAGCATTTCATTCCTAATATACACATGATATAGTAAACTTCCTGTTGAGATTGTTGAAGTTTGAACAGTTTGTGTGTAGTTAACGTATTCCATTAGGTTTTTAAGTGGCCAGACCTCATCATTATTGAAAACGTTTATATTAAAGTCCCCAAGGATAATGTCTATTTTATGGCTATTCATAATGCATACTTCAAAATTGTCCCTATCTTGAACTGTGAGATGTTTGAATTGTTTTTACGATAAAGTAAAAGGATTGTAATGGGTACTTGTATGTTATCATTGACAAAAACAAATTTGAGTGCATTTATATCGGGATAGTACTTCTGTTCCTTGATTTCCAATTTAGGTTTTAAGCTGATTGCTAAACTGGAATATCTGTCAGAGCCATGATCTTGCCTGTATAGTGCAAAGGGATGCATATTAGTCCTTATTTCACTGTCATTGCTGCTAGGTAGAAGTTGTGTTTCTGTAAAACATATCATGTCAACTTTGAAAATATTACAATCATGTTTGATATCTATGCTGTGTTTTTTTTAATGATCTTACATTTAGGAGAGAAATAGTTAAAGTTGATCTCGGATCTGTTATATAATGAGGCTGCATTGATGAAGTTTGTCTCAATCTTTCATATTCTTTGTGAACTCTTGGGTCTGCCTTTATGTGTTTACTTTCAATCTTTCCTAGGATGTATATACCACTAAGAGATGTTGAACGGCTCAAGGCAACATGAATGTGTCCATAATCTTTGTCTAAAAAGTTAGAAACTTATAACCTCATTCAAAGAGAAGCCTTGAATTTTTATGTATGGTTACAAGCATATGCAAGTGTAATAGGGAATTGTACTCTTTGTATTTCTGGTGAACATGGTTTGCCAGGTCTTATTTTTATTCTTGCTAGTAGTGGTTCAATTGGCACAACATTGTTTCTCTAACAAATAGGTTGTTAGATTTTACAATCTTATTTTTGCCAGCTCTGTCATCCTCAAATTTGATGTAAATGATAGCTAGTTGTTGTGTATTTTGGTTAACATCAATTTGAATAACAGTCTCTATTTGGCCATTTATCAATCTATCTGCAATGTCAATATTGTTTGTCAGCATTACATTAGCACCTACTTTGACAAAGATATCATAATCCAGCCCACCTGTTTCTGATCTTCCTTTTGATAAAACTTTATCACTGTAACTTTGAGGATACAGGTCTTTTGCACTTAGTTCAAACATAGTTCTAGGTAATTGTTCTAGTTTTTTATTGTTGTGCTCATTCACAGGTCTGTTTTCTGCAAATATGTGGATAGCTTCTGTTGAATAGTTATCACCTGTGGGGTCTACTGATCTCGACTGAATGCATTTAACATCTTCCTTAGTTTGCCAAGCAGTACGGAATCTGTTCAACATCTCAGCAAATGCTTAGTCATCTTTTTGTCTCATAATTTCAGTCAGTTCTATCATTGAAAAAACATGTCAGGGATGACACAGGTAATATGTCTCGTTGTAGTTTTCAAATACTGGTTTTCTCTTTATTGGTGGTAGTTGATACATATCTCCTACAGCAATGATACTCATGCCAGCAAAGAGTTTAGAGACTGGTGTGTCAAATATTTCTCTTAGTCTTTGATGAATGTGTAGCAATGTAGTATTACCAACCATAGTAATCTCATCTATTATATTTAGTTTCAATTGAGATAAAAAGAGCCTCATTTTTGTTCTGTTTGGATCTTTAGGAATTCCCAGAGCCGTGTTTATTGTAGTTCCATGTATGTTTATTGCTGCAACCCCAGTGGGAGCCATTAGAAGAACAGATGGAAGCTCAGGGTTCATTGGGGCATGTGTAAATGTCTTTGTTATAGCATGATATATTGTTTTAATCAAATGGCTTTTACCAGTTCCTGCACCTCCTGTTATGAAAAGGAACATTTCTTTGTTGTCTTGTGGTTTCGGGCTATTCATACTTTTCATTTTACTACTAGACAAGGAGAACACATGATCAAATGCATTTCGTTGCTTATTGTTTAGTGATCTTATACACTCTCTTAGTTCATTATCAGATATAGCTGTAGGTTGAGTATAACCTCTTATCCCCGAAGGTGGATGTTGATTACAAGCTAATGAAGACAGGTGTGAAGGTATTTGGTTAGTGAAAGATTCCTCTGGATTTTGGTCATCTGGCATTTCATTTTATATATCATTATTCTCTTGATCATTAATGGGATCATAGGAATGAATATTGCCCTGATTGGTTCTTACATTTTCAAGTGCTTCTGTGACTGCATCTACATCAGGTTCAAATATAGATCTGTTGTGATCTACTATTGGCTGAATATGAGGCTCACAGTATTTTGATGCATAAGTGCCATCATTGTGCAAGAGCTAACTTTCATCTCTCCATGGATAATAAAGCATTAGTAAATGGTGGAAATACTGTTCGGGTTCCTTTCTCTTGTTTGGGGTATGGTACCTAATAACAGCTTTTACTTTTCTGCATTTCATCATCTCATTAGTAATATTTGGTAATCTTATTTGGAAGCGAACACTGTAGGTTTTCTGGTGCATGTTGAAATTCGTTTAAATTGTCTGTGAGGACTCGTGGTTAAGCATCAGCTGTTTCTTGGCATTCTTTCCTATAATAATTATAGTATGAAGAGGCAAACTCTGCTAAACATAGATTGTTTACAGAAGAAATAGATTGTAGTCTCTTAGTGTAACGTTCAATTATATTGGACTTGTATATATCAGTGCTTTCATCATCAAGTTCTTCAAGTTCCTCTTGTGATTTTGCAATGCGTATTCTTTTGTCTGGTAAGTCAGAGCTGACAAATACTGCTGTTGGGAAAATCTTCCTAAGCCATAATTCAGGCATACATCTGTATACACATTCTTGTGAACTGACTTCTGTAGTTGACAGGAATGCAGCACTAATTGTTTTCAATCCATCTCTTATGTTCATATTGGCATCTTTAGCTTCCTTTGCTGCATTCATAATAGCTTGTGAGCATTCAGTCACATATGTTGTATAGTGATTTAAAACTGGCTGTAAATCAACATTAGCAGCAAATTCCTTTATTCCTGCCGCAAAGTAATTGTTTATATAACAACTATGGGTCGTCTCAAGTGCAATTCATAATCAGAATCAGGTGAAATAGATAAATCTGAGTAGTACTGATCTTCTGTTATAACAATAGAGCTGAATATATCAGATTCTGTAAGTATAGCATAATTTGGTTTACTTGGATTCAGTACATCATCTATCCTGTCTTAAACTAACGTAAGTTTCCCTTCTTTTTTCAAGTATGTTTGTTATCATGTCATTATCAATATTATCTGAGAGAGGCTCAGACACAATTGTTCTATTAGTAAAAAAGTGACCAAAGTTGAATCTGCAGCAAATGTTTTTGTATTTTCTACAGGTTTTTCAATGGCTGTGCTTCTGATAGCTTTTAACTAATTCATGTAATTTAGGGTCTTCTTGTTTATCTGGGAGGTAACCCTGTACATGCTTATCAATGAAGTCTATGTAAGCTTGTGGTGACAACTTAACATCACAATCAGCATTATAACCACATTTCCCAGTGGGAAATAATACAGGGAAAGCCAGCTCTTGGCATTGTTTGTTTGTCAGTCATAAATGTGACAGGATGTCTGTTCTCACCTGGTGCAATATTGTAGATTTCATTGCCTATTGATACTTGATCATAATTATCTTCAACACTGACAGGGTAGTCTGGTATTACAGACTGCAAACATGTCTTATTTGTTGATGTTCTAAATTCATTTAAAGGGTCGTCATTCTCTTCATTATCACCAGTAGTGGTGTTGTAGTCAGGTTTGGTCAAATGAACTGGATGAACTGTTTACTTTAGCAACTAAAGATTCATTGTTCAGAGGTTCATTGCATTGCTAGCAACATCATTTTCATTTGAAAAATCCTGTTGAAGGGATATCAGATTAGAGTGTCAACAGCTATATCACTGTACAATGAGTTATTCATTTTCAACCAGTTAAGAGCACATGAGATTATCTGAGGACGGACTGCTTGAAAGTACACATGACCTTTAAACTGAAGTTTCCTTTTAAGTTTCAGCAATATAATGCCAGATCTTTCTGGGGGACGTGGAAGTATATTGCATGTTTGATCACATTCAACTGGTACATTACTGATTGCTCCCTTAATTCTTCTCTGCTGACCTTTGGGCATTACTTCTATTTTTTGAAAAACAATTCTTTGTGCAATGAGTATTTGTTCACGTTTTTCCAAGACTGACAGTTCAGGTGGTATTTCATCTACTTGCAAATTATTATGTACAGCTTGACATGGTATTTGTTGTTTTAGGAGTTTACAATGACAGGTTTTGCAAAAGTATTATTTTTCATCAAATGATGTCTTTCCTGTAAACAGTTGTTGAATTTTGTATTTACGTTCTTGTAGTATGATAACTGTTTTTCTGTATAATAACCTGTCACAGACAGTGCATATTTAGTATGGGCCTTCCCTTATCTTTCTTTGAAAAGTTGTTATATAGTGATCCATTTCATGCAGTACTAGTTTGCCTTTCTTAGAGTGATATAATTTTTTGGAATTAGATTTCATATCTGAATGATATTTCTTTCTGGCAGGATTCAAGGAATTGTACCGAGCTTGATTAGCAGAAAAACGGTTTTGTTTTTCTGTTGTATCCATGGAGTCATACCATATTTGACTATTAGTTCGCATATCTGATAAGCAGTTTTGTTTTTCTGTATCATTCATGGAATCATACCGTGCTTTACTGTTATTGTGTGAATGTGAAAGGTGCTTTTCTCTTTTTGTAAGATTTGTGGATATTCTATATTGTTCTGCTTTGCAAGACAAATGTTGTTTCTTAAGAGCAGGTTTCATGCTTGCATACCTTAGTTTGCGTTTCACACTGTCCTTGTTTTGTGCATTTGATTTGTGTTTCCTTATAATGCTTTGTCTCATACTGTTTGACAACTGTGTTGAGCATAACAGAAATAAAATGTAGCAATCTATCTCATTGCATTGAGATCTTTTTGCTGTAATATCCATCAATTTCTGTATTAATGATGCATTGTTTAAAGTTATCAAAGGTTCCATTCTCCCTTAACATCATGAAGTAAAAGTCAGTGTTTCTGGATTTATGATGAAAAGTGCAGCAAACACAGGAAGTGGAGAGCCATGCAATAAAACCAGTGTTATTATTTATATTTTTTATTAATATGTTGTGGAGATCTAATTTACTAGTTTCATTCATGCAGTTCAATCTTATTTGTTGGACAAATTATGAGTCATCCTGATATCTGCATTATAGATCTTAAGGCTTGCCGGCAAATCATTAATTGTAAAGTGCTGTTTGTTAAAACCCTGAATTTGAGCGTAAAAAAATCCTCCATTTTCAGAAATTGATTCCAGGGTATCTAAAGTCCAAATAGCTACAAGCTTTAATGACTGAAAAACTCATACAATAAAATGTGAAAGCACAGCAACTTCTCAAAGGAATATTATTAGCGTCATTTAAATCTATAATATTACTGTTATTGCTTTCCTGATTATAATCTACGATTTTGCTACTCACTTCATGATCACTGTGTTCGATATGGGTTTGTGAATCAAAAGGATTTTCAGTAGCATTGCTTTGTAAGAATATCTCAGCAATACGCACACCTCTGAGTTCACATAAACCTGTTAGATTGTCATATAAACTCTGAAAGTAACTTATTAAGGCACTGAAGTCATTAACTTCTTATAGTACACAAGTACCTTGAGGATGGGGGAGACCTGATGAATTTCGAGCATGAGAATCAAATATTTTGAATAGTGCATCACCAAAGCAGTAGATAGCTACCGTACTACATTGAATAGTTACTAGAAATGCCTGGTAATTTTCTATAATTAAAATTTGCAAAGCATTACCTAAGGGCATGCAGTAAAGAAAATCAACAGTTGATGAAACATCATGTATATTACCAGTCTAGCTTGGACTGTATTCTATCTGGTAATTAGTTTCTAATACCGTTACCATACTGGGCAATTCTGTCGAAAGTAAAAACTTTTGGCTATACGATCTCGACAGGACAGAATATAACTCATTTCCATTAGTCATAATGCTTATTAAATCTGATGAAGAGCTTATTGAATTTCTATGCTGATATATCAATGCACATAATGACATGGCTACACACTGACGGCCAGCATTTAGCCCAAATAATGCAATATTACCTTGAGAATATTGAGCAGAAATTGTTTTATTGGGATCGATTACTGTATGTGGACCAGGATTTTTTTCTACATCTCTGCTAAGAGTGAACGTACAGTGATTGATTCTGTGATGGAGAGTGAGAGTGTGGAATAATAAATATGCTTCGCATTCACTGTTTTTTTATGAAAGTTAAAAAGTGATTTTCTTGAAACTAATACTTTCCTCCGTCTGGGTAAACAAGCTGTTTTTCTGTTAAACTTCGGATGATAACTTTTGGGATATTTCACTCCTTCGTAATGAAAATTGCATTTGTATGCAAAGCAATGCATTCTAGATGACATAGGTACATTTCTCACTACATACTTACGAATTATTTTGCTTTTGCACAAAAGACGCGCGAGCTTTCTAACTGGGACTCTACTTGGTTCTCGATCACGCAAAACACGAGGCTTGTGCTCGACATAAGACTTACGATTGAGAAAATTGGCATAACGAGACCTGCATTCCTGTAATAAATATGACTCTTTATTAGGCTGAACAAATACAGATGATGGTATAAGCTTTTTGTAGAGAGTTTACTCAAGTCTTTTTGTGACATTTTGTTGACATATTTACGAAATGTTGCACAAGGAGAACCATGCACAAGACAGCGATCAACAGGCTTGCTACTGACAGTTGAATAAACGACAAACTGTTTAAGAAACCACTCAAAATTGCAAAACAAAAATGTACAACAAATAAAAAACTTATCCTGGATGCCAGAAATGTAAGTCCAAGGCTTCTTGATTCTCGAAACCCTTTAAATATTATCTTGGAAGATTCCATTATGGCGTCCATGTTTGGGATATTTTCTGTGTCCCTCTCCTCTCGTGAGTAGCTGTCAACGAAGTCCCTGCTTACTAAAGAGTTAGTGTCTACTCGTTTTTTCGAGTGTGCTAGAGTACTAATTATTAGAGCTTTCGTTCTAGTTTCATGTAAATTCGTTTCGGTATCTTTGGCAATCAATCGAGTCAGCTTATTATCTCTGGTAATCTTTCTAGTATCTTTGACTTTATTTTGGAGTTCGCGGACCGACCCGTTTCGAAACTCACGCTCGACATCTTTTAGTGTGGCCATTATCGTAAGTAATACTTTGAAAAACGAAGGAAGAAGCAACGCCTTCGCAAAGCAATAAGTCACATGACTTTTAGTATCCCGCCTCGTTTTCATGCGTGCCTCGTTTTCAGGATTGTCGACTACAACGATAGACTGATAGATAGATACAAATCCGAAACCTAGACTCGGCCTGCCTTGCAGGAAGCCCGAGTAATTATCTTCCAAGTTAAAAGAAGTTTTAATATAGTTAAGAGTGGTCAAAGCAGGGGTCGGGTCAAGTTGTTGTCATTCATAACTGCAGTCGCTTCAATTATTTTGTTTTAGTTTCAAAAAATCATGATGAAGGATTATTTATTATCTGATTTTCCACAAAAACTTGAGATATGACAAATTCGAACAAATTTCAATTCGACTCCAACTGCGTAACCCTTGCAAAGTTAATTAATCACAACGACTTGGACGATTTAATAACTTATTTGTTAAGTAAGGGTCCGAGTAAAAACTAGGCTAGCTTTCGGCAAGGAATGCAGAAAGGTGTTAATTGTGATATTGTTTAAACCATCCACCTCATTGGTTGAAGCATGAAAATCTGCCATAACTTTAAAAGGTAACTCATATTTTTCTATTTTCATTCAATATCTGATTTTCTTTTCATGAAAGCCTTCCTTTAATTTAAGAAACGCGGAAGTTCTATGGGGGGAACATGGCAAATTGAAAGCATTTTCAAACCGTTATTCATTATGCATTATTTCTGCTTCCATCCCCGCATTGGAAACATTTGCACAGAGCTTCATCCATTTATAGTTCACTGAATGCAATATTATTGCCCCCTTGCCTCCCCCATCCCTAGAGTCTTAATTTATGATTAATTTTGTTCACATTGTACAATTTTTCTGCTTCTGCCGAATTTTCACAGTTTTGTTCACATTGTACAATTTTTTTGCTTCTGCCGAATTTTCACAGTACGTGCTTCTCTGATGTATCTTAGAAGATCTACTGAATTAATTCAATATGAACCAATGAGAACTGATGAATTATATAATTGCCCCGGCCCTATGCACTCATTCAGAGGCCACGAGCGATAGTGTCCATTCTTTGAGCCTAATTGATTTGAATCTTTTTGATTCGATCGACGATCTTTTAGACATTACTTTTGGTCGCGCTATGAAATATTGGTATTGTTTTGAATCTGTGACCCGTCGAACAGTCTCGATAGCTTTACTTTGAACATAATTAATCTGCTTTGAAGCAAGACTATTAAAAGCAGGCAGAAATTCTGAAATGCACCTATTACATAAACATGAAAATATAGACTATTGAGTTCTGTCTTGCAGGGAATATTAATCCGTCACGAAAGACTTCACTCACGCTAAAAATTAACGTTTGTAAATAACCGTTTATTTATGTGCGTTGCTTTATGGCGCCGTCTTTTTGGCGCCATTTTCAAGCACACAAATTATGCTTCACGGATCCATGATTCGAAACTTTATATCGATGCAATTGACCTTAATTGGCTTGGCTTAGATGCGATAACTAAGTGATCGATGATAAATAAAATCTAAAAGTACTTAACACCAAGTTCCATGGAGAATCATTCGGTTGTGGCCCTAACTACAAAATGATCAGTTAACTGCAGGTCGGATAATTTCTGGGTTTCTTAAGGATTTGGTTAGTTGGAACCAGAATTCTTGTAAGAAAAAATACTTAAAAATTGGGCACAACTGCTTAAAAGCCATGAACAAAAATGCGCCTAAGACCGCAATCCAATTCATTCTGAAGTGGAAGTCTATTTTCTGCGATTTCACTTCATGTAATTTGTTCTGTAATAAAATAAAATTTGTGGATTTTGGCGCGCAAAATTCAAAACGGACCTCTATTTATAGTTAATGCGTGATGAGTCGATTAGAAACAAAACTGTCTGGGGTCATCACTGTTTGCATCGCCAAAATATTATCAGTATTGTTTTAAAAAATTCTAAAGACGACTGCTGATGCAGGGCTGATCCCTCCTGGAGATTATTTTGATTTATGATTCAGAACTGTTCGATTAACCGTTTTGTTATTCCACTTCGGCGAAACGTTCAAAGGAAAAACTAATAATAAATATTTAGATCGGCCAAAGACGACCGCCGCAAACCTTTTTGAAGTTTACAGGGTCAAGCCTGACCTGGCTAACCAAGCATGTACGAGAGCTGGCAAATCACTTCATCAATCACTAAATCACTAGTGAAAACAAATTTAGTTGAAGAAAGTGTTGGCCTGTTTGTCGATATTTACGTACCCTCCTTCCCTCCACTCCCCCCCCCCCACCCCCCCCCCCCCCCCACACACACACACACACGGCGATGATGGCATGCGTACCCCCTCCCCAATTGAAATAATGAAATAATGCATGCGTCGCCTTTTCATGCAAAACAAAAATATTCACCGTTTGCAAATGCTTTTGGTCCAATATATTATCAGAAATATCTCCACAACAAACAAGCTCGCATTTATTTCAAGTGGACGCATGTTTCTTTATGCTTTCATGTGATTAATATAGATCGATAAATCTTAATTGATATACAACGCTAAATGAGACACACCCCAAATTAAATTTATGCGCTTACATGTGCAATTAGATATGCGGAGACTAAATGAATATGGAGTGTGATGAGCTTTTATCATGTAATTCCAAAAGTCACAGTACAGAAATATAATTACCATAGCTGGAAAGAGCACGTTTAGTAAAACTGTGAAGTTTGAATGAAGTAACTTTCAAACTCCTGACGATCGAGGATATGAATTTTCCGAAATCGAAATTTGTATATGAAAACATTTGCTAGTAGGCAAGAGATGCCTACCAGCATGCAAAGGTTTTCTTACAAATTCATGTACACTTTTCAAAAGTTGATATTCTCGCGAGTTTTGAATTTAATTCCTTCAAACATCACTGTCTTGCTAATTTTAACATGCTCTTTCCAGCTTAAATTAAAGCTCATTCAGTCGGAGAATAATTTCTTTCTCATTCTTTTGCAGTATAAATAAAATACATAAATAACTGTTTTTAAGTGTCCAAGTCTTCTAGCCGGCCTTGCGCACTAATTGGGGGACACTCTCTCAATTGGGGGTACTCTCTCACACACTATCTCTACATTAAGTATTTTTGCAAATAATCACTCGACTCACATGTTGATTTTTGATTACATCTTTTTCTTGAAAGCAAATGTGACGGATTTGTACATATATCTGATATATCCGTTGTGCCGTTTTCGCGCCAGTGGCTCCCTATCGTGACTCTTTGCTGCTCACCCTCCGATATAAGGTCATGTGCATTCGAGCATTCAGCCGTTATGTTCTGTAACAGCTACAAAGCCAGTTCAACGGTCTTATTGCAATCACTCTTGTGTGGAGCTCCCAAGTGAAAGCAACACAGTCTTTGGCAGCAGCTTATTGAAGACCCAAGAAATTTTTACCAGCTCGACAGATAACTCTGGTTAGTTTTAAGTATTTTTAATGATTTATTGATTTATTGATTGAATTTTTTATGGAGCGCTTTATAATACTTTGGTTATTCGGCCTCCTGAGAAAAATACGACCGAGCTCGAGTGCAAAAGCGCGCCAAAATGTTTCTCGAAGCTGAAAGTCAATTTTGATATGTGGTCAAAATGAAATACTCGAGATTCAGGTTGTATATAGTCACTTCAAGTAAAAGTTAGTGTTGGTAAAGCTTTTAATTCAGTTCGACGTACTGCAAATTACACTGTCTGGCACGTAATCCATGTGGATTAATAATACCTTAAGTTCTAATATTAGCCCCAACAAGGGACGCGACGCGCGCTTCTCAAATATCGAGAAATATATTTCAAGTATGACAAGCTAAAGTATGACGTGACGCTGTAGTTTGCACGTCCTCTTGAAGTTCACGTGGTCTTTCTTTTCCAACGAAAAATCTTCGTCCGTTGGTGCGCGCCAAAGACTCTCTATGGTGTTATTCTGAAATAATATTGATTTAAGTGGAAAAAGTATTACACTGTAAATTTGTCATATATCGATGTACGAAGGCAAGGTTTTGTTTGCAAAGTTCTGTACCTTTTAAACGTACAACACTTTTTCATTTTAGAGCGTTCAATATGCTTATAAAATAAACGCTCTATAATGAAAACGTCTTCACGTTTGAAACTGAGAATTTAAATTACAAAGAAACGTATGGAGGTCGGACATACTTGCCAGTTTACTTTCTTTGTATAATTTTTCGCAACTTCAAAAATTCGTAGCTCATATGTTCCATGCATTTTATAAACAACAGCGACAAAACTTTACAATTCTTTATTTAACGACATTACAAATTTGGTGGTGGACGTCTTTTTCCCACTAATTATTATTTCGGAATGTCACCCAAGCGTGATGTGAATTATTGAACTGAGTAACCGTTTGTAAAGCCGCATCTAGTTTTCAGTCCTTGACAAACTTTCCAAGGCTCGATCGTGTAGATGTCAAATAAATAGAGGAAAACATTTTAGAAAGCTACGCCTGAATGCTGTTTAAAATCACTTTCAGTCTGATATGATCTTTTATAAGGCATAGTTGCTGAAGGATTGAAGTTTGAGCGTTGGGTGTGTCATGGCAATCGGCTTTAATTTAATGCATATTATGGCAAGATCTCGTATCCAGGTGAACGGAGATTTTAATTTCAACCAATCAGAGCGCGTCCAGCTTTTTTGCGACCGGCCCTCATCCCCAGGCTACTTACTTCACGGTCGATGAGTATGTGAACCCGCCATTTATCAACTGGAGTTTATAGTTAAATTGTTTTTCATCAAGATATGAAGTGAACAACTGTAAATTTATTCTTCTTCCTGCGTCTAACGTGTAAGTAATTGTTGTACAAATGTTTGTAAGTTATTTAATAAACTTTTGATGGGGCAATGTGTACTGTACTTAATTCGTATTCCGTTCAGTTGACAAATATAAAAGTTATTAGCAAATTTATGCAGGTGTAGACTCGCCAAAACCCTCATGTATACTTCCATGTTGAAAAAAAAAAAACCACATTTTTAAAACCATAGCCCTTATTTAGAGTGCTGTAAAGCACGATATTCTGTTTATAAACCGATTTCCTTTGGGAGGCTCGCGCACTATCAACACGCTCGCCTCGGTCAACTCTCAAAATCACGTATTTTTTATTGCATTTTAGCCTAAAGTAAAATTCAAGTATTGTCACCAAATAAAAAAAGAGCAAGATTTCGAGTCAAAATAAGTTTCGTAACAAAGATAATAGCGATGAAATGTGCTTACATACTCGCTTTAGGAGTGGAATATTTTCGCAGAATGATAAGTTCTTAGCTCCTTCAAAATATCGTGACGGTATTGCGTGACATAGTTTTGATCGCTGATAAAACGATGGCAAAGAGACAGGAACAGTCAAAAATTCAAGGGATACTTCTTTCAGACTCTTTTGCTAAATTATGTGATTAAAAGCTTTCAGAAATAATTTTTCTGAAATTTTGCGTGTTCATCAAGGGAAAAACGGACCTGGAAACCAGGGCCGGTCATTTTGTCCAATCCTGCTTTGCGCGCCGCGCTCACCGTTCACCTGGATAAAACAGACTTTTAGTTCGTTGCATATTATGCATATTATGGCAAGATCTCGTATAAAACAGACTTTTAGTTCGTTCTCCAAAACTTCATGGAAATTCATCTTGGAAGTACAAACTAACTTTTTACAGAGCTTTGACGAATTTTATTTCGTGGATTCAAAATTATGGAGTCTTAAATTTGGAGCATGACTTTTTAAGGCGCTTCTAATCTTTCCGCCAAACGGCGATGTCAAAAATCATCATGTTGATGATTGTACATCATGAAGTTGACTTAACGCCGCCAGTTGTTGTTTATCATACTTTTTATTTATCTGAAAAGTTTGGAGACAATTCTTTATTTTTTTAGGGAGCTAGGGCCTCGGAAGGAAAGATGACTTAATTTTCGCACAAGCGTCGACAAATTGATGAATTTCCCGAGTTAATTTGTTAATTAAAGATTCTATAGTAAATTTTTGAAGGATGAACAAAAAGCCTGTTTTACAAGATCTTGCCATATTATGATAATATGCATAACTTAAAGCCGATTGCTATGACACACCCAACACTCAAACTTCAATCCTTAATCAGCAATTATGTTTTAAAATTTCTTTAAGGTCCGATCACAGGAAAGTGATTTTTAAACCGTATATTTGTTATTTCATGGTTGGTGATCAAAAATCTGTTTCCAGACACTTTAATGCGACGGCCATTTTGCTCGGTCGCCCCACTAGGCGAAGAACACTAATCTTTCTTACATAATATCACTCCGTTTTACCGCCCGCATCAGATCGTTTTGACTTAGTATTGAAATGACTGATTCCTGGTCAGTCTTATATCTAGATTCCTCGTTTCAGTGTGGACTCTAAAGCATGAAGAACTTGTTCATTTGTGCTGTTGTGTTGGCAAGTGGGTTACTTCTTGTAACAGAAGCCAGTAAGTACTCTCTTTAAAAGCATTATACATCATTACAGGAAGCCAAGTTATGCATTACTAGGGCTTCCTGTAGTAGCCTGAGTCTTGACCTGTGTTGCAGTCATATGCTTTGGTATTTGCCCTTCCTAGTAGCCCGAGTAAACGCTAATGATGGCGTCTTGATGACATTCAGATTGAAATGAGTCACAGGAATTCCACACACACACCCTTTCCCTTTGGATATTTGTATGGGAGGGGAGGGTTCTGACAAGTCTTGAATTTTATTGTTCGAGTATGATTTATATTTCTCTACTCGAGTTGTCTACGTTGCAGTACTTTGTCATTTTACCAAATGTATATAATATGTTGGTACGAAGAATTTTTAAAATTAAAAGTTGTTTTGACAGTCATTATCAATAAACATGAATGTTCTTTCAGAGAGTGTCAAAAGAAAAGAAGACTTATGGCACTCCGACAAAAGGTACAATTCGCCAGTACTTGAATGTCTTAAATACTTGTGGAAAATGAGAATCCGGCTTTCTTTGATCATCTATCTCCGCGGACTTCCTGATTCGTTATCATTCCTGTTTTTCCTGTTTTTCTACATTTTCAGGGAAAAAGAGATCACCCCCCATCACGCTCAGAACACAGGAGAAAATTCAGGTTCTTTGCCGAATGGAAATTGGTGGAAGGAAAAACGTAAGAACATGGAGCGCGAGAAATACACGTCGTCACTGAGCTATATACAAACATGTAATTACTCAATTGTATTTTAGGTGGCGAAGAGAAAATTCAACCCCATCACGCTCAGAACACAGGAGAAAACTCAGGTTCTCTGCCTAATGGAAATTGGTGGAACGAAAAACGTAAGAACATGGAGCGGGAGAAATACACGTCGTCACTGAGCTATATACAAACATGTAATTACTCAATTGTATTTTAGGTGGCGATGAGAAAATTCAACCCCATCACGCTCAGAACACAGGAGAAAACTCAGGTTCTCTGCCTAATGGAAATTGGTGGAACGAAAAACGTAAGAACATGGAGCGCGAGAAATACACGTCGTCACTGAGCTATATACAAACATGTAATTACTCAATTGTATTTTAGGTGGCGAAGAGAAAATTCAACCCCATCACGCTCAGAACACGGGAGAAAACTCAGGTTCTCTGCCTAATGGAAATTGGTGGAAGGAAAAACGTAAGAACATGGAGCGGGAGAAATACACGTCGTCACTGAGCTATATACAAACATGTAATTACTCAATTGTATTTTAGGTGGCGAAGAGAAAATTCAACCCCATCACGCTCAGAACACGGGAGAAAACTCAGGTTCTCTGCCTAATGGAAATTGGTGGAACGAAAAACGTAAGAACATGGATTGCGAGAAATACACGTCGTCACTGAGCTATAAAAACATGTAATTACTCAATTGTATTTTAGGTGGCGATGAGAAAATTCAACCCCATCACGCTCAGAACACAGGAGAAAACTCAGGTTCTCTGCCTAATGGCAATTGGTGGAACGAAAAACGTAAGAACATGGATTGCGAGAAATACACGTCGTCACTGAGCTATAAAAACATGTAATTACTCAATTGTATTTTAGGTGGCGAAGAGAAAATTCAACCCCATCACGCTCAGAACACAGGAGAAAACTCAGGTTCTCTGCCTAATGGAAATTGGTGGAACGAAAAACGTAAGAACATGGATTGCGAGAAATACACGTCCTCACTGAGCTATATAAAAACATGTAATTACTCAATTGTATTTTAGGTGGCGAAGAAGAAATTAACCCCTATCAAGCACAGACCACAGGAGAAAACCCAGGTTCTCTGCCTGATGGAAGTTGGTGGAATGAAAAACGTTAGGGCCGCATATTGTCCACTTCAAGTTCCACTAGTACGTGTTCTGCGATTATTGTAATGTTTTTGATCATATTCAATTCTAAATCTGAAAAATTAGTATGTCTTGCAATAATGGACAGTTGATTGTTAATTCTTTGGATAGCCACCTTCAATTTCCTGTCCGAGTGGGATTCCTGTGCCTCTTGTGAGGAGAGACCGACTCCGCCCAAGTTACCTTCACCATATTGTTTGCTTTCATTTTCAAATTTCTTTTCTTTCTTTTTTTTCCAGATCAATAATTTCAAAGCACAAGGACTAGTGAGCTAGCGTTCATAAGCTAATCTAGAAAAATTGCTTCTTTAATTAATGTTAATCCCCCCGAAGGGATGTTTCAAAGGCCGCTAAAAGTACCAACCTGGTTCCCCAGGCCTTTTCACCTCCAAGCGAAGGGAAAAGGGCCTGGGAACGAGGCTGTAAAAGTACATGAGCGTTTTTTTAGTTTTTGCAAGCCTTTTTATACTAGGACCAAATTTGCGAATTCCCTACTGTTTTCTATACCTCTGGCATCAAAAAGGTACCCCTTTTGGGCGGAGCATCCCCGCATAGCAATATATATGGGAGTGCCTCCCCCTCCCCCCTCCCCCGCGGGTGTCTGATGTATACGTGTATATGTTGTGGTTCAATTTTATCCTTTGTTCAATTTTTATTTTCTTTTGTTATATATACTCATTATTATACATTACCATGCATACACAAAAACAAAGGAAAATAAAAATTCAACAGGGCCGGTAAGGGGTTCTCCCGTAAAGCCGTTAAGACCCTTTCTAATTCCAGTTTGTTTTCTGTGATCAGAGAAAAAAAAAGCCGTGATTCGTGCGTCATCCCACGGCCGTAAAAGAATTAAAAAATTGATGGAAAAATTAATTTCCGTGAAACGCTCTACCCGTTTTCAGAAACTCGTGAACTGTGCCGAGACCCTCCCCCGCCCTTCCGCCCCTCATTGAAACAAGGATAAATTGTATAACAACATTCTATAGTAATAACATTAATTCAGATCCATGGTTTCTGAAATTGGGCACTAGTGAATATTTCTACTACTTTCAACCCACAAAGCACGTGCACCTGAGAGGATAATTTTATATTGATTCATGACTTTCTTTCAGTTGACTTGAACCCCACTCCCCACCAAAATCTGTCCAGACAAGGGAAGGCATACTGATCAAATACCTTTTTTTAAACATGCAGTTTCACTAGCTGTGTCCAGACGGAATATGGAGCATGAGTTTGTTACTTATATTATGGCTTTTTAAGAAATATGAATAGCAAATTGATACATGTAAATTTAGTGCTAGAAAATAGCAATAAACACTATTTAGAACGTTTGCATATCTTTTCACATCCTTGTTTCAACTTCTTTCCTTTCCGTGTAGCTTTAATTAGCTTTAAATGCCCGTAAAAAGGAATAAATAAGCTACTATCAACAGAGTCAAGATAGCCTATATTTTAACAATAAACCCAAGGGGGTGTTATAAACTTGCAATAAAGTGCAAAAAATAGTGCACTGAACTGCATGTCCATCCACAAATCCAGTGTGTTATAGGTCATAGTAGTAAAGAATTCGGTGATTTACTGTACATCATCATTCTCAGTTTACAACCACTCCCAGGAAAGTGGATTGAACAAAAGACATGGAAAACGTGTGGTTGGTTTTGATCTTGATTTTCTTTTGTGAAAACCACCAACATGGCTGCCATGTCTTTTGTTTTATTTACTCTCCTGGGAATGGTTGCAAACCTAGAATTGCTGGGTTGCAAGTGATGTCACAGTAGCCATTTGCTCATCTGCAGTATCTTGAAAACTAAAAATTTTCTCAGAATCTTCTGATCATCCATCCAACATGGCTAGTGCTTCTTTATCCTTTCATACTCAAGGCAATGGTTGAAACCCAGCTATACACCCAACCTCATACACCTAAAACCTAATCCCAAAAAAGTTGTTGCAACAAGTCCACAGTGTACACTCCAAGACTGCAAAGGATTTCAGTAGTTATTCTTTTATTCATCTATTCACTATAATTATCTTTCCTTGTGTGACATTTCCTTGGTGTGCATTTTAAGCATTTCAGCAAGTGTTGTGAGCAATAATATTGAAGGGTTCCATGTGAAAATGGCCTAAGTGACTTTTTGATGATATTTTTTCAATGGTATAAAATGGTAGAATTAACTTTCCTATGCTGGAAAAAATAATCTCAGGACATCCATCAGAAAGTCACATAGGTCACTTTCACAGCAAACCCTTCAATTAAGCCTTTTGTATTCATGTTTTATGCAATGTGCTATGATTGCATTAATTATTAGAAAACTACCAAATTCCTTTGCAGTCTTGGAGTGTACACTGTGGACTTAATTTGACAACATTTTTTGAAATAGGTATATATTATTTCCAAAACAAATATAAGTTAAATTAACTTTATTGTCATCTCCATAAAAGCCAGAGCAGAAAAGCAATTTAAAATATCCAGTGCCATTCCCTTATATAGAAGAACGATACAAATAACCCTTCATATTTGTGTTCCAAAAGACAACTCACTCACTTTCACTCTCGCATGGCAATTGTGCCTAAAAAGCTTCTCAAGAAATGTACAATGTAATGCGGAATATTTATAAACAGGACATGTCCAATGTTAAAAATCAAATTTGTTTGAAGACTGGAGCCAGCAGGAATCAGCTTGTTGATTCTTTAAGGTAAGCGATGAGATCAGCACGTTCAGTCTTTTTCTTTAGTCCAGCAAAAACCATTTTGGTTCCTGTAAATAGAATGCAACCATTGTGGTCAAGACTCATCTAAACGTTCTTGTAACCTTGACTGGTGTGATTCCAACAAGGGTTTTGGAAACTACAATCATGACAAAAATGTTTTCCTACATGCACAAAGCTGTTCAATAACTAATTAATTAGTTAGTTTCTTTTTTTTTTTTGGGGGGGGGGGGGAGGGGATGCTAGGACTTCAATGAAATTTTCAAAATGATGCAAACTCAGACATCTAAACATTCTGCTGGATTTTGCTTATTTGACTTCCATCAATACTATGATGCAAAATAAATGTATCTATTTATGTAATGTAGAACAAATGCTTTGTCATGGTGTTTTGTTGTTTATTTAGAGCAGTTCATGTGTATGAGAATGTGCAAGTTGATATGCACTTGGAATTAGGCCTTGGATATATACATGTTGAATAAGTAATTAAGTTACCATTGAAGGTATGTCATTAGCCTTTTCACCAAATTTCATTTCTCTTATATCTACTATATTACTTGTATACTAGGACTTGCCATAACAGGCTAATTAATGAGATGTTCCTCCCTGTCTACTGGTTGTGCAGTTGTCTTTATGAGTAAATAAATAATTTGTATGTGGTTAACTGCAGAGTGTAAGAATACAATGATAAAAACTGTCAGATCCAATATGATCTTTAGATAATATATCTTAGCTCAGAGCACATTTCTATACTGTATTTCTTTTTTATTTTTATTTTTTATTTTGAATGATGAAGCAAAATTGACAAATTGCAGCAGACTGTTTGGCTGAGTTCTGATCATTTAGAAAATCACAGTAAAGGTTCACTGATATGGGTATGCTATAAATCATTGAAATATTCAAGCTGTGTGGTTAAATAAATGGATTGATTGGACAATAGATATCTGTCTGATGTTCTTCCAGCTTAAAAATAAACTAATAGTAGACCACATTCGATAAATTGGTTAACGTTCAAGGATAAAGGAATTAAAAATGAGGCTCTGTTCTAACAATGGAGGAATTACAATTGACATTTCATTTCCCCTGAGTCTTGACTTCACCTCAGATTGTTACAGTACAGCTATAACTTATCCCATATATCAAAAGCTATTATATTGTTCTCCTCCCTGATTAGTTAACACAGGGGTATACAGCTGGGGGTCTCGCATCAGGCATGATCCAGCATTTTCATTTTGTGCAATTTGGGAAAGGAAAAAATTATTTCCCATGATTTGCGCAAAACAAAAGCTAAAATAATATTGTTCGAGATTCATGTTTTTCTTGTCAAGTTATATGCAAATCACTGAATTTTTCTCCAGAGATAAAAGGAGATAAAAAAGTAATTCCAGTTGTCTCATTCCTGCACTTTGTGGTTTTAAATATACACTTATTTCAAAAAATGTTGCCGTGGTTCAGAGCAACAAGCTTCAAGCCAAGACCGAAATGAATGTTGGTTTTGTTTGTAATGTATTTAAATCACATTCATTTCTATTGAACTAATTACAAAATGTGAGCATTTCCTAGTCCTTGTTAGTATACCACACTCAATTCTTTTGATAACAAGCCTGATTTGAATACAATATCGATTATTAGCAGCACAAAACCAGCATTCATTTCAGGTTTGCCTTGATGCTTGTTGATTTGAACCGTGACAATGTTTTTTTGAAATAAGTGTATTTAAGCTCATTCCAAAGCACTTATGTAACATAATGAAAGCATAAACAGTGTGATGAGAACATTTGAGGAATTTTTCAATAATTGTTTATGCTTTCGAAATGTGCTTGATACTGATATCCAAGAAAACACTCAAGAAATTCTTCATATACAAACAAAATAAAACGATGTGCTAAAAAGATGTTTCATTTACACCAAAGGCCTTTTTGTATATACATGTAATAATTCTTTAGTAGATGTCAACTAATTAGCATATGGCAAGTTTAAACTGCCATAACTCACCAGCACCATGCTCAAAGCAAGAAATGTTGTTCCAATCATGTATACACATACTGGTGAATGGATACTGTTAATTTGGAGCAAGGGGTCAGGGGCACTTAAAGCTTTTTTGATCCTTGAAGTGGGAGAACTACTGTTTCTATTAGCTCTTGAACTTTGTATAACTGAAGAGTTCCCTTTAAAAACAGACTAAGTGATCTATGATCAAATTCTAGATTCTTCCATGGAATTGAAGAACTTTTTAGGAGAATACAGACTTTGATCATATGTCACTTATGATGTTCTTCTACTGTAGATATCCCTTCACTGATGATGATGCTTGTTATCATTATCAAAATAAGAGATGCCAGAATACACATACCTGGAATATATTTTTTGGGGTTCTCTAGATATATCCATAATGTGTCTTCACCCCAGGTTATTCCTTTGTTCTGATTGGCTGCGGTATATGAAAAGCCAGGTGCTTGGCCTGTTTTACGACCAAATAGACCATGAAGATTAGGTCCCGTCTTATGCTTACCTCCCTTTAGAAAAAGAAAAAAATATTGATTTTGAATTACAGGTAATATTGAGGTCATGCACAAAAGAAATAAGTACATTATACAGTATAATCCCAAATGTTTTGTTCAGCTAAAACCTAATAAAATAATAACACATTTATATAGCACTATTTCCATTGAGTTCAATGACATTGACAAAGTGTGGTCACAGTCACTTATGAGGGGTGGTCGCTTATGGGAGGTGGATGCAAGTGGAGGTATGACTGTACCTGTAAAAGTATGGTAACTAAATGTGTATAAGACAAACCTTTTCTACAGTATGACACTGTGCACATTTTGTTTTGAAGATTTTAGCTCCCTTGGTGGAATCTCCTTGTGGTATTTCAGGCATGGCTATCAAAAATAAATAAATAAGCAAATAAATAAATAAGTAAATAATAATAGTAATAAACAAAATTGCCTTCATCAATATAATTCATGAAGAAAGCAGAATAGACAAATGGTCCAAAAGAAATATAGATGTAGAAGAACTACAAGTACAATTCATGAAGAAAACAGAATATAGAAATGGTCCAAAAGAATTATCTGTTGTAGAAGAACTACTGCAAGACAATCTTAGTATTTGACAAAAAAATGCTATTCTTTGTTGAAGGGAGCATTTGGTCAGGAAATAATTGGACATTTGCGACATTACAGCTCCGACTGGTCATTTGAAACAATCATATAATTCAGCACCAAACTGAAAATCAACTTTTTTATAATCCATACATGTAGGTACGGAAAAAGGATTTTGAATAATATTTGTTTTTGTTTTTTTACCACAGAAAAATGCATTTTTACCCCAAAACCAGTTTTACCAATTTTGTAAGCTTGAAAACTGGATCCTACATGTATATTAGCACATATCCAAATTTACTATATTAGATATATTAGGTGTACCATATTGACTCGAATAAGCGCCCCGGCGCTTATTAAATTTTTCACGTCTAAAACGGGGCGCTCATTCGGGGGAGGCGCTTATTCGAGGGAGGCGCTTATTCAGTGGGAGGAAGTATGTACACAACTGTCAAAGTATGATTTCCTCTTAATATCAATGTTATAATACTACAACAGTACTGGTATTAGTATACTATAACAAGGTGCGAGGCGCTTATTCCGGGGAGGTGCTTATTAATTTTTTTTGTCCAAAGGGGGTGCTTATTCGGGGGAGGCGCTTATTCGAGTAAATACGGTAACCCTGCCCCCTGGTCTTGCTCCTATCAAAGCATTACCCAAACCTGTATATTTTGCTGTAATCCAGAGGTGCTTTATAAGGAGCAATAAGCAGTGAAGGTGAACGGACAGTGATATGCAAAGAAAAGCAATGTTCAGTATCTCACTTCCGTGCTCAGGTTGGCATCGCTTCATATTATTCATACTCATATCCAGTAGGAATCACTGTTATACTGATAAGCCCCTGTGAAAACCAGGTGGTGAGCACAGCAGCCAATAGGGTAAAAATTCTAGTGCAAATGACACCAGCCCAAGCATGGAAGTGAGATTCCTAATGGATTTGACCACTGTCATCTTCAGCTTATCTTGAATGCTTATTTCTCCTTTACTCCTCCCTACAAAGTGCCACTGGACAGGGAGTGCTAAAATGGAGGGAAGGATGAGGGGGGTCCTTGATCATGAATCATGCTTCAATTTTCAGTCAGTTCACAAATTATGCTTCAACCAGTTCTGTCCATTCACAAATCATGCATACTTAAAAAACGATTTCACAAAACCCACAGCAAAATCTGGCTTACTTTCAAAGATAATGCAGAGAATTTTAGTCAAATCTGGGATCATGCAAAACCCCTTCAAGCCCCTGTCTGGTTTCCAGGATAGTATTGTTGTGCAACAGTACACTGTTGACAATAAATGTTATGCAATACAAAAAACATAAATTGCATCATAACCAGAAAAATCCAGCTTTTATCGTAGCAGTGCAGTTATCACGTAATAAATGAAATCTACAGTAATCGAAGCCAACTATTTTTAAATAAAATAAAAATATATGTACATATATAAAAAATAAAAATTTTGATGGAAATGTTTAAAGAGATCAGACGTAGTTGGCGTTGGTACTTGACTTGTGACGCGCTACAAGACAGGTCTCGCGTCACTCATCACTACTACGAGGAATTTATTAAGCACAAGACAATATATTTGTTGATTTTTAATTGCTTTGGTTACGGTAATCTAGTGAGATGGGTTTCAAAACGCCGGGAAACATTATCAAGTCACGAAACATTTGAAAACATTTTACAATTTAAGAAAATTAACAACGCCATGGCGATTATTAAATAAGTTGCAAATGTCCGATTCTCAGCGAAGAAAAGTTAACACGAAAATACTAGAGATCGTAGAAACTAGAATTGAGAACAGCTTTAGAAGAAAAATCGAAGTATAGCCCAAAAATAAATCGAGAGTAATGTGTAATCCATTATTGTTACCGGCGTGGACCGTTTCGCCGGGTGATGCACGTGAGATCTTACATCAAAACTGTCCGCAAATTACCCTGAAATATCTCAATAATCACAAATATAAAATATACAGTTACTAGGCTACTATTAGAAGGACTTACTTGGTTAGTTTTATAGTTAATAGGGTAGGTTTGGGAGATTTGTTTGTAGTTTTTCCAGTAACACTTCCTCTCTTGAACGAGTGGCGATTTGAAAGACCGACTCTGTTTCGTCATCACATATAATTCAAGTGCGCATACTTGAGCGCCGAATCCGCTGACTAGCGGATCAGATGACGTCGTGTGATTTCCGCTTAGTCATCGGGAACGTGCCGGAACGAACGATTTCAGGACGATTTTAACCACTAATGCTTTTCTTTCCTCTTTCCTAGCTATTTTTTTTCTTTTCCTCTATTTTACGTTGAATATGGGGCCGAATATAAATTCTTTTATGTCATTGACTGGTAACTTATCAACTTCGTGACATGTCACGCAATTAACGTGAAACTCCATGCAAGGTCGACGCGTCATGCAAGGTCAGAGTCTGCAGGTAAAGATGGCGGCTGAAAATCATATCTACCGTGATTAGCTTGCTTCCTTGGAATTCCCAATATCTTGGTGTTGAGAAGTTCAAGACTGGCTAAATGGTAGGCACAACTTGTTTCGTAATTTAGCGGCGTTGTGTAGTCTGAGGTAGTATGGCGGGAATTTTTCTGACGGTCATCTCGTGTTGACCCGTAGCTAGCTGATGATGTTAATATTGTATTCCTAAAATATGCTTGTGATGACCGTAGCCCAGTAGTGCGAAAGAAAGTTTATTTTGACTTTTTTTCGCGGCTTCCGTCAGGTATAAATTATTTCGTCCTTTTGATGTGCAGTGAAGTCGGCTCGGCCCGAGTTTCTCGCTCGGAAATTACACCGTTATCGGGTTTCACGTCATAATAACAGAAATGAGTCAGTATGACTAGAGCTAGGGATAACATTTATATACAACAATGTTTACAATATAAGTGTAGATTACATGTTTTGCTAGTCTCCGATTTATTATAAAAGTTATCATCGAAAAACTTCACCAGGTTCAGCAACCCGGGACGTGCAGTCTGATCACTGATTCCAGGGTCATTTAGGCCTGCAGATTTAAACTGAAATGCATTTCAACTTTTACATTATTTTATTGAAAAGTTTACTACATGCATAGTAGTGGTGGGCTGCGTCCCTTTTCTGGGTCCCTATAAAAGAAATATCTTGTCCGCCATCTTTGTATCCCCTAATCCTTTGTGCGCTTTCAGTGTTTTGCGCGCGCGAAAATGACGTACTCATTGATGTCACAAATGTTTACATGACGTCGTACGCGAAGAAAGCTATTTTAGTGTTGAGAAGTTGTTGAACTTGACGGACGCGTCTCAAATCTCTCGTGAAATTTTACAAGTGACTAGACGCACACGTGCGTTCACTCGTGCCCCTGGAGCTCTTTTTAAGAGAGGCTCCAACGACCGGCTCCATTCGTACTCTTCCCCGAGCCGTTTCACGCATTCTTCAACATTTCAGGAAATAGCTAACCGTAACATAATGACCTTTTTTTTGATTTTGGTCAGCAAGAGTCTGACAACAAATAGGTCAACAATACTCAACTCTGGTTACTAATAATTGCCAGGCAAATTAACCTAAAATTCAACTATTCAACCTAAAATTCAACTATTCAACTTACAGTTTTACGATCGTGGCTTTCCTGTTTTCTTCTTCTTCTCCATACTTCGGAAAAACCAGCAGAAACTTGCTCAGAATTAGTTTGTTAAAAAAATTGGCTCTCGATTTTGTTGTGTTTCGGCAGGCTCCTGTCAGCTCAGTACTTAACTACTACAGTGTCACATTAAGGGTTACAGCTATCACCCACTAGTTACCAATATTGTATGACTTTGTACGAGACGTCTACCGCGACAGCCAAATTGTTTACATCTTTAGACGTGTTCGATGGTCAGACCAACGACAAGGAGAATTATGTTCTGTAATTCAATATTGAAGGTCAACTAGCAGTGTTCGTCATACAACGCACAGGAAATAGACAAGAAACATTTGCCGAAAAAGCTATTTCAATTAACTTTGTCACTGAAAAATATAAGGCCTAGAGGCCTAAGGCTTTCAAGCTAATCTTTTGTTTACTACCAAACTTTCTGCTGTAGGCTATCTAAAAATTAAGGAATATGTGTCCCAGTTGTTGTAGAATTTTCCAGCATTATACAATGAGTTTCTTATTGTAACTGTTATTGTAATGATGTCAAGGTGATAAACAGTTTTCACGATTCCGCTCTCAAAGCTTTAGGCTTTAAGTTTTTTTCAGCGACAACATTAATTGAATTATATATCAGACAATTCAAAGCAGTGTACTTTCGTGAGTTTTAGAGGAACTGTTCTGCTAACATGGACACACCAGCTATTTTCTGCTTGCAACATTTCACGTTACGTGACCAAACGCGAAATACTAGGTCATTGGAACCTACTTCCATGTAATGGTCTATCGCAGAATTCCGATATTAAAGTTCAGTACAAAAACCTTTCAAGATCTTTTGAATGCTTAAATGAGGAATATAATTGACTTGCTTCTATGTATGTTCGTTTAGCAACATGTAGGATGAGAAATTCGTAGATTTCCAGCTCATAGGAAATAATTCGTATCGCGGGGGCCTACTTTCAAGTACTCCAATTAGAATTGAATATTTGGTCAAAGTATTGGAGATGAAGCTCAAAATAACAGCCCATTCTGAAGCTCTTATGAGTGTCTAGGTATATCTCAAGTTAAAAGCCCCACTTTACGATGTATTATTCCGAGAAGAGCCTGTCTCTGAAAGCGATTTTCGTTGTAGTCGGCCATCTTGCATTCCTAAAGTTCCTCACTGGCGTTCACTACGAAGAGTAGGCGATGAATGAAGGGCATTGTTTCTTCCGCTCTTGACCAATTGGGAGTGCATCACTTAGCCGATTGCGCAAGAATGCTGACTCAATAATGCTGCATTCTCGTGGACGACGAGAGAAAAAACATTTGCAATTTATAACTCGTTCCCGGCCTAAAGGCCTGGGCACGAGTAAAAATGTGCTGGGCTCGGCTTTCCGTGTTTCGAAGGAAAAACAAAGTCGCCCCAGTCTCTCCGACTGTGAGCCCGTTCAGTAAGGAATTGCTGAAACGTGCAAAAACGCAAATGGAAAAAGAAAACGTCCTTTTGAAGACGACTGGCTCGACTCAAACAAGCCAAAACTTGACTAACGTAGTCGAGAAACAGAGAAGCCAGACACCCAAATGGATGAGTTATGACTTGGATCTCAATGGCAATATCGTCGCTAATGGTTTGACAAGATGTTGCCCCAAAAAGCTCGAAAGAGATCCTAAGCTTCCCACCCTCACACTTGAAATGCTTCTAGAGAAACAAACACAAGCAGAGGAAAATAGAAACAGAGAAATTGAAAAGAAGCGGAAAGCCACTACGAGGAAAATTGTATCCAAACCAAAGGAAGAAGACGAAGAGGTAGAAAGATTGAGTAAAGCTGCTAGATTAGCCGAGAAACAGGCTAGAGCAACGGAAAATCGACAAGCTCAAATTGCAAAGAGAAAAGAAGCTGCCAGGAGATCTGTGGAAGTGAAAATGTCCAGAAATCCTGTCGAGGAACAGGCAGTAAAATTGCGCAGAGCAGCGAAAATAGCAGAGAAGCACATGCGAGCTGCAGAGAAAAGACAAGCCCAGATGGAACTTGTTAAGACTAAAGCAAACAAGTCCTTCAGTAAAAACTGCTGTAGATTGGTAGATGTGGTAGATGCTCAACGCTTTGCCAAAGCGCGAGAGACAGAAAAAAATTCCAGAGAAAGATGAGCACTGTCGAAGCCAACAGGGAAAGGGCCGTGAGGAGAGTTGTCCAGAAACAACAACTGCAAAAAACTCACGCGCAGAAAGTCATAGCAAGGCTTGCCAAGCAGCAGAGGCAGGAGCAGGAGCAGGAAGAATTGGCCAACATTAACTTGACAGAAGATATTGAAGTTGACTCCAACTACTGCGCTTGGAAAGTGACCAAAATGACGAATTATGGGACGACTTTTGAACATAAGTAACCAATTATTGAGGAGAAATCAGTAGCATAGACTTCAAAATGAAAGAATTTTACTTTTGACTCAGTGTGAAAATTCAGTGATGTTGGTGAATAATTGTATGTGTATGTATAAACAAGAAGAAAATTAACTAAAAAGTGTATGTATGTAAATGTTACAGTTCTGCATTATATACCGTTAACCTATTATACATCAGGGCCTTCAGAGAGCATGCAGGCCATGTCACTCGGGGCATTCAAATTCTTCGCTTGTATTTACAAGCGCGATGTCTTGATCTTAGATCTTAGCGTACAATTCTTCTAAGTCTATATAGTTATGTCTACTTTCTTAGTCTCGCATTATAGTTCTTAATTAGTTTCTAGTTCTAATGCCTGTTATGAACTGATCTAGATCTTGCAGGCTTGTTCTTAGGTCTATTTTAAATCTTCTTTGAATGCTTGTTCTTAGCATTCTTTTAAGGCTCGTAATTGAAGGGTTCGCTGTGAAAATGACCCAAGTGACTTTTTGATGGATGTCCTGAGATTAATTTTTCTAGCATAGGAAAGTTAATTGTACTATTTTACTATTTTACTTTACTATTTACTTTTTTATATTATTAAAAATATCATCAAAAAGTCACTTAGGCCGTTTTCACATTGAACCCTTCAATTGTTCTACATCTACTAGTTATTCTTAAGCCAAGAATCATTCTTAGTTTAATTCTTTTTAAAATTGATTCTGAGTGGTATAATTGCTAACCATGCATGGCTTGGATGGTTGGTGCGTTGAAAATAAATAACACCTCGTAGAACAACAATCGAGGTTATCTAACAGTATCAGTATACTGTCCTGTAGTGGCATGGCCTGCAGATGGAGCCATAATTAATTATTGCAGAACTGTTATTACGTATTGTGTAAATCAAATTAAAAGGTAATTGTGATTGAAAGGCTGATAATAATAAACTGGTGCTATACGCTTACGTTAGACCATACCACCCTGGCAACACGCCCCTCTGTGCGTTACCAGAAAGGGGGCGAGGACACGTTGCTACACAGGCGTTTAATCCTCGCTGAATTCGTCTCTGATAATCAGTCTTTAATATTTAATCTTTAATCTTTAATAAGTATACTCCTAATTCAGCATAACTATACTAGGAGTTCAAATAAAAAATAAATGAATAAATGAATAAATAAATAAATAAATAAGTAATCTACTGATAATAAATAAATTAAATACGCATGCATATATACCTAAAATATATAGATATCTATATATCTATAAAAATGTAATATAAAATGTATAAAAATATAAGAATATCGACACATAAAGACTTAAATACTTGCGGCAATGGCTGATATAGCTAAATTATTCCAATTCCTTATTGTTCTCGGGTAAAAGGAAAATTTAAATATAATGTTCAATATATTATAATTAAGAGCCTGATTATATGAACCGGGCTGGCCCGGTTAAGCAGGCTGATTTCTTTTGTTTTGTGGCCCCATAGGAAGCGAAAACCCCGGTTCATATAATCAGGTCCTAAGTTGATAAAAAGGCTGACAATTAGACAATCTGGATGTTCTTGTGTTACGAAACACTTCGGGAGGAAGACAAATACCAACATGGCCTTTATAGATCTTGTAAAACAATCGCATAATATGTTGCTGGGATCAAAACTCAGTATTTAGGCTAAGAAAGAAATATGGGCAGCGTATGTAATATATGTAATGTGAGAAATATATGTACAAACGTGTACCCCCAAGAGATCATAATACTAAGAGAGCGAAGCTCAGTATTGATGTCTGTGCCATGTTCGTGGCGGCTAAGGCTATTTTTAGTAACTTCGCCATCGCGCGCGCAAGTCCCTCAACCTATAGAATTTGATTTTTGACGTGCGCGCTGGCGGGACAGTTTGAATTCTATTGTTTAAGAGCCTTGCGCGCGCGATGGCGAAGTTACTAAAAATAGCCTTAGCCGCCACGAACATGGCACAGACATCAATACTGAGCTTCGCTCTCTTAGTATTATGGTCTCTTGGTACCCCTTATAGAGAGACTGTGTTTCTTAGGTTGCGTTTACACGGATAAGTTTGGATCCGGCATAAAATTCGTACAGGTATATAGGCCTTGCATTTAGATTGATCCACCCTGACCCGGACTACTTTTGAACCGCCTAACCCGATTAGGTTGAGATCGGTGCCGTGTAAACCAAACTGAAACGGTACAACTTTTTAACTAATTATTTGCATAACCTCTGTTCCATGTCAATTGCTGTCAGTGGAGTTGGAGAACGACCGAAATATCCTTTTCCTGATTAAGCCGTATGCCCAGAGAAACACGTTTAGTTATCTACGAAATAACAATGAATCCATGCTTCGCATAGTGTAATAAATTTGGGGTAGCTCATCACCCTTCCTCGCAGCCAAGTGCTGAATTACGAAGGTCGCAGCTCAACGTGATCGAGTCGAAGGTTTAATGAACAACAACAACAACAACAACTACTACTACTACTACTGAAACAACAACAAAAAGGCATACATATTTTGTTTTCATTTATTAAAAAAATTTGTGTTTTTTAATACATGCGGCAATAGAATGTATTTACAACAATTTGAAGCTAATTAATGTAGGTACTGTACAGTCATCAAGACTAGCTGCCAGTATCCGGCCTTATATCACAGCGAACCAGTTGGAGTCGTTTCTCATTTTAGTTTAACTTTAGTTTTATCTTTTATCCTTATTTTATTTTATTTATTATCTTAACTTTTATTTATTTTTATTTATTTATTTATTTTTTTCGATTAAGATAAAACGACAACTGATAATGAAACTTTACTTCGTTACTCATGATCATTTTCGGATCGGATGAGCGTCAGGTGTCCTTTGAGAAAAATGAATAAAATCAAATTAAAAAATATATATACATTACACATGAACGAGTCATAATATTATGTGGTGATTATTACTTGATGGAGTTTTTGAAGCCGTTTAGTAAACACACAGATCGTACATGCGTGTTGTGGTGGTTTTAAACTTGATAAAACACTCCTGCTCGTTTGTCAAACTTTACTTATCAGTATTGCTCGATTCTGATTGGTCGAGAAGAGTACAATCAACCATAAATTAATTGACTCAGACGTACAATCAAGTTGATCAGATAATATCCGAAATAATAACCCTAAATATCGCCTAAATAAAGGCCCGTGCAGTTACAAAAACTTTCAAAATATGACTCGTTCCTATTAATTCCAAATTGTACTCGAGATCGTACGATTTGTTATTATACTACTTACAATATAATTATCATTTAAAAAAGTGAAAACTAAGATCATGACGTCTTTTTTCTAGCTCCTAGAGTAGATCAAACTTATTGCTCTAAAACGTTATGAAAGTTATGTTCTACTTGATAGATTTTGCTAATACCGATGGCTCCAGCTCCAGTATCTTCTAGTGTGGTCTTGACCCAACCCATGGCGTGGTTTGTAGCCTACAGAAAAAGACAAGATATAATCATTCATTTCTACTAAGATATCGATAACTTATAAAAACAAGGCCAAAAAGTAGGGTGTCCTTTGCCTTAGCTATCTGGGGGATCAATTGCCCCCTGTGCACTTGATTGATATTAATAACACCCGGGGGGGGGGGGGGTACTCCTTCTAGGTTTGGGTAGGGACGTGCCGCTGAGCCCCTCGAACCCTGACCCTGTTCCAGAGCAAAATTTCCAAAATTGATACCCTGTTCCAGAGTAAATGTCTGCCTAATTTCATTGCTTCCGGCGAAGTTGACGTGTCGTTAACCCCTTTCAGCCCGGCCTTTTAGACGAACTTTGTTAAAAGATACCCTGTTCCAGAGAGTAATTACGATTTTTATATACCCTGTTCCAGAGTAAAATCGATGAAAACCCTACCCTGTTTGGCGGCACGTACCCGTATAGCGAATATAGGGGAGTACCCCCCCCCCCCCCCCCCCGGGTAATAACACCACAGTTTTTGGATGTCCAGTTGCTTACATTACCTTTAGTGACCAACAGTGACGAGTCGACAATTTTTCTTCCTTTCCTGACCTGGAATGGCGATAATTGCAGCTTCTGTCGGGAAACACTAACCGAATCTGCAAGCACATGGTGAATTTAGTTAGACACAAGAAACATATCAGTCTAGTACTGTAGTGCTTGATTGCGTTTTTGTTATTTCAAAGTGCATCAAAATTATTACAAAGTGCGTCAGCTATTCCAAAGTGCGTCAATTATTTCAAAGTCCGTACATTATTGCAAATATCCGTACACACCATGCAATCAAGTTCGTATCCAGTAGTCTACATAGTCTGCGTTAGTTTCGGCGAAGAATGTTTCCAAAACAGCGCAGGCTCTGGGTACGAGATTGCGATGGGATGTGTTACTGGGACGTGCTAATGCTTTTTACAGATCAGTACACATGTGAATAAGACGGGAGCAGGCGTTGCATATGTGTTACGAACGAGGGGGTGGGGGGTGGGGGACACGTTGCATGTCCCCAATATTTTAATGCAACCGTGGATATACACGAAGGAGATTTGTCCCCGCGAGGAATATGCCCCTGCGGCAAATCGCTTTGTGTATACGGACATGAGGACTCATCAGAGTTTGGAGTTTTAACTTTGCGTACCATTCATATTCCTTGATCCAAGCTGGCTGTCTTTGGGGTTTGTTACTTTTTGAGGTTGCTTAGGAACCACCACAGGCTCTATAGAAAAGATCAGGGTACTTTTAGTGAATGGTAAGATTTTAATGGATGTGAAGTCATAAATGATCTCTAGTGTGGAAGTGTGGAATCAGTGTGTTTCAAATCAAAATCTCAAATCTTTTTGATTATCCTCGGATTTCAGAGTAGCAAATACTGCAAATATTTCCGAGACTCATTCACACTCGCTACCACTACATTCGATATACTTTGCATACAGCACTCAACTCACATGTTGGTTTTTGCTGAGGGAGGAAAAACCGGAGAACCCGGAGAAAAAACCTTCGTGACGTGTGAGAGAACAACACATCAAAACAAATTCAACTCACATATGATCCAGCGTCGATTCGAGTTTAGTTTTATTTTTCTTTTCCAATAATGATCCAAGTCGAATGCTTTTATCGTTTTCTGTGCTGTGAGCTTTTTCAGGCTCAAAGGGTTCTACAATCAGGATATCGTAACGAATTACATTTCTAACTTTTTATGTTTTTACCTTTCTCTTCCGCTTTCCTTTGAGCGTTTTCAGCTTTCGTACTTTCTACAATCAAAATCGTACATAATGAGTCAGACTTCTACCAGTGTTGTTTACAAGTTGTTGCGTTATTACCTTTGTCATCCCAAAGTGATCCAGGTTGGTTGCTTTCGTTCATACATAGCGTCAACTGAGCTTGTTCAAGAACAACTTGTTCCTCCTTTTTCACTGGAAGCTCTGTAAATATATTAAAAACTACTTACTACACTCAAACTAACTTAACTCTTACATGAAATCGATGCTGTTCAAGGCCAGGGAAAAAACCGAGAACCCGGAGAAAACTTCCTCTTGTAGTGTGGTAGAGAACAACATCTCAAACAAACGCAGCTCACATATCGGCCGGACCGGGAATTGGACGCGGATTGGAGAGGTGAAACAGTTCACATGTGACCCCCATCAGGAATTGAGCCCGAGACACAGAAATTGCATGTACATGTAATATGGCAAAAGGGAAAACTGATCGGAAATAATGTAATTTAGAGTAGCTAACGTACCGACTGTACCTCCTTTATCCCAAAGTGACAGTATAAACCATTTGTACCATGGCCATTTTCTTTGGAAGGTATATAAAAGGGGTTTATCAAACTCATTAATAATTCATTAGAAAACACAATGGAAATCACTACCGTAACGTAGATCTTTATATCGGATAAAGATTTTTGTTCATTTGCATAAACTTTAACTTGGATTTTCTAAGCCAAAAGTAGTCAAACTTGGAAAATTCTGGTCCAATATGATAATTGACAACTAGACGTTTGATAAGTAATATAAAGAACTCGAGAGCGTGTTATATCGGGTCTAAAGATCCTCGCCTTCGGCTCGGATCTTTATCCACCGATATAACACGCTCTCTCGTTCTTTATACATTACATATAAACGGTATATAAAATCTTATCACTCAAAATCAAGTACAGCGGAAAGTCGAGTTCATACTGAGAACTGTGAGAGTTTTTAGATAATTAAAAATGTTGTGTACAGTTGCATGTCTACAAAGGAAGCAAAGGACGCGTACGTTTGCAAAGGAACTGTCTTTTCACTATATATATTGTCCATGAATACTGATAAGAAGTAACGATGGATGAGTACTCTCAAAAATGGAACGAGAGACTCAAGGCGAGGCTGGGGCTTTCGAAGTGCAGTTTATGTGTGGATTTAAAATCGCCCAGCCTCAACTTAAATCAATCTGAAAAGAGGTCCTTCATGCGAATTCGGGAAAGGTCTATTTTATAAGTCTCTTTCTTTCACTGACAGCATAATTTTGCAGAAATGTAAGTGAGTTTCATCTCCTACCCCACGTTTGCACATCTTTCAAGTTTTATGTTTGGGCACATGGATCTACCAGTTTAATGTGTGGCTGCTAATTCTGAGTTTGGTCAAACTGAGACTATATGATGATGCTCTGCTCTATTAAGGCTGCTCTGTTTTGCTCTTTAATAGTATTCTGTTTTGTTCTGTTCTGCTCTGCTAAACTCTGCTCTCAGTTTTGTTCTGTTCTGTTAGTTTTGCTATATTTATTTTGATGTACGACTTCCGAGGACGTCTGAAGTACGTGTTCTGTTCTGCTCTGCTAAACTCTGCTCTCAGTTTTGTGTTCTGTTCTGTTAGTTTGCTATTTTATTTTGATGTACGACTTCCGAGGACGTCTGAAGGACGTCAAGCAGGTTAGTCACTACAATTCAAAACTTTCTCCTCTCACTTAGACCCTCTCTATGAGCTTCAGTCTCTTAGTTACTCGTGCCCAGGCCTTTAGGCCGGGAACGAGTTATAAAATGCAAATGTTTTTTTTTTTTTCTCTGTTCGTCGCCAGAAGAGGCCTTTCTTGCGCAATCGGTCACGTGTTAAAGCTCCTGATTGGTTAAGAGCGCAAGGAACAATGCCCTTCATTCATCACCTTTGAGCGAGTGCGAACTCTTCGAAGGTCTTCGAAGTGAACGCCAGTCAGGAACTTTAGGAATGCAAGATGGCGGACAGCCCAAAAAATGGCTTTCAGAGACAGGCTTTTCCAGCAGTGAGACAATAGAAAATGGAGCTTTTAACTCGAGATATACCTAGACACTTATAAGAGCTTCAGAATGGGCTGTTATTTTGAGCTTGATCTCCAATACTTTGACCAAATATCGAACTCCGATGGAGTACTTGAAAACTGAAGCTCTCGCGACTCGTAGCAATTCCTTTGAGCTGGAAATCTACGAATTTCTCACCCTACATGTTGCTAAACGAACGCATATAGAGGCAAGTCAATTATATTTTTCATTCAAGCATTCAAGAGATCTTGAGACGTTTTTGTAATGAATTTTAATACAATTCTGGCCAGACAATTTATTTATATATTTTCATGGAATCAAGGCTCTATTTGACCTGATGCGTTTGGTCACGTAATAGATAAAACATCTGAAACATGAACGCCGAAAAAATACACGCTTTGTTATTGTGTCAAAAACGTCGTTGTAGAAGTCTTTACAGCAAACAATTGAGATATATAGTGAAATAAAAAGTTGAATAAACTGGTATATTTTTGCATGTTGGGATAAAGGCAAACACTAAGCTGCTGACAGACAAATTGACTAATCAGATATTCTCTAAAAAGGTCAAAAATGGTCTTTATTATATGTTACGGATATAGAGGCAAGTCAATTATATTTTTCATTCAAGCATTCAAGAGATCTTGAGACGTTTTTGTAATGAATTTTAACACAATTCTGGCCAGGCAATTTATTCATATATTTTCATGGAATCAAGACTCTATTTGACCTGACGCGTTTGGTCACGTAATAGATAAAACATCTGAAACATGAACGCCGAAAAAATACACGACTTGTTATTGAGTGTCAAAAACGTCGTTGTAGAAGTCTTTGCAGCAAACAATTGAGATATATAGTGAAATAAAAAGTTGAATAAACTGGTATATTTTTGCATGTTGGGATAAAGGCAAACACTAAGCTGCTGACAGACAAATTGACTAATCAGATATTCTCTAAAAAGGTCAAAAAAGGTCTTTATTATGTTACGGTTAAGTGTAGAATGCGTGAAACGGCTCGGGGAAGAGTACGCACGGGGCCGGTCACTGAAGGGCTCCCGGGGCACGAGTGAACGCACGTGTGCGTCTTGTTTCTATTAAAAAACCTCCTGCTCTGCTCTGCGGTTCTAGAGGTGGTTCGGTCTGCCACAGTGCTCTGTTTTGGTCTGCCGTTTTGTTACCTTCTACCACAAGGGCCGAGGGTTGGGCACCACTTTTATCTCAACTTTACCCCAGCAATGTTGGCATTCATTTATACAACTGAGTTAGATTGAAACAATTTCGAAATATTGGTCAAGGGCACAAACACAGTGATCCGTAACGAGGAAACCATACGAGATCCTTGACGTCACCAGCCAACTTATTAGCATTTCTTTCAGACATAAACATTGTACAAACAATGTAGCAACTGTTATGGCAGGGTTAAAGTTTTTCAAGGCTCAAATTTACATTGGAAACATGACAATTCCGTTATAGCAGTCATTATATGTCTGGGGTTGTGTCTACTTATTCCCTAGTTGTGAGATTACACATATGGTGTGGTTTTGAAACGTTGTGTGTTCTCTGTTGAACCTTTCATTTCTGGACTTTGCTGTTTCTTTTTATAAAGCTTCAGTTTTCATGTATTTACTCAGTTGTAACGAAATCATAAAGCTTCTATATATATTGTTTAAGGGTTTTCGTTATGCACAATCAAGTCATTGACATAGAGCTCATCACTGATGTGTTACCCTTTGTTTCACGAAAAAAAAAAAAAACACTACGATACCCCTAGTTACATGACTGCTTTTGCTAACTGTTTCTTCTGTTCATCTCCGGGCAGTGGTCACGTCAAATATGAGTGATCAGTTGAACTGATTCAAAGTTGCTATTTATACAGAAACTTTTATTTTTGCAAAAAAAAAGCAAACAACTCCAGCGCTCCCATGTCTAAAATGTCTGTCAAACATTTCAAAAATAAATACCACCAGTTGTGATAACCGTTGTAAACGTTTCGATGAGGTTTTCGTAGTCACTTAGATTTTAATTGGATTAATAGTCGTCATGAGGGTCTAACTCTTAAACAATTTTACTAAAACTGTGTGCTTGTATAGGATTTCCGATTAAAAAAAGAACAATTAAGTATCTTGTCGCATTACGTACCCCCAGGATAAGCAACGTCCTTGTATACTATTACCTACCATTTATATTCCTAAAAGATCCAGGTTGATTGATTTCCTTTTCTCCTGATTTTTGAGCACTAGCGGACTCTACAGAAATAAACAAATTGATCATGAGTTACGTACGCGAGGGGCTTATCAACGCGCTTGAAATAGTTTTCACTAAGTACCTTCTCTCTGCCAGAGTGATCCAGGCTGACTGCTTTCCTCTTCTCCACACACCTGAGCTTGCAGGGGAGCAATACGAGGCTCTGTAGAAGCAATAAATCGAGTTGAGTGGGTAATTTTAGTATTTTTGATGGAGTTAATTAGTTCTTATTTCAGCGCACCTTTCACATCCCAGAGTGATCCAGGCTGACTGCTTTCCTCTTCTCCACACACCTCAGCTTGTTTGGGAGCAATAGGAGGCTCTGTAGAAGCAATAAATCGAGTTGAGTGGGTAATTTTAGTATTTTTGATGGAGTTAATTAGTTCTTATTTCAGCGCACCTTTCACATCCCAGAGTGATTCAGGGTGACTGCTTTCTTCTTCTCCACACAGCTGAGCTTGTTTGGGAGCAATAGGAGGCTCTGTAGAGGCAATTAATCGAGTTGAGTGGGTAATTTTAGTATTTTTGATGGAGTTAATTAATTCTTATTTCAGCGCACCTTTAACATCCAAGAGTGATCCAGGCTGACTGCTTTCATCTTCTCCACACACCTGAGCTTGCAGGGGAGCAATACGAGGCTCTGTAGAAGCAATAAATCGAGTTGAGTGGGTAATTTTAGTATTTTTGATGGAGTTTATTAATTCTTATTTCAGCGCACCTTTCACATCCCAGAGTGATTCAGGATGACTGCTTTCCTCTTCTCCACACAGCTGAGCTTCCTGGGGAACAATGCGAGGCTCTGCAGAGGGAATAAGTCGAGTTGAGTGAGAATTTTAGCATTCTTGATGGAGTTAATTAATTCTTATTTCAGCGCACCTTTCACATCCCAGAGTGATCCAGGCTGACTGCTTTCCTCTTCTCCACACACCTGAGCTTGTTTGGGAGCAATAGGAGGCTCTGTAGAAGCAATAAATCGAGTTGAGTGGGTAATTTTAGTATTTTTGATGGAGTTAATTAGTTCTTATTTCAGCGCACCTTTCACATCCCAGAGTGATTCAGGGTGACTGCTTTCTTCTTCTCCACACACCTGAGCTTGTTTGGGAGCAATAGGAGGCTCTGTAGAGGCAATTAATCGAGTTGAGTGGGTAATTTTAGTATTTTTGATGGAGTTAATTAATTCTTATTTCAGCGCACCTTTCACATCCAAGAGTGATCCAGGCTGACTGCTTTCATCTTCTCCACACACCTGAGCTTGCAGGGGAGCAATACGAGGCTCTGTAGAAGCAATAAATCGAGTTGAGTGGGTAATTTTAGTATTTTTGATGGAATTAATTAATTCTTATTTCAGCGCACCTTTCACATCCCAGAGTGATTCAGGATGACTGCTTTCTTCTTCTCCACACACCTGAGCTTGTTTGGGAGCAATAGGAGGCTCTGTAGAAGCAATAAATCGTGTTGAGTGAGTAATTTTACTATACTTGATGGGCGGACGCAATTTGCATCTTATCGCACCATTCACATCCCAGAGTGATCCAGGCTGATTGCTTTCCTCTTAGCTTCTCCACACAGCTGAGCTTGCTGGGGAGCAATAGGAGGCTCTGTAGAAGCAATAAATCGTGTTCAGTGAGTAATTTTACTGGCTTGATGGGCGGACGCAATTTGCATCTTATCGCACCTTTCACATCCCAGAGTGATCCAGGCTGACTGCTTTCCTCTTCTCCACACACCTGAGTTTGCAGGGGAGCAATACGAGGCTCTGTAGAAGCAATAAATCGAGTTGAGTGGGTAATTTTAGTATTTTTGATGGAGTTAATTAGTTCTTATTTCAGCGCACCTTTCACATCCCAGAGTGATCCAGGCTGACTGCTTTCCTCTTCTCCACACACCTCAGCTTGTTTGGGAGCAATAGGAGGCTCTGTAGAAGCAATAAATCGAGTTGAGTGGGTAATTTTAGTATTTTTGATGGAGTTAATTAGTTCTTATTTCAGCGCACCTTTCACATCCCAGAGTGATCCAGGCTGACTGCTTTCCTCTTCTCCACACAGCTGAGTTTGCTGGGAAGCAATAGGAGGCTCTGCAGAAGCAATAAACCGAGTTGAGTGGATAATTTTAGTATTTTTGATGGAGTTACTTAATTTTCATCTCAGCGCACCTTTCACATCCCAGAGTGATCTGGGCTGACGGTTTTCATATTCTCCTGCTCCTCTTGTCTTATCGTAAAAGACCTTTTTCGTCTGATCATTTGCTGCTGGCATCATCAAAGTAAGTGCAGACATGGCTTCTCTTGATTTCTTCGTTACTTTAGTTTAAAAGAAGAAGTTGTAGTTCTTGTTCCTCTTTGTTCGTGGAGCTTAGACAAACTCAATGTTTTTAATTCGGCTTTGTTTACTGACCCTACTATATACATGTCTGGTGTCGGTTTGCATGACGTAACAGCCACACTTAAGTGCATATCAGTGGACGACCGGAACACAAATTGAACTGTGCCGTGCCGGGCCCCCCTTCATTCCTTATTAATAACAGTGCACGAAAGGGACAGGATGTTTAACTTGCCAAACATATAAACCAATCGTTTTCAGAAGACTTTCATTCCACCTATGTGCACTGATTTGAACTTTTGATAGTCGAACTTCTTGAACATTGTTGTCGAAGCATCCAAACATGTATCTATAGTCTATATTTTTTCCTGCATTTAATTCAAATCAAGGCACAATGTGAAAGGGTTAAATTTGAAAGTGTCGGCTAATGTAACACGTCAATGTAGTAAGAGTCAAATAGTGACAGCATAACAGAACGCAAACACGATAGCTTGAATTAGCCTCCTCCGCAGGCAACTCCTTTTATCTCTTGGGCTTCCTGTTGCAAAGAAGAGAGACTACAGGAAATCCAATAGAAAGGAGTAGCCTGCGGAGGAGGCTAAGCTTGAATAAGGGAATCCGGCGGAAATGATGCAAGATTCCGGATTCCTAGAGCTGTCTTCTAAATTCATATTGTTCTAAGCCGGGCTGAATTCCGAATTCAAATGGCTGGATTCCGGACTCCAAGGACTGGATTCCGGATTCCAAGGGCTGGAATCTGGATTCCAAATCAAATTATACGTGGATTCCGGAACTGAATTCCCTTACATCGAAAACAGCAGAAGTGTTGGTTAATATAACTGACCAAGAGAACATAAATAAGAGAGGGAAACTTGTTAACTTGGGGCGCGCGCCGTGATGATTCCCATCTGTGCTATTTTTAGTAACCGGATGCAGTTTAATTTTCGTCTTACCCTACTCCCGTGCGTCATAATTTGACACTTCCGGACCCAGGGAACCGTTTAGTGCAGATTTGAGTTTTCAAAAACAGCATTAAAATCAAAGTTATCTTAGTTCTGCTCTTGTTCATATTATCTACCATCAAAAGTGTGTACTTTCTGATTATAGAGGACTGATTTTGATGGAAAAAAAGACTAAAACGTCGAGGATTTTGTTGTGTTTTTGAAAGAAAGTTTTTTTTACAACACTTGATACTAATCTCGCGATCTGATTGGCTGATTAGAGTGTGTCAATAAGAGGACAGACACACTGCTGACGCGTTTCAGCGCGCGTGCTCGTTCTGTTGCCCCGTTCGAAAAGGATTTTTTAACTTTTATCTTAAAGAATTGTTGTAAAAAACGAATTGAAGATGGTTTTGAGTTGTCTGTCCTCTTATTGACACACTCTTGACGTCATAAAATGTTCAAAACTTTGCAGTGAAACCACTCGCTGCGCTCGTGATTCCACTTGAGTTTTGAACATTTTATGACGTCAAGAGTGTGTCGATAAGAGGACAGACAACTCAAAACCATCTTCAATTTGTTAAGGTGACTGACTACGTTGGTGAAAAAATCCATTTTTTCATAGGTTTGAGTAATTAACTTTTTCTACAAATTTGATAACGTCATCGATCGCGCGCTTAGGTTTATTCAAACATTTTCGCTCATTTAGATGAGAAAAACTCGTTTGTTTTTATAATTTTTTGATATATGCTGTTAATTGATCATCAGATGGCTTTTTTGTGGGATCTAGAATAAATTTGGCATTGATTGTGCGATTTTATGAAGCTCAAATCGCGAAATTCCACTCGTTCAAATTTTCGACGCACGGGAGTAGGGTAAGACGAAAATTAAACTGCATCCGGTTACTAAAAATAGCACAGATGGGAATCATCACGGCGCGCGCCCCATTAGCAAGTTTCCCTCTCTTATTTATGCTCTCTTGAACTGACGTAATGTACTCAGGGTCAAATAGTGATAGCGTAACAGGAACACAAGAACAACAGCTTGAATTATCTCAAAATAGTGAGAGTGATAGCTTAGCAGGAATTATGAGCAAAATATAGTGATAGTGAGAGCGTAACAGGAACACAAGATCAATATCTTGAATTATGTCGTCTCGAAAAGGCAGAAGTGAAGATATTTTGTAATAAAAGTATCGTTACGGCAGACACCAGACACGGAAGACAAGGCCGCACATTTTAATCGGCTACACTCTTCATGAATTGTGCCCTTAAGGGTGAAATGCTTGAAGAGTCGCCAGTCGTCGAGGAATCGAAAGGGCCATCAGGGCGTCTTGTTAAAATAAAAGCTGAATGAAAATGCATTGCTCTCAGTAGAAGCCGGTGCTGTTTGAGGTTTGTTAGGAATGTAGTGCTGCAGTTTCGAGAAATACGTGGTCCGGTGTGCTATTGAAGAATGAAAATAATAATGCTTTGCAAACACGTGAGTGACGCGATTATCTAACTGTGGTGCAATAAGAGGGGATATATTTGTTGGTGCGTGGGTTTGGAAGAAATATTAGAGTACAAACACTAAAAGTGTGCAATAGTTTGCACTATTTAGTACTAAATAGCACTAATTAAACAATAGAAAACAAAAGAATTTGCATAATTTAGCACTATTTAGTACTATTTATGTTGCACACTTTTAGTGTCTGTACTCTACTAAGGGCCTGATTATATACCTGGCTGGTTAAGTGGGTTGAATTCTTTTGTTTTATGGCCCCAAGGGAAAAGAAAACAAAAGCAGCCCGGTTCGTATATATCATCAGGCCCTAAGAAAAGCCGGAACGGGAACGAAGAAGGACATTAAAAGTATGCAGGCGTGTAACGTTTTGAGAGATTTATAAGAAAGGCGAGGAAAGGTATCGAACTTAACAGAAGCCGAAAAGAATTGTATATTTTTTCTTTTTTAACTCAGTTTTTTATTACAAAAACAGATTTTTTTACAATATAGAATAGATTTTAAATTTTTACAATAGCAATTTCTTTAATTCCATCCTCCTCCTTTACTTATTTTTTTTACCCTCCTTTACTTATTTTTTTACAACCTAACTATTTTTGACAAAACTTATATATATATAACTATTTTACACTAGTGAAAAACTTATTAACATTTTTACCTATATGTATTACTAAAGTGACTATATGGTGATCTTTTCCTTTATTGTCGGGAAACTTAGTTAAAAGCCCCAAAGAACCGTCCGACGAATGATGTTGAATTTGTTTTGATGATGAATCAAACCGCAACCAAAATTTTATAATTCTCGTTCCATACTAATAAACAGATTACTTCATAGAGAGTGCTTTGTACAGGTTTATATGTATTCACTCGTTGTTTGTGTAAAACACTCACTCGCTCGTTTCTCGATCATAAACAACTCGTGAATAAAAACCTGTAGCAGCACTTTCTATGAAGTAAACTAAATGTACTTTGGGAGAGGTGACAATTTGATCTGCAGAAAAGGCCTTTTTCGATTCGTACAAGTTTTGAGCAATGTTAACACAAATGTAGGCCACAAATGTAGTTTTTAATGTATGGTGGCCAGTTCATGAAAAAGGATGAAAACAGTAGCTTTGGCATTGTTCAGCTATGACATAAATAAAACTATACAAATAGAAATAACTATAAATAGATAAATAGGATAGGTCAAGTAAAGAATTCTCATATTTTTGCAAAGTGGATACAATCTATTTGCAAGACAGAGCGCCCACAGCTTTCTCTCAATCGTGAGTTTCTAGTTAAAGGTTCAAAACTAGCTGCCAAGGGGCAACGTTTTCTTTTTAGGAGTGGAGCTGATTATATTTCGTATTTTATTTATGTTACTTCCCTAATTAACTTTTTCAGTTTTGATATCGTTTAGCATTGTCTCATTTAACCAAGTCCAGTTTGTTCAGTGCCATTGAAGAGAGGATGAATTAAGTGAATAATTTTGCCACGACCACAAACTCAATGTCATAAACAAGCCCTAGCCTTATCCTGATGTCAGTTGCTCTTTCTTCGTCTGTCGCCGCCTTCTTTCTGTACTTATCTGTCGTGTAAAAGACATTGCTTGAGTGAATAAACATGTAATAACATACTGATGCAAATTGTAATCTGTTTTTTCAAATTGGATTACTTCATTCATATGGATGATTCAATCGATCTTGTGATTATACAATCACAGGAAAAAAATGTCAATTCCCAGCTTGGGTCACTGATTGGCTTCCCTGGGTCTAACCAGGGAATCCCTGGGAATCTGTTCTATTTTTACAACTGGGTATTAAAGATGTTCCGCTGAAGTAAAATCGAACAGATTCCAAGTTTAGACCCAGGGAAACCCCAAGTTGGGAATTAACATTTTTCTTGTGCATGAATAATTATGAAATAAAGTTGGTATTGCATTGTTATCATTGTTATATTTTCGATGTTTTAACACCTATGACGGCTTAAAACCCATCCTTATTGCACGGAACCGCACAGGGTGTTTTTTTTTGTACTTATTATTTGAAAAAGTAACTTGATATCTCAACCATATCAAATATGCAAAATAAGTTATTACTCTAACCCACATAAAAAAATAGATTTTTGTAGCAAATTTTGTTCGACTTCAGGAGATTTTTTGATAGGAGTTATGCCGTACAAAAGCCACGAAGGTATATTATAGTCATTACATCAAAAATGTTTATGTCCTTATGTAGAATATACCTTGAACTAATATCAGTGTACGTATACAATAGTGGTCATCTTAGAACTATTATCTTCTGATTTATACTTTTTTTCTAGTGAGACATCCGGTAGCGCTATTTTTGCCCTCAAAACTCGTAAATAGACACCCATTCCAAGCAGATTATCTCAAAACGAGCATGGGACACCCCATTTTTAAGTCGTGGATTGGAAATCCACGACGGATATTGTGGGGGACGATTATTCTTTTTGTCTTTGGGCTTAATTAATTCTTAATTCAACTCACCTTTGACATCCCAGAGTGATCCAGGCTGACTGCTTTCGTCTTCTCCGCACAGCTGAGCTTGTTGGGGAGCAATAGGAGGCTCTGTAGAAACAATAAATCGAGTTGAGTGGGTAATTTTAGTATCCTTGATGGACTTACTTAATTCTTATTTCAGCGCACCTTCCGCATCCCAGAGTGATCCAGACTGACTGCTTTCCTCTTCTCCACACAGCTGAGCTTGTTGGGGAGCAATAGTAGGCTCTGCAGAGGGAATGTATCGAGTTGAGTGGGATTTTTAGCATACTTGATGGACCTACTTAATTCATATTTCAGCGCACCTTTGACATCCCAGAGTGATCCAGGCTGACTGCTTTCCTCTTCTCCACACAGCTGAGCTTGTTGGGGAGCAATAGGAGGCTCTGTAGGGGGAATAAGTCGAGTTGAGTGGGAATTTTAGTATAAACTTGATGGAGTTAATTAATTCTTATGTCAGCGCACCTTCCGCATCCCAGAGTGATCCAGGCTGACTGCTTTCCTCTTCTCCACACACCTGAGCTTGCTGGGGAACAATGGGAGGCTCTGTAGAGGCAATAAATCCAATGCATTTAGTGGGATTTTTAGTACACTTGATGGACTTACTTAATTCTTTATTCAGCGCACCTTTCATACCGTTTTCATATTCTCCTGTCCCTCTTGTCTTATCGGAAAAGTCCTTTTTCGTCTCGTCAGTTGCTGTTGGCACGATCAAAGTAAGTGCAGACATGGTTTCTATCGATAAAAAGTTCTCTCGATTTCTCGTTACTTTAGTTTAAAAGAAGAAGTTGTAGTTCTTGTTTCTTTTGCTTGTGGAGCTCAAACAAACTCAATTTATTTAGTTCGGCTTTGTTTACTGACCCTAATATATACAATTCTTGTATCGTTTTGCATGACGTAACAGGCATATCAGTGCATGACCGGAACACAAGATTGAACTGTGTCCGGGCTCTCTTTCATTCCTCTGGCACGATAGCTCACCAAACATTACGCAATATACATGACTGGTAACTTTTTCCATGACGTAACAGGAACACTTGTGTGCATATCAGTGGATAACCGGAACACAAATTGAACTGTGCCGGGCCGGGCTCTTCTTCATTCCTTATTAATAAGAGTGCACGATAGGGACAGGAAGTTTAACTTGCCAAACATGCATGTACACCAATCGTTTTCAGAAGACTATCTCCAGCTATGTGCAGTATCTGAACTTTTGATAGTCGAACTTCTTGAACATTGTTGTCGAATATGAACATCCAAACATGTATCTATAGTCTATATATTTTTTCCTGGTAATTCAAATCAAGGCACAATGTAACTTATGGTCAAATAGTGAGAGTATAACAGAACACAAACACAATAGCTTGAATAAGGGAATCCGAAATCATGGAAGATTCCGGATTCCTTAGATTCCTAAATTCCTAAATTTAAATGGCTTGGATTCTGGATTCCACTGGCTTGATTGCGGTTGCCAAGGACTGGATTTCGGATTCCAAAATCAAATTATTCGTGGATTCTAGGTTCTGGATTCCCTTACAGGGGCGAAACATCGAAAAGACTAGCACAGTCATGTGTTGGTTAATATAAGACATTAATGTAGTATGGGTCAATAGCTTGAATTAAATCGAAAAGATAAAAATTGTCGGGTAATATATCACGTAAATGTAGTAAGGGTCAAATAGTATGGGGCGCCAATTGTGACAAAATATCCAGAACGTAACAAGACTCTCAATTGTTACCAGCCCGAAGAATGTGGCCGTGGAGAATGACACCGAGGCAGTCCAAGGAGTATTGCTCAACTTTATTTCATTCTTGAGGGATTTTTTAAATATTAATTTTGTCATACTGAATCATCACTTTTATCAACCAATTCTAATTTTTCAGGGTGTTTTTCAAATTTCCAACCTATAGAGAGAACGGGTAGTCTGAACATCCAGAGACAAGAATGCAAGACGCGCAATGAAGAGAAAACACGGGATACTAGTGCTATGTTGAATTATTCGTGGATTCCGGACTTGGAATCCCTTACATCGAAAAGAGCAGAAGTATTGGTTAATATAACTGACGGAAATGTAGTCAGGGTCAAATAGTGAGAACGTAACAGGAACATAAGAAGAACAGGCTTGAATTACGTCGAAATAGCAGAGGTGAAGATATTTTGTAAAGTATCATCACGGAAGACACCAGACACGGAAGACAAGGCCGCACATTTGAATCGACTACACTCTTCATGAATTAAAATGCTTGAAGAGTCGCCAGTCGTCGAAGAATCGAAAGGGCCATATGGGCGTCTTGTTAAAGTTAAAATATAAGCTAAATGAAAATGCATTGCCCTCAGTAGAATTAAGCCGGTGCTGTTTGAGGTTTGTTAGGAATGCATAAAATGCTACAGTTTCGAGAAATACGTGGTCCGGTGTGCTATTGAAAAATGAAAATGCTTTGCAAACGCGTGAGTGACGCGACATGATAATCTAACTGTGGTGCAATAAAAACATAATCTGTTCTTGCTAGTTTAAAACTCATAAACTATAAACTTTCATGATTGTTATACGCCGTTCTCAAAACACCCACATCGTCGAACTTAGTTGTCAAGTGTTTTAATGTCGATCATTCTTAAGGTAGTTCCGGAGTCTTAGATTTCATCAATGAATTTCCTTTAAAATCCTGTCATTTAAAGATAATTGTTTGGCAATTCAAAAACCGAGAAAAAAAGAGGGGGTCACCGTATTGGTTTCTGAGCTATAAGATGTCGTAAAAGGTGGTATTTTCAATGATTTTCCGCGATTTTTTGCAAAATGTACGTAATCCATATGGTTTGAAGAATGCGAACAAAAATTTTCCGAGAAACGCCTTGACCGTCTCATAAGATAGATGTGAGGTTTATCTAGCAGTTGTAATCGTATGTATTGTTCGATGAGTTGCAACCATAATTAAAAGGGCATTCTAGAATCAAATTCCTACCCAATTACGCGCTCCAAAATCGTGTACGGACTGTAAAAATGTGGACAATTTACGTGAATCCAATCAATGAAGTTGTATTTTTATTTTTTAAATCAAAAAAATGATAAGTACTCTCTTGAATTAAAAGAAAAAAAACAGGGGGTCACCGTATTATTTCAAGAGTTAGAAAAGCACAAAAGCCAAAACACACCGAAAACGAACACCAAATATCACCCATTTTAGCGATTTTCTCGCCGGCTTTTTCGATGGATAAGATTAACTAAATCTAAAAGTTTCAGGTTAAATACCTACATTACATAGTGTACAAGATTTCTTGATTAAAGTTTTTCCGATATTTGGATGACAAAATATAATTTTTCTCTACTAAAGTTTGAGTTTCTACGTTTTCAATCGCTCGCTTACTAGTGCCCAGACTCCCCACGGTAATACCAATGCTCTCTAATAAAAGTGCGCGCGGGAAATGCGCAGTAGCAAGGGTCCGGAACTACCTTAAATATAAACAACATTAGAAAGTACCGGCACATTTCATTTTCATTTTACAACAATAAGCTCGATATCGTAGCTAAGAATGGTGGAAGACGTCAGGGCGTCCATACAAAATACACACAATTACGTTTTGTTCATCAGTTCGTAGCCATCATGCGTAATCATGAAACATTTTTATAAGTTGAAGGCACAATAAGTCATACAAAATCATTGTGATAACTTAAAATATTTCGTGTTGTTTCTTCCTTGGTTGTTCTTACTTCTGTCGTTGTTTACGGCCAACTGTAGCTCTTCATTTGACATGCACGACATTGCCATTTAAGTAAACGTAAATTTTCTTTTGTAAATTTAAAAAAACTATCGTTCCTTATATTGTTCATTTTCCAAAGTATTCATGATCCAAAGGATTTGAGAACACTACTTCACCATTAATCAAACTGTACAGCTCCATTCTTTCTTTGCTGATATCAGCTTTTCTCCCTCTTTGTCTTCTTCTTTGTCTTCTTCTTTGTCTTCCTCTTTGTCTTCTTCTTTTTCCTCAAAATTCCATTGGTTTTATTTACGTCAATCCCTAATTTTCCAGTCTTGACAATTCATCCACTGGATGGTCTTAAGAATTCCAAGGTCATAATTTACTTGGCATTTGACAATTCAAACATGCAGTGACCATTATGATGCTGTTATTGATGGCAAGCACCAATTGGACAAGCCAGCTGTTGATAAATCATGTTGTTCTTGTGGGAAGAACTCAACACAAGATGATAGATCTTTTTGTGATCCCAAATCAAAGTACGGATCACGATGCCCATATCTGAAATCAAGCACAGGTTGTACATACTGCAAGTGCAGAAAATGTGCAAATCCATTTGGTATGAAAGATAACAAGGCATCCAGTACAGAGCGACAGAAGTTCAGCACAAAAAGGAAAAGGACAGACATGGGGGAAACAAGACTAAGCGGGGTGGACTTTTTATAGAAAGAGGGAGAAGAGGTGGCAGCAGGAAGGTGGACTGACATAGAAACTTTCGTCCTTGTCGAAATCCTTAACAGTGAACAAACAAGTACAAATGATTTGAGCAATATTTGTGACATATTTAACTCTGCAATCAAAACTTTATCATCGAGGGGTTTGACAGGTAATCAGTAAAAACCAAACAACAGCTTCAATCTAAACTGGAACACTATAAAAAGCACGAAAAACTTAACCTATTGTTCCTATGCAGCTATGCTCTCACCTTGGACAAAGTAGTGCTTAGAAGTCACTTCTTGTAACAAAAACTATTATAGTATTATGATATTATAGATAACGTTTTTTCTGCGTTCATGATAGTTTAATATCTGAGCTTTCGGGCGTCGGCTAGTGCGCACTGTAGAATTGCAGGGCAATCCCGCCATACTATATTTCTTTGCTAACTAAAGTTGAAATAGATCTCAGAGTGCGCTTCAGCACATCATGCAATTCTATAGCGCGCTATAGCCATATACGTGTTCTTTTGCTCTTTTGCTTTTTGTTTTGCTTTTTTTTTTTTCATCCTTTTTCTTTTCTTTTTTTCTTTCTTTCTTTCTTTTTTTTCAGTTTGTTTTTTGTTTGGCCGGTTCCTAAATCATCAGAACTAGAAATCACCGCCAATAGAAAGTACAACAGAAAGTTTTTGAATTAGAAAAGATTTTATTTCTCGAGAAAAAAGCCCTATTATTTTGACCACAAACATAGCTGCCGTGAAATCCCTCTATACAATACAATTTTTTTTACAACCTAACTATTTTTAAACAAAACATATATGTATATATACACATATATATAAATGGAATTAGAAGGACGACATCAAGCGAACCACTTGCTGGTCGAAAGACTTTATTAAACGTTTCGGCCTACGGGCCTTCTTCAGTAAAACTACTTGTAGTATTTACAAGACTTGGAGCGTGAAATAAATACTACAATACTACTTTTCTCAGTTCTACAGTGTGTATATATATATATATATATATATAGCTATTTTACACTGGTGAAAAACTTATTAAAATTTTTACATATATTTCCTATTACTACAAGTCCGTAAGTCAGCTGCTTTTTCTTCGTCTGTCGCCGCCTTCTTTCTTTAGTTATCTGTTGTGTAAAAGACATTGCTAGAGTGAATAAACATGTAATAACATACTGATGCAAATTGTAATGTTTTTTTTTCAAATGGTTACTGTATTCATATGGATGATTCCGCAATCGTTCTTATGATTGCAATTACAGGGACAAAATGTCAATTCCCAGCTTGGGTCAAACATTGGCTTCCCTGGGTTTAACCAAGGAATCCCTGGGAATCTGTTTTATTTTTACAAGTTTGGGTATTAAAGACGTTCCACTGAAGTAAAATCAAACAAATTCTAGACCCAGGGAAACCCCAAGTTGGGAATTGAAATATTTTTCTTGTGAATAATTAGCAAATAAAGTTGGCATTGCATTGTTATCGTTGTTATATTATTTTCGATGTTTTAACACCTTTGACAGCTAAAAACCCATCCCTATATATTGCACGGAACCCAGCGGCAGATCTAGACCTTTTTACAAAACACAGAGGGCATAATTATTTCCTCAAGCCCCCTTCTAAAGTAACATCGCAGGGCTGTAGCAAGCCATAAAATTCTGAGAGGCTAAAACAACCTATATTATAATTATCCTGATTATCCTTTTTCGCGAGAGTAGCGAGCGCGAAATTTGGGCTAAGGCGCGTCAATTTGATAAACAATTACGATAAAACCACCAATAACAAACATTTAGAAAGTAAAGCTTTGGGAAAGTATAATGTTCTACACGTTTAGACAAGATATAGAGAGTGAATGAGAGAGGGAGAGAGAAACTTTTTGTACTTTTTTTCTTAAGACGTCCGGTAGCGATATTTTTGCCCTAAAAACTCGTAAATAGACATCCCTTCCAAGCTGATTATCTCGAACACGAGCATGGGATATTCTTTTTGTCTTTAGACTTAATTAATTCTTATTTCAACTCACCTTTGACATCCCAGAGTGATCCAGGCTGACTGCTTTCCTCTTCTCCACACAGCTGAGCGTGCTGGGGAACAATTTGAGGCTCTGTAGAGGGAATAAGTCGAGTTGAGTGTGATTTTTAGCATACTTTATGGACTTACGTATATTCTTATTTCAGCGCACCTTTGACATCCCAGAGTGATCCAGGCTGACTGCTTTCCTCTTCTCCTGACAGCTGAGCTTGCTGTGGAACAATGCGAGCCTCTGTAGAGGGCAAAAAACGAGTTGAGTGGGAATTTTAGTATACACTTGATGGACATACATAATTCTTATTTCAGCGCACCTTCAGCATCCCAGAGTGATCCAGGCTGACTGCTTTCCACTTCTCCACACAGCTGAGCTTGCTGGGGAGCAATGGGAGGCTCTGTAGAGGGCAAAAATCGAGTTGAGTGGGAATTTTAGTATACTTGATGGACTTACTTAATTCTTATTTCAGCGCACCTTTGACATCCCAGAGTGATCCAGGTTGACTGCTTTCCTCTTCTCCACACAGCTGAGCTTGCTGGGGAGCAATGGGAGGCTCTGTGTAGAGGGCAAAAATCGAGTTGAGTGGGAATTTTAGTATACACTTGATGGAGTATATTAATTCTTATTTCAGCGCACCTTTGACATCCCAGAGTGATCCAGGCTGACTGCTTTCCTCTTCTCCTGACAGCTGAGCTTGCTGTGGAACAATGCGAGCCTCTGCAGAGGGAATAAGTCGAGTTGAGTGAGAATTTTAGCATTCTTGATGGAGTTAATTAATTCTTATTTCAGCGCACCTTCAGCATCCCAGAGTGATCCAGGCTGACTGCTTTCCTCTTCTCCACACAGCTGAGCTTCCTGGGGAACAATGCGAGGCTCTGCAGAGGGAATATGTCGAGTTGAGTTGAATTTTTAGCATACTTGATGGACTTACTTAATTCTTATTTCAGCGCACCTTTGACATCCCAGAGTGATCCAGGCTGACTGCTTTCCTCTTCTCCACACAGCTGAGCTTGCTGGGGAACAATGGGAGGCTCTGTAGAGGGAATATATCGAGTTGAGTGGGATTTTTAGCATGCTTGATGGACTTACTAAATTCTTTTTTCAGCGCACCTTTCACACTGTTTTCGTATTCTCCTGTTCCTCTTGTCTCATCGGAAAAGACCTTTTTCGTCTGGTCAGTTGCTGTTGGCATCATCAAAGTAATTGCAGACATGGTTTCCATCGATAAAAATTTCTCTTGATATCTTCGTTACTTTAGTTTAAAAGAAGAAGTTGTAGTTCTTGTTTCTTTTGCTTGTGGAGCTCAAACAAACTCAATTTATTTAGTTCGGCTTTGTTTACTGACCCTACTATATACAATTCTTGTATCGTTTGGCATGACGTAACAGGCATATCAGTGCATGACCGGAACACAAGATTGAACTGTGTCCGGGCTCTCTTTCATTCCTCTCGCACAATAGGGACATGATGTTTAGCTTGCCAAACATGACGCAATATACATGTCTGGTAACGTTTTCCATGACGTAACAGGAACGCTTGTGTGCATATGAGCGGATAACCGGAACACAAATTGAACTGTGCCGGGCCGGGCTCTTCTTCATTCCTTATTAATAACAGTGCACGATAGGGAAAGGATGTTTAACTTGCCAGACATTTACACCAATCGTTTTCAGAAGACTATCTCCAGCTATGTGCAGTATTTGAACGTTTTATTGTCGAACCTTTTGAACATTGTTGTCGAATATGAACATCCAAACATGTATCTATAGTCTATATTTTTTTTCTTGGTAATTCAAATCAAGGCACAATGTAACTTGAAAGTGTCGGTTTAATATAATACGTCAATGTATAGTAAGGGTCAAATATAGTGAGAGCATAATAGAACACAAACACAATAGCTTGAATAAGGGAATCCGAAATGATGCAAGATTCCGGATTCCTGAGATTCCTAAATTCCTAAATTTAAACGGCTTGATTCCGGATTCTAAGGGGCTGGATTCCGGATTCCAATGGCTTGATTCCAGTTTCCAAGGACTCGATTTCGGATTCCAAGGGCTGAAATCCAGATTACAAAATCAAATTATTCGTGGACTCTAGGTTCTGGATTCCCTACATTAGGCGAAACATCGAAAAGAGCACAAGTGTTGGTTAATAGAAGACGTAAATGTTGTATGGGTCAATAGCTTGAATTAAATCGAAAAGATAAGAATTGTCGAGTAATAGAACACGTAAATCTAGTAAGGGTCAAATAGTACGAGGCGCCAATAGTGACAAAATATCCAGAACAAGACGCTCTATTGAGCGTTCAGTCAAATTACCAGCCTGAAGAATGTAGCCGTGGAACATGATACCGAGGCAGCCCAAGCCTCTAGTTTTATGGCAGCTTGGTGCAAATGATTGTTTGCATTCAGGTGACGGAACTTTATTTCATTCAGGGGCGTACAGGGGGGGGGGGGGGGGGGGTCCACAGCACGATTCATCGTCAAATCACGAATCACGGACAACTGTATGATATGTTCCCGAAATAAAAGGAATTAAAGACAACTAGAAAACTGCTTAATTATGCTCTCAGTACACCGTTCATGTATTCTTTACGTTCCAAAAGCGCTTTGAGATTGAATAAAACTAAAAAGCGCGGAACCGGGACAATTTGATTTACTTTTTTCAGTGATTCACGTAGAAAAAGACCACAAAAACCCGAATCTCGAACAATTATTTCTGTTTTTCTCGTTTCACATAAAAGGTTTTTTTTCACGAATCACGAGAAATGTTTATTTCGATTCCCGAATCACGGAAAATGAAAAACCTTGTGCGCCCCTGCTCATTCTTCAGGGATTTTTTAAACATTGATTTTGTCATATATACTTGATCATCACTTTTACCAACCAAAAAAAATGCAAGACGCTCAATGGAGCGAAAACGCGGGATACTAGTGCTATGTTGAATTATTCGTGGATTCCGGACTTGGAATCCCTTACATCGAAAAGATCAGAAGTATTGGTTAATATAACTGACGGAATGTTGTCAGGGTCAAATAGTGAGAACGTAACACAATAGCTTGAATTACGTCGGAAAGGCAGAGGTGAAGATATTTTGTAAAGTATCGTCACGGCAGACACCAGACACGGAAGACAAGGCCGCACATTTGAATCGACTTCACTCTTCATAAATTGTGCCCTTGAGGGTGAAATGCTTGAAGAGTCGCCAGTCGTCCAGGAATCGAAAGGGCCATCAGGGCGTCTTATTAAAATAAAAGCTGAATGAAAATGCATTGCTCTCAGTAGAAACCGGTGCTGTTTGAGGTTTGTTGGGAATGTATAAAATGCTGCTGTTTCGAGAAATACGTGGTCCGGTGTGCTATTGAAGAATGAAAATAATAATGCTTTGTAATTCAAACACGTCGTGAGTGACGCGCGCGATTATCTAACTGTGGTGCAATAAGAGGGGATATATTTGTTGGTGGGTTTGAAAGAAATATTACTATGGGCCTGATACCTGGCTGGCCTAGTTAAGTTGGCTGACTTCTTTTGTTTTGTGGCCCCAAGGGAAATGAAAACAAAAGCAGCCCGGTTTATGTAATCATATCAGGCCCTAAGAAAGCCGTTTTCAAAAAGATCGACTACATATGAATACATTTGCCGGGTATTCTATAATCATTCCAAGAATTCTCATATTTTTGCAAAGTGGATACAATCTATTTGCAAGACAGAGCGCCCACAGCTTTCTCTCAATCATGAGTTTCTAGTTAAAGGTTCAAAACTAGCTGACAAAAATCACCAAAAAGCTTGGGGCGACGTTTTATTTTTAGGAGTAGAGCTGATTATATTTCGTATTTTATTATGTTACTTCACTAACTAAGGGTGGTTTCCATTTAGTGGAACCATCCGGCCAGAACGGCCTTGAATTTCTTAGGACTGATTCCAGCCAGAGCTAGGAATTGACATGTACCATTTAAGAACTGGTCCTTCTGACTGGTTGGTTCCACTAATATAAATGCAAAAACACCCTAAGCCCTGTTTGTTCTGTGCCATCGAAGAGAGGATAAATTAAGTGAAAACTTTCTTTGCCACGACCACAAAACAACGTCATAAACAAGCCCTTATGTCAACTGCACTTTCTTCGTCTGTCGCCGCCTTCTCTCTCTATTACTTATCTGTTGTGTAAAAGACATTGATCGAGTGAAAGAACATGTAATTATACGTATAACATACTGACGCAAATTGTAATGTTTTTTCAAATGGTTACTTTATTGATGTGGATGATTACAATCACAGGGGAAAAAAAAATTCAATTCCCAGCTTGAGTTAAACATGGGGTTTCCTTGGGTCTAACCAGGGAATCCCTTGGAATCTGTTCTATTTTTACAAGTTTGGTTATTCAAGATGTCCCAAGTAAAATCGAACAGATTCCCAGTTTAGACCCAGGGAAACCCCAAGTTGGGAATTAACATTTTTTTCTTGTGAATAATTAGCAAATAAAGTTGGCATTGCATTGTTATCATATGATTGTTATACAGTCAATCCCGAAAAGGTTGTTCAGTTGAAAAGATGTTTAGAGAACAACAAAGTCATTTGCATATTACATGTTTTTCAGTTTTTACAAGAATCTTCAATATCAAGTTGCAAAATCCCAATGCACTGCTGTAGATAGCATTAATAAGCGATTTTATCTGAAGTTTTAAACTTGCCGAGAATTTAAAAAAGTGTTTTATGCAAATGACTTTGTTGTTATCTTTATGTCTTTTCAACTAAACAATCTTTTCGGGATCGACTGTATATATATGTACTCATATTTACAATTCGCCAAGAAGGACAATCATACCGCGAATATATGAATACGTGCACTGAGATGTGTGTTGTATATTATCTGGTGAACACGCCTTTTCCATAATGTTATTACGAATAAACTGCATAAACTTGTGGTATTACAAAATGCTGCAATTACCATTATTACAAAATGTTAATGAATGCTTTATTAATAATTATTTTTTCTCTTACATTTAAAATTAATTATTTCATTCATTATTCGTTTTATATAATTTTAGGTTTACTTGTATCAATTGCTTTGTAAACTTAGACGTTTGTTTTAAGTATTGAAATAAAGACCTTTATTATACAATTCTCAAAAGAACGCACGTAATATGCACAAGAACGCCAAAAATATGAGAAAAAAATATAATAAAAAATTTAAAAAATTAAAAATGTATATATGAGGCTACGCCTCGTGCTCCTCTTCCTCCTAACACCTCTCTCGTCTTCTTACAATTCCGCGTGCTTCTATAACTCAACATATGCATAGCACGCTGCCTCGTTTTCTATTTCTATAATGATCTTTGGGATTGCATTTCGCCATTTGCTACTAATTTTCGCCCCAACCGTTTTCACAGGAACCATACGAGATCCGTGATGTCACAAGGCAACTCATTAGCATTTCTTTCAGACATAAACATTAATTGTACATGTAGCAACTGTCATGACAGGGTAAATTAAAGTTGTTCAAGGCTCGACTTTACAATCAATAAATAAACTATGTTTAACGAAAAAAAAAAATCTTGTTTCTTCTGTTCATCTCCTTGCAGTGGTCACTTCAAATATTAGTTGAACTGCATGATTCAAAGTTAAGTTGCTATTTCTATAGAAAGGTTTAGCGCAAAGAAAGAAAACAACGCCAGCGTTCCCATTTCCAAAATTTATCTGGCTAAAACCAAAAATTTAAAAATGAACACAACCAGTGCGATAACCGAAGTAAACGTTTCCATTGGGTTTTCGTAGTCGCTTAGCTTTAATTGGATGAATCCCTCGCACCTTTCACGTCCCAGAGTGATCCAGGCTGACTGCTTTCCTCTTCTCCACACAGCTGAGCTTCCTTGGGAACAATGAGAGGCTCTGTAGAAGTATTAAATCCAAGTAGTTGGTAATGTTAGTATACTTGATGGACTTACTTAATTCTTATTTCAGCGTACCTAGCTTCCACATCCCAGAGTGATCCAGGCTGACTGCTTTCCTCTTCTCCACACAGCTGAGCTTCCTTGGGAACAATGAGAGGCTCTGCAGAAGTAATAAATCCAAGAAGTGGGTATTAAATGTTAGTATACTTGATGGACTTACTTAATTCTTATTTCAGCACACCTTCCACATCCCAGATTGATCCAGGTTGACTGCTTTCCTCTTCTCCACACAGCTGAGCTTCCTTGGGAACAATGGGAGGCTCTGTAGAAGTAATAAATCCAAGAAGTGGGTAATGTTAGTATACTTGATGGACTTACGTAATTCTTATTTCAACTCACCTTCCACATCCCAGAGTGATCCAGGCTGACAGCTTTCCTCTTCTCCACACAGCTGAGCTTGCTGGGGAGCAATAGGACTGAGGCTCTGTAGAGGCAATAAATCGAGTTGAGTGCATGGGTTATTTTAATATACTTGATGGACTCACTTAATTTTTAACTCATCGCACCTTTCACATTCCAGAGGGATCCAAGCTGACTGCTTTCGTCTTCTCCTGATAGCTGAGCTTGCTGGGGAACAATAGGAGGTTCTGCAGAAGTAATAAATCCAGGGAGTGGGTAATTTTTGTATACTAGCTTGATGGAGTTACTACTTATTTCAGCGCACCTTTGACATCCCAGGGTGATCCAGGCTGACTTTTTTCATCTTCTCCTGTTCCTCGTGTCTGATCGTAAAAGACCCTTTTCTTCGTGAAAGTTGCTGGTAGCATAGTCCAAGTAAGTTCAGACATGGTTTCTATCGACTAAAATTTCTCTCCGGACTTCTTTGTGACCCTTTGTGACTTATGTTTAAAAAAAATTGAAGTTGTAGTTGTTGTTCCTCTTCTTCGAACTTTGCCAAAGTTAAGTGGCACCGCGTTGTCCTCTGTCCTTGTCCTCACCCTTCGTACAACCGGCCCTTGTTGTGTAAAAGGCATTGCCCGAGTGAATAAACTGATGTGCTCAAGCAAATATGTGACAACTGACAAGTAACTTAATAATTACATCATAAACAATTGCTGGCAACGCGTTGTCCTCTCTCTTTCTTCGTCTGTCGCCTTCCTTGTTTACCTATCTGCTGAGACAGCTCAAGTTAGCAAACCGATATACTTCCTCAAGCAAATATAAGTGACAAAAACACTCAAACTGACAGTTACCTTAAGGCATTCATATAGATTCGTGTTTTCATCTGGGAAAAGCGCTCGCAGTTCTTTATCAGCGTTTTTAATTTTTTTACGTGTTCAGCTTTGTATGACATATTTTGTCCTTAATTCGGAAAAAAGGTAGCATTTTTAACTTCGACCAAAGGATAAAATCCACAAAACGCGTCACATTTTTGCTCATTTTTGCACATTTATCTCAGAATCGAACAGTGAAAGAATGCTTGAAATTACAAACTGTCTCGTGGAGTTCAATCCTGTGTCATTATGTTTTCAATAAACCTCAAAACAATTATTACTATATCGGTTTGCTCACTTGAGCTATGTCTTTTACACAGCAGATAGGTAAACAAGGAAGGTGACAGACGAAGAAAGAGAGAGGACAACGCGTTGCCAGCAATTGTTTATGATGTAATTATTAAGTTACTTGTCAGTTGTCACATATTTGCTTGAGCACATCAGTTTAATTTATTCACTCGGGCAATGCCTTTTACACAACAGGGGCCGGTTGTACGAAGGGTGAATAGCGCTAGCGCTATCCAACGGATAAATCCTTATCCAGCGGATAAAATCTATACAAAATCTATACAGTGGATAACTCTTATCCGGTGGATAACTTTATCCAACCTTCGTACAACCAGGCCCAGTAGTATTGTAAGCCGCTTAAGCCGTACGACCCTTGTGGTCCGTGGTCCGTGGTCCGTGGTCCGTTGGTCCGCAAACAGTGCGTTGGTCCTCAACGAGTCAAACGTTGGTCCACCCTCCCCCTCCACTCCTCCTCGTTAGATAGGAGGATTATGCAAATGATTATGAGTTGGTCCACAACCTCCACCTAGCTCCTATTTAGTTGAGAGGATTAGTGCACAACCCAGCTAGACCACCCCTCCCCCTCAGTTTTTAGGATTAGTGCACAAATCAAGTGCAAAACATTCAAGGTAGAGGTAGTACGTGAGTGTGAGAGTACAGTGTCCCCCAATTAGTGCGCGAGCGCTATAAGACTAGGACACTTACATAAACAATTATTTATTTTTTTAAATAAGCTGAAAGGGACGACTTCGATGATCTGAATTGAATCTTCAAAGCACATCGATAACAAAGTGTTTCATTACTTTAATTCTTTATCATTGTTTTTGAATTGGTACCCTTTAGGGGTAGAAATCAATTGTTGCCACTCCCACTCAGGTACCTTTTAGGGGTCATTTTCAAAATTTCCGACGAGCATCCCCGTCCTCTTATATATAGGAGTCCCCCGCCCACACCCCCACCCCCACCCCCCATGACATGGAACATTTGGTGAGCTTGCAATTAAGGTTTTTGCCTACTGTTTTTTTGACTGACATATCAAGATATATTATTTGAACGGTTTTAAAGGTAACTTTCTCTTGGTCGATCGTACTGATCGAGACCCTCCCCAATGATTACCATTTCATAGTGTCTGAAGTTCAATATGATGTATGTTTTATCGGGGTATATGCGTTGTCATAGCAACGATAAACAAGAAACATCTAATCACTGAAACTTAAATACTGAGCGCTTTAGATGAGATTCAGAAAATCCAATAACATTTCGCACTTATAGACAGAGCGGAAAAACGTTTAGTAGCCTCCCATTATACGGACACCATAGGTTGTTTAAGCTCATTTTTTTGCATACAAGCCGTTTTAGACACAAAGAACAAAATATCAAATAATATCAAAATTTAGTACATGCGTCTCTGAGATATAACGCTAATATATGTAATCAAGAGCGAGACCATAATACTAAGAGAGCGAAGTTCTGTATTGATGTCTGTGCCATGTTCGTGGCGGCTAAGGCTATTTTTAGTAACTTCGCCATCGCGCGCGCAAGTCCCTCAACCAATAGAATTTGATTTTTGACGTGCGCGCGGACGGGACCGTTTGAATTCCATTGTTTAAGAGCCTTGCGCGCGCGATGGCGAAGTTACTAAAAATAGCCTTAGCCGCCACGAACATGGCACAAACATCAATACTGAGCTTCGCTCTCTTAGTATTATGGTCTCTTGATGTAATATAACTAATATATGTACTTTGGGGGAGGTGACATTTTGATCAGCAGAAAAATCATTGTTTTGATAAATATCCCCGCGAAGTTTACTTTAACGTCACAAGGTTTTGTAAAAAGCTTATCGTAATGCCAGTAAAAGAGTAGCAGTCATTGTTTTTCATGCTACATTATCAGTTTATGAAAAGAAACTATGAAAACAGCCGCTTAGCTCATATCAAACATATTGTGTCTTTCGTGCGGGCTTCCTGTGTTTCTACTATTGGGTTACCTGTGTACCGAAAAGCTAGGTTTCTAAGCTAATTTCAAGATGGTGGACAATGTGATGTGTTTCATCGCTAAAATATCTGCAAGTTTTGATGGAATTTTGACAGTTTGAGGCTCCAAATTGCAGGAAAATCAACAAAAACAAATCTACGTGGCTTCCAAATAAGGTAAAGATATTCTGTATGTATGTTTTTTTGAGTAAATTGCAAAGACATTTATCATCATTAATTTGCATGTCACAAGGAGTCGCTATAAGGTATCATTTGGAAAGACTAAACAAAATGACTTTTAGAGCTCGTCAAAGTCTTCCTTCATCTTATATTTTGATACCTTTAATATTTTAAGGATTATCTCGTTCATAATATTGAAGACGAATTCATCTTGTTAGATCTTCGGCATTTTAGATTCAGCACCAAATATTCACATTCGAACGCTCTATAATGTCTTTGGTATAGGTCCCCATAAACATGTCTGTGAAATGTTTCGGCATATATATGACCTGCATTGGTAATCGTAGGGATCACCAGTGTCTGTCATTATAGACTGCGAGCAGTACCTTCTTTTCCTTCTAGAGTCAGTAAAAGCGAGCGCCAAGAATACCTGGACGAGCGAAGAATGGGGGAGAGTAGGGAAGGAGAGAAGAGGAAAAGGAGGGACCATCCTTTTCGAGGAGAAGGCTTTAAAAGCCAAGGCGAGGTTTATGGCAGCCGTTTTAAACAGACCCTGCAAAGGCAACAACAAAGTTAGTCGGTTTTAGGGGCGACTTGGCGTGTTTATAGGTGGTTTTATTTGACAGAAACGATGAACTCAAATCTCCACATTTTCCTAATTGTTGTTGTTACTCGTTGTTATATTACTTAGAGATTTGGGCGTCTAAATTAATTAGAAAATTGTACATGTAGTTTGCATTTCACCTTCGAAGGCTGTCGGCCAATAAATACAGCGATCGATGGCTAAAATATGATTGAGAACGCGGCCCAAAAGATGAGCTTTCTCTGGAGGCAACTCACATTAATTCTTGAGCTTCCTGTGGGCTTCCTGTCCCAAGTCCCCAGTTCTCTCTCCCCATCTATTAACACAGGATACCCAAACAAGTACCCTGAGGTTTAAAGACAAGCGCGTGAGTTCTTTTCAGTGATTATTAACGAAGCGCATCTATTTATTTTCGTCCTTACATCTCTCTATTGTTCTATAATTAATATTTGTGCCTGTCCACCTGTGATAAATTCCATACAAATTCAAATACAAATTATAATATTCCGTTTTAATCAAAATCGCAGCAAGGTGTTTGGATAGCCCTTTTTCTCATATTTGAGTGAATTTTGGCTTCTGCTGCGCTTCAAAGCAAAGCTGTCAGACAAGCTACAGAGTCAAGACAACAGCAATATGTTAGGAGAAACAATAGAGGGATTTCATGGCAGCCATGTTTGTGGGCAAGTACAATAGAAAGTTTTTGAATGACAAAAGATTTCATTTCTCATGGGAGAAAAGGTCTATTATTTTGACCACAAACATGGCTGCCGTGAAATCCCTCTATAGTAATAACTTGGATGAAAATCGGTGAAAATTGGAAACTGATTATTTCCGCTATGTGAAGATTTACATAGTTAAATAACTAGGTAATCTTCGACAAAAAATCTACATTTCAAGCTCATTATCACAGAGAAAGTTTGGTTTAAAACCTAAAAGAACAATAGAGTTGAGTAATCGTAATGACGTCATTTACTCACAATTTAGCTAGATGCTAAAAACCTCAGCTTGACAATTTTATCCGTCTCTTTAGGTTATTAAAAATGTTGCTTCATGGTGATTATTGGTGCCGTATACATAAGTCTCACTGAGTTTCAAGTTATTCTCAATTTTCATTGATTTTAATTCATTCTAAGGTTAAACAATACTGGCCCGTCAAGGTCATTCCGTCATAAAAAGGGTTATTTAGTCTACTTATCATCTATTTATGAAGGCGATTCTTTAGAAAGAAAGAAGACTGAATAAGAACCAATTTCACCACTTGGAGACCAGTTCTTTATACACAGCATCGGAAAACAAAACTGTGATGACTGATAAGCGGTCAAAAAGGCAATAGGGCAAATTAGACAAATTACCCTCCCCTCTACCTCTTGGCCAACGGCTACTGTCAACAATGTTTCTAAATGCTCGCAGAAAGCGCTCGCCGGTAAACACGATGCTTTCGCTGAGAAGTATAAAAGACTCGGCCTTTACGGACTTGGCAATCTCTGGGCAAGCTTTTCAGCGATCCCCTCACTTCAGTCCACCATTTTGGATCACGTGACATCAACTCAAGTTAAGATTACAGTAGAATTCCTGAGAATCCCGATGTCTCGAGCCTCGGTTTCTCGAACCTCCAGATAATTCGAATCAGTTGTTGCTTCCTTGGATGAATTTTGCTTCACTCTAACACTGTAATTTTACCCTCGATTTCTTGAACCCTCGATTATTCGAAACTCCTGCAAACTCGCACCAATTCTCGTCTCCTGGGGAAAAAAATTTACCCTCGATAACCTTCGATAACTCAAACCTTTGAAAAGGTGCTTATTTCAGTTACGTTACGTTGTATTTTCTATTCTACTGCCGTAACTACTCAGATTGCAGTGCTACTAAACAGTGCAGTGCCAGAAAAGTTTGCTTCTCAACTTTACTGTTGAAAGAGTGAGTAAATAGTTTTCCTCTCTTCCTTCCTTCCTTCCTTCCTTCCTTCCTTCCTTCCTTCCTTCCTTCCTTCCTTCCTTCCTTCCTTCCTTCCTTCCTTCCTTCCTTTCTTCTTCGTTTTCGTTCTCTCTTTCTTTCTTCTTTCTTTTCTTTTTCTTTCTTTCTTTTTTCTTTTCGTCCCTTAAATTCTGAAATTTATTTCCACAAATTTGATTAAACCTAGTTCGAAGGCGCTATATCTATGAATGACATACTAATCATAAACTAGCCTTAATCATAGTAACACTGACGTAAAGAGTACAATTAAATAAAGTAGTCCCCTTCATGCCATAGCAATTGTTAACTGTAATCGTACTGATGACGCCAATTTCAAATTAAGACCCGTGTTAAGCCCCTGCCACTGGATCACAATTTGTTCTGTTTTTTTCCCCTTTTAATTCTTAGGAGAACGCGAGGAAGTCATCCCATGCGCTCGCGCGGTGTTGGCTGTCACTCGCTGTAATAATTTGTGCATATTATTAAATTTCACAGCTGTCCCTCGTTGTATACGGTAAATGAAATAACATGTATTTACTAGCCTTTTGGAGCTGACTTCACGTCAGAGCTTGAGTTTTACAGGATTAATTGCATTCATTGTTAACTTCAGCTAGTGGATAGACAAATCGATTATTAATCACAGGCATTGCACGATTTTTGTCTTTCCTTTCCTTCCCTATCCTTTCCGTTTAGCTCCACCCATTCCGTTCCTTTCCTTTCCTTTCGTTTCCTTTCGTTTCCTCTCCTTTCCTCTCCTTTCCTTTCCTTTCCTTAACTTCCCTTAAATTCATTTCCGTTCGGTTCGTTTTCTTTCCCTTTCTTTCCTTTCCTTTCCATTCCTTCCCTTCCCTTTCTTTTCTGTTTCTTTCCTTTCCTTTTCATTTATTTCCCCTCCTTTCCGTTCCTTCCCTTTCCTTCCCTTTAATTCCTTTCTTTCCCGTTCCGTTTATTTCGTTAATTTCCCTCCCTTTAATTCCTTTCCATTCCTTTCTTTTCTTTTTGTTCTCTGCTTTCAGTTTTCATTTTTGCCGGCTGCCACAATGTATTATAATGTGTTAAGTTAAACTTCATCCAAACAAGTGGGGATTGATTAGTGCCAACCTCGAACCATGACGTTTGATATACAGCTAGTTCATGAAAGGTTGTTTGTTCAGCAATCAGACCGAAAAGGAGTATGGGTAGATGCGATATCGAGTAATAATGGCTAAAAATAATGGCAAAAACTAACTCTTCTTGCAAGTTGTAATTCAAATTTTCCCTTCAAATGTTTTCTCTAATAAAATAAAATGCTTGTTAAAAACTGTTTTTGGAGTTGAACAAAGTTGTTATGAATTTAGCAACTTTCAAGTTAAATGTAATGAATGAGTGACTGAAGGAGACCTTTACCTCATTTTGAATTCAAATTTCAATTTGGATTAACACTTTAATTCGGCTTTTATTAACCAAAACAACAATCTACTTCAGCTTTGTACAAAACTTATTCCTCGACTGAGTAGCTAGTTTTTGTTGCTGAACGCTTAAATATGAAAAAATCTCCTCTTAATTCTTAACTCATCAAAGAAATTTGGGGAAAAAGATGAGTCGAGCTGACTGTGACTTGTGTTGATATGTGGCCTTATAGTTTAACTATTTTAGTTTAACTACGCCTTGCAGAATCATTTGTGTAGATTTGGGACCTTTACATAGCACAATGAAAATTAACGAGGTACGAGACAAATGCAACGTTCAAAGAAGCAATAACAACTGGCTGTGCCCTGACTAGTACTACTGTAACACAAAAATAAGAAAATACAGAAATATATCTCTTTCAGTTATAAGCTGTCGGGACATGGAAACCTGTCCGTTATAGAGAGGTGTCCGCATTATAGAGGTATCCGTAAGGACCGGTTAATAAAGATTTCTTCTATTGGTACTGTATGGACGGGATTCCAGCTGTCGGGACATGGAGACCTGTCCGTTATAGAGAGGTGTTCGTATTATAGAGATATCCGTAAGGACCGGTTAATAAAGATTTCTTCTATTGGTACTGTATGGACGGGATTCAAGCTGTTGGGACATGGAGACCTGTCCGTTATAGAGAGGTGTTCGTATTATAGAGGTATCCGTAAGGACCGGTTAATAAAGATTTCTTCTATTGGTACTGTATGGACGGGATTCCAGCTGTCGGGACATGGAGACCTGTCCGTTATAGAGAGGTGTTCGTATTATAGAGGTATCCGTAAGGACCGGTTAATAAAGATTTCATCTATTGGTACTGTATGGACGGGATTCCAGCTGTCGGGACATGACGACCTGTCCGTTATAGAGAGGTGTCCGTATTATAGAGATATCACTAAGGACCGGTTAATAAAGATTTCATCTATTGGTACTGTATGGACGGGATTCCAGCTGTCGGGACATGACGACCTGTCCGTTATAGAGAGGTGTCCGTATTATAGAGATATCACTAAGGACCGGTTAATAAAGATTTCTTCTATTGGTACTGTATGGACGGGATTCAAGCTGTTGGGACATGGAGACCTGTCCGTTATAGAGAGGTGTTCGTATTATAGAGGTATCCGTAAGGACCGGTTAATAAAGATTTCATCTATTGGTGCTGTATGGACGGGATTCTAGCTGTCGGGACATGGAGACCTGTCCGTTATAGAGAGGTGTTCGTATTATAGAGATATCCGTAAGGACCGGTTAATAAAGATTTCATCTATTGGTACTGTATGGACGGGATTCTAGCTGTCGGGACATGACGACCTGTCCGTTATAGAGAGGTGTTCGTATTAGTGAGATGTCAGTAAGGAGAGGTTTAATTTAAGTTTTGGTTTCGGAGATCCTACCCAGAGTACTTTATAAACGCGTTCGCAACCGACCGAACGACTGTGTACAATTATTTTATGTGTCTAAAAATATCATGTAAAAGAAGAAGGAAATAATTAAAGACCCACAAAAAAGGTTTACATAATTAAAATGTCTATGAGTCATAACTAGTAAACCTTTTTATCATTGTGTAATGATGTTTTGCTATATATGTCATAGTTCATAATTATCTCTCACAATTTCATTCTTTGGTTGTAAATGTTGAGTCGAAACTAATTCTTTCAAACTGATCCTATTAAAATATTACAAATGCTCCAAATGTTAGGTTTTGATCATATATTTGGATTATCCTAGATGGTATTATTTTATTTTTCCTTGTTTCCTTGTTTCCTTGTTTCCTTGTTTCCTTGAGTATTGTATTGAAAATATATTATTAGGATATTTTTCATCTTTTTATTCCTTTTTTAATTTCTTTTTTTTAATTTTTGTATTGCCCTTTTTATTTCAAGTTATTTCAACTGAGTTATTTAAAAAAAGAAAAAAAGTTCTCCTCAAAGAACGTTCCTATTTTCGGCTATTTGTGCTGATTTCTTTGAATGGACGATTTCATGACAACTTTTCGAGGCTCAGTTTTGATGCATGGAATCATATTTGCTACAGAGGTGGTTCTAGTAGTCTCTCGGCCCAAATTTGCTGTGCGAAGGTCTTCCGAAAGTTCCACACTGGCGATGCAACCTTCATGACTATTGTGACAAAAACATACTGCATGAATAAGTTTTGAAGGTAAAAAAATTTCGTTTGAACTTTGAGACATTCATAGACCAGTTTCCAATGTTTACATTCCTCTTTTGTTGCCTACAAGTATGCGCGCGCATATCTGTAGGCAACATTACTGCAAAACGCGGTATTTCGCGGTATTCCTTTCGCACAATTCACAATCGAGAGAGAAAAGATGAATATAGTTTACTGACAGAGTTAAAAAACTATGGAAATATTTGAAAAAAACTTTGATCAATCACTATGAACTCGTGTTTTACACGGCACCAAAGTTTCTTTGTAAAATGATGAAAACAACGGGCGATGAAGCACGAAAACTCATCCGCTATAATATAAAGCTTTTTTTTCATCAACATTGTTTTACGAGCACTCATAAGCGAACTACTGTTTTGTGAAACCGTGTAGTGCATTTTGCAAATTGAATATGCCCAAAAGTTTTCTGTTTGGCAGTTTCACTTGTCTTAGCTCCTTATTTAATTTAACCAGCCAAATTACACTTCTTTGTCACGGCTTTAAATAGGGATGAATTCAGATGTATTGACCTCACGCGTTGTTTCAGACACATACAATAAGCCGGGCAGGCTACAAATCTTATAAAACGGTTGTCAGGTAATAGATGTCCTAACACTTCGTATAATCTCCAGCTCATTAAAACAGTACAACACGAACGAATTCGCACTTTCACAAAAATGACTAAATCAGGGCTATTTCGCCCGGTCTGAGTTCGTCACGCAACTAGTTTCAGTCCGAGTTAAAAAAGATCTTCGTGTCCCAGTCGTTCGAAGGTAATAATAAAAGATAATAATAATAATAATACACCCGAAAATCGTGTAAAACTCGTCCTGTAATGAACACTGGCCGGGACGAACCATGTAAACACACCAAAAGACAATGTGCACCCTATAGATAAGCATAAAATAAATTGAAACAAGACGATAGTGCACAACATAACAAGGGGTCCAGTGAATATCTCAGCTGTCGTAGCTATTTCTGGTACACTGTTGAACCAATCAAAAGCCTGCTTACTTTTGGCGAATTTTCCGGTAGGTAGATTTAATAAGCTTGCTCTAGAAGTGGCTTCTATTGTGTGAATGTGTGTTGTGTTCAACGAAAACACTCAGAACACTTTTGAAAAAGACCTGTTAACAATTTTGAGATGAACCAACTACTTCCATGTGGGCGAGTTTTCTTTCCTTCTTCTTCTTTTCTTTTTCTTTTTCTTTTTCTTTTTTTTTTTTTTTTTTTTTTTTTCTCTTTTTTCTTTTCTTTTTTTTTTTTTGCCTTGTTAACCTACTGTCAGGGATAAATGTCATGGAATTGATGGTTACTGGTTTCACTTTCAATGTTTAAATTAGTTGACAAAGTTTTGGAAAAAGTCATTAATATTGATGAGTTTTCATGTCCATTTTTAATAACAGAGAATTGAAATAATCAGCAGTCAAGAGACTTCTACTGAGAGCGTAGAAATTTGAAACAAATAGAATATCCAGACTTCTTCAAAGACAAGTACAGTTTTCGCGGAGACTTGTGAAATACACGAGCGAAGCTCATTGCTATCAGCTAGTCTCTTTTAGATACTTTTATTGATCTTATTAATGATAAAAATTTACTTGAAATCCAAAATCTATACGCCCTTTTTGTTTTACCGTAGATACAAACCTAATAAGAAAAGTCTATACAAAATTAATGCAAATTTTGTAATTTATCGCTCGATGAATTGTTGTTTGAGAAACAATTTGGGAACAGTCTTTTCATTATTTTAAAAATTACAATTAAAGATATTTCTGGAATGACGAAAAGTGCTTGCTAGATAGCTTGAGCCAGTATTAGAGTCGACAGGTCACTTACACAATAAAGAGCAGTCTTTCTTTCGAATTCCATGGTCTAAAATGTCTTTAATTGGTCAAAACTCTAATGCAGGTTGTTTCTGAATCAAGCCCACTTCAAACGAATGAAATTAGTCGGCTAAAAACATTTAACTGGACTTTATCGCTCTTTTAAAGCGAGAAAAACGGATTCAACTTGGCAAAGTCACACAAAAAAATCCAGTACTAGAGTCTATCTGTCAATATTTTTTTCACAAACTATTTCTGAATGTCTTAATTGATTCAGTTTTTAAGAGAGCATTTAGAAAGTGTTTAAGAGTTGTTTTTCGAATGAAAAAAAGCTTTTCAGATGAATATTTCATGGTTCACGCTTTCATTGTTTTTCTAAATAACTTAATATTAATACATTCCTTAAGGAGAGCCTAATGGCTCTATGATAAACTAAGTTTGATCTTTAATCCCATTTTTGCTTAGATGAGCAAGTATATTCGCCCTAATGGCGTGTTCTGTTTCAAGGCAGTTTTTGACACGGTCCTAGCTTGCTTCGCCTACGAAAAACAACCGCCAATTTTATATTGTTTAGAAGTGAATTCAGCTCGCTCCTAAAACATCTGCACGATTTGCTAAAGGGCTTAAAGAATTCCTTTTTTGCTATTGTGAAACGATGGTTTTCTTTCAAAGTAGAAAACTACAATGATCGGCTTTCAAAGTCAAGCCAATTGTACAAATTGTATGATATAATTTCCAAAAAGAAATTCACTTTTCCATCGATTAATTTTTGTGGGGCTTACTAATATATTAACAGATCTTCCAATTAGTCAGTTATTAATCTTCGCTGGATATGACGCAGCGGGCAATTTAGCTATTAACGAACGGCGAGGTGTCATCGAAACATGAGGGGCCATGTCTATCAGTTTTTGGAAAGTCCATTTAGCGAAACGCTCATAAACAACAGTTTCAGCTCAAAAACATAGTCAGCCCTTAGCTTTGTGTTTTGAGATTTATATTTTAATGATTTTTCTCCTTTTTGAGTGACAAAAAGCGGTCTATTTAACTTTATATATTGGTCGTTTTTACGTCTTTTTTGATTGTATATACTAACATTTTCGCTCAAATTTGCCACTCTTAAACCTCTCTCTTTGTACATTTGTTTCTCTTGTATTACATGCGTATAAACGAAAACAAGCTTCACTAAAAAGGCAAAGACGGCATACGCATTTTAAAGTCTAATTGAAATTGCACAAATGTCGCTTTTAAACCTTCCGTAAATAGAATTAAAATTGTAATATGGCGCCCGGCTTCTTCAGCGGCAGAAGTGCAGTTAAAATTCATCAAAATGAGCCCTTGCATTCTTTTTGCTGTCATTACCGCCTTATAATAGATTTAGGTCGCTCTGTACGCTTCGACTTTGAGCTGTCACAATTAAATTTTTCCAAAAATTAGCGCTATATAATTCCCAAGGAAAAAAATTATCACTGATCTGTTCATTTAGGTTTTAACAGCAATAAATTCGTTTTAATGGATGAATTAAAGTGTGAGTAACATTTGAGGCGAAATTTTTCTTTATTAGATGAACGATCGAATCGGATCATTTTCAACTTTTTCTCTTTTTTTCTTTTCTTTTCTCTCCTTTTTGGCTATAGTGCTTAAAATTTCTCTTCCAAATTTCTCTTCTCTCTACTTATTTTCATGAGAAAAATATCTAGACCAAAATTATAACTCGGAGCATTTTTTTTTTGTTATTAACTTGTAGTTACGAATTGTTGCTGGCCATCTGTAGATAAATACAAAGTTATAAAGATATCAGATCATCACGTCGATAAGCGACACACGAAACTGGGTGAAAAGACTGCCTATCGAAGAGCGAATCTCCAATCTATTGATCTTTCAATTATAGAAAAGCACGGACGTAATTTCAAGGGTTAAGAGCTCTAACACGGATCGGTAGCGCAGGTTCCGTCAAAAAATGCTAGTTGATTCAGGCAGTATCTTTTGAATGCCGGGCATTTTATTTCCGCTTTGAATCATTTCATAAACAAAATAAAATGTATTTTATATACCGGAAAAAAACGACTACCTTAATGCATTTTTGTAAACAATAATCTTACTTCAGTTAACAGTTAGAAAATAAACTGGTGAAGAGTTTATTTTAAGAGAGACTAAAATGTATTATTTCTTTCTCTTTGACAAGTCTCGAGAACAGGTGAATCGAGGCATAGAAATTTTGAATTCACTCCTTCTCAAAGACAATTTCACCTCTAAAAATAATTGAATAAGTTTCTCTGAACCCAACCTGACTTTCAAGTTCCTTTAAATCATAAATTAAACAATCGTCATTGAACTTCTTGACAATTTTACTTGAACTTTAAATAAATACACTATTTACATTATAAACTTTCCCTATTAGCAACGCAAAGAACTTCAACAAGACAAGTTTTCAAGTTATGTCTATTTGCAGTTGTGCTTCCTTTGTCTTGGAAATATTGTAAACTTTAATTATTATAACCGATTCTGATGTCTTTAGCAATTCAAGCTTATTGAATGACAATGTTTTAACAATTAATGTCTATGTACCGACTTCGAAATGAGTTTCATCATTGCTTTGTGAGATACTTCGAAACCAGCTACAAAAGATATCCTAGAGAAGTTTAAGCTGCTATTCTTATATACACAAATCCTCTAAGGTTTTTTATTACAAAATCATTTAAACTGTGATATTTCAATACCGCCGTGAGCTCATTAACAGTTGCAGATTCACTCATAAAGGAGAATTATAGCAGTATTTAGTTGCAATTATAGAATCTGACTTTGCTCGTTCGCTCGCTCTATGGCGTCTCATGGCAGCCCAATATTTTTGGCCTCGGGGGTTTTTCGAGTGATTCACTTCTATTTTTTTCCCTCTACTTAGATTGAATTCCAACTATTTTAATTTACTGGACTTGTTTTTACTTAAAAGTGAAAAACTAACTATCTAAAATAGCAACCGCGTGTTTTTTAACATGATTTCCAAATTTCTTGGAAAAGTTCATTGAGAAATTAGGATAGTGCGCTACTGTCTCAATATTTTTTCAACACAGAATCAATTGTATTCAGTGTACTTAAGATAAGTCCTCAGTGATAGCTTGGAACAAACTCAAATGCTGACATTGACGAGGAATGGTTTTTGGCCTTAATACGGAGTGCCTCTAGCGCCATTTTGGGTTGTTCATTCGAGTAAGCACCCTGACATGTCCACAGAGGAGTATTGTGAACTGGTAATTGTGGACTTCCCATGTAGTTCTGAGCAGAAGCTGATAAAGACGATAGCAAGCCCGGATATCCACTATGGGCGCTGACGGAGGGCATTCCTGACGGTAAACTCAGGAAGTAGTTTGGCGTTCCGCAAGGAATCCCAGGTCTTGGAGCGATTGGAAGTTGCCCGCCATTTTGCTTGTCATGGTGTAGACGATTTTTCTTTAGGAGAGCCTGATTAGGATTTTGAAGTTTTCGCCACTTCGCTCGTCTGTTTTGAAACCAAACCTAATAGAAAAAGAAAATGATTCATTAACGAATAAGTGTGTATAAATTAAAGTTGTGAATCTAAGTTGAATACAATGTCGATTAACGCGAATAACACAATTGTAAATTCCTATCAAACTTAATAAAGACAAGCAAACCCGTTTAATCAGGCGGTTTAGATAAATTTGGACATCAAGAGTGATTTTTCCACCGAATTTGCCCGAGTGTTTTAGCCAAACACAACTATTCTCCAAGCATATTCTCAACTCCAAAATTGAAGTTGTTTTCGTGAACTAAATACACGAACTTGAAAAATAAGATTTTTGTTTCTTTCAATGAAGACAAAAATTATTCCAGTAGTTCGTTTACTTTCGAAAGAACGACTGTTGTGAAATCTTTCCCTTCTAACTTAAAGCAAATGTGATTGTACATTTTTAGTTTCTTTAGCTTGCTGATTCGGCATTACAAGTTGGTTCAAATCGAACTGAACACGATTGCTTTTCTGAAAGAGCACTAACTGATCGATTTCAAGAGATTCGATAACCATTAGCATGCCCAACCCTACGCTTTTCCTAAAAGGATTTCGTCTACTAAAATATCCCCAATGCCTCAGAGAATTTTAACATTGCCATACTAGTAGCGAAAGTTATTGGCCATATATGCCCTTCTTCTCTTTCGAGGCAAAAGGGACTCAAATTAAATTACAGTCGAATCAAGGAACGTTTGCTTCGTATTAGATCCACAAATTTCTTTAGCAAAATTATCTTAGCAAATTTTGTAATACAATTATTGTGGTTCTATCTAGCGGGTATGAATCATGGACCGACCACGCCCTTTATCTAATGATTCGCCACAAATGAATTTTCTAGCCTCGTCAATACACCATGAACTGGCGTTTGTTCTTTGGCTTCGAATTTAATTATTACAGCGTGTGAAAAATAAAATTTGAGTTGCAATGAAATTATGAAGTTAAATTCACATATTAAGAATTAGAAGACCCCTCTTACTTGAATTCGAGCTTCGCTGATGTTGATTTTGGCGGCTAGTTCTTCTCTGAGTGCAATATCTGGATAATGCTTTTTGTCAAAGACCTTTTCAAGTTCTTGAAGCTGTTGTTTAGTAAATGTCGTTCGGTTTCTTCTCTGCTTGCGTCTGACTGTAGCTGGGTTTTCTGGGTCACTGACATTGTCAGGAGTTCTTGATGGATCGTTTTGCTCTGAACTGTAGCTCCGATATACCACCGAAGGATCTACAAATGGAATAACAATAGATCAAGATTTCGATACTTAAGTTGTTTCCTTGGTCTGTGTAATTCTCACTTCCTTTCTTTACAAATACGCTTCCTGACCTTGCGTTCCGGTTGAAAGTATCACAGTACTTAAACTATGTCGATTAGTTAAACTACTCCAGTGATTTCAAACTTTTCTTTTTCTTATCACTGAATCGTTTTTCGATTAGCGAATGCCGAAGAGCGCGGCAGTGAGTTGACCATCAGCGCACGATCGCCTTTTTCAGCTCCCATTAAAGTCCATCGATAAACATAAAATGTCAAAAAGATAATATGAATACTCACGGCCAGAGGAAAGAGCTTCCAGTCCAATTACATCGCTGAGGACATACTGGTTCTGTGCTTTGGATAAAGACATAGATTGGGCAATATTTCCTTGTAGCATGTTTCAAGTTTGCTGGTTCGATAATGTATGGAAGTTGTGTTTCTAGAGACGGCTCTTATTAGCTGTTCTGTGAAGTCATTACTACTCTTACTACCCAACTTAATTGTATTGTACAGGGCAGGTGCACGGTAGTTCAACTCTCATCCATACATTGACGGGGAAAAATAAAAAAGAAAAAATCGGCTTCGTTTGAATATAGACAATAGTAAATTTCATTACCAATGTTTAAACTAACAACTACACCTGTCCAGAATTCTCGTCTTTGGTCGAAATTGCATATCATTTCTGTGTTAAGACAATTTAATGGCAATCGTAATATTTTTTGATGAGCATATTTAGTAAATAACAGAGAAATTGTTACCATTGAACTGTTTTAGGGCCATCGTTGTCAGACAGACAAAGAAGGACCAAGGGTTCGAAGAAAATGAGATTCCTGAAGCGTAAAATTTGAAGTCAAAACTCAAAGAGTAAAAATGGTTCTCGAGGTGATGATGTGAAGCCATTTCATTTTGTCTTTATACTCTAATTCACGAGTCTATTATTATATTTAGGACCAACATTGCAATTGGATTTGTATATACTCTAACCAAATAAAAAAATAATCGTATACATTTTTTTCCTCTTCTAGTTTCCAGACTAAAACAAGCAAATCAACTTCTTTAATATTTTTATATAACATCAAATTAACAAACCGGGAAATTGAAAACTTTACTCCAGTTGTCCACAAAATCTTTCGTTCTATTCGTAATCATCATAGGGTATATTCCCATTTCTTGCTTTAGGGAATTAGTAAATTTTATCGTTAACATTAACTTATAATGTGTAAAATAGATTATTAGTAAATTACCACTGCGCGAAATTGATCTGGCCTTGTCTTTAAAGGTTTCTTTCGTAGTAGGGTTCGGTATTTGCTCTAATAGGGAGACTGCGGAGGGGCGTGGATCGCTCAGCCACTATATCGTAACGTTTGCTTTGGGCTTGCTAATTCTAATCTCAGGTGTCCTCTTAATCCAAAGCCAGAGAACTTAGAAGAAAGGATTAAATAGGTGATCTCTAAGACTCCCATGGTCCTCTGTTCATAAGCATAGCCAGATGTCTTCGTAGCACAACGCCAGAGCACACTGATAGCAATGCTGTACCATTTTATGAACACTAGCGACAAACATTGAGTTAATGCGACACCAATGTTAAAACTGTCTCGACCCAGATTAGATCAGTATGCTCCACAAGTCTCCGCAAAAACAAAATGATAGCTCACGTCCTTCTTAAGATATATTTAGAAAAAGAAGTGGAATTTTGGAGGGGTTTATTTGAATTTTCTTTTTCAAAGGTATTGAAAATGTGCCCCTGTTCTTGAGTTGTTTGAAGTGACGTGTTGATGTCCAATTTGATATGACAGAATTTTTTAAATACTCAGTTGTCAAAACAACGAATTTACTCTTCAAGTGTCCACTGCAGACTTCATTGGAGTTCACGTACTTACACACTTTATAAAGAAAGTAGAAACAGCGAAAAACCAAATCAACTGTTGGGTGACATTAGAGTGTACCCTCTCTTTTGTGACTCGTATTTTGAGTAATTTGAGGCTTTATTGTACCGTCTCCAATAGCATGGCTTGTTATACCCTAAATCATTGGTTAACAAATTAATTTGATAAACAACAAGGCCTAACATGCCGCCATGAATTGAATGCATTGAACCTATTGTTTCCTCGATGCGTTTTAAATAGACTAATCAAGAAGATAAAGAGCTTTGAGCCAGTGTTTTAGAGCTCTACTGTAAAGAAACACTGAGGTTAAAGGCTTACATTTAATGCCCTACAAGGTTGTTCGAGATTGAACCCTCCCTGTTCAAAGTGTACCCGTGAGGGAAAAGAAAATCCTCCTGTAGAAGCTAATTGGGGCTTAAAGACTTTCTAGTCGTTTTATGCATTTATAATATAGTTATTTTCAAATTATTTGTGAAGTTTTACTGATTCAATTGAGTTTAACACCGATTTATTATCTAATAACTCTAATTTTGTACCAAATCTCATATTCGAGACGGTATACAAAAATAAATTTCAGCCAGCCATAATTACCAAACGCTGTGTTTGGCAAAACACAAAGACTATAAAACAAAGAAGAAAGACAGAAAAAACCCAAGACATCAATTACGACTGGTTTTATTTACAAAGAAAAAAAGAGTTTGTTTTTGAACTTCAGCAGTCCAAGTGTACGCTGTCTCTGTGAACAAAACAAGATATCAAAACTACATAGCCCTCGTCAAGGAGTCTCCTGTGACGTTAATGACCTAGCAGTATGGCGAGAGCCTACGAACAAAGACATCGAAAAACCTATTGAGAAGCCTCTGAATCGACACCAATGCATTATGTCCAATTAGGGTTAAAACATGTAATTTGTAGTAGCCTTTTTCACCAGCTTGAATGAGCTTGAGCCAGTCTTTGTACTAACTTTGGCTCTCTGAACTTTCTTCAAGAAACTCTTGCACTTAGAACTTCTTTATGAAACGAAAACGGTAGTCTTGGCAATTTTATCGCTGAGTCTAGAGATTTCAAGGCTGAGCTTGGACAAAAACACCCGTAAAAGTAATTAAGTAAAACCATGTCAATGAATACTTCCAAACAGAGTAACTCAGGCTCATTTTATTAATTTAGATAATCAAGTTGAGAAAACCTTAAATTGTTTTAAGAAAATCCCAAATCCTGATTCATAATCATGTAATCCAGGGATAATAATTTAAAACTCAGTCATCTATTGTGTATGGCAGCAGATTGCATACTAGGTCATTTGGGTTACACATAAAGAAGAAAGCCATTGACGAACGAAGGAAAGATTTCCAATAGACTCTTTGCTTTGCTAAGGGCTGACCCTCAGGGGCAATCACCCATTGTAGTTTACTCATTACTAGTAAGATGAAACGTACAATAATTACGCACATTACAGTATTTTAGAATCATACTTGATTGGATTTGCTAATGGCGACAACATTAATCTACTCCCCGTTTTTTGTTAATTCAATGGTAAATTTTTTAAAAATGTTTTCTTTTTACCAAAACATTTCACCCCATGTATAAGACAATATTGACAAACCAGAGAATGTTTTAGTCTTCTTCAAGTTGGCAAATATTCTTTAAATTCTCGATAGTTACAATCAATCGATAGATATTAGACATCATTGGCTGTTTCGATAGACGCGCGGAGAAAGATTAAGAGAAATTGTTAGGATTTTGATCAATGATTTGAAAATTGAGACAAAGTACAAACTGAATCTCTTCAAATGCATTTAATGATAATGTGATATTGCCATTTGTTAGATTAAATGCGAAAATCGATTTGACTAAGTATTACTGTGATATAGACTCTATTCTTGTAAAAAATGGGATCACCTTTGAGAATATGTATACCTTCTTCGTTAAATACTTTTTGAATAAATAACATTGAATTTAAACTTCAACTTGTTATTTTTTTCGGACGTGTTTGTTTTCATATACTCAAAAAAGTGGAGCATTTGTGTTCCAACGGCTCATGACTCAAAAAAGTGTTTTAATTTCGTCAAGATCGCAAAATCCCAAAGAATAAACACACCAATATTCACCTCGATCGATTTACAGTGTTTCTATACGTAAGTGAATCTAAGTCCTTAGCAGCAAAAATATCGTTAATTTCATTACTTCACTAATGAACGCTAAAACATCACATATCCCTATAAAGATTGCTTTTACAACAAATATTTGCCCACAAAACCCCATTAACAATCTTTTACTGTCTTGAGCTTCGAATCGAAAAAATGGAACCCACAGCTTTCATTGGTTTTGGTAACGCGTGCATTTCATGATCAGTAACCGCGCGGTGTAACTGACTTCGTCGTTTCTTTGTCACTAATTATCTAAACTAGGTGTGAATATGTTCATTAGTACATTCATCTATATTTTTATTCTATTTTGTTGTTTTTTTGGGTAAATTTAAATTAAACGCTAATGAAACCACGATTTGATAAAAATGAATTCAAAAGAAAACCGTAAACGGTTAAGAAATCAAAACACAGGAATACATCCCAGTATGCTCTTCGCTGTGACATTTTTTTCTCTTCATATTTTTCTTTCGTTATTTCAACGCAAATAGCCCCGAAGCACCGAAGTTTACACTGCAAACATTTTGTGAACTCTTCTACATTCATTCTATCATTTTATAACAATAAAAAAGTCGTGCATTTGTTCCAAACTTCGACTGAATAGAGTTTGATATCGACTTAATTGAACTTGATGTTTTTCTTTCGTCTTAAATGAAATACGGAAATCTACACAATAAAAATCATGTCTTTTAACTCTTGTACATTCATCCTATGATTTCAAAACAGAAGAAAAAAAATGGTACAATTTTCTAGACTTGGAATAGATTTTGATATAGAGTGTATACGTTCTTAAAAGTAGATCGAAGACAGTCATTTTGTGGTGTCCTGCGGCTCCAGCGACAATGAATGGAAAATTCATTCGACATTGACACGTTTTACCGCCATTGGGCGCACACAAACCGGCTATCATAACACATGATTGAAAGAATGACTTATAAGGAATATCTATTAGTTTTTATTCTACATAGGGAAGTAGAATAATGAAACTGAATTGAGTAGATATTTTAGTTGTTCTTCTTAGGAAGTAAAAACTTTAAATCAACTTGGTATTTAGTCGTCCGTGGGCATTCCACTCGCTACAAGAAGACTGGCACCATATACCTATGAGCACGTATGAGTGCTGTTATCACGTGTGATGGTCGTCCTGTCCTCTCTCATTACGTTAGGTGTGTGGACCAGGCTTTCTTTTCTTTTCTTCTTTCCTTCCTTCCTTCCTTCCTTCCTTCCTTCCTTCCTTCCTTCCTTCCTTCCTTCCTTCCTTCCTTCCTTCCTTCCTTCCTTCCTTCCTTCCTTCCTTCCTTCCTTCCTTCCTTCCTTTCTTTTTTTCTTTCTCTCTTTTTTTCTTTCTTTCTTTCTTTCTTTCTTTCTTTCTTTCTTTCTTTCTTTCTTTCTTTCTGAACTATACGAACAAGAAAACTCTAGCTCGGAAAGGTAGGGAGAAGAAACTTAAAAGGCAAAGGTCTTTGTGAAATATTCTTGGCAAATGTTTTGTTTACTCAAGTAAGCCTTGAAACATATCCGTTAAACGTTTTTGGAAAAGTTTTAAAAAATCGGGGATGATCGTAGTATCTTAAAGGAATTGAAAAAAATAAGAGATTTGGTATCTTTTAGGGTTTTGCATTTGAAATCTAGAATCTAGATCTTACATTGATATATTTTATGGTGTTTAGGAAGAATTTCTTAGGTAATATTGTTTCAAAACCTTTAATCGTGGCTTAAGAAAAAAATGTTTGGTTATTAATCGTCAGAATGAAGTCATTCTATCGTTTATAATTGGTATCTTTTAGAGGTTAAAATTTGTAGGCCACGCCCATTACAGAAAAGTCCACGGTATATCTTTTAGGGCGTATTGAAATTTCCAACGAGTGATTCGATACAGCGGTAAAACGGCTAAGCGGTTGTTTTCATAGTTTTTTCATAAACTGATAATGAAGCATGAAAAACAGTAAAAATCTTTTGCAAAACCTTGTGACGCTACAATAAAGCTTCGTGGGGATATTTATTAAAACAATGATTTTTCTGCTGATCAAAATGTCACCTCTCCCAAAGTACATGGCATTATATCTCATCAGAGACGCATGTACCAAATTTTGATATTATTTGATATTTTGTTCTTTGTGTCTAAAACGGTTTGTATGCAAAATAGTTGAGCTTTAAAAACCTATGGTGTCCTTAATTATAAAACGTTTTTCCGCCCTGTCCCGACGAGCAGTCCCCAATGGAAGCTTCCTCAGTGCTCTGTTTGCAGGGTCTCAGTATGTGGGCACCCTGTGGTATCTATGGAATCCAGAAGTAGACAGCATGCAAACAAGACGTGTTCTGCTCAACACTCGCGGCTGTTTCTCGGGTTTCCTGTGTTGCGAAGTCTAAGGCTAGTGCTAACACAGGAACCCCGGAGAGACAGCTTCTTCACAAAACCGCGAGTGTGTCCAAATATACAACGGCTAAGGTATTGTAGAGAATCTAATGCTTTGATTTTAGTTTTTTTGCTGCACTGTCAGTGACAATTTCCATGAATCGAAAAACACTAAGTTGCTCTTAGCCAATCCACTAGCATCGGTAATTTTTCAACTTTAATTTTACTGGACAGTTAGAAATGGGGTTGGTACTACATTCACTTCATTCATTGTACCTCAATACAATAGAATACAATACAATACAATAGAATACAATGCAATGCAATGCAATGCAATCATTGATGGTGAATGAAGTACCAAGGAGAAATGGTCCAAAGTTTCCACTGAATGTCCATGTATTCTATGAAACAAAACAAGCCGTTAGATTTTGAAAGGAATTCATTTAATTCCTTGATTAGTTAACTGTTCGACTTGTTTTCACCGAGAAAGGATAATTAACAGCTGCAAAAATATGCCGAAAAAAACAGGCGTCCTCGCTTTCGCTCAACTCCCTTGCTGTTTTCTCGGGGTATTGAAAAAAAAAAAAAAATGAGTTTGAAGTGAGCTGTGATAATTTAGTAAACTATTGAGGTTTGTGACGGTTTGTTGAACAATTGCTTGAATAGTTAAGGAGATCAGAAAACACGCCGTGAACAAATAGCTCTAAACACGCTGATGAGCCAATGAATTTGAGGTAAGCTGTGCTTTATATACTGAATGAAATATGTGCGTTTGTTTGATAATTGTATAGGTGATAATGACGTCGACGGGGATTGTCTAGCATTGAGTAATCTTTGTCTCTCGTGTTTTAATTTGACCAACATGTGGAGAATTCATGGAGAATTACAATTAAAGAAAAAACAGCCAACAATATCGAGCCCTTTTTGGATTATATATTTGAATATTATTAGTAAAGATTTTGACGTTATAAATAAATTGACTTTGAACTCATTTTGCTTGAGAATGGTGCCTTGTAGATACCAAAACGTCGGATTTTAAACAGTCTATTTTATTTATTACATATTTTAATATGGAATATTTTAGGATGAGTTTGTGGCTTAATTATTGTTTCATTAAGGCTGCTTGAGAGTGTGAATGCAGGCTTTAGTTTCTTTTCAGAAATCAAAACCAATTTTTCAGCCATTCGGTCTGCTGCTTTGTGTTTTCATAATTGCCGCGGATTCCCGAATACGTGCTGAGTTACGTACGCCCTAATGGCACGACATATTGTTTATTGTAGGCAAATGTTTTCTTGTTATGTAGTTCTTAATTTTATTTTTGTAACGATGGACGGTTTTTTTAATGCTCAGTTTTCTTTCGGCCGTTTTATATGTTTTTGTGTTACTTTACATTCTGTTCAATAGTCTCAACTATTGTCGTCTCGTGTTCTTTCTATGGTTTTGAAAGTTTATTGCAGATTATTTTTTCTTGTTATGTGTGTGTTAATTTGGAGGTCGATGAACTTCAGTGTGAATGTGTTGTTGTTGCTGTTGCTTTTTTTAATAACATGTTTCTCTTTAGAGATCATTCTAAGTTCTAAAGGTTTTTTAATGAATTTGAAAGGTTGTATTTTTGAGAGTCATTGTTGACAGTTTGCACTCCAGTTATAGATAGTAAATGTAATTTCCTACTGTCCTTTACGGGTAACTTTTCAGTTGTATTCTTCTTTTGCAAACCGTGGTCCTTTGAAAACCCTTGGTGGAACTGAAATACCAAAGATCAAGTCAGTACAAATGTGCGTAAGAACTAGGCCAACGCGACTCGTTATGTTCAGCGGCATTTCGCTTTTCCCACTGTAGAATTTCTTAGTTTTCAGATTGAAAATAGATTAATCTATGGAGAACACGTTTTGAAAATAGAATATATCAAAAGTTTTAAAACAAAATTCCCAGTTTTTGTAAAATCAGATATAGTTTTTGTAATATTACTGAGGACTCATGAAAGTTTTCATTAAAAGGGAATCAGTTGATAAATAAGATAGAAATAAATGTGCCAACTCGAAAAGTTATGGCAGGAAGATTTTCAGGCTTTACGTACTTTCAAAATCATGCGAACTCAGGCATCCAAATAGTTGACTGCATTTTGTCGATTTGGCTTCCGTCAATTATGATCAAAATAACATGGCATTGCAATTGATCAGTCTGAAATCACTCTAATTTTTAGAAGATATATTATACCTCAGACTCAAGCGTATTGGAGGCCTGACTTTTTTCCAAATTAGTTAGAATGATATCGTAATGATTCGTTTATGGGAAATATAGAACCAGATTTTTAACAGTTTGATCAATCAACTCTTTTTCATGCAATTTTGTTGCCGGTCACGTGAATTTAAGGCAGCCAAAACGGTTCTTTATCTTAGCCTATCAAACTAAAATTCACGCGTTGTTTAGAAACACCTATTTCAAAAAAGGTTGTCGTACGAGAGGTCTCAAGCCTACGCGACAAGACCGAAAAGGACCATGGGTAGTAGGTAAAAAATCACTTTTTTTCAGGTTTGATGTTGGTCATTAACAAGTGAAGTTCTTTAGTGTTTAAGGTCAAGGTAAGCTATTTTGAGTTGTCGTATTGGCTGATTTGTCAGGTTTTATAGCTTTAGTCATTTCTAGCCATACACCCTTTCGGGTGAGTCGACCGCCTAAGCTTTTGCCGACATAAATTGAAATAGGTGTATTTAGCGCAGGTATATGAATCCGTCCGAATTTAATTGTGTCTATAGCCGTAGTGAGAAAAGATATTAAGGAAAAACCTATATGCAAATTAGGACACGTGACCTCTTGTCTAAATCTCCCTCCATGAAGTACTTTTGACAACGCAAGAAGAAACAAGACAACACATAAACCGTTAAAATCCAACAAATCTTTGTGTACCCCATTTCTAATCCAAAATTTTAAACCAATAATTTCATGCAATTTGTCACGTGACAACCCCTCTAAAGTGAACATGTTTCAGAAAGATTTTAAAGATTTCTACAAAGAAAAGGCCAAAAACCCCTTAAAACCTAGCTAGATTTATTCAAAAAAGGCTCAATCAAGGCCTTACATTGTAATTATTATAATAATTATATAATTCTCCTAAAATACCATATAGCTAACTACAAAATTACTTTTGAATTTTTCTACCTATCCAAATTAAGGATTAATTTGGACAGTTTTCATTTAGGGTTTTCTAAAGAAAAACTGAGCAATCCAAATTAATGAGTAATTTGGATAGTTCTTTGGATAGACAAAATCGTATTCATTGATTAGGCTTAATTGTTTTTAAGCTATATATATTTTTTACCAAAATTTTTAAGTTCATATTACATATATATTTATATATTTATTATCTAGCAATATTAATATTTATATTTATCTTTTGTTAATTATATATATATATATATTTTTTTTTTTGAGGGCCACAAGTTTATCAGTACTTTGTATCTGTCAAGTGCTACCCTCGTAAAATAAAGTTATTACTTTACTTACTCTACTTTAGTTCGTGTTTGACCAATGAGAATGCAAGAAAAACAATAGAAGAAAGAATTCAACCAATAGCGCGGCGCGTAGCATTCATTCACATCTGATTTTGTGGAGAAAAAATGGCGGAATGTTTTGGACTGCAAATTTGCTTTTTGCACCTACTAACTTAAAGTTTTCTGGTTTAAAGTGTTAGCGAATGAGGTGAGGAAAGTATTTATTATATTTTTGTGTAGTTTTTCTGAAAAAAATGACCCATTTTGAGAGAGTTTTTGTAGTCAGTTGAAATTCAGTTGGCTTTGGCGAGTATCGTCCTCGCTGCTTGCATGAAAACACTTTCTGAATGAAATTGGTAAATGAAAATGTGCAGAAAAGTTCATCATCCAATAAAATGTATTTCATGGACCTTACAGTGTATATTTTTATTTTCAATAAGATGTTTTTTTGCATTCAAAAACTCATCATGAATAATGTACTTCGTTGTGTACAAGTTGTCTTGCTTGGTTTGCAAAGAAGCTACAATCCGCGCCTTTTCACTTTGACACAGCCATGCATGGAGCATGATAAATTACTGTAATGTAGCAGCGCACGTCATCCGACTTTTGTCCCCCCCTCCCCCCGCGTCAATGTTGCTTGGTGATGCTCGCGCTACCCGGGGAACGTTGCGACCCTCAACATTGACATGGGGGGAGGGGGGGTTTACCGAGATGCAGATAATGAACAAGAAAGTGGTTGTTTAAGCGTATTGTGTTAGAATTTAGATGTGTGTATCATTAATAAAGGCGCGGATTGTAGCTAGATGAATCATACCGAAAATGTTGGCCAGTTAAGCTTATATAATTAATAATTAATAGGACTCCACGCCTGTCCAATTTGAAAATAATTGAACTCAAAAAATTCCTCTGACTGCCAAATTGGACTCGGCCTACGGCCTCGTCCAATTTTGGCAGTCCTCGGAATTTTTTTCGTCCAATTATTTTCAAATTGGATTCTAAAAATTCTCAAAAAATTCCTCTGACTGCCAAATTGGACTCGGCCTACGGCCTCGTCCAATTTTGGCAGTCCTCGGAATTTTTTTCGTCCAATTATTTTCAAATTGGACAGCGTGGAGTCCTATTACATATACTAATTCTCTTCTGTATTTCTTCGTTATTTGATTTTTAATTTTGATTGAGGGAATGAAAGCAACAAACTGCAGCAGACGGTTTGGATGGCGCGCTGAGCTCACATAATTTTTAATGCAGTAACCAATAAGGTGAACTGTTTAAATAATAATCACCGTTTACCGCCCTAGTTCTTACTCGGAGCATTACTTAAGCCGGGTGGGTGTCCTGACATATTGCTTCCCGTTGCTACGGAAATTTGAAAATGTTCTAAAATGTTTCTAAATAGTCAAATCGCTTTTACATTTTATAGTTTGTCTTCCTTGAGAGAACTTTGGCATTTTATGACGTCATTGCGTGACGTCATCACATGACGTCATGGCTAAAGAAATAAGCTAAAAGTTTCTTTAGCAATGTATATTGGAGAATTTGAAATGCATTAAACAAATCTTGAGATAAAGGTGCATAATCCCAAGTATGCGTTTTAAGAATGGTCTCCAAATAAATTAAATATGATTTTTTGAATGTCGAAATTGAGCGAATAATGTGAAATATCTTCCGTATTTCTTGATTCTTCGTAAATCCCATGCTTGGCTTTGGAGAAAAGGCTGTAAATAAAATAAATATTGAAGAAACACTTAGTTTTGACGAAAACCGCCGAAGAGTATAGCTTTTTAAAGAAACGGAAAGTAAAGTGTCCCGCGCATGCGCAATAAGAACGAAAATGAGTCCTTTTTGTCAGGTATGCGTCGCTCTACCGGACATCAAAAGATTCCCACCAAAAACACTGGCGCGTGCGCCTATTCAATTTTGCCGGCCAAAACAAGACCCTACTTTGCATAGCAACCGTCGCACAGCAACGATATACGTCAGTACAAGGGCACGTACCCTTAAACGTAAAAAACATAGATATAACTGAGATTATTTTAGTTCTATGGATTGTGAGTTTGACCTTTTAATAGCCATTCTGTAGAAAAAAGTTATTGAAGCCAGTTTGAAGCAGTCAGCGAACTGATTTATCACGAAGCCCAAGAAAAAAATATCCGTGGTAAAAATGGCCGGTCAAAATTAAAGAAAGATCCCTTTTAGTATATCACTATTGTATATAAGAACTATGAATTGAGATAAATAATTATTTGACAGTGTCAACGAGGAAAGTCGTGCATCATGGTCAAGTAGCCTGAATTTCAACCGTCTCCTCTCGAAATCTCGCGCATGCGTAAACGTATGCCCGCCTGTTCAATTCAATGATTGTTTGCAGCTAGTTTCAGACTCATACAATGATGCTAGCCTCCCTCCACAAGTGTCTTTCTATTTAACAAATAGAACATCTTTTTCCGTGCTCCCGATTCAGTAATACAGCACGCAGAAAGTGACGAAAGCACTCCACACTTCTTGAGTGCTTTCGTCACTTCCTAAGTGCTGTATTACTGAATGGAGCACGGAAAAAGATGTTCTATTTGTTTTATTATATATTTTTAAATAAATATTCGAGGGAAAAAGTTCGATTCTTTCCTAAAAAATTCAAAAGGTGCGCGCGCGGTCGAGCTCGCGCTGCTGACATCAGAACTGTGCTCCGTTCTCTGATAAAGCACAGCTGTCAGGCAATTAGAGCGCGCGTATCGACAAGGGTATATAATAAATTATCTTTTGGGCGTACTGCGCGCTTTCATCAACGGGCTTCCTGTGTTTTCGCTTTTGGGGCTTAGTCCTCGTCGGACGCCCAACAAAGGGATACCAAAAGGTGATAAAAAAGTTAGAAAAAAGTGGATAAGCTACATAACCGCGTTTTGTAACCAAGCTATATAAGAGTAACGCTTATAGCCCAGGAAAATGGTGCAGATTTGTGCAATAAGCATGAAATTTGGCACATTAATAGAGGTTCATGTCCTGAGTAATTCTAGAAGTGGAGCCACGCCAAGAAATCAATTTCTTACTTATCGATATTTTTGGAATTAATTACCTTAGAAACAAAGAAAAAGAACATCTAATGCTAATGCAAAAAGGTGCAATTAAGCATAGTGATAAGGTAGAGTATGCTGAGTTTTTTTTGAAGAGCCCCCTCTAATGACTAGAGCGATCGCACTTAACCCGTGAAAAAGTACAAAATCTAAATAGTACTAAATAGCACCAAATCCTTTGTCTTAATTTCACGGGTTAAGTGCGATCACTCTACTTGGAGAAAAATAGCTATGGAAAACATTATATCTGACATTGATACAAAACATTTTTCCTCTCGTGGTGGCAATGTGAAATCTTGCGAAATGATAGAGGCCTTGACCCAAAGTAATCCTGGATATGGAACCACAGAACTTCCAGTTTTATAGCAATAGAATATGTCATTAATAAAATTGGCGAAATATATCTTTAGTTTAAGTCTACAACCAAGATAGCGAAAGCAGTAATAAGGTAAATAAATTCAACATATAACTAGTATAGAGCTACGCCCTTATAGGGTAATTACAGAGTGATAGTTGCAGTTTCTTTCTACAACCACTTTTCGTTTTCGTAATCGATTTTTATGATAAACATGATACCGCAACTAAATTCTGTAAGTACTCTATTAGGGCGTGGCTCAATGCTTGTATATATTTGAAGTTATATTTTACTCGGTTTACTCAAGACATAGAGTATTCACGTCCGGTCTTTAGATTTATTGACGTTTTCCAATCTTTTTGCAAATAATTCTACTTTCTTTTTGAAATTGATCCCGAACAATTTTAATAAACAAGCTTAAATGAAATGCATAAGTTGCAATCGAACATTTTTACATTGATTGAAAAGTTTTTCATTTGGGGAAACAGTGTTAATATACTTTTTAAAAATCACGGCTCTGTCACAAACTCACAAACTCTGTCTATTTATATCGATCGGGAGAAAAAAAAAATCCTTTAGGGTCGGATTACTGCTTAACAATGAATTAAATTAGATTTAATGTCGACGTCTTTGCTTTTAGTGCGCGAAGGACAGACACTGCGTTGATGACTTCTTGCACACTCGTTCGGCTTAGAAAAGACGTTTTCAACTGAAAAAAAGAGATAAAAAGTAGTTGAATGACAAGCTAAATGTAGAGTGTTGATAAAAAGAAATCACCGAAATAGGACGAAATGAATGGGAAAGGACGGTTACATTGTTTATCATTTATTTGTCCTTGTCATGGTAACATTTCATCATCATCATCATCATCATCATCATCATCATCATCATCATCATCATCATCATCATCATCATTTTCATAACCTGAGTCGGTGTTCACAAAAACTGGGGAACAAAATTCTTTGATAGTTCTTCTTCATATTCCATGACCTTGGGGACCCTGTAAAGGCCCGGACACACGGTGCAACATTTCTTGAAACATTTGCTGAAACATCGCGCGCAACACAATGTTGCAGCGTGTGTCAACCCATTCCAATGTTTCGCGAAACGTTGCGCACAACAGCCGCAGAAGTAGGATTCAGTTCTACTTCTGAAACTGTCCAGAACTGTTGCGCGCAACATTACACGAGATGTTTCAGTGGTGGACACACGGTGCAACCGTGCTGCGCGCGGTGTTTCTGCAAATGTTTCGGAAAGTTGCACCGTGTGTCTGGACCTTAATGATATGTGAAGAAGTGGAAGCATGTCATTTTGCTTACCAATGTTTTTACATTCGCTTCATTCACTCGCCGCATTCTCTTTCTAAGGATTTCAGCAGAACTCTGGACAAGCCATCTAAACAGAAATACAATAGTAACTAATCATTAATTTAAGAACCGTTTAGGTTATATCATTTAATACCGAGGTCAGTCATACCTAAGAATGTCTCCTTGTGTGACCAAAAACTTGTCACGCAACCACCAAGGTGGAGCAAAGAGAGATACGTAGAGAATAGTGGATGCGTCACGCGCTGACAGACGGTCTTGTAGATTCCTACGGAGAAGGTTTTTGACAACCCAACGAACAGTATCAGGTGCTCTGAAGTAAAATGAAATAAAGTTTTTAGTGAATGGATTTTGCTTTTAACAGTGAAGAAGATAAAAAATGGCAAATAGAAAACCCTGTAGTGTTTATTTTTTGGAGTTTCGGCTATATCTACCCTGTGTAAGTGATTTTGCTGGTCGAGGGTCTCCGTTTGAGTTACTTCGGACGTATAAAATTATTCGAATTTTAAAATATTTGAATATTTGAATTTTAACTCTCTCTTACACACACATTAACATGACAACAACTCGACTCCTGCCGTTTCACTCTCTCTGAACAACAGCGCATTTTACGTTAAAAATTGACGTAACGTGACATGACGCACGGCTACGAGTTGTAGCGAAACATTGTTGCGGCAACATGTTGCAGGTCTTTGAACGAGTTTCAAAAACTAATACATTATTGCCCTCAATTTCTTGCACCCGCGCGTGAAGGTTAAGGTAAAGCACTAATATTTAGCGTCGGCAGTTCCTTCAGCGTGCCACGTTACAACGTTGCGCTGCAAGTTGTCCTTGTGTCACATCATCTTAAAACCATTTTACCTCATTAATTCAGGCAAATCCTCATCTCGGTATGACGAACTATCTAAACCACATCGATGAAAAGGGTTCCTCTGCCCAAACAATTCATAGGCAATAGCACCAGCTGACCAGGCTGTTCAGTAAAGAAAACAAATAACATTTATAATACAAGTTCCCGGTACCCCTTCCAGTCAGTTGGATCCAATGTTTTTTCTTTTGGGAAAATTTATTCCAGAAGGAAAAACAACCATCCTTAGGCGCACAATAGACCGGATAAAAGTCGTTCTAAAATTACTATTTTGAGCACGCACGTGCCAAAAATGACCTATTCCCAAAAATTGGTTCTTTTAATCTCGATGGTGCCTCTCCCTTTCGAAATGTCTAGATCCGCCGCTGTTGAAATATGGACGCTCATACAGCATACGCTTAGCTTCGTGCATCCTTTAGCCAACCAGAGTGAGCGTTATATCCTACATGTAGATATTTTATAATGGGAAAACTGTGAATATCTTACCATCTGATTTGCTGTAGTCAATAAAAGCCCTATCTCCACATTGGGCTGTAATGACCTAAAATAAACCAGAGATATAAAGTATAACCTCACTTTAACCATGTTTAGTGTGTATACCTATTTAACTAATAAATAGATTACATTTTCTGTACTCTAATAGTCCAGAACTTGACCCACTTATATCTACGCGCGCAGCAACAATGAGAGGAAAACACTTGGATTGAGCAATCTAAATCGACGGAATCGATCTGGATCGACGCGATAAAAGTGGGTCCCACTTTCCTCATTTTTCATAGATTTGCACGCGCTTCTTTTCTTTTCTTTTTTCGCGTAGAGTTTTTCGAAAATGGTTATTGAGAGCCCACTTCTGGTTAGTACTTTAATAGATCTACAAATTATATCAAAATTTGGTGAGAACAAAAACGTACACCACAAGAAGAAGCCGAGTGCGGTGTGATTGTTGTTCACATTTGGACGTCATACGAAAATTTGATGAGGCATCAGAACCAGATTGGAGCATTTTCTCCCAAAAAATGTATTGAATAGCAGTCTTACATACATGTTTCAAAATTTTGAGACATCGCGTACCTTTGTCTAAATCGCGTACCTTTTGCCTAAATCGCGCACTTTTTGCCTAAATCGCGCATTTTTTGCCTAAATCGCGCATGTTTTGCCTAAATCGCGCATGTTTTGCCTAAATCGCGCATTTTCTGCCTAAATCGCGCACTTTTTGCCTAAATCGCGCATTTTTTGCCTAAATCGCGCATTTTTTTGCCTAAATCGCGCATTTTTTGCCTAAATCGCGCATTTTTTGCCTAAATCGCGCATTTTTTGCCTAAATCGCGCATTTTTTGCCTAAATCGCGCATTTTTTGCCTAAATCACGCATTTTTGCCTAAATCGCGCATGTTTTGCCTAAATCGCGCATTTTCTGCCTAAATCGCGCATTTTTTGCCTAAATCGCGCACTTTTTGCCTAAATCGCGCATTTTTTTTTGCCTAAATCGCGCACTTTTTGCCTAAATCGAGTGCACTTTTTACCAAAATCGGGCACTTTCCCTACTAAATCGCGCATTTTTTGCCTAATTCGCCTAATTTGCCTGTTTGCCTATGCCGTGCACTTTTTCACATATCACGATACTGTTACATGTATAAGACGTTATACTCAACAGGCTGACGTGTTACCATGACAACAACCTAACAAGCAAAGCCTCAGACTTACTTCTGGTGCCATCAGCACGGCATTTCCTCCTCGATCTGTTTCTTCTGTCAGGAATGGCATTTGCAACCCTACCCTTCTCTCCGCCAGACAACACCCAAAATCACATATAACAAGCCTTGGACAGCCAGTGTTAAACGTGTCAAGTAATAAGTTGTCCGTTTTAAGATCACGGTGAGCAACTTTGTTGTTCGTCAAGTGTGTTATTCCATCAAGAAGTTGTAGAAGAAGAAGAGTTGAGGTTTTGGGGCTTGGTGAGTGGGATGCAAGGTATTCCTTCACAGTGCAGTCTAACCTGAAACACCATCGAAAATGTTGTCAAATCTCTACCTCTCCCTCCCTCCCTGATTTGAGTAAAAGTACCAGCGCCTGAACGTTAGAGCAGATTTCGTATGAGTGTGAAACGGACCGCGCTGTGCCGTGGCCGTGCCAGTGCCGTGTTGTCTATAAAAACATTCGAAATTTCTACCCTAACCGTGCCGTGACCATACGGTGCCGTTTTCACAGTCATGCGAAATCTACTCTAGTATCCTCAACGGTACCAAATTCCAAAAGATACGATGATCATTCTCGTCCAAAATATATCAAAAATCCTCAAACTTTGCGAACACGGGCCCTGCCCCCTATCCAATGAAGGAGTATTATACTGTCAGGGGAAAATTACTAGGGAGTCCATCTCGCGGAAAACTGTTCGATTTGTCCTCAAACTAGCTGGGCTATTTTTAGCAACAATGACGTCACACTCCTTGAAAATGAAGGACGTTTTTTTGAGGAAAAGTTGACAAAAGATTACATAAATCACTTCAAACATTATCAAATATTGTTACTAATAAATATTCTTTTACAAAAAAAGAAGTCAATTTTTGCGTTATGTACTCCGTCCCATGGGTTTGTAAAAATGGCTATCTGCGAATATTGAGCTTTTCAGCGGTCTACATTAAATAGCGAATGAGCTTTTCAGTCACCCCTTGCGTGACATTTTATATTTTAATCGAACAGGAACAAAAAATATAATATTTGAAAAGAGCACACCAAAGTTAGCAAAACTCGACTGAAACTTTAAGGTAGTTTTGGTAAATATCGTCAAAGTTATGGGCGGCCGAAGTTGGTGCTTTTTCTATAGAAACGGTCGGTGGAGGCGGTGGAGGGCACCAGTCTTTGGCGCTATTCATCGAAACTACCTCAAAATTTCAATTTTTGCTAACTTTGGTGTGCTCTTTTCATATATTATATTTTTGTTGCTGTTAGATAAAAAATGAAAATGTCACACAAGGGGCGAGAAAAGCTCATTATATGTATGAATGGTTTTATTTTATCATTCTATAATGATTTTAGTACAATGTACCTTGGCATGACTATGAACAAAGTCTTATTTCTCCCAAACCCATTGCATGGTCCACTGTATTTCGGTGGAAGAGCAGCTGGATAAGAGTTCCTGGCATCTGGTAAACATGGGACATCATCCACAAAGGAATGCAGTACAGGTAGAATGTTGGGATGTGGTGAGATGTTGGTATAGCTGCATTCTAAAATAATGTGCAACAGCAACAAATAAATATAAAAATTTACATTTTTACACATTTTGCAGTGGCCACTATGACTTAAAGAACAAAGAAGTTAGGCCATTTGGAACATGCACTTGTAAGTATGTATATTGAAAATACTGTGTTACATTGTACAGTACTGTACCTTCTCCTTCTTCTTGGGAATGTACTGAAAGTACTTGCTGTTCCTTGGAAAATGCCTGCATTGCATTATAGCAAAATGTAAGCAATCAAGTTTCCCAAATTTTCAGGCATGTACATTGTACTTCTAAGATATAGCTATTTCAATTAACGTTGTCACTGAAAAAAAGCCTAAAGGCTTAAAAACCTTTCAACTATCTTTTGTTTACTAAAAAACTTCGCTGTAGGCTTTCTGAGAAATTAAGGAATATACATGTGTCCAAGTTGTAGAATTTGCAAACATTATACAGTGAGTTTCTTATTGTAATGATGTCACGGTGATAAAAATCTTTCATGATTCTGCTCTCAAAGCTTTAGGCTTTAGGCTTTTTTCAGCGACAACATTAATTGAATTAGTCATATACATGTACACAGTATTTTCACTAACCTTTCTGAGTTCACAGCTATTGGAGTTTGTATTGAAGTTGAACAACATTTTGACAGCAACCTTGATAATTTGAAAAAAGGGAAAATGGTAGGAGTTATTGAACTGAATAAAAATTATAAATTAAATGGAATAAGTTGACTCTTTCTAAGTACACTATAGTAGCATATATCCACCAAGGAAAAACATTTCTGAGGCATTTCTGAGGTCCCAGCTACTAGTCCAGACTGTCAGACCTCAACTTACAATTGTGTACAAATCTGATATGACTGTGTAAACATTAATAAAACAGTAAATGGGCTATATTCCACATGAGAGTTGAAAAAAGCAAAAACTATTAAATTCTTAGTTTGCATCAAAAATGCATTTTAATATATAGAAAAAAAATTGTTCCAAAGGCATTTAAGAAAGATTAAGTTGGTGATGATAAGGCTGATTCCTATATCAGGGGGAGTCCTCAATGTCGGCAATTAAAGAAATTGACAAATTTGCTTAAAAAATTGACATTTTCTGTGCAGGAATTGTGAAAACTTTGAAATTTCTTTTTGCTGCAAAATCTTCTTTTTTAGTGAATGAAATTAGCCTAATTGTGTATCTTAAGAATGAAACTATTAATACATAAGCCAATTTAGTTTACTCAAAAGACCTAAATAGAGAGGGTTTTTGATGGTATAGAAATACCATTCCCAAAAATGTCATGTCCGCAACAGTTTATTGTCATGTCCGCAACACCTGTATTCCTTGATAAATCCATATAGAAACAGGCAATATCAATTCTTTCATTTTGGATTTATATAGTGCAGTTAGTATAGGGTTTAGACAGTATAAACACTTTTTTCAAAAAGGTTCAAGTTCACAGGATTTTAGCTTTGTTCAAGAGTAACTTCAAACATGGTTGTTTTCCATGTCATGTCCGCAACACGTCATTTACACATTTTTTCTCGTAATATTCAAAAGTCAGCCAAAATGTTTTTATGCTAAAATCAAAGGGACAACCAGGAGTATTGATTGGATGAATTTCATTTGATTTGAAAAACATTATCTGGGTTGAACAGCCATTTATTACACTAGGTATAACCTCTGAAAGTCATGTCCGCAACGTGGAATTGCCCAAATGAGTTTTTGTGAATGTTAAAATGGGATGGCATGATCATAGTTCAAGAAATTTCAAAGATTTTTATAGATGTAGCAATTAGCACTTACACAGTCATAGCACAGTCTGAATTTCCACTAATGCAAAAACTACTAAGAACATGTAAATATTATTTTTGTGTTTTTTTCAGGGAATTGTTGAGTGCCATTTACTCTATCATTAATATGTGTGTAAGTAAACAAAAAGTTCAAAAGTTCAAAGTTGGAGCTTAACTACCCTTTGTTCATTCCTTGTGGCTGCATAGACAGCTGAACTAGATGATTCTTCACCCAGTCTTTCCTTGATGTCATAATCGGCCAACTTCAGTGATTGGTGCTCTTCACCATTGTCCTGACTTGAATTGGCTTCCTGTAAACAAAGAAAATGTTCAATCCACGAAAAATGATCATTAAATAAATATAATTGACAGACATATTAGTAAATGATTGATGTGAGCGACTACCACAGGAAGCCCAAGGACTGATCAGACAGATTTATGGAATCATTCCAGGTCATTACTTGATATGTAGTGACCACCACAGGAAGCCCAAGGACTGATCAGACAGATTTATGGAATCAGTCCAGGTCATTACTTGATATGTAGTGACCACCACAGGAAGCCCAAGGAGTGAACAGACAGATTTATGGAATCAGTCCAGGTCATTACTTGATATGTAGTGACCACCACAGGAAGCCCAAGGACTGAACAGACAGATTTATGGAATCAGTCCAGGTCATTACTTGATATGTAGTGACCACCACAGGAAGCCCAAGGAGTGAACAGACAGATTTATGGAATCAGTCCAGGTCATTAGTACGTCATTACTTGATATGTAGTGATCACCACAGGAAGCCCAAGGAGTGAACAGACAGATTTATGGAATCAGTCCAGGTCATTACTTGATATGTAGTGACCACCACAGGAAGCCCAAGGACTGAACAGACTGACTTAGGTCATTACATATGACTGTGAAAACGGCACCACACAGTCACAGCATGGTTACAGCAGGAATTCTGAATGTTTTTATAGACATTATGGCACTGATATGGCCATGACAATTGGCATGGTTCATTTTACAATCATACGAAATCTGCTCTATGTACTCACTTTTTGAGCACTTTGAATCCCTGTTTGCATCCACTGGTATAACTTTTGGAAGTCAGTTTCTTCTTCTTTATCCAAGTTTGACTTGGCTCCTATGTCTACAAATGTACAGTTTATTGCATGTACACTTTTAGTTTAAAGTTAGCTATCAATTGGTTGATCTTCAAGTCATCCATTTTTTTAAATACATTGTAGTAATATATAAATGATAACTACATGTACTGTTATATAGTATTCAACTTACCAGTACAAATAAAGCCAAGAAAGGCAAAAAGTGGTCCATGGATTTCACCTTTTCTTATCAAACCAAAAACTCTATGACCTGGAAAAGTTACATCACTTGTTTCAACTTCTTTATTGGTTTTATTTAATGCTTAATTTTGTTGTTGTTGTTGTTGTTGTTATGTTTTTTTCCACTTTGGCATGTATTTTCAATATTATATTATACTGGGTTAAGGTGTTCCCTCTTTCAGGATCCCATATTATACCAATACTGCAACTACTACCTTTTAGAAATGATCCATAGCTGTTTACTACATTTGATCTCACATGATGAGCAAAGCCTTGGAATGCAGGTCTTGCAAATGACGATAAGAGATATCTTGATCTTGTTGGCTGTAATAATTGATCTGGTCTTGTACCACCATATTGAACTATGGCACTTGTTTCATTAACATGCCATGGGACTTGACTTGCTTTACTTTGGCCTATGTGGAATTTGGGGATTTAGTTTCTATTAGTGGCCACTTAATTAATAGAATTTATTAGAAATTAATAGAATCCTTTATTGTATGTACAGAACAATTTTTGTATGACTATGAAAATGGCACAGTCATTAATTAATAGCACTCTGCATTCACAGCAGAATGAATAAATGTTAATTATAAAAGACAACATAATGTTATCACAAGGTACTATGTGGTTTTCACACTCATACAGAAATTGCTCTATCTCATAAATAGGCAGGTTTTACAACACACAATAATGCAGAGAGAGCGACTGTGCTGTCATTGAAAATTTACTCTGATCAGGAACAAGTTTAGTAAGCTTACATGATGTAGGTAATTATTACATGTAGCTGCTTCAATAATAGGAAATCAAATTTTGTACAACTTTAAAAGAGGACTTCATGATAACTGTCAGTTGTATAATTCTGCTGTTGCTTTAAAACAAGCGAATCCTCTGTCAATCTTTGGCTATAAACCCTGGTCATCTTAATTTTCATGACATCAAAATTTTGTTTTCGTTTTGCAGAAAATCGCGCCTTTAGAATTACTGTATTCTAACAACTATTAACTAACCTTGTTTTAAGACCTCAACGCTGCGAACAAGGGAGCGAAAAATCGCTTTCCCAGCGCGAAAAAGCGACATCTTTAGCCGACGTCTAAATTTAGCTGACGTCCGCCATTTTGTTTTTCGTGTAAACAAAAACTTGAGTATTCCACAGGGAGCCCACTATTCTAAATTTCAGAAAATCATCATGGTGGTTTGCGAAAGTTCCGAATTATGGCTGAAATACTTATTATAATTTAGATTGTCTACTTCCTAAAATGAAATTCTTTATTTTTGACGATTTTATTTATTTTATATTTTTTCATTTTATTTTAACGCCATCTTCTCTAAAAATGAATTTGGGTTACCTGTGTCGTACGTCGAGCATGCGTTCTCAAATTCAAAATGGCTGCCTTCTGAGACTGAAACTTTACGAAAGTTCAAACTTGCTTTGAGGTTTTATTCGCTGTTATTTGTGCACCAAATCATGTCAGACGACGAAGATCTTGCTCCTAGGGAAAAGAAACAGCGGATTTATTTTGGGAGTTTAGAGGAAATAGAAAGAGAGCGGCTGTCAAAGTCGAGCGCGCCAACCGATAAGTTGTCTGAAGATGGCGACAAGAAGAAAGAAAATGGTATTTCTGAGTCAATCCTTGCTGGAATACAGGCTGGAAATATTAATATATCTGAAGGTTTGTCCTGAAATTGGATTGGAATTTGTGTGATATGCGTGAAAAACAATTTGCACCGCTTAAATAATTATACATAAAGTTTGTAACCTACTGTTGTATGTCACGTGTGTGTGTGTACTGTGGCTGGAGTTTTATGTTTTATTTCTTTTGCAGGGGAATATCATGATATTACAGAGGATTATAACGAAAGGCATAGAGAACTTTTAGCCGAATTCGAAAAGAGAAAAAAGGTGATTAGAATGTTGTTAGACTTTATACCATCAAAGGATGATTGATTTGTTTTTGATTAATAAGTTGATTGATTTGTTAATTCCTTGATTGTCTGATTTGTTGGTTGATTGATTATTTGATGACTGATTGATTTCTTTGTAGTGATACCTCATGTGATGCACAACATACAAGCCTTTATTGTTTATGTGCCAGCCAGAGTTCGATTGGCTATTTAACAACTTGTGAAACAACATTGTGAAAAATTGTTGGCACATTAACATTTGTCAGTAAACATGAAGTATTACTACATGTATTGATTGATTGATATATTGATTGATTGATGGATGGATAGATGCATGGATGGACCTAATCAATTGATCAATCGATCGATTGTTTGATTGATTGATTGAATTGTTTGATAGGCTCGCTTGATAACAGTTCCAACTGATATACCATCAGTTAAAGCAAGACTAAGAGAACTTGGACAGCCAATCAGTAAGTCTTTAGTTATTAGTTAGACTGGTTTGAGGCCCATAGACTCATATCTCTCTTTAAATTACTGGTCAAATTAAAATAGAAAAAAATATGCATCTATAACTTTTTAACAAAATTAAATAATGAAGGAGGCAGCATGGTCGAGTGGTTAGAGCGTTGTTCTCAGAATCCGGTGATCCCAAGTTCGAGTCCCGCTCTGGCCACTAGCCGAGACTGTATTTGTTCCAGGTTCGCCATGTTCAAATTCAGTTTCTTGACCATGCTTACAATACAATGTCTATATTTAGTACCACATATTTACATTTTGTACGTTTAAAAGAAATATTAGATTGAAACAGGATTTTTGGGTACAGGCCACCTATAATAACCATTACATTACAATACAATACAATACAATACAATACAATACAATACAATACAATACAATACAATACAATACAATACAATACAATACAATACAATACAATACAATACAATACAATACAATACAATACAATACAATACAATACAATACAATACAATACAATACAATACAATACAATACAATACAATACAATACAATACAATACAATACAATACAATACAATACAATACAATACAATACAATACAATACAATACAATACAATACAATACAATACAATACAATACAATACAATACAATACAATACAATACAATACAATACAATACAATACAATACAATACAATACAATACAATACAATACAATACAATACAATACAATACAATACAATACAATACAATACAATACAATACAATACAATACAATACAATACAATACAATACAATACAATACAATACAATACAATACAATACAATACAATACAATACAATACAATACAATACAATACAATACAATACAATACAATACAATACAATACAATACAATACAATACAATACAATACAATACAATACAATACAATACAATACAATACAATACAATGTCTTTATTTAGTACCACATATTTACATTTTGTACGTTTAAAAGAAATATTAGATTGAAACAGGATTTTGGGTACAGGCCACCTATAATAACCATGTAAGGCTAACCAAGATAGGTGGCTTGATATAGCCAACTGCTATAGGTGCTTGTATATAGCCAACTGGTTTACCTCCTTGCCAGTTGGGTTTCTTAAACACTTTATGTTTCATTTTACATTATTTATTTGTGATTATTTCAGTGGAGTGCCTGGAAACTAGCTATAAACAAAGAAAAAAAAAGTGTTGATAATGTTTTTCTGTCCTACGCTTTTCAGCTTTGTTTGGTGAGGGAGCACTTGAGAGAAGAGAAAGATTAAGAATAATACTTTCAAACCTTGGTAAGTCTAGCATTTAAACACAGAAGTTGAAGATTGCAAAGATGTTATACAGAATAAACAGCCAATCACTGACATTGTCTGACTTTAAAGGGGATGATGTGCTGACAGCAGAAGAAAAAGCAACTCCAGAAACAACATCAAAAGTAAGTTCCAACCCTTTGCAGTAGGTTCAGTATTGCCTGGACACCAGACAAATTGACTGGCTGCAAAGATGACTTAACCCAGCTTCCTTGAATACTGTAAGTCAATCTGTAGTATTGCCTTGGTGTCTTAGCCATGGATTGAATTGTGCTACACAATTACTGTACAATGGTGTATGTGCCTAGCTTGTTGTACAACAAAATCACTGGTTGTAAATTTTGGATGATTGCATGTACTGTGTTTACCACTGCTTTTATTGCAAATTGTTACAATTTTTGCTGTTTTTGCACAGGTACATAACATTGTTAGTAATATGAGTAACTACTTGACTGTTCATGTACATATATATCCTGCAACTTGTGACATACATTGTAACAATTTTTCTCAACAAAGTTGCACTTATTTTTGCTCATATTATAATTATTGCAATTATTATTTAGGAATGAAATTATGTAAAGGTTTTTCAGAAATGTTGGATATTTCTTTTAGGAAAGCACTGAAGTATGGTACCATGAAGGACCAGAGGAACTCAAGATTGCTAGGGCATGGATTGCTAACTATTCTTTACCAAGGTTAGTTGGCAAGATTTACCAAATTAGGAAAAGCTGTAGATTACATGTAGTTGGCAGAGAACTGAGCATGTTGAGTACAGTATTACATGGGTTATGGGTTAAAAATAAATTCCTACTTGAGTCAGATATTTTTTCTCTGTGTTTTGTACTGTGGGGCCTGCACCCAGGCAATTCAACTTTCCATAATGTTCTTTCACCCATTTAACATAGTTTATGTAAGAAAGCAGAACTGCAAAAATAATGTAAATTTTTATAGAGCTTGTCAAAGGCTAAAGCAGGCTAGAATCATGCAAGCCAGGCCAGATCCTGAAAAAGCAGCTAAAACACAAGAACTTCATAGAAAACTTAGGGTATGTAATCATCTAAGAGTATTTTAGACAAATTCCACTTTCATGTACTGTATGATTGAGGGCTTCATGCCATTTAGGCACTTGATTGCTAATTGGCAGAAAAGAAACAACAGATTTATTTTGGGAGTTTAGAAGAATTGATAGAAATAGAGCGGCTGTTAAAGTTGAGCGTGCCAGATAAGTTGTCTAAAGATAGCAACAAGAAGAAAGAAAATGGTATTTCTGAGTCAATTCTTGCTGGAATACAGGCTGGAAATATTAAATAAATACATACATGTATATATCTGAAGATTTGGATTTGGATTGGACTTTGTGTGTAATACATGATAAACATGAATTTGCACTGTTTAGATAATATTATTATACATAAGTTACAACACTGTTGTATGTGTACTGTAGCTGGAGTACTATCATGTATGACTGAAGGCTCATGCCATTTGGGTACTTGATTGTTGATTGGCAGCTTCTGTTAAAATTTGAGACTGTCTATACTTCTGTTAACATTATACACAGCAAGTATCCAATTGGTCATTACATGTATATGAATCTTGCCATACGTACTATAGCCATTAACTTTAACTTCAAACCCTGAATGGATATATCCATACTGTAACTATGGTAACCATACTGGTACATATATATCATCACCGGTTTCCCACTTACAGCAAATTTGAATAACTTAATATGCTTTCCAGGCTTTAAATAACTTATGCAGCCAAATTGGAGATGACAGACCTCTATCTTTTTGTCAGTTTTCCCCCGATTCCAAAATGTTAGCTACTGCATCTTGGTAAGTTTTGAAGAGATCCACAGGAGTCAGGCTAGTATGCCAGTACATGTATGAGATAAAAAGATCAAATTTCAAATTCTCCTCGAATGAATACATTGTTAGTAGTTCTTTGAGTTTCAAAGAGGAACTGCAGTTTTGATCAGAATCACAAAAATTCTCTCATATATTATTTCATTAATCCTCGTCCATATTGTATTGTTTTCAATCTACCTATTCATTGTATTTGAACAGGAGTGGTTTATGTAAACTATGGTCAGTTCCAGACTGTGAGCCTATATCAGTATTAAAAGGTACACTGTAACAAATCATTGTTTTCTTTTATATATTAATATAAATACAGATTTAAATACAGTACGTGTAGTGAGACAAAGCCACTTATGTCCCTAGGGGGTACATGTGTGTAGACAGTCATACATGTAAGACAGTGAGGTGCAAATAAAGATAAAATGATGGATCTTCAATGAGACTAAAAGGCAAATGAGGCTAAGGCCCCCCCCCCCCAAAAAAAAAAGGCAACTTTCCACAAACCAAGCCTTCCCCTCCCCAACCAAAAAAACTAGTAACATTTGTTTCTGATGATAAAGGTGATTATAAAAACTTATAAGTGAGTAGTAAAACAGTCTGCTATCCCTATGCTATCCCAGCCCCAAAAGAGCCCCCTCCCAAAAATTCACACCCCAATATACATGTAGTCTAATTTTAAGAAATGTCAATTAACCTCCCCCTCCTCTCAAAAAAAAAGGCTTCACATGCACACCTACCCATCACTCCTGTGCCTGCCTCAGTACACCACCTGGGTCCATCTCATATATGATGGTCATATATCTTAGAATGATGACATCATCATTTGACAGGTCATAATGAGCGTGTTGGTGCAATAGTATTTCACCCTCAAGCAACACTAAGTCTAGACGAAAGTGCACCTTGTATGGCTTCATGTGCTGCTGATGGGACTGTGAAATTATGGTCCTTTAAATCGTAAGTACTGACAGAACTCTTTATTTGACATTTACATTATTAAATAAAATTAATGATATATAATTGTCTGAGACAAGGCATAAATGCCATCATTGCAACACAGCCTGCCATTCCAATACTGGCCTGTTTAGCCACAAACCATGATCCTGAAGCTGAAGCACCTCCCTCTCTACAGCTGTAAGGTGCGAGATCCATGCTCAATATTAACTGAAGGAGGTCATTACAACAACAACAACAACAACAACATTACTGCAGCTGTACTCTAGTATCCCCATACACATTATTTGTAGTTACACTGTACCTGTATTGATGACAGTACATTACAATCCGACGGGCCAGGGCTTGTTTTAGCCTGCTCTGCTAACTTTCAGGTCATGGGACAAATAGGTCTGGAGTATACATTGTAGTAAAATATTATGTGCATTGAAATGCTAGTGAATGAGCTCACTAATTTTCACTTTCAATAATTAGATTACTATAGACTGTATGTTATGATCTACTGTACATATAAACTGTAGAAATGTACATACATGTACATGTTCAATGATTTTTTTAAGCTTCCCCATAATGTGTTGTTGCCTTCTAGAGACACACCCATTGCCAACATAGAGGGTCATGAAAAGAGAGTTCCACGTTTAGCATATCACCCATCTGGAAGATTTCTTGGCACTTGCTGGTAAGATCAAAATGAATAGACCCTGACTTGCACTACATGTAGTACAGGGCCCAGTTGTTTGAAAGACAATTAGCGCTAACCCAGGAGTAAATCTAAAGAAAACCATTGGCTTTAACCCAGGATTAGCGTCAATCGCCCTTTGAACAACTGGGCCCAGGTCCTAAGAGCCTATTTACAACAGAGTAACCCTACATGTACATGTATTACTAGGGCTAACTCTTTTCTTTTGTTTTCCCTGGAGACACTTATACCCTCACTTCATGTTAACAGGCTCTAAGACTATAGAGACCTTTAGATTTGAATACGACTACGAGGTTTTTTTTGTTAGTGCACCTGTATCAGATGGTGATACTGTCATGCATACTGGCTCCAAAAGCTTGTAGATGTGGCTTGGAGGGCCACAAGTTTTGCAGCAAAACTCATACTCTAGGCAACATTTTTTTAGTGAGAGATTCCATTGAAATATCTCTGTCAGTCTTTAATATCAAGAACACTCAATACAGTCTTCTTTAATGATCTTTAAATGTCTTGTATGGCACACAGATATTCAGATATTACTTTTTTGGCAGAGAAAATGAGAAAAAATAGTGATGTGGTGAAATTTCATACTGTTGTTTTAGAATCTAAAGTTTGAATTTGCATGAGCACAACTACTGTATGACAGCAAAGTAGTGCATGCAACACAAAACTTGTACTCGTAGTTATACCTGTAGTTGAATCTAAAGGCCACTTATATTAACTGTTTAACCAAAAATGATTTGAAAGTTAATTTTTTACAATGTGTACATTTTAGTTTTGACAACTCATGGCGACTTTGGGATCTAGAGCAGCTAAAAGAAGTTCTTCATCAGGTATGTGTTCAGTTCTACAGAGTAATTTTTATGCTTAATTTTTCCAAGAGAGACTAACTTATTTTATTTTTATTATTAATTTTATTGCTGTCCTCATTTTGCTGCAGGAAGGCCATAGTCGGGAAGTATTCAACATAGCATTTCAAACAGATGGATCACTGTGTGCAACTTGGTAGGTACAGTAAACATTTTGACAGTGTTTCTGCTAGGAGTTTTTATTTGAGACATCTCTATCATACAAGTTATCTTTTTGGTTCTTTGAAAACTTTATACCAAGATGAATTTCTGTAATGTTAATCCAGAAACAAGAAAGAAAAAAGTTTTCATTGGTAAATCTTCAAAGGATGATGAAGGATGAGCCACCCGGTTGGCTCAGTTGGTTGAGCGTTGGTCTCTCGTGCGGGAGGTCGGGGTTCGAATCCCGGCCGGACCAACACTCAGGGTCTTTAAATAATTGAGGAGAAGGTGCTGCCTTTGTAATTACATCATTCTGCAAATGGTTAGACCTTCGCATCTTCTCGGATAAGGACGTTAAACTGTAGGCCCCGTCTGCTTTCACTCCAACCCTGCTTGTATAGTAGACGTAAAAGATCCTGTTGTACTGTTCGCAAAGAGTAGGGGATTGTCACCTGGTACAACAGTCTGGCGATCCTTACTACTAACAAACTCTAAGTGCATTTGATTATATTCGTATAGATATTTGCGCTATATAAATGCTAAAATTTCATTTTCATTTTTCATTTCATCTAAGATGCTGCATTGTGAAGTGTAGGTTGAGTTTGAGTGTATTCCAGCACCTTCCTAAATAGCTTCCACTACTGGTTGTAATACATGATTTTAAGGTCTCATCAAGAGACCATAATACTAAGAGAGCAAAGCTCAGTATTGATGTCTGTGCCATGTTCGTGGCGGCTAAGGCTATTTTTAGTAACTTCGCCATCGCGCGCGCAAGTCCCTCCACCAATAGAATTTGATTTTTGACGTGCGCGCGGACGGGACCATTTGAATTCTATTGTCTAAGAGCCTTGCGCGCGCGATGGCGAAGTTACTAAAAATAGCCTTAGCCGCCACGAACATGGCACAGACATCAATACTGAGCTTCACTCTCTTAGTATTATGGTCTCTTGGTCTCATTCACAAGTAGTTTTCATTTATTGCTAATCCCACAGGCCGACCCTATTGCTGGAATTTCCCCATACACATGGAGACAGGGCCTATAGTTTAAGGTCCCTGTGCAACATTGTAGGTCTATTGTATGCCATTGTATATCTATAGATGTAGTCTTTATAGATTCCATTTATACATGTATTAAATCTTACTTTCTTTACTTACCCCCAGTGGTCTTGATGCACGTGGTCTGGTTTGGGACTTACGAACAGGACAGTGTATTATGCCTTTAGATGGTCACCTCAAAAAAGTATTTGCTATTGACTTTGCTCCAAATGGGTAAGTATTATCCTTTTACTTGAAAATCAGAGATGTATGTGTTGTTATCCCATAGTTGTTATTGATTTTTTTATTCCTGTATTTCACAGTTATCACATAGCCACAGGCAGTGAAGACCAAAAAGTTATTATATGGGACTTACGTAAACGACAGTGTCTGTACACTATACCTGCTCATACTAACTTAATATCACATGTTAAATATCAAGGTAGGATGGTCTGTTTTTTAACAAATAGATTTCATTTAGATTGACAGATGACCTGTGGCGAGAACAAAAATGTATGCCACAAGATGAAGTCTTGTGTTCTCACCACATTTTGAAGTCTTTTGTTCATCTATTAGAGACTACAGAACCACAGAAAAATGGAATCTATTTGTTTTATATGATATTCATCGAAACATTTCAACCAATCAGAGTGCATATTATGCATAAGATTCAATGATGTCATCTATATAATTATGTGTACCATAATCACACATTGTTCTCTTGAAACCAATCACAGTGCACTTAATATACCAATAATTATTATTATTATTTAAAAAACTCATTAATAATTCATAAGGCAAACACAATGAAAATCGCCACCGTGACGAGTGTCTTTATATCTGATAAAGATTCGGCCTAATTTGCATCAACTTTAACCTCGATTTTCTCCAAGATAAATGAAGATATTTTTGATTTTCTTTTAGAGAATAACTCTAATATGTGTTGGAGTTTTTTAAGCCGTATAAAGAACTCGAGATCGTGTTTTATCGGTATAAAGATCCTCGCCCTCTCTCTCGTTCTTTATACTATACATAACTACTTATAACAATGTTAACATTAGTTTGTGATTTTATTCTATTTTTATCATTATTATAGTAACATTTGACTTACATGTATTTTTTACTATTACAGATGATTATTTACTATCAGCTTCATATGATTGTAAAGTCAAAGTAAGTATGGCCTGAGATGGTTACTAGTTCAGGAGTTCGAAACATAATTAGAATTTTTTAGTTTGTTCATATATACATGTACTGCACTTTTTGTGAATGAGAAAGGTGGGAGGGTGGTACAAAAGACTCGGCAGCAGGTTTCTTACACTGCAGGAAGACTATTGAATTATTGTTTGCTGTGAATGGCCTTATTTGTCTTGTTTAAAGGCATTTTTGGTTGTCAGTATAAAATACATTTTATGTCAATAGGTGTGGTCACAGCCAGGATGGGCCCCTCTTAAAACTCTTGGTGGACATGAACAAAAAGTTACCTGTGTAGATATCTCACCTGGTAGGTACAACTATGGTTGCTGTTGTTAAAGCCTGTTGTCTGATAATCTTTGAGTAGGGTACCAGGGCTTACTGCTGTGTTGTTTTGTTTTCCAAATTGAGCCTTAAAGGGAGTAAATCAGTAGCATTGCTTCAGTTTCTCAATTCACGCACTCACCTCTAACCAATGATATAATTGTATTCTCTAATAACTTTCAACATTTTGTACTCAAAGTACTGCCCTAACTTTCTGTTGTATGCAGTAACGAGACCCCTACTAATCTTCTTTCCCCCTATCTACTTATTCTGTTTTCCCTGTTCTAATTCCTTTTGTTTGTATGATTAGATGGTCAATACATCGCTTCAGCATCATTCGATAGAACATTCAAGCTTTGGACTTCTGAATAACTAACACTTGAAAGCATGGATCTGGGGCAATAATTGTGGTTATTAATGGTGCTTTTACTGAGCAAACATTTCAGCCAAAGATTGGAACAAAACTGCTATTTACCCCCCCCCCCCCCCCCTTCTCTCTCTCTTCTCTCTCTCTCTCTCTCCTGTCAACTGGCCTTTCTCTCTCCATTGTCCTCTCTCTCCTTCCTGTGATATCATAACTTGGTCTCTTCCCTACTACTGTTCTCTTTTCCATTCCACTACCTTTCTTCCCTGCCACTCCCTCATGCTTTATTACTCCTACTTTATTACCCCCCCCCCCCCCCCCCCACTGTCGCTTACAATGTATTAACAGCCTTGAACCCTGAATGGCTCCTCAAGATTCTTCTTGTTTAATACCTCGCCTCTACCTTTCTCTTGCTTTTGCAATGTATTTTCCATTGCGTCTCACCTCGGCTCCCTCTGTGTCTTACTCCCTGTGGTATTCCTTTCGTGCCCTCTCTAGCCTTCATAGCTGATGGTCACGCAGGTTACATCTCCTTTACAAATTTCTTCACCTGTTAGATAGTAAAGTGACGTATAAGAGCTCCAAATTCTTGTGTATAATGGTTTCTCTAATGTGTTAACTAATCAACTGTACACTGCAAATGTAAAGTTGTTTATTTTAACAAAATATGTGATTCTTTGCCTTATTTTTTTGCCTCATCATTTTAATCTATTTTACTGACACTGTAATTCCAGCGCTTGTACTCAGAGAAGCTCCGCTTACGGACACTCTCGTATGTAAGTAGCCTGCGTAGCTGGCTTTTGTGGAGGGGAAGGGAGGAGAGGGGAAGGAAAAGGAGGGGGTCTATCTAAGCGGCCACAGAACCCATTTTCAGCCAGTGTATGCTTAAAGGAATGTTTCTTGTTAGCGGACAGCTCAAGGTCGGACGGACACCTTTGGAGTTTCCCGAGGATGTCCGCTTACGGCTGCTTCGACATTAAGTAATTTTCCAGGGATGGTCGGTTACAACTTTCTCTTTCATACAAGTCATCGAATAGTCTAACCTGCGTGGCCGGGTGTAATATGCGCCAATGCCTCCCCCATTTTAAAGTCCGCCATGTTTTTTGTGCATGCGTAAACCTTATTGCTCATGCGGGCCGTTGTTTCATTCCCCCTTCCTCCTTCCCCTCCCCAAGGAGCAGCCACACAGGCTAACAATAGTCGGGTACATTAAATCACGTGATTGGGTGTCTGCAATATTAGATGTTAGTAAGCTTGACACGCTTATGCTTACTGGGGACAAAAATTTTATAAACGACAGACAGACGTACAAAATCAGACGATTCTTGTGCCTAAGAGTATGTCCGTTAGGCCCGTTTTCACATAGCCTCCTTCACAGCTGAGAAGGAGACTAGTTTTCACACTGTGATCACAATTTCTTCATCCGATCAAATGACAGCTTGTTCGTGTGGACGATTTGTCCATCTTTGGTCCGGTCTGCTAGTATGAAAACGGACAGTGTGAAGATTTGTACGGATGTGACATTAGCTTATTGCCGCTGAGTCATGTCCCTCGACATTAGTGCGAGGGAACATTTTCGTAGTGATCCCGCTAGCAACTTTGGCAGGAGGTCGATTGGTGTATTGAAACTCGTCTCGGATAAAATTCCGTCGGACAGCGGAAAACCGCCAACTTACTTACTTACTTACCGCTCGACCTGATCATCACAACACAAATCATCAACACAAAAGCGTTTTCACATGAATGAGAGGCTAGTCAGTATAAAACAATAGTTACTCAAATTTGCCGCCATATTTCGATTCGGTGTATAGCTGCTCATTTGTGAGCTGCTGTTTCCAAGATATATCTAAGGCCATTCTTAGCATGCGTGTGTCACTGCTCCGTCGACGGATCTTCAAACATGAATTCAAACATAAACTTAAGGACAGCAAAATCGTTTCCCAGAGGCAAGTGCTGGATTTAATTTCAGGTTTTTCCCGGTCCTTTTCCGTCGGTTTGCATGGGCAAATAGACATGATAAATTTGAGAAGGGAAATTGTCCTCCACCAGATGACTTTACTTTACTAGATGACTTTCCCGTCTTGGAACAGTTTCAAGGTGGTTTGATTTCGGCTAATTTTGGAGGTGGGAGGGCACCTATCAAGCGTAACGCAGCTAATTTAGTCACGTCACATAAAGCCCATCCTGCCAACCTGAACCTTTCGTGTAATCAAGACATGGACGGGCGCGCGCGTAAGGCCGCGAATTTCGCGCATGCGCATTGGTTGTGCGCGGATGAAGTGTCGTTCAACTCCGTTCAACTAATAAATCAATTTTTGTATGTTTTGTTAAAATTCGTTGAGTATAAAAACTCCGTCTTTTGGAAATTGGAATGATAACGCCGGCTCTTGACTGAACGAATTCTTTAAAGTGCCGACCTAACACCCTGTACGTTATTTCCAATTTTGATAAAAAGTCCGACCATTTCTAAGAACGTCTACGATAAAATGACTGGACTTGAATGAATGCCAAAGCTTTTACACAATTTTAAACATCGGTAAAAAGGGGCTTTGAGCTTCCTGTGGTGGCACACCTGAGAATATATGGGAACTTGGTTGACTAATTCAGACGATTGCTGAAGTGATGTAGATCTGACTGACACTTTGAATTTCACTGCTGAAAACTGATTTTTCGTATTCAGTCATAGGCGAAAAAAGCCCAGCAAAAGCTGCAATTCCTAAGAGTCTGAAGTCGGAGTAAATAAATTTCCGCCTGGGTAGACGTCACACTCTTTTGTACTGCACAATAAACTTCAAACCTACAAAAGAGTGTGACGTCTATCCGCAGACTTAAGTCAGTTTTGAAAGTGTTCCATGGAACTCTAAACTTGAAAGTTGTGTAAAAAATCCGGAATTCATTCAAACCCCGTATTTTTTTCGTACAAGTCATCAGTTAGAAATACTCAAATTTTTCTAAATGGGAAATAACAGGGGGGTTAGGTACACTTCAGTTAAGGTTCTCAAATGAGGAAAGTTTGTGAACTACTGGCTCAGTTCCTAGTGGCAACTACCGATCCCGGTCCAGCAAAGGCTTTCAGAGCAAGCCTGCAGTGGGGCTGACGAGGCTCAAAAATGTTTATCCTACAGCCCCGGCATAAACTGCAACTTTCTTTAGAAGTGAAGGAAATGGAGAATAATGAACAAAACTAGTAAGCATGAAAGGCCGGGAACGGTCTGAGTGACTTTACTCCACTGTTGAACCGTTACTGGCTGATTCTGAGTTGAAGTGCTACTTCATGGACTCACTAAGTTCAAGTCGCTCTTTGATTTTGAGTACCGGATCAACCGAAGGACATCTTCATTCATCGAAAAAGAAATTTCCGTTTTCAAGCGAAATAGCCAGTTCAGTGTGTTTCCGATTCAGATTCTGATCCCGGCGGCTCAGTATGGCGGTCAGATCAGTTTTTGGTCAACCGTTGCCAGTAGGAAATCAAGGTATGTTCAGGTTTTACTTATAGTGACTAAATTTTAATTGAGCGGTTTTTGTTTTCTTTGGAAAAATGCTTTGGCTCGATCGTCAAGACTTCTCGTCTGGCCTGGTCATGATTAGTAAAAATCATTAACTATAATTGCCTTGTGCTGACCGCGACTTGATTATACTGATCAGCGGTAGAGTTTCACGGAAAAAAAATTCGTTCAAGAACCAGTAACACTTCGGTGATAAGTACAGGACAACCCGGATTAATATTAATCCGCGGATTATAATAATGATGGATTATAATAGGATTATTATAATCCAGTAAAGGATTATTATAATCCGTAATGGATTATTATAATCCTGTAATGGATTATTATAATCCAGTAATGGATTAAGAAACGGCAAAAAATCTGAGGGATTAGGTTATTATTAAGATTAATATTAATCCTCACTAATACTTGATCCGCTGCTTATTGACTTTTTGTGTCATCACATGCAACAAATCAATCACGTCGCAACACCTGAACATCTGTAAAGCTGGCCATAACTTCAGCTGCTACTTGGCGTGATGGCAGAGTTAACGGGAACTAAAACCTTGCAAATAAGCGAGCGATCCGAGGCGCCCCCCTGGCAAGCGCATCCGTGCTGTTGGCATGTTCTTTTATAAAAAAGGAGACCTTGAGAAGAGAAGCGTTTCATTGTCTCAAAAGAAACAAATCCAACCCCAAAGACTCGAATTGTCTTCAGAGGTTCGCCAAAGGAGCCACGTCACAATGGCAACCCTTAATGCCAATGTCGCAAGACTCTTGACACCTCTATTTGACGAGGATATTATAATAAGATTAATATTAATCATAGTTGCGATTCAATATTAATCCTACCCAAGATTAACTATCTGAGTAATCCTAATGGATTAAACTACCGGCTCAACCTTCAGTAATGGATTATCAAATAACTCCATTACTGGATTATAATAATCCATTACTGGATTATAATAATCTATTACTGGATTATAATAATCCATTACTGGATTATAATAATCCTCGAGATCAGTTAATGATTAATCTGATTAATATTAATCCGGGTTCTCCTGTAAGTATAGTATTTGAGCGGCCGAAAATTCTCATGCAATTACAGTCAATTTTCAAATTGTCAAAAACTCTCAGCAATTTCTTTAGAACTAAAACAGGCTTGAAAAACTTTTTACTCTACAAAAATACCTGTAATATATAGTCGGGTTTTTTTTTTCATTCACCTTTTGCGTAAAATATAAAACAATTATATGCCGCAGGTCCCGGATGTGCGCTCGCGCTCATTTTCCCGCCTTTTTTGGTTTCTGAATGTTCTGTTCTTACAAACACTGGCTTCTCTCGGCTTCTCTACTTTTCAGCTTTTCGCCAGTCGAGGTTTTGGACACCGATTTAGGTTAAGTTTTCATAAAAAAATCGAAAACGAAAACAGCAAAGAAAACCGAATATGATTTTGGAATCTTTGGGAATACCTGGTAAGAAAACAGGGCTTTCTTTGCAGTCGCTAAACATGGATTGTGAAGTTAATTTCATAGCAGGGCCGTGGCCGCCCGGGCACCATGAGGTAAGCGAGTCAGTTGTTCAGTCGGTAAAATTAATATTTCAGGTACTATTATTTTTATAGTTTTCTAAAATTCTTTAATGCAAATGTCGTCCGAAAGTGATTTTTTAGCTACATATATATTGGGCTGTTATTAATTGTGAAACTGTGTCGAGAAACGACTAGCCTGTGTACAGCCGTTTCCCACCCCTCCCCCATACGGGGAAAAACGGGGAGGGAACGTCTGTGAAACGGCGTTCTTAATCGTGTTCCGTGGTCACGTGAGGTTCTCAAGATTTTGAGGACAAATCTGATTGGTTGTTATCGTCTTGCCGATCGAATTTCAACGAACCCCCATTTCAACGAACTAAAGCAAACACCGTTTTACTGCTTAATTCTCTATTTACATCGAAAATATATCAAGGAAAACATTCCTGGACATGGCAATTTCACTCCTGGGTGTCACATCTATCAAAAGCCGAAGTCTGTATGAAACCCGACGGCTTTGTAGGCATGTCATTCGAATCGGACCAAAATCTAGAGCAAAAATAGTCATCAGAATATTCAGTAAGTACACAGCAGTAAAAGTGTATAAAACATGATTTGACTGCTTTGATTACATGACATTTTTAGGACTTTTTTAGCGAGGTTCGGGGTCGATTGGACTCGACAACTGAGTCTGCCGACATTTGTCTTGCACTGAACAAAACAATAAACTATTTCACTTACATTTCTCTCTGCTCTGGTCACTAACTCAGTGTTTATAAAGATTTAAAAGACTAAAATAAAGGGTTGTAAACTCGCTATTATTCATTATTTCTTCGAAAATCTTCATTTTCTCCGTATGTAAATAACTAATTACATATGCAAATTTATGACCTGGAACACGGTTAAGAACGCCGTTTCACAGACGTTCCCTCCCCGTTTTTCCCCGTAGGGGGGGAGGGGTGGGAAACGGCTGTACACAGGCTAAGAAACGACCACCACAAAAGAAATCAGAACTTTGACAACGAAGGACTAGGATTAGACATGAAAGATATATTCTTGTATGTATTTTATCTCATATCAGATATGCCTTTTTCTCTTCCTTTTCTTTGCCAGAATGTGTCAAATTGTCATAACCTTTACTGAATTGTTGAAAAGTTTTTTTCGGGGGGGGGGGGGGGGGGGGCATGCCACCCAACCCCCTTAGTTGCTCCTGCCTTCGGCGCGGCGGTCGATTACCTCGGTAAACATTTCAGAGTGGCTACGGACCTGCATATCCGCCATCGTATAATGTCCTCTGTTTACAACAAACAGGGTTCGTGCTACTCCTTGAAATCCTTGAAAAGCCCTGGAATTGAAAACACGTTTTCAAGTGCACTGGAAAAGCCCTTGAAAATAGGAAAAAACGCTAAAATCCTGGAATACTCCTTGAATCTAGTGCAAACTTTGTTATTTCTAACTTTCCTATCAAAATGAATCAATAAAAATGAAAATTTATTGAAAAGTTTCTGTTTACTTGCATGAGACTTTTTTCTCGGACTTGCATTGTAACTTTGGGGTTCCTGTGTTATGCTTGCTGCGCACACATGCTTTACATGACGTTTATTCGGCCATTGAATCAATATTTACTATTTTCTCTGGGCGCTTCACAAAAAACTTAGTCCTTGAAAAGAAAATTTTTGTGCTTGAAAAGTGCTTGAAAAGTCCTTGAATTTTGTGATGAAAATGTAGCACGAACCCTGAACAAAACTGAATGCGTGCATGAACATATAGTGTAGAGCAAACTTCCCATTAAAATCCGGCATTTTCAATTTCAGATATACATGCATGTACACTCCCCTACCAAAACTAGCTATTTTAGGGATTTTCTTTCACATATAATGTTTGAGTTTCTTTATGAAAATCATTATATATGAAAAAGTTTCCTCAATAAAGATGAGTAAATATTGCATTAATCATCATCATCATCATCGTCGTCGTCGTCATCATCATCATCTTTATGAACTTCAAGGTGGCTTACAACAATTGTTACGTGGATTGTTACGTTTCATCCCAACTTCTGTTTTAGGTTCTCGTTATTTTTTCAATTCAAATTGGTAAAAATTTGAATACATTTTAGAGTATTGAATATATTCTCCGAAGTGTCGGTTATTATATTTAACATTTAGATCGGGCTATGATACAATAATTTTCGCCGGCTCCATTCGTTTCCAGTCAACCAATCAGATGACATCTGCATCAACTCGTGATAAGTACACCAATTAAGGTAGTTCGGGACCCTTGCTATTGCGCATCTCGCGCGCGCATTCGAGCGCGCGCACTTTTATTAAAGAACATTCGCTTGTCCGTGGGAAGTCTGGGCACTAGTGAGTCAGCGATTGAAAACCGAAGAAATTCGTTTTTTGGTGAAGAAAAATAGTACTTTATCGACCAGATTCTGCAAACAAATTTATCAAAACATGTTGTGCACCGTGTAAAGTAGGAGAAAAAGCTCGAACTATAAAACTTAGCGAATTTTTATGAGTCGAAAAGGAGCAGAGAACAACGCTAAAATGGCTGATTTTTTGTGTTCGTTTTCGAAGATTTTTACCTTTTGTTCTTCTCTAACTCTTTAAACAATACGGTGACCCCCTGATTTTATGAATGATTTATGCTCATTATTTTATAAACTTTTCGTATAAAGAACAAAAAGAATACTTCTATCGTTTCGATTTTGAGTAAATTTATCATTTTTCAGTCTGATCCTCCAAAAACGTGTATTCTGGAACTGGCCATTTTTCGCATATTATTGTTGATCTTTCGCTTCTTTGCAAATTGTTCGGCAACAACTTAGTTCCAAGTGTTTTTCTGCATCCCAGGCTATCATTTTGCTTGCTTTTGAATACATTTGGTTGTTCCAAAATTCTTATAATTTGACCAGATATCGCGAGGCCATTTTTCGTAAAAAGATCACCAAACACCCCACATCTCCCCCCTCATCTCTCAAGAGTGACCTCGGTGACCCCCCATTTTTATTTTACATTTTATTTCCTCCTATGCCCCTCTTTCTTTGTAGGAATTTTGAAGGCAAGTTTATCGTAAAAATTCATGAGTCCCGAACTACCTTAATTGGTGTGGTTTAGTTATATAGTTGATGGTAGATATTTAATGAGATGCGAATCTAGTAGTAAAAGGAGACAAAATGTACTTAAATGCCCTTGAAAACCGCAGATATATACGATTTTGCTCGAATATCTCCGTCTTGAGACTCGTTGGTCTATAGGAAGTAGAACAAATGAATCGCCCATTGCTTCAAGCATTTGCAAACATAACAAATCAATCGACATCGCTCAGCTATTTACAGTTCATGTTAACTTATATGTTTGTTCATGTTAAATGGTTTTCGTTGTTGAATAAGGATGTTTTGAAAACGGTGTTGCTTTTGAGTTCCTGTTTCTCAGTTTACTTTATAACAGACTTTGAAAGAACTGATCCATTACAATGTACATAGCATATGTTTCCTCCCTGCATGACTTGGGTCGCTTTTATTTCACAACATTTTTATATTGACAGACAAAATTCTGTAGATTCTGTAGATTGTGTTTATGCTATGGCTCGGCAGCACTTTCCTTGCATGCTGCAACGAGTAGTATATAACTATTTCAAAAACGGCTGACGGGGCGAAAGGCGATCGGCGACTGGTGATTGCACGACCGAAAGGAACTGTGGTCACGCTATGAGATCACTATCCGGCGGAGAAATACGAATCGCCTATCGACAACTTTGTCCAATAAGTATACTGGCATTGTTTGGTATTTGATTAATGAAAATGAAGCAGTCCTTCTTACCCCAAATTTCCTTTCGGTCGTGCAATCGCCGATTGCCATTCGCCATTCGCCCCGTCAACCTTTTTTGAAGTAGCTATATACTGTACCACCAATATAAGCTCCAAATTAGCCTCCTCCGCAGGCAACTCCTTATTTTTCCTCCTTGGGCTTCCTTTGTAACGGTAATTTGACCGAACGGAGACTGAGGGTTTACACAGGAAACCCAAGAACAGAAAAAAACTCACAGTGATGCCTGCGGAGGAGGCTAGCTCCAAATATCATATATTTCAAGCCATTTTATCTATAAGTGCGCGAGCTGTCAATCGAAATATATAGCTTCTTTTAGAAAATTACGATGTGCTGTCAGATACAGAAAATTAAAACATCAAGGAAGGCGAACATGCTAATTAAAAATCAATAATATAAAATGAAAACGTATTTTTCGCGTGAATATATATAATAGGATACTTTATTTTACCCTCATCTTTTTACTCTCGACCGTCGACACTCGACACACTCGTAAAGTACTTGCAAACGACTGTAAACATATCATCCTACATGTAATCATATTTTTCTAGATTTTGCCTGTTCATCATATTTGTTGCACTGTATCATGTATTCAGATAAATTTAAAACGTGATTTTCCTAAAATAGTTCAATGCATGATTGAATGCGACTCCATAATAACAAAATTACTGTTGTCAGTTAAAATTTCGAAACTGATTTCCTAATTTTTGTACCCGTTCATCCCATTCATTTTTTCAAAATAGTTTTATTTGTTCCGCTGTTGCTCGTAGATAGATTGTTGTCTTAATCTTGACAAAATGGGCAGCATGGAAGCTCACAACCCGTGTTGAAAAACATATATAATCTATCGGCTAATTAAAAACCTATTAACAAATGACCCAGTCGGCCCACTTTTAGTCTTCCGTCACTAAATATGGACGCGGCGCTTTATAAAAAGGGATAAATAAGGACGAAAGAAAGGCAAAGAACAGAAACAGGATCTAAACAACCCAAACTTCTCGATTTATTCTAAAGTTTCAAAAATATAGTAAAAGAAGGTTAATATTGCAAAAGTACTAAAATCACCTCGCCGTGATGTTTACGCAGTCTGTTGCTAGACAAACACAGGACCGTCATAAAATTGCTTGTTGGCGCCTTGTTTACATTGAGCGGGAATATAGAAAATTCTATATTTAGATCGGCGCGACCGATCTCTTTACATCGACCTCTATTATATTGCGTCTGATTTTTAGAAAATACAAAAGCGCACTGTGATGTTTTATTCCTTTCTGCAGCAGGTCGGATAATTTTGAAAACACGTTTTTGTGTGTTACACGACGGTTGGGCCTCTTGTCCATACCAATTTTGTCTATTGTCTTACTTAGTAAGTAAACGTTTAAGTTTGGACAGCGAAAACGGTAAAAAGTATGCGTTTTCAAATTTACGTGATTTACTATTGCCCGAGCCTTAGTTTCTTTTTTATTTTATTTTTAACCATATTTATACAGGAGCATCTATTTAGCCAGGCTAATTTAAAGGGGGACGACGATCAAAATTGCTTAAAATTGGAAATGGATTATTCCTAGTTGAAGTAACTCAATGATGACAATAAATGCATATAGTATGAAGAATTACTTTCCCAAAAAGTCTGCATTTTAAGCTCATTATCACCGAGAAACTTGGATTTAAAAGCCAAGAGAACAAATAGGTTACGTTTGAGTAAATGACGCCATTTACTCACAATTGAGATGCTAATATATATACTTGATAATCATTTTGATCTCTTTCTTTTGAATACAAATAAGAAATGTTGCTGTGTGATTATAGGAGCCATATAGATAAGTTCAACCGAGTTTCAAGTCATTTTAAGTTTCATCGTCGTCCCACTTTAAGTAGAATCGTAGTAGATCGTTGAATACTTTCGTAGAAGTGCAACGATGTCCATGCATCAGTCTTTCTTTTAGTTTTTCCTTCTTGGTTCGTTTTATTCGTTCATTCAGTTATCCTAAAGCCCTCGAAATCTCGATTAATTCACCGTCTTCCTTGGTATTTCGATATAGCGGGATTTCTATAGTTGTTTACAAATTTTGTTCAAAGTGTGATGATCAACAAATGAGGCACCTAGGAGATTTGGCTATTACAGAAATATTTTACAAAATAGGTCAAGGTCATTATTTTAATACATTGAAACCTGATAAATACAAACACTAGAGATACTGCTTCACATAAAAAACGCTTGTTTAAACGAGAATTTCAGCTTGCAGGTGTTATCCAGGTCAAGAAAAGTGTGAGTACTAACTTAATTATTAAGCTCTAATCTAGAACAATTTGACTGCTCATTCTCTGTTTTCACATGTATATATACCCATAATGACTCAGTTGCGTCTAGGGGGTAGCAAGCATATACGATAATCGCAAATTTGCCGATAGACCTTTCACAATCAACTGAAAAGCGTTGTTAGACTTCTTTTGAGTGTTGGTTTTGTCAATTTGTAGACATCTTGTAGACAACTTTATAATGAAAAACTATGAGAAATTTATAATAGGTTTACCTGTGATATTAATAGTTGTCCTGAGACATTGCTTTCGAAGGTGCGAACACCAAAAGAACAAAGAAGTTCTTCGTGGCCTTCTCTCTTTTAATGGGATTGCAAGGGAGAAAGGGGGGAAAATAAAGGGGGTGGGATGGGGTAAAAAGTAGCATTACACATTTAGACTAAATAAATGTTGGTAAGAAAATGTCTTTTGATGTTCAAATTCCATCAATTTATTGGTGAAGGCATTTCGTATGTAAAACTAATAGCCTGTGAACAGGCTCTCGTTTCTCGTTGTAGAATTTGACGCAGTAAATGTACGTAAGTAGCCTATTAATTACCAGTTCTCGTAAATCCGAAATCGTCTTTGTTTTTTCCGAGGATTTACAACTACTTTCCAAAAGCCAGAACCTCTTTACATGAAATTTATTCTAATTTTGTTAAGTTATTTGTACAAATTCCATTTTGGACCATTAGTTTACCATATACAGTGGAACGGCGCTTTACGGCCACTCCGTTAATACGACCACCCCGCTATTACGGACACCTTTGTTACGCTACAGATTTCCAGTAATTATGTATTTATTAATGCCAATGTATTTTTGAGTAATTTTACTAGTTAAGCATTTTAAGTGTTTTAACCTTGACTGTTTTGATCATAGGATTTGCTTTGAGTTTCCTGTGTGACACACCCTCTTTCACTATAACCCAAACAGACCAACGTAGTGTTTCTCTTTGACTCCAAACGTGATTTAAACAGGAAATTAGATTTAGTTTAGTTGTTAATTAAGGACTGTCGATATTTGTTACTCTCGCACACTCTTTAGTCTTTGTACAAACTAGCGAGGCAAGTTCGGAGTACGACTCAGTGTTGACTGGAAAGTACAGCCCTAAGTAAGGAAAGTGGTCGAGTAAGGAACTCCTTCTGACAACCACTCCGACTAAGGAAAGTCTTTCTGGTTGGCCTGGCTCCACCTCAACTTGTAGTACGAACTCTTGCTTAGCTTGTAATTAGCTAATGTACCGGCAAAGTCTGATAAACGAGTTGGCAGAGCAGGCGATTCCCGACTAGTCTCTCGTAACACCTGATTTTGGTCCTTTAATACTGTACGGCCACCCGCTATACGGCCAGCTATTTTTTAGCCCGTAGGAGGTTCTATTCATGAACTTCTATGTAGATATCTGTTGCGAACGAGTTTACGAATACTCGTAAATAATTTACGCTAGCTTTGTGAAACGGGGGCTTGGGTGCAGAAGTAAGACTCAGTGTTAGATTTAAGTTAGATTTAAAATTCGTGAGAGAAGACAATGAACAGTTCATTACGTATTGAGACCGTGTATGTTGTATCCGCTTCTGCTTTCATCTTTCATGAAAACACGCTTAACGTACTAAGAAAAAGCTATATAGTGGACTTGCTAATTGGGAAGAACGGAAGTCAAGCCGTGAGAAAAGATGGCTGCCATTGTGGTCGCTGCGGAGAGACAAATAATTTATGATATACAGTTTTTTACAACAATGAAACAGTTTTTGACAACGTAGCTGACAGTTTAACTGTACATAGAAAGTTATAGGATGCAATTGAATTTTATTTGATAACATCGCGGGTAGGCGGAACTGCTCTACATTGCAATCAAGCAATTTATATTGATAGCATTTTAAATAATAAGTTACTATAAGCCATGAATCTATAATTACGTTAGTCAGTGTTTTTTTTTCTTCTGAGGACGACGAAATTACTTGCTTTAAGTAAAGATAGTCCACTCAAAGGTATGAAGGTTTATCTCGAAATCGGCACTGATTTTTAAGTCTAATTATTACATAAAGCTACGAAACTGTCTTCGGTTGAGATCTTAAGAGGATAACATTCAGCAAAATGTTCCTAAGCTCTTTGTTACATTAAATGTCGATAAAGGATGTGGTCCAGATGGTCTTATATCTAGCCTTTGATCGTTTCAAAAAAGTAAAAGCCGAACTGAACTCATACATGGTACTTTATGTAATCTGGTGAGAAAGCTGCATGTTGTAGTTTGGAAGCAACTGGGAAATCAATGTTTGATTTCACATATTTGCGAGTCACGCGGTTTCTGTGGGGAACACCGCTAATATGCATATTTTATCAAAGAGCTGCTCAATTTTAACGCAATTTCGAAGGAAGTACGAATAACACCGACCCGTCGTCGCGTTTCAAGTTTGCGTTGTGCGAGGCTTATGGTACGTCCAAATCAATCAGGATGAACTAAAGAACGTTCTTTTTTCTCAATTTTCGCTGTCCGCACTACCGGCAATGCCGTTTTCTTAAACAAAAGAAAATCGTTTTTTTAATGTGGATGCGTGGCCTACCCTAACAACAAGATGCGTTTTCTATTTTATCCTGATTAGAGTGGACATCCCCTCAGTACATTCATGTTAAACTTTACGAATATAAAATCGAACCGATGGATTCTTCCCACATAGAGGATAATTTTGGTTTAATGAATGGAGCATAATGCTTTAAAAAATCACGAATCTGAAATATGCGTCTCATTTTTTTTTCGGAAAAGTCGTAATTCCTTACATGTCTGGATACCATTCAAATGTTCCGTTTTTGGATGTGAAATTTTCGTTTAACATTGCTTTTCCCGTATGGTTCAGAGTTTGGAACTAAATAATTTTCATGTGGATTGGATTGGACTGGATTTGGATTGTTTTGTTTTTACCGCAATCAACGGAGATACTGAACTATTCAATGGAACTAAAGAGTACTAAATATCAATCTCTTTGCAATCAGATAAAATTTGAAATTAGTGAGAATTGCGTGTGAGAAATGTACATAGAATATATAATAAAATAATGAAAATAATAAATTCTGGAGGAATTCATTAGAAGTCTGTGTTGAGCATTTTAATTTGCATTTATTCCTTGAAAGAGGTTTTAATGAATTTTCCATTATTTTCGTTTTTTCTTTCGTATTTTTCATGTTTAATTCATCTTGAATTAAAGTCTAATTCTTTCTTTTCAGTGAAGATTCTTTTGCGGTTTAGTTTTTTGACGTTTCTAAAAGCTATTTCATAAATAAATTAATGTATTTATTCTTCAAGTTGCCGTTTTAAAAGACCACTTCAAAATGCCCTGTCAGCTTATGAAAACATATGGAACCCCCTTTTGGCTTTAATGACTTTCTTAACAAATTTACCTTCAATTCAACAAATTCTGTTTCTATATTGACCTATAAGTACTTTCCAAATTGCCTTCCCTTGACGTCCAAGGTTTCCAGAGTTTAATAAAAACTTACAAAACAACCGAAAATTGTTTCATTTAACCAATACGGTTGTTTGTAAAATGTTTGATATGTAAATAGCTATGCTTGATTTACAATGCAAATTTCTTGTATTAAACTATGAATTTCGAATCGATCAGCAATTTCTCTGCATGAATAGCTTTTTGACGTTCGTAAACTTTGGATGTTTGAGCAGGATAAAGGCTTTCTGTGGTTTTTGGTGAAGTCCCTATCAGTTAAACTAAATTTTGCCATTTTTTTCTAATTAACTCGCCTTGAAGTAATATGGCCTTCGTATATTCGCGTGTATAGAAGCGACCAAGTCCCTGATCGACAGCCTAGCAAGCGGTCTATCGACAATTCAACTCCTTTCTCGTGCCAAAGAAACCTTGGTTTTAAAATTATCAGAAGAAAAGCTCTCTATATTTTACGTTGCAGTAATAAACTGGGAAAAACAACGATTATTTTTGCGCCAGTGGCATTAAAATCGTCGATGATCTACAACCACAAGTTACCTAACCAATGGTAAGTCTTTACAATTGTGGTATTAGTTCTTTGAAACCGTTTAGAAATCGACTAGAATTTAACTCAAATGATAGGCAAACACACTCAAATATGAACACTTCTCCAATTTGGAGTGTTTATATAACGGCTCTTAACGGCGCTACATAAAATCGTAACAACAATGTATAATATAAATAAAGGACAATTTGGTAAAGAAGGACTTATTGTGCTCTCACCTAATAACCAGGAACATTGTATAGTACTTTTAATCATGTGGAAATTCATCTATGATGGTTTATTTTGAATGTCTGAAGTCTTTTTTTCCGTAAAATATCATATAACATGCAAAATAATTACAATTTCAACTCCTGTGTTTTTGATGTTTACTGTCAAATGGAACGAGAAATTATTTCGTTATTATGCTACTAGCATTTCATTTGAAAGTAATGACCGTTCGATAGCAATTTATCATCTAATGGGTTGAAGTCAAACTTCTTTTCAACTATAAAGTGTTGTTAATTATCCCGTTTTGTTCGGGATTCGTTCGGGATATCCGTTTTAAAGAACTAATACAACAAACAAACACCGGCTGATTGGAAAAAGCCGATAATATTGGGTCTGATTTTGATCAGTATTCAAAGCGCAATCAGCGAAAGTTGGGAATTTCAATATGACTCTCATTATATAATATTATAAAAATACAAAAATGGTCACGGTAAACAGTACAGAAAGTTCTAATACACTTGCCACTATCAATTCTTCTCTGTCGCCCTGAGGACTTTTACAAAGTCTAAGTTGCACTTAAAACCTATGTTTATGAGAATTTGACTAATCTGTCTGATAATGTTAGGGCCATTTAAACGAGCGAAAATGCGACGAGTTTACATCTCTATGGATATAAAATATGCAAATGTAAATGTCATGATTTGTGTACATTATATTGTTGAATGACTTTTTGGTCTTTAATATATATTAATTTATGAGTATTTTTTATTAAGGTCTCATTACTATAAATTCGTCCAGTCGTTTCGGAAAAACGCTCGCATTTCATCAGAATTTGAATTTGCTTAAAAAGGGCACCGATAATTGTTTTGAGGTTTTAAAACAAAACCATAGGGCTTAATTAACTCCTTGAGGTATAAATATAAATAATTTTTTTTCAACATCTTTTTTCTTTTTCACAGTTCGATTCTGAGTACTGAAATTTCTAGCAAAATCGTGTCAGGGTTGCATTTGATAAATCGAAAATGCTACCTTTTCTGCAAAAATTTAGAGCTAGCCGAAAATGCGTCATAAAAACGAAACGCCTCACTGAATACTCAAAACTGACGCTGACACGTTTTACTGGAAATTTTCAAAACCAATCGAATAGAATAAAAAGTTGTGTTGACGCGTACGCTTGATGCTTTGAACCGTAACAACCTTTATTGAAAAAAGTGTATATGTTTTTTCCCCTTTATGTTAAAAAGCTTTTTGATAACGAGTTCTATAGGGCAGCGCGGCTGTCAGTGGCGTCACAACTCAAACAAACGAACCAATTTTTCATCTCCTTGAGTCCGATTTTGTCAGTTTGTTTGTTTTGTTCTGACCATTTTTTTGAAAATAAGCAATGTTTTCATGATAAAATTATGCTTCGCCATGTTCTATACAATTTCATGATCTTCGTTTGAGTCAAGCATCTATTACGCGACCTATTTTTAGAAACCATCACGCAACACTATTGCAAGGACATTATTGAACATCAACCATTCATTAACAGCTGGCCCTCGAGGGTTGTGTGCCTGAAGCAAAACTAATTTTAGCGTGGTCATAAACGAATTTGAGATGTCTTGGATTAGAATTGACAATTTGACAAGCCTTCAAAGTTATACCATTTGCTTTATAAAGTGTCAGTCAGTAGTCAGGGGAATTCCTCTAGTTTTGTGGAAATTATATACAGCGAAGAAAGTCTCCTCGGCGACGAAAGGTTGTTTACGCACATTTTATAATTATTGTCAGCGATGACTATTTTAGAAAAAAACATTTCGTAACGTGCCCTTCTTATAATCCACCCACCATATATTGATATTCTGTAATCAAAATGAGTGGAGTCATTTTGGTGACAGATGCCACCGACGTTGAGGGCGTATGATATCGTCACTAGATGACTCAAAATTTGGAGCCTTTTATTCCAGATAGCAAATATTATTTAAAACAAACACGCACACACACACAAAGAATGTTCACTACATAGGAACTTTAAGAAAGTCTATCACGTCCACGAGGGTGATAACTTCTATCTTGACAGAAAAATAGCATATCATTAGCCAGTCATGCATGGTAGGAGCTTTAAGGCATTTTTGCTCACTGCACCAAAAACTGAAGCTGCTTAAAGTTTCAAGTTCAAGCCGTAACAAAAAGCGAAAACTTCATTTAGCAGAAACGCAGGTCTTCTGCTTATAGCTAATAGAACATAGAAGCCTAGACTCCCCCCCCCCCAAAAAAAAACAAAAAACAACAAAAAAACAAAACAAAACAAAACAAAACAAAACAAAACAAAACAAAACAAAACAAAACAAAACAAAACAAAACAAAACAAAACAAAACAAAACAAAACAAAACAAAACAAAACAAAACAAAACAAAACAAAACAAAACAAAACAAAACAAAACAAAACAAAACAAAACAAAACAAAACAAAACACTGAAACAAAACAAAACAAAACAAAACAAAACAAAACAAAACAAAACAAAACAAAACAAAACAAAACAAAACAAAAACAAAAACAAACAAAAAAAATAACAACAAAAAAACAGGAAATCTGTTTATTAGATGATTTTACAGAAGCGCGTGCCCGTGGACGTTTCGAAAAGCGACGGAGACATATATACATAGAATCGATTTCGTATGACTGTGAAAACGTCACAGCACGGTCACGGCACGGTTACGGCAGGGATTTCGAATGTTTTTATAGACAACACGGCACTGACACGGTCACGGCACGGCGTGGTCCGTTTCACACTCATACGAAATCTGCTCTATATATTGGTATTCCAGACGCGATTTTGCAGCACATTCATAAGATAGAGCATGAAAATCCAATAGCTAACTTTCGATATATTAGATGAATGATAGCAAGCAATGGAGTCAAATCGAGGCTCAGGGGGAATAAGATGCTAAGTTTTCTCCATTTTTTGACTGGAGCCTCGTTCTGAATTCTTTGCGCTTGGTCACTCAACCAATATATATCGAAAGTAGTCTATTATTACTAGTTAATTAGGTGTATTTACGAGCATTTTGGTCTCAGCTTCTATTTTAAATTTTGACAGGATCGATGTTTGTGCAATAGTCCAGTTCCAAGGTATGCTTCACATTCCACATACAAAGGGTTTAGAACGAGGCTACGTGCTTAAAACTTTTGTCTTGTTACGAATGACGTCTGAGCTTTGTGCACGTAGCTTCGTCTTGATACTTTTGTATGTGGCAAGTGAAGTGTATACACCTATTTCAAAAAAGGTTGTCACCGCTAAGAGCGATAGGCGATAGGTAATAGGTCATTCCAAGACCGCAAAGCACTACTGATTTCTAATCGATTTACATATGAATAGCCAAATATTTTATGGAAGGGTAAGGAAGGGTGTAAAGAAAGACTTAGGATGGCTTAATTAAGAAATCAATAGTGCTTTGCGGTCTTGGAATGACCTATTACCTATCGCCTATCGCTCTTAGCGGTGACAACCTTTTTTGAAATAGGTGTATCTCGGAAGTCGACTATTAGCTATATAATTGTCTTCCAGCCTTTTTAAACTACGAGCAATACGTTTCTTAGGATAACTCTTTGCCAATTTACTGATTTCCTGGCTACGTACTTTGTTCTATAGGTATTCGATAAGTATGGTGACAATTGGCTCGCTCTCCTCAAAAGTGGACTGAATGAAATTATCTCATCTGCAAAAATATCAAGGAATAAATGGACACCTTTGTAATTCACAACAGAATAAATAGGTAAGACTTTGGATTATAATTGTATTTAGTGGCATGGGGTCAGTATTCCAACACGAGGTAAACACGTACACTCCAATATCCCCTTTAACAGTTAGCACACTGCTACATCAAATCGAGGTTAACGTTGACAGAGCATTGATACAGACCCGCTTTCTTTTGTCTTAGTGTTATTATAATAACCTCCGCTTTGAATTAAAAACCCGTGGAAATCAAAAGTATTTTAAAATACTTTGTTCACTCAAACCTCCCTACATGTTTCTTGACTTTTCACGGGCTGTTACCAAAACTCCAAAGAATATGGATTACGCGCAGTCGATGCTGCCGTCCAGCAAGACGCAATTGTGAAATGGTCTTTTTTGAGTTCTGTGTTGCTCAGCCTTAGCCTCGATTGCGCGTAATGTAATTTATAGTTTTAGTAACAGCCCGTACGTGGAAAGATAAGACATGTACATGAATGAACATTCTCGTGAACATTCTCGCTCCAGAAAAAAATACTACCAAGAACGTGTATTATCTGCTAGAACTTGTTCCGAAAGTCACGTCATTTTAACGGTTATTGTAATTTGTCACACTTTCGTCATTTACAAAGACATACATATGCAAATTCATGTAGAAAGATATTGCATATCATTTACAGAGATGTCGTCTTTAGCATCAATCCCAAAAGTCTTTGCGTCACTGCTGTCCGAAACTCGGTTCCGAACCGAGTTTGGGACTGTAGCGACGCAAAGACTTTTGGGATCGTTACCAAAGACGGGAACTCTTTGTCCTTGTACATGTCTTTGTATATGTCCTTATAAATGTGTTTGCAATATAAGTCTGATTGCCTGTCTTCCTACCCACCATATCAGTTACGCACATTTACTTATGATGTCATCTTTCCAGTTCACTTCCTGTTTCACGAATCGATTCTTCTTGTCGCTTCATTTCACTTATTATATCTTGAAGCCGGCTCTGTCGTCGAGTACCGGAATCTATTGTTTTATAATACAATTGTTCCATTGTGAGCACCGTTCTTTATTAACCGATACACGACGAAACTACCTTAAAGCCGCATCTACAGAAGCCTTGACAAAGCGGAAACCTTGCCTGTAGCTATAGAGGACGATGAATAATTGCCATTCTGTTTTCCTTGTCAAGTTGCCTTTTTGAAAAGCTGACATGAAGGCTTTTACCTTGTCAAGGAAAAAACTTGTCAAGGTGAGATCTGCTCGTGTGGGCGGACATCAAGGAAAAATTTGCATTCCGCCTCGCATATTTCGGGCACATGGGAATCGAACGTGTTTGCCGTTTAGGGGGTGTTTACATGGCATAGGATCATCCTAGCAGGCGAATCATCCTACCTGCTATACATTTACTGCATTCTGTTAGTAGGATGATTCTAGTACCCGAAGCGAAGACACAAATTTCCACGTAAACAGAATGCAGTAAATGTATAGCAGGTAGGATGATTCGCCTGCTAGGATGATCCCAGTGTCATGTAAACACCCCCTTACACATGCAGGCAAGTTTTTCTTGACAATTTCAAAATATCGCATATCGAATTTCGATTAAGAACAGCGTGCCAAAGAAAACTTGTTGTTCTCGAATACACAAGCAAGAAAACTTGTCAAATCAAGAACTTGTCATGGAAATCTTGTTCGTGTAGATACGGTTATACTAATTTAAACATTTCTTTTGAGTAAGATTTAGCGACTACTCGGTAGTTTAGCAATTTTCGTGGAAATGAAGATTTTTATGAAAATTATTAACCAAGAATACCAAGGACATTAATTTTAGCGAGCACAAAATTTAGCGCTTTTGAGGATCTCGCTAAATTAATATGTTATAGCTAAAAATAGTTAATACTACAATTTGAATTCACCTTGACATATCATTGCCCTTTACGTTTAGCCAATCATGTTTGTTGCCTAGATATTGATTACGTTTTCCCACCTCTGCTTGAATGTCGACAGTAATGAAATGAAAAGGCGCGGAAATCGCATATTTTTCACCTGTAAGTGGTTTGATTATAGTCTTGTCACTTGTACACGCACTTAGCTAGTTCTTCAATTAAAGGGGGTCGACGATCAAAATCGGTTAAAATTGGAAGTGGATTATTCCTAGTTGAAGTAATGATGACAATAAATGCATATGGAGAATTCGAATTACTTTCCCAAAAATTCTGCATTTTAAGCTTATTATCACCGAGAAATTTGGATTTAAAAGTCAAGAGAACAATAGGTTTGAGTAAATGACGTCATTTACTCACGATTAATTAGATGCTAATATACTTGATAATTTTGATCTGTCTCTTTTGAATATAAATATAATATATTGCTTTGTGATTATAGGAGCCATATAGATAAGTTTAACCGAGTTTCAAATCATTTTCAAATTTCATCGTCGTCCCACTTTAAAGTATTTTTCTATATTGGTTGGACACGTTCGTGTCCGCGGAGAAAAAAAACTGTACTATTGGCACGTAAGTGATGATATTTGGTTCTTAACTGAGTAAACAGTAAACTTTTAGCCATTAAATGAATGAAAAATGAATAAATGATTGCCCTCGTCAACATAAGCTGATTTTTACAAGGAGCGTGTATATCATACTACGATGTTTATAATTATTGCATTATTATTATAATTCTTTTAATTATGCCATTTCTTAGTCTCATTATTTGTTTCTATTTTTAATTTTTAATCGTAGTTGAAGCTATGTAAAGAAAGAAAGAACGAACGAAAGAAAGAAAGAAAGAAAGAACGAAAGAAAGAAAGAAAGAAAGAAAGAACGAAAGAAAGAAAGAAAGAATGAAAGAAAGAAAACCAACAAATTAAAAACAAAAACAAAAACAGAAAAACAATAGAGACACAGAAGACTCTCTTAGGTCACAGTGATTTTTTTCACGTACGAATATAGAGATCAGCAAGACAGCTCGGTGTCAAGCCACTGAAAACTTTATACGTTTATCATCTGACCCGTATTTGGCCCTGCGCGCGCTCTTATAACCTGTAAGAAAAACCTTCAGATTTTCGAACGTGGTCTGGAAAAAAATCCGGAGTCGGAGCCGAAGCCGGAGCCAAAAATATGAATACAATGATCAGTTAGAGTCATGTGACTGATATATGCTTATTGCCTGAATTAGCGGGGGACTGGCTAGACGGGAAATAATTGGCTCTTGGTCATTCAGCGTACGGCCATGCCCTAGAGCCAAATATTTCCCCGTCCCACTCAGTCAGTAATTCGTTGTAAGTAGGTTTTAAAGTTTGACTGTCCACAAAGTCGCGGATCCTTTTCAAAGCACGAATTCCAAAGGAAACTTTCATAGCGTAATTCAATACGTTTTGGATTTTCCTTTTCTTGCACGGATACAGTGGTTGCACCCTCTCTTACCAAACAACTGAGAGCATCTCTCCCTATCCGGATAACTTCAAAACGGATCGGGGTTTTTTTCCTATTGTTTTAATAAACCACACGACACGTGAGTGAGACAGACATGTTTTGGATGTAACGTCTGTCCTCAGTCAAATGATAGTGACAATCAATAACTATTCATATAGGAAGTGAATAGACGAAAACATAACCAACAAATAGCATATTTTCTCCTCCGTTTCCGCTCAAAGACAGAAAACGCCATTTTACTTTGGGCGAAAGGCCAATAGACATCGACAATAATAGTTTTCACGAAAACACTTTGGTTTAGACGTGAGGTCTCGGAATATTTACGACTGACACACAATGAGAAATTCAACCATTTGAGATGTCTCTTAGGGATTATATCCCACGTTTTTTGTAAAATAATTCTACAAATGTGGATGTTTAAGCTCTCGGAGGTGGTTTCAATTTACAATTTTTTTTAACAATTACAACCTAGTCGGATTTCGTAGACCGGTTTGATTAACCACTAGTGAGTTGAGCAGTTGAGTTATGTCAAAGGGTCTTTGGTCAGATCCGCTTTGTCAATCTCAAAAAGCAGCTTTAATTTCCATCCATGTGGTATGTAATGACGAATCTTTTCAAACCCTGTAATAACTATGTATAATTTCTATAATTCACTTTCAAAAATTAAGAATTTTGCTTTGTTTAGTTGGCCTGCAATGCAACGGAAACATACGACCGCGCGGCGAAATGTGTGCTCTGGAAGTACATCATGTGTGCATACAACGGAAGTCCTCTATGGAAACGTTAGTACAAAATTTGATTAGGAAACATATTTGTTGCTTACATGATGTAGATTCGTGAAGTTAAATCGTTTTTGCTTAATTGCGGTTTAGATTGGACAACATTTTTCAAACATTTTAATTAACCTTAGAGTATATAAACGACAACCGTTTTACTTAAAGAGAACACTTTTGAATTCGCTTCGGTTGTAGAGAGAGTGGATAGCGCGGATAATTCCTTATTTAGTGGTTAAATTTACTAGAAAACGCCACTATATTTTATCGCGGACTGAATAAGGATTTATTCAACGACCGTTCTGACTACCTGTCCTTCTGACATTATACTTATCATTTTGACACAGACAATTTTCTCTGTTTTAGTCCAGTATCTTTAATTATCATCGGCTTTCACGTAGCAAACACATCTCTGGGACATCTCCACACAACTCACATGTTAATTTTGCACCAAAATCTATGGACTGAATTTATGTGTTTTCTTTCCCAGCTGTAGTTTCGTCTTTTGAATTCTAATTTCCAGGTTTTATTTGAACTCCAATTTCGACCTCCAATCCTTCCCTTTTGTTCCTTTTTACTCAAAATTTTTCATCATTCAATTTTGTTCGAATTCAATAGCAAAGTTTTGCTGTCAGTACAGTTATGGCATAAAGTCACCTCGAAAATGAGTCTCACAATAAACCGATTTGAATTGATCGATGAGTCATTTCGCCAAAGTATGTCATTTCTGCCCGCAGTGTAGACATCAGGTCATACAGCATGTCTGTGAATTAGTTTTTGTCTTTGAATTAGTTATAAAATTATATAAATGTGCATTCAGCGGAACTGTTATGCCTGCTCGTGTCTTGGGTTACTAACAATCTTCAATCTTCAATCCAAGATCCTGAGCGTTTGTTATTGATCTCGTGTACAACTTTTCATCAGGATCAGGAAATTCTGAATGAATGCTCGAAGGCGACCTTTCAAAACAAAAAAACAAAAGAAACAAAAACAAAACAAAAAACAAAACAAACAAACAAACAAACAAACAGACAGACAGACAGACAGACAGACAGACAGACAGACAGACAGACAGACAGACAGACAGACAGACAAACCAACAAACAAACAAAGCAAAACAAAACAAAACAAAACAAAACAAAACAAAACAAAGCAAAGCAAAGCAAAACAAAACAAAACAAAACAAAACAAAACAAAACAAAACAAAACAAAGCAAAGCAAAGCAAAGCAAAGCAAAGCAAAACAAAACAAAACAAAACAAAACACACACACACAAAAAGCAAAATAGTGGCTATTGAATCGTAAGAACATTTTAACGATTAGTAAACAAGGCTACGTCCGTCGAGTAAAAATTAAAGCTAGTTGCCAAGCAACTTGTAGACAGCCATTACTCTGTCAGTGAAATGAATTTTGCAAACGGAGCTATTTAAAAGCGTTTTGTCAGGGCAGAGGTTTATACATCACCCCAATTAATGATATTGGACCACTGTTTCCTTTTGTTGTTAGAGATAACTGGGTCTTGTGAACTAGTTCTATAAAAGCCCCTTTCCTCGTGAAGTGCCATTGATAGGCCACGACAAATTACTCTTCATTTTTTGAGTTTTGATTCTTTAAATCTTTTTAATTTATCGATCTTTAGAGAGTTGGTCTTGTGCATGCTGAAATTACTTTATGATTTGAATTTGTGGCCAGTCTGATAGCTTTGCTTTGAAGCGAGGCAGATCGACGCCGACATGGGAAAAAAAACAGTTTCTCATTTTTCATGATGATGATGATGATAATAATAATAATAATAATAATAATAATAATAATAATAATAATAATAATAATAATAATAATAACAATAACAATAATAATAAATAATTGAATAACTTCTTTATTATGCATAAATAATTCTAAATAATTCACAAATATTAAAATTTTATTTATCCAAATAGTTGAAACTTCAAATGAATACGTTTATCAAGATTTATACTCCTTAACAAATATTAAAAATTCTCAAATTTTTTAAAAAAGCCCTAAAAAACTATTATAATTTTTTTCAATAAAAAACTCTAAATATTGACAGTAGTAATAATATAATATAAGAAAAAACAGTGATATTAAATATATTCATCTATCTTCACTGCACATTTGATAGTTCAACCTCAAGATCAATGTCACTAATGTTCTCTATTACGTTAATTTTCCTTCTTCTTCTAGTACCTCTAAGACATAGCAATGCTGCTCGTAGAATTGCAAAAGAGACTTTAGTTCTTATCCAAGTTATTGTCGTTGCATACTCCTCTCCTTTCTTCTTTGCGATCAGTTCAGCAAGCCCTGTTGTTGTGAATACAAGCGGAGTGAAGGTACCTTGCTCGACTTCCATGATTCTTTGTGCATATTTTCGTTTCTTTTCTTCAATATATAATCTTCAACAATAATAATAATAGTAATAATAGTAATAATAGTAATAATAGTAATATAATAATAATATAATAATAGTAATAATAGTAATAATAGTAATAATAGTAATAATAGTAATAATAGTAATAATAGTAATAATAGTAATAATAGTAATAATAGTAATAATAGTAATAATAGTAATAATAGTAATAATAGTAATAATAGTAATAATAGTAATAATAGTAATAATAGTAATAATAGTAATAATAGTAATAATAGTAATAATAGTAATAATAGTAATAACAGTAATAATAGAGTGATTTTCATTTGACCATGAAGGAATAGACAAACTAATAGTTGGTAGTAGACTCTAAAGCCATTGTTTTCTTTGTTTCTTATCAACTACTACAAACTAAATAGTCATTTTTCTTTCACGGTCAAATGAAAATCACTCTAGTAATAATAATAATAATAGAGTGATTTTCATCGGACTGTGAAACAATTACTAATAGTCAGTGTTTAATAGTGTCTAATAGTTGTATTGCAACAAAAGAAAACAATGGGTGCAGAGTCTATTAGTGTCTATTAGCTTAGTAACTATTTCACAGTCCGGTGAAAATCACTCTAGTAATAATAATAATAGTAATAATAATAATAATGATGATGATAATGATAATAATAATAGTAATAATAGTATTATTATTATTATTATTATTATTATTAATAATAATAATAATAATAACAAGAAACCCTATTTATCGCACATATATCCCTAAAATCAAGACGCTTCGAATTCACAATGAAAATACTCAAAATATTCCCAAACTATTTACAAACTTATTAAGACTATTCAAGTGAAAAAAAACAATGATTTACTCTTCAAAAATTCTGAAAATGCTAAGTTTTAAGAGATTTCTTAAAAGTACTTGAAGAGTTTGCCTTTCGAATATTAAACGGCAAACAGTTCCGCAGTCAAGGACCACACGAAGAGATGATGACGTCACGTAGACAAAACAGCTGCAAAGAATACATTTTTGTTGGCAAAACGAGCCAGAGTTGAATTTTCAAGCCACGACAAACATTTCAAACCACTGTTGTAATTTGGTAAGTAAGTCCACAATATTTCACAGCTGCACCCTATACAATTCAGACAGTAGGGGCATTTATACGCTAATAATATACATGCAAAAATTTCTCGATGCTGATTGGCTAAGAGCAGTGCTGTTTCGAGGAAATTTAGTGCAGAAAAAAAGGAAATTTAGTGCCAAAAAAAAGGAAATTTAGTGCAAATTTCTTTTGGCGGAAAACAGTCAAAATGCACTTAAACGTCAAATTATTCTTTTTATTCATCAAAGAAACAATTTATAAAACACTTTTAGTGGGATTTGTTTCCAAAATAGTCGAAAATATGCAAGAAGAATGTCAAAAAGTGCCCAAGTTTCGGGTGAAAAGTTTTGAATTTTTCCCTTGAGCGCGCGCTTGGTGACGACATTCGAACACTAGGCGCGCGCTAACCTGATTTTTCAACTGAAAAGCTACAGAAAACTTGAAAATATTGCTCGAATTTTTGCATGTATATTATTAAAAGGAAATAATATGGTTTACTCGTGCAATTTAGAATAAATTTGACTCGTGAGTTTTCAAAGAGCACAAATTGCACTCGCCCTACGGGCTCGTGCAATTTTGAACTCTTTGAAAACTCACTCGTGCAAATTTATTCTAAATTGCACTCGTAACCATATTATTTCCTATACAAATTAGCCGACAAAATGTCAACTCTCCGTATAAATTCTCAGACGCAAATAAGACGCGACTTTTTGAGGAACAGCGTTTTAAGATGTTTTTAGTTTTGCCCAAATCTAACTACAAAAAATGTCGTTTATACGGAAAGCTCGCGTCAAGACTTGCTTTGTTTTTAGTGTTCCATATCCTCGGAACTAGGGGCTGATTTGACTGATTTCTATCTTGCTCGGGGGTAAAATCCAGAGCAAGACGCTCTGGGGCTAATCCCAGAGCGAGATAGAAAACAGCCTGTTGTCCCCAGGGTTATGTCCCCAGGGAAAAGAAAACAATTTAGGAGTATTCCTGCTCAGGGACAACTCGCCTTCCCTCCCCCTCCCCTTCCCCAAGGGACAGCTACGCAGGCTATCACGGTACCTTTGTATAAAAAGATACTCTGAACGTATCGTAGTAGATCGTAGTTGTGCCGCACGTCTTCACCATAATAGCCGTATGCGCTGTCAGTGCGTAAAGTAACCTTGCCGCAAGGCCGTATCATTCGAACATAAAGTTTGTAACGAAATCTATCCGTAAAGTCTGTAGCGTAATCGTAAATCGTCCATAACGTAACCGTAATTGGTATCGTACTGGTAATCGTAAGACCGTAACGTAACCGTACCCTTAAAGAGCACGAAGGAAATCAGTCAATTAGATCAAAAAGGTGCAAATCGGAGTTCGTAGAATTTTCACGTTAGTCATCGTAGTTAGAACTTGTTTCACTAGTTATGCAACTTTCTACCACATATATAAATGCAAAAACTGATAATTGTAATTTTACATGCTTAACTAATTTTCCCTGTACTTTTCAGGCTTAGCATCAATGTTCTGTGATTTAAACAGGTCAACATTTTCAAATTGGCGTATATGTTGCAGTATATTTTTTCTTGTTTAATTTCTTAGGACATTGTTTAACTTTTATAATATATAAACTTTTCATGTAATTTGATCCCAGAAAACTAACCTAAATACTTAGATTACGCAACGTTAACCCCTAAACTGGTCCCTCCTATCTACTACTACCCTCAGAAAATTTTAACCAGCAGGACAAATTAAACCGCGTGGACAAAGTTTACATGACTCAATTCAATATTACTGAAGCAAATAAGCAGCAGCATGCATTGAAATGGTTTTCGTATAGCACTTAAATGGCTTCCTGAAGCGCCCGTATATTTTTTGACAAATTCTTTTTACATTTTGTTTCTCTCTCTCTCTCTCTCTCTCTCTCTCTCTCTCTCTCTCTCTCTCTCTCTCTCTCTCTCTCTCTTTTCTTTTTTTTCTTTTTTTTTTTTTTGGGGGGGGGGGGGGGTTCTCTGAATTAATCAGTATTACACATTTCTGAACTTTTTCTTTCTCTTTTATCTCGATTCTTTTTACGTTATCCATTTTATTTTTTAGTCGTTTTAGTCTTGATATCTTGCTATTCTATTATGTTTTTTTTCCTGTCAGTTTTATATCAATTTATCTATCATACCTAGCCTCCACTCACTAAAATGTCGCTAAAGTGTCATTTTTGGTCCAAATTTCAGTTTCACAAACAAATTCACGTGATTCACCAGTCAATGGCATCACCCTCTTCGTAATCAATTTATCCGTGACACCAGAAGGAACAATTATTTACATGTTAATTTTGAATTTCAAATAAACTGGAAATGTTCCAGTTGATCCAACTGTCAATGAAGTTTTCTTCCTCGCAATTTAGTTTTCCTCATCTTTTTTCGGGGGAGTTCCGCCTACAGAAAAATTATCATTTTTATATGAATCTTAATTGAAGTTTAACGAACTGGAAACAACCCACAGGAAAAAAGAATTATAAAATCCTTCAACAACTTTAGATAAATTCAAAATATTACCGAATTTTCATGAGATCGACTCAAAATGGAAATATTTTCAGTTTCTTCTCCTTTAACTTATTTCCATTCTCATTATTTGACGAGTTGTTTTCCAAACTATTCTCTTGTTTTCCTATTGAAATAAATACTAACAATGAATGATGAAATAAAGATGTATTTATAGATGGAAATAACGCCCCTAAAACAGTGAAAATGAAATGTTATTTTTTGAGGTCGTGAACGATTTTCTGTAGCGCACGATTTTTTTGTGTTGTTTATATATATCGTGATAATCAAATTCGCTGGAAAATATCCTTTATTAATGTTCTCGCTTTTAAATATGTCTAAAATGTTGACTTCAAGAATAATAATGAGTCGACTTAAAGCCTATTGAAAAATACACCGCAATAAATTCGAGAAAGAGCAGCATGTTCATATACTTAGGGTTATAAATATTAACATTTTTCTCTATAATGAAATTAATGCGGGTTTAAAGTTATATACCGTCTAAATTACACACAAAACCCAAATCTTCAAAACATCAGGCCTCTAGGATTTCAAACATATAGTTTTCAATTTGGAGGATGTTTGTAGTTGAAGACATCGGAAGTCTTGATCGTCAAATTCGTCGCCATCTTTAAGAGCAGAAAGCGATCAATTCATTTTTACGGTTGTTCGCAAATTTGTCGAAAAATTGGCTTGTGATATATTGAATAATTCAAAACGTGTTGCTCACTGTGGGTAACTCTACAAATTAGCTTTTTTAAATATGTAGGAAAGACTGCTCTAACTTCATTTTAATAAGACTCAAAAAAGCGTTTGGTAGATCAAAGAGAATCGAGTCCGACTTGGCTGCTTTTTTGGACAAGACTTTATAAGCAGAACCACCGAGAGGGGAATTTGAATATGAATAGAACGTTCGCGTTTATGTTGTTCGCAGGTGCTCAAAACAAGAATATTAATCAGCCTCTCATCTTCGCCAAAGCAAAAGACTTTTTCATGACTGCGGATTGGCTTCGTTACTAGGGGAGACCACATTCTGTAAAATATTCCTTCGAATATAATTGGCTCAAAAGATGACAGGCTAGATTGTTAAAAAAACGCGACGTGAAGGTGATCGTAGTCAATTTGGACCGAATATGGTTGGCTTTTTGCTATAAAAAAAAACGAAAACAAACACTGCTCTCTTCGAAGAAAAATGATCATGCAAGGATCGGTGGGATTGTGACCGCTGGGACTGGAAGACTTTGTAATGACGAGTCGATTTTCACTCGGAGTAAACATTCTCAACTTTTATTCCAGCAATGGTTGAACGCAAAGAAGGAAATGGGGCTCGAAAAGACAACTTTATTACTCCAAAGAACTCGTTCAAAATGGCCAACGGCAGTCAGAATAATAGATCAGTGTTTTCATCCATGGAGGTTGAGCGAGAGAAAACTTGTTGTCAACGGTTGGTCAATTTTATACTACACGACCAGAAATACTCACTGTATTGCTTATCAGAAACGAACCCTGTCAGAAAGCTATCAAGATTCATCGTGGATTCAAAATATCCTTACAAATTTATAGTATTATATACGTGAATAATACACATGTGCTGTATTTTTATCAACAATAAAGGGGTTACATTTGATCCGTTTTTATCATGATCACCAAGTCTTCATTATATGCAATACGAACACTCATGCAAAATCCATCGGGTTTACATCCCATGGTTCGCTATTGTATTTCCGATAAAGAAAGTCGCTTGCTAGAGTGTCTATTTTTGTTAATTCTAGAGCCCTACTAGGCCTGCTTGATATATTGAATCCTCTCTGAAATAAAATATACATGTATGTATCCTTAACATTTCTCACAGTATTTGAATATTTTATCCTACTGAATATTGTTGCAAATTGTGTAGTGTTAGCTTTAAACAAACCTTTGCCTAAAAGAGACAAAATAGAAATTGCTGATGACCTAGTAAGTGCTAACAAAAATGTCTATTCTGACACTCATTTCAATTCAAGATCTTACTCTTTCTGAAAATAATTGTTGTCATTTTATTTTCTTGTAGGAGGTTGCTGAAAAGTATTTTCTCGGTGTATTTTGCGTCGAGGCCGTTTTGAAGATAGTTGCATTTGGATTTGTTCTCCATCCTGGCTCATATCTTCGCAATGGATGGAATGTTCTCGATTTTGTAGTAGTCATTGTGGGGTGAGTTGTCAACGTGCATGTATATTCAACATTATTCAGTAGTTTTTTTTTCTACATTTATTTATTCAGTTCTTGCTTATACGTCATATTTCGCTAGCTTTTGGCTTCAAGATGCAAATTTACTTCTGTAAACGTTAAACGAAATTCGAAGCTGAAATAATGGTATATTTTGGAACATTTGTGTGATAAGCTAAATCTTTTTGAATACTAAAAATATAATAATCTAAGTTTGAATTACGGCGCATGCGCGATAGTCACTTCCGTTCCCCTTGTTTATGTTACAGAGAAAAGCGAAGAATATCTTAGGATATTATTGAATTGTATTTCGACCTAAAAAGTAGAATTCTTTGCTCCTCGATCTAAAAAGCGTATTAGTTTGATTTAAAAAGTCATGCTGAAAAGTAATTTTCAAGAAATAATATTTTTTTATTAGTATGGCTCTCAAAACTCTTGAATATACTAGCTTTTTTGGAAAGCCTTGAATTCAATAGCTCAACGTCTATCAAAATATCAGAACAATTTGGACCTTACATAATTTGAAATTCGAATTCAGTATTTGAGTTGCTAGTAATTTGACATTTGAGTGTCAATTTTTTTTTGAACATTTCACTGCTCAGTACTTAAAGGGAAAGACTTTTATTGTTTCAATTTACTATCTCAAAAACAATTCGTTTTGTCCTCATTAGATTACAAATTGAACTTCAATTTTCGTGTCTGGGTCATTCGCCTTCCTAAATCCAAACAAAAGGCGTAGTTTAGAAGCACATAACCGCTTCTTTATTCATTTATAATTCTCGCATAATTTCACTAGCCACGAGCGTCGTTCAGACACTTGCTGTTCATAAATTTTATCTCCGAGAAAGAGGGTTTCAGAAATACTTGAAATAGAATTTACGTGAACAGTTAAATCGGTCAAGTAGTTCATCCTCGATTAGCGAGAAGTTAGTTTTGCATGGGAAAGCAATTATGGACGTTGTAGCTATCACGATGGAGCGTTGTCTGTAGGGCCATGACGTAAACCAAAGAGAACATGCTAAAAATAAACAATAAACAATAAATTAAAGGAAAACGGAACAATATGCAAAATTATTCGACCAGAGTTGGTTACAGTTGCGAGAGATAAAATTAACATCGTTTTATTTATTTGAATCCTTTAAAACGTTCTTCCAAAAAGAAGAAAAAAGAAAAGAAGGAAGAAGAAAGAAAGAAAGAGAGAGAGAGAGGAAGGAAGGAAGGATGGGAGAGAGAGAGGAGAGAAAGAAAGAAGGAAGGAAGGAAAAGAAAGGAAGAAAGAAGGAAGAAAGAAAGGAAGAAAGGAAGAAAGGAAGAAAGGAAGAAAGGAAGAAAGAAAGAAAGAAAGAAAGAAAGAAAGAAAGAAAGAAAGAAAGAAAGAAAGAAAGAAAGAAAGAAAGAAAAGAAAAGAAAAGAAAAGAAAAGAAAAGAATATAAAAGAGTATAAAAACGCCATGTGAAAATGAGTGAAAATCATTCACTTCCACTTTCAAGAGTATGATAAAGATAAATACCGTAGAGAGTTTACGTTTTCGAAGTGATTTTCAAAATAGAGTGAGAAGCGATAGAGTAAGTAATTTTAAAATACAGTGAGAAACGATACAGCCGGTAAAACATATGTATTATCTAGAAAAAGAGATGTGCTTTTGCCCTTAGTTACATCTGAAAAGTCGTAAAAAGTGAAACTAGAATAAAGGCGTGCACGATGAAATTAAAAATGTATTTTTCAGACAACTTTTTTTCGGTGATATTTATATCTGTTGGAGATAGTGTTAATATGGCTAATTTGTCTTTAATTGCCGCCTATGAGTCTCGATCAAATATATTTGTTCCACCTTTGTTCATCGGTATACGTATCATGATGTCGGGTATACTCTGTACCACAGAATCATAAGCACCATATACAATAATGATGATAACAATAATAAAAAAATAATAAATAATAATAAATAATAATAATAATGATGATGATGATGATGATAATAATAATATTTATATGGCGCACTTATAAAAAATTGTGACTCATGACATAAGCACATATTACTAGTAGAGTACACAGACTCAGTAATGTAATGCTCATTAGCAGTGCTTGTCTTTCACTAGTGACATTAGTATGAGCACAAGCAACATACAGAGACTACGTAATGTACTGTTCATTAGCAGTGCTTGTCTTTTCACTAGTGACATAAGCATAAGCGCGCACAAGCAACATACACAAACTCAGTAATGCACTGTTCATTAGCAGTGCTTGTCTTTTCACTAGTGACATAAGCATAAGCACAAGCAACATACACAGACTCAGTAATGTAATGCTCATTAGCAGTGCTTGTCTTTTCACTAGTGACATAAGCATAAGCACAAGCAACATACACAGGCTCAGTAATGTACTGTTCATTAGCAGTGCTTGTCTTTTCACTAGTGATACAAGCATAAGCACAAGCAACATACACAGACTCAGTAATGTAATGCTCATTAGCAGTGCTTGTCTTTTCACTAGTGACATAAGCATAAGCACAAGCAACATACACAGACTCAGTAATGTAATGCTCATTAGCAGTGCTTGTCTTTTCACTAGTGACATAAGCATAAGCACAAGCAACATACACAGACTCAGTAATGTACTGTTCATTAGCAGTGCTTGTCTTTTCACTAGTGACATAAGCAAAAGCAACATACACAGACTCATGTAGATGTTTGTACTTTTGAACTTTCATTGAATAGTATTGTTTTTATCTATCTTATCTATTAATAGCATTTTTCTCACATATTGTAATTCACCTGCTTTTGCAATTGGTGCGATGATATGTTTTTCAACAAACCAAACCATTATATTATTACTTTTCAATAGCTAGTGGCATAGACATAAGTACAATCAACATGCTGACCGACTTCGTAATATACCGCTCATTAGAAGTGCTTGTCTTTTCACTACTGACATAAGCATAAGCATTATCATCATACACAGACTCAGTGATGTACTGCTCATTAGCCGCAGTGCTTGTCTTTTTTGACTAGTGACATAAGCCTAAGCACAAGCAACATACACAGACTTAGTAATATACTGCTCATTAGCAGTGCTATCAATCTGTTAAATAAATGAAAATCGTCTGCTAGTGGTTATGCGTAAATTGCTATTAATATCGTCATAGCCATTATCAACAACAACAACAACAACAACAACAACAACAACAACAACAACAACAACAACAACAGCAACAACACTACCATTAAAGTTACATTTTGTAATACTTTAAATAACATGATATGAATTTAAAATCTGAAAACGCGCGCGTGCATCAAAGTTGAGTGCCCTGCGGGCGAAATAAATACAACGTACGTCTGACAGCATGTAATCAATCTTCTTTTTTCCAAAAGCAAGTTGACAAATTTCCTTTCCGAGATCGAATTGCAAAATATAGCACTAATTGCTCTCCGATAACAAATTATTGCTAGGAAACAATCAATGAAAATAATTTCTTGTCACCGACTCGTTAGAGTTTATAAATGATGAGGACAAAAAAACTTAAATCGACATCAACCGGATGGGTGAAAAACCTATTCTTTCGGTTGTTTTCTACATTTTGTCGAAGATTAAATTCCCAAGGAAGTTATTTAAGCGAGACTTGACATAAAGAGTATTCGAGAGGGAGAAACATATGATTCAGTATGACGTCATCGTCGACGGGTCTTGTTGTTTGGCGGTTATAAATAGCGCAAATCTTCCAGCAACAGCTTTATGTAATATATGAAGAACGAGAGAACGTGTGATATCGGTGGATAAAGATCCGGGCCTTCGGCTCGGATCTTTTTTCACCGATATAACACGCTCTCGAGTTCTTTATATTACTTATCAAACGTCTAGTTGTCAATTATCGTATTTGACCAGAATTTTCCAAGTTTGACTATTTTTGGCTTAGAAAATCCAAGTTAAAGTTTATGCAAAGGAACAAAAATCTTTATCCGATATAAAGATCCACGTTACGGTAGTGATTTCCATTGTGTTTTCTAATGAATTAGTAATGAGTTTGATAATATTGACTAAATATGTTGTTTGCTTGAAAGACGAGTTTATCTGCAATTGTGAATACAGAATTGATTCTAACATTCTTTATTACCTTGAAAAATGACTAATTGAAACAGTACAAAAGATGTAGTTAAAATAATCGAACTTCAGTTTTGGCGCACGGTGCATGTTTTTATTTATTGTTGTTGTTGTTGTTGTTGTTGTTGTTGTTTTGTTTGCTTGATTTATTGTTTATACCTTTTTTGCTTCTCAAACCTCAGACTGGATTTCTCAGTGTCATTTTAATTTGGTCAATTGCTGGGTTTTAAACAGCTGATGAATCTCATTATCTGCTTCAAATGGTGGTCAATGTTTGACCACCATGTGCTCTCAACCAGAGAATATTGTATTGAAAACTCGTCTTTCAGGGGATGAAAATTCCAAAGAGATAGGAAACTTAAGAATTATTTTGACACCTTGTTTTCGTTTGCTTGTTTACTATTATTAACTTTTTGCTTCTCAGAACTCGGACTAGATTTCAGTTAATCCCATTTTTGGTTATTTCAACAACTTCAAATCTTCAGTGCAACCTCAACAACTTTACAATTCATTGTATATGCGCAATTTTTGTTCGAGCTCGAGTTGACTCATTAATAATGATTTTTAGTCTTCCATACTTTTTCAATCATACTAAAAAGTAATGATTCTAATAAAATCTTGAATTTCTAGAAGCATTAACTCGAATGTATGAGTAAGCGTTTTGCATTGTATTAGCCTGGTAATAAGAGATAAGTATTGGCCAAACCAGTATCTTATGGCGGGACTACACGCATTTAGATATATGTATCTTTCAAAAAAAAAAAAAAACATATCATGGAGTTCGTACGTCTTTGTAAATATTTTTAGTTTTGCTTTTGCGCGAAAATGTTAATTGTAGAATTAAAAAAAAAATTCATCGAATAAAAGGTGAAAGCAAGAGTCGAGGTGAGAATGAAAAGATGGAAGGAAAGAAGGGAAGGAAGGAAGGGAAAATGAAAGAAAGAAAGAAAAAGGACGAAAGGAAAGGACGAACGAATGAAAAAAAACCCATTGTATATATCATTCAAGTGATAATACACATAATGAGATCATGTTGCCTTTTCGTCATCCGGCTTTGACGTCATTAACATTAAAAATAGACAAATCGACGATAATATATCAACTGTTTTACAGCACGAATACCAAAAACGTGCAAGCAGTACTAACAGTGATGTTTTATGCTGACTTTATTTTGTTCTATTTACCTTTAATAAGTGCAATTTAGTTCTAGATAAAGCAACGTCTTGCAGTATCATGTACCAGAGGAAATTGGATTTTATGCAAAGAAGCATGATACATGAAATCAATACTTATTTAATACTTGAAGACTGTTTGTCTGGTGTTTTAGCAGTATTCTTTCACAAAAATTAGATTATGTTATCAGACATTTGAACCTTTTCACTAAAAATAAACCCGGACATTTTTAGTCAAAAATTATGAATTACAATTGGACTGTTGAATTCCTCAAAAAGCGGAACGAAATTTAGAGTCAGCGCACGATATCCACTTGAGCTAATTTTCTTTAGCTGGTAGGTGTTTAAAGGAATCACAAATCGCAATACCTTTCAAAAACAATTACAAATATTACGAGTTCGTAGTTCAAAGCGCCCATGATCGACGTCAGTCATTTTCAGTGAGGCGCAAGTCTAAAATTGCGTACGTTTTTGTGTTCTCGTATTAATTAACTGAGCCTAAAGTCACATATACTCATACATATATGTCTTGCTTTCTTCATAGTGAAGATAATATTTAAGCAATATAAAACGCGCGCGCATGTCTCTATGTAAGGAATATAAAACGCGCGCGCGTGTCTCTGTTCTGTGATATAAGCACAATGGAAGATGTAGAGCACAAGAAAAACAAGCTTAGGAATACGAGGCGTAGCCGAGTGTTTCTTTTGCTTTTCGAGTGCTCTACATCTTCCAAAGTGTTTATACCACAGTTCAAACGCTGCGCGCGCGCGTTTCTTGTAAGGCACCGTAACGTAACGCAAAGTAACGTAACGCAAACAAACAAACAAATATTTATACGTACATACATACATAGTGCAGGAGAAGGTCGTTGAAGTGATAGACAATTCTTACGATATTTAAGGAATATAAAACGCGCGCGCATGTCCCTGTACTGTGATATAAACACGCTGGGAGATGAACAGCAAAAAAAAAGTGACAAATGTGACAAATCATCCTTTTCTATTTCGACATTCAACGATAACAATGTCTTTTTGTGTGTGTGTGTGTGTGTGTGTCGATCTCTTGTTTTTGCCGGTCACGTCTTTGTGTCCGAGATAAGAAAGAATGATTTGTCACTACATCCATTTACTTATATAATATGCAAATTCATGGTTCCGACTCAGACAATAACGAGCCAATCTTTGTTATAGGACTTTTCCCATTGTGATTAAAATTTTGTCCCACAAACAAATACTCAGTATCTGTTTTATAGAGTACTACAAGGATTACGAGGCAATTTTCTTTTATTTCACAGGACAGTAAACAGTTAAAACAATTTGTAATCAACTTTCAGCGATCAGAGTTTTAAATTCCGAGATATTCTAGCAAGTTCTTTGAGCTTGTGGGACATAGCAACGGTAACTTAGGGGAGTTGGAACTTGTGGGACATAGCAAGGGTAACTTAGGGGAGTTGGAACCATGAATATCACCCATTCTCTAATATCGATCTTGGGTTACCTGTGTCATTACATTTCTAATAGGAGTTTTAATTGTCTTTTTCCAGAATTATAGAAGTGGTGAAGGATAGTGTAGGGGTTCGGTCGCTGCGTGCAATTCGTGTGCTACGGCCTCTCAAACTAATATCAGGAGTACCAAGTAAGTAGAGAGAGACTAGTGACGAATTGTGGTGTTACCTCATACCCAGGTCCCTCTCGAAAAAATCAAAGATCGAATGAAAAGGGAGTGTATATGAAGTATAAAGGTGCATGTTCGTCAGATCCATATTCATAACTATCCACTTTATGGGATATGCTGTGAACGGTTAAAGAAAACCTAAAAAAAACAAATGGTCTAAAATGGTATCAGTGGTCTTTCATATGTCAAAACTGCAAATTCTAGAAATCAAAAAGCCGTTTTCAAAGCCATCCCGTTATTTGATGCTTTGAAACATCGATCAGCGGTTTCAGAACACATTACTTTTCCACCATCTGCTCGTACTATTGCGGTGCAGAATGCATTGGACATGGAACTCGAAACTCATATATTAAACTCCTGCAATTAACCTGCCCCTATTCCACAAATTCTATTTCATTGCCATTTATTAAAAAAGGCCTGTCATAGTAATTAGTTCTTTAGCCGCAAGGTAGGTATTATTGAATTTCGCGGTGAACATACGAACTTCTGTTCCTCACTGAAAATCGATACATTCTCTGCTGGAGAACAAAATTTTATACCAAATGCTTGTTTTAGTTTTTTTTTACACTTTTCACTGAGAAATTCCTTGGGTTAAATTTTTCATGCTAAGTAGCCTTGGTGGCTTTGTTGTGGCTAGGTTAGTTAATTGTATTATCTACCGTTTGAACATACTCCAAACAGCTGTTTAAAGTGTCTCACAGTAGTCTTTCACGGACTAAGTTGGACTTTTTCATTTAAAGAATTGATTGGCTTTGCTTTTCATTGATCAGGGCTAGAGTAAAATTTTGATTAATGTGAATTTCTACTCGACCAGCGTTTCCTTAGCAACGCAAACAAAGATTGCTAAAATCTGGGGTTCTTTTTGTCTAAAACTGATACGGGTATGCGCATAAAAGAACATACACCAAAGCGAAATAATTCAGATAAAATTCAAAGTATTTGATGAGAGTAGTGAATCATAATATTTACGGATTATTGTTTTAAGAGGGGATTTTTTTCAAGTTCGAGCAGTGAACGACAAAAACTCCTGAGTTGAATAATAGCTGTTGTACTGAATTAAAATCATTTCTTTCAGAAAGTTTAAGTTGTTTGTAAGTAGTTTTGGCCGATGAAAGTTGAATCAAAGTGTTAATCCAAAACGAAAATTTGGATTAAAACTCGCACGAAGGTCTAGTTTTTGGCGCTTTTCGCCATTATTGCTCGTCATTGAAAAAAATCTCCTCTTAATTTGAAATGTAATCAATTGAAACAAACTACGATGGCAGTTTTTTTCGATGATGTTCCAGAAAAGAGACAACTTTCATAACAAAAATAAAATAATTCAAAAATACAGTAGAATCTCAGTTTCCTTCGCAGAAACCTCCATAATATGTATACCTCTCTATAATGGACAGGTTTCTATATTCCGACAGCTGGAATCTCCATACATTTTCTAGTAATTCAAATCTCGATAAAACGATACCTCTATATATTGGACACATTTCGTCGGCCCTTTGGCGTCTGTTTTTGAGATGTTCCATTGTATTAGAAGAATCGATAAATCGTAAACTGTGTGTTTTATTCATTTTCTTTCTTTCTTTCTTTCTTTCTTTCTTTCTTTCTTTCTTTCTTTCTTTCTTTCTTTCTTTCTTTCTTTCTTTCTTTCTTTCTTTCTTTCTTTCTTTCTTTCTTTCTTTCTTTCTTTCTATCTTTCTTCTATCTTTCTTTCTTTCTATCTTTCTTTCTTTCTTTCTTTCTTTGAAACTTGAGCGACGTTTAGGCTTCAAAAAATATCTCTCTTACAATACATTTGCTTTTTTGCTTCAATTTGGAATTTAGCTGGTATAATAACGATTTCTTCTATCTATCTTCTTGAAATTAAATAGTGCTTCATGTAAATAATTGACGGTTTTGTCCTTCATTTTAATTAGTACCTCATGTTAATGAGATGTTAATAAGTTTACGGTTTTGTCCTTCAAATTGCACAGGAAAGAAAAAGGATATGCCGGTAATTGTCTTATTACGATTATCTTATTTCGAAAGTTGTTCGGGTACTTCTCATGCACGTTCCGCTCAATCACGCAACATTTGCCACTCCCTTTTCAGCTGACTCACGTCGTTGTTCATGGCAAAGATTTAAAATGCGCGGTGCATCATGGGAAAGGAACGACAGCAAACTGTCGAACCATTCTCTCTCCTTCCAAACGTCCTTGCACACACGTGAATTACCTTCCCAGTAGATTCTATTGCGAGCAGAACTGTATTCTGTTAGACACGAAAATATGCAAGTTCAACTTGTCTCCATACACTTCGTCCAAATTCATTCACTGGTTTTATTAATTTTTGTTCTATTTTCCCACAGGTTTACAAGTAGTAATGAAGTCCATAGGACGGGCCATGGTGCCTCTATTGCAAATAGCTTTATTAGTTATCTTCGTAATAGTTATTTATGCTATAATTGGTATGGAGTTTCTGCGAGACAAGTTCCATTATACCTGTCGAAATAATATTACAAGTAAGTGCCTGAAATAATGGTTTGGCACGATAATGTGACAGTAGCCATGTTGGATGGTAGGAAGAGTAAAATCATTCTTCATTAGGCCGGGTGCGTTTATGTGGGTGATTTCGTCCCGCGGGACGCATTTTAGCCCGGAATTAAAACATATTTAATCACATTTTTGGACGGGCGCACTGGTCCGGGTCCGGACCGCTACCCTCGGTCCTGGCTCGGTCCGGTCTCGGTCCGGCCAGACGGGAAAATATTTGGCTCGAGGCCATATGGCCGTACGGACCGAGCGTAGCGACCGGACCGAGACCGGACCGAGCGTAGCGGTGCGGACCCGGACCAGCGCGCCCATCCAAAAATGTAATTAAATATGTCGAAAACGTTCAAAAATTTTATGAAAAACTTTTAGCCTTTTATTTTGTAAATAACATATTGAATTTAATCTGACCAACTTTGAATCAGAGGTAATTCTTAGAACGATAACACTAAAACCGTGAGATAACTTAGCAACTAAATAGAGACAAATAGAGTGGTTTTCATAAACCTGTGAAACAAAAGTTAATTATTAGCTAGTAATAGCCAGATTCAAACAATAGAAAACAAAGGAATTAGAGACTAATAGTACTAAATACACTAAAATGTATTTCACGGGCTTATGAAAATCACTCTAGTAGCAAAACCCTTTGTTTTCTATTGTTTCATTAGTACTATTTGTACTTTTTAGTTAGTACTTCTTTCACGGTTTTAGTGTTAGAGTGATTTTCATCGGACTGTGAAACAATTACTAATAGTCAGTGTTTAGTAGTGTCTAATAGTTGTATTGCAACAAAAGAAAACAATGGGTGCAGAGTCTATTAGTGTCTATTAGCTTAGTAACTATTTCACAGTCCGGTGAAAATCACTCTATCGCTCCATGCAAACCAACCAACAAAAAAATAATAATAAACACTGAATGACGATGAATGCACCCGTAGGAAATGTCAAATCCAAGGGAAACAATTGAAGTACGACAAGAACATTAAATTGTCACATGATCATGCGAGGTCTCTAATTTTACAATGAGCTCTATTTATGATGTCATATCTTTTAAATCATGATCACAAATAATTGATTGCAGATGTAACTGACAACAAGCCTTGCGATGAAGGACCTTACAACGGCGTTCGTGCTCTAATTCACGGTAGAAACTGTACGGAGTATTATGCATCTCGTTCAAAAGATCCGTATGCTTGTGTGAAAGTGTGGGAAGGACCCAATTCTGGCATTACTACGTTCGATAATATTTTTCTTAGTATGATAACTGTTTTCCAGTGCATAACAAACGAAGGATGGACAGCTATCATGTATAATGTAAGTACATTGTTTGAATGTGTCTGTCTGTCCTTGGAGTGTCATTTTTTAACTAAAATTTACTTTTGGGCTTCCTGTGGTCATTGTTATCGGTCATTGCTGCTTGTGATTGAGATACGACTTTACGGGCCGTCACTTGACGGGAAAACATACTGGAGTTCGCGAGCACCCGTAAACTTGCCTGCAAAATCATATAGAATCAGGAACTCAGAGAGTCATTTAATATAACTGTTTTTGTTTTTTGTTTTCGTTCATTTTGATATCCAGATTTTTCATTTGTAGACATTTCAAGCCATCGACCGTGATGGGTACCTTTACTCAATATACTTTGTTTCTCTTATTGTCATTGGCTCATTTTTCATGCTTAATTTGGTGCTCGGTGTTCTAAGTGGGTAAGTGCTTTACAGTTAAACTCACGCTTGCACAAAAGTTTGTGAGTCTAGTTCAATTTCTTCCCGCCCTTTCCCCCATCTCTCCCCTCAAACATTCTCCCTCCCCTCCCCTTTCTCCCTCCTCTCCCCCTCCCCTTTAAAAGCCTGACTACGTAGGATTATCCATCAATGGAATACTAATTTCATGTTTGTTTTCAATTTGAAAGGGAATTTGCAAAAGAAAGAGAACGCGTTGAGACGCGGAGAGCATTTTTTAAGGTTCGAAGACAAGAACAATTAGAAAGAGAAGTAGCTGGCTATATTGAATGGATTTCTAAAGCAGGTGATATTCATTTGTTTATTTCTCTATTAAGAGGACATTTTTTTCAATGACGAGCAATAATGGCGAAAAGCGCCAAAACCTAGACCTTCCTGCGAGTTTTAATCCAAATTTTCGTTCTGGATTGACACTCAAATATCCTATTTCTACCGCTTAAAAACTGATGTACCGAGATAAAATACCTGTTTAAAACGGATTTTTGAACTGTACAAAGACTCTTTCTTGAAGTTGTGTTGGGATTAAGCTTTTTCAAGCTGAATATCGAGAAAACATACAGCAAATGAGCAAATGAAGGCCTAAACCTCATTTTCGATCCAAATTTTCGCTTTGGATTAACACTTTGATTCAACTTTCACCGGCCAAAACTACTTACAAACAACTTAAACTTTCTGACAGAAATGTTGTTTTTAGTTTAATTTGTACAACAGCTATTCTTCAACTCATGAATTTTTGTCGTTCATTGCTCGAACTTGTAAAAAATCCCCTCTTATACATCATTCTTTCATCATTTATTTATTCATTTATTCGTCTAGCCATTCCTCTACTTCTTACAAATGTCCTCTCTTGCCCAAGAACTTATTGTTTGCATCTTTGATTCTTGTAACAGAGGAAGTCATGACAAAAGAGCAATCTCGTAAAGATGTTGACAGATCATTTGTAGAACCCAGCGAACCTCAAGCACACATAATATGTAACGACCTCGTTATTAACCCAATGGCTGTGCTAACAAAACCTGTTGGGAACGTTTATCGTATCAATATGCCAGAAAGGCAAGTATCGCTATATCAACTACGGGGAGGCAGGAGGGAGAGAGGAGAGGAAGGGGGGAGGGGGGGAGGGGAGGGAGGGGGAAGAGTTGGTGGAAGACCAATAGAAACCTTTACTGTATCAAAATGAATATGCCAGAAAGCAAGTATCGCTATATGAGCTTTGGAGAGGGCGATGAGGGAGAGGTGTTATGAATCCAAAGGGTCAAAGCAACAAAGCTATCCCTGTAACGACTGCGCATGCGCGATATTTCGCGGGCTTACGCAAACACAGGAATCCCAAACAATATTTTTAGATTTTTGCAAATGCAAGAAAAATGCAGGCAATAGAATATATTAAAAATTCCTTCCCCTAATTTTTGGGGGACTGAGTTTGGCTCCTGCATGCGGCTTGAGTTTCACCAACAGTTTTGTTTGTTTGACGGCCCAATGTTTTCATTGAGGCCAACATTGAGGAAGACTGGGGAGGCACGCATGCGTGATACGCTTAGCCGCGTTGTTAGTTTAGTTTGTTTATGAAGGAAAGGAGACTCACACCACAGGAGGCCCAATCTCATATTACATTAACGATTACTAGAATTTATAAGGCTTTGTATGGGAGATTGGTCTTTCCTCTATAACTCTGTGAAAAATGAATAAAATAAACTCTAACCTTCATGGTATGTTCTTTGTGTTTTTATTGTTCTCTGGTAGCGGTTTCAGGCTGATTTGATGGATTTTAGCTGAGTTCTCCCACATCAAATCAGCCTGAAACCGCTACCAGAGAACAATAAAAACACAAAGAACATACCATGAAGGTTAGAGTTTATTTTATTCATTTTTTACAGAGTTATAGAGGAAAGACCAATCTCCCATACAAAGCCTTATAAATTCTAGTAATCGTTAATGTAATATGAGATTGGGCCTCCTGTGCTCACACCTAAATCGATAGACGGTAGAGAAGAAAGTCAGTGATTTTGGGGGGTAAGGAAGAGAAACAACAGTTATCTGTATTAACGATCAGTGCTCTAAACCGGGTGACAAATATTTCAACCATTCACAATCCCACCTACCACCAAGTTTGGGAATAATTCTTTTAACTGTGTATAGATTGAAATGCTCGGGGAAAAATCCGAGCCCCCAGCGGTAATCAAACCCACGACCCTCCAGTTACCGGTTGGATGCTCTAAGCACTGAGCTATGGGTGACTCATATGGTGAGCTGGTCATAAGCTGGGTTTATAGGCCACAGGACTTGCATCTCGCAAGTACACAGTGACACCAATCAGACTAAAATAATTCAATAAATAATTTTTTTTATCTTTTTTTTCTACAGGCGAAGTAGATTAGAAAGACTTCGTCTTCTAGAAAGCCGAATCCGTATCTCTTTACGTAAAGCAGTCAAGTCACAATGGTTTTACTGGGCCGTACTTCTATGTGTCTTCCTTAATACAGTTTCCTTAGCAACTGAACATTACAAACAACGATCATGGCTTACAAAATTTCAAGGTAAGTGATTTGTCTTCTGCGTTTGTAATTGCTTTTCACTAGATTCTTTGTCTGTTTTGTTTGTTTGTTTGTCTGTTTTTCACTCGCTTGATTGTTTGCTGTGTTTGCTCGCTTATTTTACAGCGCTTAGAACATGTCTGCCTGTAGGCACTTAATAAATTTGAGATATTATTATTATATTATTATTATATTATTATTTGTTTGTGTTTGCTTATGTTTGCTGTTTGACTTGTTTACTTGTTTACTTTTGCTTCGTTTGTGCCAGATTTATTTTTCCTCCTGTTTGTTTACTTGTAGTCTCCTTCGCAGCCGTTATTAGGGTCGGGTTCCCTGTGGTCATTCCTCGGAGGAATGACTACAGGGAACCCGACCCTAATAACGGCTGCGAAGGAGACTAGTTTACTTGTTTTTTTGTTTAATTTTTGTTTGTGTGTGTGTGTGTGTGTTATGTTAGCTTGTTTATGTTTGCTAGCTCTTGGCTTGTTTGCATTCTACTTCGTTGTCCTTCCATTTTTTATGTTTCTTCATTTTCTTGATTTTGTGTTCATTTGTTATTTTGTGTTTATTGCAATTGTTCTCTTGAATATATGTTGCTAACTACGAGTAGTAATTAATGCTCACCCTTGTCTTTTTATTTTACTAACTAGCTAATATATATATTTTTTATTTCCTCCTATCTTTTCTTCTATTCAGATACGGCAGAAATAGTATTTTTATGTATTTTTACAATTGAGATGTGCTTAAAGATGTACGCTCTTGGATTTCGAATCTACTTTTCTTCAAGTTTTAATATATTTGATTGTGTAGTAAGTATTGCTTTCCATTTGTTCGAAAGTCTATTTTAAAACGAATTTCTAATTATGTCTGTGTACTTATTGATAGGTTGTATGCTCGGGTTTGATAGAAACTATTTTAGCTACAGAAGGATTAAATCTTGGTATTAGTGTCCTACGATGTTTGAGACTTTTAAGATTGTTTAAAGTTACAAGGTACGTGTATTGCAGCTTATATTGATACCCAATTATCATCGCCATCATCATCTCATTATTATTATCATATTATATCTACGTAACCTATTTTTTCAACAAATCATTTTGTAATCCAGTTTATGTTTCTATGACAACAGGCATTGGTCGTCATTACGTAACCTAGCAACGTCACTAGTCAGTAGTATCAAGTCCATCGTCAGCTTGATATTTCTTCTATTCTTATTCATTTTGATATCTGCATTGCTTGGAATGCAATTCTTCGGAGGAAGGTAAGCATTTAAAAGATTAAAATTTTACTACAGTTCCTGTGCTAATAATATACATGCAAAAATTTCTCGATGCTGATTGGCTAAGAGCAGTGCTGTTTCGAGGAAATTTAGTGCAGAAAAAAAGAAATTTAGTGCCAAAAAAAGGAAATTTAGTGCAAATTTCTTTTGGCAGAAAACAGTCAAAATGCACTTAAACGTCAAATTCTTCTTTTTATTCATCAAAGAAACAATTTATAAAACACTTTTAGCGGGATTTGTTTCCAAAATTGTCGAAAATATGCAATAAAAATGTCAAAAAGTGCCCAAGTTTCGGATGAAAAGTTTTGAATTTTTCCCTTGAGCGCGCGCTTGGTGACGACATCGTCAGATCACTTTCGAACACTGAGCGCGCGCTAACCTGATTTTTCAACTGAAAAGCTGCAGAAAATTTGAAAATATTGCTCGAATTTTTACATGTATATTATTAAAAGGAAATAATATGGTTTACTCGTGCAATTTAGAATAAATTTGACTCGTGAGTTTTCAAAGAGCACAAATTGCACTCGCCCTACGGGCTCGTGCAATTTTGAACTCTTTGAAAACTCACTCGTGCAAATTTATTCTAAATTGCACTCGTAACCATATTATTTCCTATACATAAAAGGTGTCTTTTGGATCTTCTCAGTTAGTTGGGTCGATAATTAAGTAGTTTATTATAAGGCGGAAGATAATGCATTTAAACTGAATCTTCGAAACCAAACCAAGAGTTATGGTCCTTAAGTCTGTTTCCGTAACATTAGGAAAGGATAACGGTGATCTCTTTTCCCGGATCCAACACGACGAGTTTTCGGGAAATCAATAATCGTTCAAAACATTGGGAAGGGCCAGAGAATTTAGTTGCAATCCTACTGTTTTACGGCGGGATTGAACAGATAGAAAGAATATACGGAAATAGTACTCAATGAAGTGAGAAAGTCCTTATTCGACCCTGAATTTTTCAACGTCCACATTGTCGTATTGGTAAGGGAGGGCAGGAAACATCTTTGGGAGGGATTGTTCCACTTGTGGTTATGACACTCTGAGTTTTTGTCAGCTGAATTTCCTTTTACCTTTTGGTTGGTTGCTTTTCAGGATTCAGCGAAAAAAAGTTGGTCAGGACGAATTTTGACGATTTCCCTAATTCAATGTTAACAGTATTCCAGGTAAGAATTTGCGCAATTTTGAGAAATACGAATTTAGGTCAAGTTGATAGAGCTGCGCCTTTTCATCTTTTGTTTATCATTTCACTTTTCTTTAGCTAGAAAACTTACGATTTTAATTGCAAGGCAATTTTGTTCTATTTCTCCAAACGAACAATTAAAGAGTATGTACACAAAATGAGTTCAAAAGAAGCTGTTTCTGAGTCCTTTAAGTAAGATTTTTGGCCAAGTGAACTAAATGCTTGGAATTATTTACTTTTTTGGTGCGTAAAAGTTCAAGCGCGTTTTATTGGAAAACGCTTCCTAGAAATCTTTTAAACATAGTGGAGAACTTGATCTGGATTCTATGAACTAATAAACACGGTTTTGTACAAAACTTTATTTTGTCTAAAAATTTCATGTTTGATAAAATAGCAGTGCCGTCACTATAAATTATTGGTAGCTCCGATCATAATGATTTAAGCGTCAAAATAAACTTGAAACCTATCCCTAGATCTAGACATTGCTATGATATATATATTTTTGAAATAAGGTTTTTGGTCGCGACGCATTTTGCGATCAAACAACGGAGGTGCGCCTCAAACAAAACCCAGTCGAGCCACCTTAAGGCTAGAGAACGAACTAACCAACTCAACTCACTGTGTGGTCCCATCCGGGAATTGAAACCGGGATGGGACCACAGAGGTGACAAAGCAGCGTTCTCACCGCTCGACCACCCTTGCTCTCCGGTAAGCATTATGTTTGAATGATAACCGACTGATATTGATTGATTTTAGATTTTAACCGGTGAAGACTGGAATGAAGTCATGTATAATGGTATACGAGCCTATGGAGGTCCTCATAAAGCCGAAGGCGTTGCCGTCAGCCTCTATTTCATTCTACTTGTAATAATTGGGAACTGTATCCTTGCGTAGCTGAGTGGTTAGCACACGGGATCGACCCCTTTCACGTCGCGTTGCTATGCTAAACTGCCTCTAATATACCAGTTCGAAGATGCCAGTAACCCATTACCAGGGCCATAATGTAATATTAGAGGGGTTAAGATTCACGTAAAGGGCAAACAGCAAACCGTGGAGAGGATCACGCGACCCTATTTTTTCGTGCCTGGCTTTGTGTGTTTGGCACTCAAATAAGAGTAACTTTTTACTTTTACGCCAAATGGCGCCAGACGCGATAAAAGCAGGTCACGTGACTCTCTCTGTTGTAATGTGTCACGGCGCGTTCAAGTATTGGGCTATTTTTAGAACTTTATTTCCTGCCAACCAGAGGCTCATTCGTTTCCAGTCAGGAAAAAAAGATGAGTTTCGCTCTCTTAGTATTATGGCCTCTTGGTGTTGTAATCTGATATAGGCTCCTGATGTTGCTTAATGTTAGCCTCGTTTGCACGTAATAGAGGCTTTGCACCATCACGTGATGGCAGCCATGACAGGAGGCACAACAATAGAGTCTTTCCCCCTGGGAAACTGAACTCTTCCTCATGTAAACCAGATTAGTCCAGACTATTGTTCCTGCCTCCTGTCTTGGCTGCCGTCACGGATGGTGCAAAGCCTCTATAATATCTTTAAATTGTTGGGAATAGCCCGTGGAAATACACGACAAGCGCATGAATGAATCAGGTGTGAATGAGCAAAATACTTTAGATTCCTCCACAAGCTTCATCTGAGTAGAGCTTTCAATATCTTGTGGGAAAATGAAACTGAAATTGAGCAGCATAACCTCGAATTGGTTCAGTATCATGATGTCTTCATAAACGATTCTGCAATAATCACTGGCAATTGATTATTGTGTTCATTAATGTCAGTATGAAGTACTCCTTAACAAAATCTAGATACACTGTTAAACGTTTTCTTGGCCATCGCTGTAGATAACCTTGCAAACGCTCAAATCCTTACAGAAGACGAGGAAAATGAAGAAAAAGAACGAGAACGAAAACGGGCAGAAGCAAGTAAAATGTATTCTGAAAAAAATCAGCAAGCAAAGACCTTAGCAGAAACAGCACCTCGGAAAGGTAGTCACTGGGGCAAGACAAAGTCTATTCCTAAAATATTAATGTTAAAAAATAAACTAGCACAAAACAAGGAAGATTTTGAGGATGGCACGGCAGAAAACGAAAATGGCGGAAGGTAAGTGTAATTACTGAAATGGGAGACTTGTGTTGGGTTTATGCACAGGGGGCACGGTTCGGGAGTCTTTTATGATCAAGAATAAGATGAACTAAAGCTCTTTGGGTTTCCTGTGGCAACCTCAATGAAACTCGATCACGTAATTGTACCGCGGTGAACTTGATAGCGCCAAGTACTAATGTAACGCACTCACCCTAGTACACACAGAAGGAGAGGAGGAGAGTGTACTATAAAGTGAGTGCGTTACACTAGTACGTGGCGCTATCAAGTCACCGCCGTTTTATTGAGGTTGCCACAGGAAACCCAAAGAGCTTTAGTTCATTTTATTCTTGATAAAAGACTCCCACGCCGGGCCCCCTGTGGTTTATGTACATTTGCGAGACGTGTGTGCGTGACGCGTGTGCGTGACCTTTCTTGTAGTAAGGCAAGACAGATACTGTTGTGAAATGCGTTCAGAATAGGAGCCCTGGGAGCCGTTTCTCGAAAGACCCAATAACGACCAATAACTTTTACGGTCCCGTTAATTTACGGGGGAAAATTACGGGAGTGCGCAAGCACTCGTAAAATAATAGAAATTGATTGAGAGAAATAATTGCGCTTCGAGAGACAGCCGTAAACATTATCGGATGAGTTAACAGTAAGTTATCGAGTTTTTTTCGAGAAACGGGTCACTGGGCGGTTATTGCTAAAGAGGATTAAATAGTAAGAAAACCATTCATTCTTACCCTAAAACTAATCGCCTTTAAACTGGGCTCTGTGTTCGGATAATTGCGTGACGTAGGCAGATATTGTGTGATCATTTTTAATGGGTCAAGATGTAGCAAATGTAGCCTGTGTACAGCCGTTTCCCACCCCTTCCCCCTCCCCCCCCCCCCCCCACACACACACACGGGGCGTAGGGGGGTGGGTGGGAAACGGGAAACGACTGTACACAGACTGTAGCAAATGCGATTGTGGCTCCTGTTTGGTATAACTGCGTGACGTGCATGCATTTCCTGGTTTGTGACCTCTGTTATGATGTGACAATATGCAGCTAATAGTCTCAAATGCCTCCCTGAAATGTGACCAGAAAGGGAAAACTGTGTTTTCGTGACGTCCGTGTAATCCGTATGTGACCAATGTGTATGAGGTCATGAATGATTGCCTCGTATCAGTTTGTGTGAGTCGAATGTCTGACCTGTTTCTTTTTCTGAACCCAGCAGAAGTAGAAACGAAAGAAAGAGGTTTTCTGAGGTAAGGTAACACAATTTGCAGTTATTACTCGGACAGTAGCCTCCTCCGCAGGCAACTCCTTTCTTTTCTCTTGGGCTCCCTGTTGCAAAGATGAGAGATCCCACAGGAAACCCAATAAAGGAAAGGCACATCCTGTGTCAATGTTCTGTGTACTACTTTGAGATAAACTCTAGTTTGGATTCGTGGTGCTTAGCCTGGGGACTAGAGTTTTATCCCAGCAACAGGCATTTTTGAAAATGGGCAGTACACACAGGGAGAATTGTTCAACATGCCTCCTAGGCGTGCTAACCTTCCATCTACTCTCATGCAACACCAGCAGCTGAGCCACGCCTTTCAGGATTCCTGTCCTGCGAAGTCTCTCAGCAGCACAGGAATCCCAAGGCGAGGTAATTTTCCTCCTCAGGCGAAGGAAGAGTAGGAGGTTATTACTCTCATTGAAAACTTTCTTTTAATCTTTTGGCCTATTTCTGCGTTAGACTTTGGGAAAGAAAATTGAACTCTATCGTCGCGAGGATAGTCTTTATTCCAAAAAAGCCAACGGACAGCTCAGTGATGTCGATGGTAACGCCTCTGATGAAAGTCAAGCCAAAATAAAACGAAGAGTACGAACTCAAAGAGGAGGGGGACTAGGGCGAGGACGAGGAAGAGGGAAAAGTCAAAGTGACGGCGAAGGTGGAAAGAACGATGACGGTAATGATGACGGTAAGAATTGCATCTAAGCAATATTTTGCGAGGGAAATTTCGAAAATAATGTTGAAAACCGACTTGTTGCAATCTTGATCCAAGGGAAAAAACAATCATGGAAGGAGACCGATGTAAAGGAAGGAAGGAAGGAGGAAGAAAGGGAGAGGAGTAGGAAGGAGGGAAGGGAATAAAGGAGGGAGTTAGAGGGAGGGAAGAAAGAAAGAAAAAAGAAAAGAAAGAGGGACAGACAGACGATAAAAGAAAGATGGAGAGAAAGTGAGGTAAGGAAAGATGGAAGAAAAGAAGAAAGGAAAGGAGGAGGAATAAAGGGAGGGAGGAATGAAGGAAGGATTGAAATCAAAAGAAGGAAGGAGGAAGAGAAGGAGTACAAAAGAACGACAATTAAAATCAAATGAATGAGGTAGGAAGAAAAAGAGGTGAAGAAGAGTTCAAAAACTTGCATGTTTATCCTTTTCTTATGTTATTTCCAGATGACGAAGATATTACTGCGAGGAATTTCATGCACGTTTTAAAAACTGGTCGTTTTGGTAACAGAAGACGTCGTGCTCCCAAAGACATCACTATCATCAAAACCAGAGCTTTGTTTATCTTTGGGCCAGATAATTGGTAAAAACATAGTTTACCAACCTTAAACCCCAAACCTAATATTATATACACCTATTTCAATAAACGTTGTCGGCAAATGCCTACGCGACTCACCCGAAAGGAAGCATGGGTAAACATTTCTAAAGCTATAAAACCACACAAACATCCACACCATAATTCAACTTCAGCTTGCCATGACCTAATACATCAAAGAGCTTCATTTGCTGATTCTAAAATCAAGACCAATGCGAAAAAGGGAGGGAAATTTTGCAGCTACCCATGCTCCTTTTCGGCGTCACATACGACAACATTTTTTGAAATAGGTATATACCCTCAGAAAAAAATTAAATCAGATGAAAAAAATATGTGCCAAGAAAGCATAGCCAGGGGCCCATTTCTCGAAAGGCCCGATAACTTTACATGCCTGGTAAAATCAAAGACATTGAAATTAATGTGCACTCCGAGAAACATCCGTAAATTTTATCGGGTAGGTTAGGCCCGTAAAATTATCGGGTCTTTCGAGAAACTCCGCGAGACTCCACTGGCCAAACGATTGTGTTGTGTTTCACACTTTTGGGTTACTTTTAGAACTAGTTCTGGTCTCCTATGGGAATTGGAACAACCTTTGGCCGGTGTGGTAGCGAATGCTACCTTTAAGCCTGGTTTTTACTAGCGACGCAAGCACAAGCGCTAGCAACATACGCAGACTCAGTACTGCATTTATCACCGAGGTGTGAGAAAAGACAAGCACCGCTAATGAGCAGTACCCTACTGAGTCTGCGTATGTTGCTTGCGCTTGTGCTTGCGTCGCTAGTGAAAACCAGGCTTTAAGCGCGCAGAGAAAGGATCTGCATCGAAATGGAGCTCAAGTGCGGAGTAACACGCTATATCACGTGACACGTGTCCCAGTTCCCTGGTTATACTCTCCTGCATATCCGCAATCCTGTTTTGAATTAGCTTGTTCACAAAGTCCTGTACAACATACGTGTATTTGACTTTGAATTTTTTTATTTTCAGTCTTCGTCGGCTTTGTCATCGTATAGTTTGCTTGGCCCATTTTGACAACTTTATGCTACTGATTATCATGTTAAGTAGCTTGGTCATCGCCATAGAAGATCCTGTTTATGATAATCACCCAAGAAACTATGTGAGTACTTAAACAACGTTCCTTTGTTAACTATTTTGGACTTGTGGGATCGCGGGTGCGCGGCTTTCTGATGCAAGAGGTCCCGAGTTCAATCACAGGCGGACCATCATCTCAGTTTGTGGTTTGGGCTTCCTGTGTCAGGGTCGAATGGCCGTTGATTTCGAACAAGCTCAAATGTAGTGTTTTTCACTGGCGATTTTACTTGATTGCTCTACATCTTGAAATTCAAAATATTGTGTCAAAATAAACTTCAATCCTTATGTTTATCAGATATGAGTCTTGTTTTGTCGTCCGATGAGTTTTAAGAGAGTTATTAGAGGGAGACGTACGCTCACTAGTGCAGAAGAAAAATTATTGAGAAAAAAATTGAGAGGATGGTCCGCCTGTGTAACGACTTTCAACTTCTTCGCGGAGCCTTTCTCAAGTGCGTTGCTGCCACGTGGCAAAGAATGTTGTAAGTCACGTGACAGAAGATCGTGGAAGATTGGTGACAGTTTGCTAATCTCGCCAATCGATTCTTCCTTTGCAAAACAAAACTATTCTTGATTTGGCGTCTTGATCGGGGAAAAACAAGTAAGCCGAAAAATACTGGTATAAAAATCGAGAAAAATTTGACTGGTTTTTGGATAAGTTGATATGTGAAGATGCGCGCCGTGCTACGGGTAGTTTACTCGGAGGAAAATTAATTCTTTTTTAATTTTATTTAATTTTATTTTACAAAAGGGGTTAGGTCGCAATTGGGAAGAAAGTAAGGGGTTAGGTTGCAATTGGGACGACAGTCCTGATTCTTTCCCCTGCCACACCCACCTCTTTTGTTTTTGATTAATTTGTTATGTGTATACGTATTCATTGTTATCTTAGTATTCTATCCATTTGTATTGTAAATTTGTGACGAATCATTAAACTCATTAAACTAAAATTTGCTAGGGGCAGGGATTGCCCACAGAGATAAACTCCAATAATGGGATCCCCATTGATTGATTTATAGATGGAGACTTTTAGTTATGTCCTTGTGATGTTTTCTAGCCTGCGTTGATGGCTCTCAAGGGAAGAGGAGGGGTGGGGAGGGGGAAGGAGGGAAAAGAGGAGGGGGCTGGGGAGGAGAGGAGAGAAATTTCCTCCTCCCCAGTCCCTCTCCCCTTTCCCCCTCCTTTCCCTTCCCTTCCCCTTCCCTTCCCTTTACTTGAGAGCCAGCAACGCAGGCTAGATGTTTTCTAAAACTTTCTTATGTTTGCTATCGCAGGTTTTGTGGTATTTCGACTGTGTTTTTACAGCCATCTTTATGTTTGAGGTTGTCGTCAAGGTATGTTTAAGACACGAGGATTTGCTTTGTATTAGCTTTACATCTCCTACTAGACTTGCTCCAAGTCTCGCTCGTTAATTTTTTTATCCATTGTTTGGGCTTCCTGTATCTTAATTTGACTTCCTAGCCGGAAGTGCCCGATTTAAAATCCAAATTACACCACAGGGAGCCCAAGCAACAGAACAAATTAACGAGCTAGACTTGGAGCAAGTCTAATCCCCTACTCGCTCTTACCAATATTTCAGACGCGGTTTCAGAGGGTTTTTCTCCGTATCCTCTGGTTTTCTCGTCTCCTTTAAAACTAATACTGTTAGGGGGAAAACGAGGGGTGGGGGCTACGTTAGCCCCCCTTTTTCCCTCACAAATGTTTGAATTTCCTCCTGAATACTTATGTTAGCTCGTTAATTTTAAACTCCTTATGACATATATTATCTTATTATATGGCTAGATAATTTCCTGGATTCTGATTGGCTAACGCATGGTCTGTATTTTGCCATATCAGGACCGCTGTCCCGGATGAAAAGAAAAGTTTGCGCTTGGCAATTGTTTTAGTGGGACTTCTCAAAGCCATATAATAAATAAGTTATTAAACTCGTTTGCTCGGTCTGTATGGGAAAATAGCAGACCTCGGTCTTTTTGTACAGACCTCTGTCTGATATTTTCTCATATAGACCTCGCGCTCGGTTAATAACCCTTGAACATTTTTTTATTTTTAAACTGAGTTCTTGTCAGAGAATATAGTGAAGATCTTTTTATCTTATTTTTTAACACTCCATATTTTCTGGAGTTTCAAACAGCGGCAGAGACATATTTAAGTATTGCAGACGCCATTATTCAGCGTATTCATAAGATAAAAGCCACTTCGGTCTCAGCCTGTATGTTAGATGATTTTTAAAGGGTCAATATGTTTGTGCAATAGTCCCCTTCACAGTTCTCTGCGCCATCTTGAAAGGTAGCCATGCCTTTGCATCGAAGCGAGACGAACGGTGAGCTTGCAATGATAGAGACCTGTGAATAATTGTCCTAGGTGTTAAAAAGGTATCTATTATTGCATGCTCACCGTTCGTCTCGCTTCGGTGCAAAGGCACGGATACCTTTCAAAATGGCGCAGGGAACTGTGAAGAGGACTATTGGCTATGTACTAAACCATCAGGGGCGGATTCAAGGCTCAGAATACTGAGGAGGCTCACTTCACATTTTATGTTGTACAGAACAATATATACAGGTTAATCCAGGGCTCAGACTGAGGAGGCTAACTTCACATTTTATATTGTACAAAACATTAAATACAGATTATTAGTCGAGTAAGCGAAAAAATAAAAATGTTATATTTTTAGGATGAGAAAGGGGGTTCTCGGGCACCCAAGGACACCCTGGACCCGCCCCTAACCAAGACCAGAGCCTCTTCAGTTAATTTTTCCCTATACAATGCAATATTTAACGCCTGTTGTTTTATCGTTTGTATAGGTAATTGATTTGGGGTTCATCCTTCATAAGGGAGCCTATCTACGAAGTGCCTGGAATGCCATTGATTTTATTGTCGTAGTGTGCAATTTAGCATCGTTAATTCTATAGTAAGTAATAGTGTTTTGTTCTAATTTTTTTTGAGCCCTTGTTGTCGACACCGTGGCAAAACGACTGCGCATGCGCGAGTTTCTGCGGGCTTATCGTCCGCGTCTTGATCACAGGAATCCCAAGCTGTATTTTTAAAGTTTTCTTTGGATTTTCTTTTCTTCTTTTCTTTCTTTGGTGTTCTTGTTGTCTCGCCACTCTTCCTCATTTTGGATTGGAACAGGAAGCCCAAGGTGCTGGCAGATTGCACCTTAACTTTCAATTTTCAATTATGAAGTGAAAATTGGTTTGTGTTTTATAAATTTACTGTCTGAAACACAAGACTCCAAAATCAGACACTTAAACGACTACCTTTGCCTATGATTGCCTCAACACTGTTTCTTTTTCTTCTTTGACTTGAAAAACTCTAGTAAAACGGATAACAGTTCAAACAGTACAGCGAGTTCTTACATTAGAGGACTGCGTGTTATGCGTGTCTTACGACCCTTTAAAAGCGTCCACAAAATAAAGAAACTCCAGGTATGTAATAGACTGGACATCCATGCAAAAATATTGTTTTAAAGGGGGACGAAGATGAAAATCGGTCAAAATTGGAAATTGATTACTCCTTGTTGAAGTAACTCAGTGATGACTATAAATGCATATGAAGAATTACCTTCCCAAAACTGCATTTTAAGCTCATTATCACCGTGAAATTTGGATTTAAAAGCTAAGAGAACAATAGGTTTGAGTAAACGACGTCATTTCCTCACAATTTAGATGCTAATATACTTGATAATTTTGATCTGTCTCTTTTGAATATAAATAAAATATGTTGCTTTTTGATTATAGGAGCCGTATAGATAAATTCAGCCAAGTTTCAAATCGTTTTCAAATTTCATCGTCGTCCCACTTTAAAAGCACGACAACAATTGCTTTAAGGCCCGGTAATACGGGCAACAAAATCGTGCAACTTGTCGCGCAACATTGTTTTTCTTTGTTGCAAAAAGTAGACAGTGCTTCTACTTCGTGCAACAAAGAAAATTTTGTTGCGCGCGGGGTGGTAATACGAGCAACATTTGCTCTGCAACTTGCAACGCAACAATGTTGCGCGACAAGTTGCACGATTTTGTTGCCCGTATTACCGGGCCTTTAGAGTAGATTTCGTATGAGTATGAAACGAACCAGGCCGTACCGTGACCGTGACCGTGACCGTGTCAGTGCCGTGACGTCTATAAGACATTCGAAATTCCTGCCGTGAACGTGCGGTGCCGTTTTCACACTCCTAAGAAATATTCTCTAGAATTATACTATTTGTTACCCTGGAAACCAGAGGTTTATTTCAATGTTACTTTTGACGCCTGTAATTCTGACAATTAGATAACAAGAAAGAAGACCCTAAGTTTCTGATTGGTTCGGCGATATCAAAAGACTAGGCTCGTTTGGCCAGAGGTTTCTTCTTTCTTGCGATCAGAAACGTTAAAATTACAAGCGTCAACAGCAAGGTAGAAATAAACCTCTGAATCCCAGGGCAGCTATTTGTCTACCTAAAGACTGATTAGAAATAAAGATTGAAATGAAAAGTGAATGAAAGTAAAAAGCCTTTATCGTTTCCATCATACTTTGTTGCGGGCTAGCGCGAAGCCTTTTGCCCGACAACATTTTTTGGAATAGATGTCCAAAGTAAAGGTTGGCTTTCTTTTTCAGGCCGTCTTTCGTTGCATGTGGTTTTCTGTCAAGAACGTTGCAAACATCCTCATGATAACAGTGTTGTTTTTATTCATCTTTGCTGTAATGGGCGTCCAACTCTTTAATGGAAAGTTTTCGAAATGCACGGATGCAGCCAAACTAACCCAAGCCGAATGCAAGTAAGTCATGTGGCAAGAACAAATAATTACATCAATTCAAGAGACCATAATACTTGAGAGCGATGTCTGTGCGATGTTTGTGGCGACTAAGGCTATTTTTAGTAACTTCGCCCTCGCCCTCGCAAGGTTCTCAAACAATAGAATTTGATTTTTGACGTGCGCGCGCACGGTACCGTTTGCTTTCGGCAGATCATTTCTATTGTTTAAGAGCCTTGCGCGCGACAAATACCTGATAATCATTTATATGTGTGTATTTGAATAGACTAATCTATTGTGAAAACTGCGATATACGCTTGACGTCTCCCATTGCTCATGCATTGCGTGAACTTTAATTCGTTATAGTGATAATTATTCCTTTAATTTCTCCCCATCTCAAATCCCCTCCATCCCCCCCCCTCGTCCACCGACATTGTTACTAATATATATTTATCATTACTAAATATTAACCTATTGTGTGACTGTCTCCTTAGCGGGGACTACTTTCAATACAGCGACTCCGAAGGAAGTTTTGATGTGGACTTTAAAGACGCAAAGGTAAAGGGATAACAGGAACTTGACACACCTTGTATTTAAGGAATATAAAACGCGCGCGCATGTCTCTGTACTGTGATATAAACACGATGGAAGATGTAGAGCAAGAGAAAAGCAAGCTTAGGAATACGAGGCGTAGCCGAGTGTTTCTCTTGCTTTTCGAGTTTATCAGCAGTTTATCCTACAACGTTTATCACACAACCTCGTTCCCAGGCCCTTTACCCTTCGCTTGGAGGTGGGGCGGCCCACCTCCAAGCGAAGGGAAAAGGGCCTGGGAACGAGGTTGTATATCACATGAACACATCCAAATCAATGATTTCTCTCCCTGAATCATCCCTTAACACATGGTTAAACGGGCATTCAACATGTTTTCGGGAGAAATGGATTTCTTTCTCATCCAATTTAGAGATAGTGATCGTTTACTTTGGCCTGTCCTCCTAATTGAAATTACCTTCCATTTGAATGTCGTAATCCACTAATCGACACTCGCGCACAGCCGTCCGGCCCGATCACGTTATCTTTAGGGCCGTATGCGTCATATGATACCAATTATTATATATATACCTATATTCATAAAAGGTTGTCCTTCGATTTGTTGCATACTGCATATTGCATAGTGAATGCCAAGACCAAAATGTGTTGTGAATATATAATTTTCATGATTTTTCATGACTAAAATGTATTCAAAATGCAAACTGTTTACTTTGTTCCAACCTGAAAGGCTAAAGAGAGACATTATATGTATTTATATTGCCTCTTGTTTGCCAATCACATGTTGTTCATGATTGGTATGCACTATGCAATATTCAGTATGCAGCAAAACCAAGGACAACCTTTTTTGAAAAAGGTATATATATAACAGGCGACGAATCTACATGTGATTCTTTGACGAGTACTTTAACTTATATCAACAATGTCGTTTTAGGTCAAAGAACGAAAATGGGAAACAGAAGTATTTAACTTTGATGATGTCCTTGAAGCAATGTTGACATTGTTTTCTTCGTCTACTGGTGAAGGATGGCCAGGGTAAGTCTGCTTCTTGTGGCATGGCCAAAATATCTGAGTTCGTGTCTGATAATTGAGTACGAATAACCGAAGCGTTGGTAGCTTTTCTAATATTTATTTGATAGTTCTAGCTACGATCTAGCTTCCTCTTAAGGCAACTCTCGCTTCCGGAGTTCCTTTGGAAATTCGCAAATGAAAGGGACTTGACACGACCTTTCGTCCCTAGACTTCTTCTCCCCTAATTTTCCACAGGAAGCCCAACGTCAAGGGGCTGCCTGAAGACGAGGCTAACTGCGCTCAGTCCATGAGATTCTCAGTAATCGACGATACATGGGATGAACGATAAGGGATGTAACTAGTAACTCAAAAATTCTTTTTTTGTTAAACAGTGCAATGATAAAGACCATGGACACAACAGAGAAAGATCAAGGCCCCGTACAAGATAGTCACCCTGAATATGCCCTATATTATGTCAGCTTTGTAGTGGTTTTCTCCTTTTTCTTCCTGAACATTTTTGTAGCTTTGATCATTTTGACTTTTCAAGATCTTGGAGAGAAAGAAATTTCAAACTGTGAGCTGGACAGAAATCAGGTAAAAGTCAAGTTCAAATTTAGAGTAAAATTAACCGATATCGTTAACAATTAATTAATGGAGCTAACGGCTAAAGCCGTGAATCTTCCTTACGGGTGTACTGACGTATATCGTTGCTGTGCAACGGTTGCTATGCAAAGTAGGGTCTTAATTTGCTTTGGCCTGCAAAATTGAATAGGCGTACGCGTGCGCGTTTTTGGCGAAAATCATTTGACTTCCGGTAGAGCGACGAACACTTGACAAAAAGGACTCATTTTCGTTATTGTTGCGCATGCGCAGGACACTTTACTTCCGTTTTCTTAAAAAAGCTATAATCTTCGCCGGTTTTCGTCAGACTAAGTGTTAATTTCTTCGATATTTATTTCATTTACAGCCTTTTCTTCAAAGCCAAGCAAGGGATTTTCGAAAAAAACTATTCGCTCAATTTCGACGTTCAAAAAATCATATAAAATTTATTTGGAGACCATTCTTAAAACGCAAGCTTGGCATTATGCACCTTGATCTTGATTTATTTAACAATTGTTTGCCTCTTTTTTCAGCGTGACTGCATTCATTTTGCATTGACCACCAAGCCAGCCCAAATGTATATGCCACGTAACAAGAAAAGCATCCAATACTATGTGTGGAGAATAGTGTCATCCAAACCATTTGATATCTTTATTATGATTTTTATTTCACTAAACACTATTGTTCTTATGATGCAGGTAAGTCAATTTTTACGTCTATGACCTCTCATAGAGATAGAAAAAAATGTTCCAAAAAGTGAAGGTTCGATAGACCACTCATCCGCTCTACAAGTCGTGCGTGACTTAAGGCGGTGTTACACGAGACGATTTTTAACGACGATTTTCAGCGCAACGGCGTTGCGTTAAAAATCTTTCTCGTGTAACATGACACTTGGAACGATTTTCCTTGCAATTTTCGCTTCGGCAACGCGTTGCGAGTTTTTGAATCCAAGTCAGAAACTCGCAACGCAAAAAAATTGCAAGTTGTAGCAACGTTGCGCGGAAAATCGTGGTTAAAAATCGTCTCGTGTAAAACCGCCCTTACAGTACTCGAAAAGTCGTTTGGAACGCATTTTACAGACGTGTTGCAGTGCTACGTCATCGAACAAGATTGCGCGCGCATCCTTGTAGACAAAGCACGGCTTTTGAACCTTTTTTCTCAAATTTTCATATAAAACGGAAATGACAAAGGCTCTTGCGTGACGCATAATCTGCATCTCCCATCGTGTTTCTATCACAGTACAGAGACATGCGCGCGCGTTTTATATTCCTTAAATTTAAATTCTGTATGTAATTTTTTTTTCTTTTTTCACGTAGTACCACGGCCAACCCGAAACGTACAAGAAGGCCTGTAGCAACTTGAACATTGCTTTTACAGTACTTTTTACCATAGAAGCAATCCTCAAACTCATTGCATTTCGCGTGGTAGGTAACACTTCTGTTTTCCTTTTGCTCTCTAGCTATTCTAGATTTTTTTTGCTATTTCAGTGCAGATGTGAACATATATAATTATAATTACGTTATGTTATTTGTAGAGATTTTCTGAATTTGTAACACTAGCTAGAAGAGCATAAACAGGAGACGATTTCATTTGACTTCTTTAGATTACTTATTAAGAGTTGCGTGACTTATGAGTGACTTATTTACTGATTGCGTGATTTTCCTAGAACTACTTTCGAGACTATTGGAACGTATTTGATTTCATCGTTATTGTTGGAGGAATAATTGACATATTACTCACAACTTTTGCCAAGGTAAGTTTTAAGTAAGTTGTTGCTATTTGAACCTCATGTTTGTCAACAACATGTTAAAGTGTCTCAAAGGGTTCTTTCAAGATTGTTGGGGGAGGAGGAGGGGAAGTTACCTACATGGAGAGATAGGACGGCCTGATTTAGTAGAGGGCTACGTAGAAGAATATCAGTCTCTTTGGCCACCGTTCTGATTGTCTGTTGCGTTGCGTGAAGATACAAAGTACGTCGTCTGCGAAAGAGCAGAAAATCTGATATATTTAAGGTCTATGAGACTGGGAAGGGGGAAGGGAGGACACGATGCGGTTTTTGGAGGGAGGGGGTCAATTTGTAGTGTGGAGCCCACGTTGCGTAGCAAGACTTAACACACCTGCATAGGTAACTTCCACATTACTTCTATTTTTCTAGAATATAGAATTTATCGACACAAGTATGTTCAGACTGTTCAGAGCAGCTCGTATAATAAAACTTTTACGACAAGGTTATACAATAAGAATTCTTCTATGGACTTTCTTTCGCTCCTTTAAGGTATGATATAACTAGTATAATAAAAAACCTCTTTATCTCTATATTTTAGAGGAAGCCAGTGTTTCAGACAGTAGGGATTCCAATTCGAATTACCCGAAAAAAGTTCATCGAAATAGACCCAAGGGTATTAGAATCTAAAATCTAATCTAGAATCTAATCTAATCTAATTTACAATCTAATCTAGAAACTGGTGTAGAGTCTAATCTAATCTAGAATGTAATCTAGAATCTAGTAGAATCTAAAATCTTATCTAATCTAATTTAATAGAGTGATGGCACTTAATCCGTGAAATAGGTATTAGTCTAGCAGACATTAGTAGACACTATTTCCATTGTTTTCTTTTGTTTTGATAAGACTATTAGAAATTGACTATTAGATTTTGTTTCACGGATTAAGTGCCATCACTCTATCTAGAATCTAACCAAGAATCTAATAGAATCTAATCTAATCAGTTAGAATCTAATCTAATCTAGATGTATTCAAATCTAATCTAGATCTAATCTAATTAATCTAATCTAATTAATCTAATCTAGATTAGATTCTAGATTAGATTAGATTAGACCCAAGGGTATTAAATGGTTTTGTGTTAGACTGTTCCTGTGTGGCTTTGGGAGAATGGTAAATTTGAGATAAGAGAAGAGGGATCATACTCCCCTCCCTAACCAAATCTCCACGACCTCAAAACCAGTTACGCAAACTGTATGTGTTTGGGAGGGGTGGGGCATGGCGGATTGGGCTTACAGAAAGGGAGTGGGAAGGAAAAAGGAGACGATTGCACATCCCCCGTCACTCCAACACCAAAGAAACGCCTGCTAGACCTGATACGCAATCTAGAGATAGCTGGGCTCTGTTGTATAATGATTTCAAGTTTCGTTTTTTATTACTTGGCCTAAAAGTTGTTCAAATGCTGTTAATTTTCAGGCATTACCTTATGTTACGTTACTGATATTACTGCAGTTCTTTATGTATGCCGTCATTGGAATGCAGGTATTGCTCCATTGTACTACTCAGTATGACCAGCATTATGATTACTCAGTAGTGCAGATTTCGTATGAGTGTGAAACGGACCGCGCCGTGCCGTGGCCGTGTCAGTGCCGTGATGTCTATAAAAACATTTGAGATTCCTGCCGTGACCGTGCCGTGACCGTGCCGTGACCGTGCGGTGTCGTTTTCACACTCATACGAAATCTACTCCATTGTTATCATTATTACAATCATCATCATAATCACCATCGATGTCATGAAGAGAGCAGATTTCGTATGACTGTGCATGACTATTTTAAAATCGCCACATTTTGACGTCATCTGTGCAGCTATTAGAGAACAGATGCACAGAAAAATGGGATCTATTTGTTGACGGAAATGACAATGGTCAAATTATAGATGCGGTCATTTAATTTGCAGTATATTTCTCTACATTTACTAATTGATCTTATTATTTTATTCCAGCTGTTCGGAAAAATAGAATTAAATGCGGACACAGAAATTAACGAATTCAATAACTTCACTAATATCTTAATGGCCCTGGAGGTGTTATTCCGGTAAAAACTATGTGAATATTTATTATGTATTGGAGTAGAGGAGACTTTTCCTCGTTAACCCATCAATATCATAGCTTAATGAGGGTCCACAATAGGTTGGGGAGGCGTAATTCGAGACTACGCGAATTGAATTGAATTCGAAATATTATGCGCACAATTTTTAACACAAATATCAATATCGAGATTTCTATTAAATACTTTGCGGGATTCTGGATTTCATGGCGGGATAGCGGGTTTTTAGAGCCCTGTTGTGGACCTTCGTTATTAGCCATTGCCGCACGTTAATGAGCCAATGGGCTTCCAGTATTTAGTCGCACGAAGTTTGATCCTACCAGCAACCAATACAACCTTGGGGGCCCAGGGCGTCTCGTACATTTTGCATTCTTTGGGAGTTACCTCATATTTCAGGACAAACGGAATGCTCATATAGACATCAGCGCTGGCTTTAAATAAGAGAGAGGTTATGCGCAAAAATCAATTTGCATTGACGTTTTTGTTCAAACTCGAATAATATTTCTTGAGATATCATGTTTTCTGGGACCGCTGTGCCCAAACGAATTTTTGGACGTTCGTCAGAAATTCATCTCAATCAGTTATGCGTGCGAAGGACGTAAAATCCTTCTCATGATTTTATAGCCTGGGTACAGACGTTTCCCAGCCCTCCACCCTACGAGGAAAAATGGGGAGGGAACGATACATAGAACTTAAGCCAACACCTTCGGAATCTTAACTGGTGTAAAGGGAGTCCGCTTAACAAGGGGTCCGATACTGTATTTACCTACTCGTCTTAGCCAAAATTATGAAACTTCGAAAAGCCTCCTGAAAATGCATTTTTTTTACAGCAATACGAGATTTTGGTGAGAATTTTACAAACATTTGTCTGTTATATCTTCCTTGTAGTTCTATAAGGTGTATAAGGCCGGCTTTCTACGCTTGTGTTGAATTATGGGGCTGTTTTGAGGAACGCCATTTCACTTGAAATTGAAGTAAAATCCTTGTAAACATCTCATCTCAATCTCATTTTCTATATTTAATTTCGTCACATTCTTGTGACTCTCATTTTAAAAGACGAAATCTTAAAAGTCTGTTCCTCAAAACAGCTCTATAATTTCAACACGATACAGCAATTTCGAAATGGCAAATAGGGCATTGCATTTCTGCTTTAAGTAATTGCAGCGAAAATCGTTGCATCGCGCCCTCCAACGTCGGTAAGATTTTCGTCTTTTCTGATCCGTCCATCATTCTTGGGGCGGAGCTTTCACGAACTCGTTCAGTGATTGGTTGATTTGAAAGAAGCTTCGCACCCAAACTGATTGACGGCTCAGAAAAACCCAAAATCAAAACAAAATTTGTAACTTGCTGGTCGCGATGCAACGATTTTTGGCTGCAAGCAATTTTGATGTCTATCCCTCCCAATTACACTATATTCAAAAGTACTGCATTGACTGAACTATGTTTACTAGTACTAGCCACTGATCAAAAAGATAAATATTTCATTCATTTTTTGACACAGGTCATCGACAGGAGAAAACTGGCATCTTATAATGAAAGCATGTTTTACTGACGCAAATTGTAACCCGAAAATCCCGGGTTTCGCGGGTAAAAAATGTGGCTCAACACCGTCTGCTGTGATTTATTTTTGTTCTTTTATTTTCTTGACTATGTTTCTGGTAGGTACATTAACGTTTAGCCCCAAATCTCGCAGACTAGAAAACTCAAAACGCTACAGTCACTCGAACCTAGTCTGCGCAGTGGCCCTAAGAGGAACGTGAAAGTGGGAGGGCAAGGGGAGGGCAGGGGGGAGGGAATGGGCTACTACGCAGGCTAACTCGAACCAAAACTGATTTCACTAGGGACTCGCAGTTCATTACGGGACTCCTGACGAGTTTACGTCGTGATTACCTATGTGATAAATACAATCGTCTGTGTGCTTGTGTTGGTTCTATCATTTCGCTCATGAAAACCAGTATGTATGTACTGTATTTTGGATGAGTCGAGGCACGAGGAAAGTGATCATGATTACGATTTTGGGTAGTCCAATTCTGAGCTGTATTTGCCACATACAAAGTAATTTGAGCGAGGCTGCGTTTATATAGCTCATTAAACGTTTTTTTAATAAAATAACTATCGTATAACGCGCGCTCTCATTGGCCGAAGGACGCGTATACTGCGAACTCTAAATACGCACATAGCACGCGCGCGCGTTTTCTATTTCTTCAGTCTTGTTACAAATGACTGAGCTTTATGCCGGTAACCTCACCTTGGTTCCTTTGTATGTGGTGAGTAAAGTGTATCTCAGAAGTTGGCTATTACTTTGTGCCTTATCACTCAATCGCTTTGTGATTTTTTTCAGATGTTGAATCTTTTTGTTGCCGTTATCATGGACAATTTTGAATACCTGACAAGAGACGAGTCGATCCTAGGCCCTCACCATTTGGACGAGTTTGTACGAGTATGGTCTGAGTACGACCCTACTGCGAGGTGGGAAATATTCAAATTACAGTAGCACGGTATCATACTAGGAGACCATAATTACTGAGGAGACTGAGACACGCGCGTCACGTGATATGATACGCCTCTGGGCTATTTAATGGCTGCTTTGCGACTACAAGTAACTCGCGCCAATTTAGTTGTCAGGAATTCGTTACCAATGTTACTCGTTTAAAATAACTGAAGGAAACCAGAAAGATTTCTAAAAATACCCAGATGTAAGACGGAGGTATTATTTGGCTGGCTAAGCTCGTGCGCTCTCTCTCTCCACCGGCACCCTCTCTTTCTCTCTCTCTCTACTGTACTTGCTCCAATTGCTCCAATAGGAAGATTGACGTCAAAACTCGTTCCCAGCTTTACTCGGCCATAATGATAAATTTCAGAAAATCTTTGGAAAACCATTTTTTTTCTAATTTTAACATCAAATATCTCGTCAATCCAAAAACCCATTGCGTGAAATTTTCGGAGTAAGTTATTTGTAATATAAGCTTATATTGTACAGGGCATTGCATTTCTTATTATTATAATAATAAGGGATTTGTGTGGTGAGGTACTTTGTTGAAGTATGAAATTGTTTCCTTGCAGTGGGTGTATACGCCACACCGAAATTTACAAAATGATGTGTAGTATGTCACCACCAGTTGGTTTTGGAAAGAAGTGTCCGAGGATAGTTGGTTATAAGGTAAAACCTTCCTTCCTTCCTTCCTTCCTTCCTTCCTTCCTTCCTTCCTTCCTTCCTTCCTTCCTTCCTTCCTTCCTCCCTTCCTCCCTTCCTCCCTTCCTCCCTTCCTCCCTTCCTCCCTTCCTCCCTCCTCCCGTCCTCCTTCCTCCCTTCCTCCCTTCCCTCCTCTCCTTCCTCCCTTCCTCCCTTCCTCCCTTCCTCCCTTCCTCCCTTCCTCCCTTCTCCTTCTCCCTTCCTCTCCTTCCCTCCCTTCCTCCCTTCCTTCCCTCCTGCCTCCCTTCCTCACTTCCTCACTTCCTCCCCTTCCTCCCTTCCTCCGCTTCTCCCTTTCTCCCTTCCTCCCTTCCTCCCTTCCTCCCTTCCTCCCTTCCTCCCTTCCTCCCTTCCTCCCTTCCTCCCTTCCTCCCTTCCTCCCTTCCTCCCTTCCTCCCTTTCTCCCTCCCTTCCTTTTGTATCAGCTGGTCAAACTCCGCCTTGTTGCATGGCAAAGGAAGTGTGACAGCCTCCAAAACAAAAGGATCCCAACCAGACAACTTGAATTGTCTTGTTGCAGATGTCCCACTATAGCGGATTTTGAACATGTCACCGGTTGATGCAGAAGGCCAAAAAGTTTCTGCAAAGCCTCTACACCACTGCCTAGCACCATACCATTCAAACAGATAAATCCGTCGTAAACTTAACAACAAAGGACTTTCACTAAAGTATAAAATACCTGTTCCCTGTTTTGCGTCTTGCTTTTTGCAAGAGTACCCTATGCTTTCATAGGTAAACGGGTATTCCACAGTTCCTTCTTTTGCTTTTTGGGAACGTGCAATTCAAACGATTAAAATCCCACACACGACGTACAGGATGTCGTGTCTATTGACAGTATCCTATATCATCTTGTCTTTGCAGAGACTCATCAAGATGAATATGCCTGTGGACGAGGATGGCGCCGTTACATTTAGCACAACTCTGTTTGCTTTGATAAGAACATCACTAAATATTAAACTGAAAGGAAACATGAATGCTAACGACACTGAACTAAGAAATCTAATGCGGAGACTCTGGCCTAAAGACACAACAAAGAACGTCCTGGATAAACTAATCCCCAAGCAATCAGGTGAGAGCACAAACTTATATAATAATTGGAATATGTGTGTACCGTAATCATACACCGTTCTCGACCAATTAGAACGCGCGTTAATTGCAATATTACGCGCGTTCTGATTGGTCGAAAACGGTGTGTGATTACGGTACACACGGGGTAATAGACTTCAGTCAGAACAATGCTTGTGATTTGTTCAAATAACGGTAAAATAAAACAAAGGACACAGATAAATTAACATATAGAACAAAAGGCATTGTTCATTATAATCCACGCATTCTTTGCTTTTGTTATTTGAACAAACCACAAGCTTTGTTCTAATGGTGGTGGGCGACCCTACGCACGCATAGTTGACGTCATTGAACTATCTTCAGGGGCGGATTTAGGGGGTGGGCCCAACGGGCCGCGGCCCCTCCTTTTGATAAGTAAAACAAAGAAATGTTTAGCTTTATTACGGACTGAATAGAAGGTTTTGTCAGATCTGTGAAATTTTCCGGCCCCTCCTTTTTTTGATTCCTGGATCCGCCCCTGATCTTTTCACGTCATCTGCATGTGCATCTATATGAGTAAAGGCGAGGTGCATGGAAAATTGAAATCTATTTGCTAGGTTCCACACCAATGCTAAATCACCTCCCTACGTCCTTACCCCAATGTTTGACCTTGTATGTTAGCAATGTTCTCTTGAAGTTAGCTACTTCACAAAGCGCGCTTCAGCAAAATACTGTCTTGACTAGTAACATTGAAAGGGTGAGGGGGTATAACAAGATGATCTCGACTCCGGCTGATAGTTGGCTTAGATCTAGTCCAGAATACATGATCTGATGCATCACCACACAAAGTCATGTCTGATCAGATTCAAAGTTCTCTTCAAAAATCTTTCAATCTTCAAGGAGAATTCAGACTTTGATCAAAGGTCATCTTTCTAAGATGATGATGTTTGAAATAGTTCATTGATGATAAGTTGTATTCTTATCTTCTATTTTATTGTAATCACATTCTTTTTGAACCGTTTACAGTTCTCAGCAGTCAACAAATGACAATTGGTAAAATCTATTGCGCCAAGCTAATTCACGAGAATTATAAATATAGTAAAAGAAAAGCAGAAGGAGGCATTGAGGTACAATATCATGCTAATTTCACTAATCAAGTATTGTAAAAAAAATACACATTCATTGATGACTGAGGTTTAAAGCCTTGGCCTTTGTCTGGAGGGAAAAAAATAATCATACAACCCTCCCCTCCCCTCCCCTTACCCCTCCCCCCCCCCGAATTAATAATGAGTCTTTATTGAACTAAGACTTACAAACAGGCAGGCGTACAAGTTTACAACAAATAGATATATATATAGGGTAATATTAAACTAAGCTGAATAAACATCTATTGATATACATATACGGTAATTGTGCCAACGTTCACGTAGTTTATACATTGTGCAAAGTTTTTGTTAACCTTCTGTTTTATTTTCCTTTGAATAGCCTTTTTGTTTTTGCTTATATGTCGTAAATTTATTTATTTTTCAGAGAGGATTTTTGAGAAATTTAGTGGGCTCAATAAGAGGCTATCAAGATGGAACAGATCACTCAACAGAAGATGGGCATGTCAAAAATCCCAACTACCTTTCGGCCCCGTACAGATCCAGAAGTAAAACCTTTGATGACTCGCATGAAACAAGGTTAGGGTTCCTAAAGAACGATAATTTTGGATGAGAGAAGAAACACAAAATAACTTTTTTATTCACTCTTTTTTAACATTCATAAGCGTGCGCGACCTCTTTCACGTGGTGTTGAATTCTCTAAATCTAACGAATATTTTCCCTCGTTCTTTCTTAGGACACCGTCCGAAACTTCGCCGTATCATCATGGTGGACAACTTAACTCGGTTGGACGTTCACGTAGTTGGAGTTCTAAAGCGAATGGAGATTTAGAAATGATAGAATTAAAGGTAATCATGAACATGTAGTTATCATATTCTAGCTTGTCGAACAGCAAGTGAACGTGCGCGAACCGCTGGACGGAAGTGGCCTCAGTTACGGTTTTAACCTGGCTTAGGGCTACCTCTCTCATAAAGAGACTCGTATATAGTCTCCCCAAAGTTTTTCGGAGCATTACAGTTGAGAGCAGAAGTACGAACAGCTAGAAATTATCCTTTCAAAATTATCCATTTGTCCAAGACAATAGAAGTTGGAGACATGCGCAGATGTTATCACTTGGTGCTAGCTTGTCGAAGTGCGCTAAAACTGGCCGTACATGTCGGAAATCTTAAGGCTGATTTACAAGCTACGATTGTCGGCCCGATTTTTTAACAACGTTTGTTCGGGAAAAGGGAAGAATCGGCCCGATTCGCAGAAATTAATAGGCTACAAATTTTTTCGTGTCGGGCCGATTTTTTGAAAGGAAAATCAAATGAACTGGAGCGCAAAAACAATGGATTTCAAATCGGGCCGACGAATCGTGTCGTGTAAATCAGCCTTTAGCCATGATCAACAGCAGGCTTTATTTTGATACTGAATCTAGTAGTGAAAGCTGAACCACCTTGAAGTAGTTAATTATCATTTAATTGTTTTGAAAACTTGCCAAAAAATGCATGGAATACCTCTTCTTAATCTAGTAATATCAAACACACGAAAAAGACATGTACAATTGAGTTGATGATGATGACTATATTTTGAACCACTGGCATGGTTAGCCAAGCGGTTAGTGCGCCGGCCTGTCCCTATCCGAGCGCTCGGATCGTTTGTTTGATGTGTTGTTGTCTGCTATGCCACGAGGGTTTTTTCTCTGGGTTCTCCGGTTTTTCCTCCCTCAGCAAAAATTCAACATGTGAGTTGAGTAATATATGAAAAATATTCAATGTAGAGGTAGTGAGTGTGAGAGTATAGAGTCCCCCCAATAAATGCGCAAGCGCTACAAGACATGGACACTTAAATAAATAAACAGTTATTATTGTCCAAAAATCTTCCTACAAACTGGATCTATTCCTTGCTCCAAATTGTTGAAAACGCTTTAATTATTGTTACGTCAAACGTTTACCCATATGATTGTTACGATCGCTGAAAAATGTGTTCAGCGATCATAACGGTCCTATATGAAAACCACACTAGTTAGTGATCGCTGAGATTGATTTCATTTTTCAGCGACCTTAGCGATCCCAGCGATTATAGTACCCTGGGAGCCAGAGCTTGTATCGCTTTACGTTGCGTTTTGTCAATAATTATCTGGGCCCTCTGGTGAGGTGGGGAGCGAAATAACACTCTGGCACCCAGGGTACGAATGGAAAGAAAGCCTTAAAAGAGCACTCTGGCGCAATTCTAGACCATTAACTTATAGGAAAGCAATTAATGCATTTTCCTTCAGCCAGAAATTTTATTCTGGTTTAGCAGTCTGTCTGAGGCCCCAGACCCGAGATTTGCATAAAATCATCATCTTCAAATCATAACTTTATCAGTTATGGAATATACTCAAAGAAGTAGTATAGCAGACACGATTATTTAACAAACTGATAAACTAAAGCATTATAACAACTATTACAATGAATAAATACAATTTTTATACATATCAGCCTGTGCCTTCCAAAAAGCCACGGAATGGAAAGCCAAGGACGTCGGATGAGGGATCTACTAAACCTGTTGTACCGTTAACATATCTTATGAGTTCTCCTAAACCAGATCATAGAACGACTAGAAATAACAGCTATACTATAGCAGTAGGTATGAAATCATAAACTAAATATAAATTGTACTAACATTTTAAAACTCTTCAACATAAATGTTTTATAAGTATTTGCCCAAAGGGTTAATTAAAATTACGCTTGAACGTTGCAACCATGCTGTGTCCACCCTCCCCTCCCCTACTGAGCTGGATATTCCAAGCCCAAAGATGGCGGCCATGACAAAACGTGTTTGTGACGTCACTCATCATGGCCGCCATTTTTGTTATATAGGTTTCATGAGGAATGATTGACTAAATTTCTAAGGGAGCGTTCATTTATTATGCCTCGGATTGGGCTGGAGGAAAATTAGCAGAAAGCGGGAAAAAAATCACAGCCCCTCCTACTATCACAAACTTTTTCACATAGCCCAAACCTATTATCAAAGACAATATTACAACCCCCCCCCCCCCCACACACACACACACACACACACACACACCTCAAAAAAAAGTGTTATAATATTAAAATGTTAATATCACATCAGTCGACTTGTATTGGATTTCAATAAAGCCGGACAGTTGATCTCTTTGTAGCTGATCTTCCTGATCAGACCGAACTGTCCATTTCGGTCTAGTTCAGTCCAGTTGTAGTCGCCAAATGACTTTGCCTGTTTGAGTAACTTCTTCCTTTGTCTTTCTCTGGCTCGCATTAAAGCACAAGCTTTCAACTCCTCCAAATGTTTCACATACAATTTGACATGTTCTTCGTCGACAATGTATTTGGCTGCAAAATCTTTGATTTCTTTGTCATTTAATTGGAAATAATAATTTCATCATTTCCAAACAGTTTCTTTAAATTATTTTGCTCTCGTGGCAAACTGATCAACTGGCCTCGGCTGACCATCAAATGTATCGGTGGGTGTCCTAAAAACGTCCATGTAATGACCTTCATTATCCTTATCGGGATGATGTTCTGGAAGTCTATACATGACTGGGCCTTGCCATTCTGTGTCTTTACACCAATTGCAATCCGCACGAACATCATTCCTTTTCTTTGCATACATCCTTGACAAATTCCATTTAAAGCTCACCAACTCTATAATGTTCTTTGATAAACTTCATAATTTTGGCACAATAAAAATATCCTGGAGTTTCCGTCTGAGCTACACCAGAATTTTTGTTGAACTGGTTTGTCTACACTCCATATTTTACTTTTCGATCCCCCCCTTCTCAGCTAAAAAGTATTAAGAAGCCCACCCCTTGTTGAGCAATTATTTTCTGAAGCCCCCCTTAATTTTCCTCCAGCCCACCCCGAGGCATAATTAATGAACGCTCCCTAATGACGATAAAAGTAAATTATAATAACATGAATAATTCTTAATGATGATATCAATGCAGTTGATAATTATAATGAATTGATAATGATCTCGTGTTTTTGTGAATTTCAAATTATTTCCTTAAAATTAAACTCTGATAATCTTACACTTCGAACGTCGATGAAAAGCTAACATGCTAAAGAGCTAATGACCGCAACTCCCATTTTACAGACCAGGAATTGAGGTTTAAAATTTGATTTCTGAGGGCTTCTTTCGAAACTCACGGTGAATAGGAAAACTGACTTGACTGAGAATAAATGTCTTAAACTGCTTTCTTTAAACAGATCTAAATCCACACGATGAGCAAGAAAGTGAAAAAGAAACCGGTTTCCAAACAGAACCAGAAATGGTTGAAGTTAGAAGACCGTCACGTGACTCTCAGTACTACGATGACATGATATCCCGGATAAATGAGCAATTGACACAAGCAGTTGAAAGCGGTCAAAGTCCATATGCCATATATGGCATGAGTGAAGATGACGAACATGAGTGGTGCTGACGCACACTTTTGAACCCGGCTATTTCCATAGCAACGGAATATCCAATAAAATTGGAGAAGCGATCAAAATTGGGAATGCCCAAATCGAGAGGATAATCGGAGTGACAGATTAAGACGAGATGTATCTTACATCAACGATCACGAAATGCTGGACATTATTGTACGTGGTTATTTCATATTAAAAAAGGATATCGAATTAGTAGAATCAAATTGCACCAAAATTTAAATGAAGAGATTTGTAAGTAAGAGCTCAACTTGCTGATGGAAAATTCTTCCACGGTATAGTCAGGAACATGCAACAACAGTCGATACCGCCATTTTGAACCTAGTGTTGTTGTTGCGATATAAACAACTACATAAAAGTGAGCTGAACATCAGAAACTTAGTATGAAAATCGCCGTTCCTAGCTAAAGCTATATATATATTTTATAACTACGACCAGAGAACTGGTCTTATAATATTAAAAAAAAGAGGATTCATGAGGGATCCTCTTTATAAACGAAGAATCAATTATTCGATATAAATTATCTCAATGCCATGTGGTGTTTAATATATATACAATATATATATATATTTGAAAGTATTTGCTGAGAATGCATATATATGATATATGTTCTTTGGACTTTCAGTTTATCACCCTCCTGGGAAACTAAGAGTATTATTCTGTCGATTGTTTCTCACTCTCTCACCTGGGATCAGCCGGTCTATTATTATAACCTATACCGGAAGTCAAAATTCTTTATACGGCGGTTTTGTGGTTGTAATTTGGCTTTATGTACTTGATGCTAATCAGAAACGAGATTAATTTCGACTTTCGGATCATATTCTAAACGACAACGTTCCTATGGATTTCTGTTTGTTTGTTTGTTTGTTTGTTTGTTTGTTTGTTTGTTTAATTGTTTGTCTGTTTTTGTTTGTCTGTTTGTTTGTTTGTCCGTTTGTTTGTTTGTTTGTTAGGTTCGGGAGTTTTATGGCGGGTTTTGGACAGTTTTCAGGATCAAAAAAGCATGCACAAAACAAAAATATTTGATGATCAAGGTAAAATATCCTTGTAGCGCATTTTACTTTCATTGACAAATAGTTTTTATGATTTTTTTTAAAGGGCACTTGGATGAAAATAAACTAAAATTGGAAATGACTTGAAACTAAAGTAAAACCTATCTGTACAGACGACTCCCAATAATCACCAAAAGCAACATTTTCTTTACATTCAAACGAGACGAATAGAAACTGTCAAGTATTAGCGTTAAAATTGTGAGTAAATGACGTCATTTACTAAACCCTATTGTTCTTGTAGACTTTATATCAAAATTTCTCTTTGATAATGAGCTTGAAATTTGAAGATTTTGAAGATTTTTGGACAGCGGACAGCTATTTTATACATTCATCTTCATATAGAAATAATCAGTTTCCAATTTTCATCCATTTTCGTCCAAGTGGGCCTTTAATCCCTAAAGTATCCGAAACAAATCAGTAGTCCACCATAAAACCCTGAACTTGTCCTATAAGCTGACATTTGATCGATATCATTTACGTCCCAGTTTATATGATCCCCCTGGTATTTCACCGAGAGGCGTAAAGTCCACGCGACACATTTTTACACTTCAATAACTTCATTTCCTGATTGTTCAAAGATAAATATATCATAGTAAATGTTCCCAATGAATCAGGCATAAAAACAATCATTAATTTTAGATTAGAAAAACTCCATCACAAAAAGCAATAGACGTTGCAAAGCATAAAACAAGAAGTCGAGAAGTTATTGATTGCAGTGTAACTAATCAATATCATAGCGTAAAATAAAAGTTCGGAGAACCTTATGAAGACACTTGAAACAAATTTTATCGGAATGATAATTGATAACTTTAGCAATCGATATCCTCTTGTCTTCAGAAAATTAAACTAGACTCAGATGATTATGTTAGTTTATTTTATATAACAAGTGATCATAAAAATGAGATACCGATGACAATATAATTAGCGAGTTAATTTTCCATTGAAGTGGTTACTTGTACGGTTTTCTACAATAACATTTATCTTACTTTATAGAAAATAAAAGAAGCATTCTTTCTACGCAGAAAATTGTACTTGACCCAGTTCTTAAAACCTAAGACATACAGTTAACCGTCATATAGCCGGATTTCAGGGGCGGATCCAGGATTATCTTCAGGAGGGGGTGCACCATCATATAAATTGGAAACTGCCGAGAGGATATTTTGGAAAGATATTCAGAGAAAAAAGAGGACTCAAAGTCGTCTCAGGAGGGGGTGCGCACCCCCTGCACCCCTCCCCTAAAGTCCGCCCCTGGATTTTTAACCATCAGCCGTCTTAGCTACTACCCCAGTTAGACTGATTCCATAAATCGGTATGTTCGTTCCTGGGCTTCCTGTGGTGGTCGCTCTCCTAACGACCAAAGGAGGAAAAACTACGACTTATGAAACCAGTCTAGTACATATAGGTGAGACCCTCTACAATCATTGCCTTAATTGGTAGAATTATAGGCTTTTATAACGCGCGCGCAGTCGATCATACAGAGAATAAGGCTTGTAAGTGTGACGTCACATATCTTCTTTAGGTCAGGCGGCAGACCATCATACTAAAAGAGTGGAACTGGTATTGATGTCTGCGAAATGTGCTTGCGACTTGAGGTTATTTTAGTAAGAGAAGGTCGACGCCATCACGCGCGCAAACAAAGATTGCCGGGGAGAAACGGAATTAAGAATTTACATGAAAATCTACAAATCGTGCTAACAAACAATGACAACGATCGATCGTAGTTTTTTTAGGTTCAGCAGTTGGGAAACATTTCCTTTGAATCTTCGATCTTCACCACAGCTTTTCCCAGCTTCTTCAGGGTATAAAGAAGATCTTGCCCTTGCAGATTCCAAACTCTTTGCTTTCGTAGCATTTGAAGAACTGCATGTTTCACATCTGTGCACATATGGTCGTTGAGTCTCAAGGTTTCAGCTATGTTGTAGGTACACTGAATGATGTTAACGGCACAGTCATCAAGGGCGTCTGAATTTTAATTGAGATAAATATCGTTAACCAAAAGACCATAATACTAAGAGAACGAAACTCGCGGATCGATGTCTGCGCGATGTGCTTCGTGCTTAAGGAATTCTGTCAGCTTCCTGAAAAAAAAACTTAAATGCCAAGCACATCGCACAGACATCAATACCAGTTCCGCTCTCTTAGTACTAGCTATTTCATTTCATTTCTTTTTTTTTTTTTTAATGAATTCTGAATATGAGATTAAGCTAGTTATATAAGGATGTAAAGAAAGTCTGAATTAGTTAACTTAGCTAATTAATTAATTAATTGTTTAAATTTAGTTTTTGTGAAGTACAGCGCCTAACTTTCCATGCGCTATTAACATATGCATGGTGTCAGGGTATCATTCTATTGAGAAGGATATTAGTGACCTAGCTGCGTAGCAAGCGTTTCTTTGAGAGGGAAGGGGGAGAGAATTGAGTTTCCTGTGTAAGCAGACGGGGACTTGGGGGGAGGGAGATGAAAGGAGACAACGTTTCCTCCCTTCCCCTAAGTTTCAATTTCTATGATTTTACAGTCAAGTTTACGAATGCACAATCCCGGGAATTTTTCCCGTAAATGAACGGGCCCGTTAAGTTATCGGGCCTTTGACGGGCCCCCGGTCTCCATATGTAAACGTCTCACTCGAAAATCATTTAAAGCTAGACAAAAGTACGGCATGGCTGTACTCTATACTCTATTCCTTGAAAATGATGGCAGAAGCATCAAAGACTCAGTTTTCAGGCATTCGCGCAATATGCTCTTCACAAGCCACTTGCAATACCTTACATTCTCAGTTAAACAAGGCATAGTAAGTTTAGAGTCAACAGGTTGTCCTTCGCATGAGAGCAAGATAAGGAGACTGATCGAGACAAGCGCGTCACGTTATGACGTTTTGCCCGCCAGCATATAGAGCGGGAACCTGACTTCTGACAAATGGTACACGAGTGTATCGGAACATGCAACCGGGGAAAAGTGGATTACCGATGATTACTTAATTAAAAAGACGGAGTTTTCCGGAACTTTCCGATCGAAATTACACATTTGTTTTCTAATCGGAATTTCCGTCCTCAGTCTCCTGACAGAAAATCACGGCAGGATAGCCATTACAGTGCACATTCCAGGTTGATCTCAATACTTTTATGAATTCTCGTTTTTTCAATATATTTTGTTAACAATTGTGATTCTTTTTATTCAATTCACTATGTCTATGATAGAGTACAACTTATAACTACAATAGTTTGCCCAAAATTAATGGTCACCTCAACCATTTCTTAGAACCATTCACCATTTTGAAAATAGTTATGGTGTTCAAGCAACATGGATTCCAAGTTTATCATGACAAATTTCGTTGTCGTGACAACCATCTGTTGCTTTACTGCTCATTTGTTTTATCATGGTTACCATTACTAATGGCAACTCCCAGTATTGCCATGGAAATCATCCACATTACCATGTCAACTACCTGTTGCCATAACAACAGGATTGCCATGGCAGCCTTGCACCACCATATCATAATAGACAACTTGGAAACGCTCTTTGAAATTCCATAAAATTGTTACAGCATTGTGGATAATTTCCAAGTTGCTATGACAACTTGTTGCTATGGAGACTTAATGGAATATGCAAGACAAATTTGAAAGATATTTGCATGTGACAAGATCTGCAATGTCTAGAAAGTGAAAAGAAAGTCGATATGTAGAATGGTTGGAAAATGTGTGAACATTTGATGTCATCCCTTAGAATCATTGGTTGAGTTTAGTGGCTCTCTTAGAAACTGGTCAAATTAGCATTTACACCTCTCAGTAAGGTGGTAGACACAATATTAGAAACCAAAAAGGGAGGGTCATATTCATAGTGGCATATAAACATATAAATCGTGAATTAGGGCTTGGATATTTCAAACTCTTGGTCAAAATGGTAAATAATGTCTACCTATTACTTCTACACATCTAATTATCCTCCCTAACTAATCTTTAACCAGTTCTTCAAAGATCTAAAGTGGACATGCAAGATCAGGTACCTGAAAAACTGTTTCTATTGATTATCAGACACACAATTCAGTACTATAGATATTTAACCAGTCTTTTGGGAACCTGAGATTAAAGTTATGTAGTTATTTTCTCAGAGATGACAATGAGGTCTGAAGGGATGTTCACAAAAACAGCTTAAGTGACTAATTGGATATTTTTTCAAGTTTTCTCAAACAAGTCAAAATGGTATGAATAGACTTTCCTAAGGACAAGTTTATGAAAACTTAAAAAAATAATAGAGCTAGTGGTCGCTTAAGCTGTTTTCCCTGGTATCCCTTCATTTCGACTGTAAAAGGCTATACAGTAATATTAGATTCATTAACAGCTGCACTTGTCTTGGTTTGGTTGTTGGTCTGTGTTGAGTGCATTGGCTGGTCTTCCTGTCATTGGTTTGTGCTGGACACCAGACTCTGCAGCATTGAGATCCAAGCTATAAAAAATAATACAAAGTAAACATCAAAAGACTGACAGTCACCTCTTAACAAGGGCCAGCATTTTTTGCCCCCACAATTGATCCAGTCCATACACTCTAAATATTAAAACCTCTGTATACACAAGTGTCACCTCTCTACAATGGCCCCACAATCTGCCCTCCCCCACCCACCCACCCAGGGTTTGCCTTGTGGATAGGTTCTTGTCTGCACAGTTTACTCCCAAAATTTAAGGGGTCCTCATGAAAGTGGCCTAAGTGACTTTTTGCTGTGCTTAGACATCTCTTCAATTGGTCCAGACAACCATGTTCTGATGAAGAACCCCTTCAGTTGTATGATGTTTAATTTCCACATTCAGTTAAATATTATTGAGAAACCACCTCAATTAAATGACTCATTTTTGTATATAAATGGTGGTCCCTTTATGAAGGTTTTTGTGTCTGTACAGAATAATTATGTTAGAATACATGTACATGTTTGCTTATCAATATATTATGTAGACAACATACCTGCCATCCTGGATATTTTGATAAATCTTTTTAGCAGTTTCTAAGAAGGCATCTTCCACATTTTCACCCCTGAAAAAGAAACAGCACAAAATGTATTTGGTATTTAAGTTAGGTTATTTCTTAGTAATCAAGATGGAATGTTAAAAACAAGTCAGTGAACACACTACACTTGTACATGTTACAGTATTTTACAAAGATGATGATGATAATGATGATGGTGTTGGTGGTAGTCATACATGTACAAAATACAAAGAGTTATTTGTAGATATCTTTAGAAATGACAAAACAAACTAAAAACATGATGACAATAACCATTGATGATGACAATAACCATTTTGACACTGTCAGAATAATTGAACATGTAGAAAAACAATGTACATGTAGGAGAGATGCCAGCAGTCCAGTAATTAATAACTTATCATGTACATGCAAATGTAATTCTGTTGAGAATTCTAGCTCCAAATAGTGTGGAATATCCCTTGGTTACTTATAACAACTATATTGTTGCAATTTTGTGATTCTCACTTACGTTTTTGCACTAGCTTCACAAAATAACAAACCTGAGGATGGAAGATAAGAACAGAAATAAGCACATAAACATGCATGAAATAAAAAGAAATAAATTTAAACATCGATTATATATTAAGTACTGTTCTTGTGCTTACCATTCTCTTCAGCAAATTGTTTAGCTTCTTCATAAGTTACATCTCTCTGCAAAAGAATTTCAACATGACAAGTTTTCATTGTCTAGTTTATATACTAGATCACTGCATGCTGAAGCTGAATCACTAATGTACAGAACACAAACAACAAGGCCATAAATTTATAGTATTGTATACCCGGGGGGGGGGGGGGGGGACTCCTATATATAAGAGGACGGGGATGCTCGTTGGAAATTTTGAAAATGACCCCTAAAAGGTACCTGAGTGGGAGTGGCAACAATTGATTTCTATCCCTAAAAGGTACCAATTCAAAACAATAATAAAGAATTAAAGCAATGAAACACTTTGTTATCGATGTGCCGTTTGAAGATTCAATTCAGATCATCGAAATCGTCCCTTTCATGCTTATTTTAGGTCGTTTATTTACCCAAAACAGTCCCTAAAAGTCCACTTAAGTCTGAGAGACCCTAAAAGGTACCAGATTGCAGATTTTGACCCCTAAAAGGTACGACGAGCATCCCCGTCCATTTACGATCGGAGTCCCCCCCCCACCCCCGGGATTGTATACAGAACTACTAACATACATGTGTAAAGGGCAATCAATGCATTAATTAATGAATAGCAATATTATTATTTATTAAGAGGAGATTTTTTTCATTGACGAGCAATAATGGCAAAAAGTGCCAAAACACTCAAATGATCAACACTCAAATCCTTTTTCTACTGGTTAAAAACTGATGTACCAAGATAAAATACTTGTTTAAAACAGATTTTTGAACTGTACAAAGAAGTTGTGTTGGGATTAAGCTTTTTCAAGCTGAATATAATGAAAACATACAGAAAATGAGCAAATGAAGGCCTAAACCTCATTTTCGATCCAAATTTTTGCTTTGGATTAACACATTGATTCAACTTTCATTGGCCAAAACTACTTACAAACAACTTAAACTTTCTGACAGAAATGATTTTAGTTTTGTACAACAGCTATTCTTCAACTCAGGAGTTTTTGTCATTCACTGCTCAAACTTGAAAAAGATGCCCTCTTAATACACTGGTAATGCACAAAGTTTTGTCCTAAATAATAAATGTACAAGAATGAACAACTTGTATGGTCTTGATCTTTACCTGGGCATCTAGATCAGACTTGTTACCAATAAGAAATATTACCTGTGGATAAAAAACAGAAAACCAACTTTATAATTGAAGGCCTTTACAATTGAAGACATCATTACAAAAACAATGTACAATATAACTGTGATCAAATAGTAAATTCTCCCTTACATTTCTTTATCAACAGAGGAGAAGTTGACTTTTGATCATAGTTCGATCACTTACATTGTTTGGAGGGACCTCTTCAATTCTTACATTTACCAAACTGACTACATTCACCATCATCAGCCTTCAGTGAGGCTTTGACTATTCCTCAAATTGTCTATAAAAAAAACTTACTGTATTTGGGTTTGTAAGGTTTCTAGCATCTGTTAGCCAGCTACTCAAATGGTTGTAAGTACTTCTCCTTCAAAAACAATAAGAAGAAATACTGTTAGTACAAAGATCACCCAACAACTAATAAGCTACATGTATTTCAATCACTGCACAATTGTTTGGAAGAAATGAAACATGACATTGTTCAAATTAGATAATTATGTGTGTCTGTGTCAACATGTGAAGTTTGCTTGGAAAAAACCTGAGCCCAGACAGCGTTTGAACTTGTGACCTTCTGAGTACCAATCAGACAATCTAACCACTAACTATAAAGTAACTAAAGCTACTCTGGCTCCTGTGGTGATCAAGGTCATAAGTTTGGCATCATTTGTACTCAGATCATGCTATTCAATAACCTGAGTGGAATGATTTGTGAAGAACTACAATTCATATTTGGGCTCAGATTTTTTGTGAGCAAATTGTATACTTGTTGACACAAACACACTTATCTAATATCTTTCCAAGTGACAAGATATATTTTTCAAATTATTACAGATTAAGAAGACAGTTGTCAAGGCTGCCACTTATGCATTCAGCCAATATCTAAAATGACTACTGGTTTTGTTATCCATAGGGAATTAACATCTATCTATCATTTTTGTCTTGGAAAACTAATTGTCAAGCATCTATAATATACATTATTTAATTACAAATTATGGTCTTCTTTTATTATTAGTGACAATTTCTATTGATAGAATTGAAAAGTGTAACGTTAATATGTTTTGAAGTACATGTAGAGGGATAACCAGAAATAGTATTTGTACATCACATAGCCATATAAACAAGTGGGAAATATTTATTTTATCAGCACGAATGGCAGAATGACACAAAAGTAAATGTAAATTCTCAAGATGACTATCTATGTAGCTGGGCATTGTGGCTGGTTACAAGCCCTTAGTGACAACCCTGATATAAGCATAGTACAGTATTAATTAATTAATTAATAATGGGCAACATACATATATAACTAGTTACATACCTTGTGATATCATATACCATGAGAGCACCAGCTGCACCTCTGTAGTAACTTCTTGTAACAGCTCTGTAATCAATTACAATGTACACATCAACTATCCACTTTTAAAAATCAAGCAAGATAATGTACAGTACAGTACACATGTATACAGTCAGTTGAATCCCAGTAACCCGAACCTTCAGTAACTCAAAGTTCGTAATAACTAAATCCTAAATGGATTCCCCTCTGCAGATTTGCACCATACATTTCCTGTAATTTTATCTTTGATAACTGGAACTTCTGATAACTCAATAAATCTTTTTTATTTCCCTTGAAGCTAGGTTATTAGGTGTTGGTCAACAGTGTCTACAGTGCACACGTGTTCAGTATACCTAAATCTTTCTTGTCCAGCTGTGTCCCAAATCTGAAGTTTGATTTTTTGACCAGCAACTTCTATAATTCTTGTACCAAACTCTACTCCAATGGTATGAGGACAATCTGCCATAACTGTGAGGAAAACACAAATAACTTTATATTGGAGTACAAAAGAGGTAACAACTAGGTGATTATACAAACTGTAATCGGGTATCAATTTAAAACTTTAAAACAGTTATCAGTGAATAACAATTGAGTTCCACAAAACACATTTTTCGTAAGATACAGTATAATATATTTAATGCAATCTCCATCATCTAGAGACTTGCTAAATTACAATACTGGAGCTTAATTCATACAAACATGAATCAGTATACAGTGGCTGTGTTTTCACTAGGACAATTTAGACTAGTTTAACTCAGAAACTCCGGAAATACAGTGAAAACAGCCTAGAAAAAGTTAAGCGAGTTAAAAATGCAGAGTGTTTTCACTTGTAAAATTGTCGCTAAAACACCGGAAATCGCGTCCAAGTTAGACTACCTAGCAAGATGGTTTAACTTGTCCTCCTAGCTCAAACAACCAATGGGAGCACACTAGTTGACAGATATCTGTCTCATTATTTACTTAATGCCTGTTATCATACAACAGACAACCCTAGAATCGTTCTTAAAGAAGAGAATATTGTATATTTTAAAGAATAATTCCTCCTTTTTAACTTAATAGACCATTATTTCTTATGGAGAGTTGTTAAAATTTGTATTTTTTTGACTGCTTGCTTTGGAAATGACCGTTGGTAATTAGATCCATTCATGTAATGGCACCACAAACTTTGCTAGTGAAAACACTGGAAAAGTTGCACTAGTCTAAAGTTGGTCTGTACACAAACACCTAAAGGAATGTTAAGCTAGTAAAATGTCCTAGTGAAAACACAGCCAGTATACTGTATTAGGAAAATACCTTAAGTTTAGAAAGTTGTACTAGAAAGGTCAAAAGTTCAAACTCTTCAGGAAATAGTGATATTCTCTTGTGCAATCAAAGTTTTAACATCCATAATGCTTTAAAATTATATATAATTGTAATTCTTTGCAATAAAGTACACTTTGAGTGTAATATCATTAAGAAAAGGAAAACCTTTTGTGTGTACTGAGTTTCAGAAGGATTAACAAAGAACAGACTATAGTACCATAACTGAACAGGAAGTTGAAGATGTTGTCTTAAGGGTTTGTGAACATAAAGCATCAATTTGGCATTCAATTAAGCATAATAATTATGCTTTCAATGCTTTACATTCATGGTCCCTTAGGAAAGCATCAGCCTTATTCTTCAACTTCCTGTTCAGTTATGGTAGTATACTGTAGCCTGTTCTTCGTTCAACAATTATTATTGTTCAATTCACATGGTTGCAATAAATTATAACTTACATTTCTTTTCTGTGAATTGGTGAAGAAGACAAGACTTGCCTACACCCATATCACCTGCAATTATAAATTATATAAATGTATGTGTTAGTATACATGTATATACAATGAGTCATAAAATGGTTTCGAGTGGAATAATGTGGAATATCCCACAAATCACTTGTACAGTATTTTCAGGGTATACACAAGCCTTTAGGTGAGCACTTAATTGTGAATACAAAGAAAATATGTCAAGTGACAAGTGGGATATCCACGGTATGTGCCACCAGAAACCATTGTAAAGTATTTATAACAGTACTATAGATTTTGTTCAACACCATAGAAACTACAACCAATTGCCACAACGTCTCATGGGAATTAGAATTGAATACTGCCAAATATACAATGGATTTCCTGCTTTCTGATTATAGTTGTATTTTCTATGGTATGGGATAAATACTGTATATGCTTAGTGATAAACATTATACAGTGTTCATTCTATGCTTGGAGTGGGATGAGTCCCTCTGCCAATGAAATTTGGGGGCATTTGGTGATAAATGGGGAACATTTTCCCTTTGATATATTTTCTTTGCATTTTATGTAATAATTGTGTTTTGTTCATCTCATTTTCACTTCACAAGTTTTTTTTTTCACCATGTTGTTTAAAGTGTACACCAAGTGTGCCAGTACATTGACACTGCCATCTTCTCTAGGCTACATTGTACAAGCACACTCAATCCTCCATGTACTGTATACTCTATGGAAAGTGAAAGTTTACTTATGAAATAATAAGCTGACTATGCAAAACTGTGGCTGTAGAGTTCCAAAGGAAATAATAAATTTACTAAAATGAAGCAGTAGTAGTGATTTAAGATACAAAAGTAGATACAATGTAACTGATAGTTTGTCTCAATGTTTTCAAATTTGGATGGATTTTAGTTTTAGTCTGTGAATTCCTAATGTGAACTTGAATGCAGATTTTATTGCTTTGAAATAGGGTCATTACTAAGAAATGAAAATATCAGGAATCTGTTATTGAGAAAACAAGAAGGCAATCAAATTATGACATACATGTACATAATATTTACACGTCATATTCAAGAATGATTAAAATTCTCATATAAACAAAGGCAATATTCGCCCTGGGATGTGTCTGTGAATGCTTAAATGATCCAAATTTGAAAAGAACTTTAGAACAACTTGAATCCAACAATTATTTGCAAAAGAAAAGAGAGCAGCTAATTTAATTGAGGACTAATTCGATTTTTTGTTTAAACTACACTAGAATTGCTTCTGCTAAAATTTATTTTTCAGTACTCTACAAGAGCAGAAAGTAAGCTTACACTTAACTCAATTTTACGTTTAACATTCTCTAATATAATGAATTTAAAGAAAAAATAAAAACCTTTTTTGTAATATTTCTTCTCCAAGCAGACAAGTTTCTTTCAAATCGAACAAACTTGTCGCAAATGAATGACAAAATGTACAAATTTTTCGATGTTTGGTAACCTAATACGCTGTGTTTTTGGTACTGGCACAAGACAATCTTACCTATAATAATATACTTGAATATATAGGAATAATTATACGGCCCTGTCGCTGCCATCTTTGCGACCTGGATAAAGAAATGACATGTACAAATAAGTGGAGAATATTTTTTTCTAGATGACATCAAATTCGAGTCGTAACATCACCAGAGTTTTGTCAGACTGAAACTTTGGCGCCAAAGACCTAGATTGATTTGAATTTGATAAAGTTTATAGACAGTTCAAATAACTGGGTTTTTGGAGGGTAAGAATACGTGGCAAAGAAATGCGTCATCGTTCAATTAAATTAGAATAAAGAGACCCATTACACGTGTGGATTTGCTAAACTAGCTGATCCCTTGCACGAACTGTACCCACCCCCCATCGAACAATCATCGCGACTGTTAACAACCAAAAATTACAAAAACTCACAGATTGACACCCTCAAATAAATGCTAAAGGGATGTACTTTGTAGATGTGCAGACCATTTAAGGCTCACCTGGTCGAAGAATCGCAAATGTGAGAAAAAATCCGGAAGAAGATACAAGAAAAGATGGCGGATCTCGTGATTCCGTATTTGATGACAGTGAAAGTGGTGCATTATGGGGGATTTATTAGATACCGACGGCTTTACGATAGTTAGTCGGATTTGATGATCATAAATGTCATAGTTTTATTATTCAAAAATTGATTAAAAAAATAATTAATAAGAACAAGATTATAAACAATAAATTACAATCTAGAGAGCTATTGTAAATCACTTTGTTACGCAAATACATTTGTTTATTTCTACTGATCAATAAAATACAAGTCAAAACAAAAAAAATACTAGCTAGTAAGATTGAAAGAAAAAAGGTTGCCACAGGAAAGTCTCCTCAAGAAGAATTTTGTTCATTTTTAGACTAAATACTAGTCTCGGGGGACAGGGGAGGGGGGTGGGGGGTGGGGGGCGGCGGACAATTAGAGTATTTTTCGGGTGTGGTGTCCCAGACCTAAAATTTTAGTTTTCCATATCCTATCTGATTCTAGACAGGCTAAAGCTAACAACTCTACTGAAATGTATATCCGTTCCCTGAATTTTTTTGTTGAATTGAAAGCATGCTTTAATGTAAGGGGCCAAGATGACGTAAACTGATTTATTGCGGAAACCATACACCAAAACGCCGTACCCTATTGCAGACTAAAAAGGTAAAAAAATACCGTACCCTCGACCTTAGTATATATAGTATATAGTTACGATCCCGGGAAGGAGAGGGGAGGGGAGTACCCCTCCCCTCTCCTTCCCGGGATCGTAACCCTCGGCCAAATTCCGAATATCTAACCGACTTAGTCGATAATATAACGATGAATTATTGATTACATCCTCCCACACGGATGTACATTGGTCACCCTGTGTATTCAGCATGCAAGGAAGGGTTCACAACATGGCGATCAGAAGAAAGATTATCTTCTGCCAAATGGTCGCTTTTACTCGTCTGATATCACACAAACCATGAGCTCCGTTTGGAAGCGACTCCAAAGGGTTGGCAAAGACGCCAGCAAATTTCAGTTCACGGCTTCGTACGAGTCTCTAACTGTGGAATGTTCGAAGGATGGAAAATGGTGAGAAAACGGATCTGTTGAAATGTCTTCTCAAATTTTAATGATGATATTCTCTGATTTAATTTGCTAGTGATTCTAGTTAACAGATAAACAGTTAAACTGTGTATCCACCTGATTTGCGATATAAAGTAGCATTTATATGAATCGTTAAACCCTTTTGGATTCGTTTTACAGAAAAAACAACGACTTGAAGATCTTGGAGGTGTTGTGCAAAGCTTATTTTGTTATTCACATTTCTCAATCTCTAAACCTCGAACCTAGCATAGATTTTCTGCTTTTTATTCTCAAATCCTAGGACTCACTAATCCGGTGTTGATTTATTTTGTTAGTTATTAGATATTAATCCTTTATACTTTGTCTTGTAAATAAGCTTTTAAAACTTATAATATTTTGGTATATTAGAGTACATGCAGTAATCCACGTTTTCCAGACAGTCTTCCACTTCTTTCTTTACATTTGTTTACGTCAATATTTGATAACCTTTAATCCTCAAGTAATACCTTCGGCTTTTAAAAGTTGTTTTTATTTAATTTGTCTTTTTAAAGATGTAATCACATGACTGATTTGTGCCTTTCATTTTTCCATAGTGTATTTATCCACTTATACTCTTATTCATTCACTTTTTAAACCAGCTATCTCTCACTTTCATAAGTGATCCTCTTCCTGAATTATTTTATGTTATACCATTCTATTCAATTGTTTGCATTCTTATTGGTGTCCAGGTTTCATAAATTGTGCTTGTATACATTGGCCTCACTTTAATTCATTAATTTATCATGATATTTCAAAGATCTTAATGTACAAATATGTGCTATATGCTGTCAGTGGTTTAACACTATTTTTGGTTTCAAATATTCAAATCAGTTACATGTACATGTACTAACTGTAGTTATAATTAACTGTTTTTTGTTCTGAATGTACAAATATACATGTACTATATGCTATGGTTTGAGACTATTTTCAGTTTCAAATGTTCAAATCAGTTAGATTTTCCCATTCCATTAGACCACAATCTAGGACTCACAATTAGCAAATAAATATCAAACTAGTGTGAAAGTTTATATATTTCAAACCATGATATATGCATCAATGAATTCATTCTTGTTCCTTACCAAGCTATTCATTATTGTTTCATATGTCAACCTTTCTATTTTTAAGCATTTAAAATAATGTTTCTTCCTGCTAGCTGAGATATTTATTAGACTAGATTTACAATATTTAGAATACTGATAATATTGATAATACTGTAATTGGCAAATTAAACATTCACAAATTCATACATGTAAATATATTTTAGAACAAGCACAATTCTTGTTATATACTGTAGTTATAATTTAATTATAAATTAACTGTTTTTTTTAAATGTGGAAAACGTGTGATGACCACATCAATGGATAATATTTTACTTGATATTAAATTATTCATAACTGAGGTTCAACTGTTATTATTATTACTATTAATAATAGTTCTTATTCAGCATGTTTTTAGTTTATAAACATAATTTTTGTCAAGGACATGGCAATATTATCCAGCTTATCATGAAAATAGTTGGGTTTAAAATTGTGTCAATCAGTATTACCTGGAGTCAAGTCTCGAGCTGGTTTGGGGGGATTTTTCAATATTGAAAAATGGCCAATTCATGCTAATTCTAAAACAATACTATATAATTCTTCTGGGTATGACCAGAAACTTATAATCAAATTAAGTTCAGATATGTACATTAAATTTGTAGTTATTTGTGAATGATATGAAGAACACTGGAGAATCATACATGTTGTACATACTGAATTTTTTACCTTATATTGATTATGTCAAATTATTCCTGTCCAATACTCAAAGCCTGGCCATGGTTTCCTGCATGTTTTTATTTAATATATAATCATTAGCATATTACAGGCACTCTGATTGGTCGAACGACCATGTGTGATTAGAGTACACACACATAGATGGCGTCATCGAATCTTACGCGTGCTCTGATTGGTTGGAATGTTTCGATAAATATTATATAAAACAGATAGATTCCATTTTTCCGTGCATCTCTACTCTAATCGATGCACAGAAGACATCAAAATGTGGTGAGAACAACAGTCACACCTCTCGACTTTGTCTCGTGGCATACTTTTTTGTTCTACCACATTTTGACGTCATCTGTGCATCGATTAGAGTACAGACGCACGGAAAAATGGAATCTATTTGTTAAATAAACAAATTAAAGTATTGTTTTCACTTATACCTTTAAGCAACAACCAGCTGTCAGGAGATCTTTTAGTGCTCCCAGGTTCTCATGGACGCATTTATGTTTCCAGGGAAAGCCTTTTTGATATGCACTGGGGGGATCATTTTGTAATGATTTTAGTACAGACCAATGTTTCTGTTGTCTAAAATAATTATGGTAACATATTACTTGAGCCAATCTGAATCAGTAAAATAATGTAAATTTATGCAGTCTGTGTATTTGATAATGAAAAATAGTATTAAATTAAAATAATATAATTTTTCTTAGCTTAATAAGCCATTTGATAACAGCAGCTAACATGAATAGGCAAGTAAACCAGCCAGCAATGACCAGCATTACTTTTGTTTTGTCCATACATGTTAGCCTCACTATCAAGTAATTTTGAAACTTGTCAATTTTTGGAAAATAACAGGTGAACTACATGTAGTATTCAGACCTGTACATTGTACTGTAAGTTGTGTTCCAAGTTGTCATTCCAATAACTCAGTAACTATGGTCAGGAGTGATTTAATTTATTCTTTTTCAAACAAAATCATAAAAAGTAAATAACCAAACATTAAAATATGTATTAAGACTAGAAGAAGTTCTTTTATTTAGTTCAATTTTAGGATGATGTGAGTGTGCTTTAAAAAGTATTAAATAAAAAATACACATAGATTTCATTTAGGTCACTTTAATTTTAACATCTTCAATTGTCAATAAGTAGACTTCACACTTTCTCTAAAAAGTTACTTTCTTAATACTGTATTTATCACTTGTATTTCTTCCAGGCAACCCAACAAGCTCAGCATTGTGTGGACAAGAAGAAAGCGAAGGAAAAATTCTAAAGTATGTTGTATAAATAGTAAGAATTTTCTCAGATTAATTAACCACTCAAGGTATTTGAATTGCTGAATGATGTTTAAGTATGTTTGTGTGATTATTTTAATAATGGGTTTGATATGAAGTACATATGTGTGTGTTGTGGTTTGAGATTATTTTTGGTTTGAAAATATTTTTCAAACTCCTTTGATTTTTATTTTCCATTGTTCTAGATTATGATAATTATGAATATAACAATGACAGCAAAAAATCAGCATATAACAATTGCAGCAAAAAATCAAACCAGTCTAAAAATTTTCAAACAAAAAATAATTTCAAACAACAACATGACCATCTTGAGCTGATTTGCGTTTAAATAATTTTTAAGAACAATCATAAGTACCTGACGTACATTTCTTCAGGAGTTAATTTAAATTATGTTAAAACTGATGTTCTTTACAGTTACATACCTGGAACCCTGGAATAAGTAATCCATTCAGAGGTGTTATCGTCTGGACAGAACCTGAAGATATTGACATCACTGTCACTTTATACAAGGTATACCTGTATAGGTACAGTAGATTAGACAAATGCAATGCCTGAAAGAAAATACTGCTCACACTGAAGAATTCTGTTCTAAAAGTTGACATCTGTGGAGAGCAAAATGTTATCCTGGGCCCAGTTGATCGAACGTTGATTAATGCTAATCCTGGGTCAAATTGAATGGTTTTCTTTGAGAGTTAATCCTGAGTTAACACTAATCGGCTTTCGAACAACTGGGCCCTGACCATGCATGGCATCTTGATGTTGTCACAGTATTAATAAACACAATGAGCAAATGTTGTATATTGCCAATCTCATGTTAGTTTTTATTCTTGCATTTCATTGCATTGGCTATATTAACTATATTTACTATATTTTACAGTACATAAATTTTGTGTTTGACTGTGTAACATATTTTATACATGTACTGTATCTAGCTCATATTGTTTTCATTAAGAGAGCGAGCATATTAATCAGAAGACTGGGACTTGGCATACGCCTTGCAAAAATTCTTCATGCAGCTGCGGAATTTGATGTTTTGCCACTTATTCATGACAAGCTATTTTTAGAGCTCAAATTCAACACACTGGGCTGTGGCAAGGCATGAGACTTAAATTTTCAGTGCATGCATGTGGCTGGTGTTCTAAAAATAGCCCCAAATGTGAGACATCAACACGTCGCATCATGGACATGCATGTTTCAGTCTCCTGGCTATACATACATGTACATGTACAATGACTAATTACATATTAATTGATGATCAGGACTCTAGACCTGGCAGTCCTTATGAAGACAAGGAAGTGGACATTTATCCTTGAAGATGTAAGTTTCAGTAATATTTATTCATTAATATGTGCTACCCAAAATATGTTAATTATATGAGCAATTAACATCATGAATGAGTTACCACCATGTGCATAATTAGGCTGTCCAGCTCGATTGGGATTTGGTCAATAGGCCACTGGGAAGCCCGCAAAGTGTACATACACTGTATAGAAAACTCCTGCCTCTGTCTGGATTTTTGGTAGCCTATTGACCAAATTCCCAATCGAGACTTTAGTCTGGTAGGACTGCGTAGTTTTACACACGGTGGTAAACAAATTGATGAATAGGTAAAACAATGAGTGAATGGATGGATGGGGATGGATCGAGTTAGTAATAAAAATGAATGTGTGTGAACAACTGAATGGATGAATAAAAGAAGTTGAATAGTTGAACAAATGAGTGAAGAAATTAAAGACATTATGAGAGGTGATTGAATCAGGCAGAAGAAGTGTGAAGAAAATAGAGGATGGGATGAATAAACAAATGGAAGTGACTAAGTGAATGTATAGAAGAAAATATTGAGAAATAAATGGAAATGAATATCTTCCTGACTGTGTACAGTATGAATAAAATTATAGTAAAGGAATGTTGTGTCAGAGTGAAGGAATTGATCAAGCATGAACAATTAAATGAATGGATAATGAATGAACAAACAAATGAATGTTTCTGACCAGATGTGAAATCATTCATATTTTATCATATGACCATTAATTTGGCCCCACATATACACGTGCTTGAAAACCTTTGGAAATAGTTGTGTGATAGGGCACATACAGATTTTGAAGGTGGTCTGCAAAAATCCATATCTGGACCTGGACCAGTGGATGAGTCTAAAAGTGCGAATAATATAATACAAAAGAGTCATATGATGAAATGCCTCAGTTAGGTTAAGCTGGATGGGAAAATATTTGGCTCTCATTCATTTTGTATGGACTCACTGCACTTGTTCCATGCTGTCATGATCTTAAGCCAAATATTTTCCCATCTGGCCCTCCCACTCAGTCAATATAAGTACATAGTACTGATTATAAGTAAATAACAAAACGTTTCACAGGAGTCTTCAACAGGCAGAAGAAAACCCATTGCTCATGCCACAATTAACATGGTAGACTATGTAAGCATGGAGTTTGCCAGTAAGGATTTAGCACTTAAATTCAAACTGGCTTCCAAGAAACTGGTGTATGCAAGCCTTGATCTACAGCTGTCTTGTGTCTTGATAAAGGAAGGGAAGGCAACGTAAGTCTGAGTACAATTTATCATATGCAGGTTAATAGTACATTTACTAGTGTTTTTGCATAGAGTCATTTTCGTATGAGTGGGAAACTTACCACACCATACCGTGACCGTGTCAGTGCCGTAATGTCTATGAAAACATTCGAAATTCATGCCGTAACCGTATCGTATCGTAACCGTACAGTGTTCCCACTCATACGAAAACGACTCTAAGAGTTATACTGTACATGTAGATATAGTCAATTGAAAAAATGTTGTCAGGTCTAAAAACATAGAACATAGAAGCTGAGACCGAAATGGTGCATGGGATGTGAATAATTACATTCTGATTTATTCATTTACACTTTGCCTTCAATGCTGAAAACATATGCAGGACCTGCGTTGACGGGCCGTTTGGCTTTGAATTTTTATCAGTTGCAGCGTAAATGCACCATTTTGGTCTCAGCTTCTATGTTCTATGTTTTAGACCCGACAACATTTTTTCAAATGACTATATATATATTCATAGGCCATTACGTATACCTTAATACCTATGTATATCTACACCTACATTATACCCATACCTACATCTATACCTATACCTACACCTATACCTACAGTATACTTATATACCTATACCTATATCCATCCCTACACTGTATACATGTACCTATCCCTACATAATACCTATACCTAAACAATAGTCTACAACTATAATTCCTACATCTAAACTTGTGATATGGCTCTGTTTTCCTTTATACAGAGATGAGGACATGATCAGTATTGGCAGTATGATGAGTCTCAATGAAATCGGAAGTATGAGGGACTTTGAGGTTGAGCCCCATACAGCCACACCCCAGCCAGTGCGAAGTCATAAACGTACTTTCTCCTCTGGAAACTCTCTGCCACGAGCTAAATGTAAGCATGTCATACACTTTTAATATTTCTATACAATCTGTTTCATTTAAAAAGTGAAAAGAATCATTTACATGTAGTTCTTGTGTTGTAGACAATCTATGATGCTAAATCTGTTTGTCTCTGTTTTAGCATTTACAAAAAAAGATAAAGACAATCAAGTTGTCAGTAGCACAGCACAAAGTACCCCGCCCGCAAGACCCAAGAGATTAAGGTCCAAGTCAACCACCCCTGCTGGAGACAAATATGATGTTTCCAATATTGCAGATATTTGTATGATGGATAGAAGGTATTTGATGGGAGTCCTCGAAAAGAGTAAGTGACCTTAGACCAAACTCTGAATTCGCCTTTGAAATTAAAAGATCTTTAAGGAGAACTTAAAATTTGATCAGACATCACTTACTCTATTTTTGGAGGGAACTCCTCATTTGTTTACTTTGAGAAGGTTGGGTACAAACAAGAGATGATTCAAGGAATTTGAATATGAAGAAGAATATGAATTTGAATATGAAAAAAAAAAGAAAATGAATATGAAAGAATATGAAAAGGAGGTTGAGAGAAAAGAAGTTCCATGTAAAAAGAAAAAACATTAAAAATCCACATAAAAGAAGCCATGACTTTCTGTAAGAGGCTGAAATAGGATTGGTAAAAATGTTGCAGAAAAGGATGAAGAAACTTGCAGTCTAAAAGAATGAAATAAATAAATAAATAAATGTATGATTAAAAAAAATCATAGGGGAAGCATAAAGAGAAAGAAAATATGAAAGGAATAGATAAATGCATGATTGTCATGAAAACGAAAAACCGTGTTACATAAGCAAAATAGATACACATTTATGTTCAAATTACAGTTGTACATGGATATATTACTAACAATTACTTTTCTCTTAGGTTAAGCAGTACTTCACAAGTCTCCATGGAAACTGAAGATACTTGGGTAAGAATTTAGAACATGTCATAATGTCACAAAGACATTTACATATTTATTGAGATGTTAAAGTTTACTTTAGAAATTATGATTCAAAAATGACAGAAGTACAGTCGTATTTTGAAATTTTCTTTTTAAATATGTGTTCATGCTTCTGAGAGTTTGACAATATATAATAATGAAGGGTTCTCTGTGAAAATGACCTAAGTGACTTTTTGATGGATATCCAGACATTGATTTTTTGGTTTGAACAGTAAAGTTAATTGATACCATTTTATACCATTGAAAAAAATTGTCAGAAAAGTCAGTTAGGCCGTTTTCATAGGGAGCCCTTCAATTATGTTTCTATTTCTGTGCATCTTTTCTCTAACAAATGCACTGATGTAAAGTAAAGTAAAGTAAAGGACCTTGTTTAACGTCGGTAGTTCCTTTAGCAGAGCTAATCTTCCAGGAAGCCGACGGTGCACTCATTTTACCCCCCTCTCTCCATCAGTGCTCCGTTTTAAGGGTATTTAAAGCTAATTAAAGCTACACGGAAAGGAAAGAAGTCGAAACAAGGATGTGAAGTCATTGGGAGTCGAACTCGGGACCTCTCGCACCGAAGGCCGCGCACTAACCAACTGTGCCATCCTTGCTCCTGTTGATAAAATGCAGTGATAATGAAAAGTACACTAAGTCACATGGCTGACTGTTGTTTTCACCAAATTTGAACATCTTATATACATCTATTAAAATGCCAGTGTCCTGGAATAGACGATTTCATGGTTCTCGTCATTCAACATCAGACTCAACAGCGTGTAGTATATTCTTTAGAATTTTAACAGCCCATGGAATTTTAAAGTGTTTTGAATGTTTTGTTGATGTATGCATTCCTTGCATTACCATGGGAAGTAGATAATTTCTAAAGAATGTATTTCATGCTGTCAAGGCTGAGGTTGAATGATGAGAACCGTGAAATGGTCTATTAAGTTCAATCTATGTCTTGTGCAATACTGTATGTATCAAAATATTTTAACCAATCAGAGTGTGTCTAAGAGTGACGTCATCTGTGTGTGTATTGTCATCACACAGGATTTTTGACCAATCAGAGAGCATATAATATACCCGTTGTTATATAATTCTTCATAACAGGATGTCATCAAAGACATGAGTAAAGCAGAGGCAGATTTAATTAGTAAGTGTCTTTTTGCACATCTTTTCTTGGATGTCTGCATTTAAATTTGTATTTGAAGCTTCATGTCTAAAGAAACTCAGCCATAATTTTGTTTTGCTATAGACTGGTGTAGAACATGTACCCAGGGCTACAAAGGAGTCAAAATTAAGAACACAACAACGTCTTGGCGGGATGGCTTGGCATTCTGTGCAATTTTACATCACTTTCACCCTAACCTTGTGTAAGTATGATAATCGACTCACTAACTTACCAACAGGCCGACCAACAGACCAACGGACTGACTAACTGACTCACTCACTCACTGATTGATTGACTGACTGACTGACTGACTGACTGACTGACTGACTGACTGACTGACTGACTGACTGACTGTCTGATTGACTCATTGACTGACTGAATGACTGACTGACCAACTGCCTGCCTGATTGACTCACTGACTGACTGACCGTTTGTCTGACTAACTGACTGACTGACTGACTGATTGACTGACTGACTGACTGAATAACTGTTTGACTCACTGACTGACTGACCGTTTGTCTGACTGACTGACTTACTGTATGCTTTGATTGACTGACAGACAGACATATTATATTAACTGACTGACCAACTACACAACTAACTTCTAGCCTACCCAATCAAATAATGGACAGAAAGGCGGAGAGCCCACATGATTTAGCAACCAATTAGCCATCTGACAGACAGACTTGCTGACAAACATGTTCATCAGGGCCCGTGGAGGGGGAGGGACTGGTGGGACAGTCCCATACTTGTCTCTTGTATTTTCCAATCTTAGCCCTTTTTCCCATACTGGCCCTTATATAGCCCCACCACTTTTTAGGGTGCTCCGCGGTCATGTTCATGTGCACATTGTACATAAAATTATCAGGCTATGTACTCGACTGATTCATTCAACTCCCTTTAATACCTCTGTTCAATCAGTGATTGTCTTTTTGTCGTCTTTAGTGATTTTAATTCACTGGATCCTGAGAATATTAAAGAGAACAATAAAGTGGTGAGTATTGCAACTAAATCTACAATAATATAGTAGAACATCATCTCAACAACGACCACTCTGGGAGTAGATTCAATGGCCCGCCATGTGGAGAGATGGTCGTTGTATAGAGGTTTCAACATATAGATGGTCGTTGTACAGAGGTTTCAATATATAGATGGTCGTTGTACAGAGGTTTCAATATATAGTAATTATATACTGAGGTCGAATCAACTTTGGAGACGGAAAATTATGGCGGTTGTTGAAAGTTAAACGTTAGAGCGACATGGCCGTTGGTGATATTCAATCTGTATATTTTTGATTTAAACTTGTTAATGTATTAAACTACTGTTCAATTTCCAGGCCTTTGACGGGTTTGAGAAAGTTGGTATTCCCCGATTACTTGATCCTACAACTATGGCCATCACATCTGTACCAGACAAACTCTCCATTGTCACTTACCTTTTCCAAATCAAAACCCACTTTACCAAACCAGAACCTCCAGCGTCACATCGCAAACATAAACCCTTTAAAATATTCAAAAAACATAAAAACTCAACGGAATCCCACAAGGGGAAGAGCAAAGAACCAAGGCTAGACACGTTGTCTCAATTAAGTGAAAATATCAAAGAATATAAATTGGATAAAAATATAACGGAATCAAAAGCTACAGAAGAAACGAAAAATGAGGACAAAATGTCAGACCTTAGAAAGTCTGAAAAAATTGAAAATGAGGCTAGTCACGTGGAAATTGATGACGTCATGCCTGAGGTTAGTCGCGTTGGACTTGATGACGTCATACCTGACCTAACGGAACCTACGCACAATGTAAAGAAGAAAGAGCAAGTTAAGAAGAAAGTCGATTCTCCTGTTGACATTGATGATGATAGGAGAAGATCTGGGTACAACCCTTTTGATGATGATGATAATAATGATAATGATGATGATTTTAAGACCAATCTTACAAACGAAATTTCACCAACAATTAATGATTCGTCGTTAAAGACCACCTCAGTTGAGAAAGAAAAGCCAAGTAGTATACCCCCTAAAGAATATAACCCCTTTGATGAGGAGAACGACGATGAACCCCAGTCCCCCACCAATCGACTCGCTGAGATAATCAGTGAGACAAAACCGTCTGAGGGCTATAACCCATTTGACATCGACAGCGACGAGAGTCCTAGTAGCCCTACAGAAACAAAAACCACAGCACAAGCAACCGTTAATACTTCCACCGACGAAACGCGATACGGTTACAATCCATTTGAGGACGAAGATGAGGAAGTAGTAAACGAGGAAATGTCGGCAGGTTCCGGCAAAACGTCGGATCCTCCTCATGGGTACAATCCGTTTTTGGACGACGATGACGAGCCTGAACAAGCTGAACAAAATAAGACTCATAGTCCCACTAATACACAAAATGATTCAAATAAACAAGCTTTCCGTCGCACTCGCTTGACCGCTAGTGGTAGAAAGATTAAATTACCTGCACCACGACCTAGAGGAGCACCATATAGACCTAGCAACCAAGACAAACCCATCGCTGTAAGTACTCTAGTGCTAGAGAATAACCACGAGACTAAGACACGCTCGTCACGTGACGTGATGTCACGTGATATTGCCCTGCATTCCGGTCAGTTTTAGACCACTTGCGCGCGCTGAAAAAATTCAAATTTGTCATGCATTTGCTATCAGCGAGCGCTGACAGAAACGTAGCTCAAATGCGGGACAACACGTCGGCGCGCGCGCGGAGTCTTAGGCCCCGTTCACACTACAGTTTTAGATCGGTCTGAGTTCGATCCAGCTTGAAGCGATGTACTAGACTGGATCGATCTCAGATCGATCTAATGCTGTAGTGTGAATGGGGCCTTAGTCTCCTTATACTCCTTGGTCCGGTTTTCGAAGGCGTGTTAGCGCTAACCCAGGACTAAGTCTAAAGGAAAACGTCGGTTTTAACTCTGGGTTAATTAGTGCTAACCCACCTTCGAGAAACTGGACCCAAATTATGCTTTTCTGTACTAATTTTATCGTCCAATGCACCACACTCCACTTACACCAAGCATCTCACGAAATGCTGACTGACATCAGCCTTTTATGGGGCAGTTTCTCTTTAAAAGTGAAAACTTTCAACACGTGCCCCACTGTGCCATGACCGTATTCGACCCGTTCACATGAGAGAGGGTGTCCCTATATAGTAGGGATAACTCTTTCGTTTTGTGCCCCCCAAGGAAAAGATAACGAAAGAGTTATCCCTACTACATAGGGGCACCCTCTCTCATGTGAACGGGCCCTTACGTCTGGGTGGGGGGGTATACAATGATATAACAACATATTGGTGTTTCTTGCGAAACAAGTTGCATCAACCACTGCAGCGTGGAACGTGACCTGCAACGCGCAAAATCATTGCGAGACAAGTTGCTACGTGCAAGTGGTCGCAAAAAGTAGGTTCTGCATTTCGTAACAACTTTTTTCATCGTTGTGCCGTTTACCATCCGTGAAGTGGTTTGTGCGACTTATTTCGTAAGAAATTATGTTCACTTCTCACTATCTCATTTAATAGCGTCCTAGAAATACCATAAATACCACTCAATCACCTTCACGTCAAACAGGAGAAGACAGTGCACTGGTAAGAGGTGTTATCCTCGCTATTATATTATCATTGTAACATTGACCAACAGAAACTTGATTGCAATTGGGCCTCTATGTAACGGCCCTCAAGCGGCCAACCTCTTTATATTTTCAGTCAAATATTTGCTCAAATATCGAGCACGGCAAATTTCACCTATATAAAGAGGTCACCTATTTGTTACGGCTACTTTGCAAGGTCCAAGGCCGTTATATAAGGTTTCCACCTTTTCATTCGGAGTCAAATTTTTATTAGGTATAAACCTACTAACGGTCTATCACACATCCTGCATTCTGATTGGCTACTCTACTAGAAGTCTAATTTGTGATAACCTACTAGTAGCGAAAACAATATGGCGGATCAAAACGCTGAACTCCGTTTTGCAGTGATTTCTTAGGATTTTATGGAGAATTTACATCCCTTTATTTGACCGATTAGTAGGTTTACACTAAAACAATTAGACCTCTAGGCCGAATGGATTACGAGTCAATAGCCCATGAGGCCGTAGGCCGAATGGGCTATTCAAACTCGTAGTCCATGAGGCCAAGAGGTCTAATTGTTTTAGTATTCACCAACATATTGGGCCAAAGGTGAATGAGACTAAAGAAAACTTCGGCAAAACGCGAGGCGACCGCCATTGTTTTTGTTTTCAAAACTCGCGCTTCCTCTCAACTCGGGCTATCACCAATAGCCCGAGGTTAGGGAGCCAATCAGAATGCAGGATTTGTAATAGCCCTTATGTTGGTGAATACTAATACCTCGTAGCCCTCGAGGTCCAATTGTTAATTAGTCGATTGTTTATTTCGATTGAGACTGTGTTGTTTTGATAATAATTTATTAATAATTAATAATTATTGCAAGATTATTACCTTTATTATCTGCATAATCTTGTCTTTATATCGTCATGCCATTATCATACCTCCTTACACCTCCGTTAAGGTTCACTTGGTTTGTTGGAGAATTCACTGGCAAACTATTAACTTTTCAGGCTAGACGAAAGCTTCCTCCTAACCCAAAACCAAGACCATCAAGACCAGCTCCTAAGCCACCAGGAGTGATTGGCAAACCAACTACCACACCAGCGAATATCCCAACATTTGAAGAGTGGAAAAAGTCGACCGCAGCGCAAGAAAGTCTCAGAGATATGATCGTCAGCCAAGAGAACTGAGCTCAGTCCCGGGACAGCAAGTCATGGCCAGAGTGGAAGTCCACGAGCCTTGAGTCCTGCGACAAGAAGAATTCAGGCCAAAAGACCAGCACCGAAACCACCGGGAAAACGACTGGAATTTACTTCTGAGAAAGAAACCACGATCGATAAAGTCGATGGTAGGCCTGAGAAAGGGGAGGACGAATCTCGAGAAAGTCGAAGATGAAGTTAAAGAGAAAATGGAAACTGAGTCGATCAAAAATGAAAAAGAGACTGAAATACTTCAGAATGAAGAGATTGCTGGCACAGTGAACATTGTTGACAAATTAAATGAAAGTGAAAAAATGGATGAAAGTGAAATATCAAAAGGCGAGAATAATGAAGATCGTTCAACTCAGATTGAAACAAGCGAAAAAGATGAGTCGACTACAGATTTTGAAGAGCAGAAGGGAGACAACTCAAAGAATGAAGAAGAAAAGACTGGCGATGCCAAAAACGACGATACCGCTGACATCAAAGTACTTGCACGTCAGGTGCTCATGGAAGCACGTAAGAAGGCTGGGGCGAGTAGCGCTTTGCCACGTGACCGAGTGGCTGATATCTCATTGTCGCCGCCAAAGCCTGTGTCTGAGTCATCCGATGATGGATCAGCTCCTGGTAGTCCTAAAGTATCGAAAAGAGAACAGGACGAAGGGAAGGATGAAGACAGAAGGACGTCAATAGGGAAGAAGCCTGCCATCAGCCCCAAGCCAAGTACTAGTAGTATACGTGAAAAAATGAAGGTGAATACCAAATTTATTGCACAGTTGCAACTTGTTAGCTTCGTTCGTTCATTTATTCAGTTTGTTTGCTGCTGCTGTAGTTGTTGTTGTTGTTGTTGCGTTGTTGTTGTTGTTGTCGTCGTTGTTGTTGTTGTTGTCAACCTTCCTTGATTTGTTACTCACCCGATAAGTTGTTTAGATTGCTTTATTGATTGCTTGTTTTTTATCTATTTTTGTTTGCTTATTTGTTCGTCTGCTTATTTGGCGTTTGTTTGCTTATTTGTTTTTCGTTTGTTTGTTTGTCGTTTGTTTGCTTGTTTATTTGTTCTTGTTTGCTCGCAACCTTGTTTGATTCGTTACTCGATTAGTTGTCTAAGTTGTTTTGATTATTGTTTGTTTTTGTTTATTTGCATATTTGGCAATTTGTGTGTTTGTTTGCTTGTTTAATCTGTTTTGCTGCATTCCCATACTTGTAGGCCGAATCTGAACGCCAAAATCGGTTAACAACTCAAAGTCGTGAAAAGGAAGCTCGAAGAAAGCGCGAAACAGAGGTAACACCACCTGCTCCAGTGGCCTTACAATTTTTATTTGTGTATCATTTTAGACGACTTTGTTAATCTCTCAAGGCTATTGGCCCAAACAGACCATAATACCAAGAGAGTGAAACTCACAGATTGATGACGTCATCGCGCGTAAACAGTAAAATTTAATTTCCGGTCGAAAATTCTCTTCCGGTTCTTATACCCGATAAAACCAAGAACTTGCCTTCTTTACTACATTGTGACATTTCAATTCGTCGTGAACATCGCGAAGATATCATAATTAGCTTCGCTCTCTTAGTATTATGGTCCCTTATTTGCCCTTATTCTTTCTTGGTTGCGAATAATATAGCAGGTGACTTTATTGATAAGAATTGATTCTGTAAATTAAAAGACGAGACTATAGGGACAACAGTAATTAAGACCAACAAACAGACAAGACGCTGGAATTGTCTGAAATATCATTTTAACAGGCCCCACCCTTCCTTGTACTAAGGGGTACGAGTAGTGTAGGCCTAGTTTAGATTCCCGCCGTCCTGGGTCTCCGAAACCGCACTTGATCACTCGCGCGTACTTATTTTCCATATATGAATAAACTAAATATATCAAGCACGTTTTCTTCCAGAGCGATGGATCCAAACAGCGCCAAACCCTCTCCAAAGCCAACAGTCTTATTACCCATTCACAGCAACGCGATCGTAAAAAAGAAACATCAACTGAGTCCCTTAACGCGGAATCGCCAACTAAAAGCCCTAATGATAAGAAAGAAGAAACCAAATTGGAGCGCAAAACATCCAGTCACGCCATGGAACACAGACCACTCAAATATAAATTCCAGAAAGAAAAAGAAAAAGGGAGCTCAGAGTCTCTAGAAAAAGCTGAGAAATTCGAAGAAAGTGATGATATCAAGCGCTTGAGAACCGTTTTGAATGATGGTAAAGAGGGAAGAGAAAGCGAAGAATCAGGATCGGAAACTGATAAAGGAAGACCAAAGAGTTCTGCCTCTGAAAATGAGTCTCCTAAACCACCAAGAAGAACCAGCCAGTCCTATCAACAAAGACAACGATTGAGGCTCTTCTAGCTCTGACAGTGAACCCAATGACAAAACAAGCAAGTGAAAACCTAAAGCAAAACCGAAAAGACTGATTCTGATTCTGCGTCTGTTACAGACTCGGAACCAAACGTCGAGACCTTCATCTAAACCAAAAGACATACCAGTGACGACCTCACAGGGGAACCTCAGAGGAGGGAGTGGTTGTGAGCACCTCCCCAGGGAAGAAGGGTTTTAAGAGTCGAACAGCCTGAAGCTCAAGCTTATGCAGAAACAAGGAAGATGAAGTTTGATGATTTTGAACTTCCTCTTGTCCCACCGGCACAGCCACATCCACCGGCACAGCCACCGCCTAAGCCTCCTCGTACCATGGTTTATGACTAAACAAGATGAAGACACTGCTAATGGTGAGTGCTTGAAAACTGAGTCGTCATGTGATTTTCAGTATCTTCATGTGTCGTACTGTTGTTTCATGTTCATCATCATCATCACCATCATCATCACTACATCAACAAAATCGTTGTATTCTCATAATCATCAAATAAATACTTCTTGCTACTTACACCATAAGATTTAACTTAGCTGCATCAAAGTAGTAGGAAAGGAAGAAGGGAAGGAAGGCACGAAATCAACCCCCGCCTCTTCCATATAACTTTGTACTTGATTAACAGACTAACATTAAACGTTTTTATATTATAGCATCATTGTCATTGCTGTTATCTAGCAAGTTTGCCACCTGGGACCCGTTTCTCGACACACCCGATAACGTTACAGGCCCGCTAACTACCCGATAAAGTTTTCGGGTGTTCTTCAAAGCGCGCGCTAATTTCAATTTCTATGATTTTACGGGCACGTTTACGGGTGCTCGCGTACTCCTGTAATGTTACTACCGTTATCGTTGAAGTGCGACCTGTAAAGTTCAAAGTCTAGTCTGAAAACAAGCATTGAGACGGACGTCAATCAAATTACAATTTTACTATCAAATAAGAAAAAACTGACTCGCATTTATTGAAAAATCTTAACTTTCATTTAGAAAGCATAAATTTTGTATTTTCCTTTGTAAGTACAAGATTGGTTTCAGTGTCAAAATCTCTGTTTGTTTTGGTTGAATGATTTGATTGACGTCCGTGAGAATGCTAGTTTCCAGACCGGAGACTTTGAACTTCACGGATCGCACTTTAACGATAACAGTAGTAATGTTTTTTCCCCGTAATATTGACGGACTCGTAAAGTTATTGGGTGTTTCGAGAAACGGTTCCCTGTAATCACTGTTGCTGAACAATCACCAGCTCTGCAACAGTCATTATCATTAATATGATGTCTTTCAGAAAACCGCGCAGAGACCGAAGAACCTGATAAAAGGGACGACGATGAAGACCTCAGTGATTCACTGGTAAACTGTTATACTGTGTTTAAACTGTGTTTAATTTAAGGCGATCATATACATAGGTAATTGTCCCTCTATTTTTTCCCCCTTTTTCTTTACCTATTTCCAGAATCCTTGTGAAGATGAGCTGGAGAGATCCATGGAGAGCGGTGATGGTGATAGTTCAGTGAGTGCATAATTTCCTTATGAATTTGAAGAAGTTTTCCACAAAGTAGAAAGTAATCCTGTTTTAAATTTCTTCCGATCAAAATACGAAACCGGTCCAGCTTGTTGTTTTCTTGAGTCACCCCAATCAAGCATTTTTAACGCTTTTTGCTATTTGGATTGCTGGAATTTGATCCTTTCTATACCCTGAACTTGAACCAAAAAACTGGAGTTTATTTTTGAACTCCCTGTATTGTTTGTCCAGGGGAATAAAAGAAATAAAGGTTTTTTAAACTAGTTCTGATTGATTCTTCAGGATCTTCAAGACACCGCTGAATATGTAAAGCAAGAATTAGAAGCTTTAGCAGCAGAACAGGAAGCTCTAGATAAAGTTGCCGCAAAGCTAGAAAAGGAACTCCGAGACGCCATGAAAAGAAAAGGTATCTTAGCTCAGTCGAAAAAAACTCCTTCGCTTTTCTGTGACGATCTCTTCGGCGTCCCTTTTCCTTCCCCACTTCCTGTCCCCCTTTCTCTTCCCAAGACGTTTTGAGCTCCCTCTGTCTCTATCACAGGAGAAAGAATATGCAGAGAACTTTCATCAAAGAAGCTCTTCTCAGTTATGATCTTTCTGGGGTGCTACCACATTGTGCCTAGGCATGCCACGCGTGAAAATATTCACTAGAACTAAATTTACTTCTCAGGGTGCGAAGACGAAGAAGAGAAACTTCTTCAGTCATGGTTTATACTTGTCAACAAGAAAAACGATTTGGTTCGACGGCAAACTGAACTCAGTATACTGTAAGTATTATTGAAATGACTTCGTTGACACCACGACAATATGTACCACGCATGCGCGACAAACGATCCAGATGAAAACAATTGGTAGTGTACTCTGACAGCGAAAACAAAGCCACAGAAGCCAAAGTTAGTCCCCTTAGTCCCAGTTTGAGGACATTGTAGTATATTCTGTCGCCTGCCTTTTGCACAAAGTACTTTCCAGTTTGAACCAATGGTCAAGATTTAGCACAAAGATATGATATGGAAAAATCGATTGATAATATTGACGGCCCAATGGAAGATTAGCGAAAGCTAAATTGGCTTCCGTCTATAAATAAAGACTGTCTTTTTTATTGCTTGGGATTCCTGTGGTCAAGACGCGAACGCGCGTAGGCCCTCGAAAACTCGCGCACGCATAGACGTTTTACCGCAGTGTCGACTCGTTATAAAAAAATCAACAGCAAATCAAATCGGAATAATTATTTAATCACTATTTTTTATTAGTGAAAAAGAAGATGACTTGGAACGCAGATATGAAATGCTAAATCGAGAATTGCGTACTTTGTTATCTAAAGAAGGTGAGTTAATTTTATTAGCCTCATTTGCAGGTAACTCTTTTGGGGTTCCTGTGGAAATGGGGGGAAAAGGACTTACACAGGAAGCCCAAGGGTTGCCCGTGGAGAAGGCTATGGTTTTATGAAGATGCTCAAATATTTGACAATAATGCTTCAAAGTCCTGTTATAGAAGATTTCTTTCGCACGCGTCGTAGCAACAACAACAAGAGAGGAAAGGTCGATAAAATTACACTAATCGCTTATTTTTGCAATAATTAGAATGGGAGAAAACTGAGGAAGACAAGAAGCGGGAAGACAATTTATTAGAAGAATTAGTTGTACTTGTCAACAAACGCGATCAGCTTGTACAGATTGAGGACACGCAAGTTCAACAGTAAGTTTATGACTCATTTGTTAAACACTTTAGAATACAGTCCATAATACCCTTTTCTCATGACGGACCACTGACGGGCCATGACAAAGTATTCACCATTTTTGATTTTTGATTTTTGTAAATCTTTTTAACTGGACGATCTTTTTAATATTAGCTTGTTTTTGCGATAAAATATTGGTGTTATTTTAGGGGCTGTTGACTTGGCGGTCATGATGAATGACGTCATCAGTTGATTAAACTCAATATAACTAATATCAATTATATTTGATTTAAATCTAATGTGTTCTTGTAGGTTGGTGTCATTCATATATTTAATTTGTTAATTAATGAATTGTTATTAGATTTATTGATTTTTATTCCGAATTATCAATTGGTAAGTTGACTTTATAAATTAGTAATTGAATTGGCGGCCATGATGAATGACGTCATCAATGGATTTTTTTATTTTTTGCTTCTTAAGAGAGACTAAGATGGCGATACACGCTGCGTTGTCGCCAGACATGATGCACTCGGTAAATTTCACTTGTGTCTGCAATGCAACAAATAAGCTAAAATTGCTTTGCCAGCTCGAGAAATAATCGCAGCGTCTATTAACGGCTTTACATACGATCATGAATAGCCGTTTCCCAAGGTACAGTTGAGCGAGTCCTGTATTAGCCAAAGCCTCGGTTTCAGTGCATAGTACAGTATAGTGTACTGACAATGACGATTGGCTATAAAGCAGCTTTAGTCGCTAATTAAACGATATATAATCTACTTGATACAATATATAAACAGTTAGTGTATCGAGAACGAGGCTTTGGCTAGTACAGGATTCACTGAACTGTATCTTGGAAAACGGCTATTTGACGACCATTGTTAGATGCCGTCATCAGTGATTAACTTAATGTCTTTGTCAATCAACACAGCTATCAACTCATACCAACGAATCACTTCTAATGAATTCTCAAATCTTTCTAGAGCGGAGCGTGACGAGAAACACATCCAACAAGTGATTAAATCTGCTCAAGTTTCTCGAGGGAAAAGCGATTGTGTTCTTCAATAATACGACTACGGTACGACTGGGTTACCTGTGGATAAGCAAAGGGGTTTAACCTCCATTCGTGTGCTCGATTCTTAATGCATGAATGTGCTTTACCGCCATTTCTTTTCATCCGAGATTCCGTTTTCGCAAATTATACTTCGAATTCGCTGATTTATTAACGCTTCTGTGTTGGGAACATCGAGGGGAAAAACTACACCCCCAATTATCGACAATGTTGGTGCTTTGCTTAACATACAAGAATGCTAAAGGCTGAGATGTGTGTGTCGTACTTAATAAGAGGCCTGTTCTCTTAAATCAAATTTAAGCAATGTTAAAGATATGGTAGGAATTACAAGACAATTATACATTTACAGCTTAATAAATCTTTTAGTTCATGCACAAGAAACACCGTAAATGCGATGAAAAGAAGCAGACATTTGAATCATATTCTGACGATAAATTTAGACTCTAACGATGTGTTTACCGAGCGATGATTGCAAGAATTGCAAACCAATTCATACAAATCAATTAAAAAGACATTAAAGTACTTACGAAGACTGCAGTACTACATAAATGGGTCGAAGTTCAATGTTAGAGAGGTTATTCTCCCCTTTACTTCCGCCATGACTTCAAGCTGTCTAGTTCTTCATCCTAGAGCCAAGGTATCCAGTATCTTTGGTCCAACAGACTGTCAACGGATTCTACCAAAAGAATTAGCGAATAGCTTCAGCGAAAAATGATAGTGGAGTATTACAGGGCATGAGCTAGTAGCTAAATTAGTCTCCATTAATAATAATGCCTTAATTTATATATAAATTTTCAACTGAAATATTCAGGGTATATTTTGCAGCAGTCCAAGCAATCTGTTTTATTTGAATTCAATTTTTGATTTTGGTAGTAACTCAAAAAGACGAAAATTTGCACATTTTTTTACAGATTTTATTTTAGTTCAGAAAATATTCTGATATGTCGAATTCACCGAGAGTACGGAGAAGGGCATTATGGGAAGGAATCGTTGCTCTTCACTCACTTTACTCTGTCAGTTGAATTCTACCAAAAGAGTTAACTAAGAGAGTATGAAGAAATAAACTTAAGAAGAGTTTCGGAATGTTGTACTACAAAACAAACAATTTTTTTTTTTCATTGGAAATTCCGTCGCATTTGGAGGGGAGGAATGAGCACGAAAACTTTCGGATTTGTTCTCTCATTACATGAAATAGAAGCCCCAAAGAGTTTTCCACATATTGACTGGACATAAAGCTGGTGTTACACGAGCTTGGGCGAAACTCCTCATTTTGCATTGCAAGTTTTTCACTTTTAATCAAAAACTTGTAAAGTGTTGCCGAAGCAAACGTTGTGCTAAACGCTGTTCCGTGTAGTATGTTACACGGCAAGAACTTAGCATTGCGCAAAAAATCGTCATGGAAATCGTTTAACATCACCTTAAAACACAGGGGCGGATCCAGGATTTTGCAAAGGGGGTGTCCCAAATAGGCCTCTTGAGAGATGAAGTCATATCCAAGATGGCGGCCTCCTAACAATGGAATCTGATGACGTCATCTCTGGCGCTAGGGGAATGTCCAGTGCACCTATGGACACCCCCCTGGATCCGCCCCTGAAGCATTGTCATAAAAACTAGAGTACAAACACTAAAAGCGTGCAACATAAATGGTACTAAATAGTGATAAGTTATGTCAATTCAATTGTTTCTAATGTTTAAATTTGGTACAAAATAGTGCAAAACATTGCACGCTTTTAGTGCTTGACTGTACTCTACTGAACTTTCTGGAAACTCAAATTCTCTTATATAAAAATATGCATTGAAAAGCCTCAAATTTTATTTTACTTTTGAAAAGAGTATGTAGACTTTTATTGTGTTATTGCAGATTACTATCATGAATATATCGCTAAATTCAAAGTGTTATGTATTAGAAATTTGTCTAAGATTTTAATAAAGTGAAGATGAACTGGAAAGTGAACATTTCCTTTATTGGGATTTATCCCACACCATAGAAAATGCAGCCAATCAGAAAGCAGGAAAGCCGTTGTATATTTAGTGGTTATTTGATGGTTTTCTATGGAATACGGGTGAATATTTCACGAGAAATTTATGTTATTAGTATACAACGAGCCTTTAGGCTCGTTGTATACAAAATAACATAAATTTCGAGTGAAATGTTCACCAGTATTCCATAAAAAAACATCAAATAACCATATTATCCTATAACTATTACACATTTTAGTCAAAAATTACGCTTTTCTAAATTAAAGAGATCATGACGCCAACATTTTTATTGGAAAAATCCTCTGTCAAACATCAGTTTCGTGCGTTTGGTTCTTCCCCCAACCCATCTTAGCGAAGCCGTTTTATTTTTTCACTTTGCTTGACTGAGCACTTCTCGATGAGCTTTGGGTAGTTTTTACCTCTCAAATATCGGCCAGTGGAGTTTCTGTAAGACGTTAGAGTACTTGGTTCGTATTCAGATCCATTATTTGCGAATTTCAAGTAGAAAATGTTTGACTCTTTGCAGTACGGAGCTTGTGAAATAAAGTCCAAAACCTTCTTAGTGTTCACCTCAGTCGTCTTTTGTGTTCTTGGGTTCTTTTGTGCCTCTATAATGATCAATATTTTCTTCTGAGAGAGAAAAAATCGCATTTGAAGTAGTTGAACTCGATCGAAACTCGACGATGCAAACGCGCCGGTGGTTTCCCGCTCGTTTCTCAGCTAATTATATATTCAAAAAACATTGAATTTCATTGGCTGAATTCAAATTTTGAGCAATCTGATTGGCTAATACATTTTATGAAATACCGCTCTGTATTCATAGCAGATCCATGAAATACCGCTCTGTATTCATAGAAAATGCTTAGCTCTGATTGGCTAATGTGTAATAGTTATAGGATAATCGGCGGTATTCCACTGATCCTTCCCATGACACATTGCGCCAATGAAAGAGTTACCAGTAATTCGATCCTTGGACAAACGCAATGAACTCTGGGATCGCCAGGGGGCAAACATTGAAGGCTGATAGTAAGAATGTATGGCCGCGTAAGCAATCTTTGATAATAACATCCCAAAGAAAAGAAGTATCAAGCTTTTTTGTTCACAGACTAACAGCCAGGAGTCAAGCGAATGTTACCGCGTCGATAGTGTGAGTTTTGGTTAGATAGTTTTTACATAAATCGATCTTGAACTTAAAGAATACATCTGTATGCAGTCTGTATTTACCCAGTCATTGCCTCCTTTTCATTGTAAAAAAGATAAAGCGATTCAATATATCTCCTAGTATCATTTGTATTATTGTTGATCCATAGTTGCATTAAAATTGCGTCGTAATAAACTATTTTAGTGACGGGTAAAACTTATAGCGCGCTGAAACTATACTGGTCTGTCCTGCAAATATGGTTCAGTTCCTCGAGCTCAGTCAAGACATTCAACTGCAGTTTCAAGACTTTCAATGCTTCAAAATTCCTTCTTTGATTTAAAACAATTTTTAATCAAGTTAAGGGATCAAGTTAATACTAAGTACAGCGTGTAAACGTGAGTACTTTATTTGATGATGATGCAGAGGCGGGAAAGTATTTGACCCCGTTTAGTCACACAACAACTTGGCTACCAAATAGAATTTGAAGAATACAAAAAGGATGCATAATGTAATTTAGAATTTACGATTGGCTAATTTAGGGAATTAAGAAACATTGATCCAAAGGTAACTGAAGAGGAAAGGGAACTGTATAGGCACCAAACGACTGGAATACTTCAATCGAAGTACGGCTTAAATTAGTTTATATGCCGTGCTGCACGGCATGCATTTGAGAACGGACAAAATCTACTAAATACAAATCTACAAATCAGGAATTGCACAATTCAAAAACTAATGTAATTTTAACATTTGATTCATTCATATTAAATATCGATAAAAGACCAAACTATCAGGATGAAAGGATCAATATATATAAGCTTAGTATATATTGAAATCGCACTGTATGAGCAGAATAAGATCGATCGATTTATGTAAAAACTATTCAACCAAAACTCACACTATCGACGCGGTAACATTCGCTTGACTCCTGGCTATTAGTCTGTGAACAAAAAAGCTTGATACTTCTTTTCTTTGGGATGTTATTATCAAAGATTGCTTACGCGGTCATATATTCTTACTATCAGCCTTCAATGTTTGCCCCCTGGCGATCCCAGAGTTCATTGCGTTTGTCCAAGGATCGAATTACTGGTAACTCTTTCATTGCTGTATTCTTGGTTTTCATGTGACGTCATCGGAAAAATTCATGCTTCATATTGATCACATTTAATTTAGTCTGAAGTATGTTGCTTATATACCCTAAGAGAAGTTTTTCTTGAATATTTGAGAAATTTTCCTCGTTTGGTTTTCGAGTTATCAAAGGTAAAAACTTTGTCACGCAACACTGTCACGCGTTTTCCTCAGGACGTAAAACGATGAATTTGTTAGAAGTAAACACACATTTGGCTTGCTCTATGAATAAAACCATTGTTTATTGGGTATCTGTATCAAAATATATGATTAAGTTGATATTTTAAATGATTTTGCCAATCGTATTTATTGTCCGCCATGTTGGTGTACTAAAGTTGTACACCAATATGGCGGCCCCATACATTTCTTTGTAATAACTGAGTTTGTAAAACCGTTGATATCTTTGCATCGCAACATCTTTTGGACTCAAAATTTCCTGGAGTTATAAAGTTTTTCCTCCTCTTTACGAGGATGTGCTCTGATTTTACTCCGAGACGTGAGATCCGCTGTTATTTTGATGACCTGTGGAGTGACACCAACTGCGAAGTGCCATACATTTCTTACTAAAAATTGAGCACTTCAAAGGTCAATATCTTCGCAACAAAAGCTCATTTTAATTTGAAAATTCGTGAAGTTACAAAGTTTTACTTGCTATTTAGAGTGATATTATTTTTATTTCACTCAGGGCTCTGGAAATTTTTCGATGACGTAGGTGAAAACCGAGAATTTTCTCTGGCGTGGGATAAAATAGTTATACAATGGTTTCTTGTGGCATACTGTGGACATCCCACTCGTCACTTGTATTTTCTTTGTATACACACTCGCCTAAAGGCTCGTGCGTATACTAGAAAATACAAGTGACTCGTCGGGATATTCCACGGCATGCCAGTCTAAACCATTGTATAACTACTATATCTACTGAGACGCCTATTTTCAAAAGTGTGTGTAAGATTTTAGTAAAGCTGACACCAACTGGTACTTCATGCGAGATTTGCATGTCTCGCGTTCTGATGTTCTGATGTTCTTTATTTTTTTTATTAATATTATTCTTTATTTATTTATTTATTTATTTATTTATTTATTTATTTATTTATTTATTTATTTATTTATTTATTTATTTATTTATTTATTTATTTATTTATTTATTTATTTATTTATTTATTTATTTATTTATTTATTTATTACTCGGGCTTCCTGTGGAATGCCCGAGGTATAAATTGGGCTTTGGTGTAGTTTCGACGCAAAACGCAGTCTAGTAAGTAATGCGCATGCGTGTAGTCAGAAAGGCGCATGCGTCGAGAGCTACTTTGAAAAGCACATGGTTATCGGTGGTCATCATGGCGGCCTGCAGGATGTCTTGCGATTCAAGGGTAAATCCGGGGGGGGGACTCCTATCGAAAATGGGCGGGGATGATCGTCGGAAATTTTCAAAAATACCCCTAAAAGATACCGGAGTTTTACGAAGGTGGGCGTGGTAGCATAAGATTTTTGCCCCTAAAAGATACCAATTTACAGTGCTGCGCCTCGAACCGTTGCCACGACCACAAAGTTTTTGATTACTTTTTGACATCTTTTGGACAACTTTGAATACCGCTAACCAATTAGATACTGGCGCTTCACTTTGATGTCTCGATAGGCGGAGTTTGTACATCATATCGAAACATCAAAGTGAAGCGACGATATTTAATTGGTTAGCGGTATTCAAGGTTGTCAAGAAGATGTCAAAAATTAATCAAAAACTTTGTGGAAGTGGCAACGGTTCGAAGCGCAGCACTGTAAAAGCTGTCGTTGCTGTTATTATTATGTAATATGTTATTCTCTTAAAAAGATACCCTAAAAGATACCAGCTTAGACTTTGGCATGGAGGCCCCAAAACCTTTAATACACCCTAAAAGATACCAGATCCCTGATTTTGACCCCTAAAAGATACGACGATCATCCCCGCCCAACGATATATGGGAGTCCCCCTCCCGGGGGGTAAATATGATTTCTAGTACGCTCAAACTACATACAAACGCACACACTGTTCGCGGTAGACCCACACAAAAGATGTCGAGCGTTTTCGAAACGAGTCGGTCCGCGAACTTTACGAGAGATCAATTTACGAGCGAACATTTTTGAGTTTGTTTACGAACGTATTCGTTGAACTAATACCCAAGTCATCTAAATTGAATAAAGGAAAGTTTGTGCCGCTTAAATTCAACGTAGTCTAATAATTATAGAGCAGTTAAAACATAGAGCATGATCACCAACTGTGAATCAATTCTGCTAATAATCCGTGTTGAATTAAAGTTGTAGAGTTGTGAGTATTGCAAATCAGTTATAATTAAAGTTGGTTTGTTTCAAGGCAGGCAGAATTACCAACAATTCTTCTGTAAGTAAATGATTGGATTGTCACTCGGAAATGTGTTAGTTGGATGTGAATGCTTCTGCGAGTGTAAAAATTTCAGATATTAAAAACTCCGAGCCCTCAGCGTGATTTGAGCCTACATTCGGATTTCCGGTCCGACGCTCAAGCACTGACGCTTCAGATAAACTGATAAACTTTAAAATACATTTATTTGTCTCTTCAAATTATTGTAAAAGTTGTTGTTATTAATCAAACAAATGAATCAAAACATCATGATTAAAATTGATAGTACACGGCAGAAGTCAAATAAGTTAGTTTGAAAAAACCATTTCACGGGTAGTGACTAAACAAAAATCAATTTTTAATCCGATGGGTCTTTCTTACCCTAGGCTCCAGGGGTTTATTATTCGCTTTCTTTAGAGAGTTTTTCTCTTATCAAGTAAATAAACGTCGGAAGGCGACGATAAACCCCTGGAACCCAGGGTAGATCTTTCAGAAAAGAAGGATTTTAGGTCAAAGAGCACAGCAGAATAAACGAATGGAGAATTTAAAGGGACAATGTTAACAAAGAGAACTCATGATTTACTACATAGAAAGCCCGAGTTCACGCAGCTATGCGTCTTGTTTTTGAATAAAATTATCTATGGCATCCAGGGTCATCAACCAAATCTGTTTAAACACAAGGGGGATGTTTATATGGAACTCGGCCAACTTCAAAGTGACTGTCAAAGGAGTAAACGATGTTGACTAGGGTCTTGACCGTGCACAATGTTTTGTTACTCGTGCCCAGGCCTTTAGGCCGGGAACGAGTTATAAACTGCAAATGTTTTTTTTTTTTTTCCTGTGTTCGTCCTGAGGGACTTCTGATTGGTTAAGAACGTAAAAACAATGCCCTTCATTCATCACCTTTGAGCGACAGCGAACGCAAGCCAGGAACTTTAGGAATGCAAGATGGCCGACTACAAAGAAAATAGCTTTCAGAGACGGGCTTTTCCTGCAGTAGAACAATGTAATTTGGAGCTTTTAACTCGAGAAATACCTATATACTTATAAGAGCTTCAGGATGGGCTGTTATTTTGAGCTTCATCTCCAATACTTTGACCAAATATCGAACTCTAAATGGAGTACTTGAAAGCCGAGGCCCTCGCGATAACGACTATTTCCTATGAGCTGGAAAACTACGAATTTCTCATCCTACATGTTGCTAAACGAACATACATAGAAGCAAGTCAATTATATTCCTCATTCAAGCATTCAAGAGATCTTGAGTGGTTTTTGTAGTGAATTTTAATTTAATATCGGAATGGCATGAAACTAGATTCCATTGACCTTGTATTTCGCGTTTGGTCACGTAACGTCTTTTATTCATATACACCTATTTCAATAAACGTTGTCGGTATCAAGCCTACGCGACTCACCCGAAAGGGAGTATGGGAAGAAATCGCTAAAGTTATAAAGCCACAAAAGTCCCACACGATTACTCAAATTCAGCTTGCTCTGACCTTATACACTAAAGAACTTCACTTACAGATGCTAAAGTCAATACCAAAGCGGAAAAGAAAGTAAGGTTTTGCTATTACCCATACTCCTTTTCGGTCTAGTCGCGTTGGCTTGAGAGCTCTCATACGACAACCTTTTTTGAAATAGGTGTATATAACATCCGAAACATGAACGAAAAAATACACGATTTGTTATTGTGTCAAATATGCCGTTGTAGAAGTCTTTACAGCAAACAATTGAGATATATAGTGAAATAAGAAGTTGAATATAAAACTGGTATATTTTTGCATGTTGGAGATATCTAATACCTATGCATGATAATAGAAAGACAAAGGCACTAATAGCTGTTGACAGACAAACTAATCAAGATATTTTTTAGTTTAAGTTAGCCGATTCAAAAAAGGTCATTTGTGTTACGGTTAGCTATTTCCCGGAATGGTGAAGAATGCGTGAAACGGCTAGGGGAAGAGTACGAACGGAGCCGGTCATTGGAGCCTCTCTTAAAAAGGGCTCCAGGCATAGGCACGAGTGAACGCACGTGTGCGTCTAGTTTTACCTTCATTTATTGTTCTAGACTGACTTGACCCCAACGTTTTCATTGGCTGATATATATGTCTAGGAATGTTTTTTGTGCACACGGTCACGGTTGGAAAAAAGGATAGTGAATATGGCTGTGTTTCATAACCATCTCGTTCTATTAACTTTGCTGTAAGCGAATAATGTCGACTGATATAGGATGATATTTTTAAATGTCGCTAACCCCATGCATATGCAAGGAATCATGGAACTTTTAATGCTTACCTTTTGTTTTACAACTAAAAGTATTCTTATATCATAAATGCTCGGTCCAAGACACATCAATAGCGCAGCGCGTCGGTTCTAAAAATAGCTCGCGTAATAGATGCATAACTCAAACAAAGATTATGAATCTGTAATCGTACTGAAAAGAACACGGAGAAACACATTTTATCATAAAAACACGCTGGGCTGGCATGGCAGTGCAGTGTACTGAAATCGGCGGTTTTAAAGCGTGCTTTTGAATAACTTTTTATAGTCAAGTACGATCAACTTCAAATTTCAAAATTACTCACCCAAAGGAAAATTTTCTTTTCACTTTCACAAATGTTACGATTTTGGCGGGAAAATGACATCATCAATTTAGAGGGAAATTGAAAACGAGGGTTATGCAAAATTTTAATTAGCGCATCTAAAAGAGCTCTTTCAAATACGCCTATTAAAATTTTGTATAACCCTCGTTTTCAATTTCCTTCGAAATTGATGACGTCATTTTCCCGCCAAAATCGTAACATAATTTGTAAAAGTGAATTTTTTTGGGGGTGAGTACTCTTCACATATAAAATTTGGAGTTCATCAGATATTGACTATAAAAAGTAATTCAAAATCACGCTTTAAACCGCCAATTTCACTACGCTGCCAGCCCAACGTGAAACATGCATGGCTTATATATTTTCAAAAAAAATAGTGGTCAGTGAAAACCAAACTACCAAATTAAATCAAACATAAGTGAGAAAACAATTAAGTTTGGTTTGTTTGTCTGATGTGTGACGTCACTGACGCGGGTTGTAACTGCGTTGTAAGTGACGTCACGGCAGCCAGCCTGGATTACCTGCAAGAAAAGATTGTTCATTAGCCTTTGTTCATTCAACATATAAGTGGTATTGTGACCCCACGACCACGAGAAAAGTACGCTTTCCATGGAAACGTCACCAAAACGCCAATAACTACGTCATCAAAAACTGGAATTTTACTTTCGAAACTGTTTCTTCCACGTAAATGGATTTTTTGTAATCCAGGCTTTCGGTCCCCTGGCCTATCATCAGGGATAGAATGGGCTAGGGGCCCAAAAGCTTGGATAATAAAAATCAATTTCACGGACTCGGGGGCCGGTTTTTGGTCTGTTCTACTGAAACAGAACATTAACAGTATCTGGTTTCTCTTGGTTGCCGTCTGACAGAGTGTAATCGAATTCATTTTCGTTGATTGTTCCTAATCAATAAAACTCAGGCAAACGATACGATACCGACTCAAGACACTATGTGCTGGATTTTATTGCGGTATATTGAGATACAATTTGAGGTACAATTTCTCTGACTGACTGGGGATGGAATAATTGTAAGACCGATTGGTGCGTGATTCATGCCAACTTTAGTTGTTATAAATGCCAAAAAAAACTTTCCAAAAACACGCGATCCGTGAATAAAAAATAAAAAGGTTCGTCATATGTAATTACTAGCTAGCCACCCTCCCCTCCCCTCCTCTCCCCTCGCCACCCTAAACGGGTACGGTTTTCCTGTTGTGCAGTCATTTCAACTGATCCAGATCCACACAACTTTGAATAAATCATTACGTACAAGCCATCATGATATATACTGAAACTACAAGTACTATAGCTATATCACCTAGTGGGGTGAAAAAAGTCAGTTACAATATCTGAATATTAAATATGTGCAGGTTACGTCATAAAGAAGATTGTTTATTGTTATTGCCCAAGGCTATTAGTAGAACAATGGCTTTGAGAACAATGCTTAACAATAAAAAATATGTAACTTTTAATAAAGTGTTTAATTAAAATTTAGTACACTTTTTAAAATGTACTAAATAATAACGTGTATTTTTAATGAGTAGATGAAGCGGTTTATGGTTGATTTGAAGTCAAGAATCCAGAACCAAAACAAGATTACTTCATAGTGAATGAAAATAGTCTTTTGCGATCAAGATGTGCTAAAAGGTGCTAAAACACTATTTTTAATTAATTAGTAATCTTTAAACAATTACTAACAGATTTCTTGACTTTGATAGACAAAATTGAATGCCAGCTTCAGAGAAACGTTTTAGTATTTGACAACGTCCTTAGTTTTAGCAGATTACGCACATGTTTGAAAAAAACACTTTTTTAACCCTTGAAACTTTTTATTTTATCTACATAAGTGACAAATATATGCTTTGAACGGCCGCAATAATATTAGTACAATAAGAAGTAATGCATAGTCATTGTTTGCTGGTTGAAGCTTAATTTAGAAATGTAAAAGACGCGAGCGAGATTGCCTTCACGGACAAATTTCCCTTGACAATGAAAATTTAACTTGCTCGTGAAAGCGACAAGAAAATTGCCATTTTTTCCTTGAAAAAGGAAACTTGCACTTGTAGGGAAAAAAATGGCTTTTCCCTTGTGAAATTTGTTGAGAAAAACTTGTTCATTTTATGCGGCTTAATTTGTTCAAGGCTTCAGATCTTACGGACAAAGCCGGTTATTATAGTTGTGATTTTTACCCGCAATTTTTTTTCCAAAAAAGCAAAACACTTGTTGTTCTTGTAATAATGCAGTGTCATGGAGTTTGTTTTGGATTGAGAAGCACTTCAAACATAAAATAGAAGAGATTGAATGTAAAAATATACTCCAGAAAACGTTTTTCTCATGACTCAGCGTTGCAAGTTCTGATCAGATGTACAATATTTTTAACTACTTTTTAACACTACTTTTACCTTAGTTAACTCTGTTTTTATGTATAACTTTTCTGTCAAGAAAACAGCCAAACCAAACCTAAATCATATCTCATTGGAAAGAGAAAACTGGATTATCTACATCGGTTGCTTAGGAATAATCAACAATAAAAAAAAATCAAAACTGATGACTTACGTTGAAGCTCACGTACGTTTTGCATCATATCGAGTTCCGCATACCCTCTAAATTTAGCTCACAGTCCAGACGACATCTCAAAATAGGTTTGGTATCAGAATAATTTAATATGTGTATAAAAATCCTCATTGTTCACCCTTAATGAATTTGTTTTCGCACATAACTGGCTATTTTTCCTTTGTACGCTTTCTGCTAACAAGCAATTGCTTCCCTTTACGTCAGAAAGGTCGGACCTGTCCTCAACGTGCTGGAATTTGACATTTTGCAGTTTCTAATCAGTTATTTCTGAGCATAATACGAGTACCGCAAGCGATTGTGCGGCTATTTTGGAAGGTATACAGGTCCGCATCTTGAATTTGTCGATCAGTTTTTTTAATATTAACTTTAAAGCTCAGACATTGTAATTGTATATCAAGTTTAGGTCATTTCAAGATGAAGAACTCCACAACTACGGATGGTATACGTACTAAATCCATTTTCAGCTCTTCCTGCTTTCAAAGACTTTTCAGGTTTGTGAAGAATATATATAGCGAACTCTAGAACATAAATAACAAAGAATAATACAAAATAGCTCCAAAGTTATTGATTATACTGAGTTTACGGCAGCAAATTCCACTGCAAAAGTTTGCTGTCTGCTAAATTGTCGAAGAAATCAAACATTTTGACCTCTCTATGTTTCCTTGGTATTGATCTGAGTTGTAAGTTTGTCAAACTCCTAGATTAGAATACAGTATATCTTTAATAATTTATGTCAATATCTAAATAAATAATAAGAGTTGGAAAAGTTAATCCATATGATTTCACTACTCCATAGTTCTAGCCATAATTCCACTTTATGTTGGAGACAATGTCTCTCAGTGACAGTAACGACAAGCTCAGTGTTACATCTTCCGGGGACGTTCTATCCAAAATCCCAAAAACTCCAAAACGAATTAAATTAAAACTGGTTCTTGCATAGATTATTTGAAATCATTTAAAATTGGCATTTCTTTGGAAAATATTTTTCCTTTGAAGACTTTCACATCATCGTACTAGTTTGTAGAAGTGCTAGAGTGATATTTTTTAACCTGTAAAAAATAGTGCGCAAAATAGTTAGTCTAGTAGTAGACTCTAAACCCATTGTTTGCTTTTGTTCTTTATCAACTAATACGTACAAAATGAATAGCCATATTTCTTTCACGGGTACGTTAAACAAAATCACTCTACTTGAGTGTATATGTGTACTCTTAACAGTCATGGCAAGTCACCTAAGGAATATTTCAAGAGAGAATATCGGATTGCATAACTACGTACATCAATATGTTGCTAGAACTTGCTGTATTCGAATGAAAGCGAAGTATTACGTGAGACATCATACGTCATAACGGCCGATAACTGATAACTTCTGCATTCCTTGTCTTAGAGTCTAGATGTAAAATGATGTTTTGTTCATTTGACCACTTGATCTTAGGTACGGCAATTGAAGTGACGGTGGAACGGGTCGACAGGGTCCGTAACAATAGGGAAAAAATGAAATGAATTTGCAGTCCAAAACAGCCTGACATTTCTCAAAACTTACTTTGACGCTCAACTCTGAATATATTCTGCTTGCTGATTGGCCATAATTCATCTTTTTTTCCAGGTTTTTCATTGGCTAAAAACCAAGGGTCCAAGTTAATTCCTTATTTGGACAGTTGTTATTTTCTATAGAAAACCCCAGAACTACAAAACTGTCCAGATTCATACTAACTAATTTAAAAGAGTTGTGAAAATTACGAAACAACACAGGGGTCATATTATAGGTAATTATGACAATCTTCGACAGCGTTTCCCCCAAAAAACACCTGTTTTAGATATTTTTAGCTAGAAGTGTGGAGTCATCCGCCGCCTACCGACAAAATATTGCAGCGATTGCATTCTTTAGAGGTCAAAACTCGCCTAAATTGCTTTGGTAGGTTACCATTTTTCTCTCGGAACTTACTTTGATTCTCAGTTCTGAATATATGCTGCTCGCTGATTGGTCATAATCCAAACCTTTCATTTTTCCAGGTTTTTCATTGGCTAAAAACCAAGGGTCCAAGTTAATTCTTAATTTGGACAGTTATTTTCTATAGAAAACTCTGAACCCTTGAAATTTCCAGATTACTAACTAATTTCAAAGAGTTGTGAAAATTAAGAAACAACACAGGGGTCATATTATAGGTAATTATGAAAATTTTCGACAGCGTTTCCCCAAAACACCTGTTTTAGATATTTTTTAGAAGTGTGGAGTCGACAAAATATTGCAGTTTGGAAGTCAAAACTCGCCCATATTTCCCGGCTTGGTAGTTTATATTATATATTTCAGTTCAAGATCTTTCCAAACTTACCTTGATTCTCAGTTGTGGATGCTGCTCGCTGATTGGTCATAATCCAAACCTGTTTTTCCAGGTTTAATCTTTCATTAGCTGAAAACCAAATTGTTCAAGGTAATTGCTAATTTGGCAGTTGTTATTTTCGATAGCAAACCATATATCAAAACTGTACTAATGCCTAACTAATCCAAAAAGTTGTACAAATTAAGAAACAACACAAAGGTCGTGTCTATGGGCATAAAGTTGTTTTCGTATGAGTGGGAAACTTACCGTATCGTATCATAACTGTACCAGTTTTATAGTTTCTATAAAAACATTCGAAATTCCTGCTGTAACCGTATCGTATCGTATTGTAACCGTACAGTGTTCCCACTCATACGAAAACTCTATTGCCCATAGAATATATGGACTGGACCCAAAATTAGATTGGAAATATTGGACTGGACTTGACCGAGGGTCCACGGACTCCGGATTGAGTCAATTTTAGCGCTTTTGTACGGAGATGCTCCGCTTCGAGCCCTTACAATTTTACATACCAAATTTTAGCAAAACAGGTATTGCTATTTATATACCTTTGACGAAAAGGTACACGGTAACCCCCCGTTTTAAGCGTGTTTAGTTTCTAGTGTTTAAAACCGTTCGTGAGACCCTTCTATGTATGTGCTTGTTAAGCTTGAATGGCACTTTTTGCTACCCTTTAATATTTATACTAGAATTCCTTTTCTACACCCAAAGCTATGTATTTCCTACCCTTTTCTATTCTCTAGCCTAAAAAAGTATCCCTTTCAGATATATGGACCATCCCCGAATAGTTCTCTATATATTGGAGAAGCCCCCACCTTCCCACCCTCCTTCGGTCACAACAGAGATAAGGCTAGAGTCCACAGACTCTGTGTGGATTCAAATGCATCTCAGACATTTCATATACCGTACGACTTTCATTAGAATGGCACAACCAATGTATTCGATTCATTTGGCGTGACCGTAACGTAAATTGATATCCGGATTAATGAGTAGTTATATAATTAAGAGGATTATTAGCTGTGTTGGAAGACATCACAGACTAAAGCACACACTCCGGCAACTTCATGGCCTACTCTCCTCAAATACTAGTGGTGTGGGTTCTTTGACGTCCCTCCAGTGCAAGGATATGTGAAGTAGTTTGGGGCGACGGGACCTACGGTTTAACGTCCTTATCCGAGAAGACGTGAATGTCTAACCATTTGCAGATGTAAATACTGACAAAGACAGCAATTCAGTTTGGCCCATTCAATTTCTAATATGAACTAGACGCACACGTGCGTTCACTCGTGCCCCGGGAGCCCCTTTTAGGAGAGGCTTCAATGACCGGCCCCGTTCGTACTCTTCCCCGAGCCGTTTCACGCATTCTTCGCCATTCCGAGAAATAGTTAACCGTAACATAAAGACCTTTTTGAATCGGCTATTAAACTTAAACTAAAGAATATCTGATTAGTCAATTTGTCTGTCAGCAGCTATTAGTGTTTGCCTTTGTCCTTCTATTATCATACATGGGTATTATATATCTCCGACATGCAAAAATATTACCTGCGAATATACCAGTTTATTCAACTTTTTATTTCACTATGTATCTCAATTGTTTGCTGTAAAGACTTCTACAACGGCGTTTTTGACACAATAACAAATCGTGTATTTTTTCGTCCATGTTTCGGATGTTTTATATATGAATAAAAGACGTTACGTGACCAACAAGGTAAATGGAACCTAGCTGTTCCATGCAATGGTCTGGTCCAGAATTCCGATATTAAAATTCAGTACAAAAACCTCTCAAGATTTCTTGAATGCTTGAATGAGGAATATAATTGACTTGCTTCTATGTATGTTTGTTTAGCAACATGTAGGATGAGAAATTCGTAGATTCCCAGCTCATAGGAAATAGTCTTTATCGCGAGGGCTTCCTAGTTTCAAGTACTCCATTTAGAGTTCGATATTTGGTCAAAGTATTTGAGATGAAGCTCAAAATAACAGCCCATTCTGAAGCTCTTATACGGTTCTAGGTATCTCTCGAGTTAAAAGCTCCAAATTACATTGTTTTAGTGCCAGGAAAAGCCTGTCTCTGAAAGCTATTTTCTTTGTAGTCAGCCATCTTGCATTCCTAAAGTTCCTGGCTTGCGTTCGCAGTCGCTCAAAGGTGATGAATGAAGGGCATTGTTTTTACGTTCTTAACCAATCAGAAGTCCCTCAGGACGAACACAGGAAAAAAAAAACATTTGCAGTTTATAACTCGTTCCCGGCCTACGGCCTGGGCACGAGTAATTACAATTGCTATAATAAAGAAAGAAAGGAAAGTGCAAATGGCTTGGCTATGTTTACAATATATAGAATCTTTAATGATATTAATATAATTATAATATAAATATATTTATATATTAATTATTATTTATATTAATACTAGACGCACACGTGCGTTCACTCGTGCCCCTGGAGCCCTTTTTAAGAGAGGCTCCAATGACCGGCTCCGTTCGTACTCTTCCCCTAGCCGTTTCACGCATTCTTCACCATTCCGGGAAATAGCTAACCGTAACAAATGACCCTTTTTGAATCGGCTAACTTAAACTAAAAAATATCTTGATTAGTCAGTTTGTCTGTCAACAGCTATTAGTGCCTTTGTCTTTCTATTATCATGCATAGGTATTAGATATCTCCAACATGCAAAAATATACCAGTTTTATATTCAACTTCTTATTTCACTATATATCTCAATTGTTTGCTGTTAAGACTTCTACAACGGCATATTTGACACAATAACAAATCGTGTATTTTTTCGTTCATGTTTCGGATGTTATATACACCTATTTCAAAAAAGGTTGTCGTATGAGAGCTCTCGAGCCCACGCGACTAGACCGAAAAGGAGTATGGGTAGTAGCAAAACTTCACTTCGTTTTACGCTTTGGTAATGACTTTAACATCAGGAAGTGAAGTTCTTTAATGTATAAGATCAGAGCAAGCTGAACTTGAGTAATCATGTGGGAATTTTGTGGTTTTAAAACTTTAGTAATTTGTTCTCTTACTCCCTTTCGGGTGTGTCGCGTAGGCTTGATACCGACAACGTTTATTGAAATAGGTGTATATGAATAAAAGACGTTACGTGACCAAACGCGAAATACAAGGTCAATGGAATCTAGTTTCATGCCATTCCGATATTAAATTAAAATTCACTACAAAAACCTCTCAAGATCTCTTGAATGCTTGAATGAGGAATATAATTGACTTGCTTCTATGTATGTTCGTTTAGCAACATGTAGGATGAGAAATTCGTAGTTTTCCAGCTCATAGGAAATAGTCGTTATCGCGAGGGCCTCGGCTTTCAAGTACTCCATTTAGAGTTCGATATTTGGTCAAAGTATTTGAGATGAAGCTCACAATAACAGCCCATTCTGAAGCTCTTATAAGTATATAGGTATATCTCGAGTTAAAAGCTCCAAATTACATTGTTCTACTGCAGAAAAAGCCTGTCTCTGAAAGCTATTTTCTTTGTAGTCGGCCATCTTGCATTCCTAAAGTTCCTGGATTGCGTTCGCAGTCGCTCAGAGGTGGTGAATGAAGGGCATTGTTTTTACGTTCTTAACCAATCAGAAGTAGCTGAGGACGAACATAGGAAAAAATAAATAAATAAATAAACATTTGCAGTTTATAACTCGTTCCCGGCCTGCGGCCTGGGCACGAGTAATTATTGTAAGACCCAGAGTGTTGGTCCGACCGGAAATCGAGTCCACACCTCAACCTACTGAGAGGAATTGTTCTGAGGCATTTGTTTTTGTTTTTCACAATAGAATTTCTTATTTTCCAGACCGAGAATACAATGATAATATGTTTTTTGTAAAAAAAAATGCACAAAATCTCCTTTTGTGTTCAAAGATATCATCCAGTCATAGAGGGTCAAGTAGCCATGACGGTCCATGGTTAAAATGTGGCTTTATAACTGTTGACGGCTAAAAATGTCGAAAAATGTTTTTTCAAGTCGACCGGCGTTCACTCGCACACCAAACTCGCCCCAAGGTTGGATACCCAATGCTTGCTATCTCATGTGACCTCCGATTGTATGCCATTGCAAGAGAGGTAGAATTTTTCTTGAATTTGACGGTTGACGGTAATAGATCATAGCGTTTGATGACTGCATCATAAGCATTGAAAATAAGAGCCCAAAACGCTTGATCAATTCAGTTTGCCATGTCCCCCACATTGGTAGAATTTTTGCATTATTGAAACTCAGGAAGTTTCCACTACAAGGCATAGACTGGACAATTGTGGTAACTTTTTGAAATTATGGTAGATTTTCCTGTTTTAACCTATGAGGTAAATGGGTTTTATACAATACCACAGCCTTCTGCATACCATTCCTTTAGCCCCCTAGTTCTTGCTTGGAACATTACCTACCTACCTCCTTAATGTTCACTACATTGCATATCAGAACCGTTCGAGTTTAGGAACTTTCGAGATGAAGAACTCCACAACTGGTGATAATTCAATTTTCAGCTCTTCTTGTTTTCCGAGACTTTTCAGGTTTGAGAACTGATTGAGAAGAATTTATATAGAACTTCATTAACATTTATCCAGTCTTTGACGACCTATATATCAATCTATAATAGTATTAGTTTACGAAAATCTATATGGAGATACAGTCATTCTCAAAAAGGTTGTCCAGATGAAAAGACGTTTAGTCATTAATAAACATATTTGCATATATCACATTTTCAATTTTCGGGCAAGAATTTTAACTTTAGCTGCAAAACTACAATCCATTATACACAATATATAATATGCAATACACTAGTTTGGTATTTTGAATTGAAATTCTTGCAAGAAAATTGAAAATCTGATGAATACAAATGAGTTTATTAACGACTAATAAACGTCTTTTCATCTGAACAACCTTTTTGAGAATGACTGTATATGGTCTACAGTACATACGAAACCTGTTTAGTTTCAGGAAAACTAACCACAGTCTTAGGGGACATGGCTATAAGTTACCTGTTCCAAAATATAATTTACAATGGAAGGGAAAGTCCTTTAGTTGTATGACTACCAACATGTCGAACAGTCTTTCCCCAAATATCCATAGCTCTGAGAACCTTGAGCAATTTCAAAGTAATCTTAAGAAAGCCTTTTTTAGATTTTCATGTGACTATAGTTTTTTTTGTTATTATTGCTTGTCATATTTCGTCTACTATTATCTGTTTGTTGTGTACCATTTGTTGTTTTATATACACGTTCATATTTTGAACGATTTTATAGTTCCTGGACAGTACATGTCCAAATAAATAATTGAATTGAAAAATAAGATAAAAATAACTCAAAATTTATCTGTTGAGTTCGCGGGGGCAAACTTCACTAAAACTATATGTCTGCTAAATTGTCATTCGTATCCCCTGATACCGGCGACGGCGCCTCCAACCCAAACTGAATTCATCTTTTCTTCGTGCACTCGGGTACAGTATATTTACATCCAAGCTCTATGATCTTGCCGTGGTGAAATAATCTGGGTGTTATTTTTCTTGCAGGAAAACTAAAACTACAAAAGTTACTCCTTTTTCAACAAATATCAAGGAAGATCCTTCACCAAAACCTAAAAATAAATCGAAATCTAACAAAGATGTGAACGATAATACGAGAAATGAGGTTATGCCGCCACTACTTGAATATATTGATGCTAACATTATTGGAAAAGATACAGTGTTTGATGGGCCATACGGGAAAAAACAAGGTGAGAATCCGCCGAGAGTTTTCGGTCGATCGATCTGTCAGTCAGTCATTCTGTCAGGTTGTCAGTGGGTCAGTGAGTGAACTAGTAACTCATGCAGTCAATCAGTCGGTCAATCAGTCAGTCAGTCAGTCAGTCAGTCAGTCAGTCAGTCAGTCAGTCAGTCAGTCAGTCAGTCAGTCAGTCAGTCAGTCAGTCAGTCAGTCAATCGGTCGGACGGTCGGTCGGTCGGTCGGTCGGTCGGTCGGTCAGCCAGTTAGTCAGTTGGTCAGTTAGTCTTTCTATCAGTCAGTCAGTCATACTTTCTTCATGCACTTGATCAAATGCTTCTTTAACACAAAGCCTTTGCTTGGTTTCAGTTGTTTATTGTGACTATACGGCGTCAGGAAAGTAAGTATGGGTTTAAAGTAGATTCCATTTTTCCATTCGTCTGTACAGTGCACGGATGACGTCAAAAAAAGTACTCCAGGACGAATCGAGTGATTGACGACATGTGCATCTATTAGTCAGGAGCACAGACGCCCAGAAAAATGGAACTATTTGTTATATATAATACTTAGCGAAATATATCAACCAATCATTAAGAATCTTCTGTAAGATTCTGTGACGTCATCTCTGTGTGTACTGTAATCACACACACGGTTCTCGACCAATCAAAGCGCGCGTTATATACTAAACATTATTGTATTATCATAATTATCAATGGAGCATCCCTCTCCTTCGGTTCAGGGCTTCTAGGAAAGTATCGCCTCCAAAAACGGTGTCGGTTAAAATCCAGCTTTCTTATGCGTTCTTACATGTTCTAACATAAGGTCAATTTTTCTTTCTCAGGCCTCTTCAGTTTATCGAAGACTACATAGAGAATTATATATATCCATTTTATGCTAATACACACACCAGTACAACAACTACTTCAAGACAGACCACACAGTTCAGGAACGATGCAAGGTATGATAAAGAGTAATAAGCAAGGGGTACTGTTACCGTAAGGAGGGATCATCGTTCATTTGCCGTGGGAGTTTCTATTTGTTTGATTTTGTTTGTTTTGTTTACGATCTGTTTTTGCTTGAATGTTTGTCTTCTTGTTCGTTCGTTCGTTCGTTTGTTCGTTTGTTCGTTTGTTCGTTTGTTCGTTTGTTCGTTTGTTCGTTTGTTCGTTTGTTCGTTCGTTCGTTCGTTCGTTCGTTCGTTCGTTCGTTCGTTCGTCCGTTCGTTCGTTTGTTCGTTTGTTCGTTCGTTCGTTCCTTCGCTTGTTTGTTTGTTTGTTCTTCTATAAGACTAATAAGGCCCGTAATAAGGTGTCAATGAGGACTTAACCGTTAATCTCATTTGGCCTGACGTTTTTTAAACCCCAACACCTAACACGTACAAATTTCCCTCGTTAAGAACTTTCTTGTTTCGGGTATCTTAGCGGCCTCTCCTCCATTAACGTGACCTATTTTCCTTCTTTCTAGAGATATCATCAAATCCTGTGTGAACGCTCAAGACGATGATGTTGTGATCTTTACTGGAAGTGGTACTACTAGTGCTATTCACAAATTAATCCATGCATTGCAACTGCATAAGGGACAGATTGAGAGGACAGTAAGTAATTCATGGAAACTGCTTTAACGCAAAGCTTGGTTGGCGCTAGCGACAAAAGAATATACGACAAGCAACATACGCAGCCAGCTGAATATGCGAAAATGTACGAAAAAAGCCAAGCAATGCTACTGATTAGTGCACTGAGTCTGCGTATGGTGCTGAGCCTGCGCTTATATACTTTTGCAGGGGCGTATCCAGGGGGTACCAGGGTGCCCGTGACCCCCCTTTGAAAACAAAAAGATGATAGAAATAAAAGAATCTGACTGGAGAAAGATTGAGAAATTGGAAGTATGACCCCCCTTTGGTGGAAAATGGAAAGTGACCCCCCCTTGAAATATTCTGGATACGCCCCTGTTTTGTCACTAGTCTGAACCAGGCTTTAGTGTGGAAGGTATTGTGCCAAAGGAATGGCGTTTGAAAAGTTGTGAGCATTCCAGATCTTCGCCGCGCGCGTGAAGCAGTCCATGCAGTCCATTTCAAACCTAACCTTTTCACTTAAAGTATTCAATTTGAACAACAAGTTTCTATGTTTATACTCTACTTTCGTTCCGGCCTCTCAGTCACTTGTCATAAGCCTTTAATCAGAAATAATAACTACGTGATCCAACTTCCACTATTTTTGACTGCCTGTATATGCTGAAACAGGAAAATTGACTCCTTGTAGTAACAGCTGAATTTGAGCCTAGACTCCAAGACGTTTATTACCCTTTCATGTATGATGACATAACCAGTTGCTTTTGAATACAACTTTCAGTTCCAAAACCTAGTCTTTTCAAATAAAGTATTTGCGCGCTTTTCTAAGTTTGGTGTAATGTGCTTTTATTCACCTCAGTTGTTATGGGCCTTTTCTTCGCAAACAGACGGGGCGGAAAAACGTTTAATAGCCTCTCATTATATGGACACCATAGGTTTTTTTAAGCTCAATATTTTGCATACAAGACGTTTCAGACATAAAGAACAAAATATCAAATAATATCAAAATTTGGTGTATGTGGCCCTGAAATATAATACCCTGTACATTGGGACAGGTGACATATTTTTTGTCATCAGAAAAATCATTGTTTTAATAAATATCCCCGCGAAGCTTTACTGTAACGTCACAAGGTTTTGTAAGCCAGTAAAAGTGTAACAGTTACTGTTTGTCATGCTTCATTATCAGTTTATGAAAAAACTTTGAAAACAGCCGCTTAGCTGTTTTCCGCTATGCCTCAGAAATATCAACTACGTGATGCAAAATCGTGATCAATACTTCTTTTGGCTCCCTGTCAGCTCAAACAAGAAATTTGTCTCCTAGCTAGCTTAATTAAGAGTTGAAATTGAGCTTAGTAGACTCTAAGTAGTTTATCACCTTTTCGGATCTATGATAGCCTAACCAATCGGGTTGAAGCAGGAGCCTGTCACTAGGAGCGTCCAGCTGTACTACATCGATGAAGCAGCGTTTTCCCCAATAAAGTTCTTTTTAGAATTATATTTTGCACGAAAACTCATTTTGCCTTCTAAGGCGTAATGGCATTCTATACCAATTCTTTGAGATATAACCGTGAGAGATAAAACCTCGTTCGATTATGCTTCTTAGTGACATGAATAAATACTAATTGCTGTGTTGCAATGTGACGTCACGGCAGCCATCTTGGATGAACTTCAACAAAAGATTTCTCATTGGTGTCTCTTGTTTGTTCATCCAACATGGCTACCGGTTCTTTGTCTTTCGATTCCCATTGGTATAAATGAAACCCAGCAATTACACACTAAAATGTATCAAGCACTGATTGGCTACAGTTTTATCCCCGTGGTAACGGTTGACGGGTATAAAAAAATTCGATTATTAAAACGCCTCTTCAGAGACCTACTATACTATACTATATACTACTATACTACTATACTATACTCCTAATAATTGGCCTCTGATTTGAGGAAATGAATTCTTGCTCATAAGTTTGAGTTTACTCACATTGCTGTCACTCTTGTTTTATGAACGTGAAATATTAGCTCGAGTTAATATTTTCAGACGACAAGTGACAGACTTTCCGAATCAGTTCGCATTAATAAACCGGGAAAATTCGGGGAAAGGTCTATTGCTCTCGATAGCTCAGTTCTTTAATTGGTTCAGTTCTGGCCTACTGTTTATTTTCAATTGGTCTCTTCTTATTGTGAACATTATCATATACCATTTTAGAATGCTTACATGAAGATGAAAAGAAGCAGATGTCACAAGCCCCCATATTCAGTTGTGTGGGACGTGTGGGGATACACGTATAGCATTAGCGAACACGCAGAACTGTAACCTGTTCATTTTCAATTCTATTGAAACCACATTCGATTATCACCATCAAAAACTAATATTGACCTGGTAGCAGTTCAGTTCAGAGCAACTACGACCGAGTTAGAAACATGTTGCTGGTCTTCCTTCTTTTCGGAACTTTTTCCTTTTGGGATTTGTCTTCAGGATCCGTTGAGACATAACGAAGGGTTTGGCGTGAATGAAGTCAAGGTTTTCGCTAATGTGAAGAACAAAAGGAGTGTAGATGATACAAAATGGGACGCGCCAAACGTATCTTTGCAAGAAGGTTTGGTTATTAAAAGTGAGCAAAAGGTATTAAACAGTATTACAAAGAACTTAAAGATCAAGGGGATAACCGAAAGAGAGATCAAAGCCCTTATATTTACAAGAATAGATCGAGATTTATCGATTCTCACAGAAGAAATCGTCGATCTGTAAGAAATCCACTTCCAATGAACTGCTCTTCGCCACTTCTTTCGTGCAAAAACAGATGCTTAAAAATGAGAGACCCTGGGGGAGGTACAAATGAGCTTCGTTGCTCATGTGATCCATATTGTAACTATTTCAAAGACTGTTGTCATGACTACATGAAGTACTGTCAAACAGATAACCTAACAGCGAAAGTCCCGGATGATGAATGGTCCTGTCGTAAAGGTATTTGGATGATTGCATCATGTCCAAAATCATGGACGAATCAATATATTAATAGGTCCTGCAGCATTGTTACCAAAATGACTCCATGGAATTTTCGAAAGGTAACTCCAGTTACTACACTTGACCACAAAATCTTCGCTAATGAAGACTGTGCCATGTGTCATGGATACAAGTTGGAGCCGCAATTTTTTGACTTGGACTCGAGGTGCATAACCCAAGATAAGAAGACTTTGGAGTTACGATGCTGCAAAATATATCCGTTTGCTCCAAAAAATGGTATTCTGAGAAGATATTGTCATCAATTAGCCAACCTGTGCCCTAATAATATTTCTTTTCATTTAAATGACCTAGAGTTTCGAATGTCTGAATAATTCCAATAGTCGGATGAAAAATTTGCCTCTTCCAAGACCAGATAGTCCGGAACAATGGCCACTATCTAAAATTTTTAAATTCCCAAACAAACCAGCTCCAGCTCCAGCTCCAGCTCCAGCTCCAGCTCCGAAAATTTCATCTTGTCGAAATGGAGAGGTATATGATAAGCATTTAAAAACATGCCGTAATGGACAACGATTTATTCATGTTTTTTCCAGTTTTAGGAAGTCGAAGCGATACAGAGTTGCTCTTTGGATAAAAACATCCAAAACGTTAACGACACTTGGTGTGACTAACATTTCAAACTCAGAGTTTGTTCACACAATATCCAAGGCACTTACGGTTGACCCTAAAGCAATAACATTTCTTGGATTCCATTTTCTTAACAGCAAACAACAGCTTGGTTTGGTTCTGTTAGACCTGAACATCACCAGAAATGATGAACGGGTTCTCCGTATCAATATTGCTAACGATTTGAAACTCAACTACTCATCAACACGGCCGCTCAGAAGCGGCCGCCACTCGACGTTCTATCTTCTCCAATTTGCCATCAAAGCCCTGACGTGTGACCTTTCCAACACTACATATTCTCCTGCAGAATACTTTATAATTCCTTATTCATCGAATGTTTACATCAATATAACAGGTGAAGTCTTGAAATGGGAGAACTATTTCTCTGACAACGCGACTATCTTTAGAGGACATCCACAACCTGTAGGAAACATCGTGGTCTGTGGACAAGTCAGGAAGTGTTCTGGTGCTTTTATTTTTCTTCAAAGACACGAGTACACCATTTTCCCTAATCGCTCTTTACTGTACAATGCATCAAGTCATCTGTACCAGTATGAAGAGTACACATGGAGAAATGGAACTGCAGTGGTGTGCTCTAATTTTACAAATTCATATAAACAATACTACAAAGAGCTCGAGAATTCTGTTAATGACGTACCCTTGGTCGTACTAACTCGCATTGGTTTTTCCATATCAGTACTTTGTCTAGTGTTTGTACTAGTCACCTTTTCTCTGATCCCAAGTCTCAGGACAATTCCTGGAATCATCTTGATGAACCTGTGCTGTGCTCTTCTTGTAGCGCACTTGTTATGGTTGGTAGGATCAGGACTGACATTCACTGGCAAAGGCTGTACTGTCATAGCAATAGTGCTTCATTACAGTTTTCTTGCTTCGTTTATGTGGATGTCTATTATTGCCTTTGACACCTGCAGAACCTTCTCAAGTTCTCAAGTTCTCTCCGCCAGAAACGACTCGAAGGAAAAACGCAAGCGCATTATTTTGGTGATGGCAACTGGTTGGCTTCCGTTGTTGATCTTCTTGTCGCTTTGTGTTGCTCTGGACCAATCAGATGTGGTTGATTTTGGATATGGCGGTAAAATGGGCTGCTGGATCAATAATCCCTGGGCCAACCTGCAGTTCTTTGCTATACCTGTCGCCGCATCGTTACTTTGGAATGCAGGATTTTTTCTCCTTACCGTAAAATCTATCAAGAAGATAAGGGACCAATCCCAGTTGTTTGCAAATCAAGACCTAACTCGAAAGGACTCGGCAATATACGCCAAGATTGCAGTGTTGATGGGGTTCACATGGGTGTTTGGGTTCGTAGCACCGTTTACATCCCAGTATTTAATGTATCCCTTTGTAATCCTCAACACTCTTCAGGGTCTGTATATTGCTGTGGCATTCTGTTGCACAAGAAGAGTCAGGTTGTTTATACAGAAACTTGTACTCTAAAAATGTCATTCAACATCACGCCCCGATGGTGCATGAACAGATTCCAATGCAATTGTGTTTCTCAAAACATTGAACTTCAACACGTTAACTTAAGATATTTACCTAACTTGCAGTACACTAATATTAGTATCTGGAGCAAAACTGATTACTTGTACTGGTATATATGGCAAAGAAGTCAAAACAAGTGAAGATATTACAATTGTATTAACATTATTTGAAACCTTATGAGATTGCACACATGTAAATTTTTTCTTGGTGTGGCTCCAAACGTTCCAACAGCAAACACACGAAAGACTACGAGCATGCGCAATACCGATAAATTTTCGGATTTTCGTTCTGCTAGAAAGCAATTTGAGCATTTTTTTCTGGCAAACAAAAAAAAAATGTGAGAAAACGTATCAAAGTTTGCCAAATGCTCTGAAAATAGAATGTCTAAACATGCAAATCTAACTTTGTTATCTTCTCCCACTATCGTAATAAATCCAATAGTATCGACTATTCATATTAAGATGTACGATAACTCTCAAACAAGCTTGTCCGTCTAGAATATAAAAATTATATTAAATACCTGAATCTATTAATTGACCGTAATCTTTCATGGAAACCGCATATCGATTACACTAAATACCCTCAAAACGCTATACAAATCACTTGTTCAACCCTACTTATTACATGGTCTAAGTGCTTGGGGACAAACATGTAAAACCAACAAAGAAGTTGTTACTCTTGCAAAAACGAGCTCCTCGGTTGATTCACACAACTTCACAACTTAATTTACTTATGAAATTATCAATTTAATATTCAGGTAGTCTTTGTTGGACCATTTGAACATCATTCAAACATATTACCCTGGAAAGAAGCTGGTGCACAGGTAGGGTTTTTATCATGCATAGTTGCAGACGTATTTTGTGTATCGTTACTTGGTGAGAGTCACCCGTTACCTCCATAATCCCTATTAAACAAATGTCATATTGATTACTAGATTAAGCAAATCCCAAGTCAAAGCAGTTACGGCTAGTTAAATTGGAGGGTCGAGAAAGCTTAGAGTGCGTTTACAGGGACGATTTCGTCCAAGGCTGAGTTTCACCATTATGGCGTTCGGTCAATGGTTTCTTGTTGTTTTAACTATAATATGATTTGCGGGTGAGACGTCTTCATCAGGGGACGATTTCTACCCTATCTCCAACACCGGGACGAAATTTCAACCCAGATCCGGACAAAATGTGATACTGACTACAGTAGCTGATCGCTGATACACTCCAATCTCTGGAGAAAGAGCTATCGGACCAAACAAGAAATGTACAGAAACTAGCCCGATAGCCCGACCCGAAACCTTTGTTCAAAGCCATTGGAGTGTAATGACAATATCAGCCAGTCATGTCAACTAGGGGGCAAAAGCAACAATATTTTCATGTCGTCTCAGCCGGGGACGAAATCATCACGGTCTCCATGGAAACGCTCCCTTGAAAGCCCCGTTGCTAGCTAGTCAGCGGTTCATATCATATTGTGCAAATGTGCTTTCGTTTTTCGTTCTTCAGGTTGAGCGTATCAAGGACAATGAAAAAGGTACTATCTGTATGAACATGTTGGAAAGCGAACTCAAAGTAAGTACGTTTTTGTCCACTCTGTCTGCATTGGGTACCTTTGTATGATTTGTGTAAATCTCTTTTCGAAGTTAAATATTTGACCTGTGCAGATTGAATCTTCTTGGCCAAGAATAATTTTTTTCCCAAGAGCATGCATCCATAATTTTCGTGTGTGAATCAGATCGCGTTGTGTTATTTCTGCAGCTAGTATTTACTCTTTAATGCCATAATTTTCTGCCTGTCATGGAGTAAGATCGAATCTGTGATAAATAGGCCCTTTGCAGCATGTTGGAATGCAGCACAATTTTGAGGGCAAAACAAAAGAATTTCACTGTCCTATTGGCTGGAAACCATTGTTTTTGCCCTCCAAAATGCGCTCATTTGCACGTGCTGCAAAGGGGCTATTGAGTTGTTTCATTTACATCGTAGCCAATCGAATCTAAGATATATGTTATCTGATTCTCTCTATCTAGAAATATAAAGAATCCAACTACACAATGTACGCAGCATTTTCTGCTGCCTCTAATATCACTGGTATTCTAACAGACACAGTAGCAGTGACTGAGTTATGTCACAAATATGGTGCGTTATCGTTCTGGGACTACGCATCAGGAGCACCATATCTTAATATAGATATGAACCCCACTGAAAATGGGTACGTACCTTCTGAGTCATGACAATGATATCGTTTCATAGTGGGAATTGTTGAACAGGCACCATTTTTTTGTTGGTCTATGGGCTCATGAATTAAAGGCTTCGTCAAAAACTCGTCAGATGAACGTCATATCCTGTATAATACGTGCAGATATAAACGGGAGGCACAGCGAGGAGCATTCATGATCTTTACATGCATTACAATCCTACAAAAATATAGTACTGATATAATGTGTTTATGATGTATTTTGGATTATATGGATTATTTCTAGATACAAAGATGCATTGTTTCTTTCTCCTCACAAGTTTGTTGGTGGTCCAGGCTCGCCAGGTAATTTTCTGCAAAGTTAAACTACCATTATGAACTTGTAAGGTCCTGGGAAAAAGGTTGATCTTGCCAACTGTGGCCCGTAATTGAGCTTGAGTTATAATCTTTCTATTTTCCAGGAGTTCTTATCGCTAAGAAACACGTGTTTAAAAACCCAGTTCCTGGAGGGTGTGGCGGTGGAACTGTCGTTTTTGTAAGTTTTTAAGTTGGTATGGGCATTACATCTGCCCCTTAGTCACGCATCGTCTTTGACATCATCATCATCATTATCAATGATCACTAATATTTATTAACACCTATAGCTAATCCCTCTCATCTATTTACAGGTCACACGTGACACCCACTTGTATCTAAAAGACATTGAGAGTAGAGAAGAAGGAGGAACGCCAGCCATTGTGGAGTCGATACGAGCAGGCATGGTTTTTCAACTTAAAAAGGCAAGTCTGTCCACATATTGTTGTAAGTCACAGGGGCCTAACGGAGAGGTCGCGAATTGAACAAGCCCTGCCAGGCTTCTGTTTGTATCCTTGAGCAAGACACTTTACAGTGGAACCTGTCTTAAAGGCCTACTCCAGGACCATAAGTCGCCTTAAAGCGCCTTAAAACGCCTAAAAACGCCGTAAAACGCCTTAAAAATTACACAAATTTCTCCACATTCTCTTAAAACGCCTTAGATTGCATTAAGTTGCTGTAAGGACCAGGGATAGGCCTTCTTAAACGGTCAGTGTTAGGAAGTCGCCTAATGACTGCTTAACAGAGATTGATCACTTATTGGGCCCATGCATGTGTATGTAATGATCTTCGGCCGGGAAGTTTATAAATGACCGCTTAATGAAGTTTGATCGCTTCAGTCTACTCAGCTGTATAATTATAAATCAGTACCAGCATTGCTGGGGTAAAGTTGTGAGTGGCGCTCTATTCTACACAGAAGCTAGCGAAAGTGGAGCCTTACGGTTGCCTTCGATTGCTGTCGACAAACTTTACTTTTAGTATTGCAACAAACGTATTGATGAACATTTTGTTTACATTGCAGCACGTTGGCCCTCAACTTATTGAACAACGAGAAGAAGAGCTTTGCCGGTATGCACCTACTAACTCGGTTTTCAGCCTTGTGGGTGTCGTTTGTTCTTCATTGCTTTCCTTTGATTTCGTTTCGTTCCTTCCTTTTTTGTTGTTGTTTTGTTCTGTTTTTAATTTCTTTCTCTTAATTCCTGTAGGATTTGTTTTTCTATCATCTTTTATTTCTTGTTTTCTTTCATTGTATTTTTTTATCACTGAAGACCGTTTTGCTCCTTCAAACAGGAAAGCTTTCAAAGTCTGGAATAAAAACCCTTGTCTAACCATCTTAGGCAGTTCCAAGGCTCGCAGACTTCCTATCTTTTCCTTCATTGTTTATCATGATGACAGTGGAAAACTACTTCACCATAACTTTGTCTCAACTCTGTTAAACGATCTTTATGGCATACAAGCTAGAGGTGGATGCGCATGCGCAGGGCCTTATGCTATGGTAAATATTTGCTACTGGTAATTGTTGAATATACGTAAAAGTGATATTACACTACGCTACAACTTCTTGCGCAACATTGTTGCTTAAAAGGCTGGCGTACGTAGTGTAACAGCTACAATGTTTAGCCCAACATTATTGCGGTAACATATTACAGGTCTTTGAACGATCTTTAAAAACCCTGTTGCAGCTGCGCAAGACATGTTAAAATATCCCAAACTGTAAGGAGCAATGTTGTGCTCATTTGCTTTGTTGTTTGCGTTTTTCCCCATTTCAGATCACGCATTGTTTATCTCTGGAGCTGATTCTTTCATTTTTAATGATTTGAAACGTTCATCTTGAGGAAACAATTTTCAAGAGATCGAATGTCGTGTGGTTTGAGATTGTGAATTAGCACGCTAATCTCTTTACTACTCATTCCTATTCCTATTAGCCACTTTCATACCGTGAAGACTGGGTACGAGTCCCTTAAACTTTGATGATGACAACAACAAAAACTCACATAGCCAGAAATGTAAGTAACATTCAATACTTTACAAAGTCTAATGTTTAGTTGGTTAATAGATTCAATATTAATGACTTTACAGTCCATCAATTGCTTAAATTTACAAAGAAATGTATGGTGTCCAGATAGCAGTGTCACATGACGTGTCCTGGACACCATACATTTCTTTGTAAATTCTAGCATTTTTGAATGGCTGTCAATTCATCAATATGTATCTGATTAACACCAAACTTCGGAATTTTGTAAAGCTCGATGTGCTCTTTCTGACTATATGAGTTACCATCGTCAAAATTTGAGGGACTCGTACCCAGTCTTCACGGTATGAAAGTGGCTAATGGGGACGCATGTAACCGAGTGTCGAGTTACATGAGGACAAAGTTCCTGAAACAATATTGCTCCCCATGACGGACACCTTGGGCGTTCCCTCCTCATGACAGACATACCTGCTGCTCTTTGCACCATAATTTTGAGACGTGTAATCAAAATGTCTGTTGTTTTTCAGGATTTACTTGGCGTAAGTGAAGACCTTGGGAAGAAATACCAATGGTTTTTACAAGAAGACAATGGGTGAGAATTATTTACGTTTTACTTTTAGTATGGCATTCTCATTAGGGCATATCAAATAATTTTCCTTTTATCAAGTAAGACACGATTAACGTTTAGCTATTAGCTATTAGCTACTTGTTGTATAATATATTTAAATATTTCAATTGCGCGTAATATAATAATTCAGAGCAGGCGTAAGATTCTGTGACGTCATCTGTGTGTATATGTACAGTTATCACCAATTATTGACCAATCAGAGCTTGTGTAATATATATCAGTTATTATATAAACATTTCTATTTCATTGTCTTATTATAAGTATTGTTGAATTGTAGGGAAGTTCAACAGAAGGACCCACTTGAAATTATGAAGTAAGTATTACTGAGCTCTACTAGTTTATTTACGATTTACTGATTTTTAAAGGGGTACTTGGATGAAAATCGATAAAAATTTAAAATGACTTCAAACTTGGTTAAATGTATCTATATGTGACCAATAGTCACCAAGCAATATATTTTCATCAAATTCCAAAGGTACAGATAAAAAGTTATCACGTATTTTAGCATCTACATTGTGTATCTATGACGTCATAAGTACAACCCTATTGTTCTTTTCGATCTTAAACCAAAATTTCTTGGTGATAATATGATTAAAATGCAGAATTTTTGGGATAGTAGGTTTTATATTTATCTATATTGGTCGTTAATTGACGTCAACTTAGGAATTAACCACTTTCCAATTTTGACCTATTTTCATCCAAGTACCCCTTTAACTGAAATGCGCTATTACATGGTGCATTTTTTTATTCAACTCGTCTCGCAATAACGTTGCAAAACATGTTGTACGAGCCATTGAAGCGTGTAACATATCCCGTATCGCTCAAAATCATTTCAAGAAAACGATTGCAACCACCGACGTTTAACATCCTTGCAATGGTTCGTGGGGCTTGTTTTGCAACGCAGTTGCGAGACAGGTTGCAGGACTAAGCATTGCGCTGTGTTGCAAGCAGTAATTAATGTGTTTTTGCAGGCCTGGTTTTTCTCGAATCAATCTCCCATATTTCATGGACGATGAGACAGTGCATTTTGTTTTGGAGGCAGTTGACATGGTGGCCACTCATGGATGGAAGCTTCTACCACAGGTAAAAACAATAATTAACTGCACTATGATAATTATAATGGATGGCGAATATATCTATTGATATGTAGGAAAATGATGATGATGATAACGATGATGATGATGATGATGTTAATGGTGGTAACAGTGATTATTACCCATAAATGACGATGATGTTTGCTTTTGACTCGTTTTAGTATAATATGCTATCATTAGTTAATTAGACATTATAATAAAGTTTAAAAATTTTGTCATTGGCAAATTACAAAGAAAACCTGTTCCGTCTTCCATAGTAGAAGACCCCGTACAACGATCGGCGATTTTTATCTCAGATTTCGTTGGCTTAAAGTCCATCATATTTTAAACGCGATAATACCCTTCCTGGCATGTAATAAACCTTAACGGCTAATTAATTTGGAATTTAGAAATCAAAACATTCAACCACGATCCCCTCAAAAATCACTGTATTGTATTAGTATCACCTTGACCCGAGACGGGCGGCAGGGGTGCCGAATTAGGGAAACGCATTGTTGGTCGCCAGCCCTCACTAATTCACGAGTAGTTCAAATAAACCGATGGATAGGTTGTTAGCCTTAAAACTCCGAAACCAATTAAGAGCAACATCTTAAAGAATTGTGCATGAATTGTTGCATGTTTGCAGTATCGCTTTGACTCACGGACGGGTTCTTGGAAACACCGTGACAACCCAGACACGCCCACTTTTAGTCTGAATGACGTCACATATGATAACAATGGAATTCACGTGACCCATGCTGCTCCTGGTGAACTACTGGACAGCACGCTTGAGGTAAGAATTTTGATACTTTGATGCAATAGAATACGAAATACCGACGCTGTACAGCTGAGACTTTTAAAGTGACTGATTCACTGGCGGTTTGGCTGACCAAACGATCGAAAGTACGAACGACTAAACGACTAAATGAATGAATGAATGAATGGATGGGTAGATAGATGGTTGAGTAAATGAATTTGGTTTTTTTTAGGATATTGCCCGTGCAGCTACAAAAATATTCGAAGAGGCAGATGAAGCAAACAAGGTAGATATTTCCAAAAGACTTTTCCTCATTTTTAACATATTTTTACCCTTATTTGATCTTTGATGCATTGGGCGAAGAGCTTTATTTCGCGTTGTGTTTCCTAAATTATCAGTAATTATATTAACGAAATGTAACGCCAGACAAAGCTTTGATAACCAGTGTAGATCTTCAACTCGTTTGATGTCTTCCTACCCCACATTTGTTTGAGATATTCAACCGTCTTATTATATCGTCTTAATTCTCTAAATTCTCAGGAAATCTCTACCAACGATGACGAGATCATCAGATTCTCAGGAGAAGACGAAAAGCTGGTGTGGTTTCTACAACCACAGGAAGCCCAAATCTACCTCGCCACACAATCATTGAAATTTAAGGTGTTCAGAAGAACTAGTCTTCCATTCACGCCACGTAAAACAACCAGGAAGTTCTCCATGGCAAGAATGGAGCTTCAAAGACGTCGGACAATGTTGGGGTTGTTTCCTAGTCAAGTTATTAAAGGTAGTTTAGATTTATTGTATATGTTTGGGCATAAAGTTTGATGATGAAAAGTGAAACAAGAAGATAAATCATTCTGATCTTTTTTACTTGTATATTTCGACTACTAACTGTAGTCAGTTTAGATTTCATTTGGGAATACCTCTAGTTATAGACCTTTTTAGCTTCGTATGCAAATTGCCCATTTCAAGACCACGTGATATTAATTCCCTTTCAAATCGTTCTTTTACGATATGATGAACATGATAAAATATGAACACAAGAAAGATTATTAAGAGGAGATTTTTTTCAATGACGAGCAATAATGGCGAAAAGCGCCAAAAACTAGACTTTCGTTCGAGTTTTAATCCAAATTTTCGTTCTGGATTAACACTCAAATCCTTTTCCTACCGGTTAAAAACTAATGTTAAAACAGATTTTTGAATTGTACAAAGACTTTTTCTTGAAGTTGTGTCTGGATTAAGCTTTTTCAAGCTAAATATAAAGCAAACATACAGCTAGCAAATGAGCAAATGAAGGCCTAAACCTCATTTTCGATCTAAATTTTCGCTTTGGATTAATTAACACTTTGATTCAACTTTCATCAGCCAAAACTACTTACAAACAACTTAAACTTTCTGACATAAATGATGTGGCTTGATATAGTTTTTCCTTGGCCGTGCTTCCGTTTTTCATTCCACGAATTGAGCAACTTACTCTTGACCAACCCGAAAACGGTTTTTACGCTAGTTATTGGACTTAAATCAAAGTTTATATTTTTGCCTATTTGACTTCGATCTGTGTTGCCATAGCAACGATAAACAAAGATGGCTGAAACCAAATGGTCTAAAATATCTTAAGAACTCGAGCAGCTCTAGACAAGAGACTATATGAGAAATAAACTACACACTAAAACAAAGAAATTAAGGCTAAATTTAAAAAAATTGACCAAGCCGTTTTCGAAAAAATCGCGAAAACATAAATAATGCGAATTTGCCAATTTCCGGCCCTTTATTCCAAATCACTTTAATCAAAGAGTTTTTTTAATTTTATGTTAGCTACTCTACAGAAGCATTGTCAATAAAAAACTATTTCGAGCCACCCTAAATCCCAAGAGTGACATCACTTGGTCTGAAATGGGAAAACAAACAACTAAGATGAAAAGGTCTATTAGTCATCCATATATGCATTAGTTTATTCTATTATTGACGTGTATTCCTCACTGATTCCTTTGTTGCATATTTCCTTATTCATTGTGTTTCTTGTCAAGAAAATTTCTGCCACAGATGCAGATACATTGTTTGTTAACTCGATATCCTTTTTTAGGTATAAATATTAATGACAAATCTAAAAAATTACAAGAATGACAGAGAGATAATCTTACATTTATTACAAACCTTAAAACTGATACTGATATATTTGATCTTAACTCTTGCAGGCAATAATAACGACGCCCAAAGATTACCCAACGCGATTCCAGACAAGGAAGATGAAGAAAATATGTTCAATTTCTAAAATTCTGAAAGAGAGGCATCGTTAGTAATAAGGTGTCCCTTTTAGAGAGGTCAGGGTTCACACAGACATGAAAAGTCATGGAACTTAGAAAAATTATCAATTAGACAACAGAAAGCCGCACGCCCATGGCGTTAATTATAGACGCACGAGAGAAAATATAAAGAACGATTAACAAACGTAAAAGTGGCACTTGCGACTCCAGTTTGTTAAGAAGGATTTGAAAAAGACGACGAAAATAGTGCGCGAGCAGTGCAGCCCATGGGCAAATAGTTCATAGCTTTCTGGCCAATCAGGGTTTAGATCATGAAAAAGCCAAGGGAAGTCAGTGGCGATAAGGAGCACGCAGATTCTCAGTTTTTCGGTGTGAAACATCTATCAATTTGGATCATGAAATTGGCTCAAAAATCGTTAAAAGGTCATGGAAATATCATAGAATTGTTTCCCAATTTTTGTTTGAAACCATGAAGTGTTCGTTTTCTGAAGAGATTTAATTCGACGAAAAAAATGAAAATGATCCGTGTAGATTTATTAATTAGACAACGGGAAGCCGCGCGTCCATGGCGTTATAGACGCACGAGAGAAAATATAAAGAACGATTAACAAACGTAAGAGTGGCACGAGGCGTAGCCGAGTGCGACTCTAGTTTGTTAAGAGTTCTTTATATTTTCTCAAGTGCGTCTATAACGCAATGGGCAAGCGGCTTTCTGTTGTCTAATTGATTTATAACAGAGCCTAGAACGTTAAAAATGAAGCCGTGCAGCCCATGGGGAAATAGTTCATAGATTTTTCAGCCAATCAGAGCGCGCGTTATATGTGTCGCCATCTTAAAAACGAACGATTTGAAAAAGACGATGACGAAGATAGTGCGCGCGCAGTGCAGCCCATGGGCAAATAGTTCATAGCTTTCTGGCCAATCATAGCGCGCGTAAGATTGAAGCTATGTTATAAATGATGATACTGACATACAACAAGCACATTTCATTGTCAACGTTGTGAACCATGCAGCTTCCGTTTTCAATTTGGAAGACAATACATCAAGTGGGGTTATTTTTTCTTTCAAAATGTTTTGTCATCCAATCCAGATTGCAGAAGTCACCATGAAGGATATTGATATATATAAAAAGCACTGTAAATATTGTAAACGCTGATACTGTTTTAATTTATATTGCTAATTCAATTAACGTTGTCGCTGAAAAAAGCCTAAAGCCTAAAGCTTTGAGAGCGGAATCATGATTTTTTTCATCCGTGACATTATTACAATAAGGAAACTCACTGTATGCTTGCAAATTCTACAACTTGGACACATATTCCAAAATTTCTCAGATAGCCTACAGAGAAGTTTGTTAGTACACAAAAGATATTTGAAAGGCTTTAGCCTTTAGGCTTTTTTCAGCGACAACGTTAATTGAAATAGCTATATATAAAAATGTATTAAAAAGTCATCATTTTCAATGAGGGAAATTTTGCGCAAGACACACACAAAGTGTTTTCACTTTAATTGCATTTTCTCGAGTGTATATAATAAAATTTTGAATTCCTTTATATATTATTTTGTGTGTGCTCTTCTTATTTGTTTGTTTGTTTGCTTGTTTGTTTGTTTGTTTGTTTGTATCGGGTTCGTTTGTTCGTTTGTTTGTATCGGGTTCGTTCGTTCGTTTGTTTGTTTGTTCCTAGCCTGTAAATAGATGTGCGTGTATATTACATAAAGGCATAGCTGAGAATGAATAAAAACTTCCTACACTCAATTAATCCTATCTGGCATGGGCCGTCTACGTAACAATTCGTTTGTTTGTTTCGAGCTTTCGGGTCGTTGATCCATCATCAATAAAGGCATACAAATCATAAACTCGTTTGACAGTCCATTGAGCCTGTTGAAAGTGTCCAGGAAGATGGTTGCGAAGAACGTGCATGCTGCACGAAAAGTGCGATATTCGTCGATTCTTTCCTTTCTATAGACCACTTGAAGCACCTCGGAATGTAGCTCAATTTGGAGGACAAAACAATAGGTTCCAATTCTCAGAAGATTGAAATTCTTTTGTTTTGTCCTCTAAATTGAGCTGCTTTGATGTCACGTGAAAGTGGTCTATTGATATCAAAAATTGCTTCGTTTCGCTTGTAGTTTGATCTAGATCCCATAACGGTCAGCTGGTCCGGGCAAAGCAAGTCCAGTAGAGTAGCAAGTGATAACATCTGCGCATGTCTCCAACTTCTATTGTCTTGGACAAATGGATAATTTTGAAAGGATAATTTCATATATACGACTCTCTTTATGAGAGAGGTAGCCCTAAGCCAGGTTAAAACCGTAATTGAGGCCACTTCCGTCCAGCGGCTCGTGCATACTCGTCATGTTATCACTTGCTGTTGTCCAGTAGAACTTGATTTCATGCGCATGCGCGACATGCACCAATGCAAAACCCATTGAAAATCAATACTTCACTGTGCTTATTAATTACAAGGAAATATTATTCAGATTTGTGTTCTGTCTTTCCAAGTTTCCGTTCCACACAATAAAGCGCCGACATGTGTTTTACATATAAAAAGTATACATATTTACGTCTCCAATAATTTTTGGATTTTTTGTTTTTGTTTTTGTTTCTGTTTTGTTTGTTTGTCTGTTTTGTTGTTGTTGTTGTTGTTGTTTTCTTGTTTTGTTTGTTTTTTGGAATTTTGATAATTTTCAAATGTGCTAAATAGAATAATGATAAGCTATTCATCCGGATCGCGAAAGCTTAAGTTTCATTTGGGAAATTCCGATCCTTATCCCATCGTGGTTCTCATAGATATCAGTAAATCAACAATATAGTGGATTATGAAACATTATAATTACTTGTTACATTCAGTAAAATACAAGTTATGGTACATACCATACTACTGTCCTACTTTGGACCGTTCGACAGGCCCTACTCTGTGTCTTTGCTTTCGTTGAAACAGTCCTCGAGTTGCATGGGAAATTTCGGGAATTCTCCAGCAGTAGATGATCGGGTTGAATATTCCATTGGAAAATAAGAACGTTTCTGAGATAGCCAAGAATCTACGTAGCGTGAGGGACAAAGGAAATGATTTTAAAGCGATGATTGTTCCTAAAATGGGCATATAACAAAACACAAACGCACAGATTAAGTAATGCATCGTTCTGACAGATTTCTTGTATCTTGGGACGTTTAGGGCTGATTGTTGTATCGATTGTTGCTGAAGATGTATCTGTGCAGTATGTTGACGTATGGCTTTGGCAATACTGAAAAGGAAAAACGCGTTCAACGCCAGCAGTAATGGACCACATGTCAGTGCTATCACTTTGCTGATCTCTGTTTTGTCGTAGAACACACGTCCCAGGGAAATACTTAATGTTGATAACCATATTATAACAAGAACTTTAAAACAGCGTTGTGTAGTGATAAATTCTTTATAACGTAAATGAAGACGAACAGCCAGGTATCGATCAGCGGTGATGGCTGTTAATGTAAAAAAAGAAGCCGACGCAAATACTGTCCCATTAAAAATGTACGCTTTCCTGAATACCATGAAGAGCTCTACATTACATTTGTATTCGGAGAACAAATACAAGAATCCGACAAGGAAATCCGCTACTGCCAGACCAACAATAAGAGTATTTGAAGGCGTACGTAGAGTTGGTGTTCTTGAAATGGCGACAATTACAGTGAAATTAAAGAAGGTTGCAGTCACAGCCATGATAGCGTTCATGACATTAATTACAAGTAAGAACACATCGAAATGTGTCTTTAACGAAGCATGTATCAAACACTTTGCCAGTTCTGACGTTTGGTTGGTGTAATTTCTAATCTGCATTTTGTGCGTGTGCCCGGCCTCTGTCCGCTTGCTGCTAGCGCTTGGTCTGTTGGTGGTCGGATGGCTTTCAAAAATACGTAATGTATCTTCGATTTTTGACAAAAAGGTATTTCCCTTGCTCTCTTGCTTCTTTAGAATACCCAAAAGTGTTCATATACATCAGGATTCTATCCCGGTTCCATTTTAAGCTTGTTGGTTTTTGAAATGATCAAATCTGCTGCTGTCTCCTCGATCTAGCTTTATATTTACCAACTTTCTCGAAGGTGTCACAATGTCCTTAAGGTTCATTTATTTCAACAAGAATTTGATGTGCGCTATTCAGAAATAACCCATTGAAATAAATTTCGTACTTCACATCTTTGTAATATTCGTTTAATTATCACAATATCTGCTCTCAAATTCGATAACTATCTTATTACTATCAATACTACTATTATTATTTTATGAAACTTTCAAATAATATACTTGCCTTTTGATTTATTCACAACTGCCACATATTAGATATTGCATACACCAGTAGTATATCTGTAAATTAAATTCAATTTAAAGCTCAATTGTTAAACCAGTCAGATGTTTATCTTAACAGTTTGCACCTGCCGTATTTTGAGGGAATTGAGTGCTATTCAAGTGATTCGTCTGTAATAGATTCCCTCGTTAAAATTGCTGGAAATTTGAAATTAAATTTTAAGTTTCTTATCTCGACGTAAGAAAATAAGGGATTTACCGTAATTTCATGTTTAGGAAATATTTGGCTTCAAATTCGCAAACGTTCGATGTATTCCGAATAACTCGTTCATAAGTCTTTTAGGTCTCACAATAAAAGCTCAAGAAACTCAGAGTTAGTAGTTTATTAATAGAAACAACAGTAAAATAGTAAAATATCTCACAACAAAGTTTATTTTGACCTCGGTAAAGCTTTTTTTTCTCACATTTTTTGCACAACTTTGAAAAAGCAACATGCGCGCTGAAACTTAGAGTTTCGATGTTAAATTTTACATTTTAGCGCTCAAATATATAAACACACACACAAAACAAAATATTTTCCATGCTCATTAAAAATATTTTTCTAACTTTCAAATATATTTTGCGAATCATTGCAAGAAAGCAAATTTTGAAATAATGGAGGTCATTGTGCTCGTTTGCTAGATATTTTGTAAAACATAATAGAGCTAAAAACGACGCTTTTTCGAGAGGGGAATGGTGGGAGTTTTGCAAACATTCCTTTTTTATCGCACCAAATTCAGGTTAAGATTAGAAAAATGTTCAAAATTTTGTAGCGTTCTGAATCATAATTAATTCGAATAAATCTGCTCGCAAATTAATGTCGCAATTTTGTGGATTTTGAACCATGCGCAGTAGACAAGCGCGGCGCATAAAAGAGGAATCATCATCACGATCATGTGATCATAACTAAGGGAATTTCAAACAAAAATGTTAAAGTAAACATTATTGTTAGCAATTTTCAAGCGATGATCAGCTTGAAAAATAATTTACCCGTCCTGGATAAGTTATGCAAAAAAATATTGAAACTAATTTGCATATTTTGGTTTTTCCTTCTTATCTTCGTAGCAAACTCGAAGTCCTATGTTCTGGATGAAAACATGTAAGTTTTAACACGGCATTCACATTGCTATTTTACCGTATTAGAGAGAACGCAACCAAAAACTAAACTAAGAAAAGATAGATCATGATTCTTTTACCGGTGAAAGCTGCTAGGTAGAAGGATTTCTAAACTAAGCTTCCGTCTTGGAAGAGCAGAGTAAAATGTTTTGATCGACCTTCACTGATTTCTTTTAGATAAAATTTACTTGAAAACGGCTGAAGACCCGACAGACGACAAAGGTTTGCAGTTTACTGTTAATTTACTTGATCCGAGAAGTGCCGGAACCCATCCCGCTGGTACAATCTTCAAATGTCAATATTTCTGGAAGTCTTGAAAAAGTCTTGAAAAATTGTTTATCCACTATGGTCATCTGGACTTATGATTGGACATGAACCAGCAAATTCACAGTATGATAATTAGAAAACCGGTTTAACTTGTTGTAAACCAAATACAGTAGCGTTTCGGCCTGAGGGTTACAACAAAAAAGAATCAGCTGCCACATAGCCATGACAAGCCCATGACATTTTTAGCCAAATTCGAACATTTGAAAGCCATCTGCGCATAATTATAAGCTCCTCAATTTCAAAACAGATTACAGTCGAAATGTGGATATTTAAAGCATTTAGTTTTTGAACCCCTAGCTTTCTTCACATGTTAATAGCGGATGTGACGTCACAAAATACAACAATGCTGAACGGCTGTTTGCCTAGACGGAGACAGGTGCTTGCAATCGTCGACTTGTGAGATATATTTCAGTTGTCAAAATAGATTGGAATCAACACGAGGCTACATGCATAAAACTGCAGTCATTCGTGACAACATGAAGTTAGTTCATGACTTTATAACCTGCACTCAATCATTCGCTTGCGTTTGCGTATATCCAAAGCTACCATTTTGGCACTCGTTCTTTTAAAAGGGACTTTTTGTTAATTAAAATGTCCCCCAAACGACAATGAAACTGTCGTAAGTGACAAAATATTCTTCAGGATTATTTTAAAAACAGGGAGATTGTACACTCCCCGATTCTCCTGGCCAAAACGTTTGTTGTGGACCTGTGATGAAGTACTTCTCCTTTAAAATGCTTCTAGCTTTCTCTTTGATCGTTCAATGTGAATACATTAACATTCAAAATAGAAAATAAATAGCTAACCAATGGTGATTCCAAAAATTGGTATATGACAAACTACAAACGCAAAGATTAAATAGTGCATTGTTTTAACAGATTTCTTGTATTGTTGCAGCGTTTGTTGCTGCTGATGCAGTATATGTGCTGCGTGTTTACGTATGGCTTTGGAAATACTTAAAAAGAAAACGCGTTCAACACCGGCACCAACGGAACAAAAAGTACTCCTATTGTAGCACTGAATTGTATGTCATCAGAGATAATTCTGCCCGGGGCAACACCTAAGGACGAATAGCGATAACGACAGTGCAATTAAAGAACGCTGCAACTACAGCCATGATAGCGTTTATAACAGCAGCTACGATTAGGAATGGATATTAGAATGGGTGTTTAACGAAGTGTACACGGCGCACTCTACCAATTCTGTTTGGTTTGTGATCTTCATTTTCTTCATTATGGTCGGACTAGTGCTTTGTAGTCGACTTGGGCTTTCATAATATATACTAATTCATCTTCAATTTTTGTAGATCAAAATTTGGTTAGAAATAATACATTCCTAAAAGTCGTGGTATTCCTCAAAGTTCTATCCAAGGACATTTAGCCTTCGAACAGCACCAGCTACTTTGAGCTTCCCTGGGACTCACGGAAAAGTGGCGTCTGCCAGCTGAGCTCAACTATTCTGTACTGGTGACGTCATTTCATTCCGAATTTAGGCAATAAAGCTGATTGATTAACTCTGGGTAATGCCCTAGTTTGCATAATTTAATCTAATTTGACAGTGTGACATCATAATACTCTCTCCAATGAATAAACTATGAAACTGAAGCTTCATCAACAGTTCAACTGATCTCAATGTTTATGTATTTTGATCTAAAATGTAATATTTTTGCCGAAGAGCTTCATCAACAGTTCAATCATCTCAAATTTAATTTAAGTATTTTGATCTAAAATGTAATATTCTTGGCGAAGAGCTTGAGAATTTTGATACAGGCTTATATTGCAATGAGTTTATCAGTTGCCTCTGTGCAAATTGTCAAGTGCCTACCCTAAGAAAACAGTCGTTATTATTGCCTAAGTAAACAGCATTGCCCACAATGCATTTAATTAACGTAAAAAGCAATATAGACACAACAAACCTATAAGGAGGTATAAATTACATTCCAGAAATGTTCGGTGACACATCACCTTGTTGAGCATCGTTTTTACTATTTTTGATACCCATTTCTTTTAAGACATCTGTTGCAATTTCCGATGCGGACTGTTTACTCTTGGAAGAGCTCTTCTCTTTAGAAGAGCCACCTTGTTCCTTATTTGAACCTGGATTTACACCCATTTCAAGTAAAGTACTGTTCACAATGGATTTCAACTTCTTCTTCTTACTTTCAGGGGTGCTAACCTGCCCTTGAAGACCTCCTTCTTGACTATTTGGGGAAGGTTCCGTACCCGTTTCCTCTTGGCCTTCATTGGCTTCATTGGCAGTTGGGGTGCTACCCTGCTGTTGAGGACCAACTTTTTGACTATTTGGTGAAGGCTCCATACCCGTTTGCTCCTGGACCTTACTGGAAGGTGGGGGGTTACTTTTATCACCTCCGTCATTGGTAGAGTTTTTTGAGGAGTTACCCTTCCCTTGATTACTTGAATTTTCTATGTCTTTCATAGTGATTTTCATTGATTCTTGCACAGCTTTTAGAATATCCTCATTCTTGCCAAGATCCTCCTGAGAATTTTCAGAACAATCTTCATTGTCAATGAGCTGACCAAAACTATATTTTTTGGTTGGATTGAGGCTGTCGTCACCTTTGCAATTAGACTTTTCTCCTGAATTCCACTGCTGATTCCGCGTTTGGATATTTGGCTTTGGGAACGAGTCTACATACAGTATTTGCACTGCTGAAAACACGAAAAATGTCACAAAAGCCTTGCCAATCATGTCATGGAACATCTTTTTATATTTCAAAATAAATAGAAACGATATACAAAAATATGGATTTGAAGTCTCTAGACAAGAACCCGCAGCTTGAACTGCCTGATCTTTAAATTAATGAATTATTGAAAACTAACGCTCGACTTGTTCAAGTAGTAAATTACGACCTGCTCGAGAAACAATGAAAATTGCTTGTCAATTCGACAACCTTCATTGGTCAACAGAAAAAAAGTAAAAGCTAATTTTAGAAACTTTGTACGGTAAATAAACACCTTCCTGTCCAATTAACACCCCCGGCCCTTGAAATTCCGAATTTGCTGTAAACGCCTTTCTCTAAAAAAACGCTCCATGACCAATAGACACTCCCATAAAAGGCAAAGGGTAGAATAGAGAACAAACCAGCTTATTCATGACTCACTCAAAAATAGTTTGCAAATTACAAACTTCATATTTTTATGAATTTCTTCAATACCTTCTTAATTTTGCAAATTAAATATATCAATCAGCCCGATTTTTCAGCTATTTTGATTTAACACTTTGATATTTTTGGTGAGGAAGCGTTTTTCATTTCTAATCAGTCTTGAATTGCAATATGCACACGTGTAAACAAAACAATTTTGTTGCATGTATGTATATTGTACGTCAACATGAATAGGTATAAATCATATCTACTGTCATATTCCAGAGGTATTCGGTGACATAACCACATAATCTCCTAGTTGAGCATCGCTACTGACTTTTTGTGACACCCATGTCTCGTAAGACATCTTTTGCGATATCCTGATGCAGACGCTTTACTGTTATTCTTGGAGGAACTTTTCTATTTAACAGGAGAGACACCTTAACTGGTCTTTACCAGGGGATTTATTGTCTGTATTTACACCCATTTCAAGTAAAGCATTGTTTATTATGGATTCCAACTTCTTTTGTTCTTTTTATGTCCATTATGAGCTATGTTCAGGTCTGGACTTATATTTATTTGAGACAATGTGTTGCTAACAAAAGAATGAAGAACGTCTTTGGAAACAGTTGGCGAAAAACCACCGTCATCGTTACCAATATGCAAGTCTGTGATCACAGCGAGGCAACGGATCGATTTGTATCGATTTCCGATAAAAATCGATTGATTAATATCGATTGGTATTGATTAATATCGATTGGTATTGATTAATATCGATTGGTATTGATTAATATCGATTGGTATTGATTAATATCGATTGGTATTGATTACTATCGATTGGTATGGATGAATCGATTTATCGATTAGTTACGCCGGAAAAAGAGGACAGGAATCCCATAAAATGGGTTGATAAACCTACAACTCATGAATAATTGATATATTTGTATTGTTTGCCATTGTTTTAAGTATACGTCAAATACCAGCGATTAATTTCAAAATGGTTCACTATTATTCGGGGAGGGGCCCTTCCCTTTAACAGGAGAGCCACCTAGTTCTCTGTTTGGAGAGGTATCATCGAGGGTTGTCCAATAGACTACAATACACACAATCCTTCACGTATTGACAAAATAGTTTGTCGTTCTGACACAAGATTAACTTTGGAAACTTAGCTAAGCTAAGGTTATGAGCAATATTGCTTTCCCCTCCGTTGACAGTTAAAGTTATATACTTTCTCCTCCATACTGAAGTAAAGTGTCATCTTCCTCCCCCTCCCGCCCCACCCCCAAGGAATTTGTTGTTGAAAGGTCATAATTTTTTTAAGGTGGCCCGTACCTATTGATTTGTTTATCAGACATAAATTTCACTCGCGTCTTGTTACATCAAAACCTTGTCCGATTTCTGAGAAATTTGCAGCCATTTGTCTTCAAGCCTTGAACTTTGCACTGGTAATGATTTTTCTGCGAATTAGATCAAATATCTTGAGATATCAGACGATTTTTAAAAATGGTTTTATGAGAAAAATTGGTCATAAATCCAAAAATCTATGGTGAATTTTTTTCCTATTTCGTTAATCCAGTAGAAAGGCATAGAGGACTACATACACCATGTATCGCGCCAATTTAATCCTTAGAAGTTACAAATATATAGATAGATATAAAATATATATATAGATACAAATATAACTATATAAATATATTACTGTAATATAATCTACCTTGTAAATAATCCTGTTTTAAACTGCCAGCACCATAACGGTCGTTCATTCATTGAAACTTGCCTGATGAGTGTGGCCATCCTTGATGGCCATACGAAACAAGCTCGTAGCAATAAAACAATGAATCATACTGATTGAAGTCTCACCCAGTAATTTTTATATAATGCTTCTTTACAAAGTTGAGCACTTTTTTGAAAAAACATTTTCAATAATTTGAAGTAGATACAAATATATATATAGATACAAAATTTGCGCTGCCTGTTAAATTATGTAGTCAAAACTACCGCCAAAATCTCAACAAAATTTCAAAACCAGCGAGAACCATATCTTCTATATAAAAAAGACAAATGCCTATTGTAACTTATGAACAAAATATGGAGACATGACAAGCTAAAACGCCAATGTTTATCCTCAAGCAAACTTTGGGGAGTAATTTTTTGTGACCACGAGGTGAACGTTGCGAATTTGTAATACTTCGACGTCTTCTACAAATTCTGTCGAATTGTTTCCTGAAATTTACTAGGTATGGGATAGACCTCAGAAGCAATTGGATTCAGAGAACTACTGTCTTTATTCCCAAACGTCTAAATCCCGTGTGGAATTTTGCAACAGATAGTAAGGTGTTGTTTTGAATAAATTAACAAACCATGAAGGCTTTACTAACCTTGGCAGCTCAAACGTCGACTCGATGTAGTTGCATACTTTTGAAGCTTACTGAATTATACCTAGTGCAGCAAAGACAACGAAACTTGGTAGCAGGTACTGTAAACATCTTGTTCTATCCCATACCTAGTAAATTTCAGGAAACAATTCGACAGAATTTGTAGAAGTCGAAGTAATGCAAATTCGCAACGTTCACCTCGTGGTCACAAAAATTACTCCCCAAATTTGTTTGAGGATAACATTGGCGTTTTAGCTTGTCATGTCTCCATATTTTGTTCACAACTTACAATAGGCATTTGTCTTTTTTATATAGAAGATATGGTTCTCGCTGGTTTTGAAATTTTGTTGAGATTTTGGTGGTAGTTTTGACTACATAATTTTGCGTCGTAACAGGCAGCGCAAATTTTGTATCGCAACTTCGATCTAAGGATTAAATTGGCGCAATACATGGTGTATGTAGTCCTCTATGACTTTCTACTTGATTAACGAAAAAAATTCACCTTAGATTTTTGGATTTATGACCAATTTTTCTCATAAAGCAATTTTTAAAAATCGTCTGATATCTCGAGATATTTGATCAAATTTGCAAAAAAATAATTACCGTTACAAAGACTTGTAGACAAATGGCTGCAAATTTCTCCGAAATCGGATAAGGTTTTGATGTAAAAAGACGCGAGTGAAATTCATGCCCAACAAACAAATCAATAGGTACGGGCCACCTTAGTGTCTCTAATCTAATCAGCATAAATATTGTGAATTTCGAGCTCGAGAGTTGGATGAAGACGATCTACATGTCGGACTTTCACGATCCGTCAAGGTTTTCACTGGCCTCTGTTGAGGAAAGGCTGGCAATTTTCTAAGTGTCCCTAAAATAATTAGCATAATTCAGTCTGTGAATGGACCTGACGGATCGATCATGACTTTCCGTCAAATGAGATGCAAATTAATTCGTGGGATATTTTATATTTAAAAGAGTGTTATAGACTACTTTCAAAAATGGCGGCCTAGTACATGAGAACGAGGCCACAAAGGCCTTGTTACCAGAAAATAAGCGTGGCGAAACTTCTATTTCTATTAAAGATGATGTGTTCCTCTTCCTTTTGAAATAACTATTTTCTGTGCATTTTACAGGATATACTAGTTGTACTTAGGCTCATTTGATGCCATGATAATTTTGAGCCCTTTCTGGACTCGTTCTCGTGAACAATGAGCCCGCCATTTTTGAAAGTCGTCTATAGGATATTGAAAGCAATACTTCCTGTCAGATGCACCACAGGAATCCCAAATTTTGGGGGAGTACATTGTTGAAAAGGCTTTTTTAAAACTCCCCCCCCCCCCCCCATATCAGTATTTTGTATTCCAGATTATCTGCATATACCAAAAACACTGAAAAGATAATATCAATCAATTATTTTATACACTAGATTCCATAAGTCAGAGTTTTTGTAGGATGCTACAAAAACCACAGGAAGCCCAACTGAGGAGTAAGCAAACAAACTTAATTCCTTTAAGTAAAAGCCCCCTAATGATTGCAACACAAGATTCATATGGTCAGAAAAAGCACGATATTAATTTGGTTAAATTGAACGATTGACAGCCGTTCAAAAATGCCAAAATTTACAAAGAAATGTATGGTCGTAGGGACACCTTGTAGGGACGTACGTTTGTTTGCAATTTCATACACATTTCTATAAAATTGTAGCATTTTTGAATGGCTATAATTCTCTTTCAATATAGATCTGATTAGAGCGGTTTCGTATGAGTGAGAAACTTACGTACCGCGCCGTACCGTACCGTGTCAGTGCCGTAATGTCTATAAAAACATTCGAAATTCGTGCTATAATTTAACCGTACCGTGCGGTGATCGTGCCATTTTCCCAGTCATACGAAATCGGCTCTAAAACTTGCGAAACGCGTGTATTTTCATCCGCTGCTCCATATCTTGCTCCTGATGAATAGTATAGAGCAGTAACAGCGACTGTTGACACTTTTACAAACGGTTCTATCACGAGAAATGTCTATGTTTTTCTACATGAGCTCATAGTAGACTTCCATATGCATACATGTGTTACACGATTTTATTCCAACTCTGTGTGGTACAAAGAATTGCATGCATTTTAACAAATTTTCCAGTCCCTGTATGTTCAATTGAAAATGTTCCTTATACACATGTTTTGGTTGTAAATTGCATTGCCTTATATCAAACATTTGTACAGTGTATGAAAATTGAATAATAATTGAGTGATATTACAATTACATCAGTTAAGATAGAACTTGTTAGCTATCAAGATTTCCAACTCTTTATTTGAATAATAACTGACATCCTAAGAATCGCCTTTCTGGAGATGCTTCTTTAAAATTATTTTCACATATTCCATTCTGTCGTCGAACACCACATTTCGATCACGCTGGAGCTTCTTAGGGATATTATTGAGCCTTCCACGATAACCAGCATTTACATCTAAAACCACTGCGAGTAACAAAAGACTCAATACAAAATACTTCATCTTTGAGGAATCGAGTTGTTGATCTAAGAAAATTAAGGACAAATATCTTTATGAGTACATTGCATGATGTGTAGTAGATTGACCTTTCATCTGTGTTTTCGTTTTCTTGAACGTGAAATTTTCATATTTTCTTCATAATGTAGCTACTAGAGTAGATTTCGTATGACTGTGAATTAAAACAGTACCGCATGGTCACGGCACGGTCACGCCAGGAATTCCGAATGTTTTATAGAAAACACGGCATTGAAACGGTCACGGTAAGGCGCGGTACGTTTCACACATATACGAGATCTGCACTAAACGAGAAAATACAAACGTACGCGAATCAGGCACTTTGGTAACGGAACATGTACAGTAGATGGTGACATTTCACAATTCCTGCATGTACATCCACATGCACACTTATGCCTCCTATCAGTTATTATTTACAAGTTAATGAAAAAAAATGATACCTTTCAAATTTGAATACAGTTCTTTGGTCTTCTCGTCGAAGTTGAAAGTATGAGAAGAATATAGAAAACACTGGAAAAATACAGAAGCGTGAACGATGACCAATTTTGTAGTGAGCGACAATGTATTCGTCTTGCGTCTAGACGACCTACAGGTTGAGGAGGCGTGGGAAATGGAAGAACTAGTAGGCAGGCCTAAAAAACTAGTGGATAGCCTAGAAAACAAGCCACTGGCTACAAAGCTAGCCAAAGACAAGAAAATTACCCTTTGGCATGAAATAACTGTCATGAAAAGAAGCCATAAGCTTGAAAACTAGCCATAGGTTACATATCTTACCTATTGGCTAGAAAACTATGGATAGGCTAGAAAACTAACCACCTGGAAGGAAACTAGCTGTCCATTGACTAGAAACTACTAGCGATAAGGCTAGAAAATAAAACTTGTTTTTGGGTAGAGAACAGCTGGGTGGTAGTGATATATGTTCTTTTAGCTTTTAAAGTCCCTATCACCCCTAGCCAGGAACTTCATAAATCTTTTCTTTGTGAATGGAAAATCTGCCTTGTTAAATATTTCCTGATACATACATTTCCCTTCCGAGAAATTAAGCATTCGAAATGAAAAAGTGCAAATGATCATGAAATGACGTCAACCCAGGAATTATTAAATAAACAAAACATGACTATAAGCAATTATTACAATTTTACCTTTTGGAAAAGGTTTTCTGTGCTAAACTACACACTATGGACATATTTACTCCTTACCCTTATGCACCTGTTTGAAAATTTGAAATCGAAAATGCATGTGACATCAAATTCCTGGGTTGACGTCATCTCATTTGCATTTTCTAATTTTGAATGCTTAATTTCTCTAAAGGGAAATGTATATATCACTATGAAGAAATATTTAACAAGGCAGATTTTCCATTCACAAAGAAATGATTTATGAAGCTCCTGGCTAGGGGTGATAGGGACTTTAAACCAAACGTCTCGACGATATAATGTGCTTAAAATGTAGAATTTTAGGGATAGTAAATCCTTATGAAAATATATTCATCTTTTTATTCATAGCTAACCAAAAGCAAGAAAATTAATTCGTCTTTGGCAAGAAACCTGGCATGAAAAGAAGCCATAGGCTTGAAAACTAGCCATGAATTGCCCTATCGCATAATGACGTCACACCAAAACATTCTATTGTTTTAATTTGACGCTAAGGATTATGGTCGCCAGAGGGGATCAGAGTGATTGCATATCAAATAAAATGCAGATGAGCAATCAATGATACATGATATATATCAAAACTCGATACATTGAAGTTCTACTTCGAAAAGGAATATTAATAGGTCCCAATTTCCACTGTTTCTGAGCATCTATCCCCAATGTAAACAAACTGTGACGTCATTATGCGATAGGGCAATTACAAACATATCTTACATAGCTATTGGCTAGAAAACTATCGATAGGCTAGAAAACTATCCACCTGGCAAGAAAACTGTTCACTGACTAGAAATATAGCGAAAAGGCTACAAAATATAACTAACTTTTGGCTAGCAATATGAGTTCTTTTAGCTTTACACTACACGTCTCTCGGTGACTTTGAGGAGAGTTGATTTTTTATGAAAATTATTCATCTATGTATTCATCGTTAAATTTACTTCAACAAGAAATAATCAAATCAAATAGATGTTTGTAGGTTGGGTTTAACTTCATTTAGATAGATTTGTTTCATCAATGCAACCTTAATATATTCACTTTATTTTACCGAGCTTTCGACCTACGTGGTTATCCTCAGGGTAACATCTAAAACGCTCGTAGGTCGAAAGCTCGGTAAAATAAAGTGAATGTATTACGGTTGATCAGGATGAAACAAATGTATCCAAATGAAAACATAATCAGTTTCCAATTTAACAAGTGGCTGTGCGAGGACGAAATAAATGCATCAGCACTAAAAGATAAATTAGAAACTGGTTTAAAGCCAGATCTTCCCTGCCATCGGCCACTCAACAAAGATGAGAAAACTGTACTACTTTTCGACTTCCACAACGTCGACAGGCCTTACTCTCAGGTTCTGCCTCCGTTGAAATAATCCCCGAGTAGCGTTGAAAAATTCTGGAATTCTCAAGCAGTAGATGAAAGGATTGAGTAGCCCATTTAACCCTAGCAGTGTTTCTGCAAGAATCAAGTAGATACGCAGTGCCTGAGATCTAGATAATGAAATCAAAGCTTTTGCGATGGAAGCTCCTACAAAAGGAAAATAACTAACTACAAACGCACAAATGATGTAATGCATTGCGTTTATAGATTTTTTGTATCTTGGAATGTTTAAAGATCGTCGCAGTGATTGCTGCTGGAGATGTATCTGTGCAGTGTGTTTGCGTATGGCTTTGGCAATACTGAAAAGGAAAAACGCGTTCAACGCCAGCAGTAGCAGAAGTAAAGTTAAGGTAATGATTTTACCAATCATGAGTTTAGTGAATCCATATAGAATTCTGCTAAGGGAAATAGCGAAGGACGATAACCATATCAGAACAAGAACTATGAAGCAGCGTTGTGTAGTGACGAATTCTTGATAGCGTAAATGAAGACGTACTGCCAGGTATCGATCAGCGGCGATGGCTGTTAATGTGAGAAAAGAAGCCAGTCCAAAGATTGTGCCATTGAATATTGCCACTTTTTGAAATACCAAGTACAGCTGCACATCTCGTTTGTACGTTGAAATGAAATTCGCGCAGAACGACGGATGAGCAAAAAGTCCGAAGAGAAAATCCGCAACTGCCAGTCCAAGGATTAACGTGTTTTGAGGCGTACGAAGAGATAGAGTTCTTGAAACGATGCCTATAATAATGAAGTTAAAGAGTGTTGCACCCACAGCCATTATGGCGTTTATAACAACCATCGCAAGTAAGAACGCATCGAACTGTGCAGTTAATGAAGTAACCACGAAATACGGCATCAATTCCGATGTTTGGTTTGTGTCTACTCTGGTCCCCATTTGAATTCATTTATTTATGCTATATTTCCCTGTTTTACCAAAAATGATGTTTTTCGAATAGTTTGAATTTGCTTGTCAAGATCTAGAAACTAAATGGTGTTCCTTGAGTTTCTATGCTTGGACCACGTCTTCGTCTTGAACTTCCTTATATTTTTTTTCAATTTCCTTTTCCGTGTGTTGTTGACTTAACGAACAACTGGCAAGGTAGGCTTTTTACTGGTTTTAGATAGCTTACCTTTACTTTCTAATGTGTTGGATTTGTTTGTTTGTTTGTTTATTTGTTTGTTTGTTTTTGCTAGATGTCGTTGAACCGGCGCTATCGGATCACCAAATCTCGTTCGAAAATACACAAAAGTCTGAACACAAAAATATGGTAAATACTCCATATAGATCCAATTAAGGAATTGACAAGACTCTTAAATCATTGAATAATGCTTTTATCTCAACGGGAATAAGTTCTGGTCTTTCCAGTCATCACAGTTGTCTTCTAATTTGAAAGACAAAACTGTAAAATTGTTTTCAAGAAAATAAGAAATGTCGTATTTGATTCGCCGCATGCAGAAGTACGTTAAAGCTTAACAAAAATGTTTGGCTCATAAAGTAATTGCTTTTAAACAGCATGGTTCATATTACACTCTTTTGGAGGCCAATTTGCTTTTTCTAACGAGAATTAGGAAAGCAAGGGTGACCGAGCAGTTAAAAGCGCTGGTCTGTCGCTTCTGCGGTCCGGGGCTCGATTCCCGGACGAGGCATCGTGTGGCTTGAGTTTGTTTGTTGGGTCTTTGCCTTGCTTCGAGGGTTTTTCTCCGAATCCTCCGGTTTTCTTCCCTAAACAAAAACGGACAAGTGAGCTGAGAGTTGTATGCATAAAATATTAGAATGTATTGGTACTAGTGTGTATGTGTCCACCAAATAGTGCGCAAACACTAGAAGACTTGAATATATAACTATTTTTTTTTATTTCTAATGGATATGACTTCAAAAAATCTAAACTCGATTGATTTTCTTTAACATTTATCTTTCTGTGAGTGGCCATCTTGAGCAGACCTCTCCAAGATGACTGCCAGTTAAATGAGTGGCACTCAATACTCCAGTTTCGAGTTCATTTTGCTCAGCATTAGCCCTAATTTCGTGTAATATATTATTTTGTGTAATTGATTAACCCTAGTTGGGAATAAATGGAATGTACACAAATGAACAAAGCAAATGCTATAGAATTCCTCTTGGGTTTGCTTGATTTCTTTGAAAAACTCACATCTAATCGAGGCTAACACTAAACAACACAGAACTCGAAACTGGAGTATTGATATAATATATTCATACAAAAATATAATTTATAACATAAAATTTATAACAAAAAACAATAGATAGAAAGACAGTACAATAGAATACAATACACCTGTTTAAAAATGTTTTAACAATTACAAAATGTAGGTACAAGCTGAGAAACTGAAATTTATTTGGTATCCGACATGAATGTTTAGCCAGGGGAATGCAACACCAGGTCAAGTTCGATGACGTCATCAACCTACAAAAATACATATATCAAAACGAACACAATGTCAGAAAACAGGGAAAATCTGTGCCCAAGGTCTTGAAAACAGATTTCCTTTTGTTTGATATTTTGTTGCTTGAATAAAAAAGAATTAAAAAATAGTTTCCTGACTTGTTTATCAAAATGTCCCCCAAACGAAAAAGCGATAAGCTATTCTACACGCTTCGTTTTGAAAACGCAGAGATTGTACGCTTCCCGATTCCCCCGGCCTGATAAAGTACTTCCCCTTTAAAATACTGCTAGCATTTTCTTTGAAAGTTCGACGTGAATACATTAACATCCAAAATAGATCGAAAATAAATGGAACAAACTGATACCAAACTTCTGCATGCATTATTATAATACACAATATACTATTGTCCGACAACGAAATCGTCGACCGGTCGTACCCTGGCTCCTTGATTTTGTCGAAACAATCCTCGCGTTGCATTATAAATGTCTGGAATTCTCCAGCAGTAGATGATCGGGTTCAATACCCCATTGAAATATAACAGGGTTTCCGAAAGAGTCAAGAGTCTACGTATCGCAAGAGATTCAAGAGAAAACACTCTCAAACCAATAATGACTCCAAAGATAGGTACGTAACAAACTACAAACGCAAAGATTATATAGTGCATTGTTTTAACAGATTTCTTGTATCTTGGAACGTTTATTGATTGCTGCAGCGTTTGTTGCTGCTGATGTATCTGTGCTGCGTGTTTACGTATGGCTTTGGAAATACTGATAATAAAAAACGCATTCAACGCTAAGGGAAAGGGAATAAAAATTGACCCTACAATTACACTGAGTTGTATATTATCAATGATGATTCTGCCCAGGGCAGCACCTAAGGACGATAACCATATCAGAACAAGAACTATGAAGCAGCGTTGTGAAGTGACGAATTCTTGATAGCGTAGATGAAGGCGTACTGCCAGATATCGATCAGCGGTTACAGCTGTCAGAGTGAAAGAAGATGCTACTGCGAATATTGTGCCATTGAACGTGTAGACTTTCTTGACCAACCGGAAGAGGTCTACATTACATTTGTACTCTGAAATCAAATACACGCAGTACGACGGCTGAGCAAAGAGTCCGACGAAGAAATCCGCCACTGCCATGCCAAGAATAAGAGCATTCGAAGGCGTACGTAGAGCTGGCGTTCTTGAAATAGCGATAACGACAGTGCAATTAAAGAACGCTGCAACTACAGCCATGATAGCGTTTATAACAGCAGCTACGATTAGGAATGGATCAAAATGAGTGTTAAACGAAGGATACACGGCGCACTCTACCAGTTCTGTTTGGTTTAAGTCCGCTGGGGTCTTCATGTTCTTCGTTATCGTCCGTCTAGTGATTATTGCTTGGTAGTAGACGTGGACTTTCAAAATATATATTTGGTCCTCGATGTCTCTTTGAAATAAAACTAGTTAAAAAAGTGATGAGATCGTACTTTCCCAAAAACCATGGTGTTCTTCTAGGTTCTATCCAGTTATCATTTAGCCTTCGAACAGCAACCGGTACTTTGATGCTCAAATGGGTCTCAGTAGAATGTAGCTTCCACGAGCTGAGCTCTGCCTTTCTGTACTGGTGACGTCGATCAATTTACCGCGAATCTATAACAAAGATGATTGGTCAATTCTGGGTAATCCCCTAGTTTTCATAATTGAATGTAATTTGGCAGTTTGAAATCATTATAATTTCTCAGGATTATCTCTAATCAGCCGAGTATTCGCACTGTTCAATCTCCTCCACCGTACCTGAGTAAGCATACTTAGTCCGATTTTAATGAATTTTAGAGTATTATCTCAAGCTACCTTTGAAATTACCAATTTTGCATATACGGCTGCATGGCTTCTAAAGTAATGTTTGCCCTTGCTGACAGCAATTACAACTTTGAAACAAAAAGAGACCCAAGGAAGTCGAATGGAACACAAAATTCAAAAAAGCAATTAAAACCAGTTCGTTAAGTGGTGGATGAGTAATGTAAATATGTGTACAGCTGTCTTTCGGCTTGCGCCTCGCCGTGTCTCAGGGTTGAATTGTGATCAAAATTTGTCTTATCATATTCAAAATGTGAGACCATCATACTAAAACTGTTCTCATCAATTATTTATCTTTTTCGTGAAATTTATCTCATTACAATTTACAGTTTTGCTTACAAGTGTTATGAATTAATTACATTTGTCATTTTAGAATTAGAATTGTACATTTATGATATAATATCAGTTCAGATGGAACTTGTTACTTATCCACAATCCCAACTCTTTTTTTTTTTTTTTCAATTAAAAAAAAATTTTTCACGAAAACCAGTGAGCAGCACTACACGAGTGCAAGTTTGTAAAACTTTTAATTCTCCCACGCGTTTCGGTCCGTGGGTCTTCCGTCCAAACGATTTTCAATTCAAATTGAAAATTGAATATTGATAGAAGCATTAGTCATTCCCGTAATCCTCTCGGGAAATGCATAAATCCATAAATTAAATATGGCGGCGACTGATTCGGCAGTAAATTAGAGCACTTTTTATATATTTTCAGTTTTGCCTCGAATCGCATTTTGTTTTAGCGGAGTTGTCTTTACAAGGTTTTCCAAGATGATTATATCCTGCATTTCAACAAGATGGGATCAGGTGGAAATATTGTACCAAATCGGCGGTCCAGTGCGACAGGAGCTGATGACAGATCAATCGCGACAGCAGTTGAATGTTTTATGCTCTCAAAGAGTCAATTCGAGTTAACAAATTTTAACATTTGGCATTATTAGTGAGTTTAATAATGTACGACCCACGTGAGAAGTCGACTAGTTATTGACTAGTACCGGAGTACTAGTAATACTCATTTGTGAAGTCGACTCGACTGCATGACTCGACTCGAAAACTCTTCGAGAACATAAAACATTTGCAGTACACGAGTAAGTAGTTTACTCATCAATATGTTGCAAACTGATGATGACTGCCGTCGCGATTGATCTGTCATCAGCTTCAATTCCTCCACTCACATCCATGTGTGGTCCGGCATGGGACGCCAATTTAGTACAAGATTTCCAATCCCATCTTGTTGAAATGCAGGATATAACCATCTTGGAAAACCTTGTAAAGACAACTCCGCTAAAATAAAATGCGATTTGAGGCAAAAAAAAAACATATAAAAAGCTCTAATTTACTGCTGAATCGCGAACAAGTAAAACATCATTAAAGCCACTCTTGTTGACTTCAGTCGCCGCCATATTTAATTTATGGATTTATGCATTTCCCGAGAGGATTAACGGGAATGACTAATGACTTCTACCGACCCCCCCCCCCCCCCCCCCCACCCCCGTAAGGTCTACTTTGTCACTCTTTCATATTCTCGTTTGTTAAAAATTGAAAATTGATTTCTATTTTCAACTTTAAAAATAATGTGGCAGATATTTAATTTCTGACAAAAGAAAAAACCTTTTTTTCTAAAAAATGAATTTTCTTTTAAAAAGGAAAATTAAAAATTGAAAATTGAAATCAATATTCAATTTTCAATTTGAATTGAAAATCGTTTGGACGGAAGACCCACGGACCCGTTTCGTCTAACTCTGTAGACTTCTTCAGGGAGTTTTACAATAAAGTTTAAAATACGCAGTCTAAGACTGCATGTGGCTAGTGCAAGCACAAATAAAAGCCCTCTAAGAGGACATGTGGTTACTGGTCAAATGATAAATAAACAAGCAAAGCAATTAAACTAAACAAACAAACCAACAAAAATAAATAGAAAAGAAAGAAAGAATGCTTTCGAGAAAAAAATAATTATAATTTTTCTGTGAATATGGAGTCTACGAGAATGATGAAAGTGCTCCAAAAAGTCCTCTAAATTGTATATTACAAAGAAGAAAATGACAAACTAGGCAACTAACCACAACTTTCTATTCCTAAACGTTTTGAGGTTACTGAACAAACAGAACAGTCTTTGTAGTCACATCTGGACTCATTGACTCTTTGTTAAATGACTAAATTAAATTCAAAAATAATTTTCACATTTACAATAGAAGCGAACAAAAACATGCCAAGTTGAAACAATTGGGCGATTTTTCTTGTCAAAATTTAAACGTTAACCTCGGCGATATTGATTTTGGTCTCTTTATTGGCCAAATCATTGAACATCTTGTAAAAAAATATAATTTGGCGGTCACGGTTAGCACATCGCACTTAGTAATTTGTCACGCTGAGTATAAGGTAAACATTATAAGGTCTACTTGCACTCAAAAGAAGCCAGTAGCCTACAGGAGTAAAGAAGCATTATACAATGTTTTTCTATTGAGGTTTCCTCGGACTGCAGATTATTATCGGTCTGCAGTTTCTCGGTCGATCGTCTGTGCAGTGATCTCGGTCTGCACTTTAGACTTGCCGTATAATCCTTGGCAGTAGTTACAGATCGCCCAACGATGAACACAGCGACAGCATTCGGCAGGATAAACCACTCGTTCTCCATGACCAGTGAAGAGACGATGAAGAGAAGCTTCGACACAGTCTTCATTTTCTTCAATACACGTAAACAATCTTAAATTCTCAGAAAACTTAAACAAACTTCTCCAAGCAAACACGTCATAAAGGTATCGAAAATTGAGCCTGGTTCTTGAAGTAAAGTAGTCATGAAGTCATGATACATGATGATATAATTGTACTATAAATTGTATTGGGTCTCGTTAGCTTTTGTGATTAGGTTAGAACCTTCGTAGATAGAACATGAAGCGCGAGACTCACGAAGCTCTTCGAAGACCAACGAAAGTTGCCGGAAAGAAAACGGAGAAATTGCGAACATAACCCGAATTACACACACACACACACACACGCACGCACCTGGCGATAGCATAGTGGCTAGAGCCTCGTTCTGAGGCCACTAGCCACAAAAATCCTGTATTTAAAGACTAACTAGCCGTTTCTAACAGAAAGTGAAGTGCTGCGAGCAGTTTAAGTACTCATATACTGTATTACCCAAAATGTTTTCAAACAGGTTGACTAGTGCTTGATACAACAACACAAGTTTTAAGAAATGTATAAATACATTTTATTCAAATTTAGTGCCTTTTCAAACAATGACAGTCTTTATTTAATAGCATTCATTATAAAACTAACTGATTAAAGTTTGTTTATAAAAATATGAATCGCACCCTGTGGCGGATAAACTGAATACTTTTGTATTACAGAGAACCTGACAAAGAATACATGTAAACAGGGACCGCGGCGACGGGAGGGCTGGGGAGCTAAAGCCCCCCCCCCCCCCCCCCCCCCCCACTTTTCACGATGAAAAATTAAAAATGTTTGTTTCAAAATTTGACATACTGTTTTTAAAGGTTATAATTGACCTTTTCTCTTGTCATGGGTTTCTTGATAGAGAAGTGAAATGCGCCAGCGTTTTATGGCGGGAGCTAGTTCGGTTCATGCACGGTCTCTCGGTCGTTTAGCTGTTTGTTTTAAAACATTTAATTTGTCACAAGAAAACTGAACTTCCATCTATAATCATACAAAAGAGCGATGTCGACCAAATGTTTTCAGTAGTGTAGCGGTATGGCACCCATTCGATCACTTGTGTAAAAAAATTAATAGGTTGAAGTTGGTGTACAAACCACAGTTTTAAAAGGAGCACCTGCAATATCACTGAATGATGTCGATATATTCATGTGATAAGTTACGCGACTTTTAAAACTCTTACAATACTGTATTTCATAAGTATTTTCGAACGGGTAGTCTACTTAGTTAATGGACCATTATATTTTTGAGGAAAAGCTGGGCAATGCTGGCCGGAAAAAAACTGCCCATCAGAAACTGCAGAAGAAATCGTGTAAAGGACGCCACGAGCAAGTCATTCTCAAGTCAGTCGACCAAAGAAAGGTTGTACGCAACACACTTTTCTGTAAAAGTTTTGCCGATCGACTCGCGCTAGGCGTTCCTAGGTGCTAATTGTATTCTATGTCTAAGCTACGAATCAACCATTTCTTTCATTGCTATTCTTTATAGGGGAGTGACGCGCACAATGTATTTACCCTAGGAAGTAGTAGCCTTTGTGAACACCTATATCTTAGCTCGTTTCAGAGACCGGCTCGCGCTTAGCGCTCGCATATTTGCAAATGATCAAGAATAAAAAGGATAATCATAATATAGGTTGTTTTAGCCTCTCAGAATTTTATGGCTTGCTACAACCCTGCGATTTTACTTTAAAAGGACGTTTGAGGAGGTTACGCCCCCGCCGTGTTTTGTAAAATGGTGTCCCCTCCTTTTAAAAGGTCTAGATCCGCCGCTGCAGTCCCCCCCCCCTCCCACTTTTGAAAGAGCTCCGTAGTCCCTGGTAAATGTTGTTTTGGTTGCGGATGTGCACATTAAACAAGCCGTCTGTCGATTTAGCTGAACTAGTGAGAGTAGTCTGTGTAAGTAAAGAAGGTTTCGATTCACCAGAAATTTTAGCGATATGATGTGGCAATTGTCAATAAAAAGTTGTCATTCGCTCGGCAGTCAACTCTATTCCATATTTGGGCAGGCATTACCTTATTTGGAAGTTACGTTGATCCATTTTTGCTGATTTTTCGGCCAAACGGTCGGAAATTTGACCAAAACTTGCAGAAATTGTAGCTATGAAACAGATTACATTGTCCACCATCTTGAAAATTGCTTAGAAACCTCGCTTTTCAATAAAGAGGAAACCCAATGGTAAAAACACTGGAAGCCCGCGAAAGGCAACAATTGTTTGATATGTGAAGAACGTTCGAATACAACTTATCGTCTTGCAGCTTCAACTTAGCATCGATCGATGAAAAGCTTGTAAAAGAACATTGTCTTCCCCTAGAAATTTTACTTAACATTTTGTGACCTTGATGCATACTTCTAGTAACATAAACAACTCGATAATAGTTGTGAATAACAATGGTTGAATTGCCTCGAAAGAATACCCAGCTGAATCCTAATTCATATCATGTCGCCATTCTGTTTCTCACATTGTACAAACACAACTAAATCCGCCTAATCTCGCAACTGCTCTTATTAACCAGTTGTAACGACCAGTTGTCGCGTGGTCAGTGCAGTTGTCATAATTTTAGTAAGTGATATCCGGTGACCATTAATTCCGATCATTTCAAAGATAATTCGATGACGTCACGAATCATCGTTCACTCTATCTACGTGTCTACCATAAAGTCGAGTTCAGAGAAGGCCTTCTAACAAGTTGTTAATAACATTCTTTACTATTGCATATATACAGGCAACCAGTATGGGCTTCGAGGAGCGTCAATATTGCTGACCCCATGTCAGATCAGTCTTTGTACCGGGAATCCTAATGGCATTCACGAACGCTTTTACTCTTGGGTCATTGAGAACATTGAGTCGAGACAGGTGGAAAGGGGAATGTATTGCATTTCCCAAAGCAGTTCCTCCAAAATCGTCATTGACATCTTTCTTTATGCTTTTTTGCATTTTTTTTCTTTGTCTATATTTAATTTTGATGCCCGTAACCACATCACCTCGTAGAGGTCTATTAAAACATATGGGAAATAAAAACTGAATGCTAGTGTACAATAGTTTAATAGACTACTACATGTTGTAGAGGCTAACTCAAAAGCTTTAGCTACTTTAGCCTCTACGCACAATTTACATTTATCAAATTATTTTTAACTCGTGGATTGCAAATCCGCGAGTTATTACGAGGAATCAAAATATGCAAATGAGTCACTCACTCACTCACTCACTCGCACATTGTTAAACTATGCTACTGCGCATGCTCGACGTGATTGACCGCAGGCCGAAAGTGATGTGAAGGAAGTATGATTTCGGGAACGAGTTATAAACTGCAAATGTTTTTTTTTCTGTGTTTGTCTAATAATAATAATAATAATAATAATAATAATAATAATAATAATAATAATAATAATAATAATAACTTTATTAAATCCCATGGCTGAAATGAAACTGAATTGCGGGAAAATGCAAGATAAAATACAACAATATTAAAATATATGTACAACGGTAAGATAATATTAATAGATTTGTTTAGAAAGCATCATCTAGGTACTTCAAAGTCACAAACTGGCTCAGTCTCTGTGTCTTAGTGTTAACTGGATTACAGTTAGTATTTCCAGATCTTAGATTATATCCGTGGTGGTTAATGTTTCGAGGTTGATCCAAAATAGCCTTAATTGGGCTGACATTCTTATTTTTCTTAACAAAGTCAGTGCAAATATTTACTCTTCTCTGATATAAAGGAAGGAGGTTGGCTTCTTCAAGACAGCTGGTGTAACAAGAGTACTCAGATCTAAATATTATCTTAAATGCTCTTTGTTGCACGGATTCGATCTCATCGCTGAGGTACGATGGCAGGGAGGCCCAAACGGGGACAGCATACTCCATGACCGGTCTGATAAGGCTGCAATACACTTCAATTAGATCTGTGGTACTATAACCAGCTTTGCGCAGCTGTCGCAGAATATATATAATCGTTTAGATGCTCTCTTAGTGATGTATTCACAGTGTGTTGACCACTTAAGATCACTACTAAGATAGACGTCCAGAAGTTTGAATGACTGGACAGACTCTATAGGGCATCCCTCGATAAACAACGGTGACTGTATAGGAAGGCGGTACTGCAGTGGGTTGAAGAATATCTCCTTGCATTTCTTAGGGTTGAGGCGCATTCCTCTCACAGATGCAAACTCCTGTATTTCGTTCGCGATTACAGGCATAATACTGGGAGAACATCTAGGGATTACTTCAGCTACAGACAAATCATCAACATATTTAATTCTGAAGTTCCAGTTATCCACTAAGGAGTTGACAAGTACTGCAAACAATAAAGGACCGAGTTTGGTACCTTGTGGAATGCCGCCGTTAACCATCTTGAATTGAGACATAACTTTATTGATACGGACACATTGCGTGCGATTCGTCAGGAAAGACCTAACCCATCTGACTAGTGCGGGATGGATGTCCAGGCGAGACATTTCCGAACACAAGACGTTATGATCGACGAGGTCGAATCCTTTCTTGAAGTCTGCAAAGAATGCTCGCACGGAGCAATTCCCATTGTCAAGCGCATCCAAGATGTTGTGGAGGAAGTACACCAAGGCCTGAGTTGTAGAACGACCCTTAGTAGCAAACTGAAATCTGTCAAGTGATCCATCTAGCTGTCGTAGGATATGTTTTAGCGTGAATCCTTCCATGGTTTTTGAAATCTGTGCCGTTAAGGCAATTGGACGGAGGTCACTTTCAATGTCTCGAGAAAAGGCCAGTCTTGCGCAATCGGTCACGTGATATACTCCTGGTTGGTTAAGAGCGTAAGAAACAATGCCTTCATTCATCACCTTTGAACGCGTGCGAACTCTTCGTAGTGAAGGCAAGCCAGGAACTTTAGGAATGCAAGATGGCCGACTACAAAGAAAATAGCTTTCAGAGACAGGCTCTTCCTGCAGTAGAACAATATAAAGTGGAGCTTTTAACTCGAGATATACCTAGACATTTATAAGAGCTTCAGAATGGGCTGTTATTTTGAGCTTGATCTCCAATACTTTGACCAAATATCGAACTCTAAATGGAGTACTATAAAAGACTATTTCCTTTGAGCTGGAAATCTACGAAATTCTCACCCTACATGTTGCTAAACGAACACACAGAGAAGCAACTAAATTATATTTCTCATTCAAGCATTCAAGATATCTTGAGAGGTTTTAATTTTGTACTGAATTATAATATTTAAATTATGGACCAGACCATTTATACATTTCTATTTGACCTCGCGTTTGGTCACGTAATGTCTTTTCTTCATATATAAAACCTCTGAAACATGAATGAAAATATACACGATTTGTTATTGTGTCAAAATCGCCGTTGTAGAAGTCTTTACAGCAAACAATTGAGATATATAGTGAAATAAAAAGTTGAATAAACTGGTATATTCGCGCGCAGGTAATATTTTTGCATGTGAGATATATAATACCCAGATAATAGAAGGACAAAGGCAGACACTTATAGCTGTTGACAGACAAATTGGCAGTAATCAGATAAGGACGGACCATCTAATCCAGCATCACCCGGTGGTCGACGATAACAAGCTCATATTTTTAAAGTTGCTGGGCTCACAGTTACCTGATTCAAACAAGTTATTTACTGCGGCTTGTTGAACTACAGGCAACCAGTGTACGATTCGAGGTGCGTCTTGTTAAAATGTTTATGTCATGTCAATCGCTCTTACTCTAGTTCAAATATGCATCGATGATACGATATTTGCTCGAATTCTTCAGCCGATTGTACGCGAATCGAAACTTGCTTTAGAATTGAACGATGTAAAAGGCGTCTCCTGTAAACAAGATCTGTATTTAATTATTATCGTGGAGTGTTGAAATTCTACTCGTGACTCCTCCATGGGTTAAACTGAATCGTGGAACCTTCAAGATGGTTTACAGAGGATGGACACGACAACTTCTGTCATTAGTAAGATCATGCCTAGAGAATTCCTTGACTTACCGGCTCGTGCTCACACTTCGCTAAGATTGCATGTGTCGGATGATAGGGGAAATTGCTGATAATTAATTTCTTATTCCTTGCCACATTTTGTATTGTACTACTCTGCTTGGAATATTTAAACTTCCATCGCATCTCCGTTGACTGAGACTGTTGAGCCGTTCGATACTCGGACGTGAAAACCTTTCTGGGTGGACTTTGTACGGTTGCGGTCAAGCAACAAAAATCATCGCAAGTCCAAAATCAAAGTCATCCAAGCTTTTAGTGTTTTGTACTCTATCAGCATGCGAGTAAATGTTAAAATAAAAAGCAAACGAAAACATTTTGAGTACAAAGTGCCGCCTGAAACATCCTGAAACAGCCTGAAACTGGCCGGCGAGAGGCGAGCCGCTAGTTTGTGTTTGTACTCTATTAGCAGATGAGAGAATGTTGAAAAAGCAGTAAACCAAAACGGCACTGATCTAAATCGACTTTTCTTTACATTACTTATAATATTTGATCAAAATGGAAACATGTTTCACTCTATTCACCGTGGCCTTTGACGAGTCAGCTAATTGTAGCTATAGGCAAAACTTGTGTAACTTGGCCAAAATAACTCAGTGGATCTAATTGACTTTTTGTAAAAGCTAAAGTAATTGATTGACCGTAAACTTTAAGACGCATATTGTAACAATCACTTCAGATACTGATAAAGTCAGAAGGATTTATATACATTGTATGTAATGAATTGTATTTATCATTCGTTTGATCTAAAACGTCGAATACAGTAGACAATGCGGCACTTTCACAGTATATGGGAAGCAACATCACGCAATACAGGAAACCAATTCCGCTCCAAAAAGCGTCTAGTCCTTCTAGCTAGTTCTTTTGAAACAAATATTTTGCATATTCTTTGTATTCTTTCAGAACTAAATATAAATTTTGTCTAGTTTGATCTCAACATGCATGCAGATCGATGACCGTAACCCATTTCACAAGAGATCGCACGATTGGAACGCCAAAAATAAACTTTGTAAGTACGAAAGTGCTTGTCAGTCTTCTTCGGCAACGTTGACTTCCGGTGGTTCTTCGCATTGATCATTAGCTGTATATAGATACTAATTTGCGATGTATGATAACTGACAACAAGGGCAAGAACACGGGTACGGTGAAAGCCGAATCCTCATCATCTTTGCATCTCGACGTTTCTATTAGAAGAAAAAATGATATGCTCAGAGCCTAACAACCTGATGTATCCAACTAAACAGTTACTCAAAAAAACTCACTAAAGAAAAATACTTTCCCTCAGCAATATCTTTTGCAAGCTACTTCCGGCCTTGTGTGACGAGATTTTATGATCAGTATTTCTGCAACGTTTTAGCGATATCGATCGACACGTACCGTTTAAAATATTTCAGACTCGAAGTGAAGCAGGTCGCTACATTTGGTCCTTTGTTGAACAATAACTCCTTGAATACGTTTTTGTTTGATATTTTCAACTTCGTTTTTGATGTGGTAGGTAATATATATTTTCGCCTTCAAATGAAAACTCGTCATTTCACTAAAATGTATTGTTTGGGCTTCCTGTGGTCATTTCGGTCAATCCACGAGTTACCTCCGCCATTGGCGGTTTGATTTTCTTAATGTATATTTGTGTTACACGCTTTACACGCTTCTTGTAGATTTATTATGCTTGAAAGTCTTAGCTTGTACAGGTATTACAAAACTAGCACGAGGGCTTACTCTTGTCGTTCGATTACTTCACTATATCCTCTTTCACTCATTATAATTACGTCACACAACTCACGTTATCTATGAAACGCTTGTCACACAACATAACATACTCTCCCCTCTAAATAAATGTCGTCCGCGACATGCATATGACGAATGGAGAAGAGAAAAAAATAGCGAGTTATTTTCTTATACTGGAGACTTTTCCTTCTCTTGTGTAAACTTTGCGTATCTAATGTTCTTTCAAGATCCTGTTCTTTTCTGTGATTCGTTGTGATTTCCGTGATATATGCTGCAGCTAATATATGTTATGATAGGAAACACAGTCTTCTTCTTCTTCTTCTTCTTCTTCTTCTTCTTCTTCTTCTTCTTCTTCTTCTTCTTCTTGCAAGGTTTACAACGCAACATAGTCCTTTGACTAAATATTATGTGAAATCTACCTAGCGTTACATGTTTCTTTTGTGAATATAATTGTTATAAAAAATAGTGAAATATAAATTTTCCGAGTATAAAATCTAAATGTTTGTATTTACGCTACACCATATTGTGCACCATAGGTATGGTATCCTCCATATTTTGCTGGGTAGTAGCTAAATGGTGTATAGTAGTAAGGTACTCTCATTGGGTAACTCATTGGATATCTCGTCGAGTAGCTTGCTGGGTATCCCGTTGGGTATCTCGTAGGGTCATTGGTTGGGTATCTCGTAGGGTCGCTCGTTGGGTATCTCGTAGGGTCACTCGTTGGGTATCTCGTAGGGTCGCTCGTTGGGTATCTCTTAGGGTCACTCGTTGGGTATCTCGTAGGGTCACTCGTTGGGTATCTCGTAGGGTCACTCGTTGGATATCTCGTAGGGTCACTCGTTGGTTATCGATCGTAGGGTCACTCGTTGGTTATCGATCGTAGGGTCACTCGTTGGGTATCTCGTAGGGTCACTCGTTGGGTATCTCTTAGGGTCACTCGTTGGGTATCTCGTAGGGTCGCTCGTTGGGTATTTCGTAGGGTCGCTCGTTGGGTATCTCGTAGGATCACTCGTTGGCTCTAATGATTCATCATCTGACTGTTCTGCCTCTGTATCAGCACGGAATGCACTTTCGTGACCATCTAACTCCGTTTCCTCTAAATTGAGAACGAGATCCTCACTCTCGCTGTCGTCGTCCTCAGATGGCGATGCCGAGAGCTGATTCTGATCGTACAGTTCTTGGTGGTGTCGCTGATTCCTTACGCTGGAGCTCTCTTTACCATCAGGTAATTGGGGCAGGGGAAGAGAGTTACAAGGCAAGAGTAGATTGCGATGTAGTACTCTGGTCTTCCCTGTTCCTTCCCGTTCTACTTTGTAAACAGGACTGTCCGCTCCTTTTCTGTTGATGACTGTATAGGGCACTCTCTCCCAGTAGGACCGCAGCTTACCAGGTCCCGCTTTGGGCCTCATGTCCCTGACAAGAACTCTGTCGCCTGGGTAAAGGACTGAACTCCTTCCCTTTGTGTCATACCATCTTTTTGTTCTTGCCGCTGCCTCACGCGAGTGTCTTTGTGCGATAGCATATGCTTCTGTCATAGCGCTCTTTCACATGGCCACGTACTGGGGGTAACTGCTTTCCACTGCGTTACAACACGAATCAAATATCAAATCGATTGGTAGACGGGGATCTCTTCCAAAGAGAAGATAACATGGAGAATATCCCGTGGATTCATGTCGGGTACAATTGTACGCATGGACCCCTTTGTTTAAATGGTCTTTCCAACGAGACTTCGCTGTCTCTGGAACGGTACGAAGCATGCTCAGCAGGATGCGGTTAAATCTTTCGACTTGGCCGTTGCCTTGCGGATGGTAGGGCGTTGTCCGAGAGTGTTATATCCCACACAGTTGCTCTAATCGTTGAAACAATTTATTCTCAAACTCGCCGCCTTGGTCGTGATGTAGTCGTGCTGGCATTCCAAAGCGTGGAATGTAGTCATGGAAGAACTTGTCGGCGGCTGTTCGTGCGGTTTTGTTCTTTGCAGGATATGCCTGTGCAAAGCTGGTAAAATGATCCACAATCACAAGAACATATTCAAATCCCCCACTGCACTTTTCTAGGTGCCGGAAGTCCAATGACACCAATTCAAACGGAGAGGTGGTTATGATTGGTTGAAGGGGTGCTTTAGTCTTCATCGCTGGTGGTCGTTGTATGAGACACTGACATACATTTCGGATGTAGTGCTCAATGTCCCTTTGCATATGTGGCCAATAGAAACGCTCCCTGGCAAGACACACTACTCGCTCGGAACCCAAGTGTCCAATTGATCTCGCAAAGCGTGTCAATGTTTTTTAAATTAACGCTGCATTCTTTTCTAATTGAATTTTGAAGTTCGACATATACGTGTATTTAGGGGCTCTCTTCACAAAATGCCTCATATCTAAAGAAATAATAGAAAAAAAGGAAACGCCGACACCCTTTGGAAGATGAATATTGTTTGAATCAGCTTGCCAAATACCGTTGAAATTGATTGATTACCGAGGGAAAATAAACCTTTTAGAGTTGCATTTTTCTCTAAAAACTCTTATAAATGACGTCATCAAGATAGGGGATGCATATATCATCTCGCAATCCGTGTAAGCATCGTTCCATGAACCTCTGCTAGGCGGCAGGGGCGTTGGTCAAACCGGAAGGGATCCGAACCCACTCGTAGAGACCCCAGGGTGTCGTGAATGCAGTTAGGTGTTAGTATTCCGGTTTAATCCAGCGCTGGTGGTATGCCGTGCCTTGATCCAACACACTGAACCACTTGTTCCCCCTAGGTTGTCGAGGGATTCCTTTATTTTGGGTGTCGGTCCGATATGGTCTTTTTATTCAATGCCCGGTAGTCAACGCAGAGGCGCAAACTCCGATCTTTCTTTCTACCGCAGACTACTGGTGAGCTGTAAGAGGGTTTAGATGGTCGAATGAAGTGCCTGTTGAGAAGGTCTTCGATGTAAGCTTTCACCTAAGGATAAAGTGGCCGTGGGACTGCAACATAATTCTTCTGTACGGGAGTCCTGTCGTTGAGTTCTACGGACATTTGAAGGTCTTCGATGCAGCCTTCGTCCTCATCTCCTTGAGCTAGAGCTTCGGATTCGTTGTGTAGCATTCTCCAAACAATTTCTTTTTGATCTGATCTAAGGCCACCCACATCGATATCCTTAATGTACTAAGGTATAGAGGAGAGCGGATCTTCATTTCTAGACAGACAGTTAGGTTTCTCAGTTGTTCCTTGTGACTCGGATGCTGGAACTGTCGATGCAGATAGGGCATGCATCTACTCCTTGTTGTGGTGACTGCAGTTTGACATCCAGTGGCGTCACAGACTGTACTAAATGTACTAAGTGTCCATGCACTCGTCAGAGACTAAAAAAGGAACAAAAAGTTTATTGTCCGGTGAAGATAAACAAAATTCGAGTTCCGCCCACTCTTGATAAGGTATCTTGCTACCATTAGCGGCTGTGAGTTGTAAATCTTGATCCAGGAGTTCCGATATGTCTTTAATCTTGTAAGAGGGTGCTATTTTCTTAAGTGAGTCCTTTGAGATGATTGAGACCTGTGCTCCCGTATCCCAGAGGACTTTTGCTGCTTAGCCGTTGATATAACATGCTACAAGACATTGCTTACCTACTAAGTTGACAACCTTGTCTCTGCCTGGGGTGAGATGGGTTGTATAAATACCATTATCACTGGACCTTCCCTGGTGTTGAGAGCTTAACGAAGCGATGGCACGACAAAACTTACGGTGGTTGTACCATTCATCTTTTGACATTGCTTGCTGCAGTAAACGACGGTCTTGCATGACGAGCATTGCTGTAGTTGTCCACCCTCTACTGCAGTGGTTTTTCCGCAGCTGTTACAGGAATGGGGCATCGGTCGGTCGTCGGCTATTGCCTGTCCCCGCGGCGTAGCCGAAGGTCGTTTCCCTAGTTCTGAGGCATCTTAGTGCAATTATAGGCTAAATGGTCGTCGGCACCACAAGCGAAGCAGTGACGGCAGCTTTGCGCTTTTCCTTGCTGTTTGCAGTTTTGACATCCCCACTCGCGTCTCTGGCTACTATGACCCCCTCGGTCGCGCCCACGGCCCCGGAGAGGACCAGGGTGGACTGTGTGAGCACCTGCCTGAGTCGCATGGGCTTGAAGCTTTAGGTCGTTCAGCTCGGGACGCATCTCTTTAATTTCTGCTAGCAACTTTGAAGTGGCATCCCCTTTGTTTGGTGCTGTTTTCTGGCCTTTTTCGGTGTTGAGATCGTTGCGCTGGTGCTGGCGCAGGCGCAGGCGTTAACTTTTGCGTTCCTTTGTTGTTCGGTGGTGAGCTTATTTCTGCGTTCTACCTGATAGGAAGCCAACTTGTTCACCTGCTTCATCAAGTCTTCATCTGTTAGGTGAGGGGTGCGCAGAGTAGGGCGCAGGTTTGTGGTTAGGATATCGTCCCTCAATCCCGTTTCAAAAGACTTCAGGAAGGTTTTCTGAATCAACTGGGGTCCATAATTAAAATCGCCTCGTTGGCCTCCAGGCTGGCGAATGTAACTTTATTTCGTAGATCTAGCGCGCGCATTAAGAACTGCTGCGGGCTTTCTTTTGAATCTTGGAAGGTCGTAGCGAGTTGGTGATACAGCTCCGATGCCGAATTTTCGCGAGAGTGCACGCGGAGAATTTTCCGTAGTTTGGCGAGTGAGATCGCGCGTATAACTGCGTCAACGATCTCGGTTTCCTTGTACTCCCTCTTGAGGCCGGAGTCAATGTGTAAGGGACACGAACGATAGCTTATCGGTTTGACCCGGTTCCACGATCTGGCCCGCTATTTTAAACTCGCGGCGGAGTAGGGAATGCGCTGTAATTGCTGCTCGATCGACCTGACTCTTCGTATTATTATTACCTGCCGCCGCCTTTTCGTTAGCCCCTCCCGGTCCAGACGATTTCTTTAATTCATCTAGCTTAGACAACAGTTCGTTCATTTCTTCTTGTTGTTTTTTTCTAAGCTCTTCCTGTTGTTTTTGCAGCGCGTTAAGCAATTCCTGTGTTCGGTCATTATTATCCTCTAGGGGTAGGGGTGTGTCATTGATTGTTGCGATAACGCTCTTAAGTAGTACAATTTTATCCGCTAATTCGATATTGGTTGCATCTATTTTTGCTTCGATGCTTTTCCTGATGACAACTACGTTTTGCCTTTTACTTTTACCAGAGAGATCTTCCTCCAGTTTGATTATTTCTATTATGTTTATCAACTGCGAATCACTTCCCTTGTATAACAACGACTCCACTTCGAACTGTAGTCCTTCTACTTTGGATTCCATCGGTAATATCGATATAACTTCACTCTATATACTTTCTAGTTAGAATTTCAAGTGAAGTCTAGGCATCTGCTTTGTAGTTTAATTCGTTCATTAATCAGTTCATGTATCTAGTTACGGCAACTACGCTTGGCATGGATTCAATTACACACACAACAACGAAAGAAATTATTCTTTATTTCTTGCTTTTGTACCCTTGTTTCTTAAGACACTGGATCAATAGCGACTCACCTCTTGCCATTTGTAACTGTTGACGTCTCCAAGTGTTTCTAAGCTTCGTAACTACGGTCTTTTCCGTCAAACTCGGACACAACGGCGGTCGCATGAACAGTAGAGCCACGCCGGCTAAGAAAGGTCAAAACTTCTTCAGCGTTTGTACATTCCAATCTCCGTCTTCTTTGTAACTCCAGCGTCGTAGATGCCGTCGATCCTGGCAGGGTCGCCAAATTTGTTACACGCTTTACACGCTTCTTGTAGATTTATTACTCGTGCCCAGGCCGTAGGCCGGGAACGAGTTATAAAATACAAATGTTTTTTTCCGATTGTCGTCTCGAGAATGCGGCAATCTTGCGCAATCGTTCACGTGATGCACTGTTGATTGGTTAAGAGCGTAAGAAACAATGCACTTCATTCATCACCTTTGAGTGCTTGCAAACTCTTCGTAGTGAAGGCAAGCCAGGAACTTTAGGAATGCAAGATGGCCGACTACAAAGAAAATAGTAGCTTTCACATACAGGCTCTTCCAGCACTAAAACAATGTAAAATGGAGCTTTTAACTCGAGATATACCTATATACTTATAAGAGCTTCAGAATGGGCTGTTATTTTGAGCTTCATCTCCAATACTTTGACCAAATATCGAACTCTAAATGACTTACTTGAAAGGAGCCCCTCGCGATAATTAAGACGGTGTTTCCTATGAGCTGGAAATCTACGAATTTCTCATCCTACTTGTTGCTAAACGAACACACATAGAGGCAAGTCAATTATATTCCTCATTCAAGCATTCAAAAGATCTTGAGAGGTTTTTGTACTGAAGTTTAATATCGGAATTCTAGACCAGACCATTGCATGGAACGGCTAGGTTCCATTGACCTTGTTGGTCACGTAATGCTTTTATTCATATATAAAACATCCGAAACATGAACCATAAAATACACGATTTGTTATTGTGTCAAAAACGCTGTTGTAGAAGTCTTTACAGCAAACAATTGAGATACATAGTGAAATAAAAAGTTGAATAAACTGGTATATTCGCGCGCAGGTAATATTTTTGCATGTCGGAGATATATAATACCCATGCATGATAATAGAAGGACAAAGGCAAACACTAATAGCTGCTGACAGACAAATTGACTAATCAGATATTCTTTAGTTTAAGTTAGCCGGCGATTCAAAAAGGGTCTATGTTACGGTTAACTATTTCCCGGAATGGTGAAGAATGCGTGAAACGGCTCGGTGAAGAGTACGAACGGGACCGGTCATTGGAGCCTTTCCTAAAAGGAGCTCCCGGGGCACGAGTGAACGCACGTGTGCGTCTAGTTCAAGTTTGTAAGGGGCTTTAGAGGAGTTGGAGAGCCTATATCCTGTGGGGGGTGGGGGCGGGGAAATATTCGAAGAATTAAATAACATTTCGTTTCCAAAAAGCTGACTAAGCATAGGTTCGGAACAAGAATTGCTTTTTGTTAAGCTACTAATTAAAAAAGCTATTATTAGTCTGATTATACACCTGCCCCCTCAAAGGTGTTGTGTGTAGTGTTTATACATAGTCTAGTCAAAATCATTGCCCTCCATGTGCTCTAAACCATACAGTATTCTTTTGAAAATTTGTCATTCAGCTGAGAATGCGTTAATGCACTTGCAAACAATAGCTACTTGAAAAACAGACCCTTGAATTGTTGAGTTGTCTCAAGCAGGTTTTCAGGCACTTTTCTTCCACTTAACAAACTGTTCAAGTGAAAAATCATCTCAAATTCCCGCGACATGATTAACACAACCCATTAAATACGATTTGTATCAGTAGAAAAATGATTCGTGTCTGAAAGCCCCAAACTTAACATGATCAGTTCAGTTTTGACCTCGAAAACCTTAAAGATACTATCAGAGTCTGAGATACTATGTTCATATAGAACTGACAAAAAACGAATCTGGTTTTAGTAAAGAGATTACTCATTACCAACACAGATGAATATTCACAAACGAATCTGGTTAATTAGTAAAAAAAACATGCAAAAAAGAGTTGCCACATTTGAGTGCCTTGATATTGATGATCTTACTATTAATTAATTCAAATGCAGATTTGGTTGACATTGCACGCCAAGCATCCAAATGATATTAATATTATTACTCAGTCTTATGAAAAGCAGCAGCATGCATCGCTGTTTACCGTCCAAATTCAAATGTAGCACACTAATTAAAAAGCTATTATTAGTCTGATTATACACCTCCCCCCTCAAAGGTGTTGTGTGTAGTGTTTATACATAGTCTAGTCAAAATCATTGCCCTCCATGTGCTCTCAACCATACAGTATTCTTTTGAAAATTTGTCATTCAGCTGAGAAAAAATGTTCACGAGAGCAGATATGACGTCTATTGCAAACAGGCAATTCTATTATATTAAAAGATGATACACCAAAATAAAAGATTGTCGAGTTAAAAAGATTAAATTCAAAGAATAAAGAATATTTTGTTGTGGCGTGTTAGTGGTCCGTCTTGAGAGACATGACCATTGCTCTCTATTGATACCATACCAATACCATACTTTCAATCAAGGCAGCGTTAATGCACTTGCAAACAATAGCTACTTGAAAAACAGACCCTTGAATTGTTGAGTTGTCTCAAGCAGGTTTTCAACCACTTTTCTTCCACTTAACACACAGATAAATAGAAATAATTTACTAGCCCAGTCTTATAAAAGGAGAGGGCGCCACTAGCTGCAGTACGTTTAGCAATCTAGACAAGCCAAGGAGGAGCTATATAAGACAAGCGCAAGGTATTAAAGGTTGGTGAGTGCCTTTATGAGCTTTATGTAGAGGTTCTATTTGTGATTTCCTCAATTGTACTATACGCGATTTTATTTGAGCCACTGATAAACACACAAACAACAAACACTAAACAGGCTTCAAATCCAGTTTTATCCGGATCGCAAGCACTCAAGATTTTAACGTGTACAATTGTATACATCTGGCAACCTAACTCGCAGATTTCCATTCAGACTACAATAGAACTAATACTAACGTTAAACACGGAAATCTGTACAAACAAATTGATACTGTTAAACAAGTACGGCACAACCCTTAGTATAGTAGCAGCACTGAAATGATATTATTATACTTCAGAGACGATCGAATCTCCGTCGCCATGAAGTGCCAGCTTCTTATTGTTCTACTAGTATGTATCCTTTGCTCGCTGTCAGTCGAGGGATATTGGCAAGACGAGAACGTGATGAGCCTGAAAGAAACGATGATGAAGGAACTTGAGAAGCGAACCGGTAACAGCAATCAATCAATCAATCAATCAATCAATCAATCAATCAATCAATCAATGTCTTTAAATACAAATATACTCAAAACAGACGTGTGAGTATACAAGGCGAAAAGCATTAGAGTAAGTTGTATCGGTGTATTAGACTTGTAAAATGATCAAGGATATGCTTTTTACTCGTGCCCAGGCCGTAGGCCGGGAACGAGTTATAAACTGCAAATGTTTTTTTTTCCTCGTCCTGAGGGACTTCTGATTGGTTAAGAACGTAAAAGCAATGCCCTTCATTCATCACCTTTGAGCGACTGCGAACGCAAGCCAGGAACTTTAGGAATGCAAGATGGCCGACTACAAAGAAAATAGCTTTCAGAGACAGGGTTTTCCTGCAGTAGAACAATGTAATATGGAGCTTTTAACTCGAGATATACCTATATACTTATAAGAGCTTCAGAATGGGCTGTTATTTTGAGCTTCATCTCCAATACTTTGACCAAATATCGAACTCTAAATGACTTACTTGAAAGGAGCCCCTCGCGATAATTAAGACGGTATTTCCTATGAGCTGGAAATCTACGAATTTCTCATCCTACTTGTTGCTAAACGAACACACATAGAGGCAAGTCAATAATATTCCTCATTCAAGCATTCAAGAGATCTTGAGAGGTTTTTGTACTGAATTTTAAGACCAGACCATTGCATGGAACGGCTAGGTTTCATTGACCTTTTTGGTCACGTAACGTCTTAAGGTGACTCGAAGTAGTTGTTTTCAGACCGCACCGCACATTTTCATTCGGCGCAATGGACACCTTAATGCGCACCAATGGACTTGGTTTCTACACCAAATGTGAGCATAAGATTGAAGTTCTAAATGGTGTTATAATTAAATCGTTCAAAGTTTTTAAAATAGCGAAAAATCGAACATCGTCAAAAATGGTTTTCCTCTAATATCTCGCAAAATTGATGAGCTTCAGACAATCGGTAAACTGCATAGAAAAATTCAGACAAATGCACAACATTTCAAAGTGATTTTAAGAGATTTAATCTGTTTGATTTTCTTTAAATCGCCAAAGTTTCCACAGATGCTGTATTTCTATTCTTGGATATAACGACAGCGTAAACAATACTCGAAGTACGCAAAACACCACGAGAACACTTTGCAAATATTGCTAAAATATACACTTGCCTTACGTAAAAAAGCCGACTTTCAACTCTTCATCGATGTCTAGATATATTTTTTTTCTTTCCAAGTCTCTTGTGAGACATTTTCTCCGCAACTTTGTACATCAGAAGTTGTTTTTGAAAATCTCAAAAACGCAGGATTATTTTTGCTTGACGTTTAAGGTGGCTCGACCCAATTTCGCCAGTGCGCGGGTAGTCGAATTGAAGCGGCATTAATCGCGTTACAGAATTAAGTTGACCAAACTTTTTACGCACACCTACTACAAATGGACCGAATTTTATAATGATACTAGTTTGGTTGAAATCGGAGCTTTTTTAACATCGAAATTGTTATACACTAGATTTGAAATTTTGCCAATTTTCTCAAAATCCAGACCTCGACGAGCAAAACGATTTATGAGACTTTGTAAATCAAATGTTTGTCTATAACGTGAGAGCGTTTAAAGAAATTCTATTAAGGCGCCGATTTTGAGTAAAAACGGAGCAATTATTTAACTTTGAAGAAACCGCGGGTACTTTACTAAATAAATTATATAACAATGATTTTTCAAAGAAAAGTTGCAATATTTTTGGTTCTAGATAATACCAAGGCATGGTTCTTTATTAATAATAATAATAATAATAATAATATGCAACTTATAGAGCGCTATTTCCTGTAGCTCAATAGCGCTTTACATCGATTAAAAACAAAAATTTAACAAAAAACTGTCTTGAAATAAAAAGTCTTTAAACTTGATTTAAAAGTTGTTAGGTCTTTACACTTGCGTAAATGGTCGGGAAGTTCATTCCACAGCTTGGGGGCAGCATAAGAAAAGGACCGTTGGCCATACTTTACCAAGTTGGTGGATGGTATCTCAAGTAGATTCTTTGTAGATGATCGCAGACTTCTTGTAGGAAGGTAGGGTCGTAGCATATCCGTTACATAATGAGGAGCTAGACCATTAAGTGCCTTGAACGTGATTAAAAGTATCTTGTATGCAATACGTTTGTTAACGGGCAACCAATGCAATTGCTTGAGAATTGGAGTGATGTGCTGAAATTTCTTCTCTCTGGTTACCAACCTGGCTGCTGAGTTCTGAACATTCTGGAGGCGGTCGATGAGGAACTTTGGCAGTCCATATAGTAAAGAGTTGCAGCTGTCGAGTTTTGTTGTGATAAATGCATGGACGAGGATTTCAGTGTCTGATTTTGAGAGACAATTCCTTATTCTTGAGATGTTGCGCAGATGGAAGAAACATGTCTTACAGATGCTTCCGACATGTTGTTCCAGGGACATGTGTTTGTCAAAAATCACGCCAATGTTTCTTGCTGAAGTAGATGGTTGAATACTCTCGTTAGACACATGTAGGTGATCAATTGATGGACTTGGACGATGGTGGGCGCTCAGCACCAACAATTCCGTTTTTTCTCCATTTAGCTTTAACTTATTACATAGCATCCATGAATCAATCTCTTTTACACAAGACTCAATACACGATAACGACACCCGCTGGTCGGCGGTAGTTTGCTCAAAAGCCAGGTAGAGCTGTGTATCATCCGCGTAGAGATGAAAACCAAGACCATGGCGCCTGATGATGTCGGCGACTGGTGCGGTGTACAACACATACAGTATTGGGCCAAGGACTGACCCTTGAGGCACTCCACAGATGGCATTTTTAACAGCGGATTTTACTCCATCGATCATTATTACTTGCGTTCGATCTTGTAGGTACGACTTAAACCATGCAAGCACCTGGCCTTTCAAGCCAAACCGGCTTGAGAGCCTTTCAATAAGCAGCTTATGATCTACTGTGTCGAACGCTGCAGATAGATCCAACAGTAGGAGCGCGACACATTTGTGGTTATCAATAGCACGAAGGATATCGTTCTGTACCTTCAAGAGGGCGGTCTCTGTGCTATGGAAGCGTTTATACGCCGACTGGAACGTTTCATTGAGATGGTTTTCTGTGAGGTAGTCATTCAGTTGACAGGCAACAGCTTTCTCTATCATCTTGGACACGACCTTTAGGTTGGAAATGGGTCTGAAATTTGAATACTCACTTGGGTCAAGAGAGTCTTTCTTTAACTTCGGTTTCACCATTGCTTGTTTAAATTGGGCCGGCATGGATCCAGATTGAAGCGACATATTGATGATGTTAGTAAGGACTGGAAGAAGTATGTTTTCGCACTCACGTAGAACAGATGCCGGTACAGGATCAAGCTCACATGACTTTCTTCCAGTGGCGCTGATGTAATCTTTAACTGTGTTCACGGTCACCACGCGGAATTTATCAAATTTCGTGCAGCACATGGTCTGTTCTTCATCTGTGTAGCTCAGGGAAGTAGATCTCTCAGCTAGCTCATTTCTTATCATTACAATCTTGTTATGGAAGAATTCAGCAAAGCCATTGACAAGGTCGAGAGTCGACGAAGCCTCTGGATAGCGTCGCTCTGGTTTGCGACGTAGCATTTTATCTATTGTGCTGAAGAGTGTTTTCTGATTCGATGCATTGTCAGCAATGACAGAAGAATAATACGATACTTTTGCCTCTTGTAACATCTTGTTGACAGCTTGACATTGCTCGACATACATTTGTCTGTCGATGTAAAGGCCGGACACACGCCAGCGGCGCTCTAACTTACGGCGTTTCCTCTTGGCTTCACCAATACTGTCAGTATACCAAGGTGCGGATGGGCGAAGCGTAATCACGCGACGTTTTAAAGGTGCATGATTATCCAGTGTTTCTTGAAGTGTCTTTTCATACAGGCCAATAAGATCTGAGAGGTCTTCATGGTAATGTTGTACAAGGTTTGACTCAGTAAGATCTGTAGTAAACTTCTCCATGTCAATGGATCGCAGTTTACGATACTGGATTTCTGATCTTTCAATTGGAGGTTTCTTCATACGAAGGTTGCAGTGAATGGCAGAATGGTCTGATAACATTGGATCTTTTATTTCAGTAGTATACACCAAGTTGTCGTCAGCTCTTGTTATTATTAAATCCAAGGTATGACCTTTATCATGAGTCGGGCCGTTCACATGTTGTTTTAAGTTAAACGATTCTAGTGTACGATTGAACTTGATGGCATCTGGGTTTTGGACATCATCCACATGATAATTGAAGTCACCAGTTATCATGAGGTTACCAGGGGAAATAACAAGCAGTTCAGCAAGAGTAGAAAACTCCTCTAAAAATAGAGAGGCATTGACTTGTTTTGCTTTACTTGCCGGTGGTCTGTAGATTACAACAATCCTCATGCAGCCATCAGAGCATTTGGCCATAACGTCGATGTATTCAAAAGACTTGAACTTATGTAGAGGTTGTTTCTTGACACGAATATGTTTCTTCATGAGAAGACCAACACCCCCTCCACGTGAACTCGTTCGCGATTCGTGATGAAAGTAATATCCTGTGGGACATACATCAGCCGCAGAGAAATTGTCGTTGTCTCCAAGCCATGTCTCGGTAACGGCAAGGATGTCCAGATCGTTATCAACCACGTAATCTTTGACAGCAAGGGATTTATTATTGATTGATCTAGTGTTCAATAAACAGAAATTAACTGGTGTAAAACCTCTCGCTGTCTTCGTGCACTTGATGTACGTTAGATACTTGAAATTCACTCCTCTCGATGTCCTGAGTTGTGTGGAGGCATTAGGAAACTTAAGATTGACTAAAATCAGGTCATAGAGGTGAATCTACAATCTAAAAAGGTAAAAACCTCAGAGCTAATACAAACGATGACGCAGCTACTGAAGCGCGAAAATATGATATGATATATATGATTACTTTATTGTGGTTGCTGGCTTAGTAGCCAAGCAACCATAATGCCATCACCTGTGTAAGTCCGTAAACTCTGAAATCCGAGGTGATTGCGATGGGTGAACGAAGTTTACACAAAGTTATGTATTTGGGAGGCATCGGATGGTTACGAAATTGGCCCGAGGTTTGTTTGATTACTTTTGGTCGATTTGTGATGTATTTCAAGAAAGATCTGCCTTTTGTAGTCAAAAGTTGCTATTATTCTATAGATATTTCTGCTTGAGCGAAAGATCTTGCAAGTTTTTTTGATAAACATTGGGTTTACGAAGACATTCTGAACGAAGTGAGAAAACTCGTGGGGATGGGTAACATTGAGAGCTTGTCACATTATAGCAGTTATAAGGTGAGTTCGTACACTTAGAATAAAATAATCTTGTGCTATTTTGCATGCACAGAAACATCAAAGCATCAAACACCGACAACAACTCGGAGAATTGAGATGCACATATGGCAATGTTTAAAAAAATATTTAATGGTCTTAAAAAACATCAATGCCTTCGTAATTTACACACCTTACTGGTAAAGGATTGAATATTTAATATCTAGAAATAAAAAAAAATTGATTTACTAGTTTTCAAGAAATAGTATTATTAACGTGGATGTCGAAATTCCGAGATAAACGCAGCAATTTAGTGCTTTATGTATAGTCATCTCAACGGCGATCAAAAATAGGAAATACGATGACATTTTCCAAATAAAGAACCATGCCTTGGTATTATTTAGAACCAACAAATATTGCAACTTTTCTTTGAAAAATCATTGTTATAAAATTCATTTAGTAAAGTACCCGCGGTTTTAAATTTCTTCAAAGCTAAATAATTGCTCCGTTTTTACTCAAAATCGGCTTAATAGAATTTCTTTAAACGCTCTCACGTTATAGACAAACATTTGATTTACAAAGTCTCATAAATCGTTTGGCTCGTCGAGGTCTGAATTTTGAGAAAATTGGCAAAATTTCAAATCAAGTGTATAACAAATTCGATGTTAAAAAAGCTCCGATTTCAACTAAACTAGTATCATGATAAAATTTGGTCCATTTGTAGTAGGTGTGCGTAAAAAGTTTGGTCAACTTAATTCTGTAACGCGATTAATAGCCGCTTCAATTCGACTACCCGCGCACTGGCGAAATTGGGTCGAGCCACCTTAAGGGCATTACTTGTTCTATATACACAGCAATATTGCAACAGCTCATTCAAATACAAGCACTAAAACGACCCGAAACTTAAGGTATCAGGGTACCCCTAGCGACTGGTGTGCGTTTAACTCTATATTGTGCCAAAACTTTTAGTCTAAGCCCCATTAAAGTATACATTTTTAGAAAGCTGAATAAATGTAGAAACTACTTATTATTTTTATCGTAAAATTATTTTTTCCTTTTAGGTTAGAGCGAATTATTCAAATTTTCACCGAGGTGTCTTCACGGAGTTCCCGGTCAATCAATATTGATCCGAAAACAATGTTTACTATCTTTCTGAGATCATGAGATATCACTTGTCAAAAGTGTGTCTCAGATTTTTGATTAGTTTCCCCGTTGTTCTGTTATACGTTCCTAAAGTTACAACACCGCCAAAATAGCTGTATCCGATACAAAACAGACGATAACTTTGGAATGGAGCAAAAAATCGAAAATCGGAGACACGCTTTTAAAGAACAACTATCGAAGACGACCTCTGCCAAATTTCAGATGAATCCATTAAAATCCCTCTGACCGGGAACTCAAAATACACGGCTAATTGAACGTAAATTCACTTCCGAGAAAAACGCAAAAATGTGTTTTGGAGCAAAGAAGCGGGTTTGTTGATACAAGGGGACTATAACACATAATAATCTTGCCCGATGACAGCTGAAGTAAAGGGCAACCAAAATCTTGTTACGTTTCCCACACAAATGGCGGGAAGTCAAGGCAAATTGATCCCATTGAACTTTGGCTCTTGTTGAATAATCTTTTTAATTTACAAAGGTTTCGATAGTTTAGGACAAATATATTCTTCAACGACAAGCTCTCTTAATGACAGGTCAATTGATAAGTGATGTCAACAGATAATTGCCAGGGATTAAGCTGGAAACAAGTTTTTCGTTTATAACTCGCTATTAATTAGTCTCCCTCGCAGCCGTGTTTAGCCTCGTCACGCAACGCTCCCTCGGAAAAACACGGCTGCTTCAATGGGCGCTACATTCCATTTCAAGTCCTTAACCAATCAGAGCTTGACTCTCAAAATCAAGGAGTCATTCGCGCCAAAAATGCCAAAAGGTCTACATATAGCGTTCCGTTGACTTGGAGAATAATTGGATTAACCTCGGATCCCAAAACAACAGCTAGTTTACAAACACTTCACTTCGTTTCATTCGAAGTGTCTGGTATCATTTGAGAAATATACAAAGAAGAAAGTTTTACTGATCTTCCATCTGTATATATCTTTTCGTATTCAAAAATTTGAAACTTATTTTTGGTAGTGCAATGTTTACTCTCTTTGTGGTGTTGACAGATATAAAACTTATTTCCGGAACACGGGAAATGGACCGTTTGCTGATGTATCTTCTGATTGGACAACTGATACAATTGGAATGGAATGTAGCGCCCACTGAAGCAGCCGTGTTTTTCCGAGGGAGCGTTGCGTGACGAGGCTAAACACGGCTGCGAGGGAGACTAGCTATTAATAATCGCTAGTGAAATAATTTTTTCAGCTAAATCATAGCTTATTGTGTATTCTATCAGAAAATGTAAAAAAGTAAAAATTGACCCTTTTGAGAAACTTTGGGGTACCCTGATACCTTAAACCTGATGTTACCCAAACGCCAGCTCAAAACTTGCATTGAGACAATCATTCGACTCGCTAATTAGCATATTGCATTCGCAAATTGTTCACAGCACGTGCACGTGCATAGCATAGAGTTCCACGCTACATCATCAGGAACCGGAAATAAGATTAAATTCTTTTCTTTTGTTTATTTGGTGATGTTTACTGCTACTTAGTTGATATTATTTCCCAAATATTATGCTTGCTCTTTTTAAAAAAATTCATGTCTCCCCAACCTAGCTAAAAACATACAAATATTAGAAGTGAAAGTTGTTCTAAAACGAATTCTATATATCTAAAAGGTTTGCAAACCAAAGCCAAATGCTCAAGACATATAATTATATGAGGCGTGATCACTTAAAAGGGGTCTTAAAGGTTGACCTGTAACGCACGGTGTGCGAGTCGGCCCCGTTTTGGCATTCTCTGCGCTACAATCAAAGCTGGTCCAAGGTCAAACACTCTACGCGTCCAAACATGCATCCCATAATGCATTTCTTCCGCTGGATCAGATACAGCGGAAGAAAAGGATTATGGGCATCCATGAAAAATTTGCACAGCACCCGTCCCCTACTCTTAGTCTTAGAAATTTCTTACAAGTGCTGAGCCCCCCTCGCTAACAGGCCCAAGACGGCACCGATTGCCTTCGTTACAGTTCAAAACTCGCCAAAATGGCCTTGTTGGCTTGGGGAATGCATCACAGAACGACTAGAGAAGCCTCCGGCAATACTCCAGAGATCACAGTTGAACCTTGTCGCCGTAATTACTGTGACTCTTTCTTCGTAAAGTCGCTTCCCACTCCTGAGTTCTTCCAGGAGATTGTCTCCGCCGTCTTTTCTTGCTTAATGATGCAAGTCAAGTGACTTCTGTGCTACAAAATGACTCGGAAAAGCACTTAGAAGCTGAATTCAGGCCACGATCAGTACCCTCACCGAACGTAAACCCTAGAATTCGTCATGCGTCACTGGATAAGTGAGCCTTTAGTCTTCTAGAACAGCACCAAATTGACAGTTACATTGACAACTATTGTTTCTCTTTCCTGTTTTTTTTTCTTTTTCCTCTCTCTTTTTCTCTTTCACAAACACATTTTTTCTGTTTTTCTTTCTTTTCTCTTTCTTATTTTTCGGTTATTTCTTTTTTAAAGTTTGTTTTTGATTCCCATTTAATTGGCAAAAGAAATCCGAACAATTGTTGTCTTTCTTTGCTGTCTTACTTTCTCTCTCTCTCTCTCACAAAAACGCGTTTTCTGTGAACACCGCTCATATATATTATAGCCTTAGAAAAATAGAGAAATTACGGTTGACAAAGATATAAAATAGACCTCTATGAGGCCATGTGTAACAGAACCATTGAGAAATATAAATCATGTTCAACCTGCCTTCGCATCTTTAACTAGGTAAATGTACATTGAGTAAACGCGGCTGAAAAACAAAATTTCAATCAAACATGTAAGTTCTGTTGAGAAATTGTATCAACCAAATCAACAATAAACCACACTTCAAGATAATCTTGAATTTTACGAGGTCAAAAACAAGACGACGTTTGGCATTTTTAGTATTACAATGTAAATGATGTCTCCAAACACAGTTTTCTAAACCATGTTTTAGAATAAAATCGATTGGACGAGAAATAAAATTTTAATGCAAATTTTTGGCACCTATGCCGTGATGTGCAAACAAAGATTTGTCTATTACAAATCGAAAACCTTCGAACCTTTAGACACGACTTTGTCGTCCTACTGCCCTTGGTAAGTTCATTTAATTTCTACATAACCAAAATGAAAACTGAAATACTATATAAAATGTAACAGAACCATTGAGAAATATAAATGACGTTCCACTTACCTTCGCATCTCTAATTACTAAATGCACATTGTGAACGCAATTGAAAAACAAAATTTTAATCAAACATATCTTTCTAAAACTCGCAACAATCAATTAAAGCTCTGCCTAATTACATCAAGTAAAGAAACTCAAAGCCAAATCTACACTAAAATATCGCCCCATGTTTCTGTGCTTAGTTTCCTATTTCATTCCGAACGGCTTCGTCAATACTACGTTTATCGAAAATTGATCAAACGTTTCCCTTACAGATATATTTATGAACTAAACTGAACAATTTGAGAGAGATATATAAGAGATATATAAGCCTTTATTTGATTCTTAATAATCGACTTAAACAACATCGGACGGGCGCAAGAAGCTCGCATATCTTTCGGCTTGACACTTCGGCTCTACTTCGGGGATTTCCGAATTACGCAACCACGCACGCATGAAGCCCATGACATAGTGTGTTTACTTACTGGCATGAAGCCAATAACCACAAAAAACATTTGCAGTTTATAACTCATTGCCGGCCGTAGACCTGGGCACGAGTAAAATTGTGCCATCTAGAAGTTAAGAAATACTGATAATTCTCAAACTAATCTAATTCATGTATATTAATATTTTCAAGGCTGCCAGGACTCGTATGACAGTAGCATTTGCAGATTGGTAAGAGCATGCCATTATATGGTCGTAGAATATATTTTTGATAAATTAATCCATTTTCCATTACAAAATAATTTTTTTGAAAATCATTCCATGCACGATGATGATGTCGCGCCTCATTTCCCACTTGTAATAACATCTTGAATTGAAATCTAGGTATTAATCTATACCCTCAACCTATATTTACCAGCTATACCTACCTACCTACCTACCTACCTACCTACCTACCTACCTACCTACCTACCTACCTACCTACCTACCTACCTACCTACCTACCTACCTACCTACCCAATCATTGTTGCTGTAATTCCTTAATATAAAAGGTTTTTTTAATGTTTATTTTTCTGTATAGATAATAACGAAAAAACACTGCCGTAGACGCAAAGGTAGAATGGCAAGATTTGCCAAATCCAATTGCAAGCGTTTGTGTGACCTTTGCTAGGGTAAAAATTCTTTATCTTCAAATTTGTCTTCAATCGCCCCAATTATTACTAGCGATTTCTAACTGAAAGTCTTGTTTTTTTCAGTTTGCACCAATAATAGATGCGGTATATACCCTTGTCTTCTTAGGAAGGAAAGCCAGTAAACTATAACTAGATTAATACTTAACTTAAGCCAAAGCCCGGGGGAGGGGGGGGGGGGCACTTGTTCCAGATCTGATGGGGACGTGCCGCCCAGCCTCCTCAAACCTGACCCTGTTTAAGACACCTAACTTCTCGAAAACGATACCCTATATAAGACAAGAGGACATTTTAGGGACCCAATTTAAGACTGTGAGGAAAATTGTACATTAAAAAAAGAATAGGCGGTTTTAGTCCATTAATATTTTAATTACGTCGCTAGTATGCTAACATCAATACCTTCGTCACCAAAAGTTGGCCTCGAATATTACACTATTTGAAAAAAAATGACCCTGTTTATGACAATTTATTGTAAAATCTATACCCTGTCTAAGACCGCAGGAGCTAAAATCACGACCCTGACGGGCGGCACGTCCCCGTATAGTAAATATATGCAAGTGCCCCCCCCCCCCCCCCCCCCCCCGGGAGCCAAAGCAAATGTAACTATAAACAATCGAGCTCAAGAATGTAATCAGAATGGTGTCGAAGTCATTAAAAGAGATACGCCGAAAACATTTCTGAGGACTTTCAAATAATAAATAAATCATCATTTGAATACCTCATCTGCAAAACGGTTCTTGAAATCCAAGCACTTTCTGGTTGGCGGTTGCATGCCCTTGGCTTTTTTTTTTTTTTTTTTTTTTTTTTTTTTTTGAACGATAACCAACCTTAAAACGTATAAATATGACTAAAAATATGCACAAATAATAAAATAGGGGATATGTTAGATATAATCGGATAATCCACTATTCTGTGAAAAAGCGTAAGGAATATAAGAAATTAAGAAAAGACAAGCATATTTTTGGTAGATGTTTAATTAGAGTGATTGCACTTAAACCGTGAAATTGTACTAGCAAATAATGAAAAATGGCACTTTTAAACAATGGAAAACAAAGGATTGTGTACGATTTATTACTACTAATTTACATTTTATACTTTTTCACAGGTTAAAGTGACTCAAAGTAGTTGTTTTCAGACCGCACCGCACATTTTCATTTGGCGCAATGGACAACTTAATGCGCACCAATGGACTTGGTTTCTACATCAAACATGAGGATAAGATTGAAGTTCTAAATGGTGTTATAATTAAATCGATCAACGTTTTTAAAATAGCGAAAATCGAACATCGTCAAAAATGGTTTTCCTCTAATATCTCGCAAAATTGATGAGCTTTAGGCAAGCGGTGAACTGCATAGAAAAATCCAGACAAATGCACAACATTTCAAAGTGATTTTAAGAGATTTAATCTGTTTCATTTTCTTTAAATCACCAAAGTTTCCACAGATGCTGTATTTCTATTCTTGGATTTCACGACAGCGTAAAAAATACTCGAAGTACGCAAAACACCACGAGAACACTTTGGAAATATTGCTAAAATATACACTTACTTTACGTGAAAAAGCCGACTTTCAACTCTTCATCGATGTCAAGATATATTTTTTCTTTCCAGGTCTCTTGTGAGACATTTTCTCCGCAACTTTGTACATCAAAAGTTGTTTTTGAAAATCTCAAAAACGCAGGATTATTTTTGCTTGGCGTTTAAGTAGGACATTTCTTGTTCTATACACAGCAATATTGCAACAGCTCATTCAAATAGAAACACTAAAACGACCCGAAACTTAAACCTGATGTTGACCCAAACGCCAGCTCAAAACTTGCATCGAGACAACCATTCGACTCGCTAATTAGCATATTGCACTCGCAAATTGTTCACAGCACGTGCAAGTGCATAGCATAGAGTTTCACGCTACATGCATCAGGAACTGGAAATAAAGAATTCAAAATAACAGCCCATTCTGAAGCTCTTATAAGTATATAGGTATATCTCGAGTTAAAAGCTCCAAATTACATTGTTTTAGTGCTGGAAGAGCCTGTCTCTGAAAGCTATTTTCTTTGTAGTTGGCCATCTTGCATTCCTAAAGTTCCTGGATTGCGTTACCAGTCGCTCAAAGGTGATGAATGAAGGACATTGTTTTTACATTCTTAACCAATCAGAAGTGCCTCAGGACGAACAGAGAAAAAAAGAAATTTGCAGTATATAACTCGTTCCCGGCCTACGGCCTGGGCACGAGTAACTATCCTTAACTACGTATAGGAAGTAGGAACGTAACGAATCACGTATACAGGACGTCCCACACAGGGAAGAACATAGCTTTCAAATGGTGAATATTTTAGGAGCGCAGTTTTAGCTAAACATTTCTGGAATGCTCAAGCACTAGATGATAGGATTCAGTAGCCCATTTAGTCCTAGCAGAACCAGCGCAATCGGATCACCAAATCCCGTTCGAAAATATACAAAAGTCTGAACACAAAAATATGGTAAATACTCCATATCGATACAATCAAGAAATCGAAAAGATTCAAATCATTGAGTAATGCTTTTATCTCAACGAAAATAAATTCTGGGGCCGGTTGTACGAAGGGTGAATAGCGCTATCCAGCGGATAAATCCTTATCCAGCGGATAAAATCTATAGAAAATCTATACAGTGGATAGCTCTTATCCGGTGGATAACTTTATCCAACCTTCGTACAACCGGGCCCTGGTCTTTCCAGTCATCACAATTGTCTTCTAATTCGAAAAACAAAACTGTAAATTTTTTCAAGAATATAAAATGTCATAATTGATTCGCCGCACGCAGAAGTGTTGTTAAAGCTCAACAAAAATTTTGGCTTATAAAGTAATTGCTTTTAAACAGCATGGTTCATATTACACTCTTTTGGGGGCCAAGCAAGGGTGACCGAGCGGTTAAAAGCGCTGGTCTATCGCTTCTGCGGTCCGGGGCTCGATACCCGGACGAGGCATCGTGTGGCTTGATCGCATGAGTTTGTTAGTTGGTTCTTTGCCTTGCTTCGAGGGTATTTCTCCGAATCCTCCGGTTTTTGTTCCCTCAACAAAAAACGGACAAGTGAGCCGAGAGTTGTATGCATAAAATATTAGAATGTAGTGGTACTAGTGTGTATGTGTCCACCAAATAGTGCGCAAACACTAGAAGACTTAAATATATAACTATTTATTTTTATTTCTAATGGATATGAATTCAAAAAATCTAAACTCGATTGATTTTCTTCAACATTTATCTTTCTGTGGGTGGCCATCTTGAGCAGACCTCTCCAAGATGGCTGCCAGTTAAGGACGTTCGCGGGCATTGTTCACGCGCACTTTTACAGCGCAGGCTAGCGCGCGCTCAACTAAATCCAAGATGGCGGCCGTAAAACAATATTTTTTTCGATAATTCCTTTTTTTCTTTTTTTGAAGAAAAAATTGTTCATGTTTGTAGGAAAAATTAAAATAATAGTAATTCAAGGTTGAAAAAAATTCTTTTGGTTGAAAAAGCGCAGAAAAAAGAAAGAAAAAGACAAAAAAGGAACCCACGGAACCCAGTCTCCGCTCGGTATTCAAGATGGCGAGCGGATTGCCGGATTTTGACGTGAAATATTTCGAAAACGAATACGGTGACCCCCAATTTTTTAAATCTTAAAGTAAGGAAATTCTCAAAGACTAAAACATATTTAAATTTAAAAAAAATCTAAACACACAATTTTTTGCTACAGCCGTTTTTCGTTAAAATTTCACCCTACATAGTAGCGAACGCCGCGCGATTTGGATAGCAACGCACGGAAGGAAACGGCTCATAAAAAATCTAGATTGCTTTTAATTGCCATAGTTTTTGATGATTTTTGTTTGAAATAGTCTAATCATGTTCTTAAAGATTTTTTTTCTGGTAAAAAGCTTTTATCAATCTTAAACGACCACTGCTTTGTCTGGTATACGCATTCGATTTTTCTTCGATTTATCGTCATTTTTGTTGACTTAATAGCTCAGAAACGAAAACGGTGACCCCCCTTTTTTATTTGCTTTTTTAATTCAGCATACCATAAAGTGCTTTCATGCCAATTTTAAAGAAAATCTAAACACAGGATCATTTGCCCGCGAACGTCCTTAAATGAGTGACACTCAATACTCAAGTTTCGAGTTCATTTTGCTCAGCATTAGCCCCAATTTCGTGTAATATATTATTTTGTGTAATTGATTAACCCTAGTTGGGAATAAATGGAATGTACACAAATGAACAAAGCAAATGCTATAGAATTTCTCTGGGGTTTGCTTGATTTCTTTGAAAAGCTCACATCTAATCGAGGCTAACACTGAACAACACAGAACTCGAAACTGGAGTATTGATATAATATATTCATATAAAAATATAATTTATAATATAAAATTTATAACACATAAAACAATAGATAGAAAGACAATATAGAATACAATACACTTGTTTAAAAATGTTTTAACAATTACAAAATGTAGGTACAAGCTGAGAAACTGAAATCTATTTGGTATCCGATATGAATGTTTAGCCAGGGGGAATGCAACACCAGGTCAAGTTCTATGACGCCATCGATGACGTCATCAAACTACAAAAATACATATATCAAAACGAACACAATGTCAGAAAACAGATTTCCTTTTGTTTGATATTTTGTTGCTTGAATAAAAAAAAAAATTAAAAAATAGTTTCCTGACTTGTTTAGTAAAACGTCCCCAAAACGAAAAAGCGATAAGCTATTCTACATGCTTCGTTTCAAAAACGGAGAGATTGTACGCTTCCCGATTCCACCGGCCTGATAAAGTACTTCGATCCCCTTTAAAATACTGCTAGCCTTTTCTTTGAAAGTTCGATGTGAATACATTAACATCCAGAATAAATAAATCGAAAATAAATGGAACGAACTGATACAAAACTTCTGCATGCATTATTATAATACACAATATACTACGGTACGACAACGAAATCGTCGACCGGTCGTACCCTGGCTCCTTGATTTTGTCGAAACAATCCTCGCGTTGCATTATAAATGTCTGGAATTCTCCAGCAGTAGATGATTGGGTTCAATACCCCATTGAAATATAACAGAGTTTCCGAAAAAGTCAAGAGTCTGCGTATCGCGAGAGATGCAAAAGAAAACGCTTTCAAACCAATAATGACTCCAAAGAATGGTATATAACAAACTACAAACGCAAAGATTATATAGTGCATTGTTTTAACAGATTTCTTGTATCTTGGAACGTTTATTGATTGCTGCAGCGTTTGTTGCTGCTGATGTATCTGTGCTGCGTGTTTACGTACGGCTTTGGAAATACTGATAATAAAAAACGCATTCAACACTGAGGGAAAGGGAATAAAAATTGACGCTGCAATTATACTAAGTTGTATATTATCATCGATGATTCTGCCCAGGGCAGCACCGAAGGACGATAACCATATCAGAACAAGAACTATGAAGCAGCGTTGTGTAGTGACGAATTCTTGATAAGCGTAGATGAAGACGTACTGCCAGGTATCGATCAGCGGTTACAGCTGTCAGAGTGAAAGAAGATGCTACTGCGAATATTGTACCATTGAACGTGTAGACTGTCTTTGCAAATCGGAAGAGGTTTACGTTACATTTGTACTCTGAAATCAAATACACGCAGTACGACGGCTGAGCAAAGAGTCCGACGAAGAAATCCGCCACTGCCATGCCAAGAATAAGAGCATTCGAAGGCGTACGTAGAGCTGGCGTTCTTGAAATAGCGATAACGACAGTGCAATTAAAGAACGCTGCAACTACAGCCATGATAGCGTTTATAACAGCAGCTACGATTAGGAATGGATCAAAATGAGTGTTAAACGAAGGATACACGGCGCACTCTACCAGTTCTGTTTGGTTTAAGTCCGCTGGGGTCTTCATGTTCTTCGTTATCGTCCGTCTAGTGATTATTGCTTGGTAGTAGACGTGGACTTTCAAAATATATATTTGGTCCTCGATGTCTCTTTGAAATAAAACTAGTTAAAAAAGTGATGAGATCGTACTTTCCCAAAAACCATGGTGTTCTTCTAGGTTCTATCCAGTTATCATTTAGCCTTCGAACAGCAACCGGTACTTTGATGCTCAAATGGGTCTCAGTGGAATGTAGCTTCTACGAGCTGAGCTCTGCCTTTCTGTACTGGTGACGTCAATTTACCGCGAATCCAGGTAACAAAGATGATTGGTCAATTCTGGGTAATCCCCTAGTTTTCATAATTGAATGTAATTTGACAGTTTGAAATCATTATAGTTTCTCAGGATTATCTCTAATCAGCCGAGTATTCGCACTGTTCAATCTCCTCCACCGTACCTGAGTAAGCATACTTAGTCCGATTTTAATGAATTTTAGAGTATTATCTCAAGCTACCTTTGAAATTACCAATTTTGCATATACGGCTGCATGGTTTCTTAAGTAATGTTTGCCCCTGCTGACATCAATTACAACTTTGAAACAAAAAGAGACTCAAGGAAGTCGAAGGGAACAAAAACTTCACAAAACCAATTTAAACTAGTTCTTTAAGTGGTGGATCACTAGTGTAAATATGTATACAGCTGTCGTTCGTCTTGTGCCTTGCCGTGCATCATACTAAAACTGTTCCCATCAATAATTTCGTCTTTTTCGTGAAATTTATTTCATTACAATTTACAGTTTTGTTCACAAATGTTATGAATTAAATACATTTGTCATTTCTAAAATTTAGAATTACAATTATATTTATAATATAATGTCAGTTCAGATGGAACTTATTACTTATCCAGATTAACAACTCTTCATTCGAATAAGAACCGTCTTTTTGGAGTTTCTTCAGAATCTCCGATTCTTTTGAACACCACATTTGATCACGTTGGAGCTTCTTAGGGGTATTATTGAACTTTCCACGAGTACCCACATCTACAACTAAAACCACTACGAGTAACAAAAGATTCAATACAAAATACTTCATCATTGAGGAATCGGTTACTCAACAGAGATGGATTACGATATTTTTTTGCATTTATAATTGCAAAACGCGTACGGTCCTTGAAAAATTAGGTGATGTTGCTGAGAAAACTGTACTACCACTTCTCCATTCAAAACTGTACTACTTTTCGACTTCCACAACGTCGACAGGCCTTACTCTCAGGTTTTGCTTCCGTTGAAATAATCCCCGAGTTGCGTTAAAAATTTCTGGAATTCTCAAGCAGTAGATGAAAGGATTGAGTAGCCCATTTAACCCTAGCAGTGTTTCTGCAAGAATCAAGTAGATACGCAGTGCCTGAGATCTAGATAATGAAATCAAAGCTTTTGCGATGGAAGCTCCTACAAAAGGAAAATAACTAACTACAAACGCACAGATGATGTAATGCATTGCGTTTATAGATTTTTGTGGTTACTGACTTGTATGCAAGCCAGTAACCATTATGTCATCGAGCGTGTAAGTGAGTGTGTAAGTAATTCGGATTTCCCGAAGTCGTTCACGAAGAGAGAACGAAAAACGTACGGAATTGGCTCGAGGATTACGTAACTCATCTTTGAGACAGCGGTTGTTATAATTTCATTAGATATTTCCTTTCTATGAAAAAATCTTAGAAGTTTTCGATAAATATGGAGTCCTACGAACACACTCGGCATTGGCTTCGTCGATACCGCTGACAAAATGGACAAGCAGACTCGTTTTTCCATGTGGCTTGTGTTTGTTTGGATATATTGGTAAGTAGACAATGATTTATCTTTATTTTTCTTATCTAATCAGGCACAGCTTTTATTTTACCTATCACTACACTACTGGGGGAAATATGCAAAAAAGATGTGAAATACACGTGAAAATTATTTTCGAATTTAATTAGTCATTTAACAAAGAGCCAATGAGTCCAGATGTGACTACAAAGACTGTTCTGTTTGTTCAGTAACCTCAAAACTTTTAGGAATAGAAAGTTGTGGTTTGCCTAGTTTGTCATTTTCTTTTTGTAATATATAATTTGGAGGACTTTTTGGAGCACTTTCATCATTCTCGTAGACTCCATATTGACAGAACAATTATAATTATTTTTTCTCGAAAGCATTCTTTCTTTCTTTTCTATTTATTTTTGTTGGTTTGTTTGTTTAGTTTAATTGCTTTGCTTGTTTATTTATCATTTGACCAGTAATATATATGTCTGACGTTAATACTACATCTTGCGATCAGCGCCTAGATGAGCTTGTACGGAACTATAATTTTACTCTATCTCATTTACTGGACCGTCACGCCCCGTTGAAAACAAAAACTATACCTGTGAGACCATCGGTTCCGTGGTATACTGACGAGATCAAGGTTGCTAAAAGACATCGAAGGAAAGCTGAAAGAGTTTGGAGAAGAACTAGACGGGAATCTGATTTCAACATTTACAAAACCAAGAAAAATCACGTGACATATCTTTGTAACAGAGCTAGACGCGAGTTTTATACCAACTTTATCAATGAGAACTGTGATCAGGGTCGACTTTTTAGGGAATCCAAAAAGCTTCTCTGTCCTAAAGACGAACTGGTCTTCCCTGATTATCACGATTGCTCGGTTCTTGTAAATGACATTGGTAACTTTTTTGCCAGAAAAATAGAAAGAATCAGATCAGACATTGACTCAGTCAATTTGAATGAGAATGATATTGTTCCACGTGAGTTCCATCTGGATGTTAATAAAAAAGTTTCCTGAATTCGAAATCCTTAGTGAAGAAAACATGTTGTCTCTCATTCAGTCCTCATCAGTCAAATCTTGTTCACTGGACCCAATGCCTACTCCCCTTGTGGTAGGCTGTGTGGATGTACTTCTTCCTGTCATAACGGACATTGTGAATTCATCTTTATCTTGTGGGTATTTCCCTGCGGCCTGGAAGGAGGCACTTGTTACTCCTCTGCTAAAGAAACCTGGCATGGATATCATATTTAACAACTTAAGACCAGTCAGCAATCTACAGTACATCTCCAAGTTAACAGAGAAAGCAGTTTTTCAACAAATACACTCTCACTTGACGCGTCATGATCTCTATCCTCTACTTCAATCAGCATACCGCAAATTCCACAGTACAGAAACAGCACTGCTTAAGGTCCAAAATGACATTCTTCTTAGTATGGATAAACAACATGTGACTTTGCTTGTGCTGCTTGATCTTAGTGCAGCGTTCGACACCATAGATCATAATATTCTTCTGGATCGGCTGGAGTCTAGGTTTGGGATTACTGGCTGTGCTCTTAAATGGTTTTCTTCGTATCTTACCAACAGAACCCAACGTGTGCAATTTGGAGGGTGTCTTTCTGACAGTCTGCCGTTACCATATGGTGTCCCACAAGGTTCCTGTTTAGGACCACTTCTATTTACAATCTACGCAAGTGAGCTATTTGAGGTGCTTCGTGGTCATCTTCCAGACGTCCACGCATATGCTGATGATACCCAACTGTATCTATCGTTCAAACCGAATTCAGATGTGGATCAGCACGACGCTATTACTGCCATGGAACAATGTGTGAAGGCCATACGTAATTGGATGTTGACTGAAAAACTGAAGTTAAATGATGATAAAACGGAATTTTTGATAATTGGAACTAGACAGCAGTTAGCAAAAGTCAAAGTAGACCATCTATCTATTGGTAACGTTAGAGTAACTCCAACAGATGTTGCAAAGAACTTAGGAACATGGTTCGATACGAACATGAGTCTGACTACACATATTAATAAGACATGTAATGCTGCATTCTATTTTTTACATAATTTAAGGCGCATTAGGAAATATCTTTCAAGAGCATCTGCGGAAATATTAGTTCATGCATTAGTAATGGGAAGAATAGATTATTGTAATAGCCTTCTTTTTGGAGTGCCTGATATTCATTTAAGTAAGCTGCAAAGAGTTCAAAATACAGCAGCCAGGTTAGTTTGTATTGTACCTAGATTCTGTCATATAACACCAGTTTTACGTTCTTTGCACTGGTTGCCTGTTAAATTGAGAATTAATTTTAAAATTTTAGTTATTACTTTTAAGGCTATTAATGGCCTTTCTCCTAATTACATATCTAGTCTTATTAAGATAAAACAGCCTTCCAATTATAGTTTGCGCTCTAATAATGAGCTTTTATTACAACCATTAACCACTGGAACGAAGAAAACTTTAGGTGATAGGGCTTTTGCTAGTGCAGCTCCTAAACTCTGGAATGGTCTTCCTAGTTCAATAAGAAATGCAAATAACTTAATTAAATTTAAATCTTTATTGAAGACATACTACTTCAATGTAGCATATCTTAATTGATACTTAGTTTTATTCTAGTTTTTAATTTTTTTATATTTTGTATTTATTATTTTATCGTTTTGTATATTTTGATGTAGGGCAAAGTATTTATATTTTTATCTAGCATTTATATTTATATTTATTTTATTCTATTTATTTTATCGCGCATTTGATCATATCCACATGGAAAATGCGCGTTATAAGTAATAAATATTATTATTATTATTATTAACCACATGTCCTTTTAGAGGGCTTTTATTTGTATCTTGGAATGTTTAAAGATTGTCGCAGTGATTGTTGCTGGAGATGTATCTGTGCAGTGTGTTTGCGTATGGCTTTGGCAATACTGAAAAGGAAAAACGCGTTCAACACCAGAAGTAGCAGAAATGAAGTTAGGATAATAGTTTTACTAATCGTGAGTTCATTGAATTCACTGCAGAGAAGTCTGCCAAGGGAAATGGTGAAGGAGGATAGCCATATTGAAACAAGAACCACCAGATAACGCTGGGTGGTGATGAATTCTTTATAACGTAAATGAAGACGTACCGCCAGATATCGATCAGCGGCGATGGCTGTTAATGTGAGAAAAGATGCTATTGCAAATGTGTTGCCATTGAATGCCTGTACTTTTTGAAATACTAAATATAGCTGCACATCTCGTTTGTACGTTGAAATCAATGTCACGCAGAAAGACGGATGAGCAAAAAGTCCGAAGAGAAAATCCGCAACTGCCATTCCAAGGATTAACGTGTTTTGAGGCGTACATAGAGATAGAGTTCTTAAAACGATATCTATAACAATGAAGTTAAAGAGTGTTGCACCCACAGCCATTATGGCGTTTATAACAACTATCACAAGTAAGAACGCATCGAAGTGTGCAGTTAACGAAGAAACAACGAAATACGGCATCAATTGCGATGTTTGGTTTGTGTCTACTCTGGTTTCCATTTTAATTCACTTGGTAAAAGTAGCTTTTTTGACTCGATGTTGTTTTTTTTATCAAAATGTCTCTGTTATTTATGTCAAAAATGATATTTTTTCAAACAGTTTGATTTTGCTTTTCAAGAAACAGAGTGGTGTTTCTCAAGGTTCTGTCCTGGGACCATTTTTTTGTTTTATTTCCATATATTCTTTCCAGTCTCCTTTTTCCGTGGTGTGTTGTTGACTTAACGAACAACAGGTATGGCTTATGATTTCTACTGATTTAAGATGGTTGGTCTTTCCTCACTCAAATAATTATGTTTCATTTTGTGCTAGCTAGATGTCGTTGAACCGGTGCTATTTGGTCACCAATTCCCGTTCGAAAATACACAAAAGTCAGCGGAACACAATATGGTAAATACTCCATCCAAATAAGAATGAAAAAAATTCTTAGATCATATCTTTGAATAATGCTTTCATCTCCACGGGAATCAATTCTGACCTTTCCATGCAGTCATCACAATTGCTTTTCCACAAGTCCAATTTTAAAAACAAAAAGTTCTGTAAAATTGTTATAAAGAAAATCAGAAATGTCATAATTAATTCGCAGCAGAAGTGCTGTTAAGGTTTTAAAAAAAGTGTTTGGTAAAATAAATAATTGCTTTTAAACAGTATGGTTTACATATACACTCTCTTGGAGGCCAATTTTCTGTCTTCGATCCCTCCAATGCAAGACTAATTGTAGTAGTTTTAGAGATCTTGCTTGCTTTCTTGCTTGCTCGCTCGCTTTCCTTGATCGCTTTGAATTGTCAAAACATCATATCAAATACTGATTCTGATTTTCAGTGAGCCATGTACGGGTGGTGTGCCTCAAGATATAACATCCTCTGACTATTTGGAATCTCCCTTTTTTCAATTCAATACAATGAATCCTTTTTCTGAAAATTAAACACTTTTCTCAGTGGGAACTTGACCAGTATCCAGTTCACCGTGCTGACGAGGCCCAACAAGGCCGAAACAGCTGTCCACGGTTTCTGGTTACTGGTCACATTTATATAGAATCCTTTTCATTTTCCTAGCTTAAACTAACACTGGTTTTGCCGATGCTTTCTGCTCTTGGATTTCTGTTCTAGCTTGTTCTCTTTCTGGCAATGTTGTCAACGACGTCTTTTATAACAAGTTTGTTTATCAGGCTCTAAACTATATGAATAGTTTGAAGATTTCATACATCACGAATGAATTATATGAATTCAAAAAATCCAAACTCGATTGATTGTCTTTAAAATTTGTTTTCTTTCATTTGGGATGGCAATCTTGAGGGCATCCTCTTAAAGATGGCTGACAATTGAATGAGTGCTCTTCAATTGTATTAAAAGAGATACATCTGTTTGAATGTTTTTTAACAATTACAAAGGGTAAAAATGTATGTACAAGCTGAGAAACTGAAATTAATTTGTTACACGACATGGATGTTTGCCAATAATGATTAAAAAAGTACAATTATCATGACCAAAGGCCGCATTGGTATCAGCAGCAGATAAAACTCGTGACTAATGAGAATCTTGTTGACTAACCACTTCACTGCGGCAATCTTCACAAAAATTTTGAAAATTTGAATAATTTGTGTAAACAAAAGGGGTTTTCAAAGTGTTCACAGAAAGCGACCGTTAGGTACACAACTTTCAAAACCAATTTTGCCAACGAATTCTCGAACCTGCATCTAGTCCAAAATAGTGGAAACCGTTTGCAAAATTATTAGAATTGACCCTCCTTCGAAATGTATTAAAACAAATCAGTGGTTATTTCATAACTCGAATAAAGTTTGAATTTCTTGGTATTTCTAAATTACCGGGACTATAACATGCTGTTTTTTCAGTCGTATATAACTTTTCATAGAAGTATTCGATCTTTTCGATTTACTTATCGAAGGTGTAGATATCCAGTAAATACAAGGTAATAATGTCAGTTTGAATGTACAATTTAGCAATCAACTGTACAACAATTTCTATCCAGAATATTTTGTTCTAGCTCGTTCACAGTGAACCCTGAATTGCTAGAAGACATTGTCAGAAATAAGAACAAAATCTGCTATAGCTTTTTGCCGATAGAAATCAAGTTAGTCTTTGAATTGTCTTGAAATCAAGATGTACTTGATGCATTAGTCTTGAATTTAAGATGTACTTGGTTAGAACAAAGCGTCACTGTCCTACTACGAAAGCACCGACAGGCCTTACTCTCTGTCTTTGCCCTCGCTGAAATAATTCCCGAGTTGCGTTATAAATGTCTGGAATTCTCCAACAGTAAATGATTGGATTCACTATTCCATTCAAGCCCAAGAGCGTTTCTGAAATGGCCACGGAAATACGCAGAACTTGAGACATGGAGAAGAAAACTATAGCAACGGAGACCACTACCATAGGGATGTAACTAGCTACAAACGCACAAATTAAAAAATACATTGTTTTCACAGATTTCTTGTATGTTGGAACGTTTATTAGCGATTGTTGCTGGAGATGTATCTGGGCCGTATGTTTACGTATGGCTTTGGAGATGTTAAAAAGGAAAAATGCGATTAACGCTAAGAGTAACGGAAGACACGTTACCCCTAAGATTGGACCAATTTTAACCTGGCTGTAGAAAATACGGATGAGGGAGACACCTAACGAAGATAGCCATATCAGAACAAGAACCACCAGATAGCGCTGGGTAGTGATGAATTCTTGGTAGCGTAAATGAAGACGTACCGCCAGGTATCGATCAGCGGTGATGGCAGTCAGTGTAAGAAACGAAGCTATAGCAAACATTGTGCCATTAAAGACGTGAAAGGTTCGCCAAAACATGAACAACTCTACATCACGTTTGAACTCAGAAGTCACATACACGCAGTATATCGGCTGGACAAGTGTTCCGACGAGAAAATCCGCTACTGCCAATCCAAGAATGAGAGTATTGGAAGGCGTCCGAAGGGATGAAGTACGTGAAATAACGATAATGACAGGGAAGTTAAATAAAGTTGCAATTACGGCCATTATGGTGTTTAGTACAATCACTGCTAGTAAGAACGAATCGAAGTGTGCGTTTAACGGAATAAGTACAAAATACGGTACTAGCTTCGATGTTTGGTTTGTGTCTACTTTGATCTCCATCTTGCTTGTAAGTTCACTTTCTGGTAGACGTCTGCTTTCAAGATGAAAATGATATTTGAGTTTTGAAACTCAAAAATATCTTGAATACTTTTCAATATTCTTCAAGGTCTATCATACATTTTTTCCAAAATATTTTGAGTTATACAAATGTACCGCCTATTTGCATAAACCATCTGTTCATTTTTATGATCTTTTTTCGATTCGCTGACAATCTTTCAAAACCTTACGAACAAAAGGCTGCTGTCGTTTTTCAGCAGCTCTTAGATATTTCCTGAACGATATCAGACCCCCATTCAATTCACTTTTGGTAATAATTGCTCATGGCAATTATAACTGATATTTTTACAACACTTGATACTAATCTCGCGATCTGATTGGTTTATTAGAGTGTGTCAATAAGAGGACAGCCACACTGCTGACGCGTTTCAGCGCGCGCGCTCGTTCTGTTGCCCCGTTTGAAAAGGATTTTTGAACTTTTATCTCAAATAATTGTTGTAAAAAACGAATTGAAGATGGTTTTGAGTTGTCTGTCCTCTTATTGACACACTCTTGACGTCATAAAATGACGCTGCGCTCGTGATTCCACTTGAGTTTTGAACATTTTATGACGTCAAGAGTGTGTCAATAAGAGGACAGACAACTCAAAACCATCTTCAATTTGTTAATTATACTTATGCTCTAGGTTGTGATTTTTGATGACTTTTTTATTGACAGACAATCTTTCAACCTTTTTTTTATTGACAGACAACATAGTTTCAATCTTTTTTTCACTGACAGACAATCTGGCTTCAGACCGAGAACCGAAAGGGTTCTGTCTTTTTTTAATAAGTCTTAAATGTTTGTCGTATCGCTTCTGATAAAAGGTATCAAAGCCCCAATTGGTTTTGCCTAATTCGGAGGTATTTATAGTGTAAACGTTATTATTATTTTTGGGGGGATCGACTTCAATTATAGCGTTGAGGGGAATCGAAACCCTGGGAAGTCGAAGTGGAACAAACTTTAAGACAAAAATGATTAAAAGCCTCCTTTGTGTGCTTTAGTAATACATGCCCATGACACTTATAACTGATATTTATACATATGCCGTAGGTCGTGAGGGGTTAACAGAAGGATTGTGTATTTTGTTTTTCCTTCTAAATTGTATTCCTTGTTATTTTTTATTTTTTATTTTTTATTATCACTTCTTGTTTTTTCTTTCTTTCGTTTATTACAGCTTCTTTTCTTCTTTTATGAAAAAATTCTTGGAAATATATAGCATTTTATTGTAATCATCGAACGGTAAAATCCTTTCAAAAGTTATGCCAAATCAGGAGCTCCTGGCCAAATTCAATAATAGGAGAACTTAAAGCATGTTAATAATTTTTTTTTTCACTTTCTTGGGCAATTATTAAACATGCATTAAATTAGGTACTTACCGATACTGCATGGCTTGAATTAGGTAACGCTTTTGATGTTCGGAAAGTGTCAATAATCAGTCATGACTCATCAGTCATTGACCACATCAACCGGGTTCCATCAAGCATGTCAATATATTAGACAGGAACCAAAAAGTCAATAATTTAATCAAATGGAATTTTCAGTGTCTTTTTTACACGATTACACACTTTAATGAAAAAAGGAGACTAGCGAGTGAGCTAGTTGGACTGAATGGAAACTTCTAACGTAAAAAAGATAACTTACTGACGTTTCGAGCCTTAGCCCGTTGACGGAGTTGCTCGGTGTTACAAATTTCCATTCATCCCTTCATGAATTTAAGTAATTTAGGAGCCAGCCTCAACCTGCCGCGTAGCGCACAATTCTGCGTATTTTACACATTTGCACTTAAATTATTCGAATTCACCACTAGTGAATTAGATCGGGTATCTGTACACTAATAAGTAAAGGCAATTAAAAATTACAGCAATTTTACATTTCACACTTCGTACTATACTACATTTCTTGGTTCATATATTCATACTATACTACTTTATAAAACACTTGAGATATAACGCGCGCGCTGATTGGCTGGCTACCATGTTTATATCAGAGGACAGAGACATGGCTCGCTCAAAAAACGTCGAAAATATTTTATAAAAGCAATATAAAACGATCGCTTATGTCTCTGTACTGTGATATAAACACTCTGGAAGATGTAGAGCACTCGAAAAGCAAGAGAAACACTCGGCTACTGCTTCGTGTTCCTAAGCTTGCTTTTCTCTTGCTCTACATCCTTCCATCGTGTTTATATCACAGAACAGATACATGCAGCGCGCGTTTAATATTGCTTAAACATTGATTTGGTTCCTACTACACGCTATACTACTGTCTCAATAAAAAAGCATCGACCGGACGTACTCTGTTTCTTTGAAATAACTGCCAGAATTGCGTTATAAATTTCTGGCATTCTCCAGCAGTAAATGATTGGATTAAGTACACCATTGAATCCTAAGATCGTCTCTGAAATTATCCTGATAATGCGCAGTGCTGGAGACGAAGAGGAAAAGTGCTTGACAGTGAACGCCATTAAATACGGTGCATAACTAACTAAAAACGCAAAGAATATATAATGCATTGCTTTAACAGTTTTCTTGTATCTTGGAACGTTATTGATTGTTGCAATGATTGCTGCTGGAGATGTATTTGTGCAGTGTGTTTTCGTATGGCTCTGGAGATGTTGAAAAGAAAATACATGTTCAACGCCAGCATCAGTGGACCAAAAGCCACCACCATGGCTTTTGTGAATTTATCATAGACAATTCGGCATCACGGAAATACCCAGGGACGATAGCCATATCAGCAGAAGAACCATAACATAACGTTTCGTCGAGATAAATTCTTGATAGCGTAAGTGAAGACGTAACGCCAAGTATCGATCAGTGGTGATAGGCTGTCAGAGTGAGAAAAGATGCCAAAGCCAAAGATTGTGGTATTGAAGACGGCCACTTTTTTGAACAACATAAAGAGCTGCACATCGCGTTTGTATTCTGCAATCAAAAACACGCAGTAAGATGGCTGAGCAAGCAGTCCATACAAGAAAATCTGCCACTGCGAGTCCAAGGATAAGAATATTTGAAGGCGTCCGTAGAGTTGTAGTCCTTGAAACGACGATGATGAAAATGGAGTTTAAAAAGGTTGCAGAGACCACAGTGATGGCATTTAGGGCAGTTATTACAAATAGAAACGAATCAAAATATCGGTTTAAAGGAAATACAAAATGTGAAATTTGGCTTGGTGTGGATCTGTTTTCCATTTTAGTGGTATGTTCGTTCGGTTGGCTGACTGGCGACAGATTTTGTGACACTTATAGTCCTATTCCGCTTTTGTAAAAAAAAAATTTCCAAACTGTGTTGCTACGGTGTTCCACAAGCTTTTATCCTGGGACCTTTCTATTCTCCAATTTATCAATTTTTAGTAAATTGGTTTGGCTTCTTTGTTTTCCTAAGTATTTCTCCTCTTTTTTCTCCTCAGTCGTCAGATGATTCTCGATGTTCGTATTTCGAATGGAATCTAATGTAGCCGTGTATATAATTTTTTAAATAACAAGAAAGTCAGAACTCAAAAACTTACGCGCTCTACTTATTGATATCTATATTTATTCTTGCAATAATATACTAATGGATTTTCAGTTATTATCCATCTCCCGCAGGTATTACGCTCAGACTCCTTTCAGTGTTTTCCATTCCAATCCAATTTGTAGAAATCAAAACAAACTCTGTGTAAAGGTTTTAAAAGAGAAAAGGATTTAATTTGATTCCCGCTATCTTTTTGTCTTCCAGTTCCAGTGGGAAGGGCTTTTTAAAATGTTATTGTGATTACAAACACCACCTATCATTGTAAAGTCAAATTAAAAAGTAAAACTTAACTTACAAACACCCCCTCTTAGTGTAAGGCCAAATTTCTGGGTTTCATATGACGTCATTTTCAATCTCGTTGACATTTTCATCAGCTGAAAGATAAGTTTTTAATGAAATATTCTCTTGTTGAGAGCCCATGGTGGTCAATGTTTGACCACCATTTGAGGCAGATAATGAAAGTTTGAAACCCATGTCGCAATTGGAAACAAGATTTATATAATTACCAACACACGCTCCGTATCATGGTAAGACCAAATTAAAAAATAAATAAAAAAGAGGTCGAAAATGATTGAAACCAACATTTAACTAGTGATTAATACAAGTGCCTTTACCATTAATTAGCAAATGAGAAAAATATGATTATTATTACACAAAGGCAGCAATAAGGGCAAACGCGAGAAATTCTATACAAATCTTGATTACTTTGACTCCTCATAACTCGGCCTAATACTGATGGATTTTCAAACTTTAAGCATCAATAATTAGCAGACATACATACCATATGTCGAAATGAAAATAAGAGCCATGTAGATATTTTAACTATTTTTTACAAGTCAATCTTCTTTTCACGAATGATCTTAATATTTTCGCATCGTTTTGTTTTGGAAATGAAAATTCCTTGTTTCTCAACTTGTAGCCTTCCGATATTTCTCATGTTAACAGGCATAAATAACAAAGACAATATCTTTTCAAAAAATGTAAGTTTTTAAAAATCCATCACTATTAGACCGAGTTATGAGAAGTCAAAGTGATCCAGATTTGGCTATAGATTTTGGCGCGTTTGCCCCAATTCAAAATGGCGGACGACAGCATGAAGTGGCTTATTCACTCCAATCAAGACCAGCTATCAGATGTTCTGTTTTCAGTGTAGACGAGCCCATAGACTTTCAGTTTAATCTTGTTAGCATGGTTTATCGATTAAAAAACGAGAACAAATTGGTAGAGAAATGTATTCAGTTCCCTAAAATTGTGCTCCGAGATTCCCAAAAACTTATATTGACCTTCGTCCTTGTACTTTTGGAAAATCCTACATCACCCACCTATAGTAACGTAAAGATCAATCAAAAGATATATAGATGATAGGTCCTCAACTATCAATATTAATATTACGTTAAAGTTAAATTATGGTAGGTACAAATCGTGTAAGTTCTACACGTCCAACCATGGAATCGTGGACAGGACGAACTCGGTGTCTCTGAAATCGTTGAAAAAATCCCCAAGTAGCGTTATAAAAGCCGGGAATTCTCCAGCAGTAGATAACTGGATTCAACACTCCATTAAACCCGAGGAGCGTCTCTGAAGAAACCAACAAACTACGAAGGGTCTGGGACATGGAAGAGAAAGCTACAACAATCGTGACTATTATAAGGGGTATATAACTAACTATAAACGCACAGATTAAGTAATGCATTGCCTTCACAGATTTCCTTGAATCTTGGAACGTTTAAGGATTGTTCTAGCGACTGTTGCTGACGACGTATTTGTGCCGAGTGTTTACGTATGGATCTTGAAATGTTGAGAATAAAAAAAGCGTTTAGCGCTAGCAACAATGGAATGCCAGTCAGTCCAAGAGCCTTACTAATTTTTGTTTTATCGTATAAGATTCTGCCTAGGGAAATACCTAACGAACATAACCATACCAAAACGAGAACTACCATACAGCGTTGTGCAGTGACAAATTCTTGATAGCGTAAGTGAAGACGTATCGCAAGATATCGATCAGCGGTGATTGCTGTAAGTGTGAAAAAAGATGCCATAGTAAACACCGTGCCATTGAATATTTTGAATTTCCTACAGAGCAGGAAAAATTCCACGTCACGTTTGTACTCTGAAATCAAATACATGATGTACGATGGAACAGCAAAGACTCCAACAAGGAAATCCGCCACTGCCAACCCAAGAATAAGAATATTTGAAGGCGTCCGCAGAGATGGAGTTCTTGAAACAATGATGATGACAACAAAGTTGGAAAACATTGCAACCAAAGCTACGATGGCATTTATCGCGACCATTGAAAGTAAGAACGAATTGAAATGTGTGTTTAACGGAGTAAGCACGAAATACGGTACTAGTTTCGATGTTTGGTTTGTGCTTGCTCTTACCTCCATTTTAATTCACTTAGTAGCAGACGTCTTTCATGATGTAACAGTTTATTTGCTTTTTATGTCAAAATCCTAAAGATTCTTCTCAAAAGATCTTGCTTTTCCAGAATGCTATGGCGTTCCATACGTTTCTATCCTTGGTCCATTTCTCATCGTCACATTTCCAAATATCCTCTTTCATCAATCAATAGCAAACTTAAAATGAACAAAAGGCTGAATTTTCAATTGTGCTCTAAATAATGTTGTTCAATTTCCTCTGCGTTTTTCAAATAGTCCTGAACAGACTATCATTTTTTAGCTGTATTTACTCAATATCCGTCGAGCAATCATCAAGTCTATTTCAAGAATACAGGAAGTTCAGTACTCCGTCAAGTCGTCAAGTACGTGTACTTTATCGAGAAGAAATTTGACAATTCATCATCGTTTTATCCTTTAACTTGAATTTGACGTTTACTGATAGCTAAAGTTATTGGTTTTTGGACAAGCATCAATCATATTGCTATTCCAGTCAAAATCAAATTCCTATTTGACGGACAAAATTATATGTTGTGAAAATTTTATTTTCTGTAGGACAAAAAAGTTCTAAGAGACGGAGTTTAGAAAAGTGATTTGGGGCGCGGGGGAAAGGGCCAGGGCAAAAAAAAAATTATTCCCAGTAAAGTTGTAGAAAAAAAAAATCCTGCCTTGCCATTATCGCGTAAAAATATTCCTTCGAGTCTATTTAAAAAGTACCACTCTATTATCTCTAGCATTTCTTTTCTTATTTTTGTTATATTTATATCATTTCATTTGCAGGCCGGTAGTTTCCTATTCTTGCTATTTCGTTTTTGTCTACTGTTCTCATTTTAAATGCATGTAAATGTATTCATCATTTCTTATCCTAGTCTGTGACATTTCTCCTTATGCAAATCAAACATATTTTGTTCGCGATCGTATGAAATGGAACTGTCATCGGCTCGGAAATTAAAGATATGGGTATTATGTGGAAGGGTTCAAACCGAGTCATTTCCCAATCGATGACTTTACTTACTTTACAGTAATGATATAATTCTTTTCCTCTCAACCAGTGCACCTTCTTTAACATATAAAACCTTTTGGGGAAGGTAGAATATATCTTCTTTTACTATTCTAGGGGAATAAAAAGGGTGTTATTTCGTTTTTCTCTTTTTCTAGAGAGAAATTGAATTTCTAATAAATAGAGTCAAAGGTTGGATACTAAAAGAGGGATGTAGTTTTGATGTTCAAAAATTGTCGATTCTTGGTAAAAATTCAAATCAGTATGATATAGATAAAAAGATCGAACAGAAGCATAATGAACTTCAAGATGTCAAGCTAGTTTTTGATGTCACATGTTTTAATTTAGAAAAATCATCCAACGGATGATAGTTGAATTAAATGATGTGCAATATGTACAAGACGGCAAGGAAACTTCATTGAATTTGAATAATAACAGCAGTTCTCGCATTGGTCTTCAGCACGCCCTTTCAGTAGTATATCCTAGAAATATTTAATGAAATCGCGATCACCAAACAATATATGTATTTTTTTATGTTCGGTTAGCTTTTTGCTTTTCTTATCCATCAATCATCCTTGAGGGCAAGCTTTTGAGTTCGTGCAAATCATTGGCTGATTTGAATAAGCTATTATCCCAAGGATGATTGATATATCTGAAAAAAGACAACACAATTTAACGGAACACAATGCAAGGACTTTTTCTGTAATAAGCAGCTATATATACTTAAAACGACAGGTGACCATAAATATATGAAGACTTGTTTTAATGATTTTTTAGCCCTTCAGTAATACTTACAGGAGACACTACATGTAAACTGGATATGTACAATACCTGTAGAGCCATAGGTAACCAGTTGTTTTAAAGCTACAAAAGTGTTAAGAAAATATAAGGGTTGCCACACAGGTTGATTATTACTGAGATTGGACAAGATCTGCCAATCTTTTGAACATAAAAGTGAGTCATTCAAAGATATGCTCTAGATTGTATTGTCGAGCCTGGATAGAGGACAGATGTTGCTATGTACGTCTTCATATACTCTTTTATGTTTGCAGTTGATGAATTTTCAGTACTGAAAAACTACTATTAGCCTTGCAAGGACAAATTTAAAAGGCAAACATTCAATTACAAGGAGCACAAAGTTGAAGAATCGAACAGCCTTCCTTTTGAAAGTCTTCAGTCTCTCATTGTATTTCGCTAAAGAAAGACATTTAATTAGAAGAAAGAAAATTCACTGAGAAATCAAAGAAGGGGAGCCGCTAGTCCCAAAGTAGAACCCAAAGGAACACCAATCTACTTTCAAGAAAAAGAAATTATTCACCACGAATTCAACAAGTAAATAGTCCTAGGATAAAACGCTGTGGAACACCATTCTGTTTTCTAAAAGAGACATCGAAACGAAATATAAACATCAGATACAGAATCTTGAAAGCCGACAACCCTTAAGTAAAAGCATTACTAAAGGCATACGATAATGAAGATCAGAATGGACGCAAACCAAACATCAGAATTGGTGCCATATTTCGTAATTGCAACGCCAAACAAGCACTTTGATTTGTTCTTACTTGCAATGGTTGTTATAAACGCCATTATGGCTATGGTTGCGACCTTCTTAAACTTCACTGTCATCGTTGCAATTTCAAAAACGTCATCGCTACGCACTCCTTCTAATACTTTTATCCTTGGACTAGGCAGTGGCTGATTTCTTCGTGGGACTTTTTGCGCAGCCGTCATACTGCATGTATTTGCTTTCAGAGTTCAAACGCGATGTGCAACTCTTCTTGATATGTAGGAAAGTCTACATCTTCAGTGTCACCACATTTGCTTTCGCATCTTTTATCACTCTAACAACCATCACCGCTGATCGATACCTGGCAGTACGTCTTCATTTACGCTATCAAGAATTCATCACTACACAACGCTGCTTCATAGTTCTTGTTCTGATATGGTTATCGTCCTTAGGAATTTCCCTGGGTAGAATTCTCTATGATATATTACAGATCAGTTATGCCCTAATGATTACACTGTGTCCATTGTTACTAGCGTTGAACACGTTTTTTCTTGTCAACATCTCCAAGGCCATACGAAAACATATGGCTCAAATACGCATCCAACAAATCTCATTAAGCCTTCCCAGATATAAGAACTCTGTTAAAACAATGCACTATTTGATATGCGTTTTTGTTATATCTTATATACCTCTTGTAGGAGCTTTTATCGGTGTGACGTTTTCCTCTATGTCTCAAGCTCTGCGTATTTTCCTGGCTTTGTCAGAGACACTCATAAAGTTCAACGGGGTATTGAACCCAATCATCTACTGCTGGAGAATTCCCGAAATTTACAGCGCAATGCGGGGATTGTTTCAACGAAAGGAAAGACACAGAGTACGGCCGGTCGCCCGTTTATAATAGAAGATTAGTACTGATAAACGAAACTTCAACGTAACAGTAGAACGTACCGTGTTTTCTGTTTGGCAGTGTCTATACTAGTTGTTAATTAACTAGACAAGCGCTAGATCAGTACGTTAAGGCGTAATTGATTAACAGAAATTTCCTATACAAAAACACTATATTATGTAAAGGCACCGAATTTTTGAAGGTAGTTGCTTTAAACGCAACCCTGAGAGATACCAATCATCGATAAAATCGGTTGCATCGTATTTGTGTGTTTACTCGAAGGTTAAACACAAATAGGGTCAAAACATAATCAGCTAATCACTATCATGGTTTCACTTCATCCCTCCCATCTCCCCTTCCCCCAATTTTTTTTTTTTTTTTTTTTTTTGCTTTCAGATTCAAAACTGCAAAAGAAACAAATGGTTCATTTTCACCTTTTCACCGCTAAAGGTGCTGTTACTCGGCGCGGTCAGTCCTGGCGCGATGGAATTCTGTAGCTTTTGTCAATTAGTGCCGTGGTGAAACATCATACGAAAGCCGAAGTCAATAATTGTTTTATTATATTTGCAACATGATTTACTGACAGATTTAAACATTTTGAAAATTTAATTTTGACGGAACGTTGGACTTTCAGGCTATAAAAACATTCTGTTATTTGAGACGTTTGACTGGTTTGATAAAATTTGATAGCTTGTGTGACAGTACAAGTATTACTGGCCAGCTAGCAATAATAATAATCGCTTATTCACACCAGTTTTTTACAACATTTACAAATGAGTGCTGTCAGCTCAAAAGGAGTCTCGATGACTAAGATCCCTTTGGTAACATGCTTATGCAATACCAGCAAGTTTTCACTAGAATTCATTAGACACGGGGTCGCAAGTTACGACCTTATCTGAAAGTTTTTTAATAAGCATTTTATTGGAAAGGCATTGAAGCCTTTGAACGGTTGGCTTACCCTTACGGCAGCCACCAATGGTCTTGATATACCTTACGTTAGTTATATCGAGATTGATATTGAAGCTTGTGGTGTTACAGTTCCACAAAGAGGAGTTCTAGTTCTCAAAGACAGCGTGCAAAATAACGAGAGTGAACCAAGATTGCCAGCGTTGGTTGGAATGAACGTGATTAGCCAGTCAAAAGAGAAAGTCGTCGTAAAGAGAGCCGAGATTGAAGAGATTAAAGGCCCCTGGGCCAATGTTCTTAGAATTCAAGCATCAAAGAAAGAACCTAGTACTCAAGGATTTGCTCGTGTGGCCGGTAAAACGCCTGTGAGAGTACCGAGTGGTTCAGTAGCAGTGTTAAGAGTCTCTTGTGGTCGATTCGGCAACCCGGACGACGTGCTTATTGAGAGATTATCTACCTCATTTCCAGGTAACATTGTTCTTGATGACACGTATGCAAAAGTAAAGACTGGTGGAGCGTATGTAAGAGTAGCTAATCTAAACGATGACGATGTATGGCTTCAACCAAGAACTAGAGTTGGTATTGTACATTCCGTAGAAGAAGTGCCTGAAGAGACTATCTCCTTAAATCAAGTAGATGTAGATCGTGCAGGAGTAGCTAGAGTCAGAAAACTACTTGTCCTGTTGATCTAGATGGTCTGGAGTGTAGCTTGTTGCAAAAGGAACAGCTAAGAGCACTACTAGTTAAATATGCAAGCGCATTTGCCGCAGACGACGATGACATAGGATATACGGACAGTGTAACATATAGAATATACACTAATGATGATGTTCCAGTGAATCTTCCTTTCAGACGCATACCACCCAGTCAGCTATCAGAAGTTAAACACATTCAGAAGTTGTTGAGTCGTGACGTCATCCGTGAAAGCCACAGTCCACATGCATCGCCTATAGTACTGGTAAGAAAGAAGAATGGTGAGTTAAAACTTTGCGTCGATTATCGTCAGCTGAATGCTAAGACCGTGAGAGACGCATACCCACTGCCGAGAATAGAAGAATCCTTGGACGCTCTTCAAGGTGCCAAACACTTTTCCATCATGGATCTCGCAAGTGGATTCAATCAAATTGCGATGAGAGAAAGAGACAAGCACAAAACAGCTTTTACCACACCCTTTGGACTGTTCGAATATAATCGAATGCCTTTGACTTACAAATGCTCCGGCTACATTTGAACACATGATGCAAAGCTGTATGAGTGATTTCATGTTTAACATTCTTCTCGCATATATCGATGATGTCATCGTTTATTGAAAGACATTCGAAGAGCATTTTGAGAGACTGGAAGCTTTGTTGGAAAGAATCGGGAAGTAAGGAATGAAGTTAAAGCCGCGGTCAAAGTGCCAGTTTCTGAAGACAAAGGTAACCCACCTTGGACATGAAGTTTCTCCTGAAGGCATTGCTCTTGATCCTGACAAGATTGTCGCTGTTATAAACTGGGAAGTACCTAAGACATTGTAAGAACTTCTTATTCTTAGGATTTGCACCGTATTACAGAAAGTTTATTAACAAGTTTGCGCAAATCGCTGGACGTCTACATGAATTGGTCAACAGCTGCGTACACGAGATGAAACCGATAAAGAAACACTCAAACCTTTCAACAGAAACAAGATAGACTTCACGTCATCAAGAGGGTTTTGTTATACTGAAGATAAAGCTGAAACCATCGCCACCACTCGGATACCCCGACTACAGTAAACCATTTGTGCTCGAGACAGATGCTAGTCTTGCAGGTCTGGGTGCAAGTCCTCTACCAGGAGCAGGAAGAAAGCAAGGTAGTTATCACTTATGCAGGTCGACGTTTAAGACCAACAGAGAATAATGAAATAAACTACAGCTAAATGAGGTCAGAGATGTCAGTGTTAAAATGGGCAGCAAAGGAAAAGTTTAAGAGCTACCTGCTAGGATCGACATTCACTGTCCCGATAGATAACAACCCACTGAGCCACATGAGAACAACAAAGCTGGGTGCGGTCGAGTAACGATGAGCGTCCCAACTCGCACTTTACAACTTCTAGAAACGGCACAGAGCCGGACAATCGAATCAAGCGGCAAATGCATTATCCAGATGCAAGGGAGTAACAGCAGAGGATGAAGAAGATACAGATGAAGACATTCAGGACGACAGTGAAATAGCAGTCGATGCGTCAAAGTTGCCTCTTGAGTTACAGAATACTATGAGTGGAAGCGATGGACAGATCAACCACAGCTCAAGTCAATGTGGCAACCTCCTGTTCGTTCCCATCTTACTCAAAAGAAGAGTTGCAGATGTTACAGTCTCAAGACCCCAGCATAAAGAGATTACAGTACTACTTCAGTGAAAAGAGGAAGCCAACGAATCAAAAACGAAAACAAGAAATATATATCTGATCAAACAATGGGACAGACTAAGTTAAAAAGATCAGCTGTTGAACATGATAGTGAAGGACCCACATCATGCAGTAGTAAAGCAGGTCATTCCAGAGGTGATCAAAGATCGAGTGTTGAAAGGAGTGCATAGTCAGATTGGCCACCAACTTTCTTGAAGAACAAGAAAGAACACTACAGATGTTGCGTCAACGTTGTTACTGGCCTGGTATGCATAAGGATACAGAGTCGTATATCAAAGAATGTGAAAGATGTAATCTAACAAAAGTTGCCAACACTCAGAGCGAGGCCCGCAGCGAGTAGCCAACTAGCAAGCAAGCCTTTGGAGATTTTTGCTATTGACTTTACGCTGATCGAAAAGTCATCGGACGGAAGAGAAAACGTCTTGGTTATGACGGATGTGTTCACTACTATTTACAGTTGCTATGCCAACACGCGATCAGAAGGCCACCACTACTGCTAACGTTTTACTTAATGAATGGTTCTTTAAATACGGCATTCCAAAGCAACTGCACTCAGATCAAGGGAGGTATTTTGAGAGTATCGTGATCAAGGAACTGTGCAACATGTACGGAATCAAGAAGACAAGGACAACGCCTTACCATCCAGAAGGCAATGGACAGTGTGAACGTTTCAACAGAAATTTCTTATAAATGCCATCTGCAAAAAGTCCAAGTCAAACAAAATCACGTGATTAGGTTAATCTTCTTTGCTAGACTTTATGGAAAAGAAACAGACAGTGCTTTGCCTTTGCTCAACCTGCTGGATATTTTAAGTGTAGAAAATGTCTTCCAGCTTAGTATTATCAAATTCTTCTTTCTTTGGAAATTAGGTCAGCTTCCAGAACAATTTAATAATTGGTTCTGCTTTGCTAAGAATGTTCATCCTTATCGTACTAGATACTCAGTTAATGAGAATCTTCAAATTCCCTCCGCAAGGACTAACTTTGGTCAAAAAACTATTTCTTTTATTACAACACAAATATGGAAAAAACTTCCCCAAGACATCAAATCTTCTAATAAATTCGTTTCAAAAAGAGTAAAACAGTTTCTTTTACTTAATCAATTGTAAAAAATACAATTCAGTCTATAAATATTAACGTCAGCCTCCAATCCATTGTCACTTCAACAGATTTTACCTGGTATTATATTAAGTACAACTAGGGGCTAACTAGAAAACGTTTATGTTAACTTAGCCCCTAGGCACAAAACCTCAATTTAACATTATATTATATTCTCCCTTTTTTTCTATTATATATTTATTCAATTATTCGTAATTAATATATTATATTATATTATATTTGTTGTAAACATAATATTGTATTTGTGTAAATAAAAGTTGTTGTTGTTGTTGTTGTTGTTGTTGAACGATGATATGCATGAACTGCTAAGAACATTACCACCAGAGAAGAAGAAAAGATGGACGGCCTTCCTTCCAGAATTACTCTATTCCTACAACGTCACTCCTCATGCTTTCACGGGCTACAGTCCATACCATCTGCTGTTTGGTAGAGATCCAGTGATTCCACTCGAGTTTTTGCTGGGGAGGAGAGAGGAAAAAATGTACGACACTACACAAGGTGCTGATGAATGGCTAAACGCACACAGAGAACGCCTGTTGACAGTATGTGAAAATGCAGCCAAACATCTTAAGAAGTGTAGCGAAGAACGCACTAGATACCTTGACAAAAAAGTTCACGACCCTCAAGTCAACGTTGGAGACCACGTTTATATGAGAAACAGAGTTCTAGGAAGAAACAAGATACAGAATGCTTGGAACCCTGTATACGTGGTTGTGCAAGTACCAGATGTAAATACTTTATTGACAGGCATATAGGACATACCAGATATCATGGCATTTGCGTTGATTCGGAAAATATTTATCACACTCACAAACACTTTTACTGAGAAAGAAACCGTCCAACTATATTCATGCAAACAATGAAACCGGAAAGACGTTGAATTTTACAAAAGGCAGACTATAAAGTAGAAATCGTCAAAAATACGAGCGGGTCATATTTTGGACCCCAAGTGCAACTATAACTAATCGTTAACGAAAACCACAACATGGTTTTTAGCATCGAATATTAGATAATCTTCGAGCGGCGCCATCGTGGCGGAACAATGAGCACCTATATTATTTTCTATTTCTAAACCTAGGGGTTTCCTATTTCATTCGGAACGGCTTCGTCAACACCATGTTTATCGAAAATTGGTCAAACGTTTTCCTTACAGATAACTAAAGTGAACAATTTGGTATGGAGAGATATATCTTATAACCACAGAGCCTATATTTGATTATTAATAATCGACTTAAACACCCTCGGACGAGCGCACGAGGTTCGCATATCTTTCGACTTGACACTTCGTGTCTACTTCGGGGATTTCCGAATTACGCACGCACGCATGCAGCCCATAAGCCAGTAACTACAAAAGCAGGCCGAGGTCAAACAGGTCACCCAAACAGGATGGTGTGCTTTCGTGACACTACATGAGTCTGCAACGTCATGCAATACAAGCATTCGTCAACATGTCAATCGCTGTTGACTGGAAGCAATGAGGTGAAACGCATACCAAATTCGGCCAATTTTTTAAAGATAAATATTTATTGTTAGCAGCAACGCGCTTCTAAAATATGATTTGTTTTAATGATGGTGAAGAAGGAGGATATGTTTTATTGTAGGGGAAATAATAAAGGTAGATCTGTATCAGTACATATGTAATTGCTCTGGCCCGAAGGGCCCAGAGCTGAGGATTGCAAACCGATCGTTCGGAGGGTCAGAAAACAATTTCCCTTTACTACGCACCCTCGTGAATAAACGTGATAAGACGAAGACACTCGAAGACGTACGAAGTAGTATCGGCACATTTATGCCTATGTTCCGGAAAATCGAAATCTCTCCGAACTGCCGCGATCACTACCGATTTCGTTTTTCCATATGCCATCGGGCATAATTCGGAAAACAGGCACATGTTCGATGTGATCTCAGCTCCTTTCAGGCAAACGCCAGAAATACAGTGCGTGATGACAATGCTAGGCCGTTGTAACCGTTCATCAGCTCTGAAGATGTTGATTGAATAAAGAAGCTTTGAAAGGCAAGTGATATAGAAACAAATCCTGGTCCTATTGATCCCACTAGAAATGCAATTGCTATGCTTCACCCTCAAGGATGCAATTGCTATGCCTCGCCCCCACCCTCAATGTATTCTCTTTGTTTTTCTCTGATAAAATCTACCCAATATTGGAATTCAGAAATATGGAACAAAATTCCACAATTCACTTAATACTTCTGCTGGACAGTATGGAACAGCCTATAATTAGATGCACATATCTGTACCAGCCAATGCCAATAGCCACAGGTAGCCCAGTAACGCTGGCGACCAGCGTCTAGTTTGTTTTTGATTTTATCTGCACAACGATATTGTACTAGTGTTCTATAAAACGTGAAAGATGAGTTGATCTCGATTAGTCCGATTATTTCTTATCGGATTTAGTCATTACAAGATTTTAAAACTCCAGAGTATCAGAGGCTATTTATATTTTTCTGACTATTGATTATTTTTGGTCTCTCAACAAGCCCAAAATGATCGACCAAAATAGAGTTATAGTTCATTTACTCATTAGAGATTGCGGTAAATTAGATTAATGGACTTCCAAAACATACTGTACTATTGACAAATGTTTTTTCCCTCATTTTTAACTCGTGGATTGAAAATCCACGAGTTATTGTGAGGGTCGAATATGCAAATCAGTCAGGTTACTACTTCGTGTATAACAACAGCTATTCAATCTATCTATTGTCTGACTAGAATGGTGCCATACATAAAGTAGTAAGCTATTGTGTCACTCACTCACTCACTTTCCTGTAAACTTCCGGTCTGTCAAACTTTACTTCCGGTCTATTCTTGATAATACGATACGGTGCTAACTTCCGTTAGAGTCGTTTTCGTATGAGTACGTAATAACTTACCGTGCCGTATCGTAACTGTACCAATATCATAGTTTCTATAAAAACATTCGAAATTCCTGCTGTAACCGTATCGTATCGTAGGCCGTACGGTGTTTCCCCTCATACTCTATAATAATTTTCGGCGACCAGTATAGCACTTGGGAAGCTTTGAACGTAATGTAACTGTTTTAGATTTGTGTACAAGCAACAATTTTAGGCACACGATCTAAGCTGGGTAATACAAGTTTTTAACATTACCTCGTGCTCTACATGAGGCATGTACACGAGTCTGCACTTCGCGAAGATCGATTGTACTTGTCGGATGTTAGGCGAAATTGCCAATAGATTTGAATAAGTAGTTTCTTATTCATTGCCACATTCTGTATTGAACTACTCTCAGTTCCCTCTGCAGCTTGGAATAATTTTCATCGCATCTCCAAGTTGATCGAGCTGTTCGATATACTCGGATGTTACTGAACAATGGACTTTGTAGTCGCTGTCTTCAAACAAAAAAAATCGCATTTAGTGGTTGTACTCTATCAGCACGAGAGTAAATGTTGAAATAAAAAGCAAACGAAATCATATTTGAGTACGAACTGACGCCTGCTGAAGGCTGGAGAACTACTGGCCGTGGAATCGCTACGGCCCGGCTGGCCGAAACGGCATCAAATAAGCGTATTTGAGTTTAAGTTTGGTGGCTATCATGAGTACTTTTATGGAGTAATTTATTTTATTCATAGCGAAATTTGGTTGATAGAGAAACTTCTTTCATAATTTGTACATGTTCAATAGCTTTGACAGCCATAAATTAACAATATGTATAAAAATATATAACCTTCCCAAATGTTAAATTGCTCAGTGGCTGAAGTGGTTCGTTGCTGGCTGCGAAGCCATAAAGTACCCTGTTCGAATCACGGCAGACCGGTTTCTTCTTTTATTTTTTTTTTTCTTTTAATTTTCTTTTGCTTCATTATCTTTTTTTGTTTTTTCGTACTCAAGTCAATTATTTTTCGCTAAAGAAATTACATTAGCTGATATTATTAATAATTATCCAAACGACTCTTTCAAAATTCTTTACAGATGGGCCCAATCTTAATTTTTAGATTTGTGAGAGCAATGATTTATCATTTACAAAAATATATATTGTTTTAATTGATTTTATTTTTTCCTTCAAATAAAAAACTTATTATTTAACTAAAATTTATTTTTGGGCTTTCTGTGGTGGTTGGTATCGGTCAATCCCAGGGAGTCAATCCACGAGTTACTTCGCCATTGGCGGTTTGATTTATTCCAGATTTCCCTGTTTTAATACTAAGACATTCCTGATGTAAAAATAATACCAATGGTATCGGACAATTGTGAATAAACAATTCGTGTTTGTGAATAAATGCTTGATATTTATGTGCAAACTGATTTGAGTTCCCATCACTTCTGTGCTTTTACTGCAATGGATCATCATTTATGTTTAACATTTCAGACAAGTTTTATACAGTATATACTATAGTGTAGTTATTACGTACTAGTAAATATAAAGCGCCATTGAGCTATCGGAAATGGCGCTATAGAAATATTTATTTATTATTATTATTTATTATTACTAGTACCCCTATACATCAGTGGGGGCATCCATGGGCAGTCTTGAAATGGACACTTATACATTAGACGATGGTTGGAACTTGATCAAGTACCAAGACCATGCAGTTATCCATATGTATTGAGAGTGATCATATATTCATGTAAACTAGGCCATAACTCTAAAAATCTATGATAGTAGACATGGTGATGATTGTTGATGATTGTGGATGCTATATGTTTTGACTACCAGTAACCACATGTCCTCATAGAGGGCTTTTATTTATAACTCACACGGATCATGCTGAGAAGACGCTAGCTAACTTTAATTTCATTAGTTCCTTCTGCAGGTACCGGTCACAGTTTACGTAATTCAATACAAACAACAAAAAGCTCCGAGTTATACAATAGAAGGAAGCTAACCAAGGACAAAAGCCTGAGCAAAGGTTTACGGTACTACGTGCAGAAAGACACATTCCGTCAACGAAGCCATGAGGAGTAAATAGTTCAGCTCAATAAACAAAGTTTGTTTTCTACAGCAAAGTATCGGCATTTTTAAAGCTGTACTTCATTTTACTAGTATACAACGTGTCCGTGTAAGTTTAGATTGTACCATCAGCCTGACATTTTGAAAATGGTAGACGTTGATTGTTAATAATATTGGATAAAGTTTCTATTGTTCTTTGTGTAGACTTTGTTAGCATTCTTGTGAAATATAAACTAAGAGTACATTTGAATATCACTGGACCATCAAGATTTGATTTCTAAGGCTAAATCCACGCTAACCCGATAAATTAATAACATGCATCTACATGTCTAAAGCCTGTTTGATTCCTCCAGAGGGAACTAACCAATTAGCGTGAAGCGAACTTGCACAACTTGTTAGCATTACCCCTTCCTCCCTGGGCAAAATAGCGCGCAACTGCTGGCCTGACCGGGAAAGGGTTCTGATATGAGTAAGTATCATAGTTTTGACTATATCTTTAAAAAAATATGACAAGATACGAATTTTAGAATATTCCAACTTTTTGCAACGACTGAAAAGTTCGTTCTATACGAGTTGTTTTACAGCTTTAAAATCTAGAATGTTGCTGTACGCGGGAATAATCATTGTCTCGATTGAAGATACTGTTCTTAGCTTGAAGCAAGCCTCAGCCCACTTTCTTTGATGCCACCTCTGCTCGCTGGCAAATATCTTAATTCACTTTATCCCATGCTACTTCGTGGTCAGTAGAACAACAGTGCTTCTCTAGGGCGGATGAATCAACCAGTTGGCTAACGCCTTATGTTCCTTTGTTCTACCGTACTCCCTTCTCTTCTTCCTGTCTCACCGATATAGACAAGGTCACCGTTAGCACAAGGGATTTTATAGACAACACCTGTCTTCTTGTCTTTTGGAATCTTGTCTTTTGGTCTCTCATTGGTTGATATATAGGTTGTGCACGCGCACATTTTTCTAGCCGTTTGATTCAATTGCATTCATGCTGTTCGCCCTGAAGATGCACTAATAGTGCGAAAGCTCGGCATAATTTAATAAATTTACGTGAAAGAAACAATTTAATTACAAGCTTTAAAATCAATAGCAAAAAAATCTCAATCTCTTTATACGTACTCTCTTCTCTCCAAACTACAACAAAACATATACACAAAGGATTTCGATGAGGGTTTTGCTCGGGGTACTAAATAATTCAACAACAGAACAGATAAATATATATCTGAGTAGTGAAAGTAAGTTTGAATAAATTAAAAAAAAAAAAAGAAAGTCGGCATGAGTTACCGATAGGGCAAGTCAAAAGAGAATTCAGTTGAAAGTGTAAAAAATTCTGAATGAACAACTTATACCAAAAGGTTTGAAAGAAAGCCGGTCTGAATAAATTAATGATAGCTATGAAAAGAACCTTTGAAAGTTCAAATCATCCTCTATTTTTTCACATAAATAGAAGAAATATTTCTTCACTTCTTCTAATGTATAGTAAATTGGTCTGTATTGTACTCGTTTCTAATAAATTTCGTGGAAAAAACAATTCAGTTACCATATCTAAAATTGGTTTGTATTTTCTATGATCGGTACCGCTATTGTCTGGGGTCCCTGTGTTCTAATTTGCATGAAAAATCTCACGTTATGTATTTCACATGTGAAATATAAAGGATACGAAAAAGCTCTAATAGGTCATTAGGACATCCATTGAACAGATGAAATTTCTTTTTTTATAACATCTATTTTTGAAGCATGAATAAACGAAAAAGTACACTGAATTAAAATTGATAGTTCATAACACTACATTGGAGATGTAGAATATTACAATCATCCAAAAGACGATAGGTTTTTTAAATGTCTTTACTCTTTATTCTGAATAATTTCCATACAGCTTTTTTTACAAGCTTTTTTTTAACAATAGGTTATTGATATAAGGTTTCCTTAATGCAGTAAATTTTGCCAGGTGGAGATGCCTATTATTGTTGTTAACAGCAATACAATATTCGGTACGTCATCTCATAATATTTAAGATAGGCTTTAAAACCGTTTAATTTCCAGTTAACTTACATTAAGACTTGCTCTGTATACAGGATTTGAATAAAAGTAATATAAAGTTCTAAAGTTGATTAGCAAGAGAAAGACGATAGGGTTACTTAAGCTACGTCTTTTTGACTCATTCTTTTGTAAACTTTTGTCAGTCTTACCTTTAAAACACGGCCAAAAGTTTTTCAAAAAATATCAGAAAAAAAGTGTATTTTGGAAAAAAAAATCTGAAACGTTATTGTTATTTTACTCTATTCCTCGATTTTTTGAGGAACCTTCAGCGAAATAAAAGAAACGAAGCGAATGAATTTCAATAAACATATTGAAGGCTAATCTACGCAAAGCTACTGAAATAACAATTATACAGCTATATATAATAAATGAATAAAAAGTAAGAAAAACATCCAAGATTTCATAGCAGCTTTTATTTGCAAACAACACTATATTATTCCAAAATATCAATCTCAACTGTTGTTTTGTTTTCTTTCAAATTATTTTTCACTGATAGATATCCCAGTGTTCGCTTGGATTTCAAAAGGCTTTGTTAGAATAACATAAGGGGCTTTGAGCCTGCAATGTTGCTGGTCAGCTGAAGAAATAAAAAACTCGGTAGTTACTTCACTTATGGTACTTGAAAACTCCTGAGATTTTCTCCTATATTCTCACGAACTCCAATAGACTCCCACGTACTCCCATAGACTCCCACGTACTCCCATAGACTCCCACCTACTCCCACAGACTCTCACATACTCCCATAGACTCCCAAAGACTCCCATAGACTCCCACGTACTCCCATAGACTCCCGTGTACTCCCATAGACTCCCGTGTACTCCCATAGACTCCCACGTACTCCCATAGACTCCCGTATACTCCCATAGACTCCCACGTACTCCCATAGACTCCCATGTACTCCCGTAGACTCCCACCTACTCCCATAGACTCCTACATACTTCCATAGATTCCCAAAGACTCCCATAGACTCCCACGTACTCCCATAGACTCCCACCTACTCCCATAGACTCCCCCGTACTCCCATAGACTCCCGTATACTCCCTTAGACTCCCGTGTACTCCCATAGACTCCCACATACTCCCATAGACTCCCGTATACTCCCATAGACTCCCACGTACTCCCATAGACTCCCACGTACTCCCATAGACTCCCACGTACTCCCATAGACTCCCACGTACTCCCATAGACTCCCACATACTCCCATAGACTCCCAAAGACTCCCATAGACTCCCACGTACTCCCAAAGACTCCCGTGTACTCCCATAGACTCCCGTGTACTCCCATAGACTCCCACGTACTCCTATAGCCTCCCATGTACTGCCATAGACTCTCATGTACTCCCATTGACTCCCACGTACTCCCATAGACTCCCGTGCACTCCCATAAACTCCCATGTACTCCCATAGACTCCCTTGTACTCCCATAGACTCTCACATACTCTCATAGACTTTCATAGACTCCCGCGTACTCCCATAGACTCCCACGTACTCCCATAGACTCCCACCTACTCCCATAGACTCCCACGTACTCCCATAGACTCCTGTGTACTCCCATAGACTCCCACGTACTCCCATAGACTCCCATAGACTCCCGTGTACTCCCATAGACTCCCGCGTTCTCCCATAGACTCCCGTGTGCTTCACTAGACTCCCCTGTACTCCCATAGACTCCCACGTACTCCAGCGTACTCCCATAGACTCCCACGTACTCCCATAGACTCCAACGTACTCCCATAGACTCCCTTGTACTCCCATAGACTCCCACGTACTCCCATAGACTCCCGTGTACTCCCATAAACTCCCATGCACTCCCATAGACTCCCTTGTACTCTCAAGCATGTTAAGGCCTGGGTCAGGCCCCTATTTAGTATAAAATGGTATTTTTTTACATTTCAAGAGTAATATTGAACATTTCGCTTTCTAACTTGGAGACGTGTTAGAATTTGTCGATTTTGAAAAATTTTCATCGACAAAAAGGGGAACGCTTGGTCACGTGACCATCACGTAATATAGAAAATGACAAAAATTCAATGGAAAACGGGCCGTATAGGGACGTAAAGTGAAATAATAAAAGAGATGCCAATTTATGATTTTTGGGGTTGTCTTTCAAAATCTGCCTGGAATGGTGGTCCACCATTGATTGTTAAGGAGATATTTGGTAAAAGAGGTCACGTGACCAAACCAGGTATTTACAAATTTGCATGTTACTCCTCACCGTTTAAATGAAGTCATCCATTCCAGGCAGTTTCTAACTTATCTAGATGTCCTTAACAGTTGCACATCAAAAACAGTCTTCATTAAATGCATTTTCACCGGCCCATTTTCAAATAAATATTTTTTCATCCTATAGGTCACGTGACCACCAAATTCTGACCATACACAAATAAAAATGTTAAGGATCCTAATTATGACTATGGGACGAAATTATATCTAAGTACATTTAACATTGGTAGAGATATTGCAATTTAAGGTTTTTTTAGTTCGGCCCAATGACCCAGGCCTTAACATGCTTGAGCTCCCATAGACTCTCACATACTCTCATAGACTTTCATAGACTCCTGCGTACTCCCATAGACTCCCACGTACTCCCATAGACTCCCACGTACTCCCATAGACTCCCACCTACTCCCATAGACTCCTGTGTACTCCCATAGACTCCCACGTACTCCCATAGACTCCCGTATACTCCCATAGACTCCAACGTACTCCCATAGACTCCCACGTACTCCCATAGACTCCCGCGTACTCCCATAGACTCCCACGGCAGTATAAAAGCGCAATACAATGCTTTTTTAGTTTTAAGTGGTAGAATATTTTTTAACCTGTTCAGAGCATTGATTTGTGCGCTAACTTTGCGGCAAATGTCAGAAATATGATAATCAAATTTCAATTTATTGTCTAATGTCACTCCTAATAATTTGATCTTGTCATTTGTTGTAATCTTTTCTTGGCCACACTGTAGACTGAGTTCTTGTTTGCAGTTACCAAGAACCGTACCATGGCTTGATATTTGTCTGGGTTGGCTTTCATCCCGTTTTCTTTGAACCAGGTAGAAGTATTTTCTAGATCTTGGTTGAGTGCTTTCTCAACAAGTAGAAGGACTATCATGCGAATGATAGATGTTGGTGTCGTCTGCGTAATTAAGCATTTTACAATCCTTTAGTGCATACCCCAAGTCATTGATAAAAATGTTAAACAACATAGGACCCATAATGGATCCTTGAGGTACTCCTTTAGACACTTCTTTCCAGGCGGATTGTGATCCTTGAAGTTTTACCCTTTGGAATCTAGATGAGATGTAGCTACGTATAAGTGACAGCGATTCGTCTTGCATTCCATAGTACTTTAGTTTGTCCAGAATGAGATCGTGTGATAAGCAATCAAAAGCTTTGCTTAAGTCCATTGCAGCTGCCCCGATGACTTTATGGTTATCTATTTGTTCTTTCCATTGTTCAGTTAATGATAGCAGTGCTGATGGGCAGTCGTGATGCTTACGGTATGCAAACATGTGATTGTGGAAACTTGTTTCAAAGTACTCCGACATTTGTATGTGTAGAATTTTCTCAAAGACCTTGGAAAATGCTGGAAGGATTGTCACTGGTCTATAATTTACTTATCTAAAGAAGAGTCTTTCTTGTAGTATGGTAGAATTTCTCCTCTTTTCCAGGTATCTGGGACCTCTGATCTAGCAATGATAACATTGATAAGATCGCTTAACGGTTTAGCAATGAATGCAGATGACATTTTAACGAACTTTGGTGGAATGAAATCATGACCTTTTAGCTTTATTTGGTTTTATATTCTCCAACACGGATTTCACCACGTGAGGGTTGGTTTGACAAAAGCTAAAATGTCGTATATGATCCACTTCTGGAAAGTTTGGTATATGCGACTGCTCCATAAAAGTTGTTGGCTCGTGCACATCTAGATCTTTTGTTACATTGGTGAAATAATCATTTAGTATCTCTGCCACCTGAGTTTGATCTTGAATAATTTTATTGTTATCCTTTAATATAATATGGTCGGTGGGCACATTTTTCTTTGTATGCATAAAGGGGCGTAAAGAGTTCCAGAAGTCTCTAGGTTTGCCTGATCGAGTTTCACACAGGTGATCAAAGTGACGTACAACTGATTTTCGTCTCATAGTAACAATATGATTTCTTGCAACTCTATACGCTTCCCAGTCTTCCATAGTTCTTGTTTTATTGAATTTCCTTTTAAGAGCGTTTCTTCTGCGGATAGCTTTCCTTATTTCAGGGGTAATAAATTTCGATTGCCCTGATGAAGACTTGACTTTCATTGTTTTAAGAGGAGTATGATCATCTAGGACGTTTGTAAACAGCTTTTCCCATGCCCAGCAGATATCATTAACATCGTCAAAAATGTGAGCAATGTGAAATGGCACTGCATGTAGATCTTGTTCAAATGCTTCTTTTTGAAAGTTCTTAAAGGATCTTCCTTTCGTAAATATTGTTCTCGGCTTTATTGATTTGCTGTCCAGCACAGAATAAATTAGCATATGATCGCTTAGCCCCACATCAAAAGTATCTGATTTGCATACAAACGCAGGAATGTTCGTTAACATAACATCCAGACATGACTGTTTAGTGGATGAAATTCTAGTTGGTTTATTTATCAAGCTGTGCAAGTCATAAATGTCACAAATATCCATTAGTTCTCTTCCTTGCTTGCCATTGTCATATGGGTGCATCAAGTCGCAATTCAAATCTCCAATGCAAATAACATTAGGGCACTTAGATATCGCCATGTCTAGAAATGCACTTAGCTCCTTTGTTAATGCTTCGCTTTTAACAGACGGAGGTTTATAAACGCTTAATAGAGACAAATGTTGATGTCCAAGATGGATATTCACAAGTACCGCTTCAACGTCTTTACATTTTAGCTTTATTTCGTAAGACGGAATGGAATCCCGAATGTAAACCAATAATCCTCCTCCTCCTTTTTTGCGGTCCCTGCGATACATATTAAAGCCTTTCACAGCGAATTGTGAAGTCGGAAAAGTTCTATCAATCTTGGTTTCTTGGATGCTGAGTATGTCAAATGCTGCAAACCATTCTTGCATTTCAGCGAATTTTCCAGGGAGGCTATTTACATTCAGATTTCCAATAACAACATGCTTAGCATATTGATTAAGCTCAGTTACAATGTTCGATTCTTCAATAGAATAGAACTTAGAATAGAACTTTATTAAACGAAATTACATTGCAGCTACCAAAAAACCTCTTGGCAGCTGAATTGCGTAATTATATATGTTGCAAAAATATATACAATTGAATATTCATAATAATGGTAATAATAATAGGTAAAACAGATATACATATATATAATGGAAGGATTGGATGTTCAAAAATGTATAAAATGATGTTCATAGTGATCTTACTTTTTGTATCTATTGGTCTTACAGACCGGAATAGCGAATTTCCTCTTTTTGCGTAAATTAAATCTATTTCTAGTGTTCAGAGGTAACAAGTTATAAAGTTTATCTGATTCGTCTGCAATGATCTTTTCAAAAAAATTCTTGCTGTGCAGTTCTCTTGTGGCACAAAGTGTGTCCAGTCCTGAGAGGTACAGTGCAACGCTAGCTGTAGGGCACATCATAGCCGTATATGATCTTCAGAGCCCGCTTCTGGATTCTCTCTAGAGAAGAGCTTAGATAATCAGGTAAACTATAATGGAATACCTGGCAGGCGTATAAAAGAACGGACCTGATACATGCTGTATAAAACTTGACTAAGTCTGTAGAACCAACCTTTGATCGTTTGAGCTGACGGAGAAAGTAAAGTCTTTTGGCGGCTTTTTTTACAATCTCTGATATATGTGAGTTCCACTTTAGATCTTTTTTGCAAAGTTACACCTAGTATTTTCACGGAATCCACTGGTAATATTTCCGTTTCGTTGACAGTTACGTTCTCTCTTTCTGTTGGAGTAAGTGAAAAAGAGATCCTCAGCTCTTTACATTTCTTTGGGTGGATAGTTGGATTCTTCTTTCACATCATTGCATTCCGAACCAGAAACATCCACAGACTCAAAAAATGAGTCACTGAAACAAGGTAAAAAGCAGGTACTGCACAACCATTCTTGTGTAGAATTACCCAAAGCATAAAAAGTATCTTTGGATAGACTCGAACATTTGAAGTGAAACCATGCGTTACATTTATTGCATAATATGGCCTCTTGATTCTTTCTAATGGTCTTCTCACAAGAGCCACATTTCGGCTTTATAGGCCCAGGATTTATTTCTATGTCGTGGTAGAGTGCAATATCCGGAAGATACAGAAACTGATCAACCAACGCAATTGTGGAAATCTAATTGTCGGTGTCGTTCGATGTTTTAAAGTACCCGCCAACTTAATGGCGCTAGATACAAACACCACCTCCGAGATGTTTCTGCTCTCCCTTTGCCATGGTTGTATAGAACCACTCCACTTCTCGGAATACAAATTCTGGTTATTGATACTACCATTGTAGCTGTTTCGAAGGACGTTTAGTAAAAGAAGAAATCCAATAAATCGATAAAAACGAGGAGCATAAAATGTCGACATCTGGTCGTACTAAGGCGTGACGTCATCATCCAGCAGTTGATTTGTCCATCATTAACGTTCGACTTGTTGAACTGTTCACTTCACTTCCTTTTCGTTTAGTTTTTATTGTTGTTCTTGTCCTTGTTGTACGTATTTAGCGCATGTGCATATTGGCGTTGCATGCAGAGCATCGAGACGTTACAAGTACTGTAATTAGCTAGAGACCTTAAGGTAAAATTCCTCTATAATTGATCCTGTGTAGATTTTGAGTTATTTGTCTCGTAGCTAAGAAAAGTGGGTGGGTCACCGTGCTTGTTTTGGAAATATTGGATAAATATCATAGACAAGGGTATTTTACTGATTTTGCACGAACAGTCAATGCATTGCAGCTATTTCGATGATAAGTCTATCGGGTCTCAGAAAATAAATCCACTCACAGACTCAGAGTTAGCAGCATTTTAGTAGAAGAAGATAAAATAGGGAGTTGTCTCGTAAGAAAGCCCATTTTAACCTCGATAAAGTGCATTTTAGCACATTTTTTGCAAATGTTAAAAAACTAGCCGCTTTCGCGCGGAAATATTTAATTTTGGACATTTTAGTGCTCAAATACGCACGAAAAACGTCAATGTTTTCAATGTTGTTACTGATAACTTTTTTTGATTTTCAAATATGTTGTGTGCATGAATCATTACAAGAAAGCAAGTTTTGAAATAAAAATGGGGGTCACCGTGCTCGTTAGAGAGATATTTTCAAAATTATCATCAAATTCAAAGCCCCGAGTTGGAGGAAAATTTAATCGGCACTTTTCCGAGAAGGTATTGGGGCGAGCTGTACAAAACTCGCTATTTTGTCGCAGCAAAATTACACAAATGTTTCAAATTGTGTTTTTAAGCATTTTTAGTCGTAATTTGAACGAAAATGCTGACGAAGTCGTAATTCTGTGCATTTTGAACCATACGTGGTAAGCGTGCGCAGTACAAAACAGAGGAATCCCCTTAAAAACCAAAACGACAACAAAGACGACAACGGCAATGATACAGAGCGCTTTAAAAATAGTTTTAGTAATAGATTGTTTTTTTTTATATACTGATTATAGATGAGCTTTTTGATATTTCGTGCGCTCGTGATTGCACTTGAGTTTTGAACATTTTATGACGTCAAGAATGTGTCAATAAGAGGACAGACAACTCAAAACCATCTTCAATTTGTTTTTTTACAACAATTTACAACAGAACGAGCACGCGCACCGAAACGCTTCACACACTATAATCAACCAATCAGATTGCGAGATTAGTATCAAGTGTTGTAAAAAATTATTTTTTAGCTGTAATTTATGTATTTTCACAATTACAAATAAATACATAATTGTTATCTCAATTAAAAAATACGATAACAATACATGAAAATGAGTAGAGTTATAAGGAAGTCACCTTTATTCTGCAAAACTATAACTACTTCTGCACGCTCCCGAGTCAGACCAGAATTATGCCTCAGGAGGAGGGTGGAACGTTGTAGAAATTGGAAACATCCCGAGGATCAAGAGAATATTTAGTAAAAATATCGAGAAGAATGGCGCCCAAAGTCGTCTCAGGAAGAGGTTGCGCATGCGCTCTGTAGAGAATGGGAACTTGAGGACGTAACCGTAAAATGACAGGTTTCTGAGGCTGCATTGATCCTGGTCAGCCGAAGGAGTACGTGAATCGAAATTTGTCAAAACCGTGTTAAACTTACTAAACATTAAGGTGACTCGATATAGTTGTTTTCAGACCGCACCTGCACATTTTCATCTGGCGCAATGGACAACTTAATGCGCATCAAGTGGACTTGGTTTCTACACTAAATATGAGGATAAGATTGAAGTTTTAAATGATGTTATAATTAAATCGATCAACGTTTTTAAAATAGCGAAAATCGAACATCGTCAAAAATGGTTTTCCTCTAATATCTCGCAAAATTGATGAGCTTCAGACAAGCGGTAAACTGCATAGAAAAATTCAGACAAATGCACAACATTTCAAAGTGATTTTAAGAGATTTAATCTGTTTGATTTTCTTTAAATCACGAAAGTTTCCACAGATGCTGTATTTCTATTCTTGGACATAACGACAGTGTAAAAATACTCGAAGTACGCTAAACACCACGAGAACACTTTGCAAATATTGCCAAAATATACACTTACCTTACGTGAAAAAGCCGACTTTCAACTCTTCATCGATGTCTAGATATATTTTTTTCTTTCCAAGTCTCTTGTGAGACATTTTCTCCGCAACTTTGTACATCAGAAGTTGTTTTTGAAAATCTCAAAAACGCAGGCTTATTTTTGCTTGGCGTTTAAGTAGGGCATTACTTGTTCTATACACAGCAATATTGCAACAGCTCATTCAAATACAAGCACTAAAACAACCCGAAACTTAAACCTGATGTTGACCCAAACGCCAGCTCAAAACTTGCATTGATACAACCATTCGACTCGCTAATTAGCATATTGCACTCGCAAATTGTTCACAGCATGTGCACCTCAAATCATACAGAGGTGGAAAACATCAACAGCAAGAAAGTGTCAATACTCAAACAAATCGCTTGGAATTGCTGGTGGTGGAAGAAATTAAAATGGCAATGACAACATTAATTAAAGTTGAGGACTAAGAGGACTGATAACGAAATATTTACATGCAATACTTCAGTTGTAGTGAACACATAAACACAGAGCTTAGGCTTAGCTTCCTGTATATTTAATTTATTTAAAAATTGATGGTTCAATTAATTGAAAGGTTCACAAGACAGTTCATAAATTGTCATACCCCCTGGAAATGTGTCATGTAGTGCTTTGAATTTATAACCAGCCTTGAGGCCGATTTCTTGGAGGTTTTTGATCCATTCAGATTTGCTCGGTAGGCCAGTACCATGGATACTAAGAAAGTAAACTGCAAGCGCTCCTAGCTCTAAACCATTTATTCCAACGTTGTTCTTGGTGTCACCAGTATCGACTGTAGAGTAATCTATGATCAATAACATTCCACCTTGTAGGGCGAATTGGCTGCGACAGTTGAGTAGGATTTTGGTCATCAGTTCGAGATCATGTATAAACAAACATAGAACGGTTTTGAAGACCACTGTATCAACGTGCAATTGAAAGTCACTTGGAAACGGTTTGGTAATATCATGTTTTATGAATTCAATGCGACGCTTTGTAATTCCAAGGCGATCCACATTTTTCTGAGCGTTATCAATCACGTCTGGTAAGTCCAGCACGTATCCTTGGATGTGCTCACAGCCTGGCAACTTTAAGATAGATGCTAGAAATTGGCCTGAGCCTCCCCCCATGTCCAACAGTTTCTTGCAAGTGGACCAGGGAAAAGCCTCAAACACGTTATTGATTTCCTTGACATCTGGAAGAGTTGTGAGATAAGTAAAGTAATCTACCGCAGTGGAATAGTTTTCGAAAAATTCTTGTCTTCGCTCGTCGCTTCCAATAAGGTGAACAGATGAGCCTTCAAACATCTTGGTTTTGTCGTATGGACAACTTTCAATATTATTCATGTACTCCAAAAGATTCATTCCATGTTCCAAGACAAAGGTTGGCATGCCGTGTTTGACGCATGCTGCCAACGACCTCATGGCTGTAAAGTGTTCTTCAGTGAAGCGATACTCGACGGCGTGACCAAGACTTGGTCCTTTGTCTCGTCTCAGTACTTCCATGCCTCGGTTCTTGGCAAAATGCTTGTTCTCTAATTCCTTGCCAATGCCCCACTGGGCCAGAAGTTTCATGACAGGGTAAAGTCCCTTGCTAGAATCGCATCCTGACTTCTTGGCGATGTCTTCAATGCTAAGAGAAGCTTCTTGAGTACAACAAAGCAGCTCAGGAATCTTGAGTCCAACGATAAGACCAAGACAACGATGTTTCCACATGGCATGCATGGTAGAAAGGATGAAAGACTCTTCTGGACCCATAACAGTAGTTTTGCTCTCCATTCTGACAGAATAAACTTGATTTTACTTTCTCCACAACAACGTGGCAACGATATTATAAATTGTAATGCACTTTTAAAATCAACATGTTTACAAGGTTAGCTGCTTTGCAATTCTACAGTCTTTTGGATGAAAATTGTATATTTTGGCATATAAACTGTGTAAGTACAGCAGAACCTCTTCTTACCGACACCTCCATAATGGTACGTACACCTCTCCATAACAGACAGGTCTCTTTATATTTTGGCATATAAACTGTATAAAAAGCACTGATTTAATTTACTAAAAGATTAATTTGGATAAATGTGGTACAGCCTGAGTGTTTACCGCCAAGAGAATTCCAAATAGTGATGACAAACAGCAATACAAAAGGTTTTCTTTAGGACCCGATCAAACGAGAAGGCAACGAGGCGCAAGTTTTGACTTGCGAATTGTTTCCTCGTTTGAACAGCGCTCCACGCAAGTCAATGCAAGTTTTTCAAAAACTTTCAAGGAAAATCAGTTAACTGAAGGACAGCTAGAAGTCACTTTTTGTTTTTGTTTGAATTCAGTGTTTGTGAGAATGGAAATGTACAGAGGTTCGGTCTAAAAAAACAAGAACTTGCGACGATTTGCGTTTAATTCTTGCGTTCTCGTTTGATTGGGGCCTATGTCGTTTGATGGCTTACCGTGATAAATCCAACTGCTTCAATATTTCTCGTTGTGGACAATTCTTTTCTTGGGCTACAATAATAGAAAAATGAGTCATTGATGAAAAGCTTTACATCCTGTCAACACGCTATCAACCGTAAAACGGGTTTATAAAGTTTTGCACCAGCACGAATCGAGAACGAAGAGCTTTTGTCGACACGGAGAAAGCGCCATTTAGTATGGGTTTACTAACAGTGTTAAATAAAAAACAAGCCTATCGAAGCGCTATTCTTAAGTTTTAGTACTCAATTGACTTAAATTTTATCAAAATAACACATTTTGACTTACTTTATCGTTAGATTGGAAATGATTTCTGCTCGAATTGAATCTGAAAGCAACTCCAACTTCGAATGCCTGACTTGGGCGATGTCTTAACCTAAGTAGCGCGCATGGCTAGCCACACCTTAATGACAATCAACCAATGAGATTGCTTGTAGACCTCTCATTACGTCATTAGGGATCCAAGTTTTGACAGTCTCATCGTTGTTTGATTGGTTGAACACAGGAAAATAGAAATGGCATGTGTTCAGTTCCATGGATATCATTTTTTTACAACTCCACACGGATCATGCTGAGAAGACGCTAGCTAACTTTAATTTCATTAGTTCCTTCTGCAGGTACCGGTCACAGTTTACGTAATTCAATAGAAACAACAAAAAGCTCCGAGTTATACAATAGAACGAAGCTAACCAAGAACAAAAGCCTGAGCAAAGGTTTACGGTACTACGTGCAGAAAGACTTATTTCTTTGATCACAAAAGCCTTGCTGAGCGTTAGCATTCCGTCAACGAAGCCATGAGGAGTAAATAGTTCAGCTCAATAAACAAACTTTGTTTTCTACAGCAAACTATCGTCATTTTTAATTTAAATCTGTACTTCATTTCATTAGTGTACAACGTGTCTGTGTAAGTTTAGATTGTACCATCAGCTTGCCATTTTGCGGGTAACATAACGCGCGCGCATGTCTCTGTACTGTGATATAAACACGATGGAAGATGTAGAGCAAGAGAAAAGCAAGATTAGAACCAGAGCTCCGCACTTTAGAGTAATATTGTGGGCGCTAAATTTATATGTAAGGTACGTTAAGCAGTGGAAGCCATTAACAACAAGTTACTGTGTAGATTAGACCCGATAAGGGTATTTTAATTAGACTCCATCAATCGTTTAATAATTAGCCATGTTTACTGGAACGTCGTACGTTTTCGCTCAAAATTCTAGCAATTCACTTTCAAAATTTGACTGCGCCCCCAGCAAATTTATTTAGTAATTCGCTTTTTCCACGTTTCTTTCTTGCAAAACTGAGCTGCTTTTTAGTCCAAACTCGTGGTCCCTACATGTGATCCAAAGCATTTTTGTGAACGTGTTTCCAATATATGTATAAAAATGAATACCGGTTGTTTCGATCCATGGTCGTTTCGATCCAGGTCGTTTCGATCCACATCTGACACATTCGATCCACCTTAAATACACATTCGATCCACACATATAAACAACTTCAAACATGTATTTTAAACTAGTATAAGAGTGTTTAACTACAAAGTAAACATAAGTGCATGTTTTGGGAACATAATAACAAGTTGGAAGAGAGTTAGTTTGCTACGAGTTGAAGTGAAGTGTCAGCCAGTGTTCGCACGAAGAACGGCATCGTGAAATAAATTTTAAAGTAGGACTTCGAGCAATCAGTGATAATTTTCAGTGAAATATTAATCGGATAGCTAGGGAAATGAAAGTTTCTTATCGAATCGTGTTCCTTTATGATGTTTAAAGTTAGAACATAGTGACTCTGGAGCGATACGCGTCCATAGTTACCGAATGTAAACAAAGCGAGGATCTATGATAAGACTTTCACAGTTAGCCGGTGATTCCAAATTGCTTTCTACTAATAACTTGGTGTTTGACCTCATCTAACACTCTAACAACACCAAACCGGTGTGCTAAAACTCATTGAGCGTACTGACTGAAAGGGTTCGATTGAAAACAATGACCTGAGACGCCAAAGTTACGGCTTACTTGACCATAAAGTCTCATTTCTAAGAAAGAGCATTACTAGAATTGATACGATAAAATGATATATTTTGCGCTCACTTAGCGAAAAGCCGTCTAAATCACCGCATATTTACAAGTGGATCGATAATACCGGTGTTCAAACATAGACAGCAAAAGGTCTTCAAGTCCTATCCCTTACAAACTCCCTAAGGTTAACTTCGTTTCTCTTCATATTGTCACCAAATAATTTTGTTCAAGTTTTGTCCTAGTTTAAAATTGATTTCATGTTTACTGAGTTCAAGACTCGAGAGCAGCCAATCGAATAAACCACATTCACTGGGAGAAATATACAAAAGACAGAGATACCAGAAGACATATATTTTACTTCATCATGTTAAAATTACCATGTCTATGTTGTCTCAGTTACATGATAAATCTCAAGCCGATCCGAACTGGCTTTGTTAATTACAATACGGTTTCGCTGATCGCTTCAGAAACTCGGTTTCAAGGTTTAAAGAGTGACATTATTCTGACCAAAAGAACATTACCAATTCCATTCCTTTATTTGATCTTATTGAAAGTTATAAGATTATACTGAATTCACTCACTGTTAATCCGCTAGAAAATAGTGAAATTAATTGGAAGACACTAACTGTGAAAGTCTTCTTAGCAAGGATCCTCGCTTTGTTTACACTGGGTAACTATGGACGCGTATCGCTCCAGAGGCACTTTATTCTAACTTTAAACATCATAAAATAACACAATTCGATAAGACAACTTTCAATCCCCTATTCGATTTCATTGAAAATTGTCACTGATTGCTCGAAGTCTTATACGTTAAGATGCATTTCTTGTTGTTCTTCGTTCGATCCCCGGCCGACACTTCACTTCAACTCATAGCAAACTAACTCCCTTTCGACTTGTTATTATACTCCCAAAACATGCACTTAATGTTTATTTTGTAGTTAAACACTCTTATACTAGTTTAAAATACATGTTTGAAGTTGTTTATATGTGTGGATCGAATGTGTATTTAAGGTGGATCGAATGTGTCAGATGTGGATCGAAACGACCTGGATCGAAACGACCATGGATCGAAACAACCGGGTACCATAAAAATAGGTCATTAACTTCTAGATAAATGTTGCAGATTATATAATATAGGCTACCGAATTTAGTCAATTTTAACAAGGCTTGAACCCGACTGTAAACATTGCTTGAAATCACATGGAGGGACCAGGAATTTCCAGCAAGAAAGCTCTGGTTTACAAGAACGAAGCATGTAAAAACCGTATTACCAAATACTTTTGCTGGGGGGCGCTGTCAAATTTTCAGAATGAATTGCAAGAATTTTGCGCGAAAAAGTACGAGATTCCAGTAAACATGGCAAATTATTCAACAATCAATGAAGTCCAGAGTACTCTTATTGGATCCAATTCCAACAGTACCATGTTGGTAATAACATCGATTACTAAATTTACCTTATACATGAATTCAACGCCAACATTATAACTCGAAAGTGCGGAGTTCTGGTCCTTCTCACAACTTTCTACTGACTTTGACGCGTGATATTTCCCATCTGGGGTGCCTTCGATCTGGATAGTTATCCACAGCGCACTAGCGGTAGGTAGACTGCTTATGTTTCAGTTGTCTCAGTATTTCGGTAGTTGAACATAATTTTGAAGAACGAGATAGCCAGCCAAATGTTCCGTGTGCTGTGAATAATTTGCGAGTGCAATATGCTAATTAGCGAGTCGAATGGTTGTCTCAATGCAAGTTCTGAGCTGGCGTTTGGGTCAACATCAGGTTTAAGGTTCGGGTCGTTTTAGTGCTTGTATTTGAATGAGTTGCTGCAATATTGCTGTGTATATAACAAGCAATGCCCTACTAAAGCAACGCCAAGCAAAAATAATGCTGCGTTTTTGAGATTTTCAAAAACAACTTCTGATGTACAAGTTGCGGAGAAAAAGTCTCACAAGAGACTTGGAAAGAAAAAAATATATCTTGACATCGATGAAGAATTGAAAGTCGGCTTTTTCACGTAAGGTAAGTGTATATTTTAGCAATATTTCCACAGTGGTGTTTTGCGTACTTCGAGTATTTTTACGCTGTCGTTATATCCAAGAATAGAAATACAGTATCTGTGGAAACTTTGATGATTTAAAGAAAATCGAACAGATTAAATCTCCTAAAATTACTTTGAAATGTTCTGCAATTGTCTGAATTTTTCTATGCAGGTTACCGCTTGTCTGAAGCTCATCAATTATGCGAGATATCAGAGGAAAACCATTTTTGACGATGTTCGATTTTCGCTATTTTAAAAACGTTGATCGATTTAATTATAACACCATTTAAAACTTCAATCTTATCCTCATATTTGGTGTAGAAACCAAGTCCATTGATGCGCATTAAGTTGTCCATTGCGCCAGATGAAAATGTGCATTGCGGTCTGAAAACAACTACTTCGAGTCACCTTAAAGTAGCATTTAGAGATTCCAACACCACCAGCACGGTGATTAGAAGGTTGCGAATATAAATAATAAGCAGCCTGCCTTCCTTCCTTCCTTCCTTCCTTCCTTCCTTCCTTCCTTCCTTCCTTCCTTCCTTCCTTCCTTCCTTCCTTCCTTCCTTCCTTCTTCCTTTCTTTCCTTCTTCCTTTCTTTCTTTCTTTCTTTCTTTCTTTCTTTCCTTCTTTCTTTCTTTCTTTCTCTCTCTCTTTCTTTCTTTCTTTCTTTCTTTCTTTCTTTCTTTCTTTCTTTCTTTCTTTCTTTCTTTCTTTCTTTCTTTCTTTCTTTCTTTCTTTCTTTCTTTCTTTCTTTCCCCCTTGTCTTCTTTCGAAATTTTTATTCTTTGTTACCATCATCACTTTCCCTAAATCTGAGCCTACACTTTCTCCTTTTCTGTGCAGATATCTGTACGTGTTTCGGTGGGTAAACCGGGTCCACGTGAAAATGATTGTCCTTGCTAAAATAGCAGGTGATGACAGATTGGTTGTAGATGCGATTCTCAAAATGTTCTAAAAATGATCCAGTTGAATAAAAAGAAATACTGACATAATGTATGGTGGTGTAATTTGAAAATTCTATTGTTTCGGTGTTTCGTAATCGTGGTGTTTCGTTGTTTCGTTGTTTCGTGGTTTATTAAGTCACCCGTATTGAATCCCTCATCAACACTCGATTTTAATATGGCGATCATCAGTTGTTGAGAAGTTCTTATGCAACACCAACTACTTAAACAGAGATTGACATCTCGCAGCATTTCACTTTCTATTAGGGGCCGACCATGGCAGGAATTTTTCCCCTTCTCAATGCTTTGCAGGATTTTTTTTTTTCCATCACATTTCCCTGCAGGATTTTTTTGTTCATTTTTTATATTTTCTATAGTTTGTAATTTATGTATTATTATATCATTTAAAATATTTATATATTTATAATATCTAATATTTAATTAATAATAATTATAATAATTAATTGCTGCGAGCGTAGCGAGCAGCGACTCTAATTTCGGTGGGCTTCCTGTGGCGAGAGTATATAGGCAAAAGCAGCTCGATTTTTTCAACTGGAGATGATTTTTTACGTCACAAAACGTCATCATAATGTTATGTATAGTCAGCGGTATCAGTTATGCCAACAAGTTCGGGCAACGACTGCGCACACCACGTTCTTCGAACGTTCTTGGGTAAATTTTACTTGTAGTGAGAGCCTGTTGTTTATAGAGGCAAGTTTCATTCTTGTTATGAGAAACACCACATTATACGTATGTGGAAGTATTCGTCAAGGTGATGAACAATTTAGTGCCGCTTCTCGTGGAAAAGGCAATGTTCTTTTATGAGTTTTTTAGCTTTGCTGTATGCTCAAGTTCATCCTGTTCGACAATGGAGTCGGTGTACGGTAAATCAGATACTTATTGAAGGAGATCGTATGTACTTAGCTAGAATGCTCTAGAAAAATGTGAAATACCAGATGCTCAAACGATATCACTGCAGTATCTTCCCAGCCGAATCGATTGGTCTTCGCTCTTTGTTATTACTTTTAGTCATAGATACTTGTTATATTATGCCCGATATTATGCTTTTCTTAGTTTATGTTCGCCCTATCATCAGAGGCTAGAGAATTGTCACATTTTGAAGCATTAAAATGATTAATTCGCTAAGCCGGGACTTTGACCTATGGTATTACGTTACATGATAGCGTCTTATATTTACACGTGGCCTCATTCCGGAATCATTTCCGATTCTGTTGTTTGTACTTTAATTAGTGTATTCACTTGGCAAAAGGTATAATTATCTACTTGAAGAATATTTACTTTCCCTATTATCTGATTTAGAAATACAAAATCATTTATTAAAATTATTGATTGTGAATAATAATGGTGTTTGTCATATTGAGGTTTACCTCCAACAGCCAGTCACAAACTATCCGGCAATTTACTATGTACTCATGAATACAGCCTCAGTGACTTTTTGATTATCATGGTGTCAGATAGTATCACTTAACTATTTCCTAATATGAATGTTTGAAAATCCATTAAAAAAGTCACTTAGGTTATTATCATAAACAACCCTTCAAATACCAGAATAAATTACCAAATGCTTAGTTTCATATACTGTAACATATTTCAGTTTCCATTGTTTAATGTACTCGCAGCACTTCACTTTTGCTAAAAACCGCTAGTTATAATATTTATTGCTGCGAGCGAAGCGAGTAGCCTCCTATTCGGAACACAGTGTAATCTGTGGATGTCACTAGACGAACATGCGATACATACGATCAGCGGTTCAAGTCCCATACCGTATCGAGAGTCGATTCAAGGATGTCACTAGACGAACACGCGATACATACGATCAGCGATTCAAATCTTTTCCTAAATAAACTAGCTTTTTAAAATCAGTTTTATAATCTAGCCGATTACGCTAGCCGTTTGAGATTGTTTGAAAAATTGCTTTACTCAATTAAGTGCTAAATATTTTGAACTGTGTGTGTCCGACACTGATCCTTGTAGTTCAATATTGAAGGTCAACTAGCAGTGTTCGTCACACAACGCACAGGAGATAGACAAGAAACATTTGATATATCAGAGAAAGCGGTGTACTTTCGTAAGTTTTAGGGGAACAGTTCTGCTAACGTGGATACACCAGCTGTTTTCTGCTCGCAGCACTTCACTTTCTATTAGAAATAGCTAGTATATTATTATATTATTTAAAATAATCTTATTTTGTAAGTTCGAAGGATACATTTATTGAACAGTTTCCATAGCTCTAGGACCTTCTTGAAAATCACTTATGTGAAGAATTAGCTTCACAAACCTAATTGCAAGAAGGTTGTGATACAAAAATAGAACATTTGTATTTTGAGTGATCTTTTTTCACTTGAAATGCATTCATCTGTCAATTATTTTGATTATTATTAATATTTATCTTAAAAAACTAGAAAAATATACATGATTACATGTTACTGTTATTAATAGTATAAATGTCTACCAATTTAGAAAGATATATAATGAAATTTAGAAAATGAATTGATGTTTGAAAAATTTCAAAGTTTCAGTAATACAGTTAATATGAAAAATGAAACAAAAAAATGTCATTGTCTATTTCTTTTATAGAAGCATTTATAGTAAGCTAACAATCCATTGCATATATATATGAAAACATAATTCTGCAGCATCACCAAATAATCCAGAGCTTTACAAAGCGACCAAGGGAAGAGTGTTTTTAATACTTGGATTTTTGTAAAGCTCTATGAATGATGAAATAGCATTGCAACATTTTTTTTCTTCCCTACAGCAGTGCAAGATTTTTTTTTTTCTATTTCATTTGTGCTGCATGAAATTTTTTTCTTCCGACAAGCGCTTGCAGGATTTCTTTTTTCAAAATCATCCATCCCCCCCCCCTCCCCCCTCAAAAGTTAAATGGTCGGCCCCTTAGAAACGGCTAGTATACAGATATAGGCTTTGACTGTATTCATACTTGTTGTTGTTGCGTGACAGGACCACGTGACAAGTTCTCAATTACTATCAAATGCCCAAACGTCTTCCATTAGAAATGGCTTCAAGACTGCTTTTGTTTTTGAATTTAATAATTATCCACAGTTCTTTTTCGGCCAAAATTTCCATCATGCCTCAATTTGGTCGTAGTCACTACATGGTGCTTTCCAAACTAGCAGAAGAACTCGTGAGTCGTGGACATCAAGTAAGCAAAATAATATTTGCACTTTGGACTGTTCACAAGCACAATGATTGACTTCGAATATTTTATTATGAAATTGAAAGTAACAAGGACAAGGTGTTAAACTACAATAACACCTTTACATGAAAAGGTTGTTCGAAGTCAATGTAGTACATTTGAAGCCTTTTATCGTGCAAGAAGTTAATTCATGAATCAGTGTTTGACAACGTAGGAACTCGTCCCCGGCATTATAGAGGGATCAGTTCATGGCAGTCATGTTTGTGGGCAAGTACAATAGAAAGTTTTTGAATTAGAAAATATTCCATTTCTCTTGGGAAAAATGCTCTATTATTTTGACCACAAACATGGCTGCCGTGAAATCCCTCTATTGTAAGGCAGGAATAATGACCCAGTGTCGAGCCGTTAATGTTGCTCAGTCTTCACCACTGTGTGTAAAACTACGCGTCCCACCAGACTAAAGTCTCGATTGGGAATTTGGTCAATAGGCTACCAAAAATCCAGACAGAGGCGGAGTTTTCTATACAATGTCTGTACACTTTGCTGGCTTCCCGGTAGCCTACTGACCAAATCCCAATCGAGACAAGTCTGGCTGAACGCGTAATTATGCACACGCTGGTAATAGCTAATGTTATGCATTTCCTTAAACGTATTGACGAGACTAAAGAAGGCTGTAAGGGAGCCAACCTTTATAGGGTGTCACTAAAAATATAGTTACTCAGACATTAAAGTTCCCCGCAGTTGTGTTCCGTCTCATCGCGTAACGCTCCATCCATTTTGCATTGCGTGACGAGGGAGACTGTATTTCGCAGCTGCAGCCGCCACTTTACCCCGCCCCTTGATTTCACGCGAAAGAGTGGTGTGATGATGATGAGCTCACTTTTTCTGTACGTGACGGCTTACTATAAACGACGAAACAAAACGAGAAACTATAATCGACGAAACGAAACGAGATCAGAATAAATCTAGAATAAAGCTATGTAAATACGAGCCAAATACACATTACATTCATCCCATCCCCCCTCCCCACCTAAAGTTACAAAAATGTCTCACCTCAGCTACAACGCAGAACATTTCTGAGTTTTATTACGTTCTTCGTTATATTTTGTTTGATTTTTTAAAATTTTGACGTAGTTACCTTTTTAAATCCATGAGTTTGGACCTAAAAAGAAACGCGAAACCTTTTTAGCGGGGAGGGGGTCGGGGATAAATGTAATAGCGGAGGCCTTCGGCGGAGCACTGATACCTAAGAAAAAATGCTAACCCATCGAGTTGATTTTTCACACAGGGACCCCGTCCGTCCGTCCGTCCGTCCGTCCGTCCGTCCGTCGTACAGTCGTACATACATACATACACGCACACATACGAACAATACATCCGAGTACATCGCGATGCTGATTGGCTGGTTGATTTTTGGCGCCAACTTGACGCGTGTCGATACTTTGAGAACTGGAAATTTACAATTTTGCAAGCAAAGTAAAGTTTCTTGTTTTATTATTAAGTCTGAAAGTTAGCTGAGACCTTAGCCTGCGTCACATCCGGACTTTTCCTCCGTTAAGTCCGTCTGCGAAATAACGAACAAAACCGTGTTCTAAGACCCCCAGCAAATAATAATAATAATAATAATAATAATAATAATAATAATAATAATGGTTTAATGATGACATGTCTACAGGGTAGCTCTACATTCATCATGGACTAATAATAAAATATATATATACAATAATAATTTATTTTAAGAATGAGTTAAAGGATGAATAAAGTACTATAACTAATAATCTATATAGACATACATGATATTAATAATGAGTTCAAAGGATGAATAGATTAATCTATATAAATTAAATATACATAATATTAATAATAAATGGATAAATAAATGTGCTGTAACATATTATAATCAGCAGCATAATCTGGATTTAGCATTAGTTTTCAAAAACCTGTATACTTTTCCCATAAATGGTTTGTAATCAGTCTCAAGTTTAATGTCATTCGGCAGACCATTAAATAACTTGGAAGCTGAATCTTGAAATGTTCCTGTTTGAAGGGGCACAACCAGTTGCGGTGTAGCACTTGAGCGAAGATTCCTGGTAGTGTGACGTCTCTGCAAGGTTAAGTAGCTTGGCCAGCGAGTATCATACAGGGCTTTGTAGATTGTTCTTAATAGATGGAGTTCGGTTCTCTCCTTTACGGGGAGCCATCCTAACTTCATTACGTCAGCCATTTTTGCGTAACGGTTGGTAACAAAACTTGCAGCGCATTTTTGGACACGCTGTAATTTCGCTTCTAGGTATTGTGGCAATGGGTGCATGACAATGTCATTGTAATCTAGCTTCGATATTACTAATGCTTCAACCAATTGCTTCTTCAATGCTGTGGGCGCTATGTTTCTGATCTTCTTGATTGTTGATAAAGCTGCAAAGCATGATGACACGGTCTTGGTCACGTGATCAGTCCATTTAAGGTTTTCTTGTATCCACATTCCAAGGAACTTGTGAGAGGCTACTCTTTCTAGGACTTCACCATTTGCCCTTATTTGCGGCATTTGATCTTCTAGTTTATGCAGCCTTGACATTTGGTCTGTAGTGATCAGCATTTGTTTAGTTTTCTTCACATTAAGCAGTAAGTTGGAATTACTCGACCAATCTTCAAGAGTTTGCATGGTACGATTCATTTCTCCAACAGTAGTGTCAAGATTTGAAGGGATACAGTGCTTAATAAGGGTCGTGTCATCTGCGTATTGAAATGCCGTACAGTCGTGGATTTCGTTGAGATCATTTGCGTACAGGTTAAATAAAGCTGGTCCCAAGATCGACCCCTGTGGTACGCCAAATTTAACGTCAACCAGCTCAGATGTTTTATCGTTGACTTGTACAAACTGTCGTCTGTTACCAATGTAACTTAGGATCCAGTGTAGAAAGTGTTTTGAAAATCCCATTTTGTGCATTTTTTCCAGAATTTTGGTATGATCGACCGTGTCGAACGCCTTTGAATAATCTGCGAATATAGCCATGGTTATTTCACCTTTCTTCATAGCTTGGATGATGTCGTCTCTGAAACGCAGCAGGATCGTGGTTGTGGAATGTCCTTTTCTATAGCCAGAGATTTTCTCATGAAGTATACTGTGCTTATCAATATGTTCTGTCATCTGGCTCAGTACAAGACGTTCGTATACTTTGGAAAACACGGTTAATATGGCTATTGGTCTATAGTCATCACATTCCCTTGGGTTGTCAACCTTAGGTATTGGTGAAATCCTGGATGTCTTCCATGCCTTTGGAAAGATGTTCTGGTCAATGCATTCGTTTATGATGTGCGTCAGCGGTGAGGTGATGTATTGTGTCACAAACTTGACATACTTAGCAGGGATAAGGTCAGGCCCTGTCGCACAATCAGATCTGATGCTTTTAATCTGTCGTTCAACTTCTTTAAAGGTAACTTTACGTAGTGTGAAGGAGCCATTTTCGTTGTGATCTGATAAAGAGTTGATGTGATTTTGCAGATTTTCTACTGAGGTTGGATTAGTTCCCAGTATTCTCTGAGTAGTGTTGCTAAAGTGCTTGTTCAACTCGTCAGCATCGGCACGAATAGGCTTTGAACTGGGGTTAAGGATTCGGTGGATCGTACGCCATAGTTCCTTTGGTGATTTCGATGACAATGCCTTCTGATAAAATGATCGTTTTGCCTGCTTGATTTTTGTTCTAAGTAAATTTCGTATGTCTCTAAACTTTTTCCATATATCCTCTGATTTGGTCTGGTGAGCTTGATAACGAAGCTGATTCCTCTGCACTTGGAGCTGGTGAATGTCATCTAATTTCAACCATGGTGCAGGAGGGCGTGTGACTTTGACCCTCTTCCACGGGGCGTGTCTATCTAGACAAGAAGTAATCAATGAGTTAAACAAGTCCAGCTTTTCATCAATATCATCTGTGCTGTAGATGAGATTTAAGGGCAGTTCTGAGAAATCGTGGAGGAACTTCTGTTCTTCAAATTCCCTTTCATTTCTAATCATCTTATAGCGTGGTTGGAAGCGCTTTACACGGACATTCATACAAACATATGGAGCGTCATGGTCACTGACACTTGAGCAAGGCAGAACATTGGTGTAGGTTACCCGGCTTGGAACATTTGATATAACATGATCTATTAACGTACTTGACTTTAAGGTGACGCGGGTAAGCTGCTGAACGTGCTGATGGAGATTGAAGCAATCTAACATGTTCTTGTACTGGACAACCCTTGCTGAATGATGGTCAAGCAGATCGATGTTAAAATCTCCCATAATTAGTAAAGCGCCATCCCATTCGGTTGTTATGTAGGCAAGGAGATTTTCAAATTTGTCCATCCATGTTTTATAGTCCAGCATCCGCTCTGATCGGTATATGGTGCCAAGTAGTAGTTTACTGTGTCTATTGCGGCCTGGTACCTCCAGCCACAGATGTTCCAGCTGAGGCTCCTTATTTTCAAGGTCCAGTCTTCTTTTGTACTTGATGTCTTCGCGCAGGTAAGCACCTACACCACCCCTCGAATTTCGTCTCGGTTCCGAAATACACAATTATAACCAGGTATGGCTACATAGCTTAATAAATGGGGGTTATTTTTCAGCCAGGTTTCGCTCATGGTCAGGATGTCGATGGGATACTCCGCCAATGTCACTTGTAGCTCGCCAAAGCTTGACACCATACTCTGGGTATTCAGGTGAGCGATTCTCAGTTGGTTGGCCTTTTACAGAAGAGATTGAAGATGGACGTCACTATCGCTTGTGACACTACTCGGGGTATCACTCTGTGCATAAGTGGAAACGTCATCATACAGTGAAAGGATATCATCCTGACTGCATTTTGCAAGAGGGAGCTCAGTAAATACACATCGTGGGCAGGTCCACTCATGAGGCTTGTCCGCTCTTATCATTTTTAAGTTCTGAATTCCTGTACATTTTGCATGGTATAAATCTTTGCAGGCTCTACAAATGAAGCGTTTATGATTGCTTTGGACGGGCCTTCAATTGAACATATTGTTAAATAATAGCCTTAGTTCACAAAACATTCTCTCAAAGAGAAATTACGAGATTGACCCCGGGTCATGTTAGCAATAAAGTTTGTTAATAACTGGAGTCCATCAAGCTAGGTGTCAAAACATCGACACAACGAACATTAAGCGAGCCAATCACGAGTCTCGTTAGAATTGAAAAATGCATCAGCCAATCAGGATCTATTATCTATAATCCTGCTATTTGCTGGGGGTCTCAGAACACGGTTTTGTTCGTTATTTCGCAGACGGACTTAACGGAGGAAAAGTCCGGATGTGACGCAGGCTACTGAGACCTTAGACTGACGTAAATGTAAAATGCTTTTAAAATTCCTTGTTTTCTTTTGACGTCCAGTAGCTGTTTTTATATTCCGGCATTTTAACAAGATCAAAGTTGGATTACCAGCTAGTGTAAACTGGAAGAGAGAACTCTTTTGTGTGTGTGTGTATATACAGCTGTGTCATTCTATTTCATATAGTACAAAAACAAGATGCAACAATGTTGTCCCGAAAAATCAAAATGTAATTGTCTGCACTGTCCAGTTTCGTTGAACGATTACGATTAGGATGTTAAAATATGGTTCAGTATTTATGTGAATCAAATCAGTATTTTGTGGGGATTTTTGCTGTCTAGTTCTGAAAATTACGAACCACTACTTGAAAGTCAATTATAAAATCTGACTGAATCTGAATATTAAAAATCACTGTATTATTGAGCTTGCAAGTTTTAGAATTCTCAGGAGACGTGTAGCTTTGGATCTCCGCCATCGTATGGATGCCCACTAAGACTTGACATTGGGCTGAATTTTATCAAAATTCATGCAAAAACGTTTAGTGCTCCTAAAGAACAATCTTTTGGTCAACTGTTTTCTCCCTTTGGTGAGAGGTAGTCTGATATATGAACAACAGTAATTGGACAGTCCATGAGTTGTCATGCTGCTTTGCTTTTAAAATTATGGAATCGAAACTGACAAGAAATTGTGATTTTGGGGGTTAAAAAATTGCGCCTCCAATAATTCAAAATCCACTTATACGAATTTCTCCAAAATTCGCATGCTGCTAGGCAAAGTCCTATATATCAACGCCTTGTGTGTCGTTTTATAACTTTAGGTCGAAAAACGCGTAAAATTGCTTGGAATCTAAAACAGTGACGTCATCGTTTCGTCGCTACGGTAATCCCGATGTAAACAAAACGCATACCATTAAAAACGTCAGTCTTTATGTAGTAAGTGGACGGGAGTTCATAACTTTGGGTGCTTTCATATAAGAACTACAGCCGTTTCAAGTTGACCGGTCGAGCACTAGAGAGATTGTAGGAAGCCTCCTTAACAGGCCCGTTAATTTACGGGAAAAATTAGGGGAGCGCGCGAGCACTCGTAAACTTGTTTATCGAAGTAACAATATTTGTCGAAGTAACAATATTTGTAATATGATCATCCGGGTGGATGTAAACTTGTCCGTAAACTTGTCCGTAAAATCATAGAAATTGAAATTAACGTGTGCTCCGAAAAACACCCGTAAACTTTATCGGGTAAGTTACGGGCTCGTAAAGTTATCGAGAAACGGGCCCGAATAAAATCGAAGTTGCCCGATTATATATACATATAAGGACATTTCGGTTGACAATAAATATTAAAGGTCATTGTATATATTATTCATTTGTTCGTTTATTAGCGCATTTGAAAATACTAACATTGATATTTGGCTATATAAATGAATAAATTATTATTAAATTATTATTATTATTATTATTCGTTTATTCTGCAGGTTTCCATTTTAGTTGGTGAAGATGCTGCATATGCAGTTGGAAAACCAGCTGTGAAAACTTTTAAAATCCCCCCGCAGAATCATTTCGCAAATGAAAAATTTATCAAAAAAATTACTACAATGGATCCTAAAGACACAAATGTCTTCAACACTTTTGGGGGACTCATGACACTCCAGTACAACTACTGTGACAGTTTCCTGAGCAGCCAAGACATGAATGCTGAACTCCAAGATACAGATATCCTCATTGGTGATAGTCTTTACGCATGCTCAATTCTGGCAGCAGATAAATTTGATCTCCCACATGTGATAGTTAACATGGGGCCATCATCAATTCTGAAAAATTTTGGATTAAGAAGTTATCACGATTTAGCGTATGTTCCTGATATTATGTCAGGGCTTTCCCAAAATATGGGCCTACTGGATAGAGTGAAAAATTTAGCGGTCTTCGCTGTAAGTGGTTTCTTGATGGAATATTATTTCCAGACACCAATTTACAAGGAACTAAAAGAGAAACATAACATTAAACCGATGAAAAGTTTACAGGAAACCATGGCAACAGCCGACTTGCTACTGCTTGCGACAGAGTTTGCTTTGGATTATCCAAGACCTATATCACCAAGTAAGTACTAGTAGTACCAGAGCGCTACATAAGCTAAACTGATTCCTGAGGGGGAGGGGAACAGTCATATTTCCTTTGTAGAAAATATTTTGGTAAATAGGGTATCTGTTTCCTTATGTATGCAAGGGAACAACTGCCTACTCTGCCCGTTTGCTTTGTGCAGCCCGGAGTACTCTATCATTCTGTTTGCGAAAAGTTTTCACACAGTTACGTTAGGAATTCAGTCTAAAACACCTGACTTCTTTCTTGGCGGTCCTGAGTTGTTCAAGGTTAGGGGTCAGGGAAAAGTCAGGAAAAAACACGGTCAGGAAAAGTCAGGGAATTCTTTATTTGGTCAGGGAAATTGAGATTTTCACTTCAAGTCAGAGAAAAGTCAGGGAATTTTGTATAAGTAACTAAAGAATATTTCTTGTAGATGCTATTTTAAGTATAGAAAAAACTTTCAAAGAGCATAAATTTTTTGGAGTATTTAACAAACTGGTCATGTTAATTACACAAACATATTTTAATTTTTTGTCTTCTATGGAATAGTCATGTTATGAGAAAAAATGCCTGGACACAACTAAAGCAGCCTTATTGGAAGTAACTTATAAATTGTTGTGTTTGTCTTGTGCAAAATAGTCAGGACAAACTGAGTTTTAGTCGGGGAAAAGTCCATGAAAAGTCGGGAAATTTAATGTTTCAGAATGGTGGGGGCCCTGTTGTTTCCTCCACTTAAGGTAGTTCCGGAGCTTTAGATTTCTTCAGTGAATTTCCTTTAAACTCCTGTCATTTAAAGATCATTGTTTGGCAATTCAAAAACCGAGAAAAAAAGAGAGGGTCACCGTATTGGTTTCTGAGCTATAAGATGTCGTAAAAGGTGGTATTTTCAATGATTTTCCGAGATTTTTTGTAAAATGTACGTAATCCATATGGTCTGACGAATGCGAACAAAATTTTTCCGAGAAACGCCTTGACCGTCTCAAAAGATAGATGTGGGGTTTATCTAGCAGTTGTAATTGTATGTATTGTTTGATGAGTTGCAAACATGGTTAAAAGGGCATTCTAGAATCAAATTCCTACCCAATTACGCGCTCCAAAATCGTGTACGGACTGTAACAATGTGGGAAATTTACGACAATCCAATCAATGAAGTTGTATTTTTATTTTTTAAATCAAAAAAATGATAAGAACTCTCTTGAATTAAAAGAAGAAAACAGGGGGTCACCGTATTATTTCAATAATATATAATTGTATGGGCAGTTTTGTTGCTACAAACGTGGACACTAATTGCTTATAAAATATAATGATTTCGCAAACGAGACTCGACGCATGAGATGACGAATATATCATATTTCAATCTTTCATTGCGTGACGACGCCTAAATGCCACGATCAGGACGCCATTTCACTTTTTTCGCGTCCTCTCATGACGTGGCGGCATCAACGCTCATTCGATTGTAATTTCGTCATCAACGCGCGCATCGTCCTCTACATCTCTCGCACGTCGCGTCGTGTTTGTTAAGTCTGTCTATAGAACATCTGATACATATAACGCGGACGCCAAAGGACGCGTGTGGCGCATTTAGAGCAGTTTTCGTATGACTGTGAAAACGGCACACGGTCACGGCACGGCAAGAATTTCGAATTATTTTTAGGGATCATGGCATTGACACGGCCACAGCATGGCACGGTTACGACAGGAATTGCAAATGTTTTTATAGACATGAGGAAACAAGGGTGGCCGAGCGGTGAGAGCGGCGGTCTGTCACCTCTGTGGTCCCTAGTTCGATTCCCGGACGGGGTATCACATGTGACTTGAGTTTCTTGTTCGTTCTCTCCCTTGCTTTGAGGGTTTTTTCTCCGGGTACTCCGGTTTTTCCTCCCTCAGTAAAAACGAACTAGTTTCGATCTAAGCTGTGCTCCGTGACCAGACATGGGTCGTATGGTGGCTGCTACCTGTATGTGTATGTAAATTTGTATGTAAATGTGTAAATGTGCAACTGTCTCGTAATGAAAGCGCCGTTGTATACCTTCGACTCGATCACGTTGAGCTGCGCCCTTCGTAATTCAGCACTTGGCTGCAAGGAAGGGTGATGAGCTACCCCCAATTTTTTTATTTTATAGAAATCATGGCACTGACACGGTCACAGCACGGCACGGCTACGACAGGAATTGCAAATGTTTTTATAGACATCACGGCACTGACACGGTCACGGCACGGCGCGATCCGTTTCACACCTATCCGAAAATCGCTCTTTGAGAGCACGGGTAGAAATGTAAATTTCTAGCATTCGAGTGTCCATTTTTGTCCCTTAGATGTCCGCGAGGTTGGCTTCTTTATGCCGTCTCCAGCAAAACCCCTTCCTGCTGAATTGGAAGAATTCATGCAAAGCTCCGGTGACGATGGTGTTGTTCTAGTGTCCTTTGGTTCAATGGTGGATTCTCTAACTGATAAAGTGAAGAGGGTAATGGCCAATGCTTTTGCAAAACTACCACAGAAATTTCTTTGGAGAATTGGTGAGTGTGATTGTATATGTAGATGTACCTACGCCAAAAGAGTTGGACAAACGGCCACAGCGCCAAAAACCTTGTTCTGGACCCTGTACGATCGCGCGTGGTTTTATTTTCGCGCCAAACTTTGATTATCCAATGGGAGTTTGTGTAATTTAATAATTGATTGTCATTGGCGAAGAACCAACCATAATCCATTGTATATAATCATGTAAGTCGCAGACGGTCTAGAACATGGTTTCTGATGTTGTTTTGTAGTCGGACTAAACGAGAGATAAATCTTGCCTTCCGAGGTCGTGACGACGGGCGTTTTTATTTTTAAACGTTTTTTTCTCCTCCGATTTCAGAGTAGCAAATACTAAAGGGTTATTAACCGAGCGCGAGGTCTGTATGGGAAAATATCAGACCGAGGTCTTGACAGTACGGACCGAGCGCAGCGAGGTCTGTACAAAAAGACCGAGGTCTGATATTTTCCCGTACAGACCGAGCAAGGCTCGGTTAATAAATTGTTTATTATATGGCTTTGAGAAGTCCCGCTAAAACAATTGCCAAACGCAAACTTTTCTTTTCATCCGGGACAGCGGTCCTGATATGGCAAAATACAGACCATGCGTTAGCCAATCAGAATTCAGGAAATTATCTAGCCATATAATAAATGCTAATATCAGAGATTCGAGACTTCTCTCTCTCACTACCTTTACATTAAATATTTTGCATACAACGCTCAACTCACATGTTCATTTTTGCTGAGGGACGAAAAACCGGAGAACCCGGAGAAAAAATCCTTGTGACATGGGAGAGAACAACACATCAAACAAACTCAACTCACATATGATCCAGCGTCCGAGCCGGAACTCGAACCCGGATCACAGCGATGAGAGGCCAGTGGCTTAACCACTACGCCACCCATGCCACTCTCAAAATATTGAAATTAATTATTTATTGATAATTAAATGTTGAACTGTCATGTGACTAGAATTATAATGCTATGGCTATCATGAAGTAATTTTATGCATTTTAGAAAGGAAATGCATCAATGAATACCAGTGTTTTCAAATCTAGATATTTTTCTTGTGTTAACGTGGTATTTCCTTATAGAATCTTTCACTGGCAAACTTGCACCAAATATCAAAGTCGTGAAATGGCTTCCACAGAACGATATTCTTGGTCATCGCAAAACCAAACTGTTTATAACCCATGCTGGTACTAATGGAATGGCCGAGGCAGCCTATCATGGAGTACCAATGGTTTGTTCGCCCTTCTTTGGAGATCAGCCTTTTAATTCTCAGCGAGTAAAGGAAAATGGCATGGGTGAGATTGTGAATGTAAAAGACGATACTTCTGAACAACTAGTAGATGTTTTGAAGAAAGTTCTACAAGAGAAAAGGTGATAGTTTTGATTTTTTTATTTCTTAATTATTCTTCTTGTTGTTGTTTTTGTTTTTGTTGTTATTGTTTGTTGTTTTGGTTTCAGTTACGTTTCGTTTATTCTCGTTTTCTCTTCCTTTCTTTTCTTTGGCTTTTCTTTCCTTTTCTAACTTTATTTCTATACAAACATTTTGCATTACTTAAAATAAAACTTAAAATTACTTTTGCATTACTTAAAATATAAATCCCTCCAATTCAAACTCGGCCGTCTTGAAAGGTCATTTCCTTCTTTGCATTCAGTATTTTCTCTCTGAAATTCTATTTTCTATTCCTTCGCTGTCCTTACAACACATCTCACCAGAAAGACATGTCTAAAATCTTCATCGTTATATAATCAGGTACAAAGAAAAATCTGTCCACATTTCCAAAGTTATGAAGAATCGTAAACGTAAACCAACAGAAGAAGCCGCTGACCTCATTGAATATTTGCAGATCGTGGGCGACATGTCTCACCTGAAACCTAAAGGACTTGGACTACCATTCTATAAACTCTACATGTTAGATGTCTTGCTGTTGATAGGGATAGTTTTAGCTGTTATCTTAGTGATTTTTGTATGGCTTGTCAAACTTGTTGCTAGGATGTGTTGTAAGGTGTCCAAAAAGACAAAGACATCTTAAGAATTTTGGAACTACAAACAAACAAACAAACAAACAAACAAACACACCTGAAACAAACAAAAACCCGAAACAAACAAATATGAACAAAAACCCGAAACAAACAAACAAACAAACAAAACGAAACAGGCAAAAAACTGAAACAGGCAAATATTACTGGTGTTTTTTAGGGGTCCAAAAAGACAGAGAAAATATGTTAGAAGGAAAACATACTGCTGAAAGTTTAAGTAAGTAGTTAAACTAATCTATCCAACAAGCATGAATATATCGAGCTCAGTCTATGCAATCAATCTATGCAATAGATCCAAGTCTCAATTGAAAATTTTGAACAAGTTAATAAGGTAGACCTTATCTTTATAATAGACCATTCCATGGTTGTCGTGGCTCAACGTACCTCAGCCTCGACAGTGTGAAATATCCCTTGTAGAACCAGACATATGTAAAACCTATGTAAAAGCTATGTGCTGAGGCTATGTAAAGCATATGTTGTAACTACTTAAAAACTATGCATATGGCAATTATGCAGATACTATGTAAATTGTATAGAAAATGCTATGTTTTCGCTAGTCATTTGGAACGCTTTACATAGTATTTGAAAGCTATGTATGCGTAGAAGACAAATTGAGGTGTTAGTTGAATAGCTTTTACATAGACAAACCATATCTTGTAAATAGGGTTTGAATAGCATACACATAGAAATAGCATATGGTATGAATAGTGTTGCAAATAGGGCATACATGTAAATAGGGTTCCAATAGCATATACATAGAAATAACATATTGTATGAATAGCATATGCATAGAAATAACATATTATATGAATAGCATATACATAGAAATAGCATATTATATGAATAGCATATACATAGAAATAGCGCATTATATGAATAGCATATACATAGAAATAGCATATTATATGAATAGCATATGCATAGAAATAGCATATTATATGAATAGCATATACATAGAAATAACTACTATATGAATAGCATATACATAGAAATAGCATATTATATGAATAGCATATACATAGAAATAGCATATTATATGAATAGCATATACATAGAAATAGCATATTATATGAATAGCATATACATAGAAATAGCATATTATATGAATAGCATATACATAGAAACAGCATATTATATGAATAGCATATACATAGAAATAGCATATTATATGAATAGCATATACATAGAATCAGCATATTATATGAATAGCATATACCCCGGCCATACCAATCGATAAAAATCGATCATCGGAAACTAATCGAATTAATCGATATTAATCAATATTAATCACTTGATTAGTATTGATTAATATCGGAAATCGATGAAAATCGATACTCACAACCCAAGTTACTCTAATCATATCGATTATTATCGATTTTCATCGATTATCATCGATTCTTACATTCGCCACGGGTTTGAAACTTATCGATGAAAATCGATAATAATCGATACTCACACATTTCTGAGTTATCGATTTTCATCGATTTCCGATATTAATCGATTGATTAATATTGATTATTATCGATTTTTATCGATTATCGGAATTATCGATTGGTATGGCCGGGCATATACATAGAAATAGCATATTATATGAATAGCATATACATAGAAATAGCATATTATATGAATAGCATATACATAGAAATAGCATATTATATGAATAGCATATACATAGAAATAGCATATTATATGAATAGCATATACATAGAAACAGCATATTATATGAATAGCATATACATAGAAATAGCATATTATATGATTTTCACTCCAACGAATTGCATGGAATATATTCTAAAATAGTTCTAAATTAAATACTAAAATTATGAAATACTATAAAAAACATGATAACTTCCCGTCATTGATACTTTAATATGAGTAAAGATTATGTTTTGGTAGACTATGCATGAAATAAAATTATAAAACAATATGATACACACTTTTTAAGTCAAAACAATAAAATGTCTTTGTATACTATCATATGATCCTTTGAAATGCATTTACAGTCATCTGAATGTTGATCAAAACTTAAGAAATCCATAATTTGAAGTGTCACATATCTCTAACAAATCAATTACTGCTTGAAACCACTGCTTGATGTGGTGCTTGATGTTACAAATTCCATTCATTGCAACAGTTCAGTTCTCCTCCATATATTAGGTCTACTGCTTTAATGGACACTTGGCTTGTTGTAAACTAAGCACAGTACAATGTACCTGAAAATCATAAAACAATCAGGTTCTTAATGATAAATTATTGCAGTTAAAAACCAATTCAAGGACTACAGAATAGCAACTGTGGAAACCAATTTAGCAAAATTCTTAATGAACTGTGGCATCTGACAAAAATGCCTACTCTAAACATCTGAATAGATTGACTCAATTGACTCGATAGATTGACTCAGTGCAGTCAAAGTTGAGCTGAATTGTTAAGCATTAATTTATAAGTTTGTTTGCATCAAAGTTTTTAATTTAAGCATGATGATCACATGTATCCATGTACCAGGTAATTGTCTTTAGATGGAAAGTCTAAATCATGTATAAAGGCTTACCGGTTTCAGCATCGAGTTCTCTACGGTTTTCAAGCAGTTATTCTTCTAAATATTATTCCATATGGTTGGACATCTTTCTAGATTAATTCCTAGCTTAACTGAGGAACAATTAAGGCCAGTTTTTATCACAAAACAAAGGATTTTCAAGCAGAGATTCACGATTTACAAGCATATATAACGATCATGGCAGTCAAAGGCGCCAAATATTCAAATGAGTCACATGATAAAAAGATGGTCTTTCATTGGCCATTTCCGATATTAGCTACCAGTTCCTCTCGTATTTACTGGGAAAGTAAACCCAAGCAAAGTGAAATGTCATAAGAAGAGAAGATTTATATCTGTCATGTTTGAAACAACAAAATATTACTTTCAAGGTTATTTTGCAGCTACAGAAAACACATCAGCAAATGTTAAGCACAAATAAGAATTCAAATTTTTAAAGTAGCAGCATAAATGAAGCTCTATGATGTTGTGTGTCAGAATTTTCCAAGATTTCACATTTTTCAATGTTTTTTTACTATGCAATTTATACAGACTGCATAGGAAATACATAGAAGTATAAAAGGTATTTAATTATATGTATTTTATCACATAGCCAATACATAAAGACCACATAGAAAATACATAAGACTTATGCAAAAGCTATTAAATATTGATACACTATGCGAATTATATGTATGTTATCACATAGTCAATACATAAAAACTACATAGAAAATACATAAGAGTATGCAAAAGCTATTTAATATTGATACACTATGTGAATTATATGTATGTTATCACATAGTCAATACATAAAGACTACATAGAAAATACATAAGAGTATGCAAAAGCTATTTAATATTGATACACTATGTGAATTATATGTATGTTATCACATAGTCAATACATAAAGACTACATAGAAAATACATAAGAGTATGCAAAAGCTATTTAATATTGATACTCTATGTAAATTATATGTATGTTATCACATAGTCAATACATAAAGACTACATAGAAAATACATAAGAGTATGCAAAAACTATGCTTGTCATTAAAGATATTTAAACTCTATGTTGCATTATCACATAGTAAATACATAGAGTAGCATTTGCTTAAATAGCAAATGCATAGCTGATACAAATGCTATGCTAATATTGTACATAGGTTTGACATATGTATGTAAAGACTATTCGGTATTCATATAGCTTTGACATAGTTTCTAACTATATTTTAAATACCTACAGACTATGTGATTGTAGTGTACACATACTAAATACATAGGCAGTCACAAGCATTGCATAACTAGAACATAGTGCAACATAGTAAAACAATAGTATTGACATAGGTTTTACATATGTCTGGTTCTACAAGGGATATTCTTTAGAAATCGACTGCAGCCCATGGTAATGTAAGGAATGCATACATCAATAAACAATCGAAACACTTTAAAATTCCACGGGCTGTAGTCAAATTCTAAAGAATATATTACACGGTGTCCATCGCGTAGAATGCCTATTGTTCTCACGGACATTTACTTACGGCTGAGTAACTCACCGCCATTTGCTAATATATGGATATCGTTGTCATTGGTTCAATACATTCCCAAGGGAGCTCAACAGAATTTGCTCATAAGTCTTGACGTACGTCAATCAAATTGACATGAGGTCCCTTATTCCCATTACAGTTTAATCGATTATCACTTGTAATCATCAACTAATAACTCGAAAAACAATTATTCAGACAAGATTCGAGAAGGCATCATATGAGCATTCAAATGCAATGTCTGAACTGTATTTAACTCAAAGTTCGAAAATAGTTATTCCACATACAATTTATTTCGGTTGATTTGTGTTTGTGTTTGTGACTCTGAATCAAACTGAGTAGATAAGTTACTTTAATCCGTGAAGTTGTAAAAGCTAAAGCGCTTCGTCAAAACCGGCTCAAAACCATTCTAATTTCTAGCATTAGTTAAGTATCAAAACTGAAATGAAATACTCAGAGCGTTTTATTACAAAGCTCGGATATCCGACTCAAAATTTCGAATTGCTGCTGAAAAGGCTATCATTTGCGCAGAAATGAAATCAGTAGAATCCCGTCGGCCATATATGCATCAGTCATGTCTCTTACAGTATATAAATATTTCATATCCATTTTACGATTTTACATAGAGTTTTGTGAAAAATATGGACGACTCATCGTTAAAACTAATCGTGAGTGTCGAATTATTTCGGAAATAAATGTGCTATAAAGGTGTTGTGGATCATTTTTATTGCCTCCTGTTGTGAATGCTGAATCGTTCATAAAAGGGACCATACTTTGTAAAGATATACTTCGTGAGTATTCAGAAAGCTTTCAAAAAATGGACAGACAACAACCACCCGAGCAACTTAACAGTGTTCCAAGGCCAAGACACCCCCAAGGGGTTCAAGAGTTTTTCCGTCTGGGAAGAGTTGAACAGTTAGATGTAAGTGCTAATGTACCATGCGAGCAGAGCCTGTTGATTTGACAAACTTTAAAAATAACGAAGTTTACTAATTTCCCTGTCTTTTGTGCTGTAGTCGTACAACCAGTTTGAAGAAGAAGAAGAAGACGACAAAATGACTGATCAACTTGTCTGCAGTCTGAGACAAAACAACAGGAACGTACCACATTGTTGTCCTATAAACAAGGACTTGTGATAAACATTGCATCATAACTTATTCTTTATTGTCATGGTTAGCAGTTCTACAATTTTGATCATAAGTACTTGCGTCATTTCATGCAAGCGATAAAGCGTCTCGACTAATTAATGAACTTTTATTTCACGTATATTGTTTTTCAAGCCGACTTTGTATTAGTGCAGTTGTTAGAGTTATTCCTTTGTTTCGTTAGCGGAACGACAACTTTACAAAGAATACAAAGAACACTGCCGAACACGCTTCTGTAATTCAGTCGAAGTCATGATACCGCCTCCTTTGTTTTATCAGATCCGCCCCTTGGTTTTGATTTGTTAATCGGTTTTCGCGAGAGTATAAAGGCCCCACTTTCTCATCCCTGTTCATTTCAAACTGACAACAGCTGTACTAATTCAACATGTCAAAACGCACTAGAGCTTCTCCTGGCTTTTACTCTTCACTCTTTACCATTTATGATGATGAGTGTTTTCAATCAAAGTATAAGCCTGAGTCAAAACCAGTTGTGATGGGCACCTACGATGTTGAACGTGTTATCGCCAAAAGACTTCGAGGGAAAACTGCAGAGTACTTCATAAAGCGGAAAAACTTTGACAGCACAGAAAATACCTGGGAGCCACGAGAACACTTGTCTGAAGAACTTATCAGTGCCTTTGAGTATCCTGTCGTCGATCCAGTCCGTGTTGAGGAGTGCCGAGAAAGAATCGCTGTTCTTCTTGAAACTGGTCTGAAGTCATCAAGTTCCGACTACAGCGAGACTCTAATTATCAGACATGATGCTGTACGATGCCTGTTCCCAAGCTTACCGTCAGACCTCAGAACAACCGATATTACCGAGCAACAACTTATTGACGCAGGTTTATCTTCTTCACTCAAGAAATGCCTAACAGTGACTGGTGGTGGCTGTAGTGTGATCACTCCAATCCAGATAAAGATGTTCCTGAACAAGAAACCGGTTTTCCTACAGAACGATGGAAAAAGAAAGCTTCCTTCCCCTCTAATTGAAAACATCAAAGTGACTTTTCGCAAAGGCTACCACACAAGAATAGCTCTTTGATTCCTGGGCATTTAATGCAATTATAACAACGGCTCTTCTAGGAGCCACCAAATGATGCAAAAGTTCAATGACCAATGCTTATCATGAACCCTTATCATTGTAATAAAGTCCGATTCTCTTTTAATTCGTGTGAAAATTTTTCATTGAAGTCTGGGGCCCATTTCTCAAAAGACCCGATAACTTTACGGACCCGTTAACCTAAATAAATCGAATAAGTTAACGGGTCCGTAAAGTTATCGAGTCTTTTGAGAAACGGGCCCCTGGTTCGTAATTAAGGACCACTGGGATTGTCGAAAAGTGTGTTAAGCGATAAACTTGAAATGAAAGTGGCCTGAACCAATGAAAACGAAATAGAAACAACAAAAACAACAAAAAACACAAATCTGAGCTTGAAGGAAAAATAACATTTCATAAACAATTAGTTTATTTTTTTTTAAATAAAAGAAAGCACTTCAATTTCAATAACATGAGACTGTCCTACACAGCGTTTGTTCAAAAGTTCAATGACCAACTGCTTAAAAGTTACAAGCGGCATAGAACTAGTAAATATAGGTGGTACCTATGCCCTTTTGCGACCTAACATATACTTGATAAAATCAATATTTGAAAGCAATAATAGATAGAACAATTTTGAGTCCGGTCAGGTTTATTTACATCATCTTCAAAAAAACAAAAATTTTATTTAGTAAATAAAATACGTATTATTATAAACATTGTTTAATCAGTTGTCACCTCCTCCAGGTGGTATTAGCAGCGGAACGGGCTCAGCTTCAGCAGCATTTGGATCATTTTCTGCAAATGTTAAAGAAATATAAAGATTTTCGTTCATTGCATTCATGGTTTGTCAGGGAAATAGATAAGAAAATATCTCACCTGGGTTTATTAGCTGCTGGTTTGCAACAAAGATCGCCGCCCTGGCAATGATGATATTCCTGAAATCAGTAAAATCCAATGTCACTAGATTAATTAGTTGTGCGATATCGAATATGCCTAGGAAAATTTACTATCAACGAAAATACAAGTTATAAGCATACCATCTCATTACGTAGTCAATTTGTGGGTGATTCTAAACAAGACGTCTAAAGAATTGCAGTTGGTTTTCGTGTTTTAGAATTCTCAACAAAGTAGGATTCTAAACAAAGTAAAACAAATAATTGAAGTTTTTCTTACCGTTTAATAACTCTGGCGATGGTAGAGGCTGAGGTTGAGCCACGACAACCGTGAAATGGTGAATTGTACAGGTCTGTATAAATCCCATCCAAAAATTTGCCATGTTCTAGTCTTTTAGATCTCAGGGTGATTTTTCGCGGTTTGGTTGACTCAATGGTAAACGTTCTATGACAAAATTTCGATTTGAAATTGGTTATGAGCAAATTATTATATGACAAATACATTTTCATGTCAGATGAATTTGTCGAATTTCCTCCTCTGTATCAATCTCATCCCAACGTTTACCATGCTGTAGTCTTCTCAGGGTGATTTTTCGCGGGTTTCGTTGACTCAATGGTTAACTTTCTATATGATAAAATTTCTACATATTTGAAATGGGTTAGTACGGTGGCCCACAGGGGCAAAACACAATGCAAAATTCCTTTGAAAACACAACAACTAAAGTTTTATGGAACACAACAATCTTTCACAGAACACAACAAAGTCTCGTGGAACACAACAATCTTTCACTGAACACAACAAAGTTTCACAGTACACAAGTTTTTCACAAGCAACTAAAATCTTTCACGGGGCAACACTCTTTCACAAGCACAGCTGCCACAGGCTTCCCAGGTGAGTCTGATTATCTGTGGATTATGTCTAGTAACGGTCATTTTCAGGTTGAAAGCCAAATATACCCTGTTAGAAATGCTTACAAAATGACTAATTTTTTCAAACATCATGGCAAATATATATTGAGTTCAAAAATAAAGATTAATGCTTATTTAAGTCTCGGAACTCAGGGATAGTTTGTTACCTCTTTCCCTCATCCCTCTCCTCCCCTCACCTCTATTTGCGTGTTCAAATGGAACGTCCTGGTGTACGTCGATCAGGTGGAACATACAGCACGATCGGAGAACAGTGAAAACGATAGCCTGGTTTTCACTCTCGAAGTAAGACAACGCCAAGCTCGTGTTTTCACTTGTAAAAGTAGCGACGCAAGCATAAACGCTAGCGCAAAAGAAAGGAAGGTTTTATTGTGCGGGCTTGCGTCGTCTTGCGTCGTCTTTCGTTGTCTTTCGTCGTCTTGTGTCGTCTTGCTTCGTCTTGCGTCGTCCTTCGTTGCCTTTCGTCGTCTTGCGTTGTCTTGCGTCGTCTTGCGTCGTCTTGCGTTGTCTTGCGTCGTCTTGCGTCGTCTTGCGTTGTCTTGCGTCGTCTTGCGTCGTCTTCCTTCGTCTTGCGTTGTCTTGCGTCGTCTTGCATGCGTTGTGTTGAGTCTTGCATGCGTGGTCTTGCGTGGTTTTCCGTTGTCTTGCGTCGTCTTGTGTTGTCTTGCGTCGTCTTGCGTTGTTAGCGTGAACCAGGCATTATATCGTATTTATCCCACTCCATAGCGAATACAGCCAATCAGAAAGCAGGAAAGCCGTTGTATATTCGGCTGCATTCAGCTGTCTCTTCCCATGACACATTGCCATTATTTGCTGTATTTTCTATGATGTGGGCTTAGTGTAGGATAAAATAATTGTATGTATTTACTACCTGACGCATAAAATCAAATCAAAGCGATTTGAATTCATGCTACGGGGATAAATACTAATGTAAGTCAGGAATTTTGTAAGAAATGGTTTCCAATTTTATTATTCAAATAGGTATTTATAAGTAAAAATATTATCACTTGCAAGAAAAAAGTCCTGATATTAGAAAAAAGAAAAGGAAAAAAGGAAAAAAAGAAAGAAATTTGTAATGTCTAGGAAATGCGCCACAGAAACAATGCAGTAAGATATATGAATAATTATAATTAAAAATAAAAAATGAAAATGAAATTCATCAGAAAAAATATCAAAAACACCAAACATTTAAAAACAAGTTCAAAAAGATGTAATATTAACTTAAGGCTTGGGAAAGAAACGGAAAAAATGAAGAAAAAAAGAAGTCAGAAAAGAATCCGGCGTCGACGAGGATCGAACCTGTAACCCCTTAAAGAGCGGAAATAAAATAACAGACTGAATGAATAACTGTAAAAAGAAAAAAAAAAAGAAATTTTGGGACGATTCTTCCGAGACATTCTGAGAAGTTGAGACATCAAATCGACTTACGTTATGGATGAAGATTTCGGCCCCATCCACGCTATCCCGGTGCTACATATTACAGTTATCTTAACCCGAAGGCCAGGGAGGGAGACGATATCCGGACTATTTTAAGTACAGCAAGCTTCAAGCCGTTACGTACGCTATTGCTTATGGATTTCTATTTCCGTTCCAAAGTGAAAAGATCGGCCTCACTGAAGATGTTCAGTTGGAATCCACGTTTCCTATTTCAGGAATATCCCTAGAGCTAATCAGATTAAGACATCAGCAAAGGTTAGTTATTTTATAAGTTAAGGTGATTTAAAATTTGGATTGATACTTTTAGCTCATCGTTTTAAAACAAAGCTCGTAGTTGTTTACATGTACGCGTTTGAATTCTTCAATATTAACACCAAATTTGTTAGTTACATGGTCGATTTGAGTTTAATTGTGTAAGTAGACGAGAAATTATATTATAACTGATCTCGTCAAAATGTAACCCCCAAAACTCCACAGAGAATTCGTAATGCAGAATGCCAAACTCGCGCAAGTTCTTATATTGTCGTATTCAAAATATTGGGAAATGTCATTTCTGCCTAGAAACTTAATAAAACAAAAAAGTGAACCCTTTAAATCATATCTTTCATAGTGCATTATATGATGAAATCGTTCAAGTGATTCACTGCTCTGCCCGACGAATTATCCTATACATAGTAAAGATAACTAAAATTACACGATTGTAAAAACCAGAGTAAGCACCAGACGGAGACACGCACGGCACGTGATTTGACATGTTTCACCGCATTTGTGCTATTTTTAAACCGCAGGCCACTTACGCGCGCTCGTCAATTTTGAACATTTTCATTCATTTGCTTCCAGCGCGAGGTGAATTCGTTCGAATCGTGTTCTAAAAAGAAATCGAATGGGGAACAACACGTCAAGGTATTTATAAGGGTGTGTGCGGAGTCTCAGTCACCTGATTATACTCTCCTGGATTTATTTGTTATTTTTGATGTTAGTCTTGTGGTTAGGGAACGGGAACTAATTTCGAAAACTGAAGACCTGATGTCCAAAGCTGTTTTTTTATCATAATCGGTACCTATTTTAATATCCCATATCAATCTTGGGGCGGGGAAGGGGGTGGGGTGGGAAAGAACTAGAACCCTTCACTACCCCTCTGACTTTCTCATGCGACCTGCGCTGGGGCTATTGTTAATGGGGCTTGTTGCTTAATTTGTAGAAACCCAGAACACAATATGTTATTTTCCCTGTAGCTTGTAACATTGTACACAACATGCATCATGCGTGTGTCCGGCCCTGCAACAGGTGCGCGCAACAGTTAGAGAAGTAGAAACGGGTTCTTTTTCTGAAGCCATACCAACCTTGCAACAGATCGCGCAACGTTTTGCGCAACAGCTACAGAAGTACAACCGAGCTTTTTCTGGGGCATTGCGCGCACCTGTTGCAGGGGTTAACACACGTTCTGTTGCGCACACCATTGCATAACCTTGGACTACTTAAATTGTTAGGAGTTGGATTTTGGTATTTCAAACCTTAGTGGCCACCATTTCCAGAGCTAATGCACACATTCCAGATGGCTCGGAGCTTCAGTAACGAAAATTCGGATACATTTCGACGAATTTTTCGTTCTTTTACTCAAGTAAGCATACGTCTGTTGTGGGCAGGGCCAGAGTTCAAACGTCGCCCGAACAAAAATTCTTACACATGTTCTAAAATGAAACACTTATAATCATGGATAAAAACAGTTTTCTGATAAACGTCTTTGAAGTCCGTATGCTTTTTCCTTGTGCTTGTCTACTGACACCTATCGTTTCCTTGACAGCCTAGATATGAGCATAGTCTGGATTTTAACCTTCTTCTCTGGATGGACTGGATGGACAAGGTCGAAATATGACACTATGTATTCTAAATGATGCATTATTTTTAGCAAGCAGCGCTATTAAACGTTTGATAGATAAAACTGATTCTCTGATTTACATCGTTAAAGATCCGACATGAAACGTGGTTTTCGTTTTCGTGACAGCCTAGATATGAACATAGTTCGAATTTTAACCCTTTTCGATCTCTGAATGGAGAAGGTTGAAATCCGAGTACCATGTATTATAACTGCTGCATTATTTCTTTAGCAAGCGGCGTTATTAAACGTTTGATTAACTTACCAAGTTATATACAATATAGAACATAATGAGAGTAATACAATTAGCAGTGTTGTTCGTCCACTTTGAAGCTCCATGTCCATGGATTTGAAAAATGTTCAACCAAAACGACATTAATATAAAAATCTGAAAGAAATTTCTCATCCTCATTAACTAATTAGTTGCTTGTGAAAGACTTGTGTACTGTACTGTACTGTACTGTACTGTACTGTACTGTACTGTACTGTACTGTACTGTAAAACATTATACAATACAATACAATAGAGGTTTATTCCAGATGCAACTAAAAAATTGCGTTTACAAATATGATAAAAAGCTTAAAGCGAGTACGTTACAATAGCAAAATAAATAAAAGGCATCTAGAAAGGAAGTTATGAGGTTATCCCTATGTGAAAACTCATTGTTGGGTCTTGTTGTGTTCTGTGAAAAATTGTTGTGTTCTACGAAACTTTGTTGTGTTCAGTGAAAAATTGTTGTGTTCCACGAAACTGTGTTTTCAAAGCAATTTTGCATTGTGTTTTGCCCCTGTGGGCCACCGTAGTACGGCCTGTCTGCCCATGCAAATTTTTATATGCATGTCAGATGAATTTGTCGAATTTCCTCATTAAAACATGAGTAAAAAAGAATTGACATTTCTGATAAAAGTTTGTCATAAACAAGACGCTCAATTGAGCGTTAAGTCGAATTACTTGTCCGAAGAGGACGTACTGAAATGTTTTGTGGCTGTGGAGCATTACACAGGCAGCCCAAACTCAGCTCCTGTACATTCAGGTTTTTCGCAGACGAACCTAACCAGGGTTTTGTTCGCTAGTTTTAATTATGGAAGCTTCGTGGTCGCGTTGATAGTGGAAGTATAAGTCTACGCGTGTTCGATTCCTGGACGGATTATATATTGCTCAAGTTTTTTTATTTTTTAGGTTTTTTTTTAATATATTAATTTCTTTATACATATGAATTATCACTTTTGTCAAAACATTTTGATTTTTCAGGGTATTTCTCAATTCCCCCCCCCCCCCCCCCCCCCCGAACTTAAACAGAGAACGGGAAAATCTCAGATCCGGCTCTGCCTAATACTCAGCTTTGCGTTATAATACTTTATTGACGGTCTATAGGCCCTGATCTTAACTACATCATATAGCAAATAAAAATCCCTGAAGCGCACGGTAAATTACTGAATATGTTGTCATCTATCGTGTGTTTTCGGGCTATCTGCAGATCATAGACTTTCTCAAAGAAAAGCAAAGAAAAGAAATACGAAAGGGGAAAAATGAAAAATAAAGACTAAAATCTAAAATGGCTTTGTTATTGGGGAGCTTCATAATGGTAAAATATTATTATGTTTCAACCAGCAAAAATTTATTGAAAACATCCAAGCTTTCGGACACTCGTCCATCGTCAGGGAATAATGGAAAATTTGTTTCAGTGGTGATCGCAAATTTGGTGATGGAAAGTATTGAAGATAAAACATTAAGCACAATCATTATGGGTCCCCCGAAGTTCTATCATAGGTATGTGGATGACACTATTACAGCAATAAAGAGATCATCATGCAATTTATTCCAGTATTTGACGAACTCACAAAAGAACTAAAGGAGTCAAAGAGTATTTGGTTCAAGATCAAATCACTCATGAACTTTATTTTATTAAAAGTGTTACATACTCATCAAACTGAAAAACATAAAATGAACGGAATACGAAGTTATAACCAGCAAATTTATAATATTACCATGGAAAAAGTGTGTCTTTTCTCCCTTTGATTCTAAAAGATACATTTTAGAAGATGGAATCCATACCTTAGCCTTTGGGCATAAGAGTTTCCTTGGCAACGACTAATAATTATTCTCGAACAATCCGCGTTTAGGACCATCTTTTAATATAAAATGGGTTGGTCTGATCTTTTTGAGCCACGAAACCGTTCACATGACACACACCAAGTTGCCAAGGTGGCTCTGAAATTTATAGCCACCGAGTTTTCATTTATGACGCTTTTCAAATGAGTTTAAGTTTATGTTGTTCGTTTATATGATTCATCAAAGCTTGCCGGTTTCGTGCGTTTACATCATTTTAATTTTAATTTTACTCATTTGCATGTAAAAGTGAGCTATGTGAAATTGTTCCCCTGGACTCATTAGAACTGACAAGAATGTAGTGATACTATACAAATCAAAAGAGCATAAATATAAATATAATATTTATGCTCTCTTGTACGAATTAAATAAACAAATGTGGGTGTTCCAATGAGGACCAATGAGCTCAGCCTATCCTCTTAGTGAGTCCGAATGGTTGACATAACTGTAATTTTTTGATCAAAAAACATCCTCTATCTCTTTATAGCGGAGCTCCCGCGCGGGCCAAAGACCCCAACTTTGATCCCCTAATCGATAAAGGTAGAGATGATATTAATGAACCCAGCGAAATTAAACCTCTTTTAAACGATGAAGTTAAGAAAGACGGCGGAGGCCATTCAATTATGGCCTCTTTTTTATCAAGCGCTGGATCCTTCTTATAGACAAATTTAATTCCTTCGTTCGAGAAATCCCGAATAGATAGAATTAAAACAGCTGATTAGAAAGTAATCAAGCCTGAGACGCTGCCCAAAGAATTAAAGAGCTCTATCCTCACGCCGATACGAACGGATTTATTTCTAGCCTTGATGAATTTGGTGGAGTTCTAGTGAGACTTCCAAGGAGAGGCAGTAAAAAATATGCATTGAACGATAAAAAATCTTCCCAAAACCATCAAAGAGGCTTTAGGACCTTCTCCTGTGGAGGTGCGACTTGAATACATCCAAAAAATACTAGACGCCACACAGCAAGAAAGTACAACAATTACAAGAATTAGAAAACACCACATTGCAGCAAAGAGTTGAAGATGCTGAACACGTAACAAGACATCAGGCTGGTCATTCTCTTCAGGCTCAACAAGAACTCGATAGGCTAAAATATCATCAGAATTAAAAGAGCGTCTCTCTGAGTTAGAAACGTCTAATATAAACAACGTACTTTAGCTGAAACAACGTCAGTTTTCCAAGAAAAAAAAAACACTTTAGAAGAACAGACTCGATAAAGAGATCAAGGCCTAGAAGATTTAGAAAGAAACCTAGAAGAAAAGCGGCAAATCCTCAATGACACGACTCGATCTGAAGAAATTAAAGAGAGAGGCGGCCCAAGCTGAAGTCGAACAACTCAACTGAAGATTGTGAAGATGAAATCGAAGATCTCACTCATCAAAAAGTCGAACTTGAAGAAAAACTAGGCCTGACTACTAAAGAAAAATCAAACGCGTCCTTGTAAAATAAAAATAAACTCAATAAATATTTATTTTGAATGAAACCAGACAGGTATTAATTTACATATTTCTTCCCAAGTTATTCCTAAAGCTTAAGAAACGTTTATTATCCATTTCAAAATTATTTCTTACGCGTAAGAATCTATGAATAAATTTGTTTGAGTGACATATATCACCAAAAATTATTTCCGACGAAAACTATGTCGTAGAAGGAGTTTAGAAAGTCTGTCGTCACAAGTTCCCTTAGATGGGGTAAAGAAATTTATCAGGAATCGAAGAAAACGCCAAGCGAGTACTTCAGCCTTCGGCTCATCGACAGACGACAGCTACTTCTTGTACCAGCTGGAGTTTAGCAGCGTTTCAACCGTAAGTCGCCAGTTTAAACCAATCTCCAAAACTCCAGCGATAATTTTCTAGGCCTTTCACTAACAGAGTTCTAGGACTCAGTGCTGAATCACTTTTAACATTCCAAAAAAGTAGTTAGTGAAGTGATTATGAAACGAAAGATGGACGATTTCAATTTTACAGAGCAAGCTGTAAACATGGATTCTGATAACTTTTTATTATCTTCAATCTAAAGTTCTTGTATCACGGTAATTTTCCAGTAGCTTTCTTTTGAAAAGTGTATTTTGTATTCAGTTGTTAAAACAACTACAAGATTAAACTAATTTTGAGTTACCATTTTGAGTGACTTGAGTTATTACATGGGCTTCCTGCGTAGCAGGGAGACCATGTCGAAAATTACCGCTGGATCTTCGTGTTCTTCGTGGTGACTCTTACGCTTCAAAAAGGAGCCCCGTCCCCGGAGGGCTCGGGAGGGATTTGTGACTCCGTTGCTATAGTGATGTCAGCGTGATTTTCGGAACGGGCCGGTCCACGAATCTCCTAGCAATGATAGCAAAGTTCTTACTAGTTCTCATGAGATAGCAAGTTCAAATGATTCAAATATTACTGTTAACTGTAATACAATTCACGAAACTACAACAACTGACATGAAAACTGACTGTATGCATGGTGACATGGAGAAATCAGTTGCATGTGACTTTAAAAATCTCAAAAATCGAACAGCTTACCGAGAAGGTCAGCCCAGCGTGATCAACAAGAAAGCCGCCATATTGGATATTTTACCTACGCGAACGACTCAACTACAGTTCATTTTTCCAAGTAAGCTTAAAATATTTCGTTCAGCGAGTATCTGGATTCTTATATTTGCTTTAATGACACTTATACCTTATCAACACGGATTTAGCAAGATTTTTGTCACATTTATAAGCGTGATTGTTATAAGCTTAAGCTTAACTTATGTGCTTCGCTTTGCACGTGGACCGCTGTATACCTTGATCAAAACTTTTCAAATTGTCTTGATGATTGTGATATATTCCAAAAGGCTGCTGATTTAAATTGTAATGCCAACAACTGTAATGATATTGTAGTGTCAATAAAAATACAAAAGTTTAGATCACGCTATGCTAAGTATTTGTATCATAATTGTACTCGTGTTATGTGTAAATGTCATGGTAATAAGCGAGATCGAGAGCCAAGAGAATACCATTACGTCGTTTCTCACAGAAGAACAGGAATATGCAGAGATATGTATGGCATCATGTGCTTAAAAACATACCTAAATCTTCAGAAGTTCATAATGTTATTTCGCCACGACGTAGAAAATGTAGAAACATGAGTGCAGAAAGAAAATACATCTCCTTTGTTCATACAATTATGAGACGGAAACAGTATGTGCAAAGTACAGTTATCATAAGCTTATGTATTCAAGTAAACAAAAAGAATATCGGAGATGGTTAAAGTTGTTTTCGTGTAATTATTTTGTACACAATGAGTTTAAAGGTGCAATTCATAAAGGCAATTGTACAAAATACAAACTTTGCAATGACATAGAGACAAACCCCGGCCCTCAAACACTAGTACACTATGTTGATCCTAGTAAGACAATAAAAGCACCTTATAATCAAGGCAGTATTACTATATTTGGGCAAAATGCTGGGCAACAATGCATTGCAATGAGTCGTTGTGCTTTAATATATCACAAAATGAAAGGAATAAATACACCTAATGATTTACAGCAAATCATGCTTATTGGTAATGAGCTTTATAGCAGTTTGTTGCAACTTGCACGGCAATCATTCTTAATGTTAACTGAATTACCTACAATGCTCACAGTTCTAGACAAAAATTATCAACTAGATTATAGTGAAAGCTACTCAGGTAATGTGCATGGTGATCTTATTAATATTGATGAATATGAATATTGTATGGGACTACAAAGAGCTTGTCATTCATTGATATCACAACAGTACAGGTCATTTATATTGATTATTGGTTGCATTGGTGTAGCCATTATTTACTGTCCTGATTCAAATAATTTTAAAATATTTGACTCTCATGCTTATGAGTTCTTAAGATCGTATATTGCACACTAACAAGATGCATATTTTATATTATAGTACTTATGTTACTTTATGGGTATGTTGTGTTTTCATTGAACTTTGACACTTTGACCATGCTAATTGCATACATTTTCTTATTTACATGTACGTGTGTTTCCTACCATTCTTCAACGACATATATTTGATGACAACCCTTTTTGAAATAGCTATATTCCAAGTTTCCAATAAGTACGTTCTTGTTATAATACTGATTTTCCACATTGTTGATCATTTTTGTTAAATAAATCACTTGAATAAAAAAAATTGTTTTCTCATTTTATTTCAAATGGTGCTTTGAGTGCAATTATAAATGTCTCTGATTTAAGATCAAACTCACTACATTCTAAATAATAGCACCTTTACTTGCTTCAAATATTTACTAAGAACTATATAGCTTCTTAAAATTTTTAATTGAAGATATTTCATATGGCAGACATGAATGTATTGTGTGCATTGCTGATAACAATGGTGACAACATTTAGCATGTTATCATTGTGATGCAGTTATGTCACAGCAACTACATTATTAATATAAGGAATTTAAACTAAACATCAACCTTTCCAAAGAGTGCATAAGTAAGAGAGTCTGAATTGATTAATAGGTCGCGTGTCATGTTGATTTCCATTTGGTCTATTTTTAGAAACACCAGATTTCTACACGCTACTCCTGCCATAGGGAACCCAAACTCATAAACTGAATGAAAAAGCAAACTATGAATACACTTATTTTTTTAAACCCTTTAAATTGTTAAATAAAGCAATTATAGAGCATTTTAAAAAGTTTGAATTGGTTTCTAACAATTTTTTTCTTGCTTTTCATTCAGTTTATATAAGTGTGGGCTTCCTGTGGTGAGAGTAACGCGCGAAGATTTGGTGTTTCTAAAAATACCCCAAATGGAAATTAACAAGGCGTCTGACACTCTTACTCTCTTGCCTTACCACAATAATTATAGTTTGTATTTTGTTTTTAATTATTTGACTAATATTCTGCCACACGTGATCTTGGCGTGAAAATAATCAGGAAGCCCATGTAAGCGATCGCAGATCGTCTAGTTTCTAGTATCTTAGATGCCGTACTGACAGTGTTAGCCTGCTTCTGCAGTGTATTCAAATTGAATAACAGTTTAATAGTTTCTCTTCGCTCGTGAATTATCGAGATTTACCTGCACGAGCTCGCTCTCGTGCAGTGTTTAAAATTTCTCGTTCATTGTTAGCGAACTCGTGAAGGTAAATCCAGATAACTCACTCGCTCGAGTGCGTTATAAACCTCTAATTATTGGATAAACTAAAGACTCTCTATTTTAACACTTCACAAAGTAAGAGAAGTATGTAGGTGGTTTGGTAACTCAGATTTAAAATAATGGGGTTTGGTAACTCATAAGATTATTTCACCGTGTGCTCTTTTTTGCTTGATATTTTTGGCCTCGCGTAGCCGAAAGATGCAACGTCTGCGGCGAGAAATCGTCTGAGCTAAGTGCCTCGCGTGGCAGTTTCCTCACGAGTTTCACAACGTGTGCGGCGAGTCCTCAAAGCTACTAAACGGTTGTCCGTCGGTGAGGAGAATGGTTTTGGTCTTTGATTCGAGATCATTCTCAAAACTGCGTCAACGTTTTTACGTTTGCTCCAAAAATCCCGCTTTGACTTTTTCTTGTTATTTAGCTATTTTTCTACTTAGCTTAGACTAATTATGATCCTTGAAAATTGCCTAGCATACGAAAAATATTTGTTGTAAATAATTCAACGCGTGTAATACGCTTAGTCGAGGTAAACATGACCAGTAATTTCTTTTTAAACTTTTATATGTTCATTTGATATTGGCCTATATGTTTTTTCCTTTCAATCTTACTATAACAATTCGTGATCAATAATAATAATAATGTCTTTATTTGTAATTGTAAAAATACATACAATACAGCTGAATATAAATATGAAATATTAAAAAGCTAATCTATAATTTGAAAAAAAAACTATAATTAATAAAACTGTTTTTAAAGCGCTCTGTATTTACACGTGGCAATAAGCTACTATTATTTCTAAGGTTCATTGAAGTCTTCTTCGTCTTACGTAAAAGAGGGAACAATAGATGACTAAGGTTTAATTTGATTTTGTTGTATATATTATGATCATACTGTTCTAACAATTTGACTTGTTGGTTTAAAATTTAATTTGATGTGCATAGCTTCCTTAAGCTTAACCTGATATTCTGAATTAGCGCTGTCAAGAATTCAGAATTCAGAATATCAGGTTAAGCTCAAGGAAGCTATGCACATCAAATGGCAGAGTCTTATTTTAAACCAACAAATCACGCATGCCAAACTTTCTTTGACTTTATAATTAATATTTATCTTCAATTATCGTACATATGCACGTGCTCTTACTGGTATTTAAACTTTGAGAACTGTTGTATTACCACACTGATGATGGCGTAAGTCACGCCAAAACATGTCTGGAAATGAATTGAAAAGTATCTACCATGTCGTTCTTTTGCTAAAATTATTAGTATCGCTGCTAATAAATCGACCGTTAATCTTAGATTCTGGTTTTTGCTGCCAAACCAAAATCACACAGGTTCATCTTTGTGCATCGTATAAGCTAGCTTTCTCAAAAATCTGTTCTTACACTGCCTGAACTGTGATTTTAGGCGGTCATCGAAAATGGGCAACACGACCATGAATTTCACGTTCCATCGTGTTTACCATGCGAAACCCCCAATCAAATCGGCAGAATTTTAGCATAGAGCCTAATATCCTTGGATGATTCAGGAACTTTGTAGTTGCAAAATTTCACTCTCTTTTTTGCATTGGTCTTGATTTTAGCATCAGCAAATGAAGCTCTTTGATGTATTAGGTTATGGCAAGCTGAAGTTGAATTATGGTGTGGATATTTGTGTGGTTTTATAGCTTTAGTAATGTTTACCTATGCTTCCTTTCGGGTCAGTCGCGTAGGCTTTTGCCGACAACGTTTATTGAAATAGGTGTATAAAAATGGCCCGTTGCTAGGGAACTTTGAAAATTCTATAAAATGCCACCAAATTGTCATACCGCATTTATATTTTGTAGTTTGTCTTACCTGAGGGAACTTTCGCATTTTATGACGCCATTGCATGACGTCATCATGTGACGTCATAGATACAGTAAAAAGCTATTTTTTCAGCACTGTATATTTGAGAATTTAAAATGTATTATTTTAATCTTGAGACCAAGGTGCATAGAATCGTTCTAAGAATGGTTTCCAAATAAGCCTTTTAGGATTTTTTGAACGTCAAAAATGAGCGACTTATGCCAATAGCTGTCGTATTTTTTGATTTTTAATTCGCAAATCCCATGCTCGGCTTTGAAGAAAAGGCTGTAAAGAATATAAATGTTGAAAAAACACTTCGTTCTGATGAAATCCGCCAAAGATTATAGCTTTTTAAAGAAACCGGAAGTAAAGTGTCCCACGCATGCGCAATAAGAACGAAAATGAGTCCTTTTGTCAGGTGTGCGTCGCTCTACCGGAATTCAAATGATCCCCGCCAAAAACGCGCACGCGTTTGCATATCCAATTTTGCCGGCCAAAAGAAGACCCTATATATTTTGCATAGCAACCGTTGCACAGCAACGATATATGTCAGTACACCCTTAAACTACACAACTGCAAGCTGCATGTGGAGGAAGCGAAATATATTAAAATGACACAAATATACAACGATGTAACAAAATTTTATCGTGTGAATTTAAAAAAGTGGCTAGGGTCACATGACCATAGCCGATTAGACTCCAACAGAGGTGTATTATTGTATTTCTCCCTACGATTGGCCCAGTATGCGAGCTTCGGATAAAGCAGCCAGACCTTTTGCTATCATCAGCCTTAAAGTATTGGCGCAAATGAAAACATAAAGACTAAATATTAATAACAGAGAACAACCTGTTGCAAGTCTATGCTGTTCATTTATAATAAGCTTTCTTCAAGCCTCTTTGCAAACCAAATCCCTTTGAAAACTTTCAACGGTAGCTTGTACTTTGGTACTTTAGCTTGTACTTACAAGAGATAATACATTTCGAATACTCGATAACAGCTTCAACGTAGACGTGAAGAGATATAAACAAACCATGAGCTTTCATATCGATGACAGCTATATGATCAGCTATCCCATACCTCGTGATTTGGAAGTCCGGCTGAACCAATCCTATGACGCCATGTTATACTAAAGTCGGAGCCAATCATATCATGACAGTTTTTCAATTATGCATTTTCCTACACATGAAAAAACCTGACTAAACCCAACATAAGTTTTAAGTCGAATTAGCGTAGGTAGATGGCCTCTAAACTGGTTTTCATGCTTCATTTTGTAAGCTGCTGTTTCGCAGCCAAGATTTCTATCATGCCTCAATTTGGGCATAGTCACTACATGATGTTTGCCAAGTTAGCAGAAGAGCTCACGCATCGTGGACATCAAGTAAGCAGTTATTACTTACAAATTATTATTTTATACTAAATACATACATGAACAACATCATGAAAACGGCGCTGGAAATTCATAAAGAAGTATCTTGGCATTAAGCATATATTCATTGTACTGGCCTATATTTAATTATAGACTATAAACTATAAACTATAAACTATAAATATAAACTATTTCAAGTTTTTCTACTGGCATGGCATGCATATCTATGTTTCCACAAAAGGGACAAACGTTCAAACCCTGTGATAATGTTTGGTTGAACCATTGGTCAAAACGTTCAAACCTTGTGAAGATGCAGTAACAAATTTAATGGATATGCATTGTAAATTACAATAGATAAACAAATAATCGGGGATGGAAGCAGAATAATGAATAACGGTTTGAGAATCTGAAACCCAAGGAATGATGAATAATGAGAACAATATAATGACGACGATAAAAAAAGAATAAGGAATAACAGAAAAATAGAAAAAGAATAAGGAATAATGGGAAACAGTTAAATGATGCATTCTTGAGATAACGTATTTGGGAATATAATGAATAATGGTAGTCCAATTATTCTGCTTCCACCCCCGAAAATAAATAGGATTACGAATAAATGATGCACACCAAAAGGCAGGTACAACGAGACTCTTAGTCCCATGCTAATTCATATAGCTAATTTGCATTGAATTTTGTGAGGTCGGCACATGTGAGAACTTTGCAGTTAAGGGAGACATTTACTGCTGATAAAAATCTCAGTAGACAAAGGTTTGGTAAAGCGCTTTTCAACCCGTCTCGCCTCTTCTTATTCCGCAAACGTTCTCCCATGACACAACATAGCACTGTTCCTGAGATTTTTATAACTAGATATGACCGTCCTCAGCCTAGTTCCCAGGCTATCCCGTCTCTTGTTTCAAAACGTGACGTCACAAAGTGACTCCAACGGGAATGCCAAAGTTCAAGATGGCGGACGTAGACTAGGCTCAAAACTGAAAAATTCGATCGCTAAAAAGTGCAGAAGGCAATTTAGGGTAGAAGCTGGTAACATGACTATTCTAAACTAATTTTTCATGCTGAATCCGAGTATGACATGTACAGTTACCAAGACGTATTCTGTAATCTTATATGTGTAAATGACGTATTTTCTGAATTGCTAAAGTGATTTCATGCTGAGCTTTTATCATGTAATTCAAAAAGTTCCTAAACTTAAAAACAATGACCACAGCTGGAAAGAGCACTGACTCCGTGAGGTCGGCACATGTGAGATGCGACGTTTGAACTAGGCCTAAATTTCATAGCAACACGACCCAATTTATAGCACCTTTCTAAATGTTTGTACATCTGAACCTTTTTTACATTTTTTTCGAATAGGTTTCGATTTTAGTTGGAGAAGATGCTCCATACGCAATTGGAAATCCCGGCGTTAAGGTTTTTCACGTTCCACTAGAAGAACGAGAGGCAAATCAACGACTGGTCAAAAGACAGTTGCTACGAGATGGTATCACTTTTACGGGAATACTACACGAAAGAATGCAAATTCAAAAACAATATTGTGACTTGTTCTTTAGTAGTCCAAAGATGATCAATGAAGTACGCAATGCAGACATCATCATTGGTGAAGCCTTCTACCCATGCTCAAGCCTTGTAGCGGACAAATTCGATCTCCCACACGTTGTAATCAAATTAGGTCCAATAAGTAAAGGGTTGCTGAGAATGTTTTGGCAGGAAAACGAACTTTCTAGCATTCATGAGACGTTTTCTGGTCTTCCTCCAGATATGTCATTGCTGGACAGAGTAAAAAAATTGGGATACTTACTAGTGACAAATGTTGTCTTCTTAGAATTCATACAGATCCCCGTGTTTAAGGAGTTGAAAGAGAAACATAACATTAAACCAATGAAGAGCATAAAGGAAACCATGGCAACGGCAGACTTGATACTCCTGCAGGCAGATTTTGTTTTAGACTACCCGCGGTCTTTACCACCGCGTAAGTTTAAACATAGCTTTCGCTGTGCTGTTGCTTAGCTATAGGATTACACTAAGGGCGTAGTTTGTTTTGCATCACTCTATGTTACTGCTGTGTTGTGTATTGTGGTTTCTCGAAGCCATCATAAAATTGCTAAATATCATCCTTTCTTCCTTATCCATTTTTCTCCCTTCTCTCATTCCTTTTCTCCATGCCTCATCTATCCACTCAACTCTCAAGGTCTCTCACTCAAACCCTCCGTTCTTTCCCTCCCTCCCTCCCTCCCTCCTTTCATCCTCCCTTCCTTTCTTCCTAACTACTTTCCTTCCTTTCTTCCTAACTACTTTCTTTCCTTCCTTTTTGCCTTTCTTCCTTCTTTTCTTCCTTCCTTCTTTCTTCCCTTCCTTAGCCCTTCCTTCATCCATCCCTCCCTCTCTTTCTTCAACTTTGATTATTAACAATGACCATGCATCCGTAGTGAAGGCAATAACTCCCACTTACTTGTACTTCGTCTTTAACTCCTATCTGCTCTAACACCGGCGCGAGCGGTTAAGGCATTAGCTAACCATATCCAAATCCAAATCTCTTTTAAGGGAATGTCTGTTGAGTTTATCTGCGGTGACGTTGGTGTTTTTCAAGACAAGTGTGAATGTATATATTCCACTTAAACTAGTAATACTAAAGAAGCTATTCTTTCACACGCTGTTTAGACTTTCGAGAGGTGGGCTTCTTCTTGCCTTCTCCAGCTAAACCTCTGCCTGCTGATTTGGAAGAATTCATGCAAAGCTCTTGTGATGATGGTGTTGTTCTAGTGTCTTTTGGAACGCTCGTTCATGACCTAAAAGATGAAGTCATTAAAGTCATGATGAACGCTTTTGCAAAACTACCACAAAAATTTCTTTGGAAATATGAGCACGGTAAGTAAAGGCAACATGTACTGCACAGCTCTCATCATAGTAGAACACTACCATCATGCCTACGTACCAGGCGCCACAACACAACCACCTGTACCAGCTGCGCCACTAACCACAACGACCACGACCATTAGCAAAGAGCTGCAATCTTGATCGCCACCACGTGTACTAGCTAGCGGTACACCGCCACTATCATCACCACCACTAGTGATATAAACACTACCATCATCATGATTACTGCCACCATGTACCAGCTGCCACAAAACTACCACCACCACTGTACCAACTGCTCCACTATCTTTGCATTCTCGTATGTAGAGGAGGGAAATTACGGAAACCTTTTCCAATCAGTTTATCTACAAACACAAACACAAGACTTGCGTTGACATGCCTCCTTTCTTTATAGACCTGTTCAAAGACAAGCTGCCATCAAATATTAAAGTCGTGAAATGGCTTCCACAGAACGATATTCTTGGTCATCCCAAAACCAAACTGTTTATAACTCATGCAGGTGTCAATGGAATGGCCGAGGCAGCCTATCATGGAGTACCAATGGTTTGTTCGCCCTTCTTTGCTGATCAGTTTCAGAACTGTGAACGAATCAAAGAATTTGGTCTTGGTGATATTGTGTCGGTTAGAGATACAACTACTGAACGTTTAGTTGGAATTTTGAAGAAGGTTTTAAATGACAAAAGGTTAGATTATGCACGAAGTACAACTTCCAGTTATATTCTATTTACAAAAATCTAATATTTCATCTTGTACTGGTTGGTTAAAACGTCTCTCGACATGATAAAATTGCTAATTTTTTCTCTTATATATAATTTCTGGTCCAAAAGCCCGCCCACTCTCCCTTCCTCCCTTCCTCCCTCCCTCCCTCTCTCCCTCCCTCCCTCCTTCCCTCCCTCCCTCTCTCCCTCCCTCCCTCCCTTATTTTCTGGTAACAAGGTCTTTGTGGCCTCGTTCTCATGCACTAGGCCGCCATTTTTGAAAGTCGTCTATAATCCATTGAATTAAAATCATGCATTTATTGGGACCATCTTTTGTAGTCTAGTAGATAGCTTAGCGAGATCATTCAAGCTGGATACAAGCACCAAATTTTGCACACCAACCCGCATGGGCATAGGAATTGAGAACATTTCATGCTCAAAAAAATTCTGGCGTTCACGTGTCCCTAATGACGTCATAATTAAAATTGCCATTTTTATTTGAAATCGTCATAAATATATTTGTCAATATATTTTGTTTGAGGCAAAAAAAGAATTATTTTTTACTTTATTAATATCACAATAAATGTGTCTATCTTTTGAATTTCAATTTGCAATGTCTTACAGCGAAACCTGCATATATCCTGAAGACAATGATCAGTGGAAACAAGAAAGGGGAGAAACAGTGGGGGACAAACGAACATTCTCAGTTGACATTTTAACAGCCTAGGATCCCCACCCAAGATACCATAATACTAAGAGAGCAAGACTCAGTATTGATGTCTGTGCGATGTTCGCGGCGATTAATTAAGGCTATTTTTAGTAATTTCGCCATCGGGCGCACAAAGCTCTCAAACAATTGAATTTGATTTATTTCTTTTGCGCGTCAAAAATCAAATTGTTTGAGAGCCTTGCGCGCGCGATGGTAAAATTACTAAAAATAGCCTTAATCGCCGCGAACACCGCACAGACATCAATACCGAGCTTCTCTCTCTTAGTATTATGGTCTCTTGCCGCGCCTTTATTAATGACAAAAATGCTATTTTTCTCGTGGCAATTTTCATAGCGTTTTTTATTTCTCTACATGTACTGTCAATCAGCAGCTAGAGCTCCTCTGGTCAATCAGAAAAACCAAACATGATTTGTCTAGTATTTCTTTATGTGTGCTAAGGATGGTCAAGTTGTTGAATCTTGCTTGTGAATTCAAGTTTCTTGAGCGGTACTGGCATTCTGGCCCTCTTGATTTGCAAGGAGCAAGTGTGAACAATAAGGGAGCGCACGAAACACTTGAATGTTACGTGCCTGTGAAACTATTAATAATAAAATCATCCAAATTAAAAAAGAGCTAACGTAGTAAAAACGTTATAAAATTTCCTTATAGCCCTTCTTACGTACTTTTATCGGAATTTGAAGGTACTACAGCAGAAAACGATAAAATTCCGATAAAAGTCCATAATCAAGAGAAGATGAGGTAAAAGAAGGAACCCCGTGACCCATCATATGCCCCGTTTGATGCTATTTTTAAAACCATGACTGCGCGGATGTGAACATGTAGTCGGAGGATCGATTTGTTGTTGTTGGTTTTTTTTGGTACTCCATTTGCCCTTTTTCTCCAGTTTAAACTCTTTTTTGTCAATAAACGTTATACACTTTAATTTTTTTCCGCCATTGTGATTTTGAGGCAGTGCAAAAGCTCGCGCGCTCTCGACCAATCAGATTCAATCTAAAAAAAACATTTAACGGGGCATATGATTGTCCAAAGACCTAATACGCGCGATTCCTTCTCTTATCTCATTTTCTCTTGTTATAATTCGTTCATCAATTCATATGTGAATTGAGTTTGTTGGATGTGTTCTTCTTTACCATGCTACGAAGGTTTTTCTCCGGGTTCTCCGCTTTTTTTCTCCGGCCCTCAGCAAAAAATCAACATGTGAGTTGAGCGATGTATGCCAAATATTTAATGTAGAGGTAGTGAGTGTGGGTAATAACTCTGTGAATGTGCTCTAGAATTTATTTATTTATTCATTCATTCATTCATTCATTCATTCATTCATTCATTCATTCATTCATTCATTCATTCATTCATTCATTTATTTATTTATTTATTTATTTATTTATTTATTTATTTGTTTGTTTGTTTGTTTGTTTGTTTGTTTGTTTGTTTGTTTGTTTATTTATTTATTTATTGGTTGGTTGGTTGGTTGGTTGGTTGGTTGGTTGGTTGGTTGGTTGGTTGGTTGGTTGGTTGGTTGGTTTATTTATTTATAAGATTTTTTACCCGCGCTTGTGCGCGCTAAATCATGATAAAGTCTGAGAAACTCCGGAAAGATCCATGTTTGCCGATAAAGCCGAATGTTTTACGAATACTAATACTGACGTAAGGAGTTTTGACACAAGAAACCCGTCAAAAACACAACAGAGAAGTTTGGTCGGTGGACGGGTTGACACTGCAAACTCCAAGTCTAGCGAAATCTGCTTCTGATAAAACGCCGCCATCGACCGACTGATTGGGTGCCGCATTTGAAAGCAAACTTTTGAACAATCGCCGCTCTCAAATAAGCGCCACACATATTCACACAATACAACACATATTCGAAGAACTATCCGACTATCATCTGGAATAAGGAAGACAACAAGCTCAGTATAGCTCAACGTTGACATTTTGTGAAAAATATGGGATTTGAACGTTTGGAACACGTTTATTTGATGTTAATTTCCTTGCTTAAATAAATCATTTCAAAATGTTGTGATTTTTACTAAACGCCGACCTCGAATTAATTATGCCGACACCGAATAAGCGCAGCATCAGAAGTCTCAAAAATGTAATAAGCGCCGCGGCGCTTAAACGAGTAAATACGGTAATGAAGGAATGAGTTAATGAAATGTTGATTGTAAAAACAAGTATTCGAAATAAAGCAAAAGGATAGAGAAGCGAAGGGAGTAAGAAGTAAAGTTAGTTAAACGGAAACGACAAAAATTGAGGCAAAAATAGGAAGCAAAGAAAGAAAGAAAGAAAAAAAGAATTAAGAAAGAAAAGAAAGAAAGAAAGGAAAAGAAAAAAAGTACCAATGACATTGTAGGTTGCGGGAATCGAACCCGGTCCATTAGATCCAAAATCACTGGACTAACAAGTTATGCCACCAAATCACATCATTTGCACAACAATAGACATTCCATTCACACGATACACTAGGTTATTTTGTTCTACAAATCCCTCAGTAGACCAGTTAGTCTAGTGGTAAGGTGCAGTCATTTACGGCCTAGGATCCGACTGTTTCCTCCCTCTTTGACTACGAAGCTTTCTGTGTTCTACCGATAGCGCGGAAGGGGTCGAAATCTCCATCCTATACGTAACATGCGATGATTCAGCGACTTGTCTGGATGCATGGTCGATTTTTTAGCTTTTGCATTATTAGCATACTAATTTCCATTTGGTAGTGGGTTCGAGCCCCCGAGCGGCCCCTCCAATTTTTTTTCCGTTTGAAATGTTTCTTTTAATCCATTTTTATTCTTTCGTTCCCCTTCTCTTTTTTCAGTTTGTTTGATTTTCATATTTTCTTGGGCTTCAAAACGTTTATTACGGTTATCACGAAAAGTGGTTTCTATTTCAAAATGTATTCACGCGCTAGACATTGATTATAAATCTGAGTTTATAAAAAAAAGAAATGTACGAGTCTCGCTTTCTTTTTTTGCTTGTATCTTTTCTCGCATTTATTTGATTCTATCGTCCCATTTTTTCAGGAACTAGTTTGAGCATTTTGCGCAAGGTTTATCGGGTCAAGAAAATTCGTCATTTTCGACCATTTTTGATCATTATGCATGGGCTACAGTCCACTGAAAATAGGCATTTTGGGCCATTATATTTTTGATCATTTTGCAATGGCTATATTCCATGCACTGAAAATCGCGTCATCTAAATGGCCCAAAATCGACAAAAAGCAAAGGCTATAGCCCATGCAAATGGTAAAAAATGACTCACAATTGACAACAAGCAAAGGCTATAGCCCGTGCAAAATGCCCAAAAATGGCCCAAAATCGACAAAATGCAAAGGCTATAGCCCATGCAAAAAATCAAAAATGGCCCAAAATCCACAAGAGCAAAGGCTATAGCTCATTCAAAATGCGCAAAAATGGCCCAAAATCGACAAAATGCAAAGGCTATAGCCCTTGCAAATACGCAAATACGCAAAAATGACCCAAAACCGACAAAATGCAAAGGCTATAACCCAAGCAAAATAGACAAAAATCGCGCAAAATCGACAAAAAGCAAAGGATATAGCCCATGCAAAATGCGCAAAAATGGCCAAAAAAATCGACAAAAAGGAAACGCTATAGCCCATGCAAAGTGGACGAAAATGGCCCAAAAGCGACAAAAAGCAAAGGCTATAGCCCATGCAAAATGGACAAAAATGGCCCAATATTGACAAAAAGCAAAGGCTATAGCCAATGCAAAATGGTCAAAAAGGCCCAAAATCGACAAAAAGCAAAGGCTGTTACCCATGCAAAATGGTCAAAAATGGCCCAAAATCCACAAAAGCTATAGCCCATGCAAAATACGCCAAAAACGACAAAAATCGACATAAAGCAAAGGCTATAGCCCATGCAAAATGGTCAAAAATGACCCAAAATCGATAAAAAGCAAAGGCCATGCAAAATACGCCAAAAACGACAAAACTCGTGAAAAAGAAAAGGTTATAGCCTACGCAAAATGCGCAAAAATTGCCCAAAATCGACAAAATGCAAAGGCTATTACCCATGCAAAATGGTCAAAGATGGCCCAAAATCGACAAGAAGCAAAGGCTATATATATAGCCATGAAAAATGAACAAAAATTGTCTAAAATCGACAAATTGCAAAGGCTATAGCCCATGCAAAATGGACAAAAATGGCCCAAAATCGGAAAAAAGCAAAGGCTATAGCCCATGCAAAATGTGCAAAAATCGAGAAATATCTACAAAAAATAAAGGCTATAGCCCATGCAAAATGCTCAAAAATTGCCCAAAATCGATAAAAAGCAAGATTAGATTAGATTAGATTAGGTTATGCCCATATACAACTTTCATTTATATTCTATTGACAAAAATCTAATCTAATTCATCATGTATTGGTTGATAAAAACGTCTCTTGATATGATAAAATTGCTAATTCTTTCTTTAACATATAATTTTTGGTCCAAAAGCCCACCCACTTTCCCTTCCTCCCTCCCCCTCCTTCCTTCCTTCCTTCCCTCTCTCCCTTCTCCCTTCCTTCCTTACCCGTTTTCCCTCCCTTCCTTCCTCGAGCTCCTTCCATCCCTCCCCTTTTCCTTCCTTCCTTTCTTTCGTCCTTCCTTTCTTCCTTTCTCCCTTCCCTTCTTTCCCTCCCTCCCTTCCTCCGGCCCTCCTTCCTTCCTTGAACTCTTGTTCTAGCATTCATTTTAACGTTTTGTTCAATTAATGCAATCAGGTACAAAGAAAAAACTGCCCACATTTCCAAAGTCATGAAGAATCGTAAACGTAGACCAACAGAAGAAGCCGCTGACCTCATTGAATATTTGCAGATCGTGGGCGACATGTCTCACCTGAAACCTAAAGGGCTTGAACTACCATTCTATAAACTCTACATGTTAGATGTCTTGCTGTTGATAGGGATACCTTTGGCTATTGTCTTAGTGATATTTGTATGGCTTGTCAAACTTGTTGTTAGGATGTGTTTTAGGGTGTCCAAAAAGACAAAGACATCTTAGGGATTTGGGAAAGCAAAAGAAAACAAACGAAAACAAATTTTAATTTAATTTTAAAAACAGCTAAAATTACTCAAATAAAATACTGAATCTTTGATTGAACAACTTTGAACAGTTTGCATGGGTGGTGTAGCATCTCTCGTAAGATCTAAGCTTATTGGATTGATACTCTCACTCTAAAACAATAGAACGAGTAGACAATGAAATGTATTGTTTTGTTGCTCCAATCACAACAAATCTTCCAAATTGCTGCTACATGCAGTACTGCACAGTTTGCGTAAAACAACCAACGTTACATAATCAGTCACCTCTACACAATCTATAAACCCACACCAAAATAACACAATTCGTGGGTCAAATAATGCCTTAGATTTTGCCAGTTGTAGTTTATTTTAGGATATTTGCATCGGTTATATAAAAGACACCTTTAATTTTGTGGTCAATGTTGGTTCACTTTCAAGTATTTGCATGAACTAAAGCACACCGGCGCATTGTGCTCAATTTTGGCATTTTTTAAAACGGGCTATCTCCAAAGAAAATCGTTGTTTTGGGACATGTTTGAGCATTTTGCATGGGCTATAGACGACTTTCAGAAATGGTAGGCTCATTGTTTACGAGAACGAGGCCAGAAAGGCCTCCAAAATCATCATGGCATCAAATGAGTCTAAGTATATCCTGTAAAATGCACAGAAAATAAGTATTTCAAAAGGAAGAGCAACACATCGTCTGTGATAGCAATAGAAGTGTCGCCACGCTTATTTTCTGGTAACAAGGTCTTTGTGGCCTCGTTCTCATGCACAAGGCCGCCATTTTTGAAAGTCGTCTATAAGCCATTGAAAATCATGCATTTATTGGGATCATCTTTTGTAGTCTAGTAGATAGCTTAGCATCAAGATCGTTCAAGCTGGACACAACCACCAAATTTTGCGCACCAACCCGCATGGGCATAGGAATTGAGAACATTTCATGCTCCAAAAACTTCTGGCGATCACGTGACCCTAATGACGTCATAATTAAAATTGCCATTTTTATTTCAAATCGTTATTAATATATTTTTCAATATATTTTTTTGAAGCAAAAAAAAAGGAATTAATTTTCACTTTATTAATAACATCACAATAAATGTGTCTATCTTTTGAATTTCAATTTGCAATGTCTTACAGCGAAACCTGCATATATCCTGAAGACAATGATCAGTTGAAACAAGAAAGGGAAGAAACAGTGGGACAAACTACCATTCTCAGTATACATTTTAACAGCCTAGGATCCGCGCCCAAAAGACCATAATACTAAGAGACCGAAACTCAGTATTGATGTCTGTGCGATGTTCGCGGCGATTAATTAAGGCTATTTTTAGTAATTTCGCCATCGCGCGCGCAAAGCTCTCAAACAATATATAGAATTTGATTTATTTCTATTGCGCGTCAAAAATCAAATTGTTTGAGATTCTTGCGCGCGCGATAGTAAAATTACTAAAAATAGCCTTAATCGCCGCAAACATCGAACAAGCATCAATACCGAGCTTCTCTCTCTTAGTATTAAGGTCTCTTGCCGCGCCTTTATTAATGACAAAAATGCTATTTTTCTCGTGGCAATTTTCATAGCGTTTTTTTTTTCTCTACATGTACTGTCAATCAGAGAAACCAAACATGATTTGTCTAGTATTTTTTTATGTGTGCTAAGGATGGTCAAGTTGTTGAATCTTCCTTGTGAATTCATGTTTCTTGAGCGGTACTGGCATTCCGGCCAGTTTTACGAATACTAATACTGACGTAAGGAGTTTTGACACAAGAAACCCGTCAATTTTAAACACAACAGAGAAGTTTGGTCGGTGGACGGGTTGACACTGCAAACTCCAAGTCTAGCGAAATCTGCTTCTGATAAAACGCCGCCATCGACTGATTTGGTGCCGCATTTGAAAGCAAAATTTTGAACAATCGCCGCTCTCAAATAAGCGCCACAAATTTTCACACAATACAACACATATTCGAAGAACTATCCGACTATCATCTGGAATAAGCAAGATAACAAGCTCAGTATAGCTCAACGTTGACATTTTGTGAAAAATATGGGATTTGAACGTTTGGAACCCGTTTATTTTGATGTTAATTTCCTATGCTTAAATAAATCATTTCAAAATGTTGTGATTTTTACTAAACGCCGCCCTCGAATTAATGCCGACTCCGAATAAGTGCCTCATCAGAAGCCTCAAAAATGTAATAAGCGCCGCGGAGCTTAAACGAGTAAATACGGAAATGAAGGAATAAGTTAGTGAAATGTTGATTGTAAAAACAAGTATTCGAAATAAAGCAAAAGGATAGAGAAGCGAAGAAAGTAAAATGAAAAGTTAGCTAAGCGGAAACGAGAAAAATTGAGGCAAAGATAGGAAGCAAAGAAAGAAAGAAAGAAAAAAAGAATTAAGAAAGAAAAGAAAGAAAGAAAGGAAAAGAAAAAAGTACCAATGACATTGTAGGTTGCGGGAATCGAACCCGGTCCATTAGATCCAAAATCACTGGACTAACAAGTTATGCCACCAAATCACATCATTTGCACAACAATAGACATTCCATTCACACGATACACTAGGTTATTTTGTCCTACAAATCCCTCAGTAGACCAGTTAGTCTAGTGGTAAGGTGCAGTCATTTACGGCCTAGGATCCGACTGTTTCCTCCCTCTTTGACTACGAAGCTTTCTGCGTTCTACCGATAGCGCGGAAGGGGTCGAAATCTCCATCCTATACGTAACATGCGATGATTCAGCGACTTGTCTGGATGCATGGTCGATTTTTGAGCTTTTGCATAAAATTAGCACACTAATTTCCATTTGGTAGTGGGTTCGAGCCCCCGAGCGGCTCCCCCAATTTTTTTTTTTTTTTTTTTTTTTTTCCGTTTCGTTTGAAATGTTTCTTTGAATCGATTTTTATTCTTTCGTTCTTCATTTTTTTAGTTTGTTTGATTTTAATATTTTCTTGGGCTTCAAAACGTTCATTAGTTATCACAAAAAATGGATTCTATTTCAAAATGAGTTCACGCGCTAGAAATTGAATTATAGATCTGAGTTTATAAAAAAAGAAATGTCTGAGACGTCTCGCTTTCTTTTTTTACTTGTATCTTTTCTCGCATTTGTTTCTATCGTCCCATTTTTTCAGGATCTAGTTTGAGCATTTTGCATGGTTTATCGGTTCAAGAAAATTCGTCATTTTAGACCATTTTTGATCATTATGCATGGGCTACGGTCACTGAAAAAAGGCATTTTGGGCCATTATCTTTTTGATCATTTTCCATGGGCTATATTCCATGCACTGAAGATCGCATCATTTAAATGGCCCAACATCGACAAGAAGCAAATGCTATTACCCATGCAAAATGGTCAAAAATCGACAAAAATCGACAAGAAGCAAAGCCTATAGCCCATGCAAATGCTCAAAAATGACTCACAATTGACAACAAGCAAAGGCTATAGCCCATGCAAATGGTCCAAAAATGGACCAAAATTGACAAAAAGCAAAGGCTATAGCACATGCAAAATGCGCAAAAATTGCCCACAATCGACAAAATGCAAAGGCTATAGCCCATGCAAAATAGTCAAAAATGGCCAAATATCCACAAAATCCAAAAACTATAACCCCTGCAAAATGGACAAAAATGACCCAAAATCGAGAAAAAGCAAAAACTATAGCAAATGCAAAATCGTCAATAATGGACAAACAGCAAAGGCTATAGCCCATGCAAAATACGCCAAAAACGACAAAAATCGACAAAAAGCAAAGGCTATAGCGCTAGCCAATGCAAAATGCGCAAAAAAGGCCCAAAATCGTCAAAAAGCAAACGCTATAGCCCATGCAAAATTGTCAAAAATGACCCAAAATCGATAAAAAGCAAAGGCTATACCCCATGCAAAATGCACCAAAAACGACAAAAATCGAAAAAAAGAAAAGGTTATAGCCCATACAAAATGCTCAAAAATGACTCAAAATTGACAACAAGCATATAGGCTATAGCCCATGCACATGGTCAAAAATGGCCCAAAATCGACAAAAAGCAAAGGCTATAGCCCATGCAAAATGGTCAAAAATGGCTCAAAATCGATAAAATGCAAAGGTTATAGCCCATGCAAAATGGTCAAAAATAGCCCAAAATCGACCAAAAGCAAAGGCTAAAGCCTATGCAAAATGGTCAAAAATGGCCAAAAATCGATAAAATGCAAAGGTTATAGCCTATGCAAAATGCGCAAAAATGGCCCAAAATCGACAAAAAGCAAAGGCTATAGCCCATGCAAAATGCGCAAAAATGGCTCAAAATCGATAAAATGCAAAGGTTATAGCCCATGCAAAATGGTCAAAAATAGCCCAAAATCGACCAAAAGCAAAGGCTAAAGCCTATGCAAAATGGTCAAAAATGGCCAAAAATCGATAAAATGCAAAGGTTATAGCCCATGCAAAATGCGCAAAAATGTCCCCAAATCGTCAAAATCAAAGGCTATAGCCCATGCAAAATGGTCAAAAATGGCCCAAAATCGAAAAAATGCAAAGGTTATAGCCGGCCCATGCAAAATGCGTAAAAATGGCCCAAAATCGACAAAAAGCAAAGGCTATAGCCCATGCAAAATGCACAAAAATGGCCCAAAATTGACAGAAAGCAAAGGCTATAGCCCATGCAAAATGGTCAAAAATGACCCAAATTCGATAAAATGCCAAGGCTAAAGCCCATGCAAAATGGTCAAAAAGGCCCAAAATCGAAAAAATGCAAAGGTTATAGCCCATGCAAAATGCGCAAAAATGTCCCAAAATCGTCAAAAGGCAAAGTCTATAGCCCATGAAAAATGGTCAGAAATGGCCCAAAATCGACAAATTGCAAAGGCTATAACCCATGGCCATGGAAAATGGTCAAAATGGCCCACAATCGACCAAAACCGAAGGCTATAGCCCATGCAAAATGGTCAAAAATGGCCCAAAATCGATAAAATGCCAAGGCTATAGCCATTGCAAGTAGCACAAAAATGGCCCAAAATCGACAAAAAGCAAAGGCTATAGCCCATGCAAAATGCGCAAAAATTGCCCACAATCGACAAAATGCAAAGGCTATAGCCCATGCAAAATAGTCAAAAATGGCCAAATATCCACAAAATCCAAAAACTATAACCCCTGCAAAATGGACAAAAATGACCCAAAATCGAGAAAAAGCAAAAACTATAGCAAATGCAAAATCGTCAATAATGGACAAACAGCAAAGGCTATAGCCCATGCAAAATACGCCAAAAACGACAAAAATCGACAAAAAGCAAAGGCTATAGCGCTAGCCAATGCAAAATGCGCAAAAAAGGCCCAAAATCGTCAAAAAGCAAACGCTATAGCCCATGCAAAATTGTCAAAAATGACCCAAAATCGATAAAAAGCAAAGGCTATACCCCATGCAAAATGCACCAAAAACGACAAAAATCGAAAAAAAGAAAAGGTTATAGCCCATACAAAATGCTCAAAAATGGCCCAAAATTGACAACAAGCATATAGGCTATAGCCCATGCACATGGTCAAAAATGGCCCAAAATCGACAAAAAGCAAAGGCTATAGCCCATGCAAAATGGTCAAAAATTGCCCACAGTCGACAAAATGCAAAGGCTATAGCCCATGCAAAATAGTCAAAAATGGCCTATATCGACAAAATCCAAAGACAATAGCCAATGCAAAATGGTCAAAAATGGACAAAAAGTAAAGGCTATAGCCAATGTAAAATGCGTAAAAGGCCCAAATTCGATTAAAAGCAAAGGCTATAGCCTATGCAAAATGCGCAAAAATTGCCCACAGTCGACAAAATGCAAATGCTATAGCCCATGCAAAATAGTCAAAAATGGCCTATATCGACAAAATCCAAAGACAATAGCCAATGCAAAATGGTCAAAAATGGACAAAAAGTAAAGGCTATAGCCAATGTAAAATGCGTAAAAAGGCTCAAAATCGATTAAAAGCAATGGCTATAGCCCATGCAAAATAGTCAAAAATGACCTAAAATCGACAAAAAGCAAAGGCTATAGCCCATGCAAAATGCACAAAAATGGCCCAAAATCGACAAAAAGCAAAGGCTATAGCCCATGCAAAATGCACAAACATGGCCCAAAATCGACAGAAAGCAAAGGCTATAGCCCATGCAAAATGGTCAAAAATGACCCAAATTCGATAAAATGCCAAGGCTAAAGCCCATGCAAAATGGTCAAAAAGGCCCAAAATCGAAAAAATGCAAAGGTTATAGCCCATGCAAAATGCGCAAAAATGTCCCAAAATCGTCAAAAAGCAAAGTCTATAGCCCATGAAAAATGGTCAGAAATGGCCCAAAATCGACAAATTGCAAAGGCTATAACCCATGGCCATGGAAAATGGTCATAAATGGCCCACAATCGACCAAACCCGAAGGCCATAGCCCATGCAAAATGGTCAAAAATGGCCCAAAATCGATAAAATGCCAAGGCTATAGCCATTGCAAGTAGCACAAAAATGGCCCAAAATCGACAAAAAGCAAAGGCTATAGCCCATGCAAAATGGTCAAAAATGGCCCAAAATCGATAAAATGCAAAGGTTATAGCCCATGCAAAATGGTCAAAAATAGCCCAAAATCGACCAAAAGCAAAGGCTAAAGCCTATGCAAAATGGTCAAAAATGGCCAAAAATCGATAAAATGCAAAGGTTATAGCCTATGCAAAATGCGCAAAAATGGCCCAAAATCGACAAAAAGCAAAGGCTATAGCCCATGCAAAATGCGCAAAAATGGCTCAAAATCGATAAAATGCAAAGGTTATAGCCCATGCAAAATGGTCAAAAATAGCCCAAAATCGACCAAAAGCAAAGGCTAAAGCCTATGCAAAATGGTCAAAAATGGCCAAAAATCGATAAAATGCAAAGGTTATAGCCCATGCAAAATGCGCAAAAATGGCCCAAAATCGTCAAAATCAAAGGCTATAGCCCATGCAAAATGGTCAAAAATGGCCCAAAATCGAAAAAATGCAAAGGTTATAGCCCATGCAAAATGCGTAAAAATGGCCCAAAATCGACAAAAAGCAAAGGCTATAGCCCATGCAAAATGCACAAAAATGGCCCAAAATTGACAGAAAGCAAAGGCTATAGCCCATGCAAAATGGTCAAAAATGACCCAAATTCGATAAAATGCCAAGGCTAAAGCCCATGCAAAATGGTCAAAAAGGCCCAAAATCGAAAAAATGCAAAGGTTATAGCCCATGCAAAATGCGCAAAAATGTCCCAAAATCGTCAAAAAGCAAAGTCTATAGCCCATGAAAAATGGTCAGAAATGGCCCAAAATCGACAAATTGCAAAGGCTATAACCCATGGCCATGGAAAATGGTCAAAATGGCCCACAATCGACCAAAACCGAAGGCTATAGCCCATGCAAAATGGTCAAAAATGGCCCAAAATCGATAAAATGCCAAGGCTATAGCCATTGCAAGTAGCACAAAAATGGCCCAAAATCGACAAAAAGCAAAGGCTATAGCCCATGCAAAATGCGCAAAAATTGCCCACAATCGACAAAATGCAAAGGCTATAGCCCATGCAAAATAGTCAAAAATGGCCAAATATCCACAAAATCCAAAAACTATAACCCCTGCAAAATGGACAAAAATGACCCAAAATCGAGAAAAAGCAAAAACTATAGCAAATGCAAAATCGTCAATAATGGACAAACAGCAAAGGCTATAGCCCATGCAAAATACGCCAAAAACGACAAAAATCGACAAAAAGCAAAGGCTATAGCGCCAGCCAATGCAAAATGCGCAAAAAGGCCCAAAATCGTCAAAAAGCAAACGCTATAGCCCATGCAAAATTGTCAAAAATGACCCAAAATCGATAAAAAGCAAAGGCTATACCCCATGCAAAATGCACCAAAAACGACAAAAATCGAAAAAAAGAAAAGGTTATAGCCCATACAAAATGCTCAAAAATGACTCAAAATTGACAACAAGCATATAGGCTATAGCCCATGCACATGGTCAAAAATGGCCCAAAATCGACAAAAAGCAAAGGCTATAGCCCATGCAAAATGGTCAAAAATTGCCCACAGTCGACAAAATGCAAAGGCTATAGCCCATGCAAAATAGTCAAAAATGGCCTATATCGACAAAATCCAAAGACAATAGCCAATGCAAAATGGTCAAAAATGGACAAAAAGTAAAGGCTATAGCCAATGTAAAATGCGTAAAAAGGCCCAAATTCGATTAAAAGCAAAGGCTATAGCCTATGCAAAATGCGCAAAAATTGCCCACAGTCGACAAAATGCAAATGCTATAGCCCATGCAAAATAGTCAAAAATGGCCTATATCGACAAAATCCAAAGACAATAGCCAATGCAAAATGGTCAAAAATGGACAAAAAGTAAAGGCTATAGCCAATGTAAAATGCGTAAAAAGGCTCAAAATCGATTAAAAGCAAAGGCTATAGCCCATGCAAAATAGTCAAAAATGACCTAAAATCGACAAAAAGCAAAGGCTATAGCCCATGCAAAATGCACAAAAATGGCCCAAAATCGACAAAAAGCAAAGGCTATAATCCATAAAAAATGCGCAAAAATGGCCCAAAATCGAAAAAATTCAAAGGTTATAGCCCATGCAAAATACGTAAAAATTGCCCAAAATCGACAAAAAGCAAAGGCTATAGCCCATGCAAAAAGCGCAAAAATGGCCCACAGTCGACAAAATGCAAATAAGGCTATAGCCCATGCAAAATGGTCAAAAATGGCCCAAAATCGATAAAATGGCAAGGCTAAAGCCCATGCAAAATGATCAAAAATGGCCCAAAATCGATAAAATGCAAAGGTTATAGCCCATGCAAAATGGTCAAAAATAGCCCAAAATCGACCAAAAGCAAAGGCTATAGCCATTGCAAATAGCACAAAAATGGCCCAAAATCAATAAAATGCAAAGGATATAGCCCATGCAAAATGCGCAAAAATGGCCCAAAATCGTCAAAAAGCAAAGCTATAGCCCATGAAAAATGCGCAAAAATGGCCCAAAATCGACAAAAAGCAAAAGCTATAACCCCCGCAAAATGCGCAAAAATGTCCCAAAATCGTCAAAAAGCAAAGGCTATAGCCCATGCAAAATGCGCAATAAATAACAATAATCGACAAAAATGCAAAAGCTATAGCCCATGCCAAATTCACAAAAATTGGCCCAAAATCGACAAATTGCAAAGGCTATAGCCCATGCAAAATGATCAAAAATGGCCCAAAATCGACAAATTGCAAAGGCTATAGCCCATGCAAAATGGTCAAAAATGGCCCAAAATCGACCAAAAGCGAAGGCTATAGCCATTGCAAATAGCACAAAAATGGCCCAAAATCGACAAAAAACAAAGGCTATAGCCCATGAAAAATGCGCAAAAATGGCCCAAAATCGAAAAAATGCAAAAGCTATAGTCCATGCCAAATTCGCAAAAATTGGCATGGCCCCAAATCGAAAAATTGCAAAGGCTATAGCCCATGAAAAATGATTAAAACTGGCCCAAAATCGTCAAAAAGGAAAGGCTATAGCCCATAAAAATGGGCAAAAATGGACCAAAATCGAAAAAATGCAAAAGCTATAGCCCATGCCAAATTCGCAAAAATTGGCCCCAAATCGACAAATTGCAAAGGTTATATCGCATGCAAAAAGCGCAAAGACGGCCCAAAATCGACAAAATCAATAAAATGCAAAAGCTAGAGCCCATGAAAAATGCGCAAAAATGGCCCAAAATCGATAAAATGCAAAGGTTATAGCCCATGCAAAATGCGTAAAAATGGCCCAAAATCGACAAAAAGCAAAGGCTATATAGCCCATGCAAAATGCACAAAAATGGCCCAAAATTGACAGAAAGCAAAGGCTATAACCCCTGCAAAATGCGCAAAAAAGCCAAAAATCGACCAAAAGCAAAGGCTTTAGCCCATGCAAAATGGTCAAAAATGGCCCAAAATCGATAAAATGCAAAGGTTATAGCCCATGCAAAATGCGCAAAAATGTTCCAAAATCGTCAAAAGGCAAAGTCTATAGCCCATGAAAAATGGTCAGAAATGGCCCAAAATCGACAAATTGCAAAGGCTATAACCCATGCATAAAAAATGCGCAAAAATGGCCCAAAATCGAAAAAATTCAAAGGTTATAGCCCATGCAAAATGCGTAAAAATGGCCTAAAATCGATAAAATGCAGAGGTTATAGCCCATGCAAAATGCGCAAAAATGGCCCAAAATCGTCAAAAAGCAAAGGCTATAGCCCATGAAAAATGCGCAAAAATGGCCCAAAATCGAAAAAATGCAAAGGTTATAGCCCATGAAAAATGCGCAAAAATGGCCCAAAATCGACAAAAAGCAAAAGCTATAACCCCTGCAAAATGCGCAAAAATGTTCCAAAATCGTCAAAAAGCAAAGGCTATAGCCCATGCAAAATGCGCAATAAATAACAATAATTGACAAAAAGCAAACTCTGGAGCCCATGCAAAAAGCGCAAAAATGGCCCAAAATCGACAAAATCGAAAAAATGCAAAAGCTAGATCCCATGAAAAATGCACAAAAATGGCCCAAAATCGAAAAAATGCAAAAGCTATAGCCCATGCCAAATTCACAAAAATTGGCCCAAAATCGACAAAAAGCAAAGGCTATAGCCCATGCAAAATGACCAAAAATGGCCCAAAATCGACAAATTGCAAAGGCTATAGCCCATGGACAATGGTCAAAAATAGCCCAAAATCGACTAAAAGCAAAGGCTTTAGCCCATGCAAAATGGTCAGAAATGGCCCAAAATCGATAAAATGCAAAGGTTATAGCCTATGCAAAATGCGCAAAAATGGCCCAAAATCGACAAAAAGCAAAGGCTATAGCCTATAAAAAATGCACAAAAACGGCCCAAAATCGAAAAAATGCAAAGGCTATAGCCCATGAAAAATGATCAAAAATAGCCGAAAATCGACAAATTGCAATGGCTATAGTCCATGCACTATGGTCAAAAATGGCCCAAAATCGACCAAAAGCAAAGGCTTTAGCCCATGCAAAATGGTCAAAAAATGGCCCAAAATCGATAAAATGCAAAGGCTATAGCCCATGAAAAATGCGCAAAAATGACCCAAAATCGATAAAATGCAAATGCTGTGAATGGCTTTCTAATCCCCTGCAGTGCTTCACCTTTCGGGGGGATCTGGGAACGCCAAATCGGAACGATTAGACGTGTTCTCGATGGTATGCTACTAGAGTTAGCAGAGACGGAAAAGTGAGAAAAGTGAACATCTTGTTCTCCGAAAATGGAGTGAAGAAGACGTTGGACCGCCCGATACACGACCTTGTACCCATTCTTCCAAGCAACGAAGAAAGTGCAGAAAAGGAGCAAGGGTTCAAATAACCCTTGGGCGAGGAGTGTGACGTTTAAAATAACTATCTAGTATAGAATTGAACTGTTCATTTCCGTTCGTTTACACTTCCGGTCGCCCCAGGGACGACGGGGAGTTCAACGTGTTCGACGTAAGAGGAACGTCGTTTAAGTTTGTGTTTGTAAAGTTACTCACCTTTCTCTACCTCAAACAGAATTTCTATCCGCAAGGACGTAAGTCATTCCTCGTTTTCTTCATTAGTTTTATCGTATTGTAATTTGTTTTCTTTAATTTTTTAATTTACCACAGTTTTAACCAACAAATTTGTACTCGCTTGAAGTAGTCAGAAGTGAAGTTGTATTGAAGTTGTAAATAAATCTTAAAAATGGACTCAAGTTACAGAATGGTTAAAACTTAGCTCCCTCTTGGGACGGCGACAAACACCGACTCCGAATAAGCGCCGCATCAGAAGTCTCAAAAATGTAATAAGCGCCGCGGCGCTTAAACGAGTAAATACGGAAATGATCAAGGAATGAGTTAATGAAATGTTGATTGTAAAAACAAGTATTAGAAATAAAGCAAAAGGATAGAGAAGCGAAGGAAGTAAGAAAAAAAGTTAGCTAAACGGAAACGAGAAAAATTGAGGAAAAAATAGGAAGCAAAGAAAGAAAGAAAGAAAGAATTAAGAAAGAATAAAAAAGAAAAAGAAAAAGAAAAAGAAAAAGAAAAAGAAAAGAAAAAGAAAAAAAAAGAAAAAGAAAAAGAAAAAGAAAACGAAAAAGAAAAAGAAAAGAAAAAGAAAAAGAAAAAGAAAAAGAAAAAGAAAAAGAAAAAGAAAAAGAAAAAGAAAAAGAAAAAGAAAAAGAAAAAGAAAAAGAAAAAGAAAAGAAAAAGAAAAAGAAAAAGAAAAAGAAAAAGAAAAAGAAAAAGAAAAAGAAAAAGAAAAAGAAAAAGAAAAAGAAAAAGAAAAAGAAAAAGAAAAAGAAAAAGAAAAAGAAAAAGAAAAAGAAAAAGAAAAAGAAAAAGAAAAAGAAAAAGAAAAAGAAAAAGAAAAAGAAAAAGAAAAAGAAAAAGAAAAAGAAAAAGAAAAAGAAAAAGAAAAAGAAAAAGAAAAAGAAAAAGAAAAAGAAAAAGAAAAAGTAAGGAAAAGAAAAAAGTAGCAATGACATTGTAGGTCGCGGGAATCGAACCCGGTCCATTAGATCCAAAATCACTGGACTAACAAGTTATGCCACCAAATCACGTAATTTGCACAACAATAGACATTCCATTCACACGATACACTAGGTTATTTTGTTCTACAAATCCCTCAGTAGACCAGTTAGTCTAGTGGTAAGGTGCAGTCATTTACGGCCTAGGATCCGACTGTTTCCTCCCTCTTTGACTACGAAGCTTTCTGCGTTCTACCGATAGCGCGGAAGGGGTCGAAATCTCCATCCTATACGTAACATGCGATGATTCAGCGACTTGTCTGGATGCATGGTCGAGTTTTTAGCTTTTGCATCAAATTAGCATACTAATTTCCATTTGGTAGTGGGTTCGAGCCCCCGAGCGGCTCCCCCAATTTTTTTTTTTTTTTTTTTTTTTTTTTTGTCGTTTGAAATGTTTCTTTGAATCGATTTTAATTCTTTCGTTCTTCTCTTTTTTGATTTTAATATCTTCTTAGGCTTCAAAACGTTAAATTAGTTATCACGAAAAATGGTTTCTATATTTTCGAAATATGTCCAGTCCTTCACCCGCTAAACGGTTGATTTAGAAATATATGTTTCTCGATCTTTTTTACTTGCGCATTTGATTATATCCTTTTTTTTTCAGGATCTGGTTTAAGCATTTGCATGGTTTATAGGCTCAAGAAAATTCGTCATTTTGGACCATTTTTGATCATTATGCATGGGCTACAGTCCACTGAAAATAGGCATTTTGGGCCATTATATTTTTGATCATTTTGCATGGGCTATAGTCCACGCACTGAAAATCGCGTCATTTTTGAGCATTTTATATGATCGAGTCATAGTCCATTGAAAAATAATTGTCATTTGGGGTCTCTTTTTTGCGCATTTTGTGTGGATTGTAGTTTATTGAAAATCGTCAATTTTGAACCATTTTTGGCCGGTATTTTGCATAGGCTATATATAGCCTTTGCAAAGCACAAGCATATCGTTGAGTTTGGGGTCATTTTGAGGTCTTTGCATAAGCTATTCTGTATCCTTTATCACTGGAAATTTTTGCCCATTTCCTATGATACGGAAATATCTTGAGGAAATTGCATTTTCCTATGATAGGAGGTACATATTTCCTAGATATTTCCTAGCATAGGAAATTGCATTTTTCTAGATATTTCCTACCTTTTCATTTTCCTTTGATAGGAAATTGGAATAGAAGATAAGCAAAAATTTCCAGTGTATTTTGGTATTTTATGCATGAGTTTACATGAATGAAAAATAGAAATCCTTTTATTGAATCTAATTATTTCTGTACATAAATCTATCTCTTTGTTTATGCAATCAATGTTATTTTTTATCTTCCAATGGTTTATTTTTAACCATTTCGATGAAAAATAAGATTTTATCATGCTGTCCGCCATATTAAATGACGTCATAACTTGACTTCTCTATAGCTCATTAAACGGGTGGCGATGGCACTTGTAATCTATTAAAAATAAAACTGCCACTTTTTGCGAATCATATTGGGTTTTTAAGTTAAGTCTTAGCTTATTCTCCAGCATTTAGGTAGGTGTCCCTTGGAAAGGCTGGTAGCGCTTTGTTTTACTTCCTTGCATGTACTGTATCTTTGCATTTCACAGACACAACAAGGGAACGTTTGTGTTGTATGGTTGGATTCCTTGAGACGTAGTTACCAATCATTACATTACATTACATGATGGAGGTAGATATAATGATTCCTCTGTACGTATCTGGTTCTTATCCGGACCGGCCGGGTAAAGGGTGAATAGCACTGAATGGCCAATGTGTTTTCTTGATCGAGTTGAAATTATCCAATCCGGCCATTATCTTCGTCAGGCACAGCAACTCTAATTCTGGAGCTGTGAAGCTAACGGTGAAGTTCTGGTGCATTTGTTAGCGCGTATGAAAGAGTGCGTTTCATGGGCTGATCTTGCATTGTGAGTGAATCTGAAACGAAGAAAGAAATATTCAGTGTTAACAACAATTAGAAAATTAACAATTAATACCGATTCTATACAGGAAACTGATACCGTTTATCGTAGTACTATAAGAAAGGAAGAAACCTCGACCTTTTTTGGGCTTTTAAAATCTCACCCCCTTCCCTCTCTCCCATTGCGAAGACTGAAAAGCCAGAAAGACAAAGGAAAGCCAGATCAGCTCTAGCTAGAGCGAGAAAGGAAAAAAAGAAAGAATGATCCCAGACTTAGCATTCATGCAGTTAATTTAAAAAAGAGATCATGCATGCCATCATGCAAGCCATGAGATTCGTTGCAGGGGGGAGAAAACGTTTGGATCTACACGCATGTCATAATGTAGAGTAGTTTTCGTAAGACTATGAGGACGACACGCTTACGACACGGTTATGACACGGTTACGACACGGTTACGGCAGGAATTTCGAATAAATTTTGTAGACATCACGCACTGATAAGGTCCAGTCATCGCACGGCGAGGTGCGTTGCGTTTCATGCGTACTCATACGAAAACAACAAGTTCAGGCGTAAAGGTTTACTTTACAAGGCAGTGCGCCAACCAAATCAACTTACAATTTTGCGTGTTAAACCTTCTTTCTTCTAAGTTGGAACGTCAGAGGCTCTGCCTTAGACTTCATGGCATAGTAAACGTTGCAGTTGTCTGGAAACACGACTTCGTCTGCAAATCCAGCAATCAGACATATATTTCAGTCAATTTAATAATATTTGAATAAGCTCAGTCTGCTCCCGACCTCCAGGTTGACGGCCGGGAAGCTTGTGGGGATTTAGGAGTGTGTATGCGTGTGTGTGTTAATGTGATATTGGTATATGGTATACCTGTGTAAAATTTTGGGTACGCGCGGAGAATGGGTTTTTCGCTCATACTCGATTCAGTGTGCAACTAATCTGAGTGTCAGGCTCTTTGGGGGAGGGGAGGGGGAGTTGTGCACTTGTGGGAAATATCCCTGACTCTCATTGTATGACGTCATTAGGAATTGAGAGATTATCTTAAGATGTCTCCCGCTTCGCAGCGTCTGCAATTAAAAAGTGTGCAATCTACCATAGAGAGGGGGAGCGGTCCATCACATGCATGAAATTTGTATCCGTAATAGATTAATGGTATTCACTTTTATAAGGATCTAGTATTGGCAAATCCGAATAGAGGAGGTACGGTAATGGTGGGATATGATTCAGGATCATTTCAGTAAAACAAGATTATCCATCATTTTGAGGGAGAAAATTCCATCAATAGTCCCCTTCACAGTTCCCTGCGCCATCTTGAAAGGTAGCCGTGCCTTTGCATCGAAGCGAGACGAACGGTGAGCATGCAATGATAGATACCTTTTTAACACCTAGGACAATATTATTCACAGGTCTTTATCATTGCAAGCTCACCGTTCGTCTCGCTTCGATGCAAAGACATGGCTACCTTTCAAGATGGCGCAGGGAACTGTAAAGGGGACTAATCAGAGTTCTGGTCCTACAGATTGTCCAATGTTTGAGAGTCTATAATTAACATGTTATGAAATGTTCTTCTACTTACTGTCATTGTTTAATTGTTGTACTAAGTAGTAACCTGATGGGTTGTCCTGTAAGTTGTGTTTCTGTAAGCATTTGTTAATAACGGATGGCGTGCGGTCATCTTGGTTTAGCTACAAAGGAATAATTAGTTTCACTTTTAATTAGAGTCAATTGAAACCTAAACACTAACCTGTTATAAAGGTGTAAATAACGAGAGACAGCGAGATTGTAATGATCTTTAGAGGTTCGAGATAGACGTGTTCTACTGCATATCTTTATGACATACACAAGAGTTCCAATAAATGTGTTCAGGTCCCGGTTGCACTAAGGGTGGGCAGCACTTATGCAGTGGATTCTATGATGGCATTTCCCATTAAATTTACCGACTGGATAAAGATTAACCAAGCGGTTAGCGCTATTCGTCCTTCGTGCAATCGGGGTCAGGAGAGCTTAACCAAGAAATTGAGACCCTGCGCGCGCACTGATTAAAACCTTTAGCCGCTGAATTTGACGTGTTGTCCCCTATTTGTCTATTTTTAGAATTCGAATTCGGCTCGCGCTGGTAGCGAACATCTAGGAAATATGAGCATATGTAAATGGAGATAGGCGCGTTACAAGTATTATTGAATTCAAATATTTAATTTTTTCAGTGCGCGCAAGTGGCTGGTGGTTTAAAAATAGCCCAAAGCAAGACAACACGTCATATCAAGTGACAAGGAGGCCAAGAAGATAGTGGACTTTTACTCTCTTTATCTTTAATTTATCACATGGCCCGAGGAGGTTGATCGAGATAGCAGCACAGTTTTATTGAGTTTATCTTGCCTCCTCCGCAGGCATCACTGTGGATTTTCTCTGTTCTTGGGCTTCCTGTTTAGAAGTAGTGAAGGAGGGAGAATGGCGAGAGAAAGGCGAGAGGCTAATAACCGTTGCCAAAGGAAGCTAAAGGGGTTGCTTGCTGAGGAGGCTTGTCTTCATCCCACCTGAGTTCGAGATAACGGGGTCCTCTTTATCACATCCCTTGAGGGGTCGAGATACTTACCCATACACCTTTATAAAGAAGTCCGCTATCATGACTATCCTCAAGACTAACACGAATAATGTGCCTTCTGTCCGTTTCTGCAAGAATTAAATTTGATACAGGAGGAGAGACGGAGATTGCTGGAGGAGACGAAGCACGAGAAGTAAGTCGAAAACACGGTGACGAAGCTCTTTTAGGAATAGTGATTTCTTTAGACGATGATGAGGACGAAGACGAAGTAGAGCCACTAGAATTCTGCATTAAAATGATCTGTATTAGACAGAGAAAGAATGGAAGAATAATATGGAGAGAGGAAATTTAATTAATGAAGGAAAATCAATATTAGTGGCTTATACTTTTTCGGATGAGTGAAAAAGGGGGGACGCGGCAGAAAGAAATATCGTAGCACGGGAGAGAACAACATTTTTTTGATAACACAAATTACCGTGTATTTGTTGCAGAATGGAGTTTGAATATTGTGGCGAAAGGTCAGCGGTGAACCACTATGTCAAACAAGGGGCTAATGAAGAATGGATCCTCAAACAAGGAACAGGGAGGTGAACAGATCAGAAAACGAGGAACGTAGGAAAGAGAGGGAGGGGGGCAAGGAAGAAAGGAAGGTAAAAAGGAGGGAGAGGGGGGAGCTAGGGAAGAGAGGCAGGCAGGCTTAATTAAGCCAATGACTTACATTTCTCTTATGTCTAGATAATACAGGTGAATTCTCTGTTGACTTTGATTCTTGATGTGTTACAATGCCTCTAGAGGGTGACAAGTTGAGATCCAGCGAAGCAATATCTGGCTCGCTACGATTCCGCCTGTCAAATACAAATAATAAGTACATCCTTATTTGGTAACGATATTCTATATTTAGTTAAAGTTCGGACGATTTCAATTGGTCAGCACTAACCGTAGCGAGACTTTTGTAGTTCTCTTTTTGATGGATTCTTTTTCTAATTCACAAGACATGTTAAAACTGCAAGATTAAATCATAAAGCCAGGATGTGAATCTCAAAAAACAGGACCTGAAAAGCAAATCCAACCTAGCTCATACCATTTTGCTTCAGTGAATGTCGTCAGAGAATCAAAGGAATGTCGAAACTTGTCATCTGGTACGATAGTATAGTTTTTAGCAGCTTCTTGAAGTAACTTGATCTGAGCGATAATTTCAAACTCCTAGATGACGCAAAAACAGAACTATAAACAAAGTAACAAAGAGATATCTTTTTCGATGTTTTATTCTTCTTCTTTCTTCTTCTTTTTTTTCAGATCTTGGATTTTTTTGAGGGGGAGGGGAGGTATGGGTTCTATTGACTATCCATTTGGAACCATTATACAAATCTTTAAAAAAGAAGTAAAAGTGATGCGTCATACCCACCTTACGTCTCTTATCAAAGTTTATCATGCCTTCCTGAAATAAACAAAGAAAAAACCTTACAGGAAGGTATTACACCTTTTAAGGGCCATAGCAAGTAATCGCTCTACAATCGCCATTCTCCTGGCCAAAAGAAGATTAGCGCTAACCCAGGATTAAATCTAAAGATTTTAACCAAGGATTAACACTAATCACCCTTCGAACGACCGGGCGTCCCTGGACGAATTTGCGCAACTTCTACAGTCAAACATAAAAAAAAATCAAATCTTTTTTGTTTATCCTCGGATTCAGAGTAGCAAATACTACTAGTATCTCCGAGACTCATTCACACTCGCTACCACTACATTTGATATACATACAACGCTCAACTCACATGTTGATTTTTGCTGAGGGAGGAAAAACCGGAGAACCCGGAGAAAAACCCTCGTGACATGGGAGAGAACAACACATCAAACAAACTCAACTCACATGTGGCATCCACAGGGCTCGAACCAGTGACCCGACCCGTTGGACCACAGCGGTGAGAGGCGAGTGGCTTAACCACTACGCCACCCATGCCACCTGTTCTCACCAAGAGAAGAGGTTAGTTCATGGTAACTTTAGCTAGCTTGTATTCAGTAAGCAGCGAAAACTAGGGTGCGGAGATACGGAATGATTACGATTACATTACCAAAATTCAATTATTCCAATGGGCCCATGAACCAATCGGAATACAAAGTTACAGAAACGGTCACAATTAAGGCTATGGTACTAAAATTTCAGTCGATCACGAGCTCACGATGGGCGAAAAAAAAATCAGTCGATCACAAGCACACGATGGGTGCATGAACCAGTCGGAAGTTACGGTACGTTTCAGTTACGGTCCGTGCCGTTTTCCATATCACAGCTGCATGCTCTAATCAGGAGATTGAGATACGTATACGTACGGATCATACCTCTAAGTAGTCTGGATGAGCGGTGTCTACCATCATGAGATCAGTCAAGAAAGTCCCTAAGTACGGTACTGTACCCTGCATCACGGAATCCTAATCAACAAACACTTCATAAGCAACTAATTAGATATTTAACAGCTAGAGGATTTGTTAGGGATCCAGTCTATCGAGGTTTCTTGCCACAATGGTCGAAAATGAGTCTATGGTGGCTACCAAACCTGGGTAGCAGAGGTATCTTATTTCTTGCTCTCAGAGTTTCTGTCCATGGAGTCCATTATGATCAATTATGTCAGCTTTGCTAGTGGGCGAACATTGTTACCTCACAAAGGCCGAAAACGATGACTTACCGAGTTAAAGAATCGTGATCGTCGCTTTTTAAAACTGTTCAGTCGTTTAAGACCCGGAACGTCATTTTCTGACCTTTTGGCTGTTCCTTCCTATTAATACCATAGAAATATAAGAAATACAACAATTGCAATCGTAATTATTTCCTAACATGGATGGGGCAACTTTTGGGAATAAGGGTGAAACTCATGCGAAATGATTAAGAGTTTAACCATCATGCAAATAGAATCACAGCTAATTTTGTATGAGTGGGAAACTTGTGGTACGTACTTACGGCCAATGATGGACACCTGAGCCAATCGGAATTCACAATTAAGATACGTTAATAGTGCGTATACAGTTACGCGGTACGGAGAACATCGTACCATAACCTTTCCCACTCATACGGAATCTGCTACGACGTTGCCTGTGTCACATCCTGAATTAAATTGAAAGTCAATATCGGATGTAACGCAAGCTATTTTGTAACGCAATGGCTTCGGGTCAACGGTGTTACACAAGGTGTAACGAGATGAAATTACGTCATTCTATGACGTCACTTGTTATCCAATGACGTCACCCAGTGACACTTTTCATGTAACGTCACTCTTGTTACTCCACTAATTACCTTCATTAGCAAGTCTCTACTCGTTTTTTGGTTCTTGTCATCGGAGAATATAGAAGCTAATTCAGCAAAAAGGAGTTGCCAGTCTCTAAAAACAAATGCATGGTGGTAAACAGACTGATAAATCATGTATGATTGTTGTTTGGGTTGTTTTCTCTAGCATCCTTACGACAGAGTTTCCCTGACAAGGGAGAACAAAGGAAACCATCTCCCCAAGTAATAAAAAATAAGATCAATACTTTTCTCAAAATGCAGGTCCTAATGCAGGTCCAGGCTGCATCATTCGTAGCATTCGCCTTGTCGATATGGGGGTTTGATGTTTGTCCGAAAGCTGATACACTTACATTTTAGATAGAGCAGCAGGCGTGGTTTGGTGGTAGCCTCCTCCGCAGGCATCTCTAATATTCTCTAAATCTCTTTGCGATTCCGGTGGGATTCCTGTGGAATCTCCTGTTCACACTCACCGTTCTAAAACCTAACTAGCGCCCAGTACCTCTCTACCAGCAACACAGGAAACCCAAGATACGTAAAAATTCAAATTCTTAGATTATGAAGACGCCTGCGGAGGAGGCTAGTTTGGTGGTTCAGTGCGTGCTCTTCTGAGCAAGAGGTTTAGACTGCAATCCCCAGTAACCTCATACACTTGTTTCGACTTCTTTCGATCCCGTGTAGCTTTAAGTAGTTTTAAATACTCTTACAAAACGCAGCAGTGATGGACTGTTTATTAGTGTAAATCTGTTACGAATTACTGACGTCAAATAAATTAAGCTGCTTTGCTTTTACCTTTTATGGAAGGTGGTGGCCATACAGAGGGATCAGTTGAGCTACTAAGTGTACATAAATTACTGTTAGTTTACCTGGAGACTTGCATCCAAGTTTTTTTAAGTCGATGAATCGAAGCAGACTGTAAACCGGAGACGATGGCTTTTAAAGATGAAAAATTCTTAAGATCACGGCATTCCTGATGATAAAAGGTAAACAAAAAAATCAGTTTACAGCAAGATAGACAGACACCTTGAACGACATCAGATTAAACCTGGCGTTTGTGTAGAAAGGATAGTTTTGTTTAGTGCACAGTTAGTGCACAGTTTAGTGCACGGCCTTCAAAGCGAGAACTGAAGTTCGATGTTAGATTCTGCAGTGCGTGTTTTTCGCAATCTTCGACTTCCCTGTAATCTGAGCAGCTCAGTCTAGAGTCCAAACCCGCACCTTAGCCCTTTCACTACGTCAACCTCCAATGGCCGGAAAATACCTTTGGAACGGAGCCCTACGTTGGGTAGCTCCAAGACACACCCATATTGAACGAAGTACTGATGGAGGGAGGATCGAGAGGTTCGAACCCCGAAAGATCGAACACTGCCGTAATAGCACAGACGTTAAATAACAGTTTTTTAAGCCATAGTTAGTCGATAACGCGAGGTAAAGTAAACGATGATCTTTTACCAGGAAGTGATCTCCCTGCAGGGCGTTGAAAGTGCACCCATTACCTCCTTCCTCGTACTGCGTTCTACGGGCACACCAAGCTGCACAGATTCCTTGATTTTACTAGTGACATAACCATAAGCACATGCAACCTCCGCCGACTCTGTACTACACTTTATCCCACACCATAGAAAATACAGCCAATCAGAAAGCAGGAAAGCCGTTGTATATTCGGCGGTATTCCACTGATCCTTCCCATGACACATTGCGCCAATTTCTGTATTTTCTCTGGCATTTATACAATGGTTTCTTGTGGCATACTGTGAACATCCCACTCGTCACTTGTATTTTCTTTGTATACACACTAAGCTAAGTGACTCGTGGGATATTCCACGGTATGCCACTCTAAACCACTGTATAACTACTATATAGAGAACGATTTCTTTCCAGTCACAGTTCTTTCAATATTAAGATATATGTTCGTGGACAAAGACTACATACACCTATTTCAATAATGTTGTCGGTAAAAGCCTACGCGACTCATCCGAATGGAAGCATGGGTAAAAATTACTAAAGCTGTAAAACCACACAAATATCCACACCATAATTCAACTTCAACTTGCCACGACCTAATACATCAAAGAACTTCCTTTACCGATATGCTAAAATCAAGACCAATGCGAAAAAGAGAGTGAAATTTTGCAACTACCCATACTCCTTTTCGGTCTAGTCGCGTAGGCTTGAGACCTCTCATACGACAACCTTTTTTTGAAATAGGTGTATCTAGACTCACCTGTGCAATATCGATCCAGTGAGTAATGAACTTGGCTCGTTTAGCTGTTGCTACGCCTTTTTTACCACAACACGTAAGAATAGTTGACACAACTCGTAGTAAAACAGAATTAAATTGATCAACAGTGTTTTTAACGCTATTATTTTTGTATCTTCGTTCTCTATTTGACCACACAGACCCTAGACAATGCCATGGAATAACTTTACGAAAGAGCTCCTGAAAAACAAAGAGCAGACTAAATCTTAACTTTGACTTGTGGATATCGAAGCTTGCGTTCAAACGTAATACAAGTGCGCGTAGCCTTGCGTACGTAAGTGTGGCCTATACAGTTTCCATAAGACATATATTTCGCTATACCGTTTCCTAACGGCGACTTGATCGCCACTCGTGCTTTAGGAAAAGAAAACCGTAACGTCGCATACGTGCTGCGTCTGTAACGGGGCAGCAGAAATTTTACGTAGGAATACGTAATTCCGCAACAGCGCGCAACATATCGTATAGAAACTATGGCACACGTAATTTCTCCGTACCGCGCAACATAATCGTAAAATATCGCATCAGGAACGGGGCTGTAGTAATTTCACTTTGGCATAATTTCTCGTAATTTCCCAAAAGCGCACATCATATCGTGAAATTAAATATCGTATCAGTAACGGAGCTGCAATAATTTCACTTTGGCTTACGTTTTCCAGTAGCGAAAAAACTATCATATTGTGAAATAACGGGTCAGTAACAGGCTGCAAAAACTTACGCAGGGATACGCAATTCGTCAGTAGTGCAACATATCGTGAAACACACCACATCAATCATTGGGCTGAAAAAAAAATTCAGTTTGGTATTACGCAATTTCACGCAGAGCTTACCGCATCCATTAGTGTCAGCTGTTCTGCAAAAAGAGACGGGTTGATGGCTAAAAAGTCAAAATCTAAGCCATTATTAGAACGACCGATCTTGTCAGCTTCGACCACATAGTCGATCTCTTTTAGCATTGACAGTCTAAAACTCACGGGCTCCCCTGGTTATGAAAGAGAAAAACAGTAAAAAATACGATTCATAACAAATACTTTGACTGTGGATGGTCAAATGTCTCCGTTCTTCCATTTCTTGATATGGTCCTCACTTTTGACAGCCATTTTTCTTTCTCTTACCCCTGAATTTTACATTAACCGCGCGTATTTCATTCTTCAACCCTTGCCAGCTATAGGGTTATTTTCCCTTGTTCTTACTCATTAATTTGTGCACCAAAGAAAAGAAATCAAGAGACCATTGAGCTCTTGAAGAAACATAAAAATATATACAAAGAAAATTCTTTTTTTTTCTTTCATCCATGTGATTGTTAATTCCTTTTTTTTTTCTTTTAATTCTCCGTTCTCATTTTCTTCAATCATTATTCCTACAACTGATTTACCTTAACAAATATTTTTAAATCTGTCTTTTTGCTTCCCAATAAGCCGCTGCCAGTAAGCCACCTTACAGCGCGCTCTGAACCGAGGCGTTTGTATTCGCAAGCTAGGTTTCATCTTGTCATTCATAAAAATATTCATTTTTCTCCATTATTTCCATTGTTTTTCTTACATTCTTTGCCCTTTCATATTTTTCACCCATTTCCCTTCCATCCTTTTATTTTGCTCTCATATTTTTCTTCCATCCTTTCTTACTTTAAAACGCAAATAACTATACATTACCTTCAATTTCATAAGGTGTAATGATAAAAGTTTGAAGTTTTTCTTTAATCTTTTTGGACAAATCTTTCTTGTATTCGTCATCCATGTGATTATCAACAAAATCATTGAGTCTTTTTAGAGTTGAATATTCAGGAGGGTCGTTAAAGTCAGATGAAAATTGCTCCAACCACACCATAAGTACACCAACAAGGCCTCTGTGAATATTATCAAAATAGTTAAGAAATAGCCTCCTCCGCAGGCAACTCCTTATTTTTCCTCCTTGGGCTTCCTTTGTAACGGTTATTTGACCGAGCGGAGACTGAGCCCCTATCGCCACTCTTTTACACAGGAAACCCAAGAACAATGATGCCTGCGGAGGAGGCTAGTCAAGAAAGAATGTTCATAAAACAGCCTATATATATATATGAGATTTTATATTTAATCGCCGCCCGGTTGGCTCAGTTGAATTGGCTGAGCGCCGGTCTTCAATGCGGAAGGTCGGGGTTCGAGTCCCCGGCAGGACACTCAGGGACTTAAAATAATTGAGGTGCTGCCTTTGTAATTACATCTGCAAATGGTTAGACCTTCACGTCTTCTCGGATAAGGACGATAAACCGACCCCGTCTCACAAACTACTACACATATCCTTGTAACGGAGGGACGTTAATTAAAAAACCCACACCACTATTCGGGGAAAGTATGAAGCCGTGAAGTTGCAAGTGTATGTGGTCTGGTCTATAACAACTTCTGATCCAGCTAATAATCCTCTGCACTGAGAAGTTGCTGTACCGGAAAATAAATAAATTATGTCCAAGCATTGATATTTTACTTCAATACCGTTCAATACCGTTTCTTTGAGAAAACTTGAAAAAAATGAAAGTCCGGCGAAAACTGACTTAATATTTAGGGAATATTAATGCGGTATATCGTAGTAGAACATCTCAAAACATGTTAAACAAATAAATAAACAACAAACAGAAAGGCAAATAAATAAATAAATAAATAAAATAGAAAAATAGAAAAATAAAAAAATGAATGAATATATAAATACACAAACAATAAAATAAATTGGTTATTGTATCAATTTTTGTTTTATAAGAAAAAACAGATACAAACAAAACAAAATATAAAGAAACAAACGAGCAAATAAACGAAAAAGAAAATAAGAAAAAGAAAAAGAAAAAAAAATTTGAAAACTGGCCATGGCGGCGTTCCGAACCCGGCTCTTTTGCTCCACAGTTCAGAGCTTTCCAAGTGCGCCACCAAATCACGTAATTTGCACAACATTCCATTCACACGATACATGCACTAGGTTATTTTGTCCTCCAAGTCACTCAGTAGACCAGTTAGCCTAGTGGTATGGTGCAGTTATTTACGGCCTAGGATCCGATTGATTCCTCCCTCTTTGACCGCGAAGCTCGCTGCGCTCTACCGGATAGCGCGGAAGGGGCCGAAATCTCCATCCTATACGTAACATGCGACGAATCAGCGATTTGTCTGGTTGCATGGTCCGATTTTGTATTTTTTTTATTTTTTATTTTGCATAAAAGAGTCGTTTTCGTATGAGCGGGAAACTTACCGCACTGTATCGTAACTGTATCAGTATCATAGTTTCTATAAAAACATTCGAAATTTCTGCTGTAACCGTATTGTATCGTAACCGTAAAGTGTTCCCACTCTATTAGCATGCTAATTTGCTTTTGGTGGTGAGTTCGAGCCTCGTCTACATTGTAAACTTTTCTTTTTCTCCTTTGAATTCTTTTTTCGTCGATTTCGTTTGTCTTCTCTAATTTCCCTTGGCTTGAAATGGAACGAAAAAAACTAGTTTTTGATGTCGAATACCGCTTGTACTGCTTTCCAATTTTTTACCGCAATTAAAAAACTTCCTTGAACAAACCAATCACACTGCAGACTCAGGTCGGTTAAATACACCTTTTTGGGCCCGTTTCTCAAAAGACCCGATAACTTTACGGACCCGTTAACCTAAATAAATCAAATAAGTTAACGGGTCCGTAAAGTTACAGTCGGGTTTTTTGAGAAGTGGGCGGACCCCAGGTCAATGCCGAGCGGCTCGCGTCTTTGTGCCCGTACACGGGAATGCTGCACACCGATAAATTTCTTGGATTTTTGACACTTGAATATATCATCATAAAAAATCTAATTCCACAATACCTGGCGTTCCAAAATCCTATTTTTCACTGCTACGCAAGCACAAGCACAAGGGCATGCAGAATAATGAAAAAATTTCCTTTTTTGTGCCTGCTAACAACCAAGAAAGTGCGGAAATCGAACCTCCATGCAAAGGGTTTCGTTTTGCCACTAGCTCGATGTCTTTACAAGTTCAGTTATTTTTTTTCATATTCACAACATCTTTATATCAGACTGAAGTGGAGGACCGAGGGGGTTCGTTTGAATCTTTGAACCACCAATTCACCCTCTTGAGTTCCCAGAATTCTTGACCATTTTGTGTGCGCACGGGAGGTCAGGGTACAAGAATACAGGGACTCTTGCAATTGTGTCATATCAGAACAGTACACCAGGCCCGTCGTTTGGGGTGGTTCGAAGGTTCGAACGAACCCCCTCTCTTCCCACAGAAAATAGCCGCTTAGCTTAGGCTACTAGTACTTTTAGTTAAGAAACTACAGTCAAATTGTTGCATTTCTCACTAAATGAACATTTGGTAAATGCTGGTGAATTATGGTTTCATCAAAATCCCGACCTTCAGCTATTTATTTTAATGATTTCTTAGTTTTAACAACTGAAGTATTTTCCCTCATTTCTATATATTTTTTCATAATCATTTTTTTCTTTTTGTCTTTTCTCTCTCTCTTTTAATTACCTACTAATTCTGATTTTGAGTTAGGAAAAAAAAAAAGGGGGGAAGGAAAAAGAAAAAAAAAAAAGAGAAAAAATCCTGACCCTAGCGGGTTTCGAACCCGGCTCACTTGCTTCACAGTTCAAGGGTTTTCCAACTGCGCCACGGGATAGCGTAATTTGCACAACAATAGACAGTCATTCACGCGATACTAAAGGGTTATTTTGTCTTCCAAATCCTTCAGTAGACCAGTTAGCCTAGTGGTAAGGTGCAGTCATTTATGGCCTAGGGTCCGACTGTTTCCTCCCTCTTTGACCGCGAAGCTTGCTGCGTTCTACCGGATAGCGCGGAAGGGGCCGAAATCTCCATCCTATACGTAACATGCGATGATTCAGCGATTTGTCTGGATGCATGGTCCGATTTTTTGGGTTTTGCATAAAATTAGCATACTAATTTCTTTGGGTTACGGGTTCGAGTCCTGCCTGCGCCAACAACTTTTTTTTTTTTCTTTTTTTCTGTTTTAAATGGATTCTATTTATCTTTTCTAATTTTTCTTGGCTTATATTTCTGGTCTTCAATGAATAAAACTATATAAACTCTTTACATTAGTTTGATGCTTTCAAATTTTGCGTACTGATTGAGAGACACAAAATCCCTAAAATAATACTCAGTATCTAATAAATTTTCATTCCGCTTTCCAAAAGCCAGCGGTACCTCTGATACTCATACAGGTCATTTAAGTACTTCCTAATCCCAACCGATTATGGTGGAAGTCGAACCTCCCCTATCACTATGCTTGCAACGGGCCTGGTACATTGTGTACATATACAACACTTATTACCGTACTAACACATTGATTTCAGTTACATTGTTTTTTTTACAAGTTATAAAGCTGTTTTGTACTTGATGGAAAATAAGATGGCTAGTTTTGAACTCAGCAAACTTTATATATAATTCGTTTAATTAATTTGAGCTCATGTTCACCATCTTGTAAAAAAGGCTTTCCTCTTAATTAAACACCTAATTCGATATCCCCCCCCCCCAAAAAAAAAAATCTAATAAAAGAGAAAGAGAGAAACTTGAAATTATTATTTCAAATTAAGTCTAAATTATGCCAAGCCTTTCTTAGATTACCTTAGAATTCTATCACTTTCTTCAGCATTGTCTTCTTTCATTTCTTTTGCAACACGACACCTTAAATACAACATTATTTTAGTATGGTGTAGTGTGAGGATATTTTGGATAAGTATCAAGAAGAAAAGGACCCAAAATTGTCTTCAGGGGGGGTGTGCACCCTGTAACCCTCCACGAAATTTGCCCCTTGATCTGATTTTCTTAAGGCACAAATTATGGACATTTCAACTTTCACCACAGGTATCATGTCAGCTCAATATAATAGATACGCATCAAAAAGAGAAGTGACATTTGATCAATATGGCAAAATCAGCTGTCTGCCACAGCTGGAGTGCAAGTCGAGACATGAGATGTTTTGGTATTTGCAGTTTTTTTCTGGTGTTTAAATATTACTTTAAATTGAATCCCTATAAGGATATAAAATGCATATTTATGATATGCTTACGTTAGAGTTCATTTAGTAAGGTGATGTCAATTAAAATAGTTAATAACTTATTTAATCTAGTTGACGTCACCTATCACCTATTCAACACTGAGACTGAGTGGACTCATTTGTTTTAACTAAATTATAAATGAAAAACTGAAAGCTGCAATGAAATAGTTTCAAAACCCTTACAAAATTTCAACAGAAATATAAAAAATGCATACCAAAATTTGTAATATTAAAGAATGAATTTTGCCACTGTATTTTAGAACTAATTATTCTGATTCTCCTGCCCCTTCCACTCCGAAATCAAATTTCATGCACCCTCCCGTCCCCCATTGATTCTTTTGCATCGATAATAAAAAATCTTGAGAAACCGTTCTGATCAAGCTGCATCAAATGTGAAAATTGAAACAACGAGAGGAAACAGTTGTATTGTAAATGTATCGACTTTGACGGACACAAAAATGTAAACAAAACGAAATGATAATAAACATAGGTTTAAGCACTTAATAATTTTATTGAGCTCACCTTTCAAGAAGAAGTTGTACCACAGTCTCGACCTCAGCAAATGCTCGATAAGTTGACAAGAAAGCCATCAAGAATCCAGGATCCATGTCTTCAAAAGCAGCATCTTTCTGTGGTACTAGGTTTTGTACTAGCTTTTCCAGTGTCCCAGCTTTGATTTTCCTGACCAAGACAGTTTCCCATTGCAAATGAGAGATCGGCTCTTCTGTTGTAGGAACGCCAACGCTGCTACGATATCGAACTTTCCTCAGAGACAGTTCATAAATGGCATCGTCTTCTCTTTCCTCACGAAAGAATGAAATCTGGAAGAGAATTACGATGGATGAGAAAAATCAACAAACGGGTTAACACCTGGGATGGCGCTAGTTATAATTATAAGCACAGTCTCTTTGATCTTTGAATAAGGTCTTGAGTGTTTTTATGGAGAAGCTTCAGCATGTCTAGTTATTTGGTGGAGAAAAAATGCCATACGAAGGAATTCACGCGATTACAAAGCATTTCAACGCAAGAAAGAGATTATGAATAGAAGATTAAAAGAACTAGGGGTCAAATTTGATTTATCGCGGTGAATGTTCGTACATAGCACACACACTCATAAACAATGTGAATTATTCTACATCGTCGGCTTCATTATTAATGAAAATCAGTTAGAACAATGCCTTAAATCAAAGCTAGAAATTTCTAATAACAAAAGCACAAGAAACAACGTAAATCCTGTCAACAGAGAGAATATTCCTCTATACGATAACACAAAAACAAAATGATCCCTCAGGGAAGATCTCGCAGTTGCACAAAACTTACGTGAGTTGGCGACTTCGTTCGTGGAAGACTACTCATGGTAGAAGCTCAAAATCTTCAATATTTGATCTTCTTGACTCAGTCATTTTGAAATCCCCTCGTGGCGTACATTTATTGAAGCCATCAAGAGAGAAATTGAGTCGTTTGTGTTCGTGTTGAGCAAGCCGTCTCGACTACAGAGTGTAATCGTACATATGATATGACCCTGTGTGAGTTACGTCACACATCGCTTAGCCTGATAATTTTCCGCTTTTTTGGAGCCGATGACAATTTGAGGCCTTGCGTCCAGGACAACCAACGCGAAATAAATTTGACAAAATGATAAAAACAACGTGGGCTGCTACAGATATCAGCTTCAGGCAAATTAAGTAAAAAGTGATAAGCAGTGTTTTATTTGCGTGTCTTTATAATCTGTGTAATTGGCCAGCTGCTGCAGTGGACTACATGCGGTGAGCCGGTGTGTGCATTGAGCCAGAAAAAGCTGTCACAACAGGTAGGCATTCCAGAACTTTGCCCAGCTGATATTGCACTTTTTCCTTTCGTTTTTTCACGTCTTCATCCTGAAGTTTTACATAAACACTATGATGACATCTAGAGAGATCTATTGTCCTTGAAAGACAAAGAACTACAAAAGAAAGAAAACGAAAGAAACAAAAAGGAAAGAAAGGCAGTCAAACACATAGACAGAAAGAAAGAAAAACAGAAAGAAAATAAGAAAGAAACAAAGAATGACAAGAAAGAAACAAAGAATGACAAAAAAGAAACAAATAATGACAAGAAAGAAACAAAGAAATAGGAGAAAGAAACAAAGAAAAAGAAAGAAACAAAGAAACGAAAGGAAATGGAAAACGGAGACGTCTCAAAGATACTTTTATGATAGACTCCCGCGTATAGCCATGTTCATGATCAAATTAATAGAATTGAGAAATAAAGCAAAAATGTAGCTGTCTTGATAGAACATGTACAGTATCCTAAAGCACGCCCTGAGGCACTTTATACCACTATGCTTAGTTATTTCAAACATAAAAACATTGTGAAAAATGTCAGGATTTGTTCTATAACGGCGCATACATTAATCCTGAGCTGTCTCTACTTCAGCAATGAAAATGAAAGCGGCGAAACAGCAATTCTTCGAAGAACTATAAGAATAAAATAAAAAATATATAATAAAATAAAATAATTATAAAATAAAATAAAATACTTATATAATAAAATAAAATAGAATAAAATAAAATAGAATAAAAATAAAATAAAATAAAATAAAATAAAATAAAATAAAATAAAATAAAATAAAATAAAATAAAATAAAATAAAATAAAATAAAATAAAATAAAATAAAATAAAATAAAATAAAACGAAATAAAATAAAATAAAATAAAACAAAATAAAATATGTACTCACAACAACTTTGTATTTTTGAGAGGAAGTCATTAAACCCTGGGGAGTTGGGGGCTGGGACACCCCCATTTATTTTGGACAGGATGATCATCCTGCCTGTAGGAGTCAAAATCACAGGGTTTTGTACCCTTTTCCTGGTCCTTTTACCAAAACCAGTTCCAGATTGAGCTTTTTCATGTCATATTGGTATGTCCTTTTAGGGATAAAAATAACTTGAGCATATGCAAATTTTGTTAAATACATTGTATATTTTTAAATCATTTTCATCACACTTCTGACAGCTTACAGACATATTGACAAGCAGTTTGTATGACTTAGTTTACCAAAAATTTGCATAATTGGGCAGCTCACTAGACTGACTATTTAATTACAGGAACTTGAAAAAAGAGACAAAAGGAAGGAGGTGAAATTTAATTCTTACTTAAGAAGGTCTTGAAAAACTACAGAGAAGGAAACAACATAATTTGGCAATTAGGCCACAAGAGTGTCTAGAGTGATTGCACTTAATCCGTGAAATTGTACTAGCTAAATAATGCAAAATAGCACTAATATAATAAACAATGGAAAACAAAGGATTTTATATATTTTTTAGTACAAAGTAGATTTTGTACTTTTTGACGGATTAAGTGCGATCACTCTAACTAGTGTTGTTCTTCACTGATAGTGGTATGTTATGCATGTACCAATTCTCTACTATCACATAACCATAAATTATGCCATCTGTTGCTTGATTGATCTGAATTACAATAAGTACCCCCCAAAAAATAGAAGACATTGTGGTTATTGTAAAAGAATAGTTTAAAACCTCATCACTTTCATTTCCATATTGCTGCTGGTTGTGGGAGGTGGTGGTACTTGTGTGTATGGACGTGGTGGTGAGGTGGGGCCTTTAAATTACTGAGAGGACATAAGGGAGGCCTTAATAGGCACTTAAGAACGTGGTTAATCTTTTTAATTTCTTTAAATTTTCTCCAAAATTTTTTCTCTAAAATTTGCTATTTCTTTTGCATGGAATTTAAATGATTTAGTTATCCTCATTTTCTTAGGTTCTAAACCTTTACTGCTCTCCTTTAACACACCAAAGTCAAGTTTCTTTCTTGGTGTACATTTTCGTGCATTAAAGGACAGCAGTGAAGGTTAATTTATTAGAATCTGAGAAAATAAGGAGTTGCTAAAATCTTGACTGGGAATTGGTTGACAAGCTACCAACAATCCAACTCAATTTTCAGACAGAGGCAAAGTGTCTGAACACTTGATTGGCTTATTGAACATTTTATTGGCTTACTGAACAGTTATTGACATACTGCACACTTTAATTATTGGCTTACTGAACATTTTGTTGGCTTACTGAACAGTTATTGACATACTGAACACTGTCTTTATTGACTTACTGAACACTTTATTGGCTTACTGAACACTTTATTGACATACTGAACACTTTATTGGCTTACTGAACACTTTATTGGCTTACTGAACACTTTATTGACATACTGAACACTTTATTGGCTTACTGAACACTTTATTGGCTTACTGAACACTTTATTGACTTACTGAACACTTTGTTGGCTTCACAGTAGCCTATCACTGTATTCCCAGTTGAGGCTTATTTCTGGAGAGGCACATAATTTATTATGCAAACAGTGATAGAATTTCTACTTATAGTCTCTTTCACATGAGTCACATAGACTTAGGACCTCCTACTGCATCCTTTTTTCTACAGCTGTAAACCAAAAATTACGCTTCAAATTGAAGTTGGACAGAAAGCTTTCATACATAAGTCAACTTCAACTTGATACCATTGTTTGTTAGTGATGAAGAATGAAACAAATTCAAAAAGGTCTATAGCAATTAGCAGCTGTCATGTCTGAGAGGCATACTGGAAGATTACCATTCTAAAATAACTACATAAAAACATCAACCTCAATTTCTTTTTGTTGTATTTTTGCAATAGATTATACAGACCTAGGATTTTGAAAATCTGTAAAGATTGACCTGCCCTAATCACGTCTTGCTTGAAGTACTTACAATATAAACTGAATTAGATCATGCAAATACATTCAAAGAGCTCCAACAGAAACAATGTATATGATGTTGGGCAACATTCCAAGTTCTCCTCAAAGGCATTATGATTTCAAAGGAGAATTTGTATTTTGATCACACACGTCAAACCTTTCATGAATCTTTTCATTTGGGAATAAAATTTTTATGCATTGTAAAGAAAAACTACAAGTTCCAATAATTTCCTAATTCAAATAATTTACAGTGCAAAAAAGTGATTATGCCTTCATGGCAGCTTTTGTTATTGCTTGTTGATAGTCTTGCTGTAACTTGTTCAGACTATCTCTGCTACTTGTTTTCTTCTTTTCCATGTCTTTAATAACTCCATCTTGCCTTTTGCTGGATAAAAAGAGAATGAATGTGAAAAGCACTGAAAGGGGAAATGCAAAAAAGGGAAGGGAAGAAATTGTCAATTTCCTGTAAGATATTCAAAACTTTGAGCAAAAACCCATGATTGCAATTACAGTATTTACTTTGTTCATTTATGCATTTCAAAATTCTAAAGAATATATTCCATGCAATCAAGGCCAACAAAGGGCAAAGACGAACTCCTTAATGAATAACTTATTTAACAATAATTAACAATAATTATTATTGCTAGCCTCCAAATCTCAGAAGAACTTCTAATTCAACATTTTCTAATAAATGGCAATGGAATTTACAAGTTTGTAACATGTATTTTGTTGCTGCTTAATCATTGTTTGTAATTGATTTAATAACACCTTTTACCCTAAGCAATTGGACACTTATTCAAAAAGTATAGTTCTTGTGTATTTAGAAACATGATTTATTGAAATGAAATGAAATGAAAAAAATGAAATTTTAGCATTTATATAGCACAAATATCTATATGAATATAATCAAATGTGCTTAGAGTTTGTTAGTAGTAAGGACACACTGTTGTACCGGGCGACAATCCCCTACTCTTTGCGAACAGTACAACAGGATCTTTTACGTCCACTCCAATGCATGGGTTAGATAGGGTGGAGAGACAGGGCCTACGGTTTAACGTCCTTATCTGAGAAGACGTGAAGGTCTAACCATTTGCAGATGTAATTACAAAGGCAGCACCTTCTCTTCAATTATTTAAAGACCCTGAGTGTTGGTCCAGCTGGGATTGGAACCCCGACCTCCCGCACAAGAGACTGACACTCAACCAACTGAGCCAACCGGGCGGCGGTTTATTAACATAGTATGACTTACATCTCTCCTGATATGTAGTCAATTCTCTTGCTGACAGTCTGCTTTGCTTCTTCTAGGTCTTGCTTTACTAAAACAGGTCCTATCAACTTATAGACATTACCAGTAGATTCTATCTTGTCTAATTCCTAGGACAATAGTAAACATGAGTACAATAATAACAATAAGACAAGTGTTAGTGAGAGTGGATGGTAACCCTGGTAGAGGCAGGCCACGCAAGACACGGAAGCAGACAGTCGATGGAGATTTAAAGGCATGGAACATCGCCGACACTGACGCCAATGATAGGGAGAAGTGGAAGAAAGCTCTGAGAACGGCCATGCACCATCACACCCACAGCAGTGGAAAAACGACGTAAAACTGGATAGTGAGTGTGTGAGTGAGTGTAATAATCAGCTGACTACCTGTTAAAATATTTTTTTAGTAGACACTAGCTGTATATAACAAGTTCCTAAATCAGTGTACAAGACAACCCACTTTGGATTGATCGACACTGTTCTCAAGTTTGATGTTAATGGGGCAGATTTAGGGGAGGGGTGCAGGGGGTATACACACTCCCTCCTGAGATGACTTAGTCCTTTTTCTCAATATTTTTCTAAAATATCCTCTCAGCAATTTCCAATTTATATGATGGTTCACCCCCCTCCTGAAGATAATCCTGGATCTGCCCCTGTATTATCAGATTAATTCTAGATGTATTCTATGTGTGTATATGTAAGTAGCTAGAGTACATGTAAAGATGGCCTGTTTTTGTGTTATGTATTTAAAATTTATTGATCATAGTTGGAGGCAACCCTAACTTAGCTCCTTTTTTCTATTTCCGTATTGGTTATACATATACAAATGTTTTAAGCATTAGTTTGTCTTGCAACGGAAAAGTAAGGTCCCCGTCACCCTGACCTAACCATAACTCACTACAACCTTTTCTCCTCCTCAAAAACATTTATAAGGAAATGATCGTAAATTAAACATGTTCAGACATGTGAAGGAGCAAAGGTGGAGATTTTTGAATGCTTTCTTTAAGAGAGGAATACAATACTCAAGAATACGAATGACAGGCAGGTGCAAATGAAGTAAAAAAATCATGAATCTAAAAAAGGCCAATGCAGCCCCAAAACAGCCATAAATCAACCATAAAAAGCCTTATATTTTTAGTTCAGATAAATAGTATGTGAACATAAAATTGTAATTTCATGCAGCAAGACTACATACTATATAGTGTATGTACACTGTACCAAGAAAAGATGTTGGTGAAGTTTGCTCCACAGTTTCCCCTGAGTCTCAAAAATTCACACCCTCAAAAAGTCAAATTTAGAAAATTTCCAACACAAAAACCAACTATGCACTTCCCCATTACTTTTAATCCTAGTTAGCCCTCTTCTTTGTAATAATTGATAGTAAGCCAGAAAGTTGTATGGTTTTGTTGTTGTTGTTTTTCTGAACATTGCCTTGTTGCACTGTTTTTCTTATCCTTTTTTATGTACATGTATAGTTCCAGAACATATCTGTAAGTTATGGTTCAATATTTTTCCTTTGTTTTTGTGTATAGTAATGTACATATGATAATGAGTATAAAACAAAAGAAGACAAAAATTGAACCAATTATACATTCAAACCATAACATATCCATGCCCCCACCATGGAGGGTATTGGAAATTCTGGAGGGGAGGGGGGGGGGGGTCAAAGAAAGTAAAAAATTACAGATTATGTATGGGGGGAACTTCCATTTACAAATTCCCTCTGTGGTGGGGGTGGAACTTAATGTTCACAATCATGAAAATTGTCAAAATCTTGAGAATGGGACCAAGACCAAAAATGGCCGCAAAGGAGGATAACGGAACGGTAACGGAATCCAGAAACTGGAATCCACGAATAATTTGATTTTGGAATCCGGATTTCAGTCCTTGGAAGAATCCATCCCTTAGCATCCGCAATCCGGCCGTTAGAATCTATAAGATAGCTCTAGGAATCCGAAATCTTGCATCATTCCGAATTACCTTCCATGGGGCGAAGAAAATATTGGTGTATGTAAAATACCGTAAAGACTGTCAGTCAACAAGACATTTAAGTTAACTGTCATAATATACATTGTACGTACCTAAAGACATGTAACAGTACAGTCAGAATGTCAATGAAACCGTCTGTCAATACTCTTATACTTTCAATTTATACTTTTGATATTCAATGTCATATTTATAAAACATTTTAAAAACAATAAACCTTACCTCCTTAACGACATTATTCTCTGCAAGTTGAGCATCGAGTTGCTGTCTTGTCACGACTGATTTCTGTAAGTCTGATCACAAAATCGGCACAAAAACGTCATTTGAAATAACACTATCGACTGTACAGGATATAGAACTAATGCTTATGTAATTTACCTTTTTGAATTCCTTTGAATTTTTCTACTTCGCTTTGGAGTTGCTGCTGAATTCTCTCCACGTTGGCCGCCATCTTGATTCTAACACAGGGAGACCGGTAAGGGCGCCTCATCGAAGTGTGTATTGCGGGCTCATGCACGCGAGGAACGCCTGCCATGTTTTGAAGAAACCAGATTACACAACGATTTTGTGTTCAGAGTGAAAATGTTGAAGATTTTACGACATGGATGTCATCGATTTGTTGATGTAAGCATTAAAAGAGGTGGGTAAAGATATTTTTCTGTTGCTCTTTTTCTTAGAATTCTTCTGATCGATGATTTTTTTCATGTTTGGTTTGCGAGTCATTTCAGTAATTGGGAACTACTTGAGCCACTCAATTAACCAGTCAGTCAAAGAGACTCTCTTGTTTGTCAAACAATAGTTAGTTTGTCTATTCAACCAGTTAGTCAGTTAGACAAATGAGTTCCTTGTAGAATCAGAAATGTAAATCAAGACAATTTCCACAGAAATCCACATGAGATTGCATGCTAGTCAAGCAACAATCATTGCCATTAGTTAGTTGGTTAACATGATTTGAAAAAATGTTTGTTTAAACTAATAAACCCCCCTCCCCTGTACAATGTTACAGTTTCTTACACTGGCCACAGGATGTGTCAGCTTGATAAAGAGTAATTTTTAGCAGCAACACGTACTGTACATATACAATTATACAAGTCATTGCCAAGTATTTTGGCAATGATTGTAGCTTCCACAGGGATCCCAATAAAGCAACATTGGTATGTAGAGTCACCAAGAGATAAATCAAGCTACAGGAATTCCAATGAATTGTATAGAGATGGCCATTTGTACTTGATTATCTCAGATGAAGAATTCTCCTAATGAATCAAGTTCATTTGTACTCTTATTTTTTTGTGGTAGAGGACTGTTACTAGTTGTCATGATTTTTCTGTCACATGATGGTCACATGTCAGCTAAATTACTTCTCTCCTTTAAATCTTTAGGTTCCTCCAATAATGCCATAAGAAAATTTCTCTTCACAACCTTATCAAAGGACAAAACAGAAAAAGAGTCAAAGTTGCATTTGCTGTTGTTGGGAATTCCTCTGACCACATTTGGCCTTGGATGCTGGCAAGTAAAGAGGCTTTATTGGAAAAAGGGGCTGATTAGAGAATTAGAAGAAAGAACTACTGCAGAACCACTGCCTATGCCAGACAAGTATGTCCAGTTACGTCAAAATAAGCAGGGTACCATACTTCCTGTTGAGCCTAATGTTTTATTGCTCTGTGCAAAATCACACAACTGCTATTAAACTAGACAGTATAGAAAGTGGAATTCTATTTTCTTCTTGATCATATTTCCCTTCTTAATTAAATTTTACAAGAAGTTCTGATTTTAATATTTTCTTAGCATTGAAGACCTTGATGTCACTTCTCTTGAATATCGTCGTGCACGATTAAAAGGGAGGTTTGACCATTCATCTGAAATCCACATGATGCCAAGATCTCTCAATGTAGAAGGAGGCAGCACAGGAGGTCTTGGAAAGAAACCAAAATCAGGAGCACATATTTTTACTCCTTTTATATTATCAGGAAGTGGGTAAGTTGTTTACAATTCAATTCTTAATTGGTTACCTTTTGTTTTTGTTTTTGTTGTTGTTGTTGTTGTTTTGTTTGTTTGTCTGTTTGTTGTTTCTTTGTTTAGTCATTTCTTTGTTATTTTGCATACTTGCAAGCTTTTGTAATTGTTTGTGTGTGAGTACAGTAACTGTATACTGTAGCTTGAGCTCCTGTTACGTGTACCTAACCTACATGAACATATGTACTTGTATTTGCTTGCATTGATGTTCTGCATTCTTGCCTTCCTACATGTACTGTTCCTGCATGCAGTTCTTTTCATGTTCATAGCTACACAACAGCTATAGACAACTTGATAACAGCAGCAATTAAAGGGTGGATAGTACTGTCCTGGCCCCCTTTGGATAAATCCTTATCTAACTTGAACAAATTTATTGGATGCATGCATAGCTGCCAACCCTCCCGGATAATCCGGGAGTCTCCAGATTTTGGGCCTCGTCTCCCGGTCTCCCGGAAAAGACCTAAATCTCCCGGATAATCGCTCGAATCCTAAAATCGCGGCCATTTCAACTGAAATATCGTCTGTCTTTCTTGAAATATCGTCTTTCCAAGAGATAGCGCAGTGTAGCCTCGAGTACGTTTTGTCCCACTTTGAGACAATTCTAAGGAAAAAATGTTGATCTCCAGATACGAAAGCCTTGGGGATTGGCAGCTATGATGCATGTACATAGTAGTTCAGTTTATCCAATGAATGGCCCTACCCTCCTTTCATGTAACCAGGACCAGTAGACAGACATGCATGTATTTTTATTCTTTGCTTCAGTAAAAGAATACTGGTCAACAGAGGTTGGGTTCCTGTGGATAAAATAAAACCAGAAAAAAGAATGGAAGGGCAAGTATGTAATTTAACACAGACTTATATAATTATAAATACGAAGTTTACATATACAAATTGTGTTTAAATCTTAACTCATTATACAATATTATTTGGAATACAACTTTATAGATTGAAGATGAAGTTGAAATTGTAGTATTTATAAGAAAAGGAGAAAAAGTAAGTAATTTGTTTTAGCCATGGAGCAGTAGATTGCAAATGAATCTTTAAAATAATTTTGAGACACTGACAATTGAAAAGGTTTGACTTCAGACTATAATAGATTGAAATAGATACCAGGGTCCTGAGTTGTTCCAAAGAAGCATAGTGCTTGACCCCATAGCTTTCTTTCGATTTTACCCCCATTAGCACTAACCAGCCACTTTCAAGCAACTGAGCCTAGCAGATTTTTAGACCCGTCATACTTAGGAAATATGGGGAAAATGTGGTCAGAGGGGGTGGGCTGGGGGGATTGTATGTCTGAATAGATCTAACCACAAACAACCCATGTAGTACAGAACTTTGTCAATATACATCCTTTCGTAATACTGAGGATGCGATAGTGTTATATTCAAACCGGCCATTGTGCCACAGATCGATGATTAAGAATGGGGAATGACGAAGGTCCGTTGTTCTTATGGCGGAACAATGGAAAATAGATCCGGAGAGACAAAGGCCAAAACGAGACTGAGAGTGAAAGGGGGAAGGGTGGGAGGGGAAAAATTAAAGTATTCCACACTGCACTTCCTTGTTTTCTCATCTACCAATACATAACCAAAGAGGCACGCTAAAGTCCCCAGCTCGGGGGCCCCTCCCTCCCCGCCCTACCAGTGGGTTTTGCAGGATAGTTGTTCTTCGTTCCGCTGGTTTGGGCAACTGACAATATGCTAATTGAAGGTTGTTTGTTATATATCCTTGCATATGATTAAATCATCTCCCGTGGGAATGTGTGGCCGGTTTGAATAGTGGTGACGTAAAAACAAGGCAATCCGTTTAAAATTATATACTTGTCTTTTCAGCGTCCTCAATTTGCCCCCAAGAACAACATTCCAATGAACCGATGGCACCACCGTGATGTTGAAGCCATGGCTGAGATCACCAACTCTCTACCTATTCAAGTAGATGCTGATGCCAGTATGTAGTAATCATTAGGCGGGTCACTTTTCGCCTATCAATTCTAACATAGAACGGGTGGATTTAGTGGAAGGATGTGCACCCCTTGTGGAATGGCTTTAGACCGTTTTTTTCTCGATAATTAATGAAGGATTATTCCGTATCCACCCCTGTGGAAACACTATCCTCTGCGATCGGAGACATTGTACACTTTTCATCTTTGAACAATTATTATCTGTGCTTATAGAATTTAAGCGTTTAGTAATAACTGTATGATGATCATAGTTGTTAGGTAAGGATAGCTGACAAACTAGATATCAATTGTGTGCCTTTTGTATATTCAGGCAGTAGTATTCCAGGAGGGCCAATTGGAGGACAGACTCGTGTGTATTTAAGAAATGAACACCTGCAGTATATTTTTACATGGTAAGAAGACTAGCTTTGTTGGTAGACTTACTCTTCGTCATAATTAAATACTATCATAAAATAACCATCATATAACGCGCGCTCTCATTGGCCATTGGCCGAAGAACGCGTACACTGCGAACTCTAAATCTGCACACAGCACGCGCGCGCGCACTTTTCAAATTTTTGGTCAGTGTAAATGAACACCGAATATGCTTGAAAACAATCTTGTATTTTATGAAAGAGATAAAAAACTTGCCTCGTGCTTCTCTTAACACTTCTCTCGTGTTCTGATCAATCCCCGCGTGCTCTAAATCTGCACACAGCATGCGCGCGTTGTCTATTTCTTTACTAGCTCAGAAAAAAGGTAAAGCAGTAATATTTAGCGTTGGTAGACTAGTTCCTTCAGCTGAACGCTGGTCTTTCAGGAAGCCGACGTTGCGCTCCTTCACCCCTCTCTCCATCAGTGTTCCGTCTTAAGAGTATTTAAAGCTACTTAAAGCTATACGGAATGGAAAAAAGTCGAAACAAGTGTGAGGTGACTGAGAATCGAACTCGGGACGTACCTCGCGTGCAGAAGACCGCGCTCCAACGAACGCACCAACCAATCACCAACTTTGAATTGCTCCTATAGAACCTTATTCTCTCATTGCTTCACCCCACTTCCGCCCACTCGTTTTGAGATTCATTCTTCCAATTTTTTTTCTCGCGTGCTTCTTCCTTGCTTCAGTATTTTTCTACATCCCGAAGGCATCCTTATTTTATTTATATTTACTTCATCGGTTTTGTCTTCCATTCTTTCAGCCTTCCTTTCCTTCCTTTGCGTTCTCCTCTTGTTTTTCTGCTGCCCTTTCACATCCTCTCCCTATTTCCTTTCCTATTCCCTAACTAACGTCTCCTCCAAGTCCTTCTCATTCTCTTCCCTCTTCTGACCCTTCCCTCGCATTAATTTTCTGTCCACTCTTTTCAGGTACGCCTTATCTGCAGCTACTGCTTACATGTACTACAGACTACGAAAGAAACCCCATACGTCGTTTGGATAAAATGCCATGGAAAACAAAGTTTTCCTAGCATTCTCCCTCACATTCAATTAAATTCTACATTCGTATGACAGAAATGTGGCCATTCGGCGAAAGGTGGCTGTTTTTACCTCTCAGTAAGGATATCCATTATTTGTAAATAAGATCCAATGAATAAAATGGAAAAAAATGTAAGCTAGAAGTATTCACTTTACAACAAGGTTTGTCCCTTTTGTCAAACCTATAGTAAAGAATCCATCATGGATGTAAAATTTGTAAGGGGTGCCACAGGGATTTCTACCCGGCCTTTCGAAATATAAGTACAGAACAAAAGTTGGTCGGCAGTTGAAATTGACTCAATGTTGAGTTATGCTTTGGTGACACGTCTTTAAGGGTGTTCAAAGACAAAAGCAGTCAACATGTTGGAGCCAACGATGTTGGTGGCGATCATTGTTTGGAGCGTTTGCATTGCGTGGCCAAGGCTGAAGGTGATCTTAGTCAGCCACACATGTTAACATAAAGATATAAAACTAATAATTTGAAAGTGTAATCTGTTCATGATCATATAATGAAATGTATAAATGATATATCTCGCCGTTCTGTTCATCCTTTTGTATTTCACTGTCGTACCCACGAGATTCCTGTTGAAGAAACGAGATGTGATTTTACTGGTAGAACATCTTCATTTTCTGCTTTATTAATTTCTCATTAAAATTCCCTTTACAGCAAAAATCACTGCATCGAGACCCATATATATTTTTTCTAAATTCGGTTAGGATTTTTGTCTTTTCTGATCAGTCCATCACCCTTGCGGGCGGTTCAGAAAAGAAAAAATTCTAACCCAAAGTCGCGATACAGGGATTTTCGCCCCTATAATTCGTTCGTTTATCGGGAATTGTTTGCTGAAAGTCGTTAATCATACGAACTGACAAAATGTGTATATGCTAGATCTTATTCTCTATATATAGTCTATAAGGCCCTATGCAAATGCTACCAAGTCATCTAACATTGTAAATGGCAGTTCAGACTGACCTGGCCGGCATGCCAACCACGTTGTGTTACGCTTTCGTAGCAGAGCAAAAGAAATATGTTGGTCGTTGTTCTCTATAAGGGCCGGTTCAGACTAGCGACATAAGCATAGGCGCAAGCAACATACTGACGCAGACTCAGTATAGCGCCTTTATCACTTAGGTGGGAGAAAAAACAAAAACTTATAATGAGCAGTACGCTATTGAGTCTGCGTATGCTTATGCGGTGTGTGAACCGGTAGACTTGCTCCAAGTCTCGACCGCTCGTTAATTTTTTCCGTTGCTTTGGGCTGCGTTATTTTTCCATTCCTTGGGCTTCCTGTGTCATAACCGGAAGTACCCGATTTGAAATCCAAAATACATCACAGGGCGCCAAAGCAACAGAAAAAATTAACGAGCGAGACTTGGAGCAAGTCTATCCTAAGGGTGTCAGGGGCGTATCCAGAGGGTCCCAGGGTGCCCGTGACCCCCCTTTGAAAACAAAAAGGTGATAGAAATAAAAGAATCTGACTGGAGAAAGATTGAGAAATTGGAAGTGTGACCCCCCTTTGGTGGAAAATGGAAAGTGCGACCCCCCTTTTGAAATATTCTGGATACGCCCCTGGGTGGCCAAGCACATGCAATATGTTGCATTTGGATCCAACATGTTGGGAGTTGGTCAACGTCGGGAGTGTTGATATTGGACTTAATAATTATAAATAAGTAAAATAACATACATCAACAAACACCGCAGGTCTTGTAGCAGACTTTTCGTATGGCAGTGTGGGTTTTGCACATTGACTTGAAAAACGAACAGTTGGAGCTTGCGTCCTTGCAATCTGTAAATTTTAAAAATGATATAATTTTTTAAGTGTTTATACTTCAGCAAAGATGATGATGATAGATGGAGAAGAAAACGGCTTACCTCCACTTCCGCCAGACCCTCCACTTCCGCCAGAACCACCACTTCCTCCTGATCCTCCACTTCCGCCAGACCCTCCACTTCCGCCAGACCCTCCACTTCCGCCAGAGCCTCCACTTCCGCCAGACCCTCCACTTCCACCAGATCCTCCACTTCCGCCAGACCCTCCACTTCCTCCTGATCCTCCACTTCCGCCAGACCCTCCACTTCCGCCAGACCCTCCACTTCCACCAGACCCTCCACTTCCACCAGACCCTCCACTTCCGCCAGACCCTCCACTTCCGCCTGATCCTCCACTTCCGTCTGAGCCTCCTGTAAACCAAAGATTAAAAAATAGATTCTTTATGAGTCTTTTTTTCCCATTTTCTTATATCTCGAGCTAGCAGGAATATAGGAATAAAGGAATATAGGAACAAAGCCATAACCAACACATGACTCAAAATAGCCTTTTTCTCAAATACAAACCTGTAATCTCTTTAATCCAGTTCACATAAGAACTAACTCTTGTGTAAACCACGTATGTATCAACAGGACACCTATAGCTGGTGCCCCATGACACCGCCCCATGGAGGACCCAGCGACTATCTTGTTCACATACCAGGGGACCTCCGCTGTCGCCACTACACGCACTGCTTCCTGCCCCACCCGCACACAACATGGTCTTCGGATTCACATGGAAGTTGTTGAGTTTCCTCTTACAGGTGTCATGGCTTGCTACAGGGGTTCGGCCTTGTTGGAGTTTGTCTGCTTGGTGGAACATCACTGAACCATACATTCGGCCCCATCCTAAAGAAATAATAGTTGGCCATGGTCATACGTTTCTTGAAAAAATTTAAGAAAGTTTTTTCACAATTAATCGCAGTTGAGCTTTTATTAATGATTAATCGTATATACAAGACATGCAGTTTTTCCAGCTCGTGGAAGTTAATTTGACTGCATTTCCTGCATTTAGATCTAGAAGAAGCTAATGTCATGTATGTTTAGTTCTTTTCACTATTACAAAAAAGGGCGCATATAGACCCTCCATCCAGATGCCCAGGCCTGAGTTTTAAGAGCGCTATAATTGGCAGATATTTAAATACGATTATCAAACCAAATTTTGAAGTTGACGCACCTGTTACATAACACTTCGATCCAGTTTGTACTTGTCCATCTTGTTTTGGTAAACACACAGTATTTACATTCGGCCCAAGTTTTACTGGCTTTGATAACTTTAAAAGTGCAATGTCGTGGTCCTTGTTAACACCACCAATGTATCCCTGATGTATGACAATCTTATCAACGCCATGTTTTACTCCATCTCTAACTCGTTTGTGCGCACCTTAGAATAAAACGTACAGTTTTTAAACTCGTAATCATTCATTTTCATTTGAAATATTTTTAGTGAAAAATGACATACAAGCCATTCAGGCCATGCCTTATAAGAGATACTCGAAACCCAAGTGCAATTGAAGCTCTCAAAGATGAATTACCAACGCATATAATTTATATGCTGTATAACCAACCCCGCTCTGATTGGCCGAGAACTGTGTGTGATTACTACAGTACACACGCACACTTACGTCACAGAATCTTATGCACGTTCTGATTGGTTGAAATATTTCGATGAGTATTGTACAAAACAGATGCATTTCATTCTGGGTGTGTAGTCTAATAGTTGCACAGAAAGCGTCAAAATGTGGCAGCGAGGACAAAAGTCACGCCACCCGACTTCGTCTCGAGGCATACTATTTTGTTCTCGTCATATTTTGACGTAATCGGTACATCTATAGAGTAAGTACAGACGCTCGTATTGAGGTTTGCCACTAGAGATTACCCCTCCCGCGCAGTAAATTAATTTGAATTATTTGTGTCCAGCTAATTAGTTGGATGATATGTAAAAAGGAAGCATACGTCACCTACCAGCTATCAGTTCGTATTCAGCGGTCTTATTACTTTTATTTACACAGTGAGCAGCGGTTAGGGCCCAAAATGGACTGATCAAAGACGCCCCACAGCGATGACGGCCCGTACGTCGTAGGGATAGTTGCCATGGCCACGAATGAGGTACGGCTGTTTTTCCGCCAACAATTCTTAAACCATTGTTCCGCTGACCACAAGATGCTAAGATATATACAAAATCTGAATTAGAAATTTCCATTTCCTACAACAAGTATGACTTAATATTAAGCTTCCATCAAAAAGATCGCATTCAATGTGAGACGATACAAGTAAAGCTTTCCAATATTAGAAGGGAAGGGGATTGATACCTGCAATCAACCTGTGCAATTTCCGCCCTTTTGTGGATCCGCCAACTCCTTCGGCTCCTCCCCACTGATCCGACCCCACCTTGAAAAGCTCTGTACTAATGCTGTCCATATACAACCAAGCTAGCTAGGTAAATGTTCAGAGATGAGAATGCCTTCACCAGGGTCCCCTATACCTTTTGCGTGAAACGTGAATGGCTGATTTATTTTGACGTGAAACGTGATTTAAGGTCTAAAATCTTTTTGCGTCCACGTGAAAGCAACTTTTGATTTTTTTTGAACGTAAAAGAGACTTTTTAATTAATTATCCGTGACGCGTGAAAAGACCAAATATTTTTGCGTGATTTCATTTTGCAAAAGGGTATATAGGGGACCCTGATTCACTCTTCGGTATAGATACGACGAAGCCTTTGCCGCCTTTGCCGTATTTAACGGCATTGGTTGATTCTTCATATTCTTAATTGAATGAGAAATTTTGGTTTCATTGGTTTGGGCTCCAGAACCGTTTGTTGTATGTCCCACCGCGTTAGTTGATTGGAATGATTTGACTCAAAGTGCAGGGCCTTCCTGACTCACTAAGACCCTGCATTTTGAGTACTAATCATTTTACTCGGAGTAAAATAACTGATCAGCAAAATGAGTCATTTCAGAGGATCCATCACTAGTATAGTTATGGCAGATATTCCTCACTTAAATAAAACAATAACAGGCCCAATATTATCAATTATAACCTACCCTGTAGTGACCTTGAATGGACAAGAACTATTGATAATCCAAGAATTAATCCTGCCGAAATCATGATAAAATACCCGCTATGGATGACAATTGATTTGGTTATAAGACACAAGGACATGCGCGGTAGGCCGCAGATGTGAGAGAGATTTCTGTGCGATTTTCAACTTGGCCCATGACTATTATCGCAGCTGCCACATCTGTTAGCATTGTTAGAACACAGCTGTCGCATCTGCTTGAATGTTTAGCATGGCTTATAACCAGAAATTTCCCCTATAGAAAAACGGTGATTACATATGGAGTCATAAAAGTGCGGTAATAAGGCAACAAAATAGTGCAATGTTTTGTGCATTGTTGCATTGCAAGTTGTAGAGCAAATGTTGCTGGTATCACCGACCCGCGCGCAACAAATTTCAGTTCAGTTGTAAAGTATTATGGGCTCCTACTTCGTGCAACAAAGAAAATTTGTTGCGCGTTGAGTGCAAATATACGAGCAACATGTGCTCTGTAACTTACCCATCCTCTGGAACCTAGGAGTAATATTGTCGTTCGTTTCTTGCTCGCAGAGAAATTACCCCAGCAAGAAACGATCGAGCGACAGAATATTACTCTTGGGTTTCCGAGGATGGGTAAGTTATAGAGCACATGTTGCTCGCGGGTATCTGCACGAAAAGTTTTATGATTTTGTCACCCGTATTGCCGTATCTTACCAAACTCTTCCATGCACATAACATCAAAATTCAGCTCTCTCTCTTGGACAAAATAGCTGAAACGCGCGTGCCCAATAAACGTTGCTCCTAAACAACCACCATCACTTTATGGATCGACTTCTTTCTTCATGTTAGAGCGATTTGTCCGTTTTCATTATTTTACTAATTGTGTGGGAAAACGGAACAGCACGGTTACAGTAAGAATTTCGAAGGTTTTTATCGACATCACGGCAATGACACGGAGTGAGCCACGACGCAGTCCATTTCACGCCACTGAAAACTGTGTTCAACATCATGCGTCAACTTTCAATAAAGAGCGGAGAGGAACGGTTTAGGGAGGAGGGAAAAATAGCCCCCAAAAAGTATGGAGGAGGGAGAAAAGAGGCAGAAAAATTGATTTGGGAGGAGGGAGGAAAATAATTATGAGATGTAGTGAAGGAGAAATGGCCGAAAAAAAGTAGGGAGGAGGGAGAAATATGCTCAAAAAGTAGGGAGGAGGGAGATTTAGACTAGTCCTGTTCCTCTCCGCTCAATAAAGTATTCAAGTGAGAAGCAAGTAAATATAAATAACTACAAAGAGCGTTTTAAAGTGTAGTGTTCGTCAAGGTAATGCAAGACTGATCGAAACGTTATGAGTTTATTTCAAGGATTAGTTTTCAAAAAACTGTATGTTGCTTCAACAAGATAATTGTTGAAAATCTAAGAGGATATACGGGACCAGACCCTAGCTGTACTTGCGTTCCTGTTTATAGAACTTCCCATCCAGAAAAAAGGACACTTCTAGACGCAATTGTGAATCATTTTAATACTATTTTCTGTGCTTTCTTACATATTGTAATCCAGAGATTAAGTTTCATAGCAAAAGTAAAAATCGTAGCCTAAACTGTACAGTATTGATAACTGATTGAATGAAATATGGAAATACTGACTTGTGATTGGCTTATAAAAGGAGCCAATCAAATGATTCGAGCCAAATATGGCAAGAAACAAAAATATTCGAAAACGAGGCTCATTACTAATGACCTTTGATTTGCAGAATTGTTAGGTTTGTGAAAAAAGTTGAAAATGAATTGTAAGCAGTAGGACGCAAACAAATGTAGTCTACCTCCCCTTTCCCTTCCCCTCCCCTCCCTAGGGCCGCTACGCAGGCTAAAACAAATGTAGTAGAGAGGACGCACAAGACATTCTAACCGCGATATGTTGCGTTTTTACTTCGTATTTAACTACCCTAAACATTGCCGACAAAAGTCAACAATCTGAGGCTATTTGCAAAGACGGCGCAGTAGTGTTCATATAGATGACGTCATGACTATACTATTATCACAATTGGATGACGTCACAAGAGTATCCCTCTGTAAGATATGACGTCACAAAATAGACGTACAAATGTCTTGAGGACGTGACAAAGGTACCCAGTAATGTTATATAATGAATGTTCGGATATCTGTAGATTTTTCTGTCTATTTCTTCAGACTGATTGCAAGGTACAAAATGGACGTCTTCTCATTGTCATTGTCAGAAGTAAAATGGCTGTTGCTTGGCAGTTTGCTTCATTCCATTCTGTAATTGCCCGGGGTACTTTCTTTCCAAGCCATAGACCGACCTTTGCATTGTACTAATGTTACTTCTAAATGATGCCCAACTGTTATTAAAAAAAACTATTTCAACAGCGAGTAAAGAATAACAGAGTTCCCATCAGGGTCTGTAACTTGCCAGTGATCTTCTCCTATGTTACGAACGCCCCCAGGAATCTCAGACAAGAGTTTGTTTATGTCTTCAACAGCAAAACACAGGGCTGCATTCTGTAGGTGATGTGACTCTAGAGTTGGATGATGAACTAGATGAAGCTCAATTCTACTTGAGAGGGAATATGTTCTAAAACTAAGGCCCTCTTCAATCTTGTTATATGCCAAAGGAGATTTGCCTGTTATCAAAGAGTAAAACCTTTCCATTTCTTCAAAGTTGTTGTTTACAAAGACGTTCATTCTGACCCCAGCAAAAGGAGATGCTTGCTTCACAGAAAGTAAAACCTCAGTGTTGTTCATCAGCTCAAAGTTCAGCTCGTCTTCTTCAGCTATTTGTCTTGGCATCCCAAGCTCCTTCCATTCATTTGATTTCTTAATGCCACCAAGAAGTTTATCTGCATTCTTCTGAGCTCTGGAAGTGAACATCAACATCAAGCCAAATGCTGGGACTGAATTACAGCCTTCTTTGTCTAGCTTGCGAGTTTTACTAAGAGGCGAGTTACTGGGGCTGATTCCATTTCCTCCTCTCTGAACAGGTTCACGGAGAGAAAGGTAGGGAAACTTGGAACAGAAGGAGACAAGAAGAGCTGATAACTTTGTAACTAATTGCTGCCCTTCATCAGCTGGACATGATAATTCCAGATAGCAAGGTGGTGGTGTCACTAGGGAAACAGCTACAAAAATAGTGAAAAATGAATATAATAAGATAATTTTGAAAATATTTAACTCCCTTCCACATGGGGGAGGTTGCTACTCCTGTCTCAAATTTTGCCACAAACTTACATGTAGCCATTCAATTTGTGCGTTTGAGCTGGTACCTTTTAGGGGTGAAGATTAGGTAATGCCACGCCCACCTGGATAAGACCCAAAATTTCCGACAGACATTCTCACCCTTCTATATATATAGGAGTCCCCCAGGCCTATCATAACATCTTTAGCTTCATTTTTTACTTACCTAGCCTGCGTACATGTAGCTGGCGATTTACGGGATTGGGAAGAGGGGAGGGGGACTGGGGAGAGGGGAGGGGGAGGGAAGGAGGAGAACATCTTGAAAACACATAGTCTTTGGGCAGGCACTTACCTTGAACTTCTACAAGTTTAAATCCATGAATGCTGTCTGTTTGACCATCCATGAACAGTCTTCCTAACTTCGTATAAGCAGCAACATTGTTAAACTCCACAAGTATATGGACCTCACTAAACTTGAGAGCCTCCACACTGTCACCACCAACCAGTTTTGTTATACTATGTAGAATTTGGTGTATAACTTTTCTGTTGAATTCCCTTGAGTTACCAGCTTCTTGAAAGGATAACAAAGCTAGAATACCGGTTCCTTGGGTACCTATTGGCCTGTCTTCAACTACACTGCTTCCCCAAGTACTTAAAACCTGTTATTGCAAAACATTTTATAAATACGTATTTCATACTATTTTGTCCCTGATCTTCTAAAGGTGATGTTACACTAAGCTACAACTTTTAGTACATTTAGTTAGCACAATGTGACATGATTTATGGTTATGATTTTTGGCACAACATTGCTGTGGCAACATATTGCAGGTTTTTGAACCAGCTTCAAAATAAATTATTTCTTACAGCCATACATCACATTTTAGCCATTCCCGGGGGGGGGGGGGGGAACTCCTATATATATGAGGATGGGGATGCTCATCGGAAATTTTGAAAATGACCCCTAAAAGGTACCTGAGTGGGAGTGGCAACAATTGATTTCTACCCCTAAAAGGTACCAATTCAAAACAATAATATAGAATTAAAGTAATGAAACACTTTGTTATCGATGTGCTTTGAAGATTCAATTCAGATCATTGAAATCGTCCCTTTCATGCTTATTTTAGGTAGTTTATTTACCCCAAAACAGTCCCTAAAAGTCCACTTAAGTCTGGGACACCCTAAAAGGTACCAGATTGCAGATTTTGACCCCTAAAAGGTATGACGAGCATCCCCGTCCATTTTCGATCGGAGTCCCCCCCCCCCCCCCAGATGCCATTTTACACTACACCTGTTGTGCTAAATGTCGTCTAGTGTGTCTACTGTCACATCATCTTTAGAGGTAATTAGAGTCTCAAAGTGGTATCCCTGTAAACCCTAACACCCCTGTAAGGTGGACACAGCTCCCTCAGGTCAGTATAGCCTGAGCCAAAATAGATAAATTGCTGTGCGGTGGGCACCTGAGTGCTAGCCTAAGTACTGCATTGTAGCCATTTCCAAGGTTCTTATAATACTCTCACAATGGGAGCATGGCTTTGTGTATGTACAGGTTATATATACCACTAAGAGGCAGACAGAAATTGCTGGTCACCTCACAGGGATGGTTCATTCAATATATACTTTAAGGTTAGTGTTTTTAGTGACTACTTTATTTAGTGATTTGTACATTAAGCTACTTAGTTTAAGTAATTTTCAGGGGGAAACGATGATTTTTGATATGATTGAACAAGAATACTCATATTTTTGGTGAGTATAATATAAATTATTTAAGTGATTTTGAGGAACTCACTAAAATTTGCTAAATTATGTTGCTAAAAATAGTAAACCCTTTTAAAGTATACCAATATTGTTTCTTTCATTTCCTTTATCTCATTTATAGATTGATCTTGAGTCTTTCATTTGTTTTATTTTCCAATTTCACAGTTTTTCAACAAAAGTGAATTTCCTCAAGACACAGATAATAACTATCACATATCATACAACAAATTCTATTATGATTATGACCATTTATGAAAATAATTACTACTCAAGATAATTATTCTCCTACTTGATCTATCTACGTATTGATAGAAACCTGTACCTGCAACTTCTCAAAGACAAAACAAAAAAATTTCTAACTTTTGGGAATTAAAAAGGTGTCGCTATAAAAAACTCATGATCAGGTCACAACAGGTTCCTTGAAAATGGTTAGATTTCTAAGGATTTTTGATGGTATAGTATCGGGGTACTTCAGAAACCAAACAAATCAAACAAAGCGTGCTTTGGTACAAGCCAGATGTAACAGGTCATATGCCATTTTGTTTTTGATCGTTTAATCCCCTGGAGACCAAAACAAAAGATAAAAACATAAAGATTTTACTTCAACTGAGTAATCCTCAATTCACGTACAAATTTAAAACTCATGCAGAGGAAAAAGGCATGATCTTCTAGTATAAAGACAACAAAGTACAAGCTTATTGAAAAGACTCAACGTACAAAATGAATCGACAAAACAAAAGACCTTCAAAACATTTTTGTCCCGGTAAATTTGCATGTTTTCTCAAAGTGAGATAAAAACCTGCTTATCTAAAAAACTTTTCACCTTTTTTCGCCGTGAAATTTTCTCCTCGGCTGGGTCAAAGTGGCATGGTGGCTCACGATGTGGCGAGAAGATTTTTCGCATTAGAAATTTCGGTGGTATTTCAGAATCCCTCTCGAAGGGAATGACCTTCGTTGAGACGGCGTCTGTTTCGTCTGTGGTAACAACATCCTCTAAAAAGAATAAATCATGATTGTCCTGAGGGCCTGACATTGTGAATCCTGATGTTTTTGAACTGATTTAGAACACTTGATCGATCAATAAACAACAGCCATTATCAACGCCAAAAGATCACTCCTTCGGGATCACTCGGGAAAAGATAATACTTTTTCCACGATTGCCAAGCGGTTTAAAACCGATTGGAATCCGCCATCATTCGGACCCCGAATATACTCCGAGTGCTTGGTCAAAATTACACAGGAAACCCATAGGAACCGCTGACCAAGGAAGCCCAGATAACTTTGAATGAAAATGGACAAAAGTTCAGAGGAAATTACGGGTAAAGTTTGAAAATATCTTACTAATAATGAAGGGGATAGATAAATAATTGGACGAAGGGGAATTTAATGTATTTTGGACAAAGACGGTATAATTTTATATCTCTGTGCTATCAATGAATTGAAAATATCCTTGTAGTCTGGATCTGGGTTTATACACCTAGCACGAATTTGCAGGCTGCATTTGTTGTTGATGATACATGTAACTCTTTAGACGATGATAATGATGTTTGAAGGGTGGAGTGATAGTATTGGTTGCATCACAAATCTGTATTCTGATAATGTACTGTGAATAATGATGATGATATAATTTATGTTTAGTTATGAATGGTGATGGTTGATGCCAATTAACTGATTACTGCATCACGCCCCACTGTATATGGTGAGGCTGTTTGGGGAACCAATTGGAAATGTTTTTGTTTATCACTGTTGTTTATTGGCTCAGTGATCATCCATTTTATTTGAAAGTTGGACTGTGATCAAAATCGTTAAAAATTAAAATTTCACTGAAAGAAATTATCTCAAAGAGCTATACAATTACTGGTGAATTTGTTTTCTCAAAATTCTGATGGGAAGTATTAGATTTTTATAGATCTTTAGAGGTGTCAATGAAGTCATCTACTCAACCCAATGGCTTCACGCCATACATTTCTTTGTGTTTAGTTCTTGAGTTACTTTACTTCTTTGACACTAAAAGTTTGCATGAAGGAGTTTTCTTGAATTGTTTGTGCTTAGGATTAATTTTTTGGCCAGTGTTCTTCAATGTAGAACATTACTGTGATATTTTGATTACAAAATACAAAGAAATGTATGGAGCTGAATGTTTGGGTTGAGAAGATGAGACATAACTGACACCTCTAAAGATTCATTAAATATAGTACTTCCCTCAGTAATATCGTGAAGAGATTTTAACTAGTGATTGACGAATATTATTCAGTAAAGTTTCAGCTAAATTAAATTTTGAACAATTTTGATGACAGTCGTGCTTTAAATACAAGTATTTGCAATCATTAACAAAGAGCAAATCTTGATACTAAGCAGCCACTGGTTAATATAGAGTATGAATTTCTATTAGTTGGTCTTGATTAGCCTACACAACTGGCAGTTTAGGGGATTGGGGTATATTAAGGTATATTAAAGAGGTACCTTTTTGCTGAAATTTGGTATATTAAAGGGTAAGGGGTCGAGGGTGTGAGTGGAGCATCCCTATACAAAATGTCTGGGAGTGCCCCCCTGGGGGGAGGGGGACTTGTGAACCACTAGCTATGCAGGCTACTCTTGATTGCCATAGCTTAAACTAGAGGATTATTATGATCCATGATAACTGCATGTTCACTAGCTAGCTACCATCAATCTTATGATTATTGTTCAATGATTTTAGATGGCACATTTGACATCTTAGAGATTGGATGTATTGGGACCACAGAGGTCATTCAACCCCAGACAGATAAGCCACTAAAACACCTCAGTACAGTAAGTCTTTAGAGTAATATTTTTTCTAATGAAAAGAGGGGGGTAAAGAGTGCACTGTCAGTTTCCTGGGAGACTACCATTCACCTGAAAGATCTATCAATGCTAAATATGGTGCTCTACCTTAATTTACCATTTTTTAGTGAACTTTATACCAAACATATAATGTGTAGTTCCAGAAAATATCCATACCCCACCGTGGATCGAGGGAATTGGAAATTCCGGAGGGGAGGGAGGGGGTCAGAAAAACAAAATTACAGTGTTTGTATGGAAGAAAAATGGAAGTTCCAGAGGGTAGGGGGGTCCATTTACAAATTCCCTCCTTGGTGGGGGTATGGATATTTTTTGGAACTACACAATAGGAGTACCCCCTGACATATGTGTAAATGACTGCTTCAATATTCAGGTACCATATGAGCTACCACTCCTAATACAGAATCAAAATGAAAGTAAATTACAAGATTATCTGCATCCTGGAAAACTCCCAATACATGATTTCCATAAAACTCAAAGGTATCGCCTATTTTGTGTAATAATTACATTGTTCTTGCAATTAGTTAACAATTCATTCATTCATTTGTTCATTCATTTGTTTGTTTGTTCATTCATTCATTCATCCGTTCGTTCATTCATTCATTCACTTATCTCTCTCCCTCTATTTATTTCCTCCATACCAATTGACTGCCTACTTCCTTTCCTTTCCTGTCTTTTTGTCCATTCTTTTATTTCTTCTTCTTCTTTATTGTTCTTCCAATCCATCTTTTATTTCCCTCTTTCTTCTCTCCTTCTTTTCTTTCTTTTTCCCTCCTCATTTAATTAACTTCCCATAACTATCTTTCCAACATAACTCATTTCTGTTTACTTTCTCTTCTTTATCCTACTCCCACTAGTTCCTATCCAACTTGGGAATGTTTCTTTTCCCTTTCCATATTTTCTGCTCTCCCACTTTCCATCCATCCTCCATGCCTTCAATCTGTTCACTCCCTTCCATAATTAGAAGTAATAATGAACTAATTGAAAGTCTTTCATTGTTCTTTGTGTTGTTTCCAGGTTTTGGCCGAGGGAGAGAAACCCTAACTCCTTGTTTGTTGCTGAAACCTGTCCAGTACAGACATCTGTCAAAGTAGAGCGTAATCACAAAACAGGAGAACTGTTAGACTTCTATGAGGTACAATCAGAATCCCATGTGACATACTGTGCTGCTCTTCATCTTCCTGCTGACTGATGAAAACTCTCAACTGGTGGTTTAGATTTGTCTTGAGCATAGGTTTTGTTTGGCAAAGCTGTTGCTTGATCTGCTGGTTTGTTGACTATGCATGTTAAAATAATGTCAGTGGGCTCAAATCCTGTAACATCTTTTCTTGCCAATCAGGGGATTCAGTAATTTTGAATTTAATATGAGGTTGGCTTCAAGAAATAGCAGGCTGTTTGTAAAATGAAGACAGAATCCATTGCAAAATAGCCAGAGATATGAAGTAATTAGTAGCTGGTGTTTTACCACTGTTAACCACCTATTAATGAAACCTCTGCCAATTGCAATAACCAGTCATTATCATCAGTAATTTGATTGTTTTAATCATAAAATTGCCCTGTTGTTTCTATGGAAGGTATCAATGTTGAATACAAGTGCCACAGAAAACAACTCTTTATCAATGAATAGACGACCTGGTGCAATGTCTGACCCTGTGAAAGGAAAGTCAACTAGATTTCCTTTTCTACCTGGTAAGTGCCAGACACGTACCCAGTCGTCACTTATTTTTCATTCTGCAAAGGAATCTGGGAAGGGATTGGGGCGTGCAAAGGCGCTTGCATTTTTCTTCCGTCCTTCCCTTGATGCAACGCGAGCTCGCTAAATCCTTCCCATCAATCCCTTCGCGAATAAGAAGAAGCGACTGGGTACGAGTCTGGGTAAGTGCTATAATTACAATAAATAATAGGTATAATTGTAATGTTGAGTACCCATGATAATGGAATCTTTTTCAGACATGAAAATTCCTCTTCTTGGAGTCCAGGAAAAAAAGGGGGGAGGGATAAATCGGGATAAATCAACAATACTTAGTATTGTTAGACATAAGAAACTTGTTGTTGATAATAGCGAGATGGCTTTTAGAGGAAGTTCAACTTCATATCAACTTCAAATCATAATGTAGAAAGTTTATGTTGGTCACCCATCTCTGCAAGAGGGAACAAAAACTGTTCACATATGAAGATGAGATACAGTGTTGTAGTAAAGTGTCATGTGTTTTACTTTTAAGGTGGTATGGAACAGGCTGAGCAGAATAAATCAGACATGCCTGATGAAGAATTAAACTTTGAAACAGGTAATTACTTTTTTACAACTCACACAGCTTCTTAAATACATTCTGTAATCAGAATTTTTGTTTTTGGATCACCTTCCTTCCCTCCTTCCTTCCTTCCTTCCTTCCCTTCCTTTCCTTTCCTCCCTCCCTCCCTCCCTCCCTCCCTCCCTCCCTCCCTCCCTTCCTTCCTTCCTTCCTTCCTTCCTTCCTTCCTTCCTTCCTTCCTTCCTTCCTTCCTTCCTTCCTTCCTTCCTTCCTTCCTTCCTTCCTTCCTTCCATCTGTCTGTCCTTCCTTTCTTCCTTCCTTCCCTCCCTCCCTCCCTCCCTCCCTCCTTCCTTCCTTCCTTCCATCAGTCTGTCCTTCCTTTCTTCCTTCCTTCTTCCTGCCTTCTCCCTCCCTCCCTCCCTTCCTTTGTTCCTTCCTTCTTTCATGTTGCAATCCTCTTGGAATGTTCAAAGTTTTGAGTTATTGTTCTAGCATGACTAATTGTTTTATCATCTGCAGGTTTACTAGACACCCCTCCACATTTCCCCTATGCAGTCAGGTTTGATTCAAATGAGGATAAAAATCAACAAAGTGAACCTGATGCAATGCAGGTACTGTCCATTACAGACATTCATTCTTACACTAGTCTTGAAGATATTGAATACAGTGACAGTGAAGAAAGTGGTGGTGATGAAGAGCAGCCAACAAAAACAGAAGTAAGTTGTAGATACAAATTCAAATTCTTTATTTATTTATATATTTAATCATCCCTCCCTCCCTCCCTCTCTGTAGTCCCTCCCTTCCTCCCTCCTTTCCTCTCCCTTCCCACTCCTTCCCTCATCCCTTGTCCATCCCTCCCTCCATCCATTCCATTGTCTAGTGATAATCTATTTCATCCATCCATCCACTCATCCATCCATTCAGTTCCATCTACCCTTTAACCCTTATTTCACAGGCTATTTTAAATGTTCCCATATCTGTATATCACATTATCTTTACCAGACTGAGCAACAAGTAGATGATGATACAGTGATATTGGAAGGACAAGAAAGTCTGGATAACATCTTAGAAAAGGTATAAACGAAAATAGTACATGTTTACTTTGACAATTGTGACATATTAGAGCCCCCTAGACCTCTAGTAATTTGGCAGAATCGTTCAAGTATCAGGAACCACTGCTCTTCACTATTATATTAAGATGTCAAGATAACTAGCTCATTTTTCTAAAACGTTTTCAATGCTCAAGGAAAAATCTGAGGTTAGTACAACACCAGTGGAGGAGAAACCTGCAAAAGAACAATGGGCCTTCATGATAGACATCAGTAAACCAGTTGATGACTTTCATAAGAAGATACCTGACATGGCTCATAAGGTTAGAGATAAGAATACAATTGAACCTAGTCCCATAAGCAGACAACCTGAGGATGACAAATTGGTAGTGGCTTATGAGATGTGACCACTCATGGGAAGTTAAAAGTGTAGAGTTTGTCAGGAGAAGAGATCAAGGGTTATTGTCTGCTGATAGGAGGTGTCTCCTTGAGGGGTTTGGCTGTACTGATTAAAGACTGATGTATGAATTTTTTCAAAGAAAGAATATGATGATAGACAAGGAATATATCACGCATGTATGAGTGCTTCTCTTCACAAATTTTTATTGCCACGCAACACAGTAGAAAAGGGTAGGACATTTTTAAGAGTAGCATAGTGGGATTGACTTTAATATAAAACAAGAATTGACTATTGGAAGGACTGAAGAAAATTGCGCTTTTGCCTCCCCTACTCATCTACAGTTTTTCTTCTCTCAACATTCGTTACCAAGGTAACGAAAATCTATAAATAGATACACCATCTACTGGACAACAGAAAGTTAGAGGAACTTTCGTGGAATATGATATACTAATAATAATAATAATAATAATAATAATAATAATAATAATAATAATAATAATAATAATAATAATAATAATAATAATAATAATAATAATAATAATAATAATAATAACAATCTTTAAACAGACGGCCTACATCACAATAAGTACTTTTCAGCAGGGCTCTGTTAATATATACTCCTCGATTAGCATAATGGTGATGATGATGATAGTCATGATATAAAGATGATGATTGTAATAAAAATTAATAATGGCTCGTCTGCTGATTAGTAGTGGTAGTGGTGTTGATAATGATGATAATGATGATAATACATAAAGATGATGATGATACCAATGATGATACTAATTGATTTATTCAAGTGGGACTTCGAACCAGACACGTTCCAAAAACAAGCCATACTTAAAGTAGAAGACCATGAGAGTGTCTTTGTTGCTGCACACACGTCTGCTGGCAAGACAGCTGTGGCAGAGTACGCCATTGCTCTCGCTAACAAACACAGAACCAAGTATGTGTCATACTTATAATGAGCCGCATAAAGGCCGCATAAAGGCCTTTGGGGCGGGTCGTTGATTTGCAGGGAAAATTATGGGATTGCGCGTGCATCTGTAAACGGGTCTGTTTAGATCATACAAATTTAAAATAACGTGCTCTTGAAGAAACATCCGTAAACTTTATTAGGCAAGTTAGGGACGGACCATTAGAAAAGAACAAAAAACAAAAAACAACCAAAAAAAAAAAAAAAAAAAAAGGAAAGGAAAGGAAGCCATTGTCACGTGAAAAATATTCCTCCAAGTCTATTAAAAAATATGCATTTTCTAACCCCCTCCCCCCCCCCCCCCATCACTTTTCTAATGGTCCGTCCCTTACACTGTAACGAGGTCGTAAAGTTATCGGGTCTTCGAGAAACGGAACACACAATTCAAAGTTGCGCGCGGGTAGCGTTACCCCGAAACAACTTCGTGTGTTCACCGTTGTGCGCGGCAATGGGCAACGTTGATTCGGGCTGCGCCGCAAATTCGCGCGCCTTTGTGGACACGTTAAGCAATAGAAGAGGGTGATAAAACGCGATTACAATAACGTTGATTACGATCGTGCGATCAATTGAAGGTTTCGTGTAAATGGGAAGTAACCTTACGATTTCTTTCCGTTTTGGTCTTTCTTTGAAAACTGTTGTGTTGAACACTGGAAGTCCACTCGGAAATAGTCGCCTGCGGAGTAAGTTAGTTCTGTTTTTCGTTTTTATAGAACTGTCTACACTTCTCCTATCAAAGCTCTCTCAAATCAAAAATTCCGTGATTTCAAGAAAAACCTGGTACCTTCTCATCCAGAGCTTGATGTGGGTTTGTTAACAGGAGATGTTCAAATAAAACCTGAAGCTTCATGTCTTATTATGACAACTGAGATCTTAAGGTGGGTGAAGAACTCTACTGTCAAATTCTTTAGAGAAATTATAAAAGTTCGTCATAGTGGGGGTTTATATTTCTGATAGTACGGTAAAACCTCACTAACTCGGCCTTTCAAAGGAAAAGATAAATCGATCAAAAACGATAAAAACGACCCAGAAGGGGACTAGTTTGCCACGACAACCAAGTTTAAATAGACTCAACCACCCCTCCCTTGAGATAAGATTAGATGAAGAAAAGAAAAAAGAAAAATTATATACTTTGGCTTCACCTAAAGTAGGGTAGCAAAGTGTAGGGCTACCGATCACGAATCACGCAGGAAATTTTGTCGTAATCACGCTGATACTTTTTCTAAGGGAAAATCATGCATCGCGCACGATTTATTCACGGATTTCACGCTATTTTTGGCTAATCCCGCGACACGCGAAACCCATACACCGAATACAAATATGGCGTCCCAACTAGAACTGCTATTCTTCTGGACTCACTAGCCTCTCATACATGTGAAAACTGTCTTTGTGTTTTCCACTTGAAGTACGAGGCTAGTCAGTCCAGAACAACTAGTGGGCGCCATATTTGCATTCGGTGCATTTACTATTCTGATAAAGGAGTTGCTCAGTTTCTCTGAGTCATACGGATGTGCTTTTATTAGACAACGTTCTCTTTGAGCGATACTCTAATGAATCGATATTGGTAGGTCCATGTTGTACAATGGTTCTGATGTTATACGTGATGTCGAGTGGGTGATTTTCGACGAAGTTCACTACATCAATGATCCTGAGGTGAGAACGCAGTCATTTTTTTTATTGATGTAAAATTTCGTGGATCTTTGTTACAAACGAAGAATCTCGTTGATAGGAAAACATTTAGATAAAGAAATATATTTATCCCACACCATAGAAAATACAGCCAATCAGAAAGCAGGAAAGCCGTTGTATATTTGGCGGTATTCCACTGATCCTTCCCATGATACATTGTGACAATTTAATGTATTTTCTCTGGCGTGGGATAAAATAGTTATACAATGGTTTCTTGTGGCATACTGTGGATATCCTACTCGTCACTTGTATACAAACTCGCCTAAAGGCTCGTGCGTATACTAGAAAATACAAGTGACTCGTGGGATATTCCACGGTATGCCACTCGAAACCATTGTATAACTACTATATAACACTGTGGTATGCTTGTTCTGACAGAGAGGGGTGGTGTGGGAAGAAGTGCTTATCATGTTACCAGATCACGTGGGTATTATCCTTTTGTCAGCAACAGTACCTAACACGCTAGAGTTTGCTGACTGGATTGGGTAAGTACAACAAAATACACAGGAAATTCGATTTTTTGGCCTTTTTGTTGCTTCTCGGGCCATGGAAAGCGGGCAGGCAGACAGAAAAACAAACAAACTGTAATTTACCGTTAAATTTGATACAGTGGATCAATAAAGCACTCCAAATTGTTCCCTTAGTAAGCGACCGTTTCTATTAAACGACTCAGTTTCTTGCACTTTTGGATGAATCGAAAAAATAACTAATACGTAATTCTAAACGTTACCCTTAACTATGGATACTGGTGCTTTATAAGTTATATTATATTATTATTAATAATTTTTATTATTATTCTGTAGACGAACCAAACGCAAGCGTATTCACGTGATCAGCACTGCCAAGCGCCCAGTCCCTCTCGAACACTACTTGTACACAGGGAACAGCAATAAAACAAGCTCGGAGATGTTTCTACTTCTCGATCAGAACAGTACTTTTCTAACTCGTGGATACCAGAAAGCCGTAGATGCAATCAAAGAGCGTTCTGGTAAAGGAAAAGACATGTATGGTGCTAAAGGAGGAAAAAGCTTTGGAAACTTTAAATCGGTGAGTAGGCTTGTTACAAATTGAAGAACGTTCTAGGCGGCGACACCCTTTAGACCATATTTTACTCTCCGCCTTAGGGCCTCAAGTGTTCGTCCTAGAGAGAGTTAAGGCAGTCAGGTAGACCGCAGACTGATAGACAGACAAAGACAGACAGACAGGCAGATAAATCTGTTCAATTCATTTTAGACAGAGAGGGTGTTCACCTTACAAGGGAGTCTGGTTTGAGAGAGCTTATTGCATTAGATTTTCTTGTAACTGTGAAATACACGCACGTCCACGGCATGTCATTTTTCTCCCGTGCCGCATCGTTCACATGTACCGTATGATAGTGATTTTTGATCGTCATGCAACGCCCTCTAGATAATACAAAATCAAAAGAAATCCTAAACTGTAGCTGTATTTTTTGCTTCGAACTGTTTAACGTTATTTTTTTAGGACCGTAATGTTTGGTTGTCGTTAATAACGATGTTAGAAAAGAAAGAAAAGCTGCCTGTTGTAGCCTTTACTTTTTCCAGGAAAAAGTGTGACGAGAATGCTGACTCGCTATCGAACCTGAACCTTACAACAAGCTTAGAAAAGAGTCGTGCTCAGGTCCTCCTGCAGAAGTACTTGGCTAAACTGAAGGGTAGCGATAGAACACTTCCACAGGTGAGGTTTATGAGATGTTTCTTTCTCTCCTCTTCTCTCGTCTCCTCTGTTCTGTTCTGTTCTGCTCTGCTCTGCTCTGCTCTGCTCTACTTTGCTCTGCTCTGCTCTGCTCTGCTCTGCTCTGCTCTGCTCTGCTCTGCTCTGCTCTGCTCTGCTCTGCTCTGCTCTGCTCTGCTCTGCTCTGCTCTGCTTTCCAGTGCTCTCCTCTCGAGTGCTCTGGTCTCGTTTCTGTACAGTAGCAGTCATTCATAACATTCACTCCTATTTAGGTAATACGAATGGAAGAGCTGTTAAAGAGAGGTATTGGTGTGCATCACAGTGGAGTATTACCGATATTGAAAGAGGTGAACAATTTACTTGTATCCAATTCCTTTACTACTCTTTGTTCTGTGTCGATATGGTTTGTATTTCGTTCGTTCGTTCGTTCGTTCGTTCGTTCGTTCGTTCGTTCGTTCGTTTGTTCGTTCGTTCGTTCGTTCGTTCGTTTTTGATACATTGCTATATTAAACCGTAATCCCACATTTTGTAGGTTATCGAAATTCTCTTCCAAGAAGGCCTTGTAAAAGTAAGTCCATGTATTCAAAGTATCCATATAACATCGACCACGTTCACCTCTTTTGAATCCCTTCCATTGAAGAGATGTCCTTAAGAAGATGTTCCACGGCAAATGCTCATGAATGCTAATGAGAACCTCCCTTTACAAATAAGCCTGCATGTTTTGGCAGACTGTTATCATATCTACACTGACATCCAGTTCTTTCCTTATAATGGAGATCTCTTTGCCATAAACAACTATTTCCTTCTGTTTACAGCTTCTATTTGCAACAGAAACCTTCGCTATGGGTGTAAACATGCCCGCTCGTACGGTAGTATTTGATAACATTAGAAAACACGACGGATCGAATTTTCGAAATCTCTTGCCTGGTGAATACGTTCAAATGGCTGGAAGAGCTGGACGAAGAGGAAAAGACTTGACTGGTACAGTGATAATACTGTGTAAAGGTGAAGTACCGGAGATGGCGGAGTTACACACTATGATGTTGGTGAGTGTAGCAGTAATCATCATGGTATTGTAGTTGTGTTGGGAGTAATACATAGGGGAAGGGATAGAGCTTGACATAGACTTGACTGGCAGTGATAATACTGTGTAAAGGTGAAGTACCAGAGATGGCGGAGTTACACATTATGATGTTGGTGAGTGTAGCAGTAATCATCATGGTATTGTAGTTGTGTTGGGAGTAGTATATAGGGTAGAGGTAGAGTGGGACATAGACTTGACTGGTACAGTGATAATGCTGTGTATAGGTGAAGTACCAGAGTACGTTGAAGGCCGTGCGGTATATATAATGATGGTAATGATGATGATGATGGCTATGCTGGTGATCGTAAGAATAAAAGCCCAGAATAGATACTGAACATGACTATGGTGATCATAAAAGACTATAGGTAAATTAATTAAGCAAACACGCCGGACGCTACGTGAAAAAGGACGAAATGACCGTTGACGTCGCCGACGTCAAGAAGAGGACATGAAACAAGTGAAATGGCGTCCTGAACGTAGCGTCGTGACATCGTCACGCAGTGAACGAATGTGATAGTCATTTTAGAAAACGTTTTTACTGCTCGGCCTCAAGCCTACGAAAGACTCGACCGAAAGGGAGTATGGGTAGAAATCACTGAGGCGACTATAAAATGCATATCTAATTGGTCATGCCGAGGATCTGAACAATCCACACCGCTCGCCAGTGAAAGTGTGCACGATAAGCTCCAGGCATGTCTAATTAGATATGCATTTTATAGTCGCCTCAGCGATTTCTACCCATCACCCCTTTCGATCGAGTCTCGTAGGCCGATCAGCGACAACGTTTTCAGAAATGACTGTATTAATCATCTCACTCCCTCGGTTCTCGCGTCGCGTCGCTTTTGTAAAACCTACCTAATAATGACTTAAAAATCTATTTGTTTCCTTCTAGGGTAAGCCAATCTCACTGAATTCCCAGTTCCGTCTCACCTACTCTATGATCCTCAATCTTCTCCGCGTCGAACAACTCCGAGTCGAGGAAATGATGAAGAGAAGTTTTGCAGAGTTTAACGTTCAACGCGATGCAGTAGGAATGAAAGAAGAGGCTGAGAAATTAGAGAAACAGTTGTCAACCATCAAAACTATGGATTGTGTGTTGTGTAGTCAAGATTTAAATCATTACTATCAGTCACTAAGAGAACTACAGCAAGTAACGCAGAAAATAAAGGTACAAGGCTACAAGTGTGAATATTGTGTATGCTGCGTATGCGTGTAAAACGCGCGGCCTAGGCGTTGTTGGCTCCAAAGAATATAATAATTTTCGCGCAAAAAGTATCAATTCTTAAATACATACGGAAACTAGCGAGTTAACTGTAATCCTTGCCAAAAAGAGTTGTTCCGGATACCGTTTCAAAGAAATTTTGGTGTCCCATCCATCCTCTCCCCCATTATTCAATGTTGCGGTGTTTAGGAGGTCATTGGTGATCTGCTGGGTGGAAGAATATGCGTTTGTGCCCTTTAAACTCTCTCAACATTGATTCAGGGGAGGGGGGAGCACCGTAACCTGCTTGGCAAGTAATTGCGCACTGTTCAAAAATGACCATCGTGCCAACAGTTCTGTTAGAAATTGTAGTTAGGGCCGCGTCGGTGTATAAAAATACAACAAGGAATGAATGGAAATCTATAACAACGTATAACAAGTCTTGACGCTGGAGAATAGCGTGAAGTATAATGGGCAAATTGCGTGTAATTCGAATTGATTGTACCAAATATTTTTGCTATCTAAAAAATGTAAAAAGAATTTCAAGTGTAAGTTTTCGATCACACGAAGAGTCAACAACTTTAATATAGCGGGATGTCTGCAATGCCAGGAGGGGATTTAGCTATACTAGTCGTAATACCGGGATGTCCGTAATAGCGGGGTACGTGTCCACAAGAGTTCATCAGTTCATCAGGAAATATCGGGTAGACACCTATTTTCAAAGTATTTGTATATCACTCCAAAACCACAAAACGTCCCTCTTGAAACAATGGATGCCGAGGTGATCATGGTATGACAATACTAATATAATGTAATAATTATTACTGTATCTTTAAACAACAGGTTACCATACTGTCATCACCTTCTGGTCAAAAATCCCTTCTTCCTGGTCGTATTGTAACGCTAAAGACTAACGAGGGTTTTAAACGTTTGTCTGTCATTCTTCAAGTGGAATCAGGGTCATCTGGTCAATCCATGGTCGATAAAAATGTCTCTGTGCTTTTAATTGTCGATGCGGATAGCAAAGGTAAAAAAAGTTAGAAGTAACTACATAGATGTTATGATTTCAACTAGACTACGCTTCGTGTCTTGACTGTTTCAGTCAGTCAGTCAGTCAGTCAGTCAGTCAGTCAGTCAGTCAGTCAGTCAGTCAGTCAGTCAGTCAGTCAGTCAGTCAGTCAGTCAATCGTGTTTATTCAGTACAATAATAATATATTATTACATAAATATGATGAAACAGAAGAGGAATTTAACACATTCTAAGGTACAAGCTACTATAATAGCCATAGATAGGTAGGTAGTTGAAACTTCTTTTAAGAAGCTTAAAAAAATGTATTTCGATTTTAATAAGTGTATGAATACAATAAATGAGCTGTTTCATTTCTTGATTTATGGATGGAAATAATAATAAATGATAGAAAATCAGAAAGCTCCTTGAGTGTATAGTTCAAACACAGATGCACTAATCCTTTCCCCTTCCTTCTCCCCAAATATTTTCAGTTGTTACTCAGTTGTTACAGTGTTTGTGATCTTTACAAGGTTCTGTGTTGTCTTCCATTGTAAGCGGCAAAGATGAACAAATCTCGCCAGTCGTGAAGTCAAAGTTATTTCATCCAGAAGGTAAGACAGCTGACTCGTTCATGGATGCATAGTGAACTCATTCTTAGGCGAATACCATCAGTATGACTATTAGCCTAGGTTCTCAGACTCATTAATAATTCATGATTTATTGGCCAACCAGAATGTCCGATTTGGTCAGGAGGATACCCTAATGAATCATTCGCACTCGTTTTTGAAATATTACAGAAAATCAAGGTCTCGTGGTGACAATCCCCCTTAATGGTTAGTGCGGTTCCCTCCAATCTGTGTAGATCATGTGATAAGTTCACGTTCAATAAACACCTAGGGAATAAAGGACATTTTGACTACTTTGTGGTAATGAGATTGAACGTCAAATACTACTAAGGTAGAGTGGTTTTCGCATGAGTGAGAAACTTACCGCGTCGTACAGTGACGTGTCAGTGCCGTAATGGAAATTGCTGCCGTAACCGTACCGTGCCGCGACCGTGCCATTTTCCAAGTCGTACGAAAACCGCTCTATTCACGAGTTGATCTCTAACATCTCGATCCACGAGTTAATCTGTTTCACCTCGTTTCGCAGGTCCTTCAACACACGAGATTGTGAAAGTTAGTACGATGGATATTTGTGATATAACAACTAGGAAAATGAAATTAGAAGGCGAGAGAGTCCTTGAAGACCACCGGAAAAGAATGCAACCAAGATTTAGGTAAATACAATGTTTGGTTGCCTAACACATCGTCCGCTCGTCTGTCTGTCTGTCTGTCTGTTATTTTTATACTTTAAAACCTTCCAAAGGGCTTTTCAGGAATAATATCTAAAAGATACACTACAATAAATATCGGTCGGTTTGTCCGTCCGTCCGTCCGTCCGTCCGTCCGTCCGTCCGTCCTTCCTTTGAACCCAGCCAGAAGTGTACATGTGTGTAAATTCTAAGCCGATCAGCTGGCGTAATCTTTTACGTAAGCAATTAATATAGCGTTCGTATGTACTCTGAAGTGAGCAAACAAAATTTAGGGTGATTAAGTAATTACGTTACGTTTAAGTACCTAACGTAACATGTAAGACGTCTTACGTAATTCCATAACCTTACGTAGGTACGCTTAGGTGATCGTTACTTTTAGATACGTACTTAGCGTAAACTATAACATAACGAGTAATAATTCCGATATGTGATCCAGTAACGCAACGTAAGTATCGTAACGTAAATTATCCTCAAAGTAAGAATAATCAAATCTGTTTTATTTACAGTAATGACCCACCATGTCGATCAGCAATCATGGCTCAGCAAGAACTGCTACGTCTTGTTGAAGCTAACCCAGAGGGACTGGAAACAATGGATCCTATCAAGGACTTCAACATACGGGACATTGATTCTGTAGACTTGATTTCTAGAAAATCATACCTGGATGACGTCATTGATAGATTCGTTTGCGTTAATTGTCCAAAGCTTAACGAACACGTAAGTACATTTCTGGTCTCCGTTTCACTACTGTTTGAACTGAGCATCTTTTGGATGACTCTTATATTTGAACTGCGTGTTTATCAGGTTTTTGTTTTCTAGTTTTCCCATGTCCGTGATGAAATTCTTCTACGGGAGCAACTAAAACACTTGAAATTCCTTCTGTCAGATGAAAGTCTACACCTTATAGAAGATTACCACCAGAGAATTGAGGTATGCATTTTGGTTAAGTGACCATGGGAAATAATTATGATTTACAGTTGCTGCAATGGGATGCAAAAGCTTGACGGCGTCTACACAAATTTCATACTTGCATAAAAAAGTTGTTCCAGGGTCCTGTTTCAGGGAGGAGGGGAGGGAGATGGAATTTGGTACCAGTCTTTTGTGTTCTCAAAACTGAAAGTCTATATGGTATCAAAGTATTATGCATCCCATTGAGGTTTGGTAAACTTCAATTTCAGGAATTTGAAGAGAGGAGGGAAGACTGAGAGAAGAAGAACGATAAAGATTCTGTGAAGGAGAGGACTGATGTTAAAAAATGAAAAAGCCAGAGAATGAGTGCTTCCTTTATTGAAATTGCATTCCTTGTAGTTTTCAACAAATTTCTAACTTTTAAAGTTAATCATTATTTGGCATTGAATAGAAATTGTGATTTTTGAATAGTATAAAATTGTGCTTCCCCCTCCCCATCTCTAGCCCCTCCCTCACCTCCTCCGTCTCTCTTTTAAGCTCTCTCAAAATTGGCTAAGTACTGCAGGTACATCTCGTATTTATGTACTTTCCATTTCATGTGAATTGTTGTGTGGATATTTGTGTGGTTTTATAACTTTAGTAATTTCTATCTATGCTTCTTCTTGTGTGAGTCGCGTAGGCTCAGGGACTTTTTAACCGACGTTTTTGTTGTTGTTGTTGTTGTTATTATTATTGTTGTTGTTGTTGTTCCTGTTTAAAATAGGTATATTTAACTTACGGAACCGACTTCATTCGCAGGTCCTACGGAAGCTTCGATACATAGACTCAAGTAATAGAGTACAGCTGAAAGGACGAGTTGCTTGTGAGATGAATAACCATGAATTGATGATAACAGAACTTGTCTTCCAGAACCTACTCACTGACCTTCACCACACAGAGATTGCAGCTCTGTTATCTTGCTTTGTATTTCAACAAAAAAGGTGCAGTGAGCCTAATCTGACAAAAACCTTACAGGAGGTGAGTCGTTTATTCGTGTTCAAGTTCAGTTATATTCTAACTATCGAACGAATATAAATTATTTTCGAACTGACACTGAGACAGATTAGGAATTGGCATCTCTTTATTTGGTATGCTTACGCGATAATAACACAAAAATCCATAGATAGAAGTGTAAATTTCAGGGGACCTTACGAATTAATTTTATTCAGTTTCACAAAATTTTTTGTGTTGTGTAAGTAATAGAGATACCTTCGATGGCTTTCTTCCACTGTCACGCACTTATATATCTCATACTCTTACACAAGCACACGTGCATTCATCCCATATCGTTAGAAAATACATTCCTTTCCTTTCCTTTCCTTTCCTTTCCTTTCCTTTCCTTTCCTTTCCTTTCCTTTCCTTTCCTTTCCTTTCCTTTCCTTTCCTTTCCTTTCCTTTCCTTTCCTTTCCTTTCCTTTCCTTTCCTTTCCTTTCCTTTCCTTTCCTTTCCTTTCCTTTCCTTTCCTTTCCTTTCCTTTCCTTTCCTTTCCTTTCCTTTCCTTTCCTTTCCTTTCCTTTCCTTTCCTTTCCTTTCCTTTCCTTTCCTTTCCTTCCTTTCCTTTCCTTCCTTTCCTTTCCTTTCCTTTCCTTTCCTTTCCTTTCCTTTCCTTTCCTTTCCTTTCCTTTCCTTTCCTTTCCTTTCCTTTCCTTTCCTTTCCTTTCCTTTCCTTTCCTTTCCTTTCCTTTCCTTTCCTTTCCTTTCCTTTCCTTTCCTTTCAAAACCAACTTCGTCTCCGATGAGGAGACGTGAAAGAACCCTCGTCACTTCTCAGAAGAGTGCAGCATGAAGTTCCGGCTGTGTACGTGTGTGGTGGGGTGGGTGGGGGAGGTCTGGCCTATACCTAATGTTAATCAGTGTGCACGTGTGTCTGTATCTAGTGCTAAACTCTTCCTGATCAGAAGTGAGGGACATTAAAACTAAATTTAATAGAATCGAAGCTATAACCTGATTTTCCTTTGATAGGGAAAAGATCGCATTTTACAAATTGCTGGAGCAATAGCCGCTGTTCAAAATGATTGTGGACTGGCTACCAGTGAGGAGGAATTCAAAGATCAATTCTATTTTGGTTTACTAGAGGTGGTCTATGAATGGGCCAGAGGCATGCCGTTCTCTGATATCACCAACCTAACTGATGTACAAGAAGGTATTCTACTGTTTACTCTGCTGGCATATTGTCTCATTTTCTTCTTTATTAGGGGAGGGCTACTTTTCCTCTCTCTCTCTCTCTCTCTCTCTCTCTCTCTCTCTCAACAACACCCTGAGTATCAGAGGCTGTTATATTTTTTCTCTGTTCTTCTAAGGTGGCTCGACTGGGTTTTGTTTGACGCGCACCTTTGACGCTGTTTGATCGCAAAATGCGTCGCGGCCAAAAACCCTATTTCAAAATAAAAGAAAACGAAAATCACAGCAAGTCTAGGGATGGTTTCAAGTTTCTTTTGACGCTTAAATCATTATGATGGGAGCTACCAATAATTTATAGTGACGGCATTGCTATTTTAACAAACATGAAATTTTTAGACAAAATAAAGTTTTTGTACAAAACCGCGTTTATTAGTTCACAGAATCCAGATCAAGTTTTCCGCTGTTACGATGTTTAAAAGATTTCTATGGAAGCGTTTTCGACTAAAACGAGCTTGAACTTTTACGCACCAAAAAAGTAAATAATTCCAAGCATTTAGTTTACTTGGCCAAAAACATTTTCAAAAGTTTTTTTCTGAATTTGTGAACTCTGATTCTGATTTATTTTGTCTAAAAATTTCATGTGTGTTAAAATAGCAATACCGTCACTATAAATTATTAGTAGCTCCGATCATAATGATTTCAGCGTCAAAAGAAACTCGAAACTATCTAGATTTGCTGTGATTTTTTTTTTTTGAAATAAGGTTTTGCATCAAGCAGCGTAGGTGCGCCTCAAACAAAACCCAGTCGAGCCACCTTAGAACAGAGAAAAAATCGAAAAACCCAGTCGAGCCACCACACCTGGAAACTTTATCGGAAGGTTAATGTGCAGTAAAGAATCTTACACTAACCTTTTGTGTCATCTCTTTTGAAGGTATTATCGTACGGTGTATTCAGCGTTTGGATGAGACGTGTCGAGACGTGCGAAATGCTGCTAGGATTATAGGGGATCCAACCTTGTATAAAAAGATGGAGGATGCATCGGAGTCTATACGAAGAGACATAGTATTTGCCGCTAGTCTCTACACTCAGTAATAGGACCATTTCAATTTTAAATTATATCTGCAATATTTTATAAGAATTTACTTTTTGAAAGTAAAGCTAAGAATAGAATAAATAAATATATGTATTACAGTGTCTGGCTGCAATTTCTGTGGGTACCCAGGTATCAAAAACGTGTAGGAGGATTGGGTAGAGTACAGGCAGTACAGTAATTATCTTAAAGCAAATCTAGTAGATCATGGGTCCAAAAAATATTAGTGTAGTTTTTTGTGTGTATGCCTATGATCTACGGTAGATCTTTTTTTGGCCGCGACGCATTTTACGATCAAACAGCGGAGGTGCGCCTCAAACAAAACCCAGTCAATTTAAGCCACCTTAAGCGCTTTTTGTGTGTGCTAAGTTTAAGTCTAAAGAAAACCTTTAGATTTACAGCTGTTTCTTTGCATCATGACCAGCAAATTACGAATTCTCGTTTGATTTCTTTAGTTTTTCTGATCCGTCAGTTATCCTTGGGGGCCGATTTTACTTCAAATCAGCCAATGATTGAACGAGTTGACATAGCTCCTCCCCCAGGGATGATAGATGGATCAAAAACGACAAAATACTAACAGAAAATCCTCGGATCAGACGAGGATACCATACAGTCTCCGAAGGATCAATGATCTTAAGGGCGGTGTTGCACGAGACGATTTTTAACGACGATTTTCCGCGCAACGTTGCAACAACTTGCAATATTTTGCATTGGGAGTTTCTGACTTGGATTCAAAAACTCGCAACGCGTTGCCGAAGCGAAAATTGCAAGGAAAATCGTTCCAAGTGTCATGTTACACGAGAAAGATTTTTAACGCAACGCCGTTGCGCTGAAAATCGTCGTTAAAAATCGTCTCGTGTAACACCTCCTTAAGTTTCAGACTCAACTATACAACTGGACATCTGCAAGCGTTGTATCAGAAGACAGGAATAGCATTGTACTGAACTCAAAGATTATCATTGGAAGAACGTCTAAAACCAAATGATGTGTGAACTGTCACCACAAATTAAAGTCATGAATATTCTATTAACGCTAAAGTTTAGAGTTCTTAGTTGCTCAGTGTGAGGCTCGATTTATCAATTTCAATATATTTGAGCAAAAATTTATGAAATTCTGATTTTTCTTTGTCTATCCACGTTTGATAAAGATCGAAAGAATACATTACTTGAGGCTAAGGATGAGTAAAAGAAAACTGGCTCCAAATGTGAGTCTAAGTTACAACGGCAAACTCGCCAAAGCTAAACCGCTGTATACACTTTAGACGTTACTACCCCTCCCTCCTTCAATAGTTAAAACGTAGGGGGAGGGGGCAGGTAGCTCAGTAGAGGTGAAAACAAACTATTCAGAGTCATTTGAATTGGTAATATGGTCACTGGGGATTGGGTAATGATTGATATAAAAGACAACACGTGCTACACCCCTCTCATTTCATTCGAGAGTGCCATGGGAGAGCCACCCACCCATCCTAGAGAGTAAGTCGGGTTGGAAGTTATCCAATAACCCATTTTGCACTTCACCTGGCTTGGGCTAGCTTTTCCAGCTTGGCCAGAACGAAGAAAGAATGTTTATCAAGACAACTAGTGGATATATAACTGAAGTTTGAATTGGTTAAATAGTGGATACAAAATTAGTCAGTCACGAACACTTATTCCACATACGTGCGAAAGTTATATGTTCCCTTAATAGAGGCTCGAATTGTGTTTTTATTTTGTTATAAAGAAGCTTACATGAAGACCACTTTGCAAAGCAAATTAAGTCAGGATCCCAGCCGGGAAACAGGCATATTGAGAACTATGTTTTCATCATTTTTATCAAGTAATTTTTAACGTACACAGCGGTACAGAAATCCCCAGCGGGTAACGTAACATTCAAAATAACGCAAAGAAAATAACAAATTATCGTTCTGTTTGATAACCACACAAACAATATAGCAAATACTTGCTATTTATTTGCTAAATAGGTATGGAAAACATACAAAGAACGCCAAGAGCGTGCTTGTTTTATTCGAGAAATAAACTGTAGCTTACCAGAAGGTTTCAAAACACGTTTTCTGACTGCATTTTGAGCGTGACTTTGACTAACAAGAGATAAAAAAATTCTTAAGATCACGTTGAGTATCCAAATGTTTGTCTTGAGATAAAATCTAAATAAGGATGATTGTTGTTTTTTCTTCGCGTAAAATTTATTCTTTGCCAATAGGGGACTTTTCTGGGTCTTTGCAAGAGATCTCCCAGCTAGATTTTATCAAATTCCAAGACTGGGAAAATTTTTCTGTTAAAAAATCTGGCCTCGAACAAGATTAGTATTTAGTAAAGGTATTTCTCAAAAACATCGCTAAAATGTTTAAAAACGTTATTCTTAATAAAAGGTTCAAATTGTGACCATCTTTTTGAAAGGTTTGTAAATCCAAAACTGGAAAATTATTGAAGCAGTATTAATGTAAATATTTGTTTGTTTTGGTTTTGCAAAGCTTGTTGATAAATTTGAAGTACTAACGAACGCCCAAAATTTCAATATTTTGAAATGTTTAGCAACTGAACCAGCAGCGAGCTCAAGGAAAATTATTATTTAAAAATCCCCAAAAGTTTTCTCATTTTTTGGATTGATGATTTAGTTTTAACTCACACAGCTTAGAAATCTGCCATTAGATTTTCACATTTTTTGATTGATTTGTAACCTCAACTTTGCTGTGATATTGGGTAAGAAAACCGCCAACACGACATCTTCCATAATTTTCCCAACTTTTAAAATCATTCAATTTTAACCTCGAAAAAAAGCTATATAAAGAAATTATTACCCTGAAGAATTCAAATATTTTCAGCTTCATAAACAACGATAAAAAATGTTGGACAGCGAACACTCTCTTTCGTGATTTGAACCAGTAAAATCGGAACTTTTTGGAACCATTCCAATTGTTGAAACAATCCTTCATATTTTCTGAAACTTATAAGGTATTTTCTTGGGAAAAAGTCACCAGAAACAAATTTTTTCGCCTTGTTTGAGATTGTTACTAATTAATATTCAAAGCGGTTTGAGATTCCACACTTTTTCGTTGTTATAGCCGAGGTATCCCGCGGTTTGAACAATGGGCAACGCTGCGAGCTTCAACACTATTAATTGAAAACTGAGCTGTATTGGCTGACTTAATCGCTTTTATTTGGAATTATTTGAATACCGAAATTACAATCAACGCGCTCCAATGCAGCTGCCAAAGGAATTTATACATTCACAAATATTGAAGATTTCACTTGACCAGACCGCTCCCAGTTTAGGATCAGTTGTTAGTGCTCCAGTGGAAGTCGCTCAAGAAACATGACTTTTTCTTCGCTGTTCGTGTGTTTGACCGTCGCTTGCATCACTCTGGGAGTCAAGGCTGCCGTTTCGTCTAATGCCTCGAGGTATGCTTCGTTTTTTATGAATTTTTCGCGAGGGCTTTTATTCCGAAAGATAAGAAGATTTAGCTTATAACATTGGAATGATAATCGACACTAATCTAAACTTTACAGGACTAAATACTTTGCATATAAAAAACGAAATTTAATTTTAAGATAAGAGAAAAAGGGATGGCAGTATTTTGAGTGGAAAATAAGCTTTGTTTGGAACTAATAAAACCGTCAAAAAATCAATTAAAATGTTGAACAATTCGTTCCGGTTGGTTCCGTTTCAAGGAAATCTTTTCAAAAGTTTCACCAAACTACATCTGATTTTATTTGCAAACTTTACTTTTTTGAAGGTAACCTCAGCTTTAGAATCAAGGAAGTAGCAGAATTAGGCAGATAGTTATTGCATTGTGATGTTTGGTCTCTCTCTGTGCGAAACATAGAAGGATTGTTGATGTTACACCTGTAGGACTATCGTTTGGGCGTTCACTCGCACACACATATTTTACACCTTAAAGGATTATTTAGAAAATGTATTCAATATAATCAGTTAGAGGTAATATTCTAGGAGTTATTTGTGTCCAAAAGTCAAGTCTCAAGAAACTTTGGAGGACACTGCAGTAACTTTCTATGAAGAAGAATCGGTTTTCTTTGCCACGGATTCAATACTTTCAATAACAGCATTGAATCGGCTTCCATATCATTTGAACTCCTCCCAACGATTTTACAGTAATTTTATTTATAATTAGCAAATGAATAGTTTTAACTAATCGAGAGGACTCCCAGAGACCAAATTAAAGCTGTAAAATTCGTTAAAGCTGGATGTAGCTGTTAGCGATAGCATTGAGAGGCAAAAATATATTACTTATTCAATCGATTTATTTTCCGATCCGTAAAAATATAGAGTAAAGTACCTGAAAAACTATCCAAAAAGTGATATATTTTTGAACACAGCGAGAAATGTAAGCTTCCACGCCCAAAGCATTGGAAATTAATTGCCAAATTTTAAACTTCTTTTCGAAAATAGACTTATAAGGCGTTTCAGAACTTTAAATTGGTTTGGACTGTAAACTTTATGCTCTTGGCAAGGATCTTGGTATTCACTCTTAGCGATGAATATACACTTTGAAGGATTATAAGGGGGTCGTCGAAGCCATGTGAAGCATTGTTATTCAAAATTGCTTTTTCTTTTATTGCGCTGTAGCAAGCTTTATCACTTCCAAGATGATTTTTTTCTTCGCTCGAAAAAGAAGATATTCTTCAATTTCAGGTTGTACAAATACGTTTTTCAATTCAACAAGAAAGCAAGTGAAGAAATGAAGCTATATTTTAGTCTGAAGTTCGCAACTTTGGATCAAAATTTCCAGATGTTTTCAAAAGAAATAAAAAAGATCCATCTTACAATATCATCAATTTGAACAAATCAGTAATATTTGCATTAATTCTTGAGGTGTCGGCAGACTACATATTATGGTTTAAAATTGGCAATTTTGGCCAGCTTTGGAAACCGCGAAGTTCTAGGGTCCAATTAAAGCTTGCTTAATTAGGTATATTGTAAATCTGGAGTTTGTTTGAATCAGCCGAAGTTTTCATGATTTACATAATAAGGTTTTCCAGTTTTAAAGTTTTTAAGCAAAAATTTGTCCAAGCACATCATATCAGCAAGCTGCATAACATTGAAAATTCATTACAGTGTAAGATAATTCTTTTCTGCTTAAACAAAAAAAAAATATCTTCGACATGGACACAATGAATCCCGCCACTCAACAATCACTATCCCATGATCCTTTTGGTCTAGTGTCATGCGTAATGGCAGGGAAACGTCTTTATTTACCATTTACTGACAAAGTTCTCTTTTAGAGATAACTTGTCTAAGTTTAAATACAAGAGAAATTCTGTGGGGAACATGGCCAACTGGAAGCTCTTCTTATCTATGGTTTATACCTCCTGTGATTGATTTAAAAACTCAAAAGAATTTTTTTTGAATGAGTTTAAATACATTTTTCTTCAAAAACATCTTCTCCACAGGTTTTTACATTCTCAGTATGAAAGTCTGCCAAAATTCTGATGTGGAGAAAGAGATACCTCAGAATAATAGAAAGTGCTGTATTTCTTTATACAAAGCTCATTACTTAAATCGTCTCCAAACTCTTGTTTGTTTGATTTATTTCAAAGGTTCAAGGTCTTACAACCATCTGTGTATTCAAATCCTTTGTGCCTAGTATCGCTGGAACAATTTGATTCACAATTAAGATATCTCTTGAGTCTGTTCCTCTTATCTTTCTGATAAAACTTTCTTTGTCTCTAAGAAAACTTGTAAAGCTTTTATCAAAAAATCCTGGCATATCACTTTTAAATATTTATTTAATATTTCAAATTCATCTAATATTCTAAATATTCATCTTAAATCTTCCTTCGATTCCTTCCTTCCTTCCTTTCCTCTTTCTTTCTTTCTTTCTTTTTCTTTCTTTCTTTCTTTCTTTCTTTCTTTCTTTCTTTCTTTCTTTCTTTCTTTCTTTCTTTCTTTCTTTCTTTCTTTCTTTCTTTCTTTCTTTCTTTCTTTCTTTCTTTCTTTCTTTCTTTCTTTCTTTCTTTCTTTCTTTCTTTCTTTCTTTCTTTCTTTCTTTATCTTTTTATTTATTTATTACAGTGGTGCTGCTCCCGCAGTCCCTACTACCCCAAGTTCAAAAACGAAACCCATATCTCCAATGGACGCCGAATCAAGACAAGAATTTAACTTTACCGAGTTACTTGGAAACCTTTTAAAAGGCTACGATAAGCGACTGAGACCCAACTTTGGAGGTAAAACGTCTTTTGTATGTATAGTGAAACCAATTCTACCGGCACCTCTATAAAATGAACATCTCTTTATAACGGACAAGCTCCCTCTTTCCCTTTATCCTCCTTCTTTCCCCTTCCCTATCAAGGGCCGTTATGTACGCTGCAGCGTTCCGTTCGTGCGGGCCGTTTCATGTGCTGCGCGTCTCATTGCTATTGATCGACATGCGCGCAGTCGTATCAACGCTTGGAAGGGCAGTAATTTGTACTTATTGACCGAATGGGAGGACCGAAAATATTTGGCTCGAGATCATGGCCGTACAGAAAGAACGAGAGCCAAATATTTCCCCGTTCGGCCCTTCCATACTCCGTCAATAAGCATTTTATCATGTGACTCTTTTTGATCATTGTGGCTTACTACCTCGGGTTATGTAAGTCCATCCGTGCGTAACTCCACAGGAAGCCCAAAAATAAACTTTGTAGATTCTTCTTCAGTCCCTCTTCTCGGTCGTTTACTCTCCCGTAATGGGACAGTTGAGAGCAGTCATGAATCAATTGGATTTCTTGCTTTTGATTTCGGATTTCTAGAAAAAAAATAAATGCAAGGACCTGTTGATAAAAGTTTCTGGGCACTTTATTATTTCAAGGTATTCAAGAAAGTTCAAATTAGTGAGTTTCAAATGGCATTTGCAACGATCGATAATTCTAGACTTTCACGGCGAAGATTCACGGCGAAGATTCAAGTTGACCAGTGGAAATACGCACTTGATCTACAACACACACAAATCCTGGGAGTGACGTTCAATACTAAACTTCTATAATTTGTATTGTCATTCTGAAGAATTACTACAGTATTTTCGAAAATATACGATCGCAATTTCCTCCAGTACTTTTCCGATTTACGTTTTGTTGACGTTCTTGAAGACGGTCAGTGAATAATGTGCATATGACCAATAGGACGACAGCTTACAATGAAGCTGAATCGCATTTTATACCATTTTCGACATCTACAAATCTCTCGATCTGCTTTTCTGGGATAAACATATTTACAATTCTATGTTAGCACAAGCAGTAAGCCACACGCGCTCACTGAGCGACTATTTTTTATTCATATTTTTGGACGCGCGCGGGTCAGGGTCAGGATATGGGTTTCTCCGGACCTCCTTCGAAAATACGTATCTGCCCCGTCACGTGACTATTTCCAAAGGTATTTGCACTCGGGGTCAAATACGGATCATATGATAATTTTACTTATCTTATAGTCTTGTATACTGCTACCAGTATCATGTAGAGATGTCTTGATATAGGAATATGTTCCAAAGTCACTACTTTTGTTACCGCAGGTCCTCCTGTCAACGTAACGATAACAACTTTCATTGAATTTATTGGTGACATTGATGAGATCAATATGGTAAGATTTTCAATGGAATCGAACATAATACGTAGCATAGCATAAAGTTTTTATCACAGCATAGTCAATTTGAGCAGAGCCTGACGTGCACAGCGTTGCGTAAAGTACGCAGCGTAGCATGTATGGCATGGCAAGCACAGTACAGTAAAGCAGAGCTAAGCACAGTAGAGCAGGGCATGGCAAGGCAGAGCAAAACAGTTAGAGCAAAGGCAGAGACATATATAGCTGAGTACAGCAGAGCAGAGCAGAACAAAGCAAATTAGAGCAGAGCCTAACATGCATAGCGTGGCGTAACGTACGCAGCGTAGCTATATAGCATGTATGGCATGGCAAGCACAGTACAGTAAAGCAGAGCTAAGCAGAGTAGAGCAGGGCAGAACAAAGCAGAGCATGGCAGGGCAGAGCAAAACTGGTAGAGCAAAGGCAGAGACATATATAGCTGAGTACAGCAGAGCAAAGCAGTGCAGAGCAGAACAAAGCAAATTAGAGCAGAGCCTAGCATGCATAGCGTGGCGTAACGTACGCAGCGTAGCATGTGTGGCATGGCAAGCACAGTACAGTAAAGCAGAGCTAAGCAGAGTAGAGCAGGGCAGAACACAGCAGAGCATGGCAGGGCAGAGCAAAACTGGTAGAGCAAAGGCAGAGACATACATAGCTAAGTAAAGCAGAACAGAGCAGAGCAGAACAAAGCAAATTAAGCAGATGAGCAGAGAACAGCCGAGTAGAGCAAAATCGGCGGAGCAGAACAGAAAAGCGCACAGCCTAGACCAATACCTCACAGCAAGTGAATACATGGTGCGACCTCAATAGATCGCATAGTAGCTTATAGCAAACGCAAAACATGACTAATTCTCACTAAAATGATATTATTAAACCAAACTGATGTTCCCTTGCCAGGAGTTTACCACCATCCTCTACTTCCGTCAATATTGGATTGATCCAAGACTCGACTACAGTGACATGAGTTACAGAAAGAGACTCTCGTTCAATCCTCAGATGCTTAAGTTTATCTGGGTCCCTGACACCCACTTCCCTGGTATCAAAGAGGGTGGTAAACATGATATCACGGCTACGAATGAAGTCATCAGGATCTTTCCGAATGGCTCAGTGCTATACAGCATGAGGTAAGAGGAACTGCATTTACCTTGAAATTAAGGTGTCTCAACGCACGCAAAAGAAGCGCTGACCGTTTGTTATAAGATGACGATGATGTATAAATGGTGTGCTGATGAAGTTGACAACTCGACCGAGTGGGAAAGGCCTTTAGTTTTCGGCACATCGATGATAGTGATGATCGCATGATGATGATATGATAATGATGATGATCACATGATGATGATGATGATGATGATGATGACGACGACGACGACGACTCTGATAATGTTTCTTGTCCAACTAATGATCTTTATTTTTCAGGCTGAAGGTGACATCTCAATGTTCCATGGATCTACGCAGGTTTCCCATGGATAGCCAAAAATGTCAGCTCAAGATGGAAGCATGTAAGACCATAAGCCATGACCACACAAAAACGCACAAAAATAGAGAAGCCCTCATCATGAGATCTGTGTGTTTGCGATTTGTTATCAATAATAATATTAGGCCGGACCCATATTGAATTCCCTTTCAAATGTTGAGCTAGCTATGTTCCCTATATATGTACCATCTCGACAAATCTTATTATATTATATTATTATATTATATTAAATATTATAATATTTTTCGTTATAAAGTCAGCTACGATGAAGACGAGATGACGTTAGCTTGGCATCAACGGGATCCTGTTGTCGTCGCAAAAGGCATCGAAATCCCAAGCTACAGTTTGAACGACGTAAAGTGGTTTTCCAATAAAGAGCATTTCACTACGGGTTAGTTTTGATAAAAGTGTCTTAGTATTCTAAGGTAGGCAGTTTAAGAGGGAGCACGGACGAGGGAAGGGAAGTTGGAGGTCGCTTGTAAGGCCAGAGAGGGAGCAAAGGAAGGTGACAGCGAGGACGACTAACAAGGAATGGAGAGAATTAGGAAAGGGGAAATAGGAGAGAGAAAGGGAGGGAGAGAGGGGAGGAGCGAGATTATGCAGTTGTTGACAGGGTAGAAAGGGAGAAGGTCGATAATCAAAACAACAATTTAGACAAAAAATTTAAAGTCAAATGATTCTCGTTCTACAGGAACTTACTCTTTACTGTCGATTCAGTTTGAGCTGGACAGACGTCTTGGTTTCCATATGATTCAGGTATGATCATATAAGGAGCTAAATGATCATATATATAAAACATAAAGAAATGAATAACCATATATGACGTTGGATGATTATATAAGCAAATCAATGGCCATATAAGGCCTTAATCATATAGGTAAATGAACGGCCATCAAAGAGAAGAAATGATCATACAAAGTCTCGTCCCCTTCCGCTTTCTCTTTCCATTCCTCCCCTCCCGCAGCGCTGCTTCGCAGGCTTGGATGAACAGAGAATTGATTACATGGAATGCTGCAGAGCTAGAGCATCAGTTAAAGCATGATTTCGGTGGGTGAAGGGTAATCTTGACCAAGATTCCACACCCATGCCCTAATACAATGAGCTATCACAGAACTATGTTTTGTCTCGACTCTCCTTGTGCGGCATATGAATAGAGGGATTTCACGGCAGCCATGTTTGTGGTCAAAATAATAGACCTTTTCTCCCAAGAGAAATGAAATCTTTTGTCATTCAAAAACCTTCTATTGTACTTGCCCACAAACATGGCTGCTATTAAACCCCTCTATTGAACATACGCCATATATGGTTTTCATTCAAGAAACTGCATGAGTTCTAATTCGTATTCTAGATCTACCTACCGTCTTACTTGATTGTCATCCTTGCTTGGGTCAGCTTCTGGGTGGACCGTGAGCAGACAGCCGCTAGGATCGCCATGGGCATTACCACAGTCCTCACCATGGCAACCTTGATTGGCAGCGCACGTGTTTCTTTGCCCAAAGTGTCGTACATCAAGTCGTTGGAGTGGTTCTTAGTGATGTGCTTTCTGTTCGTGTTTTCCGCAATTCTGGAGTACTCCTTCGTGTCCTACCTCGTGTTCAGACAGAGGATCAAGCATCGTGAGGACTATGTCCGTGAGGTAAAGGTAGGCATGTATTTCATCCACTTGTACATGCATGCACGGTGATGTTAAATGGTCTGTTATTTCATGGGTTGTAATGAGGAAATTATGATAATGGAGGAGGAGGAGGAAGAAGAGGTAGAGGAGGGAGAAAAGGAGGAGGAGCAGACGGAGGAGGAGGAAGAGAAGGAGGAGGAAGAAGATGATGTTGGTGGTGATAATTGCAGTTGAATCAATGCAGACGATTACGATGGTGTTGATGGCGATGAAATGACAATCGGTAATTAGTAGAGGAATATCATGATAGGATGCAGGCAGGGTGATTACATTCCGCGTGCAACTTGGTTAATTGCATGAGACGTTGATGTATATATGGAACTACGTAGATCAGTTGCTGAACGTGAAAGAATAAGCATCGACAATAGTGATGTTACTCAGATGTATTGACCTATGATGCATGATCGACGTCTCAATGACGTGACAACACACAATAGCAGTCAGAATTGCACTCATCTCTTGCATCTTTCCTCACAGCGTTCTCGCGAGATTCTCGGCAACCCCACCGAAGGCGAAGCCCTGCTTGAACAGGAACAGGAAGCCGCCAACCAAGAACCTGGCCAGGAAGCAGTCTGGATTCCAACCAAGAAACAAGTCGAAACGGTCCTTACCAAAACGGGTGTGGCTCCGACCAAAGTACCCATGCAGGACCCGTGCCAGAGGGAGGAACTCCATATCATCAACTTGATTAACAAGGTTGAAAACGTTTGGCGTATTGCATTCCCGTTAGCCTTCTTGCTGTTGAACGTAGTTTACTGGGTGTACTACCTTGGGGTAGCCTAAGAGAATACAAGCCATCCTGCTCGTTGCTGTGAATTTCTTAAAATGAAGAATCATACAGTAAATTGACCGCTTTAATTTTATTCATTCCGCCAGCTTGTCGAAGAATTTCACAGGCCAATCAGTTAGTGCACAAACTTTTAGAAATCTAGATCAATCAGGTTAAAATGGCTTTCAAAAGCCTTTAAGACGAATCAGGTTTAACCAAGCATTATGGAAACTCGTAACTAAAAATCCTATTTAATTTTCAACTGTTTGGGCTATGTTCAAGGATTATAGATGGCTACCAGAGGCAGGCGCCTAATATGATTTCAATTTGCCCACGTGATTGAGTCACATTTGCCGTAGCAATTATTGATAAATCTATGGAAATATTTTCCACACGTTTGCATGAGAAGTCTTTCACATCTTAGCTTAGTTCTGAAAAATGAATTGCTTTGGCCCTGAATGTAAACAATGTAGCAGTATATAGACACGTGTTTTGAAAGTATAGTTCCGGAATAAGTGATTTGTGCAAATGCTGTCTTGTTGAAAATAGACAACCTAAATGAACTGTACTCTGATAACGGGTAACCCTAATATGTCCATACCAGTCAGCAAAATATCAAATGGTAATTAAGTTATGTGGGTTGTGGTAACATGCATTACTTAGGATAATTATCACACCACCCCTTAGTTTTGTGGTGATGCATAAATTCACTCCTTTCTTCTAGATAACCTTGACCGTATGATTATAAATAATTCATTAGTGAACTGTAGCCACTACACCCATATATATACACTATGAATTTAGGCGTTTTTATTTAGCCTTTATTAGGAGAATGTTTTAATAATGATATAGTTTAGGTGTATGCTGAAGTCCGCAGTTTGAGCGTGTTTCTCGAAATAGCTGATAGCACACTGGGTCCGCTTACTGTCCGGATAAAGTTTTACTCGGCATTTCTCATAACACGCACTTTTCACTTCATGATCAATCTCCAGTTTGTAGTAGTTTACAGAAAATTATGATTTCGTGATTCTAAATCCGAATCGCCCCTAACGGGCCCGAAAAGTACCGCTTCCGCATTGAGAAAGACCCAGAAACTTTACCGGAGGTTAACGGCCAACTTTACGGGGCCGATAGGTTGAAAATCGGATCTTTCGAGAAATGAACTCAGATTCTAATCAAAGTAACACAAGTTGCATTTCCATTCAATGGAAGAACGAATGTTTACAGCTGTTTTAATGTAGTTGTTAGTAAAGATGACTGAAATTGGGCAATGGACCGAAGTGGATTGTGGATTGTGTGAACCACTGAGTCTCCGTCACGCAGGGCCTTCGTAACGAAAACCCTAGCGGCTGCGAAGGAGATCGGAGACTTAGGAAGGTCCCGAATCGAATTTCTTCTTTTACCAAGAACACACTGAACTCAGCATGGATTCTTGCAAAAGTGCATTTAGAAATTTACATACCATCCTTCTATTAAAACCCGACACCACTCAATCCCTCTCTATCGGTCTCACTCTAAATATATAGTTTTAGTAAACTCTCTCATAGCAACTTTAAACATAGTTATAATTGTAATTAGTACAAAGTGCATGAAATATGCGAATACACGTTGTAGGACGTCATAATTGCAGCAATAATAAGTATGAGAAGTATTGTCAACTCCTGTCATTGTTGACTGCGTGTTTAGTAAGCGATGTTGTTAGGCTGTTTCCAAATATGGAAGTTTATTACCAAATATGGGATTCTATTTTTTGTTACCAAATATGGAATCCATTACTAAACATGGAATTTACCAACAAATGAATTCCTGTTAATCACAACCTCTATAAATAGCAAGTCCACCAGTCACTAAAACACCAGCTTCAGTGCAGCAATGACATGGTTCAGATGTTAGATACGATACCAAATTTATCTCTGAGATCTTTTCACAATATCTTAAGCTGCCTTTGTTGTTTGATCAATAAATCTTTCATTTGCATAGTATGCTTTTGATTCTTCTCAATTTAATACATAAACATATTGAGGGGTTGCTTGAAAAGTTACTTTCTTATGGGTAATCCTAGCACTAGAACTCTTTTGTTTGGATGGTTTTATCTTTTGTTTTGTTGTTGTTTTGTTTGCTTGTTCTTTGTTTGTTTGTTTGTTTGTTTGTTTGTTTGTTTGTTTGTTTTGTTTTTTCCTTGGAGACAACGTGAATTGGCAATGTGAAATTGTATGGACATTTGTTAACACACCGCACTAACCACTGCATTCTGTCTTACAGTCCAGATGCTTTGCGAAATTTTTGTCACAGGGAAACAGGGTTCGATGTCAAAATCTAAATACTCCATGATAAATTGTCCTCTTTTATTAACCATATATGTAGTCGTATCGACAAAACGCTTTCTAGTTGTCACTTTATATTTCATTTAAGCCCACATAGCTACCACTGTCTTCCACAAACCAATCAACTAAGCTTTTCTTAACAAAAAAAGCTTAACAACGTATTCATTACTTATTATATTTATGTTATAAGAACTATAGTTTGGACGTTTGTCACGGAAACTTGGAAAGGGGGGAGGAGTTGCCAGTTGATCTTGGCTTAGGGTTGCTCTGTCCTGTATGAAAATTTGGGATAAATTACAAATGGTTTGTGTACAAATTGTTTGTGACCACGTAGTTTGTTCGGACGAGCCCCTGACGAAAATCTAACGAAGTTATAGAACAACCCGCGGGTGTTGACTTCAGACAGATTTGAAAAAGACCATATGAGAGATTCCACAAAGTCTTAACAAAATCTCGACTAAATAAATTGTAGCCAAAGTAACACAAAGAATGAAGCAGATCCATCGAAAAGCTAACTATATTAGGACTCTTCGTCGTCCTTGCCTCCACTTTTCACCTCTTTATCCTGATTGTCCTTACTGTCATCCTGTTTTTCATCGGCTTTTTGCTGATTGGTCGATTGCTCGGGGAGTTTTCCAAAATCACGTGGTACAGGCGTTACCGTTTCCAGGGTAACAGACCCATAATCCCCGACGCGCTTAGAGAGCTGCTCCAACGCAGATAAGTGTTCTGATCGGACCGTTTGCCTCTGTTTGTCCGTCGTGTTAGGTAAACAAGGAAACTGCTCTTGGATCCCAACTTTCGCAGAAAGCCTTTTAAGGGCCGTGATAGCTTGAGAACCTGTTTCTGTTGATTTATCTTTATCACTTGTGGTACTGCTCGTTACTGTGTAGTTTGGCTTGTTTTGTCCGGTATTTGAAGGGTGTGCCTCAGGGATCGATCTTTGTTTTGTGATTTTGTTTGATTTTGAGGTTGGAGACGTAGGTTTAGTGGTAGAAGGTACAAAGATGAAGGTGACTGAAGACTGATTTGTACTTTGCCGCCCAGACGGTTGGATGTGAATGGTTTGGACGGGTTGAACGATCGGGACTACTTCGATTTGGGTTGAAGTTGATGGACCATTATCGTGACTTGAAGTCACTTCATTGTTGTCGTTGTTGTTGTTATTCTGAAATATGGAAATAAGTGTATGGAATGGATTGTTAATTATTACTGTTAGAGAGAAATATCTACTGGTACATACTGAAAACAGAGTAAAACAGTCAAACAGTGATGACAGATGATAGCATAGCTCATGTACGGTTAATGAAAGACGAAGACTAGTGAACACAAAAGAACCAGAATTGAACAGTGATGAAAAGACAAGTGAACATAGTCAAGCAATCGAATAGTGATGCCTAATGACATGGTACATAAATAGTATACAGGAGTGATGATTGGCGAGGGCGAAAGAGCTACGGTGATGATAACGACATCTATGATGATAACAATGACTGTAATTAGTGTATAGATGTTTCAAGATGATAGTAACCAATGGAAATAGTTGATTAACGAATATTTTTTTCAGGATAAGATGACGATAAAGAATGATGATAATGATGGTGATGACGATGATAATAATGATGATGGTGATGATGATGATGATGATGATTTAAAATCCAAAATGTACTTTATTTTCCTACTCAAATCCACAGCTTATATTCACTCCACATGACAACCAACTTAAGATTGAATTCTTACAGTGTATTGAGATTTTTGGGAACTTTAAGAAATTTCAAGATAATACTTGTGTAAGTAAGCGCAAGCAAACTTATCCATTCTTCAGTGCCAACCACAAATTCATTGGCCAATTCACCAAAGCAATACCCTGGGTACCAGAGGCCCGAGAGGGATCTGGGAGGAGAAAGAGAGGGGGACCCCTCCCCCTCTATTTCTTCTCCCCAATCCCTCTCGGGCCTCTGGTACCCAGGGTACCAAAGCAAGAACGCAAAACGCATTGTAAAATGGTTGTCACATTTGTATAGCAATGTTTGGTTGGAATTGTAAACATTGCGTTCACCTATTTTTACACACAAAACAGACTTTTCATATTTTACCATAGTAGATCGAATGATAACTCGTGAATCTTCCCCACTAGTGATAGCAAACGACGAGTCTTTCAGGTTACTCGTGGATTGCATGTTCTCAGGGAAAGCCATCTCAACACCAGCATGACTCTTCTGTAAGTGTTTCTTCACACACTTCATGTACAGAAACTTCTTATGGCAAATGGGGCACGAAACTTTATTACGTCGAGCATCACTTGAAGAGCTCTTCTTGTTCTTCTTTTCTTGTTTTTCTCCTTCTTCTGGAGGCTTGTGTGCTTTCTTGCAGTGTGACTCAAAATTGGCACGATATGTGAAGACTCTGTTACAAGTGTCACATTTATGCTTCGTCTTTGGTTCTTTGGGCGTTTTGGGTTTTTTACTGTCAGTTTTTCCCATGAGTTTGTTAATACACCTAAAATAAATACATTAAGCTTTTGTTCATACAGGTCAACGGTAATAGTGAATTATCTCACTATATGGTAAGGAATACCGGTTGTTTCGATCCATGGTCGTTTCGATCCAGGTCGTTTCGATCCACATCTGACACATTCGATCCACCTTAAATACACATTCGATCCACACATATAAACAACTTCAAACATGTATTTTAAACAAGTATAAGAGTGTTTAACTACAAAGTAAACATAAGTGCATGTTTTGGGAATATAATAACAATTCGGAAGAGAGTTACTTTGCTACGAGTTGAAGTGAAGTGTCGGCCGGGGTTCGAACGAAGAACGGCATCGTGAAATAAATTTTAATGTAAGACTTCGAGCAATCAGTGATAATTTTCAGTGAAATATTAATCGAATAGCGAAATGAAAGTTTCTTATCGAATCGTGTTCTTTTATGATGTTTAAAGTTAGAATAAAGTGACTCTGGCGCGATACGCGTCCATAGTTACCCAATGTAAACAAAGCGAGGATCTGTGATAAGAAGACTTTCACAGTTTAACTGTTTACATTGGGTAACTATGCGTATCGCTCCAGAGTCACTTTATTCTAACTATAAACATCATAAAAGAACACGATTCGATAAGAAACTTTCAATAGTGATTCCAAATTGCTTTCTACTAATAACTTGGTGTTTGACCTCATCTAACACTCTAACAACACTAAACCGGTGTGCTAAAACCCATTGAGCGTACTGACTGAAAGGGTTCGATTGAAAATGACCTGAGACGCCAAAGTTACGGCTTACTTGACCATAAAGTCTCATTTCTAAGAAAACGCATTCCTAGAATTGATACGATAAAATGATATATTTTGCGCTCACTTACCGAAAAGCCGTCTAAATGACCGCATATTTACAAGTGGATCGATAATACCGGTGTTCAAACATAGACAGCAAATTTGCCTATGGTCTTCAAGTTCTTTAAAGTCCTATCCCTTACAAACTCCCTATAAGGTAAACTTCGTTTCTCTTCATATAGTCACCAAAGAATTTTGTTCAAGTTTTGTTCTAGTTTAACTGAAATTGATTTCATGTTTACTGAGTTCAAGACTCGAGAGCAGCCAATCGAATAAACCACATCCACTGGGAGAAATATACAAAAGACAGAGATGCCAGAAGACTTCTTCGGGCTTGCTCACATTTGTGTGTGCGTCAAAGACCGTAAACGTCAAACTGTTAGAGCTATTAGATGCTGCAAAAGTCAATTACCGATGCTTATACAAAACATACACAAACATACTCCCAATGAATTATGACATATATTTTACTTCATCATGTTAAAATTACCATGTCTATGTTGTCTCAGTTACATGCATGTTGATAAATCTCAAGCCGATCCGAACTGGCTTTGTTTACAATACGGTTTCGCTGATCGCTTCAGAAACTCGGTTTCAAGGTTTAAAGAGTGACATTATTCTGACCAAAAGAACATTACCAATTCCATTCCTTTATTTGATCGTACTGAAAGTTATAAGATTTTAATTCATGGACTGTTAATCCGCTAGAAAATAGTGGAATTAATTGGAAGACACTAACTGTGAAAGTCTTCTTAGCAAGGATCGTCGCTTTGTTTACATTGGGTAACTATGGACGCGTATCGCTCCAGAGGCACTTTATTCTAACTTTAAACATCATAAAAGAACACGATTCGATAAGAAACTTTCAATCCCCTATTCGATTAATATTTCACTGAAAATTATCACTGATTGCTCGAAGTCTTACATTAAAATTTATTTCACGATGCCGTTCTTCGTTCGAACCCCGGCCGACACTTCACTTCAACTCGTAGCAAACTAACTCCCTTCCGACTTGTTGTTATATTTCCAAAACATGCACTCAATGTTTATTTTGTAGTTAAACACTCTTATACTAGTTTAAAATGCATGTTTGAAGTTGTTTATATGTGTGGATCGAATGTGTATTTAAGGTGGATCGAATGTGTCAGATGTGGATCGAAACGACCTGGATCGAAACGACCATGGATCGAAACAACCGGGTACCATGGTAAGTGCTCAACCAATGCTCGATAAGTGGTCGATAGCTAGTCGATAAGTGGTTGGTAAGCGGTTCATAAGTGGATGGTACGTTAGAACATGCTATAGCTTGGTTTATATAATAATTGACATATTATGCGCACTCTGGTTGATCGACAATCGTTTGTGATTACAGTACGCACACGTAAATGACGCTACAGAATCTTGCACGTAGTCTAATTGGTTGAAATATTTCGATAAATATTATATTAAACAAATGGAATCCATTTCTCTGTGAGTCTGTACGTCTCGTGGTGAATGTTTTGTGCTCAACCGATGCTCGATAAGTGGTCGATAGCTAGTCGACAAGTGGTCGGTAAGTGCTCGACAAGCGCTCGATAAGTGGTAGATAGCTGGTCTGTGCGTTGCCGCTAAGTGCTCGGTAAGAGGTCGATAAGCGGTTGGTACGTTAGACCGTTATATATAATAAATGGCATATTACGCGCGCTCTGATTGGTCGAGAACCGTGTGTGATTACAGCATGATTACACACGCATAGATGACGTTACAGAATCTTACACCTAGTCTAATTGGTTGAAATATTTCGATAAATATTATATTAAACAAATGGAATCCATTTCTCTGTGAGTCTGTACGTCTCGAGGTGTACGTTTTGTTCTCGTCACATTTTGACGTCATCTGTGCATCTATTAGAGTGCAGGCGCACGGAAAAATGGAATCTATTTGACGTCATCTGTGCATCTATTAAAGTACAGATGCACGGAAAAATGGAATATATTTGTTAAACTAAAAGCATGCTTCAACAGCAATATTGGATGCTGTTGGCCCAATTAAATTTTTACACTCAATAATATTTCTTAATACCTTTGCCTGTGTTTCTTCACCCATCGTCGAGATAACAACTCCTTGCCACATAGGTCACACTTCTGGATCCTCTCTTCTTTGCCTTTGTGGGTCAGGAGGTGGTTACGGTAGTTGGAACTTTGAACAAAGTCTTTGGAGCAAATGTGACATTTGTAAGGTCGCTGACCGCCGTGCACAAGAATATGCTGCTTGAGCGTTGATCGATGGGCGAACTTCTTATCGCATTTTGGACAGCTGGGAAAGTGAAGAAATAAAGAAATGAATAAACGAATTGATAAATTCCTTAATAGATGAATAACAAATCGTCATTCTTTACACTTTGGGAAATAAATAAATAAATAAATAAATAAATGAATAAATAAATAAATAAATAAATAAATGAATAAATAAATAAATAAATAAATAGATAAATAAATAAATAAATAAATAAATTTATATATTGATTAATTAATTAATTAATTAATTAATAGAAGAACTGATAAATTCCCTAATAGATGAATAACGAACTGGTTAAGTAATTCTATATAATAATAATAATAATAATAAACTTTATTTAAAGATGGAGCCAATTTAGCCTGGCTAATCTTCCATTGGGCCATCTATACAATAAATTACAATAAAATTACAATTAGATTAAATTAAATTACTAGGAACTCTCAAATAAATATAATGTGAAAGTTATGGTTTTCTCTTACATCCACCAAAGTAATTCTAAATCTAAATCTAAATGTTACTGCAATAAACTCCCTAATGGGATATATTAAGGTGGCTCGACCCAATTTTCAAGTAGAGCTACCAGTCGTCTTTGAGTGAAAATTATTTGTCCATGAGCAGTCTGATAGTAAATTAAGTATTGCACCCTTACCAGACAAAGATCAAAGTTTATGATGACGTATGTTATGGCGACGCCTTAAAAGAATTCCCCTTTTTACACATTCTCGATTTTAATGAGTTCGAGGCTTATTCTTGAAAAATGCTCTTGTGATCTTGTAGTTAACATCATTGCCTTTAGCTCTAGCGAATTAAATCAAATTCTGAGAGAGCGTTTTTGAAATATCATCGATGAGAGATTTTAACTGCAAAAATCGAGCGTAAACAAAACAGCTTTTTAAATCTCCTACAATTAAAAAGAAAGTAGCACATCTAAGTTAATTTTTCATCTCAAATTGTTGTAAAGATATCAAATTTGGCTACTGAAAGAGACGAGAGAAATCACATTAATTGATATTGAGAAAAGTGAGCCGAACTCATGTATATGGACATGCTGAATTTGCTTGTGTTGCCCAAATTTCGCTCTATTGTTACATAAACTGCAATACTTAAAGATCCCTTCGATAAATATTGTTTAAAAATTAGTATGGTTTAGTTTAGGTAATAGTTGATATGATATAGCGTTTAGAAATTCATTGAATTATTTTACGGCTGTAAAATATTAGCCTCAAATCAGTATATTTTTCAGCCGGATACAGTGGTCGACAATTCATTGATGCATGATGTAGCTCTTTTGTTTTAGTTTGTCATGTTTTCGTGCATTCTAGCACCTGATGCAAATTGCGGAACGTTTCAATACCTTCCGATCACTCTTCCGAGATATGGTAATCGCTAGAAAGAAACTTTTTAACTGTACATTTCTTTGCAGCATGTCAGCACATCGTTCTATTTTTACTTTGTCTCCCCATGATTCTGCTTTTGACGAGTTTCCATCTGCAGTTGTGTGACAAAAAGTTTCTTTCCTTTTTGGCATTCTTATGCATATTTAATTTTAGCAATTACCATATTTCAGAAGAGTGCTCGGAAGGTAATGAAGCGTTCCGTAATTTGCACCAAGTGTTGGAATGCATGAAAACACGACAAACTAAAACAAAAGACCTACATCATGCATTAATGAGTTGTCGACCACTGTATCCGGCTGAAAAATATACTGATTTGAGGCTAATGTTTTACAGCTGTAAAATGATTCAGTGAATTTGAAAACGCTGTATCATATCAACTATTACCTAAACTAAACCATACTAATTTTTAAACAATATTTATCGAAGGGATCTTTAAGTATTGCAGTTTATGTAACAACAGAGCGAAATTTGGGCAACACAAGCAAATTCAGCATGTCCATATACATGAGTTCGGCTCACTTTTCTCAATACCATTTAATGTGATTTCTCTCGTCTCTTTCAGTAGCCAAATTTGATATCTTTACAACAATTTGAGATGAAAAATTAACTTAGATGTGCTACTTTCTTTTTAGTTGTAGGAGATTTAAAAAGTTGTTTTGTTTACGCTTAATTTCTGCAGTTAAAATCTCTCATCAATGATATCTCGAAAACGCTCTCTCAGAATTTGATTTAATTCGCTAGAGCTAAAGCAGTGATGTTCACTATAAGATCACAAGAGCATTTTTCAAGAATAAGCCTCGAACTCATTAAAATCGAGAATATGTAAAAGGGGGAATTCTTTTAAGGCGTCGCCATAATAGCGCCGATCTCCATATAACATACGTCATCATAAACTTTGATCTTTGTCTGATAAGAGTGTAATATGTAATTTACTACCAGACTGCTCATGAACAAATAATTTTCACTCAAAGACGACTGGTAGCTCTACTTGAAAATTGGGTCGAGCCACCTTAAATGCAGGCGTAGGCCAGCAATCAGTCAAAGTTGTTATAGTGGCCTTGGATGATAATACTTTGGACGTTTAGATTGGTCAAACCAGTTTTAAAAGTCTCAACAGAAGAAGAACTGCGTAGACTAGAAGGCAAAGAGTTCCATTCGGGTATAGTACGAGGAAAGAAGGAATATCTGTAGCAGTTCTTGTTAGTTTGAAGATTTCTGTAGGTCAGTTGTGGAGCTTGACGTGTTTGACGACTACTTGACTGAAGAGGGGTATTAAAGACTTCTACATATCCATGGACAATTTTGTACATTAGTGTAAGACGTAATTAGTACCACATAGCGTATACTGGCTGATATGAAAGGAAATATCAGTTGTCTAGAGAAGATTGGGTTGTGCCAAAGAAGTATATGTAAAGTCCAATCGATTTAAATCAATTAACACTTTTCCTCAATGTCATTACACATGTACCTCAACTCTCACATTCCATTCTTTCTCTATTCCTATTTATCTGAGCTCTCTTTAAATGTCTTCACAGTCTCCCTTGAACAATATAAAGTGTCCCAAACGCAGTTTTATGATCATTGACTGACTTTATACAATCAAACCTCCCCCAAAAGGTCAGCTCAGCACCAGCATTTTCCACCCCCATAATCAATGTAATCTATACATTTACTCTAAGTCACTCTATGTTGCATGTGACATCATGACAGCCATCGTGGTTGAACTTCAACAAAAGAGTTGTCATAAGCCTCTGGGAAAGTCTATGTAGCACTCAATTGATGTAATATATTCATAAAATCTATTGTATTCTATTGTCATTCTATCTCTTGTTTTATGTGTTATTCATTATATATTTTAATGAATATATTGCTACGAAGGTTTTCCCGCCAGCGCCTGTCATTCATCCAACATTGCTACCGCCTCTTTATCTTTGTATTCCGAAAGGAATGATTGAAACCCAGCCATTGAAACCTCTTCAAAACAACCACTTACTTCGTCCCCAGGGAGGTCGTTGTGGAAAGGTTCAGCTCCAGTATATACCTGTATGATAATGCCCTAGCATATAGACTATAGTATATACCTGTATGGTTTTGCTCCAGTATGGATATTCTTGTGTTCATTAAGGTTCAAAGAATAACTAAATCCCTTGCCACACACATCACATTTATAGGGCTTTATTCCAGTATGTCTCATTTTATGATACTGATAATGCCCTAGCATGTAGAACGCTCTGGGACAAAACTCACACTTGTAGGGCTTTACACCTGCAAATGGAAAGAAATTTCACTTTAAATTGTACATTGAATGTAAGTTACAGTGCAAATCCCAAAAGTATGACCAGCTATAATGTATTTGCATACTTTGGCCTGATCAATCATCCTATCAACATCAGATGATTCTCTTATCTTTGAAATTTTGATACTTTTTATTGATTAATGCATTATAAATAATTACAATGAGTATATATCTATGTTGTAATTAATAATTATTGAAGGATGGTAAGACCAGAGTTATCCAAGACAAAACCCACCAGTCCTCTCCACAGTTGGTCAATAATTTGCCTGATGTCAAGTCCTTAATGAACCCCTTACTCCCCTAATTCTAAAGACACTGTTGTCCAAGATTGCTTGAGTTAGCCTACAAAAAGGTTGATCAGAACATCTGGTGATGGAATAGATACATTGTGTCCTGCATACTGTAAGTGATTTGTTTCAATGTTTGAGCAGATTTTGTATGACTGTGAAAACTACACTGCACGGTCACAGCATGGTTACGGCAGGAATTTCAAATGTTTTTATAGACATCATGGCACTGAAAGTCACGGCACGGCGCGGTCCGTTTCACACTCATACAAAATCTGCTCTATCAATTCCAGTGCTGACCTGTATGTTTCCTCATGTGTACTTTAAGGTTTCCTGAAGATGACAGCTCATGGTCACAGATTTGACACTTGTATAGCTTTTGACCTGACGATGAAAAAATGAAAATAAAATTATAGACTAAAAATAAGATTGCACTGGCTATAAGGGCCACACTCTGTAAAAATATGTTCATGTGTAATTAGTTTCTCAGTACACTGGGGAAAGAACATTTTCTTTGGTGTACATAGGAAATGGTCATAAGTGGAGGTTCTAAATGTATTTTTTCTCAAAAATTGTGTCTGATAGTATTGATCATGCAAATCACGATAACACTGTAATATTCCAAAAGGTTACAGAACAACAATAGTCCATGTACCTGTGTGCAACCAACTATGGCACTTGACTTCTTTCTGTGTATTAAATGATTTGTCACAATGTGGACACTTAAATCTCTTGTTTCCTGTATGCTTGGTCATGTGTCTTTTAAGGTCCCATTGGAAGTGAAAAGACTTATCACAAAGAGTACACTTGTAAGGCCTGAAATCAGTGTGTAGAATCCAGTGTCTTTTTAAATGACTTGTGCTGCAGTAGTGCTTTCCACAGCGGTCACATGGCCATCTTAATCCATTATCTGTTTGGAGAGGTGTTACAGACTCTGTTCAAAACATTTAAAGTACACATTAAATCATTTAAAGTGTATTTATAAAATAAGGTAAATTACATGTACACAGATTGTTTGTGGACAGGAGTCATGCTCATGAAAACAAAATCAAAGAACATTTATTTAATAAAGTGAAAATGACCTAAGTGACTTTTTTATGGATGTCCTGAGGTTAATTTTGTCAGCATAGGAAAGTTGATTATACCATTTTATGAAATTGAAAAAATATCATCAAAAAAGTCACTTTGGCTGTTTCACATGGAACCCTTCTTTTAATACAAACATCACAAAATTATCATTTAGTTGTGTCTCTGTACTGTTATTAACACTTTCATTGAGAGATGTAGAGATACTCAATAAGCTAGAGAAACCCTTGGCTATGCATGTTTATATCGCAGTAGAGAGGAGGAACCAGAGGAAGGTTTCTACTGGTTATATAGTCCAGTCCCAGACTCTCTTTCTTGCCGCTCCAGGACTCGCGGAGAAAGAGAGTCCAGTATAACTTGCATGCGCATGTGCAAAATGAGCCAATCAGATTAAAGTTTTGTTTTGAGAGCTTGCAATATGCAAATGTCAGTGTTTGGTAGTGGTAGTGATGCGTATCGAAAAACTTCACAAATACGTCTTTCCCAACTGTCCATCCGTAAATGGCCTGTAACTGCTCATACTTTGGTAAAATATTATAGTTGATTTTCCAAGTGCATAGCTCACTGAATCAACAAATGGCTTTCCGAAATGAGACTGATATCGTGTATACAAAACACTTTCTTCTTCAGCCATCTTGAATCATTAGACGACTTTATTTAGGATTTGTAACCACGCGATCACCACATGAATGTGGTGATCGCGTGGTCACTAAGCTGACATGCGCATGCAAGTTATACTGGACTCTCTTTTTCCGCGAGTCCTGGAGCGGCAAGAAAGAGAGTCTGGGACTGGACTACTGGTTATAGTGAACAATCTGCACCATACAGTACTGTAAGTAGGTGGTAACTGATTTTGTCAACCACTTACTGATACCTATCACCTTACCAATACTTTACCATCATCTTACTGTTTCAGCACCTTACTGATCACTACTATTTAATATCAACCACTTACCAACAACTTACCAACCACTTATCAACCACTTACCAATCACTTACAGTGTACCAACCACTTACCAATGGCTTACCAACCACTTACCAACCACTTACCAATGGCTTACCAACCACTTACCAACCACTTTGTAATGGCTTACCAACCACTTACCAATGGCTTACCAACCACTTACCAACCACTTACCAATGGCTTACCAACCACTTACCAACCACTTACCAATGGCTTACCAACCACTTACCAATGGCTTACCAACCACTTACCAACCACTTACCAATGGCTTACCAACCACTTACCAACCACTTACCAATGGCTTACCAACCACTTACCAACCACTTACCAATGGCTTACCAACCACTTACCAACCACTTACCAATGGCTTACCAACCACTTACCAACCACTTACCAATGGCTTACCAACCACTTACCAACCACTTACCAATGGCTTACCAACCACTTACTAATGGCTTACCAACCACTTACCAATGGCTTACCAACCACTTACCAACCACTTACCAATGGCTTACCAACCACTTACCAACCACTGACCAATGGCTTACCAACCACTTACCAACCACTTACCAATGGCTTACCAACCACTTACCAACCACTTACTAATGGCTTACCAACCACTTACTAATGGCTTACCAACCAGTTACCAACCACTTACCAATGGCTTACCAACCACTTACCAACCACTTTGTAATGGCTTACCAACCACTTACTAATGGCTTACCAACCACTTACCAACCACTTACCAATGGCTTACCAACCACTTACCAACCACTTACCAATGGCTTACCAACCACTTACCAACCACTTACCAATTGCTTACCAACCACTTACCAATTGCTTACCAACCACTTACCAACCACTTAACCATATTGTGCAGATTGTTCACTATCACCTTACTGTGCTCTTGGCATGTGTTAAGAAAATCTTTAGTAAAACTTGAGGCACTTACTGATATCAAAGTCAAATTGCTCTGGGTAGAATGGCACCTTTTCCATTGCTTCAGTAGAATCAGGTTCTGGGTTTCCATTCTGAGCATCATCATCATCATCATCAAAAGATGTTCCTCTCTCATTAACAGAATCATCACCTCCATCAACACTTGTCCCAACTTTGGGTGGCTCTACATCTTGCAAAGACTCATCAATTTCATCACCACTCTGATATCGTACATCTTTGAAACTGCTTGTTGATGACGTACTAGTGACAGGGTGTTGTGGCCAGTCTTCACTGGTGGATGTGGCATCCATTACAGATAAATGTAAATCTGTGTCTTTTTCTGGGGTTTTACATGGTGGTGGACTTTGAGGTACATCTGTGTTTGTAGTTGTTTTGTTTGGCTGTTCATTAGTTTGTTCACCAACATTTGCTGGCCCTGCCTCTGTAAACATTTTTAAAACAGGGATTTCAATAAAAGGGTGGCTACAGGTGGTTTATCATACTTTAAATACCACATATCACCAGTAATTTTAGCTTGCTAGCAGAGGTTTACTTATTAAATTGGAAGAAATTTCTGCTGATTTGGCATTTTCCAGTTCCAGCATAAGCAACAATGTTAACCAGAACCCTGGCTGCAGATGCACAAAGGGTGGATAGCACTTTATAAATCCTTTTATCCCACACCAGAAAAAATACAGCCAATCAGAAAGCAGGAAAGCCATTGTATATTCGGCAGTATTCAAATGATCCTTCCTATGATACATTGCACCAATTTGCTGTATTTTTTCTGGCATGGGATAAAATAGTTATACTATTACTAAGATGCATCATATTTTTGTTCATGAATGGCTGTATTATGTCAGTAGCTACATGTAGATTAACGTAATTCCATAGCTGCACATAGCATAGTTCAGCCTATTTTGATTTGTTCAATTGTAAAAGATATAATATTTGACTTAAAATGATGCAAGCTTTAGTCAGATTATGAAATTTTTAACAGTAGACACACTCTAAGAGGCGCTATAGTGGCTACTTGCCCTAGTCCTCTTCGGTCACAGGCTGTTTACAGCGTCTTGTTTCACACTTTAGTGCATCCTAGCATGGAAACGCAGCTTTCACGCTGCTTCAAGGGCATATACTATCAACCAATTTTACCTTCTTTCTTGTAGCAAACACATTTTTACAACAATTTATTGCATCATAATACTCTAGGCTATTGCTCAAAGAGCAAAAATCAGATCATATTAGTTAGCTAACACTGCTCAGGTTCAAGAATTATTATAATAATTATTTTTGACACAATTTTGATTTTCAAATCTTGAGCCCTCGAGACACAAAAGATGGTGTACTTTAAAGCAATCTAGCACAAAAATGGCTTTGGTGACCCCCATTTTTTATTTCATTTTTGGGATAAGCAACTCAAAAATTATTATTATGTGAAGTCTTATGAGAATTCCATGTTTAGTTTTATTTCTACGGATTGCCTAATAAGCAAATCGGATGTGGCTATTTGGTCTCATATAAATGTCAATAATAAAGATCATGATAACAATACTGTGATTATAATAACTACCATGATTACTACTAACATAATAACATCTCCATCTCACCATGCACAATGAGATCATATGCATCATGTTTCAATGGAGTTGAATCAAATGTAATCAGACATGGAACTTGGTTGACCAAACGTGGCTTAACTCCAAGCAGAATCCCTGAATTATTCTCATCAGAAGAGTAGATCAACTTAATCAGTCCCAAAGTAACTCCACGCTCTGCTTTCACCAACAGCAAATTATTGTGGTACAGGAAAATCTATGGTAAAAGGCAAAGAGCTTTAAATCAAGGTATTGTTTCACAAAACAAAATGTCTTATTATAAGGTAGGGTGGCAAAGACGAGACTCCAATTAAGACATGGAAAACTAAGAGCGCAAGAAGAAATATCGATGATGAATGCTGGAAAGTGATCAAAATATTTAACAACATGACAAACATCTTTCTTCTCCCTCTTAGTTTTCTGTTTAAATTGTGTGCCAAAGTAAACGTTTTTCACTCCAAAAATAATATTTCAGAACAATGTGTGGTTTCAGAAAATATCCATAGTCCACCATGGCGGGAATTAATTTGTAAGTGAGTTCCCTTACCTCTGGAACTTCCAATTTTCTTTCAGACAAACTCTGCAAGATTTTGTTCTTTCTCACCTCCCCCCCCCCCCGACTACACAATGTAACATTTTAATATACATAATGAGTAGAATGGTGAGTAGTAGTTTTATTGTTGTTGTTGTTGTTTTGACTGTTTCCACACGCCCAGAAAAAAACTATTTCGTGGAATGAAAATGAGATAATTTGTCTTGCTTTTGAATTTTTTTTCCTGTGATTTTACCGTTGTCATGTGTTGTAAAAATATTGTCATACAAGATCAAATAATTGCTGGATTGAAAGAATTTAAATCTTATCATCTGCCTTAAATGGTGGTCAGACATTACTACATTTTGTACCAAAAACGTGCTAGTCAACCAGAGAATATTCTGTTGAAAATTCGTCATTCAGATGATAAAAATTCCAAGAACCTCTGATTTTTTGCCAGCTGTCCAGGTTTGGAACCAATCACAAACCATCGGCATAAGTTTGTCAGGCCAGCTCTTCTTTGAGGTTAACATACACCCAGTCAAACAGAAGGCAAGAAATCTTTATGATCAATATAAAGGCAAGAGTTGCTCGAGAGGATTTCTGAATGAAATCTAAGTGAACACTCAATCAGCGCAAAGAAGTATTTGGGTTTCAATTTCGAACCACAGTTTACTAAGTGTGTTCGAATCATGCTCAATGCAAACATCGATGGAGGTTGACTCATTCATCGATAAACTAGAAGGCAAATTAGTCAAGTCTTTCGAACAGAAAAGCATTTAACTGCATTGTGAGATAAACTAGAGGCATCATTTTCAACTTACCTCGTTATCCTTGTTAGTGGCGTCTTTTACTTGCCTTCTTGAAGCATAGTTGTTTACCAGACACCCTTCAACGCTCGACGCCATCTTTGTTTGACATCGAAATGCGAGGGGCTTGGGAACCACACGCAAATTTTTATGCGCGTAGTGCGCCAGTAACACAACCCGGGTAACACAACGCGCGCTCTTGTTATTCAATTTGGAATATTTCAGAAAAAATGAGGAAACACAAAAAATTAGTTTAGAGACTTTAAACAAGCCGTCGGTTCGATTCCCCCTGGAGACTCGGATTTTTTTCGAGCATTTCAATCATGTATACATATTCATTTCATTCGTTCAATTCCTCCCAAACAGAGAGGCAATTTCTTTCCTCGAAATGACCGACTGAAAGTTCTCCTGGGTACCAGCTGGGGGATTTTCCCCCTAAATACGGATGGGAAAAAATTCCCCTGGCACCCAGGGTAACTGAAAGCTGCATAAAATAGATAAAAATAACTAACAGTTAAATGTCCAATGTGTTCTAAGGCTTGCACACTACCATGCATGCATAACCAAAGGACCGACATAAACTGAACGTCTCAAAAGGAGGCTAAAAGTACCGCTCTGCAATTCTAAAATTCTGTACATACAACTCCCACTACTTTGTTTTTACTGAGGGAGGAAAACCGGAGGAACCCTAGAAAAACCGTCGATCAAAGCAAGGAGAAGAGAACGAACAGGCATTGGATGTGTAGGCTTATTGGTAAATGATGCCTCTTCCGTGTGATCTTCAAGTGTGATCACCTCACGATCACACTTGTTTCGCCTTATTTTCATTCCGTGTAGCTTTAAATAAACCCCTACACCGTCGGCTTCCTGGGAGACCAGCATTCAGCTGAAGGAAATACCGACGCTAAATATTAGTGCTTTACCTTGACCTTGACAATAGCACGTCAGAGGTGACAGACCGGCGCTCTCCCGGCCCGCTCGCGCCATCCTTGGTACGTACATGCATTCAGTGATATGCAGAGGATTTTATGAGCTTTTGAGCACTCCCGGCTTCCTCATTATGCATGTGTCACTTTATTTTCACGCGGTGCTCATGGAAGGAAAGGACTATATCAATCCACTGAGTGATGCCTCAAGGTGGGACTTTTCCTAACTCCACATGCATTCTGAAACCAGTGCGCAAAAGCACGTTGATCTGATTGGCTTATCTAATGTTGTTGTTTGTTGTTTGTTGTTGTTGTTGTTGTGTTTTGTTTTTCACCTTTTTTTCACCTTAAATTTCTTTATTAAAAATTATTTCTTTAATTCCCATTATTAACAACTTCCCTTATCTTAAACACACTCCTTCAATAGTCTGTCTTTGGACATACCGCTCATATACCTTACAAATATAAGTTCCAAAATAATTCGAAAATTTTTGAAAATAAATCCTTCATTTTCACAAAAATAAACCGACTCTTCACAATGTTGTAACGTTAATAATACAGTTTCGGATCTTGTAGTTTGCTCCATAGAGGGAGTGGACGATCTGAAGTGTGCATCCGATTCCATAGTTTCGCTTCGTTGTCCTTTGCGTGTGAACCAATCAGAACAGACCCAATGACGTCATTGCCATGCATAACTGAGATCAAGAGATCAACAGAATCCAAAAATTCAGCTGACAAGTCAAACGATATGGCCTCATTGAAGACAGGGTTTAAGTCTCCTTTCTTGGTTGATGTCTTTCTCTTTTTCAGTCTTTTGCCGTCTTGTAAAAGGGTTACTTTAACATGGGGATCTAAATATGGAGAAGTAATCAACCATGTGAAATGAAGGGAATTATTTTGGGCAAGAGAACTGCATAATAGTATTGTGGTCTCTTGTTAGCGAGCTTATAGTATTCCTGACTGATTCCGCATAAGTCAGTCTGTTCACTTTTTGGGCTTCCTGTGGTGTTCGCTCACACACCACCAAACGATGCAAAGGAGCGAAAATCACTTCTTATGGAATCAGTCTAAAGGCGTTTTCCATTCAGTGGAACCAACCGGCCAGAACGGCTTGATTTCTTAGGGCTGATTTGAGCCAGAACTAGGAATTGACATGCACCATTAAAGAACTGGCCATTCTTGCTGGTTGGTTCCACTAAATGGAAAACACCCTACGTTTCCTATAAATGGAACGATTATTTTATTGCTGTTGTTTTGTTGCTTTTGTTAATGATGGTGATGATGAAGACGATGCTGGTGGTGGTGGTATGATGATGACGAACATGAGAATGACGACGATGATGATGATATGTAAGTACAATAATACAATACAATAACTTTATTATTGGTACTTTGGTATTTTCATACATGAGTATGGCGATGGTGGTTCCTCCCTCCCTCCCTCCCTCCCTCCCTCCCTCCCTCCCTCCCTCCCTCCCTCCCTCCCTCCCTCCCTCCCTCCCTCCCTCCCTCCCTCCCTCCCTCCCAGATTTTGTATCACTATGAAAACGTATTATGAAAATGTTCCATGCTGTATCTCAGCGTTTGATTGGCCAACTTTGATGTATTAGCCAATCAAAACGTGGAGACATGAAGCAATGTGCACATGCACAGCTTTTTCATACTCAATCTTCTGTAATGATAAACGGCCATACAAGATACCATTATTGCTGCAAGACGCATTACCTGTTCCTTTGATATTAACCGCGGGTAGATTACGAGCTTTAATTACGACCAATGTCAGTCTCTCTGCTGACTTTAGGTAACCAAGTGAAACAAGAATCTCTCCTAGCTGCACCTCCTGTAAATGGAACAAATTAAAAACTCGATTGTTGCAAACTGGTGCTTAAACCCTGACCACTCCTCCAATAAGCACGAAGCGTGATGCCATTTTGACCCCCTCTCTATACCAGAATCCTTTTCAAAAACCTTTCATATGAAGTCAAATTTTAAATTCCTTCGGGAATACAAACACAATAGTGTAATATTCTTCCCTGTGTATTGTTATTCATGAGTATGATAATGAGGTATGGGGAATCGCTCTGGCCTGGAACCAACCAAAGCCAGGCGTGAGGCGAAGCACAAGTGGTTATTGGGGTGATATTGAACCCAACTTACTCGCTAGGGTGGATGAGTGGTTATAATAATGATAATGTTTAAGATTTATATACCGCAAATATCTATCTATATGTATATAATGAAATGCGGTTAAATGTGGTTCACCAACAGTCCTTCTCGGACTCGAATAAAGTGAGAGGGACTGAGTACAACGTGTTCTCATTTATATACAATACCCAGGGACTCTATTACCAATTCAAATGACTTTGAATAGTAGGTTTCTGGTATAGAGTGGCATCAAAACGTCAATACGCTTCGGGACTTATAAAAGACAATGTCATGATACGAGCCCATGTATTCGTAGGGGAAGGGATGTGATTTAACAAACCATTTAATAGCCGGTGTAGCGCCCCTCCGAATGGATTCGAAAGAGAAAAGGGATCCTTCCCGGCTTCCCCTTTCCCATTCCCTCTCAGGCCCGCATAAGATTTAGCCTTAGAAATACTACAATGACTGCTGAATGTCGGCCTCATTCAGATGTCCGAAAGAAGGAACTGATCGAATTCAAGTCAAAAAAGGTTGTCGTACGAGTAGTTTCCTTCGCAGCCGTTTTTAGTTTCGTCACGCCACGCGAATCCTCCATCCGCGCCTGGCGTGACGAGACTAAAAACGGCTGCGAAGGAGACTAATAATCGTACGAGAGGCTTAAAGCTCACGCGACTAGACCATAAAGGAGTATGGGTAATTGCAAAACTTCACTCGCTTTTCAGCTTCAGTCTTGATTTCATCAACAAGTGAAGTTCTTTGGTGTATAAGGTGAGGGCAAGCTAGATGTAAATGGTTATGTGGATATTTGTGTAATTTTATAACGTTATCAAATTCTACCCATGATTCCTTTCAAGTAAGTCACTTAGGCTCGAGGGCTTTTGTCCGACAACGTTTATTGAAATAGGCCTATGAGGTACCCCGCCCGAGAATTGAACACGCGTGCGCAGAGGTGAGAGACCGCAGCGCTGTCACCACTGGGCCACCCTTGCTTCCCTACCTTCACACTTGGTGTTAAGTCTTTCAAATACACGTTTTCTTGTGAAAAACTGATGTCTTTTAGTGGCACCACAACTTGGCCAATAACATCATGCTTAGAAAACGTCTCAAAAGATAGAATAGTAATCCACAGAGATTGCTGCTGAAGACTTTTCAGTTCAATTTCAAACTCAAAAGTCTCGTCAAACCGCGGGTTCTGAGTCTTACGTTGTACGTTCGATTGAAGTTGATGTCTGTAGTCAGGAAGTAGCTGGACTATGGCGTAAGGGTTGCATGGTTTAACGTCAGGTTCCTCCTCCGTCCTGGGGAGGGAGAGATCAATGGCTCGAACCAGTCGTACTAAGAGAACATGACGGTGTAAATCGTACTCGACGATGAATTGGACTTGTCCTAAGTGTGATGATTCTTTGATTAGTTGTTCAAAAGGATCTTCTATTTCCTACAATATAAAAATAAACAAAATAGATGCAAATTGGGTAACGCCCGCATGGGCCTGGATAAATAGCGCCGGCGAGTCAGTGACGTCACAATTCAGACAAACCAACCAAATTTATAATCTCCTTGAGTCTGATGTCTGCAGTTTGCCTTAATTTACTGACCACTTTTTTTGAAAATAACCAATGTTTTCGTGATAAAATGTTTTCCCTCCGTCTTCTTCTCAGTATAAATACGGTTTCATAACGTTTGACTGAGTTTATGAAAATAAAGTAAATTATTTAATTTTGTGACTGAAAAACCCAGTTAAAGGGAGTCTCAATAATAAAGTATGTATACACCAAATCGAAATATGGCGGTAAATTTTAATAACTATTGTTTTATACTGACTAGCCTCTCATTCATGTGAAAACGCTTTTGTGTTTCCACGTGAACACGAGGCTGGTCAGTCCAGAACAATGGTTATTCAAATTTGCCGCCATATTTCGATTCGGTCGATACATGTATGTATTTATAAATAGTTTGTATTCGGTTCATCAGTTAGTGTGGATGCACCGAATTGTTCGTAAAATGAAGATATCGTCCGTAAAAAGAGGTTTTACTGTACTGTTCTTACCTCAAATGTATATAACTGTGGGTCCAGAACACCAAGGGGTGTGGCAGGCGATAGCCTTGATTCTGATAAAGTACGACTTCGTTCTCGAAAAGGAACAGTATCTGACGTCATACGCTCACGAAATGGTGTAGCATCTGAAATCTTGCGGTGCTCTGGAGGGTCGGAATATTTTCGTGGAAGAACAGGTTCCGAGATTTTACGACTCAGCATGTTTGGTTGTACGTGTACGGGACGAACATCACCAGCTTAAAGATAAAACAAGAATGATAGATAATTCATTAGCCTGAAAAAAAAACCCTGAAAAAAGCACAAAGGAAAGGATCAGAATGGAGGTTTTAAAGATGACGTTTAAAAATGCAAAAATGAAACGAAAAGGAATGAAAGTATCAAAACGTGCCCACAGCATTGCAAGCGTTTCTTTGGGAGTAGGGTGAGGGGCAAAGTCGTTGTTCTTTGAGACGGCAGGGTTTCAAAAAGGCTGCGCGAAACCCTGGGACGAGGGCAAAAAAATAGACTCTCAAAAAAATCTAAAAAAGCTAACGAAAAACTACTTTTCCGCTTCTCCCAAAACAAACGCTTGCTATAGACTGAGGCTATCCTGAGTAAATTGCAATCCGTGGTTATCAATTGGTGACAAACATGCAACAATAAATGACACTTAGGCGACTAAGGTGCGAGCAAATGGTTTATGCACGCACGCCGTTGTACTGTCTTCTGGTTGTCTTCAAGGTTTGCAGAACCCAGGCGCATGTATGAAAGAGAACAAGCTCATGAAGAATAATAACAATAATAACTGTTTATTTAAGTGTCGGCCAAGTCTTCTAGCGCTCGCGCACTAATTGGGGGACACTGTACTCTCACACTCACTACCTCTACATGAAATATTTTGCAATTAATCACTCAACTCACATGTTGATTTTACCTACGATAAACGATTGCTTTATAGAAAATTAAACTACTTTATCAATAGATTCTGTATAATGTTGATAGTGTATTTCTATACTTCGGTATACTTCACTTACTGGAAAATGGTGGAGTTGAAGAGTCAGGAAGTCGAATGGAGGATCGGTCTTTCTTTCTTGGTAGTGCTTCATCACTGCTGTCCGGTTCCACAAGGTTACGAGCGAATTGTTCTCTCTTTTTTCGTAGGGTATGAAGTTTGTAGATTCTCATAGCAACAAAGACACCGATAAAAATGACAATGACACAGAAGCTTGCTATAGAAATTATCCATATTGTATCCATTTCTGTCAAAGAAACATTATAAGCTAGTCAGTTATATATTCAAGTTCTTTTGCATCAAGGCCAGTCATCTTAGGCCTAGTTACGCCATTTGTTCCATGCGCCGTTCTCACTTCAAAATCTAAATAAAGAACCTGCGCGCAATTCCAAATTCAGTATTTAGACTCCGAACCATTTCATTGCATCAATTCGTTACGGCAGCTGGTTGGAATCTAAAAATTAATAATGGTCGAGTTTTGTAAAACCTGTCGTGAAATGTAATGACATCCGTCTTGTTTTCTGATACCTTTCGTAAAACGTAATAAAGCCCGTAGCGTTTTGTAATAATCGATCCATCGTAAATTGTAATTACACCTCGTCGTGTTTTCAGCAATAGCCCGACCTGTCGTAAATTGTAATAACACCTTGTCGCGTTTTCAGTAATAACTTTTCCAAAACTTATGAGAAAGACGAATGCCACTCCAAAGCAAATTAACATAGACTCCTGATTATCTCCAAACGTCTCGAACACACGGCCTTTGCGGATCATACACCGTCCAATTTCTGACAGAACATCTCAGTCTCACCAACCACTTTGACCAGACAACTAGGTAAAAGTTAAGGTAATGGGAACTTATTTTACATCTAGAGTGGAAGTGGTTGCCGGCCAACTCTCCCGTCACGTGTCAGGGGCTTGTGTATAAAGCGTTCCAAGTTTGCGCCCTCTACTACCCCCTCTCTCCATCAGTGCTTCGTTTTACGGGCATTTAAAGCTAATTGGAGGCAACACGGAAAGGAAAGAAAACGAAACGAGGATGTGAGGTCAAATTGGAAATCGAAATCGAACTTCTTGTATAGAAGGCACGCATACGCACTTACCGACTATGCCATCCTTGAATCTTAGAATCCGAACATCCATAACACACAACTACGCGTTTTCTACAGATTCGTGATACCAACTGTGTGAATTATCGATATGTCATGTGAAGAACCGGCTATGGACTTTTAAGCAAGTAAAATTTCGTAAATAAGAAATCCACCGCGGCCAAGAGATCTCAGTATCAGTAATTAGAAAATCAAGATTATCATTCATTATTGGGGATGAGTGATAAGCACTGCCACCAACGAGTCATTGATCTGCACACAGCACGCGTGCGCGTTTTCTATTTCTTCATTAATTTGTTGTATTTGAAGGGATTATTGTTTCAATTGGTCGTTTCCTGACGAAATGTTCGCCTTAGTGTGAATTTGTCAGGTTTTTGACGATTACCAAAAATTTTGGGACGACACTTGAAAAATTCATCACCGGCCATGAATTTTGCATTACAGTTTGTTCGATTAGCAGTGTGACTTAGGAACTACGATGGGTCCATCCAAACGAAAAGATGACAGAAAAATTGTCTCAACAGTCGATCAAATAGTCGCACAAAAACATGCGCTTTTGCGTCTCAAAGTAAGTCCGTCCAGTTTTCACACTGACGATTCATTCGTCTGAGACGACTTGTTTCCAGTTTCCAATGTTTACATTCCTATTTTTCGTTGCCTACAAGTATGCGCGCGCATATATATTTGTAGGCAACATTACTTCAATACTACGCTCGGTGGCCCAGAAGGTTCAACAGAAAAATAATCATTAGATGCAAATAGAAAATGTTGCTACAAACAAAATATATTAATTGTTCGCTGCAAACAAACCAAAAAATGCTACAGACTAAAAAAGGCTGCAAACAAACAAGGCTGATGCAAACAAAAAAAGTTACTGCAAATAAAAAAGAGCTGATGCAAACAAAAATCAAGGTTGCTGCAAATAAAAAAGAAAACGTGGAAATGAGGCTCGTATCCAGTCGAGGTGCGGTCTAACCACAGGTAGTCCAACATGACGGAATTGAATTCATTGTGGCTACCAAGATAATTTTACAGCTAGGAATATCATAACATTATCTTAAAAAGGCGACTACTTTTGACTACCGACGGCTTGAGAAGAAAGGATGGTCCGGGCAGTTCCGTAGAGTGCAGCTAGGGCTTTACCTCACACCATAGAAAAAACAGCCAATCAGAAAGCAGGAAAGCCGTTGTATATTCGGTTATTCTACTCGTCACTTGTATTTTCTTTGTATAATTGCACACTCGCCTAAAGGCTCGTGTGTATACGTGAGAGTTATCGGCCTAAAGCGAGGGGTTATGTGGTATGATTCACCGCGAGGGCGCAGTCCAAGGTGAATATTTCACATAACCACGAGCTGACGGCCGATAAATGACTTATTTATTTTTACATTGGTGAGGAATTTTCGAAAATAGAAATTTCATAAATGTCTAAAACAGAGAAATCTATGTTGTTGAATTATGATAGCCCAAGTCAGAAACATGCACAATAAACCATACAAGTGCACCAAATACATCCCACACGCGTAAGAGTGTGTTTAGGTCATATGGATTGGTTATCAAATTTGTGTACCGTTTCCAACCAGGAAAAGTAAAGACTTCGGTTCCCTGATTCGCAATTTCAACTGGCATACCCCTGCTTTGAATAACGAGCTAATTTTAATGCAAGGGAAATATATAGCTATTTCAAAAAAGGTTGCAAGGTCGCTGACCAAGAGGAACACAGGCTCTGGGTACGAGATTGAAAAGGTTGACGGTACGAATGGCGATTGGTAATTGCACGACCGAAAGGAAGGTTGGGGTAACAAGAATTGCTTCATTTTCATTAATTAAATACACGAGCAATGCCAGTACCATGCAGTAAAGACCTTATTGGACAAAGTTGTCGATAGGCGATTCATATCTTCGCGCCGGATAGCGGTCTAATAGCGTAACCACAGTTCCTTTCGGTCGTGCAATCACATCGATCGACATTCGCCGTTCGCCCGTCGACCTTTTTTGAAATAGCTATATATTAGTATGCAAGGGGAATATGACCTATTCCCCTTGTATACTAATGTTATTACCCTTGCATTAAAATTAGCTCTTTATTCAAAGCAGGGGTTATGCCTTTTAATTGCGAAGAACAAAGAAAACCGAACCAATGTAAATATAATAGAAAATACAAGTGATTCGAGGGATAGTTCACGGTATACTAACCTATTTCACAAACCGCTGTCACATTAGGTCCACAGTGTACACTCTATAAGACTGCAAAGGATTTTGGTAGTTTTCTAGTAATACAAAAGGCATAATTGTTCATAACGCTTGCTGGAATGCTTAAAATGCTCACCAAGGGAACATCACACAAGAAAGACAATAGAGGCTAGATTAATTAAAAGAAAAACTGAGAAAAACTTTTGCAGTCTTGGAGTGTACGCTGTGGACTTGTTGCGACGTTTTTGGATTAGGTGTATATGGCATTGACTTCGCCTTAAACATCATACATGTTCGCCGCAATTCCTCGAAGTAGAGTTAATTGCGAGAATCATCAATTAAGGTAATTCCTCTGTTTTGCACCGCGCACGCCTACTGCGCATGGTTCAAAAAGCATAAATCGCAACTTTACGAGCATTTTCTTTCAAGGTATAATCAAAAAGGATACAAAACTCGATTTTGGACATTTTTCTCATCTTTGGTGCAATAAAAAGCAAGTTTTGCGAAACTCGCCCCATTCCCTTCTCGAAAAAGTGCCGTTTTTAGCTCTATTATGATGATGTTTTACAAAATATCTCGCAAACGAGCACCGTGACCTCCATTTCTTATTTCAAAACTTGCATTCACGCAATGATTTACACAACATATTTGAAAATTAAGAAAATCTATCGATAGGAACATGGAAAATTTGACACTTTTTTGTGTATATTTGAGCCCTAGAATGCCAAAAATCGAACATTTCGGGGGTATGTTGCTCTCTAAATGGTGCAAAAAATGTTCCAATGAAATGCGTTATCGAAGTTAAAATAAGTTTTCTTGCGAGATATTTTACTATTTTACCTGTTTCTACTAAAATACTGCTAACTCTGAGTTTTGGAGTCTTTTTCTGAGACCAGATAGACATATCAACGAATTAGCTGGAAAACATCGAACGTTCGCGCGAAATCGCTAAAATACCCTTGTCTATCAAGCCAAATATTTCCTAAACAAGTACCGTGACCCCCTCTTTTTTTGTTAGTTACAAGATAAGTAACTCAAAACCTACAAAATATCAAATTTTAAGCGATTTCTATCGGTAGGATCTATTACAGAGGAATCACCTTAAGGAACTCGATGCTGAAGATTGTTCAAATGAGAAAGCGTCATAAGCTTTCGAGACAAAGATGTATGTAAAGCCTCGTTCTCATGTTTTATTTATTTATTTATTTATTTATAAATCAGTAACGTTTTTTGTGTATGAGCAGTAATTTCGTTTTTGTTTGCAACCTTTTTGTTTATTTTGAAGCAATTTTTTGCAGCTTTTTTTGTTGCACGTTTGTAGCATTTTTAGTTTGTTTACGCATGCAAAGATTTTTTTTTTGCAGCTAGCAACATCTTTTTTGTATCTAATGATTTTTTTGGTTGAATCTTCTAGGCCACCGTACCAAAACGCAAGTATTGCTCGTGTTTTTTACGGTACAAAGGTTTGTTTATAAAATAATGAACACAATGGGTGATGTAGCACGGAACCTCACTTAACTATTAGTGGTATTTGCTAAAATGTGATGCTACGTCTCTGATAAAAACTTTAGACTTGAAAATAAGTTTGTGATACAGAATTGTTTATTAGAATTCTTATGCAAATTTTAAAGCGACTGTAATCCCTAGACCATTGCATTTTTAGTAGAATCTGCTCACGAAACCAATTTTCTTGCCTTTTGGTTGGAGTTCTTTGAGACTAACAACGAATTGTGTTTAACAAGCAATATTACAAGAGTTTAAACGAATTTCTCTTATTTTTTGTTCAAAAACAAAGGCTATACAACCGGTCTTTATGTGACAAGACAATTCGGAAGTTATTTCCTTTGAAATACCTGCTGTAATGAAAAATAGGCTTATCGGTTTCACCTTCAAAAGGTCATGTTGATACCAAAACAACCTTTCGAAAACATTTTGATACAGTTCACAAAATGAAACTTTAATATGTTGTGAATTAATTTTAAATTCCGCTCTTTGACCATTCATTCATTAGCTTTTCGCTCTAGCAATTTTATCTTTCCTTTCACTAATAAATAAGCCAAATATTTATTCGACATATTCAAATATACATCAATTACTGCTACACAGATTTTGAGCTCGTTGATACCAGAGCCAATTCATCTTTTAGTCAAAAAAAATTTCAAAAGTTTTGCATTTTTAATTAGTTTAAAAGGGTTTTAAAAGCCTTTTCTTTTTATATTATCAATGAAGCGATTATTATTCTAAGTTTCATGTACTTTTTATGTCGATTTAATTTGTTAATTCATAGACTAAGAATATATAGAAAAAAAATCTTCCTTCTTTTGACATTACGAGCAAATTTTCCTAGATTTATTTAAGTCATTCATCACTGAAAACAAGCGGTGGTGCTTGACTTACCTCTAAAAGTTTCAGTTCTTGTACTTCATATAGCAACAAGCCATTCTAAAAGGCAAATCTCTCTCTCTCATAGAACGGCTTAATTATTTAGTAAAACATTTCTTCAAAAGCCCTGTTCGGTTTTTCTTGGAGTCTTCTGCTTTTAGAAAGCTTCCAAGACGCGTTTACGGACCCATGTCGAAGCTGCTTGCAGCAAAAGGACGCTCAACCCATCTGTGACCGTTGAATCTTGGCTTTGTTTGAAAAGTGAATTTAAATAACAAATGCCAGCCATAGACGCTGAGCAGCACTTGACTTCTGACACCGACCATGAATTTCTTATCAATGAATTTGTTTCTAGAACTCCTTATGCTTTTTTATTCACAGAAAACTCTTAAATAACACCTCTGAATTGTACTTTGACAACTTTTAAAACTGAATTTATATTTGTAACATTGTTAAAGTTCTTGTACACTAAAAGAAGCTTGCGTTAGGCAAAGTATAAAACGAAATATTTACAATATCATATAACACTTCTGAGTCACTATTAGCTTTCAATAGACAAACTGGGTTTATTTTGAAATGGATAAGCAGTTTTGAGTTTTCTTTGATAATTTTCCAATTATTTTCAAACAAACGTGACTTTCCGACGAAAACACTTTATAATTTTTGACTCGCTTCGCTAACAGGCCATGAAAAAGTCCATTAACTACGACACTGACAAGCGCTATTGGCTATGAATCTTAAGTGATTTCCTTTTTGGTATTAAAACAATACTTTTAGCTTGAAATGTTTCTTTGGTCTTTCTATCTTTTAAAACAGGTCAAACATGGTTCGGAAGGAAGAGTCGACAGGAACAGCAAGAACACAGATGGCAAAATACATTTTCTTTTGTTCTTTCTCTATAGAGTTAATGAGGTAACTATTCATTTTATGTAAATCTGAGCCTTATTTTTTTCCCTTTTTCGTCTTTTTTTCTTTCTTTTTTTTAATATCATAATGGGGCCAATGCGTCACATCCGTGATTCTTCTCGCGTTGTTTGTGAGGGCCGGAGGTGCACAGGAAACCCACCAAAGAGAGAGGACACACGCTTGACCTTCCAAACATAAAGCTTGTTTTTTCGATCCTTTCCCATTTTCTGCTGACAGTGTTATGAATAGCATTTATCGTTGATTCTAGTCTTTCTTGTTTGATTGGTACGTAAAGCACAGATAGTCCAGAATTGGACGACCAGGCGCTTCTTGGCTTGACTGAAAGGCGGTCCTTTGAATGGCTTTCATTCAGTAATAAACGAATGTTTCTTTTAGCATGTTATTTCAATCATTTCACAGTGTTATAAATAGCATTTATCGTTGATTCTAGTCTTCTTGTTCTGTTTAGTAAAGCACAGATAGCCCAGAATTGGACGACCAGGGATTTCTTGGCTTGACTATGGCTTTCATTCAGGGATAAACGAATGTTTCTTTTGGCGCCACTTAAAAAGGACAGGAATGTTCATACTCATAGAGTACAGTTTCTTGTTATTCCGATTTCTCTTGGAGAGCGTGACATGGAGAAATTTGGCGCTAATCGTTTGTTACTTGTCCTGTAGCAGCGTGGATTGTACGACCCGGGGCCTGGAACTGGCTCTGTAATCCGGATAAAATGAAATTTTTACAATCAAAATATGAATTTAGAGTATTATGAAAGGAGAAATAGTAGAAAGGACGAAGAAGACAAAATAAGATGGAAGCCGAAACGTGGAAATCATTTAGCGAGCGTGGCGGCCTTCCGAAGAGATTGGGAAGAGGGAGGGGAGGGGTCGGTTTCCCAGTCCCTTCAGAGGACTAAGAACTGGAAACAGGGAGAGAAAGTAACAAAGAGAATGCAAGAAAAGAGGAAGAAAGGCAGAATATGACGGCAAAAATTGGTAGAAAGATATGGCAGAAGAAAATGGACAAAGAAAGAACAGAAAAAAGGAATCAGGGAAACTGACGAAGCAGTATCAGCATGCCGGAAGCCAAAATGGAGAAAAAACACGAAGAAATGCATGAAAAGCAATATTTTTGAATAAAAACAGACAAAACAACATAACATGACATTAAAAAATACAAATAAAATACGACAAAATTCAACAAAACAATACACGCCGGCACAAATTTCCCAATCACCTCGGAGGACTAAGAACAGGAAAAAGAGAAAGTAACAAAGAGAATGCAAGAAAAGAGGAGAAAGGCAGAATATGAAAAAGATTGGAAGGAAAAAGAAAGTGGACAATATTCAATATTTTTGAATAAAAACAGACAAAACATAATATGACACAACAAAAAAACAAATAAATGACAAAATTTAGCAAAACGATACACACACAAATAGAAAAATAAATTACAGCGAAAATCGTTGCATCGCGACCTCCAACGTCGGTAAGATTTTGGTCTTTTCTGAACCGTCCATCATTCTTGGGGGCGAAGCTTTCACGAACTCGTTCAGTGATTGGTTGATTTGAAAGAAGCATCGCCCCAAAACTGATTGACGGCTCAAAAAAAAATAAATAAATAAATAAAAACAAAATTTGTAATTTGCTGGTCGTGATGCAACGAGTTTGGCTGTAAAACTATCAGTACAAAAAAGAACGAAGAGCTTCAATTAAAATCAACGAACTGCACTATTCCAGTCTATACTGTGATTTACCTCTAGCGGTCCAAACCATGGTCCCCCCTTTCCTTCCTTCTTGTACTGTATACGATGGGAACTTTTTCATAAGTTTTAACATGGGTACTCCATAGTTGTATTGATTGGGTGCTGGCTCTGATTCAGATCCTGTAAACGAACATGACAGCATGTCAATATTAATTGGTCCTCCTGACTCCCACGTTTTGTTACAAGTAGAGTAGATTTTGTACAACAGCAAAAAAGATAGAGCTGATTTTGTATGAGTGTGAAACGGAGCGCGCCGTACCGTTGTAGTGTGGTGCCGAGATGTCTATAAAAACATTCGAAATTCCTGTCGTAAGGGACTGGTCATTATTTACAAAGACAGGGGAGGGGGGGGGGGGTGGGGGCTGGTGCAAATGAAAAAGGTAACTGCTCAATTTTTGATGGCCCTCCCCCTTTCTACATACATACACACACAACATTCTTACAGAGTGAGCATAAAAATCTGTGGTCCCCCCTCTATTTGCACAAGCTGCTTGCTCCCCTCCCTGTAAATAATGTCCGGTTCCTAACCGTGCCGTGACTGTGCGGTGCCGTTTTCACGTCATACGAAATCTACTCTAACTCGGGGGTGGAAGCTGAATATTGAATATTGAATATTGACTTTAGATTAGTTTGAATATTTGAAAATTTACTTTGAATATTTGAAAATTTACTTTGAATATTGAATATCGACAGTTTGAATATTGAATACTGAAAACAAAATATTCAGCTTCCACCCCCGACTCTAACTGACTGTGTCGTTGAGTCTCTTCCGTGCAAAATGTATACGCTTTCAAAAAGGTTAATTGTTCCAAACGCATCTTTTTCCCCATTGTCGCTTATATCGCATATCTACTCTGAACAGCGTTGTTTAAGACAAAAGAAAAATGTCGTTTTAGTGTGGACGGCAGGGCCTAACCATACAATACCAGAAAAGATGCGTAATTTTTATATTTATCCTGATTAGTGTGGACAGAGGCAAAAAGAAGGATATTTTGGGTAATGAAAGAAGGCCTCCCTTGCCTCCCCTCCCCCCCCAAAAATCCCTTTCCTATAGTTGTCTAACGGACAAAAGAAAACTGCTAATTCATGCGATCTAGTGTGGACAGTCTAACCATAGCAAAAAAAAAAAAAAAAAAAAAAAAGGAAAGGAAAAGGAAAGGAAAAAAAAAAGAAAAAAGATGCATTTTCAAATGTATCCATATTTAGGACACTGAAGGAAGGCCTCCCTTGCCTTCCCTTAACCCTTTTCCCATATTAGTCTGACTAACAGATTTTTTAGTTATTTTATAGGTAACTAGTTGGGGTGGTTCCTTACCTATTTTGTTTAGTATGAATTCTCTTCTCTTGCCCATAGAATGTGCTGGTGACTGGGGAAGGTGAGTCAACTTTGTTCCAACTGTTGGTTTAGATGTGTAGTGAGCAGGTGATGGCCATGGATACTGAAGAGGAGTTAAATAGAAATTACACTACATAATACAACACATTGTATGGTTTTCCAAAAATATCTATTCTCTTCTGGAATTTTCCATTTTTATCCACACAAACCTTGTAATTTTGTTTTCTTTGTACTACCCCGCTCCTGGGGAGTACTCAAGTATTAAAGTGTTGGGGGAAGTGTGTAGCCTTGTTGGGGTTTGAAATTATTGAATTTTGACTTTTCTTGGGGTGTGAATGAAGACCCTTTTTGGGTCGCAAATTTCTCCAAGGTATTTTTGTGAGTAGTAGCCTAATGCTGCATGGTCATGATCTTCTTTATTATTTCATTATAATATATTACAAAAAAGTGTCTGAGTTCATACTTTTTGGGGGAGGGAGGTTCTTTGGGGACATTTGGTCTTTCCCCCCATTCACACCCCCCCTCCCCACCACCACACACTCTTTTTAATAATTTGTAGTCCTCTATAATGAAAGACTAGATAAGTGTCTCTATGCCCATTTTTGTGTCTACAGTCATGTACTTATTTAAGGAGGTACTCAATTTGATTTATTCCAATGCCTACCCTTTCATCAAAGTGTGCTCTGTATGTCCATATATCATGACTAGCTATCCATTGTTTATTCCAGGCCACACGGTCACCTCCAATGTCTGTTAAATTGTAACAGTACAAACAAATAAATATACAAAACTATTGGAGGAACCTGATACTATATAGTCAGCTCAAAGACTAATGATTGGTTGATAAAATTATCGATCTGAATATAGAGAGAACTGATATGCACTGTCTTTTTAGCAGTCTGATCAATGAATGATTTTCAGTCTACTTATTTTGTAAGCGGACCAAAATAGTCCAGGTCATCTAGTTAGCTGACTCCTTTGAATATACAGAATTCAAATTATTGCAGCTTTCTTAGCAAGATATTGGCAGCCTGCATACACATAAATAGGTAGCAATGTCAACAAAGAAAACATGCTTTAATAGTCAAGATCTCAACAACTCTGGCCAACATACTTAGTGGTTAGGCTCACATCCATTTATGAGGCAAATGCAAAAATCAAAGTTAAAGTCACAATCAAAATTAAAGGAAAACAGTGGCCCTTCACAGGCATCTCTGTAAATCCTAGAATTTGAATTTTTATATATCTTGGGTTTCCTGTGCTGCTAATAGAGGGAGACTAGGCATTAATCCCCCTCTTTTGTCTCAAGCAAGTATCCCACAGGAATCCCAAAAAGAGAAAATAGAAATGCCTCCTGAAGAGTAGTTGAATGGAGGTTAAAGATGTTTCATACCTTTCTCAGGCTGTGTTTTTGGTCTCATTGTATAAGAAGGAGATGTTGTTTCCCATGGAAGATAGAGAGGAGGGTCATATGTTGTTGGGTTGGGACCACTCAAGTCTATTCTCAAAGGAGGTCGAGATTGCAGGCATTCTTCTAAGCCTATAGCTACATTAATGAAAATAATAAAGTTGTTATAGAGGTCCCATATGTGAGGACATCAGAGAGCTTTGTGGAGAAGGTGTAAGAGTACTCAGAGAGGGAGGAGGAGCCTGGGGGGTACTCCTTCCAGTTTTGGGTAGGGATGTGCCTCTGAGTCCCTCGAACCTTGACCCTGTTCCAGAGCAAAATTTCCAAAAATTGATACCCTGTTCCAGAGTAAATGCCTGCCTCATTTCATTGCTTCTGGCCAAGTTAAAATGGCCAAGTTGACGTGTCGTTAATCCCTTTTAGCCTGGCCTTTTAGACGAAATTTGTTAAATAGATACCCTGTTCCAGAGAGTAATTACGATCTTTATATACCCTGTTCCAGAGTAAAATTGCTGAACCCTACCCTGTTTGGCGGCACGTACCTGTATAGCGAATACAGGGAGGAGGAGATGGATGGGAGGGAGGGGGGACACTGTAGTACATTAAATCTTATCTTCCCTAGTAACATAAAATGCAGGGGCCTGTTTCTCAAAAGACCTGATAACTTTACAGATCCGTTAACTTCTCCCTGCATGATGCATGATATTGTATTGCAAATGCACTTATAGTGTACAGTTATGTATGTGTGTTCAAACATGATGACTGTGATTATGCCAAAATGTTTTTTGTGTACTGTATGATTGGTGTCCCTCTTGCACACATGTATGCACACGATAATTAATTAACTTTTTCAACAAATGAGGACTGCCTTGTTTTGTGGTACAAGGCAACTATAACTATATGGTGGTAATGTGGGACTTGTGGTGATCAATATGGTTTTAGGCCATTTCGCACTTAGTATTATGAAAATTTCACATTTTTACTGTGGTATTGGTTTCTAACATCTAGGTGGTTTTCCAGTTTGGGGGATTTTAACGACATTCTTTTTGCAATCTTCATTGCAGTTTGGACAACCCTCAGTGTGCCACACTACTGCTATTAGTAGAGCAGATTTCGTATGAGTGTGAAACGGACCGTGCCGTGCTGTGACCGTGTCAGTGCTGTGATGTCTGTAAAAACATGCGAATTTCCTGCCGTAACCGTGCTGTGTGGTACCGTTTTCACAGTCATACGAAATCTACTCAGTACACAGCATGTGCAGTGCTGTGATGTTTTTACAGCAACTGTAATTAACATACATAATTTAAGCTTATCATCACTTTCATTATTCTGTACACTTTTCTGCTTGCTGGAGAAACGGGACTGAACCTTGTCACGTCTGAAAAAACGAATAATGATAATTTTAAAATAATCAGGAATTGTGCAAGTTCACTACCAATAAGCTTAAGTTAAGCTTAATAGCTGGCCAAATATAACTATAGAGATATTGATTATAGCATCAATCAAAATTGGCGGCTAAATAAACTAATAGTCTTCGAAATAGTCTGAGATTATGATATGTTTAAAGAATATTAAACTTTATATAGAAAAGCAACTGCAGGAAAAACTGCGCTACACAACGGTAACAGCAGCCACTGAGTAAGCAAAAGAACAAGTTATAAAAGCTAAAAGTAAACACTGACTTCTCGAGAGAGTCAACCTTGGAGTCAAACTTTAATACCAAAATCGTCAAATCAGTAGAATTTCGTATTTCACATTACATCAAAATGTTTTGGGGCCATAAATTCAGGAGCCGATTGAGTAATCATACCTTCCAACTAAAGAAACAGTAGATAGTTTGGCTGGTTGTCGAAGTCTTGTAGGCATTCCATTGTTGTGAGCTGCATGCGTTCGAGCGGGGAGTGTTCTTGACAGCGCGAAATGCATTGGAACAAACGACTTGTAGTTCGCAGCCTGCTGACTGTCTCTTTGTGTAGGAATAGAAGTCATAACTCTTTAAACTTCATATTCGATATAAATTAAATCAATTCATAAACAGATTTTTTGTTTTCGAAAATCTTTCTCAGTGACAACTGAAGACTGCTGACTGTTTCCATGCCACCGGTCATGTGACCATAGATCTCAAGGGACTTACGGCACAGGGATCCCAAGAAACGTTAACTCAAGGTGAACTCGTGGATAACGGCACACGAAGCGCAAAAAACTGAAACAATACCGACTAAAGCTCTATCAGAATTTTTTAGAGATAAATGGAACGCTGAATTTGATTTGGAACGCCGCTTAGTATTTCAAAATTGCAAGCTTTTAGTTTCATACATCTTTCTTTAATAGTTTTATATCTTTTTAATAGTTTTTAGCGTTCATGAATTGCAAATACTTCCTACCTACAATAGAAATTTTAAAATGTAAATGTACAATGATATTAAAGAACTAAGCACGCGTTTAAAACACAACTACAACCACATCAGTAGTTGTGTTTTTAACGCGAGCTTAGTTCTTTGATTACCTACCTAAACTTTACACAGCTATAATTCTTGTCAGAGCTCTGTTGAACTAGCATGGAAGCAGTCTCTTATATTTGGTCTATTTGGGCACCGAGGAAATTTCTATTTTGTTTTCAGTTGTAGCAGGGAGAATAAAGGGGTCTACGATTCCCAAATACCCAAAGTATATTTAAAAAAAATGAAAAGGCTGGTCGGCTTTAAATTGCTCACCCCATTGGCTAAAGTACTATAACTTGGAGGGGAAACTGATACTCTTGTCTTCGTTTAAAAAGAACATAAATTTTGAGTGGGTAACAGAAACAAATTATTTTTCTAGTCTATTGTCTGGGGCATCTCTGATTTGATGAAAAATTTTGACTTAAAGGGAAAATCTGAGTTATAACAAGAGTCAAAAATCAACAGAACAAACGGTAAGTCAGTCAACAAAATTTTATTTAAATATATCCAAATGAAATACGATATACAGAGTGCTCAGTTTTCGTACGAGTGTGAAACGGACAGAGGGACCACGCCGCGCTGTGACCGTTATGTCTATAAAACTTTCAAATGAATTCCTTCCGTGACTGTGCCGTACCCTTAGAGCAGATTTCGTATGAGTGTGAAACGGACCGCGCCGTGCCTTGTCTATAACTGAAAACATTCGAAATTCCTGCTGCAACCGTGCAGTGCCGTTTTCACAGTCATACGAAATCTACTCTACTGTTTTCACAGTCATACGTAAACTGCTCTATGTGCGAGACATGACAGTTTAACAGCAAAATGTCTCGGTGTGTGTCTATTCGTGCATCTGTTTTGAACGCTGCAGGAATAGAACTCAAATTTCATATTTCAAAGGTCACATGCAACAAATGATGTCAAGAGACCATAATACTAAGAGAGCGAAACTCAGTATTGATGTTTGTGCAATGTTCGTTGCGGTTAAGGATATTTTTAGTAACTTCGCCATCGCGCGCGCAAGGCTCTTAAACAATAGAATTCAAATGCTGAAAAGAAACGGTCCCTTCTGAACGCACGTTAAAAATCAATTTCTATTGTTTGAGAGCCTTGGGCGCGCGATGGCGAAGTTACTAAAAATAGCCTTAGCCGCCACGAACATCGCACAGACATCAATACTGAGTTTCGCTCTCTTAGTATTATGGTCTTTTGATGATGTAAGCAGCTTTGCTGACAATTGACTATAGTCAATTATACAAACATTTCAAAATCATCGGACATAGCTGAGACCGAAATGGCTCCTGGGTACACGGAATCGGATAATCGCGTCAAAATTGAAATTTTGAATAACAAAATGTGTCTCAGATCGAAACCTTCACACACGCTTCTTCTGATCAACTGTTCATTTCGGTCTAGGCTTCTTTGTTCAGTGATTTTGAAATGGATGATGTTTATTCAATAAACTATAATACCTCAGTAAATAAGAGATTCTACATGTGGGTCAGTCATCCCTTAAAGCTGTGACTACACGGACGATTTTTTGCTTGCACAATTTGTTGACATCACCAACGTTACAATTTAGTGCACCATATTTGTTTATGAAAACCAGTCATTCGTGTCATGCCACCTTTAATTTATCGCCAGCATTTACTGCCAGCATTTGTCGCTCATGTAGCTTCCACGTTGGTGATTTCTATAAATCGTGTCGTCTGTGCAAGCAAAAAAATCGCTCGTGTAGCCGCGGCTTAAAAGTTCTTCTTGCATGCAGGCAACGTTCCGCGCACCGTAGCCTTGTTCCGCAACAGACTACCACGTGGGCTATGCGAAACGTTGCAATACGTATCACGTATATTGAGTAGCAGGGCTAAATATGGAATAGCATTAACAGAGGAGTTTGTAGTAGCGATCTTGTACAACAAATTCTGATTGAAACGTTTCTAACGCACTTAGGAAAATTAAATATATGCTAATAAAGGATCATCGTCAACTGAGTAACCCAAGATTGCCACTTTTAAACTCCTCGTATCAGAGTACATAAGAGCAAATCACCTGACCGCTGGATAACAAATCAGAGGTAGATTTAAATTAATTGACTTTTTACCTGTCTACAATAGAACTAATCAAACTTTGCTAAATTCTATCCCACGATACTGTGCTTTTTGTTTTTTTGTTTGTTTTCGGCATCTAGTTCTGTTATTTTGTTTTGTTTTTGTTTTTTATTTGTTTTGTTTTCTTTTTTCGCTAAGCATTCGTAACTTACAAGTTCTTGTAATGCTGTACATACAAATTTTATTGTGACCAACAAAAAACTATTTGTTTTTGGCATTTTTGTTTTGTTTTGTTTTGTTTTTTTGTTTTGTTTTGTTTTTGTTTTGCTAAGCATTCGTAACTTACAAGTTCTTGCAATGCTGTACATACAAATTTTACTGTGACCAACAGAAAACTACATAGAACAAAAATGAGAAAAGTCATATGATAGAGCAATAGATTCTAGTGTCGAAGCCGCGCTAACTGAATTTCAGAGACTACGCGAAATCAGATAACAGCAATTTATTTTTAAGAGAGCTTATACCGATGTTACGATTGCTTTGTAAAACCAACAAGACACAAACACACGTTTTAACATCAAGCATTGAAATTAACATCAAAATCTTAAATTCCTCAACAGAAATACTCAGGAAAGAGTTTATTATTAAATATAGACCTTTTAAGGTGAGGATCACTCTATAAAAATAAACATTTCTTCCGAAAGGGGTACATAATCCATGCAACGATTTAAAACCCATGGATATAAGGATCCCCGTGAAGGAGGCATAAAATGGTATCCTATCATCAACTATCCAAATAGAACTCCGTAAAGACCTCTTGAGACAGGCTTGCGACAAAAGATTAGGGTCCAAATATTGCAAGTTCAATTATATAGAGGATGGATACACCATACAACTGAGAATGAAAAATATTGATTGAGGCGACTCATCGTAAGTCCCTAAAGGATCTTGTATGACAAGAATCACTCTATCTCATTCCACAGGAAAATGCAAAGGACCTCCGCGAAGATGGCCTCAATAAGTGAGTTAGTGCGCCTCCTCATCACTGAAGAAGCATCTTATTTGAACGGGACAAACAAAAGATTCATCCAAGCACATCCCCAGGGTTGTCCTAGCCAGTGGAGACAAATGAAGTCATCCAAATACAGCCTGCTCAAATGAAGGACCTTTGATAAATGATAGTACCTAATTTGCACCTAATTTGAACGGGACAAACAAAAGAGTCATCCAAGCACATCCTCAGGGTTGTCCTAGCCATTGGAGACAAATGAAGTCATCCAAATACAACCTGCTCAAATGAAGGACCTTTGATAAATGATAGTATCGCTGGTCACAGGACTGCGAACTAGAATCCAGTATGCCCTGTCCAAGTGCGGGCTTCGTTTCACATAGAAGGGGCACAAGGAAGAGTTAATTAACTCTGCACAAAGGCAAGTCCTAGTAGTGAGCACCTTTTGAGAAGTTCTCTATAAACTGAATACTGTTTAGCGTGGGTCATTACCATGGCTATCCCGAAGCACACTCAAAACGCTTCGCTTGACCACATTTTAGTAGCCCTTTTGAGCCGATTAGAATAATGCCCTATAACTCATTATATATAAGGACTTTAACTGAGACAAAAATATCTAAGGGCTTTAAAATAGGTTCTAGGGTATGACCCGTCTGCATCAACAACTAAACCACCGCCGGCGTAAGTAATACATCGATCGTCCATCAGATATAACTGCAGCCATTCGTCAAACAACGCCCAAACTTGTTTTTATAAAATAAGGACTTTCACTCACTTATTGTGAATAGCGTTCAGTCTGACGGCCAAATATGACATTCCAGTAATTTCATTCATGCAAACATTATCATCATCATTTGAAATGCTGTCAAGATTGGAAACCAGAGATCGTCCGTAAAAGCGTAACTGATCTAGCTAGGTAACGTCACATCGAACGGCTTTAAAACTAGTGCGTGCATGCACGATAGCACTTCATGTATCAACACTAAAAACAGCTTCTCAGAAGATAACTACACAAGATGAACGTTTCTTGCAGAAAAGCCTGCACGAAAAAGTGCCCATAACGATATCAATGAGTGCATCTGTAATACGTAAGTATTGGTGCATTGCCACCGGTAATTCCATTTCAAGACCCCGAAGTATCGAATGTAAGTCAACATTGAGGGGTTTTAAGGTGGCCTTCCTCTTTAAATTCAAATAAACAATTCTCTTTTTCTATTTCTTTTTCAAGATTTTTTTTCTATTTTTTCCCTTTTGAAATGAGTACATTCAAACAAATCAACAACACACCCAGAAAATACTTGTGTGGTTACTTCAGTATTTAACCTGACCACCATAATAAGATTTTCATTTTCAAAGTGAGCAGTGAATATGTCTTCTCATTGAGGGAACAGATGGAGGGAAGTCAATTATCTAAACAACTAGAATTGAATTAGTATAAACTCATCAAAAACGTTCGCAAATTTTTAAGTTTTCAAGATAAAAGATGAACCTCCAGAAAACGACCACCAACCCCGTTTCGGACAAAGTGGTTATCTGTGGTCGATTTGAAAAGGTTTGTCACAATCCAAAGTTGTTTAAATCTAGTTAATTTAGAGCCTCCAAATATTAGTTTGACCTCTCATTACCTCTACTCAAACAAGAAATCTTGGCCAAGGATTTGAAAGAGATTCCAACTAAAATTCTATTCAAATCTCTTGGTTTTTTGTTTTGTTTTTGGGAAGTGGTTATTATGAAAGAGTACGCGACCAATGTAACGTTTGAATGCATATATAACGTTAGTATGATTTGACGTAACTTCGCTTCGTCTCGAATATTGCACAGTATCTCTAATGCTGGGTTGCATCCATTCCTTCGGGAATCCAAAGACAATGAAGCGGTAGCCATGTTGGATGAACAAACAATAGACGCTAATGAGAAATCTTTTGTTGAAGTTCATCCAAGATGGCTGCCGTGACGTCATATGCAACCCCGCCAATGGAACACCCATTATAGCGGACACGCATTCTTGCAAAATGGCGTCCATAATCGTGCTTTTGCATGTTGTATCTAGATTACAATCCAATTACAATCCAATTCCCTTACACCGTTCTGTAAAGGCATTGGCTAGTGATTGTATATCACAGGGTTCGTACTCTTTTGGAGTATCAAAATTCCATGACTTTCAATGACATTTTCCATGACTCCTTTTATATTTTCCATGACCAAAATTTAGGCGATACTTTTCATGAAAATGGATTACTTTCCATTGGAAAAAATAAAATTTCATCTTTTTGCCTAAAATCAAGCCAATATTTTTTTCCGTGCCATTTTCCATGATTTTCCATTAAATTCCATGACTTTCCAGGCCTGGAAAAGAAATCATGAAATTCCAATGACTTTCCAGGTTTTCCATGACCCGTACGAACCCTGTATCAAAACGTATATCTTGCACAACCTATATTTCTTTGGCAGGACACAAGTTCTAGAAAGCGAGTGCTACCAGTTTACAAAATAGAGCAGATTCCGTATGAGTTGGAAACGATACGGTACGTTTTTTTCCTCCCGTGACTGCACTGTTACTGACCGTCAGAAAATCAGGCTTCTGTATTCTTGGTTTGCAAGCATTCCCTGGAGAATGTAGAGACAAAAGACAAAAGACATGGTGGTAATGACAAAAGAAAATCAAGATAAAAACCACCAACGTGGCTACCATGTCTTTTGTTCAATTCAGTGCACTCTCCTGGGAATCGTCCAGTTGCAAACCAAGAGTCCTTTACATTTCCCGTACCGTTGTTGCTCCTCTCAAACGAAATTTGCTCTAAAAGCTCATTTTAACTTATTTTATTTATTTTTGTCTACATAACGACACAATTTTGTTTTGATTCCTGAGACTTCTTACTTGCTCTAGCAAACCTCTCTATCTCTTCACTTATACGCTGACTGGTTAAACTTGACGCATGCATGGTATTGGCTGCACTTTGTGCTGTCAAAGATACATATTGACCAATGCTTGGCTGGTTTGGAGAAGTATTGTAAGGTGACGTGTTGTACGCATGTGTAGTTTGGGTCACATCTGGCGCTGGTATTGAAATGCTTCGTCCAATAGGCTGGACTGAATATGGAGGAGAACTAGACGATGGACTTGATGCACGTCTGGTAGGGGCCTCTCTTTGATAGAGCGTGGATCCGCTGTGACCAATGCTTGGCTGACTTGGACGATATGGAGATCCATTAAACGAGGAAGACGACGCAATTGTACTGGAAGGCGTGTATCCACTCTGGCCAAAGTTTGACTGGCTTGGAGAATATGGCGGAAAATTGGACGAGTTGGATGCTTTCAACCCTGGAGTATAACTTGAAGGACTGGTAGAGTAATCTGTAGGTTGACACTTATACTCTATGACATAACCTGGGTAGTACTGATCTACGTCAAATACTACAAAGACTTTAGGACTGTTGACATCGTCCACGCAAGAATCAAAGTAATCGCTGTCAGGGTGAGATGGGTCCTTGAGAGGAGGGCGTCGGTAGTTTTTCTCTCCCTCGGTGAAGGAACCAACAAGTACTTTGGCAACAAACACGTAACGCATACCATCGTCGTCGTCATGGCAATAGCAATGGCTAAATGAGGCATCCCTGGCAAAGTACGCGCCCTCGCCGTAGATGTTGCCGGTTATCTTGCCGTAAAGACGCCAATCAAAGTTTTCTTTACAAATAGCTCGTATGTTTTGGTAGGATGTGCCATGGAATAGGAACCGTTCATCTACTTGTTGTGAATCAGCAGTCTTATCCATTTGGTCCTTTTTCCTGAGAAATGAAAAGAAAAATACAGTTATTTTTGAATTTTCCTTTATGTGTAGTTATACAGAGTGTGACATTAAGCTAATTAACTGTACAGTGAAAACGAGAAGAGTAGTCTGAACTCTGAAGACTCTCCCATGCAGAAATTACCAGGAAGTGTATTGACTAAACGATTATGGAACAAAGCATATTTGGACATCATTGTACAGCTTTTCCTGCAACGTTACACATAGCTTTATCAGCAGCGTTACGTATAGCGTTTCCAGGAACGCTACACATATAGCTTTTTCTGCAACCTTACGCACAGCTTTTCCTAGAAAGTTACGCACAGCTTTCCCTACAACGTTACGCACAGCTTTCCCTGCAACGTTGCGCACAGCTTTCCCTGCAACGTTACGCACAGCTTTCCCTGCAACGTTACGCACAGCTTTCCCTGCAACGTTACGCACACCTTTCCCTGCAACGTTATGCACAGCTTTTCCTGCAACGTTGCCCACACCTTTCCCTGCAACGTTACGCATACCGTACTGTAGACACAGCCACAGGCATTGCATTAATATAGAAGTAGCTATATAAATTACCTCTGATATTTCTCCCACATAAAAGGATTCTGCACCCTATTAATGGAGTCAATAACTGGTTGTCGATCTCCCATGGAGTTCAAAAACAGCGTCTTGATCTCCTTGAATTCCTTGGATGTGCTGTTCAACTTCTTGAGAAGAAAATTTTGAGATTTAGCCATCTTTTTCCATTGGTGTGGGATTTGTCTACTATCAGGTGTTGGCAATTTGCAAGTTCTGTTTACAAGATAAAGTTTACATTTGAAAATTTAACAATAGTAGCCAATAACATTGACAATATCGAACGTTTACTGAACTTACAATGCAAATGGTTATCAACATGTGAGTCGAGTGATTATTTGCAAAAGACTTAATGTAGAGGTAGTGTGTGAGAGAGTACAGTGTACCCAATTAGTGCGCAAGCGCTAGAAAACTTGGACACTTATTACAAATAAACAGTTAAACCCAAGACCAAAGATCCAAGATCTGATTTTCAAGCGATTATGTAGCCTGCATTATAGCCAAAGAAAACCCTGGTTAGGTTCATCTGCAAATCAGTGGCAGAATTCTTGTTCTAGATCCCCAGCAATTGACTCTTATCACGCTGGCATAAATTCAAAAAATATCAGATTTATCGAAAAATGGAATTCAAATCGAATTCACCATAACGAAAATAGTAAAAGAAATGTATTGGGAGTAAGGCATCACATGCATTATTAGCCTCGTTATCATGTTTAGCACGAACGTTTTCTTCATAAAATTTAACTTTAAAAAATTCATATCTTCGTCAGTTTCAGCGCGATGTTGTTGTTGAAATTTTGCAATTTTACTATTTTTGACACAACAAATTCGATTTCGAGTTCCATTTTTTCGATAAATCCGATATTTTATGAACTCACTCCAGCGTGATAAGAGTCAATGTACCCAGATATAAGTACTAAATTGTGATTGGTTCAGACCGTAAATATATCTGGGTACATTGCTGGGGGTCTAGAACAGGAATTCCATGGCTGATTTGCAGATATACCTACACTGTAACCAGGCTTTTGTTTGGCTGTGAAGCACGCTAATGATGATTACGATGATTATGACGATGATGATCCTCATTACTATATAAAGACACACTGTATGTACCTTTTTAGTTGATTAACCTTCTCAGGGCTGAGGAACTGTGGTCTTCGCATCACATCTCGTTTGGTGTAGTACTGAGGATCCATGTTCTTCTGATACATTTCATTTAAGTATAACTGGTAGTCATGGTTACCAAAGTTGAAGGTGTATTTACTCATGCCTTCTTGATAGAACTTTTCAATAGTACTGGATGTTGGATCTTTGGCTCCCTGTGTAAATCAAATAAAACAAGATATTTCATTAATTATATTTGCTCCCTGAATCTACAGTAGAATTGATAATGGTGATGATGATGATTGATTATGATGGTGATAACAAGGATGATCATAGTATGATGAATAGAGCTGGTTGTAATGATAATGATGGTGATGATGTGTTGTTGTTGCTATTGTTGTTGTTGTTGTTGTTGATGGTGGTGGTAGTGGACTTGCTGTACTTTTGGACCCCTTTTGAGTTTAATTCCAGGAGCTCTGACTCTATTCACAAAAATTAACATTATCATTATTATGTGACCCATACTTCCCTGCTCGCGTGTTCTTAATAAAACCTTTGGGAAAGATGACGTGCTTGGGGTCATACGGCTTTGCTTGAGCAGGCCATAAAAACCCGTATGGTCCTGCTTGTCTCCACATGCTATATTTCTATCTGTATTTGAGGTTGTTTTTTAGCACTTTTTATACCCCCCCCCCCCCAAAAAAAAAACAACAACAACAACCCAGGTCATATGATAAAATGCTTATTGACTGAGTTAGGTTAGGCTGGATGGGAAAATATTTGGCTCTTGGTCATTTGTACAATCATGTACTCCGTCCTTCTTTGGGCCAAATATTTCCCGTCTGGCCCTCCCACTAGTCAATAAGTACATAAAATGACTGCTACTCACATGACATGGTTGATATTCTTCATAAAGGTCATTCTCATTTTTCCAATACCAGTTCCAAGTTGTGGTTAAGGGACATTCAGGTGCAAGTACTTGGGATTCTGTACAAAGTCTCTTGAGTGAAAAACGAATATTATCATCGTCAAGCAAACAAATCTCCATTCTTTTAAGATCAACACTGTAGATGTATGGTATATTGTTCTGGTGAGACCTGCAAACATATTTGAAGGGATACCAATGAAAAATGGCTGAAGTGATTTCTTTGAGGATTTTTTTTGGTTTCTCATATAGTCTTATAAATTGATGTATAGTATCAATTGATTTTACCAAAGCCAATCACATTGAAATACAAAAAAGTCACTTAGGTCATTTTCACAGATTACCCTTCATTTGAAGATATTAAATTAATTTATTTAGTTTATAATTATGTATATAACAAGACATGAATTTCATGTACATATTATAAATCAATGATAGGCATCTTCATGTACAAGTTTAGGCCCCCAGGGTGGGCTTCTCAAAAATTTGGGTGTGGGCGGCTTGATGAAACTTTTATTCTGACCCTATTTTAGACCAAAATGGAGCTTCTCTATAAAAACTAGAAGTAAGGGTTGGTAAGGTGTTTGTAAGTGGTTAGTAATATAAGTTGTTGAAAGAGGTTGGCAAGGTGTCAATAAGTGGTTGGTAAGGTGTTGGTAAGTGGTTGGTAAGGTGTCAGTAAGTGGTTGGTAAGGTGTCAATAAATGGTTGATTTAAAAGGTGTCAGCAAGTTGTTGGTAAGGTCAGTAAGTGGTTAGTGAGGTGTCAGTAAGTGATTGGTAAGGTGTCAGTAAGTGGTTGGTATATAAGGTGTCAGTAAGTGGTTGGTAATGTGTTAGTAAGTGGTTGGTATATAAGGTGTCAGTAAGTGGTTGGTAAGGTGTCAGTAAGTGGTTTATAAGGTGTCAGTAAGTGGTTGGTAAGGTGTCAGTAAGTGGTTGGTAAGGTGTCAGTAAGTGGTTGGTAAGGTGTCAGTAAGTGGTTGGTAAGGTGTCAGTAAGTGGTTGGTAAGGTATCAATAAGTGGTTGGTAAGGTATCAATAAGTGGTTGGTAAGGTGTCAGTAAGTGGTGTTAAGGTGTTAGTAAGTGGTTGGTAAGATGTCAGTAAGTGGTTGGTAAGGTGTCAGTAAGTGGTTGGTAAGGTGTCAGTAAGTGGTTGGTAAGGTGTCAGTAAGTGGTTGGTAAGGTGTCAGTAAGTGGTCTGGTAAGGTGTCAGTAAGTGGTTGGTAAGGTGTCAGTAAGTGGTTGGTAAAGTGTCAGTAAGTGGTGTTAAGGTGTTAGTAAGTGGTTGGTAAGATGTCAGTCAGTGGTTGGTAAGATGTCAGTAAGTGATTGGTAAGGCATCAGTAAGTGATTGGTAAGGTGTCAGTTTAAGTGGTTGGTAAGGTGTCAGTAAGTGATTGGTAAGGTGTCAGTAAGTGATTGGTAAGGCGTCAGTAAGTGGTTGGTAAGGTGTCAGTAAGTGGTTGGTAAGGTGTCAGTAAGTGGTTGGTAAGGTGTCAGTAAGTGGTTGGTAAGGTGTCAGTAAGTGGTTGGTAAGGTATCAATAAGTGGTTGGTAAGGTATCAATAAGTGGTTGGTAAGGTGTCAGTAAGTGGTGTTAAGGTGTTAGTAAGTGGTTGGTAAGATGTCAGTAAGTGGTTGGTAAGGTGTCAGTAAGTGGTTGGTAAGGTGTCAGTAAGTGGTTGGTAAGGTGTCAGTAAGTGGTTGGTAAGGTGTCAGTAAGTGGTCTGGTAAGGTGTCAGTAAGTGGTTGGTAAGGTGTCAGTAAGTGGTTGGTAAAGTGTCAGTAAGTGGTGTTAAGGTGTTAGTAAGTGGTTGGTAAGATGTCAGTAAGTGGTTGGTAAGATGTCAGTAAGTGATTGGTAAGGCATCAGTAAGTGATTGGTAAGGTGTCAGTTTAAGTGGTTGGTAAGGTGTCAGTAAGTGATTGGTAAGGTGTCAGTAAGTGATTGGTAAGGCGTCAGTAAGTGGTTGGTAAGGTGTCAGTAAGTGGTTGGTAAGGTGTCAGTAAGTGATTGGTAAGGCGTCAGTAAGTGGTTGGTAAGGTGTCAGTAAGTGGTTGGTAAGGTGTCAGTAAGTGGTTGGTAAGGTGTCAGTAAGTGGTTGGTAAGGTGTCAGTAAGTGATTGGTAAGGCGTCAGTAAGTGATTGGTAAGGTGTCAGTTTAAGTGGTTGGTAAGGTGTCAGTAAGTGATTGGTAAGGCGTCAGTAAGTGATTGGTAAGGCGTCAGTAAGTGATTGGTAAGGTGTCAGTTTAAGTGGTTGGTAAGGTGTCAGTAAGTGATTGGTAAGGCATCAGTAAGTGATTGGTAAGGTGTCAGTTTAAGTGGTTGGTAAGGTGTCAGTAAGTGATTGGTAAGGTGTCAGTAAGTGGTTGGTAAGGTGTCAGTAAGTGGTTGGTAAGGTGTCAGTAAGTGATTGGTAAGGTGTCAGTAAGTGGTTGGTAAAAATGTGTCAGTAGTTGATATGGTGTCAGTAAGTAGTTGGTAAGGTGTCAGTAAGTGATTGGTAAGGTGTCAGTAAATGGTTGGTAAGGTGTCAGTAAATGGATGTTTAAGTGTCAGTAATTAGTTGGTATAGTATCAGTAAGTGGATGGTAAGCTGTATGTAGCTGACATTAGTGGTTTGGCCACTTGCAAAGTTCAGTAATCGATCTATACATACAGTTTTGATGGTGCTGTTGATAAATCCAGTTTCAAGGATATTAACACTGACTGGTCATCAATATTTTGACAGAAGGACATTTCAAGTTCTGTGTTTTCTTTTTCATCCAACATCATCCATTGTTTGTCAGTCTTGTATATCCACTGGTATGGCAGAGGGCAGTGATGGTCAGCACACTTATTCCCCTTGCAGCGCTGGCCCAATAGGAATGCCAGGCATATATGGTGGTCAATATCAGAGTATCTGATTTGATCTTAAAATGAGAAGAAAAAAATGTTAAAAAAATAGGCATGCAGTATGAGACCCCCTTACATGCAGGTAATAGAGTAGATTTCACATCACTGTGAAAATGGCACTGCATGGTCATGGCACAGTTATGGCAGGAATTTTGAACCTTTAGACAACACGACACTAACACAGCCACAGCACAGTGCAGTCCATTTCACACTCATATGAAATCTGCTCTAGTCCAGTTCTGAGATATGCTTCACCTGCCAAATACAAGGTAATTAGAATAAGGTATTCACATAGTGGTCAGGAATATTACTTACAATCATTCCTATTACTTTCTGGTTTATTCTTTTCCTTTGATAATACATCAGGGCTTGGTTTGCTGTCTTGATCTACTCTTGTGACTTCATTATCACAAACTAGGAAGTGAGTTCTTGCAACCATGAACAGCTGCATGTTAGGAGGAATGCGAATCCTAAATCTGTCCAAAAGAGCTTTTGCTTCTGGAGTTTTGAGAGCATTTTCATGAGCTAGCTTGCACTTGGATTTTGGGCATCTCTTGTGGCCATAATTCTTGCACACATGAATTTTTGTACACTTTCTCCTTCTGTTACAACTGTAATTGTTGTAGTCCATACAGACTTGGGGAGTTGAGGATTGAATCTGAGAATATAGCATTTTAATGACATTATATTAGATTAGCAAGAGAAAAGAATACAAGAAAAGTGAAGAAAGGAGAGGTAAATGGAGGAGAGGAGAGGAGAGGAGAGGAGAGGAGAGGAGAGGAGAGGAGAGGAGAGGAGAGGAGAGGAGAGGAGAGGAGAGGAGAGGAGAGGAGAGGAGAGGAGAGGAGAGGAGAGGAGAGGAGAGGAGAGGAGAGGAGAGGAGAGGAGAGGAGAGGAGAGGAGAGGAGAGGAGAGGAGAGGAGAGGAGAGGAGAGGAGAGGAGAGGAGAGGAGAGGAGAGGAGAGGAGAGGAGAGGAGAGGAGAGGAGAGGAGAGGAGAGGAGAGGAGAGGAGAGGAGAGGAGAGGAGAGGAGAGAAGGAAAATGCTTTTCACCAATGGCATTGTGTCTTCAGGCCGAAATAAAGAATTCTAAAACAACACCATTGATTCAAAATAATCATGAACTTACCACTTTTTGCACCTGCTTGTTCGTGAAATTGCTGCCTGGGCACAATCTTTCCGCCAAGGCTTTATTGTGAGGATCTTTAAATCCATGACTCTTTTTACAAGACCCACCAAAGTTGCTACACCTTCCTATAGCAATATACTCCTTACAGACGTGAAAGAATTGGCAGTTTTCTTGATTACATGCCCCTCTGTTGTACTTGAAGCAAAGTCTTGCTCTTAGAGAAATTGCTTTCACCTCCTCAATGTTTCCCTTGGAGTCTTCAACTAATAGAAAACTTAATCTGTGACTCCGGAACCAATTTTCTTGGTCTGTAAAGGATGGATCCCATAAATCTGGGTGCTTGGAGATCACAGAGAACTTTGCAGTGCCACCAAATTCTCTTACAATACAATTGAAGACTCCTTTTGCTGATGCATTTTTGATCTGATCTTGGGTGCCACTCTCATCCAAATCTTCCATGGAGAGAGAGCCTAGCAAATCTACTGGCTGGGATAAGCTGGAAGTATCAAAGCTGTAGAGCTGGTCTTGGGAGAAAAGGTCCCACATTGCTTGGGATTGTGTTTCAGACATTTGACTCAGTCCCACATCTGAGTCAAAGTCATCAAGATCAATCAGTTTACCTTCTTGAATTTGCAAATCCTCATCACCAAACTCAATCAAATCTGCACCATTTTCACTTTCTTGCTCCTCTTTAATATTCAATTGTTCTATAGAATCAGAGCTGAAGGGTTCTTGATCTTTCTGTTGTTGGCCACGTCTCCTTGTACGACCCTTTTTAGAATGGGAGTTGGGATCTGAAGTTGTTTTGTCATTCAAGGAAAGACCTTCCAAAGACAAAGATTTCTCTAATGTACTTTCTTTGGTTTCACTATTCGTACCACCTCTTCCTCCTCTTTTTCTTTGTCTTCTTTTCCGTCCATCTTCTTTGGTGCTTGATGACTCCACAGCAGTGTTCCCATCTTCTTCACCACTGCTCACTCCATCACTTTGGCTCCTAGTATTTCCCATGTTTGGCTGTGTGGTTTTAGGTCTTGCTCCCTGAGATGAAAATTTTTTTCCCTTTTGTCTGTTTTGAGGTTGTTGTTGGTCTACTCTTGGAAATGTACATGGGGGATCAAACATGGCGTCAACTGACAAAGGCATGGCTTCTCCAAATTGGAGTGACATCAGTGACTGGTGTTTTCTTTGTGTGTCAGCTGTTCTTTTATCTTTGTTTTTTGCTTTGATATCTCTTGTGGCTCACTGCTCCCATTTTTCTGAGCTTGCTCCTTTTTCTTTTTCCCAGTGTTTTTGGAGTCCCTTGTGGCGGGTTCCCTTATATTGAGGGGTACATTTTGGTTAACCAATTTCGATGGTTGAGACCTTTCATCATCGGCATTTAAATTATTCAAATTTTCAACTTTACTTTTCCTCTTGCCAATGGCCGACATCCCGTCTCCACTGAACTGCTCAGGCAATTCCAGTAACTTTATTCCTTTTGGCAGAAGAACGTGAGACAACTGATATTTAACTGGTACGGCGAAACTCCAGAATACCTCTTTGTTCTTCGGAGAATTCAGAGCGTGAGAAAGACCAAGAGAACAAAGCTTTTCTTGCTTTTCACAGATTCCATGCACAAACCGTGGACAAAGGTGCAATTTTGAACACTTTTCGTCGTCGCAGTTTTTGTTAATGTATGCTTCACATACGATGGGAAGATTTTTTGCTAGAATTTTTCTGGCATTTTCTTGATTATGCTTTTCTAAAATATATTTTTTGGCTTTTTGGATGTTTCCTTCATCGAACAAGTTGTGTGATCGCGAGCAAAGTTCACTCTTTGTACAGTTTCCTTCCAGATACCCTCGGCAGACATGCCACTGCAAGCAAGCAATTCCATGTGTACAAGAACCACTTTTTTCGTAACTAGAACATAATTTCACCCTTATCCATACTCGCACATTTATCTTCCCTTGTGGGTCTGCTTTCAAAACAAAACACGGTTTCTCTAGATGGCTCGAATCAGTTTGATCCGTAAAATCCTTCAACCATTCAAGTGCTTGTGATTCTGAGAACTTCTGCAATGGAGAAGGATGTTTCACGAGGTCTGACAATTCAATCTCGCCTGCTTTACTCACAATGAAGTTATAGACTTTAAAAGCCTTTTGTATCAAAGGGTCAGGAGGCTTTGGAGCCTCAGAAACCCAGCCAGACGAGGGAGAAAATGCTTTCTCCATCTTGTGCTTCTTCGTGGCTTTGTATCGTACCGTCTCCAGGTTCCGGGAAACGTGCATAATTAATGACACACAAACATGTGGGTGGGGAGGGACAAAGCGACAAAAAGACACACCCATCCCTTTTTGATCTGATAAAGAAGATTTTGTTTTAAAGAAAAGAACTGAAGGGGGGGGGGGAGGGGGAAGGGGGGGAGGGGGGGAGAAAGAAAGAAATCTGAAAGGAAAGGAAAAGAAACGAAACGAAAGAGAACAGAAAACGAATTGAAAAGAAAGTAAGACCAACAAAAACAGAGCCAAGAACTAGAAAGAGAGAGAAAATAAAGAAAGAAAGAAAGAAAGAAAAAAAGAAAGAGAGAAAGAAAAAAAAGAAAGATAGAAAGTCATCATAGTGTCGCATCTGCAAGCATTCACGATGCAATTTTGCAATGCTAACAAAAAGGCGCTGTTACGCGGTGCAATTGTTCTTGCAACTTGCAATGCAACGACGTTGCGTTCAGGTTGTAAGTTGCAGAAGAGATTGCGCGTGTAACACCCTTCTCTGCAACTTGCAATGCAACGTTGCAAGTCGCAGAAAAATTTAAACGAGTTTCTACTTTTTGCGTGTAACGTTTATCCAGCAACTTGCAAATGCAATCCCTGTCGCAAATGAACAATCAGAGCGTAGGGATCATGGACATATCTGGTTTTTCGAAGGTCAAGAAACTGAGTTGCGTTGCGAGTTGCGAAGAAATTCTGAGCGTCTGACATCTTGCCAGCAACTTGCAATATTTTGCTTTTGTCAGCATTGCAAGTTGCAAGAAAAATTGCCTCGTGTAACAGCGAAGTTTGTGACAAGATGGAGTCAGACTTTTGCAACTCGCAACGCAATTCCTTCTTGAACCAGATATGTCCATGGTCACTACGCTCTGATTTGTCAGTTGCAACAGCAGAACTCCATTAGTAATGGGTTCCTGGCAAAAGTGGAGACTCGTTTAAAATTTTTCTGCAAAGTTGCAACATTGCATTACAAGTTGCAGACTAACGGGGTGTTTACACGCGCAATCTCTTCTGCAACTTAGGGACGGACCATTAGAAAAGTGATGGGGGGGGGGGGGTGGGGAGTTTGGGATTGGCATAAATTTTTTTTTGGCCACCAAAAGTGGAAATGAATTTTTTTTCGCTTTGGCAGGAATATTTTTTTAAGAAAATGTCCCGGCAGATTTTTTTTTTTCGAAATTTTTATTGGAAATAAATTTTTTTTTTTGCTTTCCCCCCCCCCCCCCCCCCCCATCACTTTTCTAATGGTCCGTCCCTTACAACGCAACGGCGCGCGTTGCATTGCAAGTTGCAAGAAAAATTGCACCGTGCATACATTACATTCACTGGCTTTGTCAAGAAATTTACAGTCTTTTGAATTACTGTTTTAAAATAGTGAGAAGTTCTCTATTCTTCTCTTTTTTCTTTCTTTTTTTGTAATTTCGTTGACTCGGTCACTGATGCTATGTGAAATTTTAAAAATGTAATTAATCCTTTTTAATCAAAAAATTGATTTAGGTTCTTTTGTTCTTGAGAAATAGATTATAATGTAAATGAAATGAATATTCAAAGCCTTTGGAAAATCTGCGGCCTGTCAATATACTAGACAGACATGTCAGGAAAGTCGAATTTATTCTCTCATGCTTGGGAAATGTCAATATTTGTCCAAATGAAGCTATTAAAAAGGACTAGACAGGCAATTCCGCTTTCTGTAGTCATGATCATCTCCAAGCATTCACTGGTTAATTTCACAACCAGTTCATTTACAAGGGTTTTCATTTGAATGTGTGTAGGTGTTGTTCTAAAAAGGCGGGAAATTTGAGATGCAAATCGCCCAGTGACGGCCACAACTGAACACCGCTCTCAAAAAGAGTAATTTTAAATTAAAAAAGTAATCATTTTCAAGTAATCAAGTTCTTTTGTTTTTGTTGATTTGTGAAACGGATAAGAGTTTTGATAAGGGGAAATGAAATGTAAGAATTTTATATTCAGTTTCTCCCTGTCACGTCAGTCACGCTACTTGACAGTACAGGCGGGCATGCACCCAGCAGTTGCCCAGGTGATGAAAGCTGAAAGGTCGAAGAGTCAATATCTGGCAGAGGTTTTCTTCCGGTGGGGCGCAATCGTGTAATGTGCCCAGGTTTTATTTTTTCCAAATGAATGCGGAATTTTCATTTTCGTGGAAGCGTTCACATAATTTATCAATTTAGCATTTATCGAGAGACCGATTTGGAGAAAAAGCACTTTGATCTTTGCAAAGACAATGAAATCTTCCTCAATGGGACATCGGGCTCCAGCAGAAGAGCCCGAAGTTGTAGTTTATCAAGTAGAAGATGTAGAGGACCAAGCTCCTCCATCTATTGGTACTCTACTCCCAGAACCTGACAACGAGTTAATGAAAGCAGTACAAAACGACGACTTTGAAAAGTTGAAAGCCATCCTAGCAAGGAGAGATGTCGATCTCAACTGGATGAATGCTTCAGGTCAAACTCCTTTGCAAATTGCAGTCACTAACAAGTCCACAGAAGTCATTCAACTTCTACTTGAAAATGGTGCAGACATTGGGAATTCTTTACTGCAAGCAGTAGCAGAGGAATCCTTAGAGTGTGTGAAGGTTTTACTAGAATTCCAGGAAAAGAGGGCAAGTCCCGTCGAAACTCATTCTGCGAGGTCTTGTCCTTTAGAAGAAGAAGTAAACTTTGAGAACTATCACGTAACTCCTCTAATTCTCGCTGCCAAGAATAACAGCTATGACATTGTCAAGTTTCTCATGAGTAAAGGCTATGTTATTGACGACATGGGTCTACATGACAGAGTTTGTGATTGCACGGATTGTGAATCTGAAGGAAGACTTGGCTGTTCTCTACGACGACTCAATGTTTACCGTGGTTTAGCTAGTCCTGTTTATCTTTCTTTATCGCATCTCATGAAACCCCAACAATCGTCTGGCATCAAAGACCCAATATTACAAGCTTTTACTCTGAATAAAAAACTTCTTTCTCTTGCTAAAGTTGAGTATGAGTTCAAAGATGAATATCGAAGTCTTGCTGAACAGTGCGAGGATTACGCAGTGTCTCTTTTGAATCAATGCAGAAACATGTCCGAAATACAAGAACTCATGGATGTACCATTGTTGGAAGAAATGCAGTACGTCAAGATTAGGGGCCCTAATGAACTTTCTAAAAAACTTAGTGTCCTCAATTTTGCCATCAAAAATAACAACAAAAAGGTATGAATAATTAAATTTGTATTTGTTTTAATGCAGGTGTAATTAGATTTGAACAGGATCGATTGAAACGTGCAGCACGGGTCCCATGCTCCGGAATATTCAAATTATGCAAATGAGCAAAGGGGCTTTTTGACCACATTTGGAAAATGAAAACTTGGCCAAATTAAAATATATTTTGTAGCTTATATCTGTTTCATTACCAAATATGGTCATAACACGCTTGTTTTGCTCATTTGAATATTCCGGAGCATGGTACCAAAGAAATGTATTGTTGTTACACGTTTCAACCCTTATGAGTTTCTAATTTGAAGCATGCAATGATGCTCTGTGCATCGCCCATGCATCGCATTTAGAGAGCATATTTCGAATGAGTGTGATATGAGCTGTGCTATGCTGTGGCAGTGCCAGTGCTGTGTTGTCTATATAAAAGCAGTCAAAATTTCTGCCATTAATGTGCTGTGATCATGCATTGCTGTTTTCACAGTCATGAATGATTTCATATGAAATCTATTGACAGAATTAAAATGATTAATATTTATGAGACATTATGTATATATTTATAATATCAGATTAAAAATAGTTGGGCCCTCCTAAACGGGGATCAACATGTTTTCAGAAACATCAAAAAATCTGGGCTGAGGTATTCCCATAATGTAACCCAGAACCTTAGATCGGGTCAGAATAAAGTTATTAAAGTTATTCCTAATACCAAACGCTTTGGTGACTTCCTGACAGTCCGCTTGCAGGATTTTCTTGGGAATGGATGACAGTCGGGGTCAGTCCATTTCCTGAATTTTCTGTGGGCTGGCTGTCAAGAGGTTATCACATGATAGTTATTGCATTATATTTATATATTTCAATCTATTAATTAATTAATTAATTAATTAATTTATTTATTTATTTATTGTATTAATTGCTGACATCCTTGTAATTCAGTCTTCAAACTGCCAAAAGGATTAAATAAACTACTACTACTACTACTACTACTATCATTAGTGCATATATTTTGCAATAAATATTATTTCCCAGTTTAGCCACATGAGAAACATTGTCTCCCTCAACAAATTTTGTTGCTAAGACACAAAAGTGTTTTTGAAACATCTCAGGAACATTTCAGGTTTGTGGACTCAAGAGAGCTATGTTTAATTGCCAGTTTAGCCACTAATAATGGAAACATTATTCAAAAGCACTTGTAATTTAATTCTGCTGGCACTTTCAGCCAGACAAGCCTAATTAAGAGAAAAGAGCAAGAAAGATATAAAAAAGTCATTTTAGACTTTTGGAAATTATGTAGAAATTAGTAGAAATTTGATTTCTGACCTAAAATCACAAAATTAATAATGTGTCACTGGATTGAAAGGTCATTAATCAATAATATTATTAGAATAAAAAGCGACATATTATTCGTGATTTTAGGTCAGAAAACTAGTTTCTACTAATTTCTAGATAATTTCCAATATCGTATACACTTATTCTCTTTCTGCTAGGTCAGGTTATTTCGGCAATTTACTACTGTTAGCCTCACTATCATGCTAGGAATCTTGATATCTTGAACGTGGCCTATTATGCAGCATGATTGAATAAGTTTGGAATAATGGAGGTGCGCAATAGTGATAGCTAGTTTGACATTAGGCCTAGCTTTCAAAGAGCAGATTCTGACAACTAAGAATTGCTGTCGGAATCACTTGCTGCTCCGAAGTGGAACTCAAGTATGCAATATGCAATGTTAGGAACATGACATGATGGACATAATATTGAATGGCACTCATATAACTGCCCCTGTTCTAGTCATTTGTTGAACTAATATACCATTGTTTGATTCTCTCCCATATAGTTTGTTGCACACAGCTACAGCCAAATGATGTTAAATTCTGTAGTTTATAAAGGAATGAGGAACTGGGAAACTTTTGGTGCAATGTTCAAGATTACAATTTCAAGTTTATATACTGTGCTCCTCCCTTTATGGGCAATGATGTATATATTCTGCCCTAAAAATATCTTGTCCCAAAAGGTGAAGACCCCAATACTGAAGTTTGTGGGACATACTGGATCGTTCTGTCTTTTCCTGGTATTCCTGACGTTATCATCAGTACAAGATATCTTGAATTTTGATCCACTGCGTTCATCGTTTCTAGGTATGCATATATACAATTACTAACAGTTTACCTTACATTACAGTTACATGCAGACTGGTATATACCTGTTTCAAAAAACGTAGATGGTCTGACATCTGAATCTGAATCTAAATCTGAATCTGGATCGGAATCTGCGACTGAATAAGATTGTGAGAATGACTCTTACAGTATCTTTAAATATGCGTGTAATATCATCCATTCATACTCTTATCACTTTATAATGTAATTTATTCCAAGTTCCTACCAAGAATTTCCTTCCTTCTCGCTCAGATATAGATTCAGATTCAGATTCAGACCATCTACATTTTTCGTAACAGGTGTATACACTGTGACTGTGCTTATCGGCAGTCACTGGTTGTCTTTCCTCACATGAGAATAACATTATTTTGTCACATTTAAAATGCATTTCTTTCTTTCTTTCTTTCTTTCTTTCTTTCTTTCTTTCTTTCTTTCTTTCTTTCTTTCTTTCTTTCTTTCTTTCTTTCTTTCTTTCTTTCTTTCTTTCTTTCTTTCTTTCTTTCTTTCTTTCTTTCTTTCTTTCTTTCTTTCTTTCTTTCTTTCTTTCTTTCTTTCTTTCTTTCTTTCTTTCTTTCTTTCTTTCTTTCTTTCTTTCTTTCTTGATAATCTTTCTTTCTTTCTTGATAATTCACTAGGCTAACACCCCATATTTTTTATCATGCAGATTTTGTTCTTATCATCTGGGTCACAGGCATCACATTTGAGGAAGCAAAAGAATTTTATCGCCAAGGAAAAGAACGTTATTTGTCCCAATTCTGGAATATTGTCACTTTGGTCATGTTGTTGTTATTCTATATTTCTGGAGTTCTTTGGATTATTGGATATGCAATGGCAGTGCAAGAAAAGGGTTCATGGGTTATTATGATAAAGGAGGTGAATATTTTGTTTAATTTGCTGCTGCAGTAGAACAAGCCTGAGAGAGTGTAGCAAGGCAGCGATCATTTAGTCAAATGAGTAGAAAAAAAATTAGGCAGAAAATTTTGTGATTTGATTCTACCACAATGCAAAGCAAGTGTCAAACAAAATCCACCATTCTTTCTACCACAATGCAGTGCATCATTGCTTCAGCTTCAAGATTTTGCAATCTCATACGTACTTTGAACCTCCGTGGAGCACAGTTTATAAAGTGTGTGACAACTGATAAGTTTGTGCTTTGAAAACACTGTCATTTGGTAGTATATTCAATTCATAATACTATCAATTTTTAGGCTAGTTTTACTGTTATCAATTAATAGTTTTACTGTTATCAATTAATTTCATTTATAACTATTTTTTTAGTGTGTTACACTTATGAGGTACACTTACACTTAATGCTTTCCTCTTGTGGAAGTTAAAAAAGTATTCAATCATTGGTGATAAAGATTTCCCTCGTTCCTCCCTTCTTTCCTTTCTCCCTCCCTCCCTTCCTTCCTTCCCTCCCTCCCTCCCTCCCTCCCTCCCTCCCTCCCTCCCTCCCTCCCTCCCTTCCTTCCTTCCCTCCCTCCCTCCCTCCCTCCCTCCCTCCCTCCCTCCTTCCTTCCTTCCTTCCTTCCTTCCTTCCTTCCTTCCTTCCTTCCTTCCTTCCTTCCTTCCTTCCTTCCTTCCTTCCTTCCTTCCTCTCTTCCTCCCTTCCCTCCCTCCTTCCTTTCTTCCTTCCTTCCATTAATACTTCATTGAAATATTTATCAATCTACCTTTCCTGATGTGATAATAAATCCATCCATTTCAGTTTACTTGAAACATTTGCTTGATTAGCTCATTAATTCCTTTTTTCCTAAAAGGCTATTGGAGTATCAAAAGTACAAACCCAGGCCTACAAATTGATTTTGGTGTCCAACAGCTTCTTTGCATTGGCATTCTTGCTTGCATTTCTACACATGTCAAACATGTTCCAAGTCAGCTCTGTGATGGGACCTCTACAACTCTCCTTGATCAAGATGATGAGAGATATCCTAAAGTTTCTTGTTCTGTTCTTACTGATTTACACTGCCTTCACTGTGGCATTAAGAAAAGTCTACTCCCAGTTTGTATGGGCCAAGAGGAAATTTGGAAAGTTTGGAAACAAGACCACTTCTGAACATGGATTTTCTAGGTTTGTTAAGCCCTGGACACCCGGGGGGGAGGGGGGGTGTACTCTTGAACAGGGTCTATAAAATCGTACTCACTCACTACTAGTCCACTTTTAAACTTTTATGGAATAAAATGAGTCAGGAAAACAGAGCATAAAAGAACTTGTTGTTAAAATCCCTTGTGTAAATAAAAAAGTCTCAAAAGCGTTTATATGTCTTTTTGGAACAGGGTATTGTTTTAGAGTGTTCACTGACAGGGTATTGATTTTGGAAATTTTGCTCTGGAACAGGGTCAGGGTATGAGGGGCTCAGTGGCACATCCCTACCCAAAACTGGAAGGAGTAAACCCCACTCATTTTGTTTTTAATAAATGTTCACGTTCAGCTTATCATTTCAGGACCGTAGCCACCATTTAGACATCGGTACGGTTTTTAAAAGTTGGTCCGGTTTTTTCGTTTTCATGCTTCAAAACTGCAATGACAATAGCTCTAAAGGTAAAAGTTGGACGGTGGCTACGGCCCTGCATTTAACCTGTATGCATGCCGTCTTCATAAGGTCAATCTTCTCAATGGTCAATTTTCACACTTTGCTGTTTTTCAGCCTGTATGGAAGTATGCGGCTGACGTTCTGGTCTGTGTTTGACAAAACTGAACTCTCTGACTTTGCAACAGATGATTCATTCCCAACAAAGATTACTCAGAATACTGGTGAAGTGCTCTTTGCTTTGTTCAATGTTGCTACAATCTTGGTGGCTATCAATATGTTGATTGCTATGATGAGTAACTCTTATCAATCAATTGAGGTAAGTGAATTGAAAATGCTGTTAGCGTCGAAGAAATAGAAAAAGTTCAAGCTTGCTTCATGTGCAGTTTTTGAGCTCCTGTGGATTGATCAGAACGTTAGAGGTATTAAGAGAAGCACAACATGAAATTGTGTTCCTTTGGGGTGCACTTGGTCGGTTGCTTAAGGTTGGTGCCTACTATTGTCCGCGCGCACTGCTTTCTGCGCATGCAAAAACACTGAATTTTTGTCGGTAAAGCAATCGTAAAAGCAAGGCCTTTTTACGACTTTTTGAAAAAATAAACTTACAGAATTAAAGGAAAACCATTTAGCCTCTCCTGTGTTTGAATGAAATTCACAGTTGATAAATAGAACCTGAGTTACAACGCCTGTTTTGACTATCATTTCCACCAGAAACGATCTGTTTTCGCCGCCATCTTGAAAATGTCCCACAATACATTGTAATTCGCTCTACTTTCCGGGGAGGGCTAGGGAATTTTTGATCATTTTCGCGAATTCTGATCAGTTTTCGCGCGTTTATCGGCAAATAACTTTCTAAATCGCACGGATACCCCTATTTTTTATTTCTGTAAATTGTTAAGTGGAGATTAACCTACTATTTTAAAATACTTTTATGAATTTAAAATTGAAACTTGATTGCAAAACTTGGACTTTTCATTTGACGGTCATGAACCAAAACAGGTCTAAAACTAGTAAAAAGTCATTGAAAAAAATTGTTATTCTGGTTTTTCATATTTCGTATGGCATTGACAAGTAAGAGAATTGTGTTGTAAACGTTTTAGTAAAAAAAGTTTGACATTTTTTCAAAATATGGGGTATTAATGATTTTTTCTTTGAGCCTCTAGAATAGGCAGATTTTGCAACATTTGATGGCGTGTAACTCATTAATATGCACGGTGACCCCCAATTTTTTCCTTGGATTCTAGCTCCCTATGATGGGTTCTTTGATACCCATGTGGTTTTTGGCCAAAAAAATTACCTTCCCATTAGTAGGCACCAACCTTAAGCACTCAAGAAACTACAATCGTACTCGGCTACGCCTCGTGCTAACTCGTTCGCTTCTTTCGTTCTTAGCAACCTCCCCCGTGCACCCAAATCTCGATAGTTGCACGCTAAGTGCGCCGCCTTTAAAGCAAGAAGGCCGAGTTCGATTCCCAATGACTTCGCTTCCTTGTGTCGACTTCTTTCCTTTATAGCTTTCCGCGTAGCTTAATTAGCTTTAAATAGCTGTAAAACCGAGGGATTAGAGAGCGGAGAATTCGAACGCTAGTACGCGAGGCCCTGGAATGGGAGAATTGGGTAACCACTTCCTGCGCTTTCGAAGTCAAATATATTACCATTACCTTTAGGAGATATAAATAAACGGAGAACTGAGGGGAAACTGTGACAACATGATTTTTGTTCTTTCCCCTAAAGGTCTTAACTACGACACAATGCAAAAGTATCGTATAAAGCTACTTGTATAATAACCAACTGAATAATATTCAAAATGTAGCCTACGTAGCTGTCGCTTGCATACGTTAGACAACTAAGAAAATCGCCGTCAAAAAGTGTGCCTTTATCAAGCAACAGCTCATTTTTGGTGTGGACGGGCCCTATGAACCATAAAGGAGAGAGGAGGTCGCATGCGCACTGCCTAGCTGTTTTCCTCTCCCTCCCATCCCCCTCCCTACACAAATAATAGGGAGCTTAAGCAGGAGACGTTTTTGTCAACACGGACGTCACACGCACGTTTTCGTTCATCCGTTCGCCGTCATAGATGAGGTTGCTGTTCTTGGTAGAAGGTGAAAAAGCCTTCACTGACCTTCTGCTTAACGAAAACGGACACATCATCTATGATGGCGAACGGATGAGAAGAACGTACACTGCGGTGACGTCCGCACTGACAAAAACGTCTCCTGCTTAAGCTCCCTAATAACTATTATAATATAGCTCAATTATAACAAACGTTCTGATTGGCTGAGAGACCACCAAAATCTATGCTCTATTTCACCGGTAGAGTCATAGAAACTATCTTCTATTGCTTAAATCAAGTCATTTATTGTAATTTAGTTGTAATTAAGATCTCAGACATTAGATGGGAGGGAAGTGTAGGGCGTGGTAATGCAACCAAGTAACGCACACTACGAAGTGTAAAGAGTGAAAGTCGAAAGATTGCAAGTATGAAAGGATACTGATTCCGACGTTAATTATTGAGATAGTCGACAGGTTAACAAATGCCCAACAGATGCTTAACTAATGCAAATGAATGTCATTTGCTTTGAAAGGACAATTCGGATATTCACTGGAAGTTCTCCAGAACACGAATGTGGATGCAGTTTATTGACAGGGGTAGTGTCTTACCACCGCCATTCAACCTAATCCCTACCGTTACAGACATTCTTAATTGTTTCAATATTACAAAACGAAACTTCCTCAAGGTTAGTGAGCTTCACTGTCACAGTTGTATACACCCATTTCAATAAATGTTGTCGGTAAAAGCCTACGCGACTCACCCGAAAGGAAGCATGGGTAAAAACTACTAAAGCTATAAAACCACGCAAATGTCCGCACCATAATTCAACTTCAGCTTGCAATGACCTAATACATCAAAAAGCTTCATTTGCTGATGCTAAAATCAAGACCAATGCGAAAAAGAGAGTGAAATTTTGCAACTACCCATACTCCTTTTCGGTCTAGTCGCGTAGGCTTGAGACCTCTCATACGACCACCTTTTTTGAAATAGGTGTATGTGATTTTTGTATGGCCAGGCAATAATTCACCGATTTGCCTTTGCCGTCACGTGATGTATTTCGTGTTATGGTCACCAAAAAGTTTGGACATTGTCACTAAATTGTCATACAGGGCCCGGTTGTACGAAGGTTGGATAAAGTTATCCACCGGATAAGAGTTATCCACTGTATAGATTTTGTATAGATTTTATCCGCTGGATAAGGATTTATCCGTTGGATAGCGCTATTCACCCTTCGTACAACCGGCCCCAGATGTGCAAACGTTTCTACAGTTTATCGACTTGGTATGACTTAATTTACCGCTGTTTTGTTTGTTATAAATAAGATATACAGTCGAAGCTCCGCTTATACGGACACTCTCGTAAGCGGCCAGCTTCACTTAAAGACACCTTTCCCAAATCCCGTTTGAAATCACTCCCACTCAGACATAGTCTCCTACGCAGCCGCAGTTTGTGTCACGCAAGGCTTAGAGGAGGCAGCATGGCCGAGTGGTCAGAGCGTTGGTCTCGCGATCTGGCGTCCTATAGGTTCGATTCCCGCTCTAGCCACTAGCTGAGACTGAATTTGTTCCGATTTCGATTAGTTCAAATTCAGTTTCTCGACCATGCTTGTAATATAGCCAACTGGTTCGCCTCCTCGCTAGTTGGGATTCTTAGCTACTTTATGTTGTTATTAATACTTCATTTCATTTCAGTTCATTTCAACCGCATTTGATTATATACATATAGATATTTGCGGTATACAGCTATTTCAAAAAACGTTGAATATTGATATTCTGTATTCTGCATACTGAATAGTGCATTCTAAGACTTACAAATTGCGTTGTTGATTGTTTCCATTGTCGTTTTGCCACTCACTTGCCTTAGTTATAGCTTTTTTAGAGGATTTTCACTATGCCATCTTCAAAACCTACTCAATTACAAGGCATTTTGGCCTTTGAATGCACTCTTCAGTATACAGAATGCAGTATTCAGTATTCAACGTTTTTTGAAATAGCTGTATAAATCTTAAACATTTCATTTATCTTAAACCCAAACAAGGATCTAAGATCTAAGCCTTGCGTGACACAAACTGCGTCTGCGTAGGAGACTAACTCAGACACTGTATTTACACTCTCCCGTAAGCAGACAGCTCTAGTTATGGACACCTTTTGAGTTTCCCGAGGATGTTCGCTTATGGGAGCTTGACTGTATTTTTAACCTACATTTAAAATAGTCTTTTCAAGTCTGAAATGCAAGGCCATCATAAACAACATCATCAAATTTGTTGTGCATAACGTTGCAGAAGAAGATCTTGCATATGGTGCACGCATCTTTGTGCAAATAACAGTTGCGAGGGGGGTGGGGTGAGGACAGACGGTGTATTCCGTGCTAATTGCGCAAAACTGCAAGAAAACATATTTGTCGTGCCCTCGAGTCTTCAGGACTATGTTTGAGACATTTGCAAGTAAAGAACTCACAGAGGCATAGCGTACTTTCACGCATGCGCACTCACCTGCCTACACTTTCCTCATCATAAGCAAAAACGGATTTTGCAAAGGGTTATTGGTTCAGTCCTAGCAAATCGTAGTGAATACACTCAATGTGAAAAATCAACGTTACGCCACTGTGATCTGTTGATCCAGAAGACTTTGGTAGGGCCGTTTCCTGTAAGCTGGATTAGCGCTATTATATCCCAGGATTAACGTGAATAGTTTTTTTAAGAGTCAATCTAATCCTGGATAAGCACTAATCATAACTATTACAATTTCCTCAAATCTGATTGGTTGAAAGACTGCTCTATTTTCCACTAATCAAACTGTAGGTTGTAATTGGATAGTGTAATTGGACAGTTGGCTGTAATTAGACACTTGTAATTGGACAGTTGTAATCGGACAGTTGCCAGAGCCAATCAGATTACGCATTTTGAGCGCGCGCTGTCACATAATCGCTACGCCATTAAACGCGCGCTTGAGAGATTTTTCACTATTTTTTCTCGCTTTTTTCAACAAAATTTGGTCAGCATGGAAATATTTTTCTCGAAAATTGTAATAGTTATGATTTATTGGTAACAGGACTTCGTGTCGTCCGATTCTGTCTGTAATCAAAACTATTACAATTTCCTCAAATCTGATTGGTTGAAAGACTGCTCTATTTTTCACTAATCAAGCTGTAGGTTGTAATTGGATAGTATAATTGGACAGTTGGCTGTAATTGGACACCTGTAATAGGACAGTTGTAATCGGACAGTTGCCAGAGCCAATCAGATTTCGCATTTTGAGCGCGCGCGCAGTCACGTAATCGCTATGCCACTAAGCGCGCACTCAAGAGATTTTTCACTATTTTTTCTCACTTTTTCAACTAAATTTGGTCATTTTAGTTGCGCTTAGCATTGATTAGCATGAAAGCATTTTTCTCGGAAGTTGTAATAGTTATGATTAATTGGTAATAGGACTTCGTGTCGTCCAATTCTGTCTATAATCATACTCGGAATAAACAAATTGGACTCCCGCTACGGTCGTCCAATTTTGTTTATCCCTCGTATGATTACAGACCGAATAGGCCATATGCACTAACAGGTCACGTGACCCTATCTCCCCTAAATCAAGCAGCGCCGTCAAAATGAATTCCAAAAATAGAAAGCGCACCTCGATATCAGTAAAAGTACCGAGTTTCAGCTCATAAGGTGTAATACAGGAGAAATGACAGTAAATTTAAGATTTGATATTTTCTTAAGATTCGTTTGGAAAAACACGTTGGATGGCAACGTGTTTTTTCGAACGAATCTTAAGAAAATATCCAATCTTAAATTTGCTGTCGTTTTTCCTCTTATTCATCTTATAAACCGAAACTTTGCACTTTTACTAATATCGAAGTCCTCTTTCTATTTCTGGATTTCATTTTGACGGTACTGCTTGATTTAGGGGAGATAGGGTCACGTGACCTGTTAGTGCATATGGCCTATTGGACTCCACTCGGTCCTATTACCATCATTAATCATACTCAAAATACACATACGCTACGCGGCCGTCCAATTTTGTTTATCCCTGGTATGATAACAGACCGAATTGGACTCCACTCAGTTCTATTACCGATATTAATTGGGCTTACAGGTACTCGGGCCTAATGATTACCATAAATGTACTTTTTTGTAGTGCGAGTCTTGCACACAGCCCGCTGGAATGGACATCAATCTAACTCCCTCAAATAATAACAACATGAAAAAGGTAAACTAAAAGTTCTTCTTTTCTTGTATGCTTTCTTAACCTCTTTTCTCCTGGTAATCTTCTTTCTATGACGAATAAAACCTATCGTGGACATCAAGCGAAACAATGATTTTAAAGATGATAAAATTGAAAGCAAGGATGGTCGGGCGGTGAAAGTGCCGGCTTCTTACCACCGGGGTCCCGGGTTCGATTTTTAGGCCCCCGGGAGCCTCGCAAGTGACTTTAGTTTGTCATTTTGTTCTCTCTACTCTTACTTTTAATTTTTTTCCGAATCCTCCAGTTTCCTTCTCTCTGTCCAACAAACTAGCGAGCTGAGAGCTATATGATATAGAATATTAGAATGTAGTGGTAGTGTGGGAGAGCACACAATTAGTGGCAAACGATAGAAGACATTGGACACTTAATAAACAGTAATTGTTGATGTCGGTTTTCTTCCCTCAGTAAAAACGAAACAGTGACCTGAGAGTTATGCGCATAGAATATTAGAATGTACATGTAGTGGTAAATGTTCCCATTTAGAGCTAAAGAATTAGCCAACATTTGTCACATAGATAGTTATTTACTGCCTATTACAGTAATTTAGCTAACGACAATGATCTGTGATGGGACGACAAGGGCGGATCCAGGGGAGGGTTTAGGGGGTTGCAACCCCCACTATGAAAGTGAGAAAAAGATGGCTAACTAGAATTAGGCTATACTTTTGCTTTCACTGCCATTATACAAACCGCTGTTTGGGATGGCGCATACCTAATCCTTTATCCCCCCTGGACGATGCATTTGATCATGAGAATTATGGTGATTATTGTTGTTGATAACGATGATGATGATGATGATTATATTTAAGGAATATAAAACGCGCGCGCATGTCTCTGTTCTGTGATATAAACACGATGGAAGATGTAGAGCAAGAGAAAAGCAAGCTTAGGAACACGAGGCGTAGCCGAGTGTTTCTCTTGCTTTTCGAGTGCTCTACATCTTCCAGAGTGTTTATATCACAGAACAGAGACATAAGCGATCGTTTTATATTGCTTTTATAAAATATTTTCGACGTTTTTTGAGCGAGCCATGTCTCTGTCCTCTGATATAAACATGGTAGCTAGCCAATCAGCGCGCGGGTTATATCTCAAGTATTTTATAATATGATGATACAAGGAATTTATCAAGAATCAACCTTCGTTCACTTTTCTTTAGAGAGACCAACTTATAAACCATTTGATCCAAAGACATTTCTACCAACTGCAAAAGGATCGAAATTCCAACGTAAATTTAGAACCAGTAAGTCATAGTCAACACGATACTACCTTCTCTACAGTGCATCTTCGAAAGTTCATAACGAAGTTGGAAGAAAAGGCAAAACAAGGCAAAATCCTACCTGAACAAAAAGCTGTAAGTTGTTCAAAGATAACTAAGTAAAATATATGACTGCTTAGAGGGAGGGGGACAGTGGGATGGTCACATTTACTTCAGATGAACAAATATATCTTCCTTGTTCCAAAAGCGTAAAAACCACTCTAATACCTTTTCCAATGCACATGCACGTTGTCCTAATTTTGAAATCACATACATTATTGTAAGGCCTGGCTCACACTAGCGAAGCAAGCATAAGCACAAGCAACATACACAATCTCAGTTGCACATTTATCACAGAGGTGTGAAGAACATTACTTAGTCTGTGTATGTTGCTAGCTTGTTCTTATGCTAAAGACAAGCATTAATAATAATAATCTTTATTGAGGAAAACAACTTCACTGGCAAGTGATTTACAGAAGCGGGTCCTCGAAACATTGGTAATGAGCAGTGAGTGAGAACATTACTGCGTCTGCGTATGTTGTTTGTGCTTGTATGCTTATGTCAGCAGTGAAAAGACAAGCACTGCTAATGAACAGTACATTACTGAGTCTGTGTATGTTGCATGTGCTTATGTTTATGACACACAAGTGAAAAGACAAGCACTGCTAATGAGCAGTATATTACATTGTGCTTATGCTTGTATGTGTCGCTCGTGAGAACCAGGCTTAATTGTAGTGCACCTGCGCGTATTTCAATAGCATAGTAAAAGTTAATGCTGCAGTACCCTATTAATGTGTGTGGCTTAATTGTGGTGTACCTGCGCGTATTTCAATAGCATAGTAAAAGTTAATGCTGCAGTACCCTATTAATGTGTGTGGCTTAATTGTGGTGTACCTGCGCGTATTTCAATAGCATAGTAAAAGTTAATGCTGCAGTACCCTATTAATGTGTCTTTAGGATGTTGACGAGATCTTAAATGGTTGGAGAGAATATGAAAACAAGGTAAGGTTTTGGATTCGTTTCTTCTTGACGTAGTCTTCCTTTTTTTTTTTTTCCTTTTTTTTTTTTTTTTTTTTCTAGTTCCCTCTCATTCATTCAGTCATTCGTTCGTTCATTCGTTCGTTGTTTTTTTTCGTTCGTTTCTTCGTTAATTGATTTGTCGTTCGATCGTTTCTTTCTTTCTTTCTTTCTTTCTTCCTTCCTTTCTTTCTTTCTTTCTCTCTTTCTTTTTCTTTTTTTTTTTGGGGGGGGGGTTCTTTGTTTCTCTCGCTCAGTCTATTATTTTAGCCACTTTTTCAAGAAGAGCTGTAAGAAACCATGAAACATAATTCGACATTGCGCCGTCTATTCGTTTCTGATCATCTTATAAGCAATAAAGCGGTTGCATGGTTTAGAGACAAGTCGCAACAAAGGAGTGAGGTGGTGACTAACCTAGGATACAACTCTGGTTTGTAAGTGACACCGGGGTCTCGGCAGTCATCTTTTAAAACTTGGGCCCGGTTGTACGGATAAGAGTTATCCACTGTATAGATTTCGTATAGATTTTATCCGCTGGATAGCGCCTTCGTACTTCGCCTTCACCCTTCGTACAACCGGCCCCTGGATGAACTTTCTTAATACTGTCCGTTGTTCGTCCATCCATCATGGCTACAGCTACCAATCTATATGGGTTACAACTCTCTGTCTGTCTGTCTGTCTGTCTGTTTGTTTGTCTGTCTGTCTGTCTGTCTGATTAATTCATTAATATCATAGCCCGCCTACTGGCTCTCCAGGGGGAGGGGGAGAGGGGAGAGCCTGTAGGCAGGCTATTAATGTCATGAATTCTTACACAGGATTGTCACGGACAAGACATGCGTGTCTAGTTTAATGGACACCAATTTTGGATCTCACCAACTGTGAGTTTTCTGCCGATGGAATAGGTACAGATCAGCTGTGGTACCGATGTGGTACCGATGTGGTACCGATGTGGTACCGATGGCTATAAGCTATATACAGTCGAACCTCCACATCGGAACACCTCTATAAATCGGCCACCACTCCGCTCCGCCATCGATGCAATCCATAGATCCATAGATTTTCTTTGTACTGAAATAGACATTACTGTCAAGTGACCTTATTAATAAACCCATCATTGTTTGATTTATTAATTCGCAGACTTGTAGATAAATAATAAATATAAAATAAATAATATTTTATATAGCGTCAATATCCAAAGGTTCAACAACGCTTTACAATTCACTAAAATATACTCCATGATTAAAAACTGATAAAATGAAAAACAAAATAGAGTTTGTACCTCTTAGTGTTTCACTGTGATCTCTAATGACTACCTACCATTGCATGACAAATTATAGTGGTGATTACGTGACACTTATATAATGATGATTGCCTTGCAATCATATAAATGATGGCGTGACAGTTCTAATCACCTTACAGTTGTGTTAATAAGTAAATATTAAATAAATAAATGAATAAATAAATAAATAAATAAATAACTGTTTATTTAAGTGTCCAAGTCTTCTAGCGCTTGCGCACTAATTGGGGACACTGTACTCTCTCACACACTACCTCTACATTAAGTATTTTGCAAATAATCACTCGACTCACATGCTGATTTTTGCTGAGGGAGGAAAAACCGAAGAACCTGGAGAAAAAACCCTCGTGGCATGGTAGAGAACAACACATCAAACAAACTCAATTCACATATGATCCAGGCGCTCGAACTGGGACTTGAACCCGGACTACAGCGGTGAAAGCTCAGCGCTCTAACCGCTCGGCCAACCATATACCACCATATACCACCCATAATGTTAACATAAGAATTATGCTGAAGATCCAGCAGGTTTTTATTCGTCTTAAAACTATCTTTATTGATCATGACAGCTACTGTAGTTCACAGTGTACAACAGCAAATACAGCAGTCCTACTTTTCCCTCCAGATTCAGTAGAGATGAGTTTTTAGAATATGCGGACGAGCGGCAATGGGGACTAGTTAAGCAACTCGTCCAACCTCGTTCCCAGGTCCTTTTCCCTTCGCTTAGGACCTGGGAACAAGGTTGTAACTCGTCCCCATTGCCGCTCGTCCGCGTATTCAAAAATCTTGTTTTATAAATCTGGAGCGAAAAGTGGGACTGCTCACAGACTAACTAGCCTCCTCCACAGGCTATTCCTTGTTTATTTATGGTTTCGTTCGTTCCCAGTCTCTATTCTTTGACACAGGAATCCCAAAAGTAAAATACAGGAAGCCCAAAAGTATTATATAGGAAGCCCAAAATTGAAATAGGAGTTGCCTGTGGAGGAGGCTACAGTGACAATGTAGCCTGCTTGGCAATTAAGCGCTACTAGGGGAAGGCTCTGGGTGTGCAGCTGAGGGTGTACTTGTTTTCTTACCTCTTCCCCTCCCCCACCGCCCCTTTATTAGCCTGCGTAGCAGGCTACCCCTTTATTTATATATCACAATTAATGTCCAATCATAAGCTAGGGAAAAGAGAAGCTAGATGTAAATTGTTTATCAATTCGTTGCTGCTGAATTAATTTCTCCCATGTCCACCTCTTGGCCATCTGCTCGTGGCGCTGCACTAAAGGTCACTAAACATACAGCAGCATTTTTTGATGATGGCTTTGACATTTTCCTGGTAAATATTGTTGAATATAACATAAATAAAAATGTTGTAGATGAATGTCATGCTATAATTAAAAAATTCCCAACGAACCAGAGATTCAAATCTTTCAAAGTTTGGAAATATCCAACCACAGATAAAACTTGAATGACTGCAAAACACAGCCAGGTGACACACAATAGGCTAACAATCGTCGCGGACATCATCAAAACTTTCCGATTTTGTAGATCTCTTCTTCTTGATAAATCAGTCTGGTTTCCTGGTACTTTGTGATGGCGGAGCTTGTAAGCGATTAAAACATAAATTGTTGTTACAAGAGGAATAGGGATGCAAGTTGTCAATACCATTACAACAGAGGCGTGGACTATGTGAATAGTGTAAGTAACACCGTCGTCCCGAGGTACGCCGCAGTGTGTCACGTTGTAGTTCTTGGAAAAACTGTAATAATATAGTTTTGGTACCAGTATTGAGCCCGAAATGATCCAAATCCCTGGTATGATGTATTTTAGTTGAGTTCTACGGAAGCCTCCTCTTATTGGGTGAGCCACGGCGAAGTAGCGATCGATGGCGATAAAAACACAACTGTACATTGATACAAAAATTGAAAGGTCAGGAACATAGTTAACAAGTTTGCACAAAGCAAGTCCAAAGTCATTAGCAAGCAGCCAAGTTTTGCTAAAGTATATCTGTTTTATATTTAATGGAACATAAAAAATAGTCGAGAGAAGATCGCTAACAGCCATGTTAGCCACCAGTAAATTGGTGGTAGTTCTCAGTCGATGGTCTTTAAAGACGATCCATGCGATGAGAGAGTTTCCGACAAGGGAGATGACAAAAACAAGACAATAGGCCAAAGTCTTTGGGATTTTTTCATGATTAAAGTTCACTGACCAGCTTTCGTTCGATGGAGATGCAGATATGTTAAGATTGGCCGCCATGTGTTTTTTCCGGCTGAACTTACACCTATAGCTGCCTATGCAGCCTCAACAAAAGAAGAGAGTTCTGGTATTTCTTTGTCAAAGAAATCAAAAAAATATCGGCGGTTAAGCATTTGTTTGTCAACGGCCTTCGAAAATGAAACAAGGAAGGCAACTGAATGTCAAAGTACTGCTGATTTTTATTTATAATATACTCTACAAATTATATGCGTTTTCATTGGTCAAGACAAAATGCATGAACGGTTGATAGACATCAATTATTGTGGATTGCGTTGTACATTCTGTTCTTTCTGTCAAGTATAGGACATATTTAAATGAAGTGATCTTTGAACATTGAAAGCAATAAGGCATGAAGAAACTGTCAGAAAACACATATAGCCTGCGTTGTCGGCTCTCACACACCGAAAAAACAAGAATGACTTATTGGTTTATACAATATTTTTCAGAAATGGATAAAAGAGAGTGTATGCAAAAACGTACATATTATGAACCATATCATAACTGAATAAAGCGCCGCACCTGGGGGGACTCCGTTGTAAAAGGATTGGGTATGCTCGTCGTATCTCTTAGGGATAAAAATCAGCGATTTGGTATCTTTTAGGGTGTTAAAATTGAAGTTTAGAATTTAGCATTTCCTGGTCTCTCTTAGGGCATCAAAAGAGCCCATCGCTTACATTATCTTGTTCTTAAATGGAAGAGATTTGCCCAACAAAAGCATGTCGACCGTCAAATTTTGTGTTCATAATAATAATGTTCATTAGCAGTGTTATCGCTGGTATCTCTTAGGGGTTAAAAAAATCGTTCGGCCACGCCCTTTTAAAAATACTTTCGGATCTTTTAGGGGTATTTTTGAAAATTTCCGACGAGCATACCTGATCCTTTTACATTTCCCCCCCCCCCCCCCCCCCCCCGGCGCCGCAGCAGCTGCAGGAGATTGGTCAGATTAGAGCGGTAGCCTCCACAGGCTAGGGAATAGTTATCGATAGCTAGTTGTTATTGAGTATTATTAGGTGTCGATGACTAGTTTACACAATGGAGAAAAGTAGGACTCATTTGAATTTGAGAACAAAGCGAGTTTAGTTGTCGATATGTCTTAGTTTTCGATCACAGTCATCACAACTGACTAGTTATGGACAACTATTTCCTCTAGTCTGTTGAGGCCCTCATTGAGAACAAAACGATTTTACTTGTCGATCGATCACAACTAATTATCGACAACTATTCCTGTCTAGCTGTGGAGGCGCTTAAATTCAAATTAATGAGCTCAGTTTGTTATCGACATATTTACTTTTTTCCATTCTCTTACCATATTCCTCCGAAACAATACAGTGTCTTTTGTTTTAATATTAGAAGAAGAAAACTTTAAAAAAGCAGCTAGAGTCACAAGAAACCATGAAACTTTTGATATTATACTTGAGCATTTTAGAATTTCAAATAAAAAATGTCATAAATTTACTAGTGCATACAATTGAAATTTTGGGTACTAGCTCATTGTTGCTTTTCAAATTGGATGTTACGGGATGTTCAGTAGTACTCTGCGAGCAGAGTCCCCCTTTGAAGGTAAAGGGGGACTCTGCTCGCAGGGTAGTTCAGTAGACTCGCCCTAGTCCAAAGGTCGGCGCGTTCGAGCCGTGTCTGTGGATCACTATTTATGCCCTTCAAAACACTTTATTGACGCTAGTCGTTTCGATCAGTCTACTCAATTGAATAAACAAGTGCCAGCATTGCTGGGGTAGAGCTAGTCGGGAAGCAAGTGGCACCCACTCCACCCCAACCTTTGTGGTAGAAGCTAAGAAGTCCAATAGAGTCATTTTTGGTATGCCATGTCAGATATTACAGTGCAAAAATCATTGAGACAAATTATGACCGCAATTTCTCGTCTCCGCTATCCATTTTTTTCTATATACATAAATTAAGGTGAAATGGTTCTAAATAGCTCTGTATGGAGATCCGGTTTTTCTATAATTGATCGGCAGATATTGAGAAAAATAAGATTTTCGGTTTTGTTCACGTGACCTGTTTTGCTTAAAATCGCTTTAATGAAAAGCAATGGGCATGTTCTCCACCCTGATTATAATAGACCTTTGTAAGAGAAATACATTTCATGCATATTTGTTTTTTCCTCTTTGCTTAAATTCGAAAGCGGAAAATTATCATAAACGATCTATATCTGAAACCACAAACTTACCACTCGAGGTTCATTATTTTATGATGTCTATTGGTGTGTCAAGATTCAGTCATTTCCGCCCGTCAAGGCGTTTTGGCTAGTACAGCGCAAGGCCTGCGCCCGGGGGGTGGGGGGGACTCCATTGTTAAAGGATCGGGTATGCTCGTCGTATCTCTTAGGGGTAAATATCAGCGATTTGGTATCTTTTAGGGTGTTAAAATTGAAGTTTAGAGTTTTAGCATGTCCTGGTCTCTTTTAGGGTGTCAAAACAGCCCATTGCTTATCTTGTTCTCAAATGGAAAGAATTTGCATGCCCAACAAAAGTGTGTCGATCAACCAATGTTATGTTCATTAGCTTAATTTGTTATCGCTGGTATCTCTTAGGGAAAAATCGTCCAGCCACGCCCTTCTTAAAAGACTTCCGGTATCTTTTAGGGGTATCAGTTTTGAAAATTTCCTTTCACAATGGAGTCCCCCCCGGGGGGCCTGCGTCAGTGACTATCAGGCAAAATAGTTTTTTTTATGTCAGTGCTGTAGCAAAGATGCCTTGACGGAAATGACTGACGACGTTCATATATTTTTGCGCGAAAAAGAGCAGATTAAAAGAAGCATTTAATACTCAAGGAGTGAAGTTCCGACTACTGGTCACGAAAAAAGGAGTTATTGACAATAATGGCAATGCGCCAGCTGATGATGTAAAAACATGCTGTTCGTTTAGATTAACTCTAGAAATACTGACACGCTTCTTTATAGCCGCGGGGAACTTCCTTTATTTGAAATTGTATATATGTAGAATCCTTTCAAAGATGCAGCTTCAATTAGCTAGTTGAAATTTAATGTGAATAATCAGAATAATCTGCCTTATTTTTCTTACTGAAAAAGAGTAAATTAAAAGCGGGCCGGGTTGCTATACGTTTCTTTGCTATAAGCCCACAAAACATGGCGCACAAGAAGAAAAGACGTCAACATCAGCGAAAACTATACGCATTAGATGAACGCATTATGCGTTCAAAATCACCAAAGGAAAAAAAAGAATTGAAATTAAGAGATCGAGAAAGAAAGATTATTTTACCCTGCTATTTAGCTATCCACTCAGAGTGTGTCAGTAGAATGTACTGATGTATTTTACTTTTCACTAGTAAATGATCTTTAGTCTTGTAATGCCTGATTAGAACGATATAATGTAGATAAGCTTCCAATTTTTCCTCAATGGACCTCATACAGGTATTTATAACATAGCTACAATCTTACGCGCGCTCTGATTGGCCAGAAAGCTATGAACTATTTGCCCATGGGCTGCACTGCGCGCGCACTATCTTTGTCATTGTCTTTTTCAAATTGTTCGTTTTTAAGATGGTGACACATATAACGCACGCTCTGATTGGCTGAAAAATCTATGAACTATTTCCCCATGGGCTGCACTGCTCCGTTTTTAACGTTCTAGGCTCTGTTATAAATCAATTAGACAACAGAAAGCCGCTTGTCCATTGCGTTATAGACGCACTTGATAAAATATAAAGAACTCTTAACAAACTAGAGTCGCACTCGGCTACGCCTCGTGCCACTCTTACGTTTGTTAATCGTTCTTTATATTTTATCAAGTGCGTCTATAACGCCATGCATGGGCGCGCGGCTTTCTGTTGTCTAATTGATAAATGGTCGGTACTGTGTGGTTTGAAAGATTCTCCCGGTCATTTTCTATCACTCGTTCCGACCATATGAAAATATAAGACTTTGGTCTAGGTCTCCTTACATACGTTATTCAATGCTGTAACGTGTACATATACAATACCTTCTGGCTATTAGAAGAGTGAAGAGTTAACTTAGACTCTAGGCATTTCTTTACATATCAACTATATTCTCTTTTTTAAAAGAAATACCATATATGACGAAATATTTTCTGGAAATATAGATTTCTAGAAATCTTTTTTTATATATATAGAAACGTTCGGTGGACTATGCAGCCGTTCCTTTGTGTTGCGTGACACAAAGGAGCGGCTGCGTAGGAGGTGGGCAACAGCTTGCCCACCACAACTTCGGCAGCCCATAACTTTGGTCAAGAGACCATAATACTAAGAGAGCGAAACTCAGTATTGACGTCTGTGCGATGTTCGTGGCGCCTAAGGCTATTTTTAGTAGCTTCGCCATAGCGCGCGCAAGGCCCTCAACCAATAGAATTTGATTTTTGACGTGCGCGCGGACGGGACAGTTTGAATTCTATTGTTTAAGAGCCTTGCGCGCGCGATGGCGAAATTACTAAAAATAGCCTTAGGCGCCACGAACATCGCACAGACATCAATACTGAGTTTCGCTCTATTAGTATTATGGTCTCTTGCTTTGGTGCGATTCATCCAAACTACTTCAACATTTCATCTTTTACTAATATTGGTGTGCTCTTTTCGAAGGGAATTCCTTGAAACAATTCGAGAAGTGTAGCACCCACGAGCGTCTAATCGGCCATATTTTTGACTATTTTTCTTTGTTTTTGTTTTTACTTTTTTTTCTTCCGGCGGCTTCGACTAGAGCTTCCCAAGATGCATTGCAGAAACGAGAACATCTTGTTGCCTATGGCTTACTGGTTCTGAATTACGTTGGTATTACGATCTTTTTCCAGTTGATAGAAATGTCTTTGTATTAAATGGTTTATAAGGTGGTCTCTCTATAAAGAAGATTAAACATGATAAGTTGTGAAAAAATAGAGTTTCATTGCCATTAGCATAATTTCCATTTAGTGGAACCAACCGGCCAGAACGGCCTGATTTCTTAGGACTGATTCCAGCCAGAGCTAGGAATTGACATGTACCATTTAAGAACAGCTGGCCGTTCTGGCCGGTTGGTTCCACTAAATGGAAAACACCCTAAGATTGTAGTCATCACAATGAACAACGTAACATCGCTATTTCAGAATATGGTAGACTCTCTTTTTCTTTGAAACAAGAAGAAAAGGAGGTCTGCCACCAGGTAACATCAGTGTAGTCACCATCACTACATTCATCAAAATAATCATCATCATCATCATCATCGTTATCATTATCACCACCACCATCGCGCTCTAATATACCAGCACCTTAAATAACCAAGGAAAACTTTGATTCGTAGTTATTTGAGAAAATATAAAAGTTTTGGATAAGATGATTATTCGTTCCAGAGGCTCAATTGACTCAGCTGCAAGCTGGTATAGTAACTTATGCCACAGCCGTATCGACTGGACAGTTAAGATGCGAAAAATAGTCAAAGTACTGTTGGGACTTTCGATCAATGCGGTTAGCCAGACTTCTGGGTCAAATGAATCCTAATTATAGTCTCTCCCTAATGAAATTGGTATCGGCTCAAGTCAGAAACTCATAATATGAGTTTCTGCCGGGGTTTCTGCTCAAGTGTGATCTATACATCTATAAGAATAATGACGTAATATGACCATTCTCATAATCATCAATTGTCATTCTTCTATTGACAACTTGCACTGTTAAAATGGAGGAGGGAACAGGGGCTACATAGAAACTTTTGTGAAAAAAAGGAGATGTATTTACCTTTTTAATGTCGATATTTCCTTTTGAGCTAAATCCCTTTTTTCCAGTCTGCCTACCACGTTCGCACTGCTGAAAGAAATTGAGCTGTAATTGGCCACTTTCATACCGTGAAGACTGGGTACGAGTCCAAAACAAAACTCAAATCTCATATAGTCAGAAAGAGCACATCGAGCTATATAAAATCCCGAAGTTTTGGACTAACAGTTAAGCGTTCTCTGTATCTAAGCCTGGTGCGATCGTATCTTGGATATGCTAGTGAAGTGTGGACGCCTCTACACATAGGTGGTTTACGAACAATTGAGGGAGTTCAACGTCGAGCAACAAAGTATATTTTAGGGTACCCAGACGCCCTTATTCCTTATAAAGAAAGACTTATTAAACTGAACCTCTTGCCAGTGTCATACTGGCATGAAATTAGAGATTTAGTATTTTTCTTTAAGGCCATTAACGGCATATATAATATTGATATTACAGAGTTTATCCAACCTAAAGTAATAGTTAGGTCTACTCGCCATAGCTGTTCATTAGATTATCAGCCTTTGAAATGTAGAACGTCTCTTTTTCAACGTAGTTATTTTAACAGAACTGTTAAGTTATGGAATTCTTTGCCTTCGTCAATAAGAACCTTACCTAGCGTTAATGCTTTCAAAGCAGCATTAGTTAAACACTATAAATTAAAGGCGCTCAAAGAGCTCATGTGGTTACTCCAATTTTTTATTTAGTTGCAATTTTTATTTAGTTGCAAATAGTTGTACTCTGGCTACGGGAGTAGCTACAATCCCCGCCAATGGCGAAGTAGCTCGTGGATTGACCGAAATGACCACAGGAAGCCCAAACAATATATTTTAGTAAAATAACGAGTTTTCATTTGAAGACAAAAATCTAAATCAATAAATCAATAATTTTTTTAGCGAAAATAGAGTCATTAGCTATAAAAGAAAAAAAAATGTGTGAAAAAAAAGTGAAAAAAAAAATCAATCACCGTCGTGGCCGTGGCTCGAACCCTAAACCTTTCGCTTGGGAATCCATGGTTTATCCACTCGACCATGCAGAAGTTACACGTTTAGGCCAGTGAATTTTAGTATATTTATTGTCAGTGTGTTTACAATACAAATGCAAAAATGCTTCTTTCTAAAATGTCGCTATAAATATAAAAGAAATTGCTTCATAAAACACTAATCCAATAAACTAACTCAATATCCCTTTCTGTTGCTGTTTTCGGCTAGCGGACTCGATGGCGGCCTTCACGGCGCTCGGGACGGCGGCTTTCAGTCCTTTCCGAAAATGCCGAGTCTTCGTTTGTTTATCTTCTTTGACTCTTGTCAGTGATGATAGAGTACGAACACTAAAAGCTTGGTTGACTTTGATGTTGGAGTGAAAAAGATTTTTGTTGCTGGCTTCTCCTTTAATAACGTCTGTAATTTTTCGTGTGTATCAGTGGACATGTCTGAGAGTGCTTATTCAGTCACGCTATATATGTTCCATGTTCAGTTTGTATCAATTCTAGAGCATGTGTTCTCCGACACGTTTATCTGCCTTTTAGTAACGACAGTAAAATTCATTGATTTTCCTTCTAGCTAGCTATTTTGAAACATATGTTTTCTGTGTTATCCAGAAGATGGGCATCGGAAGATCGGACCGATCTCGGAAAAGAGTCGGGCGTTCGGGTGTTACAGACTTCCACCCTTACATCGCGCCATAGCATAGTGGTACTCCGTCCTTTAGACGGGAGTAACCACAAAAAGCCCTTATTAATACGTTTGATCAGGATAACGTTTATACTTGGAAGTCCTTGTGTCCAAAGTGTTATTCCACTAGGAATTTAACTAGCTTTCGCCAGTGTTGTTTCTAATAGGTATTAATTGAACTTATTATAGGAGTTTCTTAAAGTATTGATATATGTTGTTATATAGTGTCAGAATTTATTCATTCTTTTTTTTTATATATATATACCTCTTTTTATCATTATTTTATTGGGCTTTCACCTAGTTGGAGCTTGCTCTGTCGTGACTGTCCCTCACTGAGTTTTTTCCTTGCATTATTAAGTTATTATTCAACCATTTATAATTATCTATCATTATATTTTATGCACTCAGTGGAAGTTGAATAAATAAATAAAATAAATAAATAAATAAAGTTTGGTGTTAATCGGGTTAATATTGAATGACTAACAGCCGTGCAAAAATGCTAGAATTTACAAAGAAATGTATGGTTGTAGGGACGTTTGTGGACATTTGTCGTCCCTACAACCATACATTTCTTTGTAAAATCTAGCATGTTTGAACTGCTGTATCTTTTTATTCAATGTATATCCGATTAACATCAAACCTCGGGATTATATACAGCTCGATGTGCTCTTTCTGACTACATAAGTTTTGTGTTGCCATCATCAAAGTTTAAGGGACTCGTACCCAGTCTTCACGGTATGAAAGTGACTAATCCCACTCTTTACAAAATGTAAACAAAAAAATCGTTTACCCTCATTAAAAAATATAAAGCAATTCCAGTGTTGTACGTTGGTTAACTATAGACTTACATCAGGGCAGCATGTGAAACCACAACGTCGGGCGGTAGATCGAAAGAGACGCGCGATGTCCTTAACGGTAGGGAGAAGATTAAATGGCGGTGGTAAGACACCACCCTTGTCAAGAAACTGCATCCACATTCGTGTTCTGGAGAACTTCCAGTGAATATCGGAATTGTCCTTTCAAAGCAAATGACATTCATTTTTATTAGTTAAGCATTCGTTGGGCGCGCATTTGTTAGCCTGTCAAACATTCTCAACAATGCACTGAGTGAGCATCGGATTGATACTTTGTCGTGTGCGATGGCTTGGCTTTATTATCATACACTCCTCTCCCCTCCCATCCAATGCCTGAAATCTTGATTACAACTGGACTAACGACTTGATGGGTCACAATTTGTGTAGGGAGGGAGGGGGAAAACAGCTAAGCAGTGCGCATGCGACCTACTCTCTCCTTTATGGTTTTAGGTACCGTCCATACTAAATGATAAGTTGGAGCTTGTTTTCTTGGTTGTCTATGGTGTGCAAATGAAGAGAACAAAAAACATGTTTTTAATAGTCTGTGTAGAAGTGCCAGCCCCCGGGAGGGGTGGGACTCCGATCGTAAATAAACGGGGATGCTCGTCGTACCTTTTAGGGGTCAAAATCTGCAATCTGGTACCGTTTAGGGTGTCTCAGACTTAAGTGGACTACCAGAGACAGAGATGGTACCTTTTAGGGACTGTTTTGGTGTAAATAAACAACCTAAAATAAGCATGAAAGGGACAATAATTGAATCTTCAAAGCACATATCGATAACAAAGTGTTTCATTACATATATTCTTTATTATTGTTTTTGAATTGGTACCTTAAAGCTTTTAGGGGTAGAAATCAATTGTTGCCACTCCCACTCAAGTAACTTTTAGGGGTCATTTTCAAAATTTCCGACGAGCATCCCAGTCCTCTTATATATGGGAGTCCCCCCCCCCCCCCCCCCCGGGGTGCCAGCTACCCAGGCTACGTTTTGCAATTGAATAATTCATGCAGTTTGTTATGCACGTAGCCTTATGACGATACTTTTACATTGCGTCGTCGTTAAGACCTTTGGGGGGTACCGGTAGAGTAAGGATCATGTTGTCACAGTTTCCCCTGCAGGAGTTATCTGTTCATTTACGAATCCCAGAGGTAAAAGGTAAAGGTAATTTATTTGACTTTGAAAGCGCGGGAAGTGGTTACCCAATTCTTCCAAGCCAGGGGCTCGTGTATAAAACTATACGCCCATTAATCCCTCTATCCATCAGTGCTCCTTCTTACGGGTATTTAAAGCTAATTAAAGCTACACGAAAAGGAAAGAAGTCGAAACAAGGGTGTGAGGTCACTGGGAATCGAACTTGAACTGTAGCTCTTGCATGGAAGGAGGCGCGCGCACACTAGTCAACTGCGCTATTCTTGCTCCTAATATCGGAAGCTCTTTACCAAGACGAACAAGATAGGGAGTCTTTAAAAACTGAGCTACAATTGACAAATTGTAGGATAGAGCAGATTTCATATGAGTGTGAAACGGATCGCGCTGTGCTTTGACCGTGTCAGTGCCTTGTTGTCTATAAAAACATTCGAAATTCCTGCCGTAACCGTGCCGTGACCGTGCGGTACTGTTTTCACAGTCATACGAAATCTACTCTAAATCACTGACCTCAATTGACTGATAAGAGTTACTCATCATAGCAATCAGCATATTCATGGCCACCAAGACTGTAGCAATGTTAAACAAAGCAAACAGTGCTTCACCAGTAGTGTGAGTGATGTCTGAAGGAAACGATCTGTCTGTTTTAAACTTTGAGAGATCTGTTTTATCGAAAATGGCCCAGTATGTCAGCCGCAAGCTTCCAGATAAGCTGCAAAAGTAATTGGAGAAACTCTGCATGTTAAGGCCCGGTAATACGAGCAAAAAATCATGCAAATTGTACTGTCGCGCAACATTGTTGCGTTGCAAGTTGCAAAGCAAATGTTGCTCCTAATAAATTACCAGCCCGCGCGCAACAAATTTCTTTGTTGCAAAAAGTATACATACAAAGTGCTTCTACTTCGTGCAACAAAGAAAATTTGTTGCGCGCGGGCTGGCAATACGAACAACATTTACTCTGCAACTTGCAACAATTAATATTGCGTGTTGTTGCGCGCTGTTGCGTTATTGCGTTGTTGCCCGTATTACCGCACCTTCAGAACAGTACGTATTACAGATCTACATTTATTTCTTATTTAAACGTAATGAGCTCTTGCAACGCGATTAGGACAATAACATGACTTCTGGAGGGCATATTGTTTATTTGTGGCCCGAGTAGCTTCATTTGCGCCCTAGCGCAGCGAGTCAAAAGTCATGTCATTATCATTATCATCAATATACTAGGCCAAATAACAAACTTTGTAATTGAAACTTGGAAGTTCTTGGAAATTCTTCCATATTAGTGGTAAAATGGCGTTTGATCAGTACGATAAAAGTTGTCTTCAAATAAATATAAAAAATAACGATTGACACAAAACTCGAGTTTTAAGATGGTTTTCTTGTAAATTCTGATTGGTCGAGAGCTGTCGCGCGATGCCATCTCAGCCAATCAGCAACAGGGCTGCAAATGTATTTGCGGCCCGTCAAATTGAATTTTCGCCCGCTGAACGGCGCGTTTTCATGAGGGCAGTTTGTTATTTGGACTAGTATATTGATGACAATGTTTGATCATGAGACGAACTCACCTTGATCGGTACCATAAAAACTCATGTTATTGCTTTGAAAAATATCAGAATGACATAATGATCAAACAAACAAACCTTGAAAATCCATGTTCTTCAGCAGTCCCATTGCCAAATGTCTTCTGTGCCCAAACAAACTGTGAATAAATTTTTCTAAAAGCTGCACAAAAGGCACAGTAAATAAGTAACATTAAGAACAGAAACTTTAAGATGTCTTTGGTCATCTTAACCAAGGAGAGTTGTAGAGGTCCCATTATTGAGTTGACTTGGAAGGTGTTTGAAATGTGCAGAAATGCAAGTACGAACGCCACTGAAAAGAAGCTGTTGGACGCCAAAATCAATTCGTAGGCTTCCAAATGTTTCCCGGTAGTTTTGTTAAAGGCCTTTTGAAAAAGAATTAAAAGAAAAGCTTTATAAAGGACAGCAGTTGAGGGAGGGTGGGTGAAAGGAAGGAAGCAAGGAAGCAAGGAAGGAAAGAAGGAAGGAAGGATAGGAAAGAAAGAAGAATGGAAGGAAGGAATAGAAGGAGGACGGAAGGAGCGGTGGAAGAGAAATAAAAGGAGGAAATAGGGGCATGAATGGATGGGTGGACGAACGAAAGGAAGAATACGAATCGTTGATGCCTGTAAGAGATGGATGACGCGTGCTCTGATTGGTCGACTACCGTGTGTAATTACAGTACACACGCATAGATGACGTCATTGAATCTTACGCGCGTTCTGATTGGTTGAAATGTTTTCATAAATATCATATAAGAAATAGATTCCATTTTTCCATGGGTCTGTACTCTAATAGATGCACAGAAGACGTCAAAATGTGGTGAGAATAACCGTCTCACCACTCGACTTCGTCTCGCGGCGTACTTTTCACGTTCTCACCACATTTTGACGTTATCTGTGCATCTATTACAGTACAGACGCATGGAAACTGGAATCTATTTGTTAAGAACTGAATGATCTTTAGCACTCGAGCATTCAATATGCAAGTGAAAATGTCACGATAATCAAGGGCATATGTAATGAAACAGTTAACAAATAGATTCCATTTTTCCGTGCGTCTGTACTCTAATCGATGCACAGATGACGTCAAAATGTGGTGAGAACAAAAGAGTACGCCACGAGACGAAGTCGAGTGGCGTGACTGTTGTTCTCATCACATTTTGACGTCTTCTGTGCATCGATTAGAGTACAGATGCACGGAAAAATGGAATCTATCTGTTTTATATAATGTTTATCGAAACATTCCAACCAATCAGAGCGCGCGTAAGATTCGATGACGCCATCTATGTGTGTGTGTACTCTAATCACACATGGTTGTTCGACCAATCAGAGCGCGCGTAATATGCCAATTATTACATAATTCTAATTATTCCACACCTGCTCTATGGCAGTACCCCAATCATTCTTTCTCTGGGCCACTACCGACACATAACCAGCCATCCATAGAAGCCCAGAGGAAATGAAAAGTAGCAACATGACTTGAGTGACAATATTCCAATACTGGGAGAAGTAACGTTGCTTTCCTTGGCGAGAGATTTCCTTCACTTCCTGAAACGAGATTCCTGTGACCCATACAGCAAGTAGGACATCTAGACGAAAGAAAGGATTCAATTATTGTCTGTAATAAGCTTTACATTCAAATTGACAGTATACCGTTTGCCCTCAAAATGCACTAGTAGCACATGCTTGGCTTAGATTATTAATAAATTTCACCCACACTACTAGTGCATCTTCAGGAATATAAACAAAACAAAACAACAAAAACACGACGCAACGTTAAAGAGGACGCCGCGCGCCCTGACGAATTTTGTTCGAAATGATCGTTGATGTCGCCGACGTCAAGAAGAGGACGTTAAATTAAACAAGCGAAATGACGTTCTAAATATGGCAAGAAAAATTATTGGAGTACGCGAGCACCCGTCAACGTGCCTGTAAAATCATAGAAATTGAAAATAATGTGGGCCTCCAGAAACACTCGTTAATGTTATCAGGTAAGTTAACAAGCCACAGTTAAGTTATCAGGGGCCTGCTCAGTTCTCGAAAGGCCCGATAATTTCCCGGTTCCGTCATTTAATTAAGGGAAAAATACGGGATTGCACGAGTACCCGTAAACTTGCCTGTAAAACCATAGAAGTTGAAATTAACATGCGCTTTGAGAAACACCCGTAAACTTTATTGGGTAAGTTAACGGGCCCGTAGAGTTATCGGGTCTTTGCATCGAGAAACAGGCCCATGATGTGCGAAGTACGTAGCGCGCAGTTGAATTGATTAAGGATACGATTTTAAAAAGTTTTAGACTAAAAATAAGGACTGGAGAATTAATGGCTTCTCGTTGAGGGAGATCTTGAAGACTCGTACAAAAATTTGCAGTATGATAACGACCAAGAGAGCATAAATAAGGAAAAAAGGGAAAGAGGGAAACGTCTTAGTACCGCCCGCGCCATGACAATTCGACCCGGTTGGGCTATTTTTAGTCGTTTGTGGGATATTAAAAAGCTCAAATCTTTGAAATCCCACTTGTTCAAATTTATGGCGCAGGGTAGTAGGGTTAGACGAAAATTAAACTGCATCCGGTTACTAAAAATTGCCTAACCGGGAATTATCATGGCGCGCGCGGTATTAAGAAATTTCTCTTTCTTATTTATGCTCTCTTTTGAAAACCAATTATTTGCCATTACCCGAGGCCATCGATCTAATATTTATCTTGAAAGGGAGGTTAGTTGATATTAAGGAAGACTTCGTGGCCGGGCTTCATAGATATATATTATGAACCAACAAACTTTCAATTTTACACAACAGTAGCTTCATCTTATACCATACCTATAAATGATATTGTTATAGGACTCCAAAACACATCTTGTACTGAAGACAACATCAGCAGAGCCAAGAAGAGACAGAATGATCCAGTGTGTCCCAGAAATTTCAGAATTGGGATGTTTAGCTTTTGGGACAAGGCATGGGTAGGCGAGAGAATGTACATCATCGACCATATTGGCATAAGAACAGTGTATGCTATAAAGATGGCAATCTGTGCTGTTGGTCCAAAACTCTCCCATTTTCTGAACCCACGATAAATTACAGAATTTAACATCATTTGGCTGTAGCTGTGTGCAATAAACTATAAAAGAAAAGGAATTAATTATATACGGTTGACTATTTGAGAATTGTTTGAGGTATTTACTGCTCATATGAATGAGGCCTATACTCCGGGCCCTAAAATCGCCTAATATCGCCCACGATTGCTCAATATCGCCCAAGAGCGCCTAAGAGCGCCAACTCGAAATGGCTAAAATTTCCCAACATCGCCTAATTAAGATCGCCTAAAATCGCCTAAGATCGGCCTAAAATCGCATAAGATCGCCCAAAATAACGGCGATTTTAGGGCCTGGGGTAGGCCTTGAATGGACTATACGGTGCGGGCTCTCACGGGGTGGTCGGCGTTTTAACGGGGTATTTTGTACAAGAGATCAAGCGTAATCCCTAGTTTTGGCCCAAAATGTGTCGGTCGTAATATCAGGGTTGTCGTTTTAACGGGGTATTTTGTGTAAGAGATCAAGTGCAAAGTGCTATCCCCTGGTTGTTGAGCCAAAAAGGGATGTCCGTAATTGGCTCGTTAGCCGGCGGAGCTCCACTGTTATTTGATTATATCAAGTATAACGGTCGATTTTAAGCAAAACCGCGCTTTGGACGTATCCTGATTTTACGAATACAAGGATTTAATGATGAGTAGCATCTGAAAACCCCCTACATAAAACACAATTGAGGAACAGTCTTTTTTAAATTTTCCCATGGTACTCCCATCCACGCCATGCTCAATGCAAAGAGATATAATTGTGATTAGGATAGCTTTAGGATGATGCGAGATATTTCATTTCTATATATAGTATAACAATCCAATAAAATTCTGACCTTTTTGTTATCATTTTTGATGGCAAAATTAAGAGCACTGAGCTTTTTAGCGTATTCATTAGAACCCTTAATCTTGGTATCCTCCTTTCCTTCCAACAATGGTACATCCATGAGTTCTTGTATTTCGGACATGTTTCTGCACTGGTTCAAAAGAGACACTGCGTAATCCTCGCACTGTTCAGCAAGACTTCGATATTCATCTTTGAACTCATATTCAACTTTAGCAAGAGAAAGAAGTTTTTTATTCAGAGTAAAAGCTTGTAACATTGGGTCTTTGATGCCAGACGATTGTTGGGGTTTTATGAGATGCGACAAAGAAAGATAAACAGGACTAGCTAAACCACGGTAAACATTGAGTCGTCGTAGAGAACAGCCAAGTCTTCCTTCAGATTCACAATCCGTGCAATCACAAACTCTGTCATGGAGATCCATGTCGTCAATAACATAGCCTTTACTCATGAGAAACTTGACAATGTCATAGCTGTTATTCTTGGCAGCGAGAATAATGGGAGTTACATAGTTTTCATTTTCACTTTCTTGGAGTAAATTTTCTGGATGCTGATGAACTTGCCGGCTTGAAGCTGTCAAAACTTGCTCTCCGACACTTACCTCACCGTTCTCATGATTGAGTTTTTGAATATTTTTGTCTCTAGTCGACTTGTTCTCCTGAAATTCTAGTAAAATCTTCACACACTCCAAGGATTCCTCTGCTACTGCTTGCAATAAAGAATTTCCAATGTTGGCACCATTTCCAAGTAGAATTTGAATGACTTCTGTGGACTTGTTAGTGACGGCAATTTGCAAAGGAGTTTGACCTGAAGCATTCATCCAGTTGAGATCGACATCTCTCCTTGCTAGGATGGCTTTCAACTTTTCAAAGTCGTCGTTTTGTACTGCTTTCATTAACTCGTTGTCTGGTTCTGGGAGTAGAGTACCAATAGATGGAGGAGCTTGGTCCATTACATCTTCTAGATGAAGTACAACTTCGGGTTCTTCTGGATTCAGTTTGGGAGTTCTGCTTGTAGAGGCCATCGTTCGGAAGAAACGAAAGACATGAAAGATCAAGATCGACTCCTTATCATTTAATTTTTAATATCGCAAGTTTATTTACCGATAACCATAGCTATAACGTCATTAAACCAGATCTAATTATATTAATTACACCTGCCTTATGCATGGTCCTATGGTGGGTTGTATAGTCTTTGACGTGACAATTGTTATCGCCTTGTTATGCCCTTCCTTTTGAAAGCATTTAATTTCAATCGATTTTTCGGGTATATATAATGTATATGTCAATAATACTCAGAACTGAGGGGGTGATAAAACAACAAATGCTGGAAAAATATGAGATGTCTCAAGTGCAAAATACGATTTTCAATTGTGCACAACTTTTTAATAACGTTGGCGACTATGATTTGTCTCAGGGGTTTATTAAATTTTTATGATGATCGAAGCATATGTAGTGTTTGTAATTTCTTTTTTCAGCCTTTTAGTTATTCAATTCATTATTAATTCATTCGTGGCGCGCGCCTTCCATATCCATCCCGCATCCATCTATCTGGAATTCTCTGCCAAACTGAAAGTCAAACTTGAAGAAGAGGAACACTATATACTGTATAATGAATAGTTATTCTGATTTTTTTAGATTTATATTGATATTCACATGACTTTGCTAGCTATATAAGTGTACATATTATATTTCTATACGACCTCAGGGAGACTGGATCAACATTAAGTTTTTAGCCTATAATGTTGATAGAGTCACCATGGTTAAATAAATAAAGTTTGCCTTATTATATTTATTTATTATCAATCCATCCATCCAGCCACATCGGTAGCATTACAAAGAAAGTATTGTTCATCGTATTAATGTTCTAAGGAAAAGCTCTTCCACCCCTATCCAAAGAAAACAAAATTTCGTTTTATTGATCAATCTGATTGAGCTCTATTGTAGTTACTGCTGAATAATTTAATTCATTTGGGGTAGTCTGAGCCAAAGAGCCTTTAATTAATAAGCTACAGCAGCTGCAGGATCGTGCAGCGCGCATTATACACTACTTCGGCCTGGTTCAGCCGCTGATTTCTCAAATCAAGAAACAATTCTATCTAGCGCAGAAAATAACTAAATTAAAGTTTTTCTTTACCAAGGTGTTAAATTTAGTTAAGAAACCGTAATACTAAGAGAGCGAAACTCAGACAATAGAAATTGATTGCGCGCGGACGGGACCGTTTGTTTTCAGCATTTGAATTCTATTGCTTAAGAGCCTTGCAAGCGAATATTTTGCCAATTTTATCAATCATGATATATTATGGAAGTACTTGTTATTAGGTGTGGGTCCATATCTAGGATTACTTTGGGCGTAAGGTAATTGATTTCTGGGCGTGGCTCCACCGAATTTCATGCTTGTTACACAAATTTGAACAATTACACATTAAAGCTGCACCATTTTCCTGGACTAATATGGCGGACAGCATGATAAAATCTTATTTTTCATCTAAATAAATGGTTCAAAATAAACCATATTGGAAGGTAAAAATAACATTGATTGCATAAACAAAGAGATAGATTTATGTACAGAAATAATTAGATTCAATAAAAGGATTTCTATTTTCTATTCTATGTAAACTCATGAATATAATACCAAAATACACTGAAAATGTTTGCTTATTTTCTATTTCAATTTCCTATCAAAGGAAAATGAAGAGGTATAGGAAATATCTAGGAAAATGCAATTTCCTATGGTATGAAATGTCTAGAAAATATGTACCTCTTATCATAGGATTCCTAGATATTTCCGTATCATAGGAAATGGGCAAAAATTTCCATTGATTAGGATACAGAATAGCTTATGCAAAGACCTCAAAATGACCCCAAACTCACCGACATGCTTGTGCTTTGCAAAAATACCCCAAAATGGTCCAAATTGACGATTTTCAATGAACTAAAATCCCATCCAAAATGCGCAAAAGAGACCCCAAATGACAATTTTTCAATGGACTATGACTCATGTAAAATGCTAAAACAATGACGCGATTTTCAGTGCGTGGACTATAGTCCATGCAAAATGATCAAAAATCAAGAGACCATAATACTAAGAGAGCGAAGCTCAGTATTGATGTCTGTGCCATGTTCGTGGCGGCTAAGGCTATTTTTAGTAACTTCGCCATCGCGCGCGCAAGTCCCTCCACCAATAGAATTTGATTTTTGACGTGCGCGCGGACGGGACCGTTTGAATTCTATTGTCTAAGAGCCTTGTGCGCGCGATGGCGAAGTTACTAAAAATAGCCTTAGCCGCCACGAACATGGCACAGACATCAATACTGAGCTTCGCTCTCTTAGTATTATGGTCTCTTGTCAAAAATATAAAGGCCCAAATAAACAGAATGATAAAAAAGGCACAAAATGACGAATTTTCATGCGCCTATAAACCATGCAAAATGCTTAAACTAAATCTTGAAAAAGAAAAAAAAAAAAAAAAAAAAAAAGAAGAAGGATTTAAAAAAAGAAAGGATAATAGAATCAAATGCGAGAAAAGAAACAAGTAAAAAAAAGAGAGCGAGACTCAGATATTTCTTTTTTTATAAACTCAGATCTATAATTCAATGTCTAGCGCGTCAACACATTTCGAAATAGAAACCATTTTTCGTGATAACTAATTAACGTTTTAAAGCCAGAGAAAATATCAAAATTAAACAAACTGAAAAAAGAGAAAAACGAAAGAATAAAAATCGATTAAAAGAAACATTTCAAACGAAAAAAAAAAAAAAAAATGGGGGAGCTGCTCGGGGGCTCGAACCCACTACCAAATGGAAATTAGTATGCTAATTTTATGCAAAAGCTAAAAAATCGACCATGCATCCAGACAAGTCGCTGAATCATCGCATGTTACGTATAGGATGGAGATTTCGGCTCCTTCCGCGCTATCGGTAGAACACAGAAAGCTTCGCAGTCAAAGAGGGAGGAAACAGTCGGACCCTAGGCCGTAAATGACTGCACCTTACCACTAGACTAACTGGTCTACTGAGGGATTTGTAGAACAAAATAACCTAGTGTATCGTGCTGTGAATGGAATGTCTATTGTTGTGCAAATGACGTGATTTGGTGGCATAACTTGTTAGTCCAGTGATTTTGGATCTAATGGACCGGGTTCGATTCCCGCGACCTACAATGTCATTGCTACTTTTTTCTTTTCCTTTCTTTTTTCCTTTCTTAATTCTTTCTTTCTTTCTTTCTTTCTTTCTTTGCTTCCTATTTTTGCCTCAATTTTTCTCGTTTCCGTTGAGCTAGCTTTTCTTCTTACTTCCTTCGCTTCTCTATCCTTTTGCTTTATTTCGAATACTTGTTTTTACAATCAACATTTCATTAACTCATTCTTTCATTTCCGTATTTACTCGTTTAAGCGCCGCGGCGCTTATTACATTTTTGAGACTTCTGATGCGGCGCTTATTCGGCTTATGCGTTAATTAGAGGGCGGCGTTTAGTAAAATTAACAATATTTTGAAATGATTTATTTAAGCAAGGAAATTAACATCAAAATAAACGTGTTCCAAAATCCCATATTTTTTAGAAAATGTCGACGTTGAGTTATACTGAGCTTGTTTTCTTTCTTATTCCAGATAATAGTCGGACAGTTCTTCGATTATGTGTTGTATTGTGTGAATATGTGCGGCGCTTATTTTAGGGTGGCGATTGTTCAAAAGTTTGCTTTCAAATGCGGCGCCTAATCGATATGGCGGCGTTTTATCAGAAGCAGATTTCGCTAGACTTGGAGTTTGCAGTATCAACCTGTCCACCGACCAAACATCTTTGTTGTGTTTAAAAATTGACGGGTTTTCTGTGTCAAAACTCCTTACGTCAGTATTCGTAAAACATTCAGCTTTACCAGCAAAAGTGGATCTTTCCGGAGTTCCCCAGACTTTGTCATGATTTAGCGCGCACATGTTCACATCCGCGCGGTTATGGTGACGAGCTTCTAAAAATAGCATCAAACGGGGCATATGATAGGTCACGGGATTCCTTCTTTTACCTCGTCTTCTCTTGATTATGGACTTTTATCGGAATTGAATTTTATCGTTTTCTGATGTAGTTCCTTCAAATTCCGATAAAAGTACATAAGAAAGTCTATAAGGAAATTTTATAATGTGTTTTCTACGTTAGCTCTTTTTTAATTTTGATGATTGTATTATTAATAGTTTCACGGGCACGTAACATTCAAGGGTTTCGTGCGCTCCTTTAATTGTTTGCACTTGCTCCTTGCAAATCAAAGGGGCCAGAATGCCAGTACTGCTCAAGAAACACGAATTCACAAGCAAGATTCAGCAACTTGACCATCCTTAGCACACATAAAGAAATACTAGACAAATCATGTTTGGTTTCTCTGATTGCCATGCAGTACATGTGGAGGAAAAAAAAAACGGCTATGAAAATTGCCACGAGAAAAATAGCATTTTTGTCATTAATAAAGGCGCGGTAAGAGACCTTAATACTGAGGGAGAGAAGCTCGGTATTGATGTCTGTGCGATGTTCGCGGGGATTAAGGCTATTTTTAGTAATTTTACGATCGCGCGCGCAAGGCTCTCAAACAATTTGATTTTTGACGCGCAATAGAAATAAATCAAATTCTCTCGTTTGAGAGCTTTGCTCGCGCGATGGCGAAATTACTAAAAATAGCCTTAATTAATTGCCACGAACATCGCACAGACATCAATACTGAGTTTCTCTCTCTTAGCAGCTTAGTATTATGGTCTCTTGATTTAGTTTGATATTGTTAGTTAATTAGTTCGTTGTTATTACGGATCTCAGGAAGAGCATTTATTTTTTTATAGATGATGTACTGTGTATAAATAAATAAATGAATAAAGTTTACAATTGCTATATATTATAAACTTAATTTCTTGAAAGAATATTTGGGATGTCACGTGATCTGTTGAATCATTATCAATCAAAATCTTTTTAAAAGAATGTGGTAAATTTCGCACATTGACTATAAGTAGATATTTCAATATAATTACATTATTTAGTATTATTCTTTTCTAGTGATGATACATCTATTCTTATATTTATTTCATTTATTATTCTTATTTTTATTTCCATTTTCCACAAATATTTTAATTTTTGTGACTTTTATACATCTCTGATTCTAAAAATACCCAGAGTCCTAAGCGAAATTACCCACAATGCTATTCGGGGAAAACAAATAAATGGCGGGCGTACAGAGAAGATGGCCGATTATCCCAAAATATCGATGATTTTATACAACATTAAATAGGTAAGCTAGTTTCTTAAACATTTTTGAGTTACATTCTAGCGTCATCAAAATGCCTTAGAGACTAATAGCTGCCACGTGTTTTATTTTCAGGGCTGTTTATCGCTAAAATATTTCAACTTGGTTTGCTGAGTTTGATGGAAGGACTCAAAAGGTCATGACTTCTTCAGGTTTCTTCCGTGCTCGTCGCTCCGTCGATCCCAAACCGATCCACTATGGATCATTTCCTAGAGAACCAAGGAGTACACCTTCATTGAATGGTAAAGTAAAAATGCAATCTACTTCTCGTAATTTCCACAAAAGTATCTTTCATTTCGCCTCCTGACAAGACGTTAGTGACAGTTTGTGTTTGTTGTCTTCAAACACGTGGGGAATTAGTAAACCGTTAAGTTTTTTGTTTGTGTACTGAACTGGAATCGATTGCCCTTTTTTTCTTGTTTAGATCTCAGTGCAGCTTGGGAGAATGTCGATGAAGCAAAAACAGCGGTAAGCAGTGAGATTATTTTTTTGGTGGGAGCTAGATTACGGTCGTTGTATGTTGTGTTGTTGATTTGTTTTGGAATATAGCGTTATGTTGTTGAACTATCCAGCTGTTTCCTCGGCAAATTTATACTTAATGTATCTCGGAATATTTTTTATATGTTTTTGATCGTGGATATAATCAAACGAATTGTGATTCTGCTTTTTTCTATTCCATTGTCTTCGGAAATTTTCGTGACTAACTGTAGAAAATTGTTTGTTTTTGTTTGATATCGTGCTCATAATTATGTAAATTCTGCAGCACTTAGCTGAAGTTAGCTTTAAGTCCGATCTTAAACATAAAATATTAGACATATTTTACCAGAAAGATAGAGTATTTAGCCGAATAAAAGCGAAAATATTTGAGTTTATAGAGACAAAGGTGTGAAATCAGTTTCCAGACGTCTAGAGCGTTATCACCACAGGTTGTCTGGAAACTAACTGATGATGTAGTAGATCATATAATATAATGGCGCCATTTGGTACAAAAGGATCTTGATAAATACATTTTTAAGGGTTTAAATCATAATCTGCTGAAACATCAAAATGATGAAAATTCCTGAAAAGAAGAAGAAGAAAAAGAAAAAAAGTGGACCTTTTCTGTTGATTGCCCCTGAAACAAATTTAATTAGTTATTATATTATATTTTAAAATATAAATTATTTTTATGATTATTACTTGTTATTGCTATTGAATTGAAATCAACATACTGTCTTGGGTTTTTATTACATTAGAGAATTTAAATCAAGCTGTATTTAACGTTAGAGCTCATATATAGTTGTTGTTTGCAATAATTTGGGTTGATTACACGTAGAATGAAACTGTATATATTTCACTGAGGGCATTACTTTTCTAACACTGCAACCTTGAAACACTTTCACAGCAACTTTGTAGCCAGCTAAACTTCTTTTTCATTCCTTTTGCTCCAAATTTCCATTATGTATAAACTTAAGCCTTGTCCCTCAGTGTCTTGCTTTCATGCTAAAAGCCTTGAATTATTACAGGGGCTGCTATTTTGTTTTGGAATATGAACCATGGAAATTAATTTATTTCTTCAACGCTCATTAATATTTCTAACAAATATGACATCTCACTATGATACTAGGGTAGAACAGTGGATTTTTATTAACAAAATAGGTTTTAAATGTTCAGGTGTCTGGCTCTTAATGAGAGTCCATGATTTATATATTGGGGCTTGATATTATTTTTGGTTTGGAAACTTTCAAACCAGTTTGATTGTTGTGCTTTCATTCTGTTATATTTATTATCAGGAGCATTGATGGCACTATTGGTTAGTGCACGGCCTTTGGTGCGAGAGGTCCCTAGTTTGATCCCCAGTCCTGACCTTGCATCCTTGTTTCGACTTCTCTCCTTTCCGTGTGGCTTTAAGTAGCTTTAAATACCTTTAAAACAGAGCACTGATGGAGAGAGGGGGGTAAAATAAGTGCACCATTGGTCTCAAGTTAATCAGTGTACAACTGTTATGAACTCCTGACATTAAAGGTTGATTTACCTTTTTTACCTTTATCATAATCTAGAACAATAGAAAAGTAATTTCAAACCATAACATATTATCAGAAAGACATAAAAGATATATAAATTGGAGAAAATAATACCACAATATATTATTAATAAAGATCAATGTTACTGTTTCAGCTTGAAGCTGTTGAAGCACGGATTCACGAAGCCAACCTAGGAGTAAGCCGACGAAAAGATGACACCTTTGAAGAACCTCCCATTAGAGAAGTGTTCTCAGAGAATCAGAGGCTGGGACGTGTGTCTCGATACGAGCTCCGCCCCACTGTAAATGAAAGACAATATTCTAGAAAGATGGACCATTCCTCTAGGCATCATCTCTTTGACATTCCATCAAGTAGAGAACGAATAAGAAATTCCACCCATACACCTTCTATTCAAAATTATAATGGCTCAACGTATTATAATGATCGACATTCCCCTCCTAGCAGAGATTTAAGAACAGTCTCACCCTATATAAATGATACAGATACTATAGCAAGTTTAGCTGATGATAATCTGAGTTTGACAAGAGATGTGGGTCACAAGAAAACAAGAGACAATAACTCAACTACTACTACTACAAATTTAGGAGCTCCAAATTTTGAGGATTCTCTTGAAGTTTCAAGCACAAAAAGAAAAGAACTGAATGGAGTCAGGCCATTATCACCAAAGGTCGCTATTGCTGATCATTCAGGTGTGTTCTACATTGTATAATAGATATTACATTATATTATTTTGCAGCACAGCATTGTTTTGAAATGTTTTTTCTATTTTGAACTCTTGTTTCCCATTAAATTGATCGTTGTGATGACAAATAAATATTGTTATTTATTGTCTTGTGAAATTTGATAATTGTATTTTTTTAATTAATTACCAAGGCCAAGTTTTCCTCAATAAAAAGCACTGAGAGTAGCCAATTTGAAGAAAATTTTCCATCAGAAATGAAGTGGCATCTGATTGGTCTGATTGGTCTCAAACAATCTTATCAGAGCCACGAACAATGTTTTTTTCACACGTAATTGCCATAGCAACCTAATTGGTACTCTGTGGATTACAATCAATGATTTAATAGTACTCCTCTTGTCCAATCAGCATCAAGTAATTTTATTGAGTGTAAAAAGGAAACAAGCAAAACATTAAAATTCATTTTTTTAATCTTCTGTTGTTCATCAGAAGCATTAGTAAGACTGAAAGAAAGAATCAAAAAACAAAAAGAAAGAACACCAACACCAAAACAAAAAGAGAATGAAGATGGTCAGTATTATTCAATATTATAAAATATTTGAGATATAACGCACATGCTGATTGGCTGGCTTCCATGTTTATATTAGAGGACAGAGACATGGCTCGCACAAAAATGTCGAAATATTTTTTAAAAGCAATATAAAATGATTGCTTATGTCTCTGTATTGTGATATAAACACTCTGGAAGATGTAGAGCACTCGAAAAGCAAGAGAAACACTCGGCTACGCCTTGTGTGGTTTCCCTCATATTTCGAAGCTTGCTTTTTGTGCTCTTCACGTACATCTCTCAAAGTGCTTACATCACTGTATGAAGACATGCACTCAAAAAGCAAGAGAAACACTTGGTTACACATCGTGTTCCTATGCTATTGCTATACATAAATCTCCATTGTGTTTAGTACAGAGACATGCATGTGCATTTTATATTGCTTGATGACAGTACAGTAAATGTACATAATTATATTAATATAAAGCCGCATTGTTATCAGCCAGACAGTATATATTTGGATTACTGTCATACATCACGTCTACTGTATGTACATTTGAAAACTGTGAATTCTGATGTGGAATTTAATACTTTTAGCTGTAGTCAATGTCATCCAACCCAGTTCTGAAGACAGACAGACAATCCATGATGAGACATATTATGTAAAACCAGTTTGTAAAAGAAAAGTAGTGACTGCAGCTCCACCCACTGGTTACAAAGGTAAACAGATGCTTTCTGTTAACTAACAAAATTATAATCAAATCATCATGTACAATGTGAAGTTTGGACTCTAGATGTTGAAGGTTAAACTCTAGATTTTGTTGGCCACAGGTATCTTCCATAATGAGGGTTGTTGTGGGGGTGCTCAAGGTTTCTTAGGGACTACAGTGTGTGAGGACAATAGATGTACAGTAATGTTTTTATGCCTAATTTGTCCATTTATGTTTTTTGATCACTGCAGATTAAACTGTTCGATATCTACTACATGTAGTTGCTTGCTATCATTAGGTCTGATGGTACGGTAGTCAATTTAATATTATTGCTTAATAACATTTATCAAATTATATGACTGTAGGATTCAGTATACCAGACTCAACAACAGTACAATCTAAAGACAAGGCGGGGAGGGCACAGTCTAGAAATGGTATTCCATACTCAAGTAAAGCTGGTCAAAAACGAACCAGTAGACCACAGAAACCAAACCAGAATACTGATGCTAAGCTTCCAAAAGGTAATTGTAGTACAATTTTTTTCAAGTTACTGCATGGGACCATTGTTTCAACTTATTTACTTTGTAACAGCTGGGCCAACTTTATATTTTGTCCAGCATTTATTTGCAAACATTATTCATGGCATTGGAATGAATGTGACAAGTATGGAAAATGCAACATCATTGACCATTGTAAACATTATTTCTCAATGTGTGCAGCATCCTCTTACACATTGTGAGCACTGCATAATTTTCTAAATCCAAGGTTTGTACATGTACGCCTCCTGGAAATCCTGGAAAATCCTGGATTTTTATTTTCTTCCTGGAAAGTCCTGGATTTTCTATAGTAATAAATTCCTGGAGAACTCCTGGAAAACCCAAACGAATAAGTGTATGGTTTACTGTGCATATCTGTTCACGTAAAAGCTCTGTTTATGTTCCTTAACTCAGCCAGTAAAACATTATGCAAAATAATGTCAGTATTTTCCTTGAGTGACCTAGTGAAAAACTCCTAGTCAGAATACTCCTGGAAATAATCTGAAAATCCTCTTTGAAACTCCTTGATTTATTGAATTTTCTGGGCGTACGAACCCTGTAAATCTAGTACTTAATGTGCATATACATGTACTGATACATGTGACAATGGTTTTGTTTCTTTCAGGAGGTGTACAGATGCGTAGAATAACGGCACCAAGACCCCCTATGGACTACATAACTCCATTCTCATGGAGAACTGGTGTAGAGACAGTGAAAAAAGTACTTGGACCTGCAAATATCAGACCTAAATCTACAGCATCTACCAGAGCACAGTCTGCTGCAAGTCAAAATACAACCACAACTTCAAGCAAGTTTGAAAATGGAGAATGTGAAGAAAAGGAAGAGGAAGAGAAAGCAGTGCCAGAAGAAAAGGTGGCACAGGAAGACCAATCACTGGAGGATGATACTGCTTTGTCAGAGGGAGTTTTATCAGAAGGGATTTTGTCACAAGATGCTAGAAACATTCTGTCTGATTTGGAAATGGATAGTGATCATTCTGGTGAGTTTTGTTCAGTGACCGAAAAGTTTAAAAGAAATTGCTTCTCAGATGATGTCAGATCAAGTTCAGTGTTATGTTCAGTGTATTCAAAAGAACCTTGGACATTGTCTTACGAATATTTAGTGATCAGGAACAAGTTTGTGAAAAAGCAGGAGGTGTATGGGAAATTAAAAAGAACTCAAAATAATATTAATAATGGAAAGGATTTTGATTGGCATGATCCATCAAATCTCTGGTTTTGAATGAGGGAAGACTTATTGGAGGCTGTGTTATTGAGAACCAAATGTAAAGAGGTGTTTCACACACTTTTCATGACCTGTGAATACTTCATCCTTACGTAGTATAAATGTTACATGTATGCATAATTGTACTACTAGATAATGAAGAGCCTGTCAAGGAAGCAAAACCAATGCTGGACACAAAGAATGTTCCTAAACACAAGTCTTCATCCCCTGGTAAGCATTTAGCATTATTTTGTAAATCATACACTACAACACATAAGCAACGCTGAAGAACATTCTTGACAGCTTAAGATTTAAGTCGCACAAGAAAAAACTTGAATGATGATGTTTTGATATTATAATTGCAAAATCATAGACTGTAAGTTCTTTGGGTAAACTGTTACTTCAGAGTACTTACTAACCTAAAGCTCATCAACAACCTACAGTCTGCATATCAGCAGAAAAATAAGTAACACCTTGCCTGCTTGTTTGGCAAACTTGCATGTCACTCAACTTCCTCCAGACTGTTAGAGAACAATATTGCCCTGTAATCAATTCTTTATTCCGTGCAAGAAATATCCTGGCTTCTAGAAGTTAGTGTAATTTTGAGCCACATATAAAATATTTTGATTGCCACTGTTGCATGATTTTATATCTAGACAAAGAGGAGCAAAGAGCAAAGAAGTTTAAGCCTAAGGCAAAGAAAAGGATAGTACCCAAACAAAAGTCACCAGGTATGTACTAGGTCACTCATAAGTGTGAGAGCAGCTTTGAAAGAGCTCCAGATCTGTAAATGTGAATTGCTTCAAGTTCAAGTGCAAGCAGTAATTGAATGGTTTTGTTTTACTTTAGATACCATTCCTCCAAAATCAAATGTACAACGTCATTATGATGTTGATAAAGTGAAGGTAAAGGCAAAGTATTCGACAAAGTATATTTAATTCATTTAACTTTCGAGAATTTCTTGAAATATACATTTTATGTGACTTTTGCAATGAATCTTATTTGTTTAGTAAATAAATATATAATGTTCAAAAATTCCAAGTAATGCACAGTAATCACACCATGCATATCATTAAATAAATATACCACTTTTGGTAAATAGTGAAATTTGCTGTCAAATTGAAAATTTGAGAAAATGTTTATTTTAATTACAGTATTTTGTTTCATAAACACTTAAAACTAATAATAAAATAAATTACATACATATACACTTGCTTTGTCAATTGTTTAGAAATACATGGATAAGAAAATCAAAGACAGAAAAGAAAATATGAAAAAGGAAAAACAACTGAAAGAGGAGGCAGTGGAAGGACGTAAAAAGAGATTACAGGTATCCATTTTTTTAACACATCTATTACATATAGTTCTAGAAAACATACTGGAAAGGGCTCCCCATTCCTGAAACTTGCAGTTTCTTTGATACAAATATTATAAATTGTAAATTTGCAATCCCTCCATGATGAAATTTTCAGTTCCCTCCATGATGGGGTATGAATATTTTATTTCTTGAACTACTAAATCTGATTAAACCATTGTGTTTATTAATAAAAGCATTCACTGTTTCAATTTCTACAGGAGTTATACAACAAACAGAAAAAGATTTTAACTACCAATTTAGCTCAAAATACAAGGCATAAAATGGGAGAGACTCATTCTGTAATTCCAGGAAATTTCACCTTTCAGCATCATTCATACAGTAATCACCCAGAGGTAAGTTTTTTTTTGGGGGGGAAATGTGGCTGAAAATTCTTTGCCAAAACTGACCTTTGCCTCAAAATAAAGTTTTCTTTATCTCTTTTATAATTTTAGTTTTACCATCAAGATGCTAGTGAATCAGAAAAAGGTTGGTCCAGGTTTTTACTGTAGAGTATACTAACTTATTTTAGAGTTAATTAATTAATTTACTGGTTGGGATATGTTAGAAAATGTGGATAATGGTCTACACTGTAATGTGATTTATTTCTGCATGTATACTGTAACTTTCTTTGAGTTTTCATTGGCTCATGAATGTGCCCATTCTAGGCGTAAGTTTCAGTACCACTCACCACACCATATGTCAACTATATAAAAATCTGCTTTAAATCTTTTTGATGCGTTCTTGATAGTCCACTGTCGATATTTTGGTTGAGTGATAGTACACAATTGAAAGCAATTCAAGAAGCATCCTTGGGAACCCTAGCTTAGAAAGCAGCTATCATTTCAATTACTCCACTTGTATTGCAGCAAACAAGGGGAGCAATAGTCTCCTATGCAGCCGCAGTTTTGTTGTCACGCTAGGGCTTAGCTCCCTTAGACTAGGGGAGCAAGTGGAAAGCTCGATGGTTAAAAAGCTTTGATTTCCTCCCACTTGGTTCACAAAGTTTTATAGAACTATCTGATTGTAATGAAACTTGTCATCAAGGTAGTTTGAGTAAATCCACATTTAACAAACTTGATGGCTCAATTGCGACTGTCATGGTGACGTCATAAATGACGTACAAATTTGGTGCCAAAATTAAGAATTTTGAAATTGATTTTACTAATTGTCCAAAAATGTTCTTTGGGCAAAATGATGCATTCCAGTGAAAACCCCATGTAAATCCGATAAATAGTTCAAAAGTTATGATTGATTAAAGAAATTTGAATTTCCCGCCAAAGTGATAGAGTTTACCATATATGGTGAAGACAACATTATATAAGGTCAAAATTTAGGGTATTTCTAACTCTAACAATATAATCAGAGTCAGATGGAAACAAAGTGAATAATGCATTTAAAACAAATTTGTAGTTTTTTTGACTTGGGAACTTTGGTGTCACGTGGACTATACGTCATTTCCTTATACCTATGACGTCATATGTATAAAACAGGGTCAGAATCAGTCCGGACTGTTCTCCGGACTGTCGATTATTAATCGAAATGCCCGTATTTTTCTATTAATAATCAAGTTTCACATGTCAAATTCGTTTATTAATCGAAAAATGCGTCACTTTCGATTATTTCGAATATTTCGAGGTTTTTTATGAAATGTAAGTTATATGCTAACTGAACGGTGACTTGAAAGACAAAACTGTTCATTGCAGAATAAGTTCAGTTTGAAGAACTTATTCAAAACAAAAGTGTTTATATACGCTAAAACGACACGATCATCGTCTTGCATTTGCTTTTGATTTCGGTGCAGGTCACAAGCAAAGATGTCGAGCTGCGTCGTGCACGTAAAAGGTTTGTGAGTGAAACTAAAACAAAAGAGCGAAAAAAGAAAATACTCGTACGTTTTCAAAAATGTTTTGTGCTCATTCCAAAAAGCAGTGGGATGAATTTCGTAGTTGTCAGAACACCTGGAACACAGACGAAAACTGATAATTTAGTTTATGAATTTATAGAAGCTTTTACGCGTACGAAAGCAGAATGTTCATAAAACTTTAATTCTTCAATTCAAAATGTATGTGTGAAGATTTTCTTTTTTTGCACGTTCTCAAAAATTTCTAATGACTTTGTTTTTTGTTTGGTTGCGTTGGCTGAAGAGGTGTGGTTATCTTCAGAAGTTTGGAAAGCCAATTTGAAGTCATTTTTTGACCAATCATCGTTTGTTTACATAATGATGACAACCAATCATCAAGCGAGAAACGCTTTCTGTTTCTCCGCCCACTTTTCTCCGCCCTAATTTGCATATTGATCACGTACAAGTTTTGAATTACATTTTCTTTCTGCTGCATGCCCTTTTTTCTCCACTCTCTAAACTTTTAAATTAGGCTTTTGAAAAGTACATTTACGCCAACAAAACTTCGTAAAATTGTGAGCTTGCGTAATTTTATTGGCGTAATTTATATCTTTTGATTTGTAAATTTATAAAGCTACCGACACTGAAGAACAAATAGACTAGAGATGTATTTTAAATCGTACTTGTTCAATATGCAAATTAGGGCGGAGAAAAGTGGGCGGAGAAACAGAAAAGCGTTTCTCGCTTGATGATTGGCTGTCATCATATGTAAAAAAAGCGATGATTGGTCAAAAAATGAGCTGACTTCAAATTGGCTTTCCAAGTCCAGAAAGAAAAACTTCAGAAGACAAAATACATTTTTGTTTATCAGTGTTGGTAGTTTTATAATTCACAAATCAAGGGATAGAAATTATGCAAATAAAATTACTCAAGCTCATAATTTTACGGCGTTTTGTTGACGTAAATGTACTTTCAAAAGCCTAATTCAAAAGTTTAGAGAGTGGAGAAAAAAGGGCAGAGAAACAAAATATAATTCAAAACTGCAATTTTGTACTTTGATCAATATGCAAATTAGGGCGGAGAAAAGTGGGCGGAGAAAGAGAAAACGTTTCTCGCTTGATGATTGGCTGTCATTTTATGTAAACAAACTATGATTGGTCAAAAAACGAGCTGACTTCAAATTGTCCAGAAAGAAAAACTTCTGAAGACAACCACACCTCAGCAACACAACCAACCAGAAAACAAAGTCATTAGAAATTTTTGAGAACGTCCAATCACACATACATTTTGAATTGAAGAATTGAAGTTTTATGAACATTCTGCTTTCATACGCATGCAGAGACTTTGTTCCTCGCTCTTCTAGAAATTCATATAAAACTAAATTGTCAGTTTTTGTCTCTGTCCTGACAACTACGAAATTCATCCCACTGCTTTTTGGTATGAGCACAAAACGTTTTTGAAAACGTACGAGTATTTTCTTTTCTCGCTCTTTTGTTTTAGTTTCACTCACAAACCTTTTACGCGAGGAGGGCAGGAAAAATTCGAGTTACGATTTTCGAGTTACGCGATTTTCGAGTTACGCGCCCGACAACGCACATTTTGGTGAGGCAACGCCCACTTTGACATCTGTGCGTAACTCGATGACAAACATCGTTGAAATCAAAGTCGAGTTACGTAACTCGAACTCGACAGAATGAAACTTTTTTTTCGAGTTACGCGGTAATTCCGTAGCTTGATTCTAAAAGTCGAAAAATACTTTTTCGAGTTACACTTTTTGGAATTGTTGTGGTTATTTTTTAAGCCAATTTCAAATTATTGCTCTACTCTTTCGCAGCCATCGAGCTTTGCTTCTTCCGGCCGGCCGCATTACCAAGTTAATTTTATTCCCGAGTAGGGAACTACAAGTAGCACTTTTAAATTCTGAAGACTGTAACGTCTATCCGGCAAACAATGAAAAACATATATCTCAGTTGTTGACTTTACGCTTCTGATTGGGGTCGATTTAGCATAAACATCGGCGCGACAGAGAACACATTCACATGCTATTGAAACAGCGAGTGAACCGATCGGTGTTTGCTTTTCTGACTTCAGTTGCTCGTTTTGACGATTTTCTGCAGAATTCGCTAGAGGAATCCAATTCTAAAATACATAGGAATTTGTGAAACTACCAGGCATGGCAAGAACAACAACAATTCCAAAAAATGTAACTCAAAAAAGTATTTTTCAACTTTTAGAATCGAGTTATGGAATTACCGCATAACTCGAAAATAAAGTTTCATTCTGTCGAGTTCGAGTTACGTAACTCGACTTTTGTTTCAACGATCTTTGTCATCGAGTTTATACGCACAGATGTCAAAGTGGGCGTTGCCTCACCAAAATGGGTGTGGCCGGGCGTGTAACTCGAAAATCGCATAACTCGAAAATCGCGTAACTCGAAAATCATAACTCGAAAAATACCTTACCTCCTTGTTATCTGCGCCAAAATCAAAAGCGTCGTGCCAAATGCAAGACGATGATCGTGTCATTTTAGCATGAGATCAGAATTTTACAAAATCTCTCTCCTGAGATCAAAAGGCATGCCTGAGTTGGTCTTTAAGTATTAAGGATTGATAAAGTAGTAAAAAAGGGTTGTGACTTTTATTAATTAATTATAAACACTTCTGTTTTGAATAAGTTCTTCAAACTGAACTTTAATTCAGTTGGGACTTTTGCTGAACTGGAGAAAAGGTCCCTGAAAAAGATGAGATAATTCGAGTTTGAGAAGTTTATGACACTTTCGATTAATAAGCGAAAATGACGTTTCATATACGAACATATTTCTTGTTTAATAAATGAATGTTACGTCTTTTTCGATTAATAAACAAAAAGAGTGCCTTCTTCGATTGATAAATGAACTCCACCCAAAACGTTTTTACTGATTACATTTTGCAGACTTTGTGTTTTAGTCAACTTGTCTTATTTGTATATGTTTGAAAGTGCAAGTTTTAGACATGAAACTGATATAAAGTAGTACCAACCAGGTTTGTGTTTTCCAAACTTTTCTCAATCAGCTGCCTCGTGTCCCGGCTGCTCTACAATGAACAGTTTTGTCTTTCAAGTAACCGTTTTAGCATATAACTTACATTTCATAAAAAACTCACTTTTAAACAGCCTTTCCATTTGTAGAACACATTTTATTTTACCCTTTCAATAGTTTCATGGACGTGAAGAGGCTTACCTTTTTAGTTTTGAAAACTTGATCATCGAGCTAATCGTAGCCTGCCTACAGGTTGTCAAGGAGGAGAGGGGAGAAGAAAGGGAGAGGCTCTCCCTTCCTTTCTTCTTCCCTCCCCTCTCCCCCTTTCCAGGAGACCCTGTAGGCAGGCTAAGCTAATCGCAAAGTTGACGATCCGCTGGTTCTTTCAACTCTCGAGCTCCGAATTTCGAAAACATCTCCTCGGAAAAGGGAAAGCGTGTCTTTGTTTTTCTCCATGTGAGAACTTACCCTAACATCAAGCCCACTAGAACTTTTTTTAAAGAGTCATTCAACTTAAGGGAGTTTTTTTTTTTTGTCTTCAAAGATTTTTCTGTAAGGGCGGCTAATCAAAGATGTCAATCAGGTACATGCATTAATCGAAAGTGACGTCATTTTTGATTATTAAGTGAAAGTTTTTCGATTAATAATCAAAAAGTGACGCATTATTTTTCAATTAATAATTGAAAAGTAACTGATTTTTCTATTAATAAACGAATTTGACATGTCAAACTCGATTATTAAGTTAATTGAAAAATACGGGCATTTCGATTAATAATCGATTTCCGGAATTGAATTGACAGTCCGGACTGATTCTGACCCCTGTTATAGCCTTTTTGGCCGCCGCAATGATTGTGAAGATGGCTGTTTTATCAAGCTACACGAACCCAGCCTGGGCGTTATTCTGTTGATTGTTTCCTAGACTGGGAGTGAGAAACAAGCAATGGAATAGTACCCCTGGTTTCCCAAGGATGTTTAAAAAGAGGCTCTGGGAAATAATGGAAAAATCATGATGATGCATTCACATTTGAAATGATTTTCTTTTATTATTTACCAAATATGAGCCTTAACTGTGAGTGCATTGTCTGCTATCACTCATAAATGTGGGCTATTGCTATCCTTTTTCAGAGAGTACCGATGTAGCATCATTCGCAGGACTTCCTGGCCCTTCAGAAAGAAAGCAGCTGAAACCCACCATTCATGATTTTAATCTTCACTCTGTACTATCCAGTGATGTTTCCAGTGAGTTGTCTGAAGAGTCGTTAGACAAGGACTATGTTACATCTCCTGAACAAGAAGACAAACAGGATGACAAAGCAAATGTCACTATAACGCCTGATGACAGTAGTTTTACCACCAGGAGTAGTGGACCCTAATAGAGATGTTCCAAGGGATGAGAAGAAGGAGGAGAGAAACATTTATCCAGGATTTCCTAGTGAGTGAAACTTCAATAATTAGGAGTGTATAATATGTATCAAATAATTGTTTGTTTGTCATAGCATTACAGTTAACATCTTCATTATGTATTGTAACAGAGACCTTAACCAGTTTGTTACCATAATTTGGTATCTGAAATGATCATAATAATTTTCTGTATTATAATGTTAAAATTTAAAAGTACTTGAAAGTAATTATTATTAATAAGAATTATGTTTTTTTAATTTGATAATAATTTACATTATTTTGTAGCTCATGATTACACTCCACCTCCAGAAGCCTCCTCAAGTGTAACTCATCTATCCCAAGCCCATTCAGGTAAACTTTTAAATAAACTTAGAGTGATCTGTCAGTTTCCTCTTCTTGTAACTTTATTATTGTAATGATTGTAACTGCTGAAACACTAAATGCTGTTACATGCAAAATAGGAATTTCATATAATATTTCTTACTTTTATAGATGAACTTATTCCAGGCCCCAGTAGAACAGAAAGGATTGAAGCTATAAGAAACACTGCTGCTTTGCTAAAGCAAAGACTGCAACAAGAAGCTAAGAGACTTGGTTTATCTTTGGTGGACAAAAAAGAAAAGAAAGGAAACCCCTCCATCATTTGGAGTGACAGCCAGAGAATCTGATGTATTCAGAGGAAATTTGCCAGGTAAATTTTCAATATACATGTACATGGAGGTTCACTTTGCAATTTCTTTTCCTTCATCTTGTTTCACCTTGCCTAATCCTCTGGTGCTGTTTATCACTTTTCCTCTAGATTCTGCCTACCTCCCTGCCTGCCTGCCTGCCTTCTGTCCTTCTGTTGATCCTTCCTTCCTTCCTTTCTTCTTTCCTTCTGTCAATCCTTCCTTCCTTCTTCCCTCCCTCCCTCTCTCCCTCCCTCCCTTCCTTTCTTCCTTCCTTCCTCCCTTCATCTCCCTTCCTTCTTCCATCTCTACTTTCCTTCGCTCCTCCCTCCTTCCCTCTGTCCCTTCCTTCCTTCCTTCCCTTCTCCTTCCTGTCCTTCCTTCCATCCTTCCTTCCTTCCTTCCATCCTTCGCTCCAGGTATTTTTCCACCCTCCCTCTTATTCCTTTCCTTTGTTTCAGATTTCTTTCCAGTGCTAACTATTTGCCTTTTCCGTCTAGGTGTAACCAATTTGCATGAACAGGCAGAGTTGAATGAAGAACTGGTAAGGCTATAAAATTATTATAATTGCATCTTAATTAACAAGTCATAAATTTGTCTTTGTAGTTAAATTCAAACAACTTACTCCTTTAATATTTTATATTCCTTCAGGAAAGTATGAATTCTGCAGCAACAAGAATCCAGGCAGTTTACCGTGGTTACAGCACTCGCCAGGGCCTAAACTGGAAACTTCCCTCTGGTCGCACACTTGGGGGCATCATACGTAATGCACCCAGACAGACAGCTGTTGAGGGTAGGGCAGAGTCTATCCCACTGTACTTGGCTTCAGATGGTTCAAGTGAAAGTAATCCCTCTGATGTTGAAACTGCCTACAGCTTGTCTGATAGAAGTCTGCATTCAAGGAGTAGAAAGGTAGGGTTGGAACAAGTCAGGTTGCTGATATTAATCAAATACTAGTATGTTTGCACTTTGTCAAGTAAATGATAAGATATTGATCAAGCTATAATGTACAAAAAAATTGTGAGTGAGTGAAAAAAATGCTTCTCGCTCCCTCATAAAAATGTGTTGCATGTTAAAAAGAAAAGGAATGAATGAAGAAAGAAAGAATGAAAGAATGAATGAATGAACAAGGATATGATTCAAAACTTTTTGTATTGTGCTTGCAATTGGGTGATGATTAATGGCCCTACTTCAGTATGACGTCACAGCCTGTTTACATTGGGGATAGAATTGTAAAGAACAAATATAAAACAAAATTGTTTAACAAACAATATTTATTGCATTTGATGGCTGTTACTGGCTTTTCTTCGATGTATAATTAAAATGCATTTTATATCAATTTTCTTTGTGTTGGCATTTATTAAAAAAGAAACAATAGACTGTTTTGATGTGACGTCAAAATGAAATAGGGCAATTTGTGATTGAGTTTTACAGTTACCTTTTATTACATCACTTGTAAATTTATTAGAAAACCATGTATTATCTTTGTCATCATTAGCATAAAAGTTATCATCATCATTATTATCATCTGATAAACCATCAACGGCATAATGTGCAGGTATTGTCATCATAATCACATCCATCAGCATTTAAATCATCATTATAACTTACAGCTTTAAATTTACAATACTGTGAGCATATCTGACTCTTGCATTTTCATACTGTGTAATATGTAGTCAAATCTTGCCTTGCAGACACCCCACTATTACAAACATCTCCCTGTTACAGATAGAATTACAATGTAGCCAAATCCCTAACCAAAAATACAAAGAAATGTATGGAAACAACCCCTGCTCTTACATGTACTGCCAGACTCTTGCTATCACAGACGATGGTGGTCCCAAGGGTCTCAGCTATAACGAGACTTGACTGTACTTGTTGCCTTACTTATTATCTGTGTTCACGGGGTGGATTGAGGGAAGGGTTCCAGGGGTACACACCCCTTTCTGAGTTGAATCTGGGCCCTTTTCTTCGCCTTTTCTTCTTTTACCAAATATCCAAGTTCTATAACACTACACCTCTCCTCATTGTGCATTGTATTTCAGTTTGTACTATAACCACAATTCTACATGTGCCAACATTAACAGTATTATCTCATCACCACTAACACAATAGATATTACTCTCTGTCACCATCATTAAGCTGTAACCTTGGTTATCATATTGGAGGAAAACTCTATTTTGTCATGATGCTTGCCAGTCATAAGTAACATTATTAATAATTTCTGGATGGTGTTCTTTCAGCCAGGAAGTGTGTTGGAGAGCAGGTCTTATTCAGCAGCCCCTCAAAGTACAGCATCTAAAGGTTTGCAAAATTAGTAAATAAAATTATAATAATTATTATCTTAACCCTTCATGTTTTGTCAAAGTAAGTTTATGATAGTTGTGGTGTCATTCTTTCTGCTTATGAACCATGGCGTTTGTTTGTAGGCCATGGTTCATCATTATCGAGAGGACATTACAGACCTTCAACCACTCTGGGAAAGTCTTTTACTGATGGCAAGGGAGACAGGTAATGCTGCGTTGTACATGTAGATTGTAGCAGTGAAAAAGACTGGATGAAAAAAAGATTCCATTTTTCTTTGAGAGTTTTACATGTTCTTTTAATGATTAGTACCTACCATATCATGCAATATTGAATTTGTTTTTTTTTTGGTCGTTCCAGAATGAGTGTTATCAACATCTATCTAAGAAACCTCTCTAATCTTAGACAAGGTGAAGGTAAGATGTTTCACAAGTCTCAAGAAATCAAAAGAAATTAGATTTTCAGGAAAGGAAATGGAAGAATGACAGAATGTGAGAGACTGAAGTAGAGAAAACAAGATCACAAAAAAACATGAAACAGATACAAAACCAAAACGAAATTAGGGGCATGTGTAATATAAATATTAGGACAGTTGAGATTTAAGGATACACGGGACACAATCGAGTACTTCACTTTGAACCCTAGTGGCGCGCTTACTTTACGTTAACTCCTAATAAAATATACATTTTCTAAAAGCCTAAAGACCAAAATTTACATATCTTGTATCTTTTTCCGATAAAACTGATTAATTTGGGAATTATCAAGTACCGAAAAAAATGTGCAGTCTCGGAATTTGAGGTTTATTCTCCTTCCGTTTTGTATGGACGGATCAAAATTTTATTCCACCTTGTTTTGCCAACAATGATCTCGCAAAGTGTGTCTGTTTTTTTTTAATTAACGCTCCATTCTTTTCTAATTGAATTTTGAAGTTCGACATACGTGTTTTTAGGGGCCCTCTTCACAAAATGCCTCATATCTAAAGAAAGAATAGGAAAAAAAAAGGAAACGCAGACACACTTTGGAAGATGAATATCTTTTGAATCAACTTGCCAAATATCGTTGAAATTGATTGATTACCGACTGGGGGAGGGAGAATAAACCTTTTAAAGTTGCATTTTTCTCTAAAAACTCTTCCCGAGAAAAGCATGATTTGAACTTTCAAAGGATTAAGGTTTATTTACACAGGGGTGATTATTTTTAACTGTCTTTTAATACACTTTACATGTATTTACAGAAGAGAGGCCACTAGATGCAGTTAACAGAGACTGAAGAACTTGACACTGCCAGTCTTTACTCAGACTCTCAATTTGACAAAACTAGTGATACTGCCAGCTTGATTAATGATATTGAGGACCTTAAAGATGACATGGATTTAGACAAGACCTTAGTGAAAGAATCACCAACCAAAGCTGACCATGAGTATGAAACCATGGAACAAGAATTTGATAATGAGGAGAAGGTAGAAGATCTTATACTTTTCTAAGCTAGAGTAGAGGTGGAATAGTTGGTTAAGGCCTAGGGCCTGGTTGTTCGAAAGACGATTATTTTTAACCCAGGATTAACTCTAAAGAAAACCATTCATTTTAACCCAGGATTAAATCTAAAGAAAACCATTCATTTTAACCCAGGATTAAATCTAAAGAAAACCATACATTTTAACCCAGGATTAAATCTAAAGAAAACCATTCATTTTAACCCAGGATTAACTCTAAAGAAAACCATTCATTTTAACCCAGGATTAAATCTAAAGAAAACCATTCGTTTTAACCCAGGATTAAATCTAAAGAAAACCATTCATTTTAACCTAGGATTAGCATTAATCGACTTTAGAACAACTAGGCTCAGAATCACAATGCAACATTTTCTGTAACATCTAGTATGCAAGATTGTATTGCAACACATTTGCACTGTATGTCCACTCCTACAATTTTGCATGCAATGTTGCAGAAGTAGAACTCAAGTCCTAAACCTGCAACTGTTGTGTGAGGCGCAACCTTGCAGAGGCGGAACACTTGGTGCAGCACTGTTGCATTCAATGTTGCAGGAAATGTTATGTCCTGTGTCTCAGTGCCTTTAGCTGTGCAACCTTCATACTGAGACTTCTGTTTACGTGCAATTGCCACATCAGGATTTGTTTCAATTTCCCACTAATGTTTGCAACAAAAATGCACTATGTATAGCCCAAAGGATGAGCCATCTGATGGAGGGAAGGTGTAAAGGGTGTACCAGTGGCCCCTTGCAAGATCACTTTTTGATGAAGGGTCATGAAGGGACTTTTATCTTCTGCTTTTCCTTTTGTAATTTATTATATATTGTACATTTTTTTAAATTCCAGGAGTCACCAATGGCAGATCATTCGTATAGTCACTCAATAAGCTCCCATGAAAGTCCATCAAGATACTCTCTCATGCAATCTGGGTCAGACAGTGACTACTCACCTATACGACATTCATTGAAGTCTGCAACAGTAAGAAGATGTTGTGTTCCTTGTGCCACGCCCACAAACGTCTGACTCCGCCCACAAACAAGAAGTATTATTTTTAGCATTATTTTAAGAATTCATATTTCAGATCAAGTAGCGGCGTGAGGTCAATGTATAATGGATAATATTTCTTTTAAAATCAATTCCACTACATTTTCCTTTCTCGTATACTCTTCCTGCATTGCTAATACCATCCATCTTGAAATTATTTGGATATTATAACAATCATTCGTTTGTGTTTGTGGGCGGAGTCACAGACGTTTGTGGGCGTGGCAGTCGTACGTATTTTTCCGACTAAACCACGGTTCGGTGGTTTCCTTAGTATATCGTTATTAAAGCTTTACATATTACTCCTCTGTCACTGTTGGTACTGTAGACTTTTGTTGTTGTTGTTGTTGTTTGTGTTGAGCTGTTGTTATAGTCATCATAGTCATCATCATAACGTCATCCTTTTGGATTCTTGGACTGTAAGTGCAATCCCACAATCATGTTGTATGTTGTTGTTCTTCACTATCATGTCTGAAATTTGAGGGGGAAATAAGCCCCCTAGTATGACGATGTTTTGACTCCCTCTCTACATGTATACCAGAATCCTTTTAAGAGCCTTTCATATTCAAATGTTATATTCCTTTGAGAATACAAACACAGAGAAATGAATATAATTATAGCTATGTTTAGATTGAAATGCTCGGAAAAAATCCGAGCCTTCAACGGGAATCGAACCCACGACCCTCCAGTTACCGGTTGGATGCTCTAACCACTGAGCTATGGGGTGACTCATATGGTGAGCGGGTCATAGGCTGGGTTTATAGGCCACAGGACTTGCATCTCGCAAGTACACAGTGACACCAATCAGACTAGAACCACTAAATTAATGTATACACAGTTATTATATTCATTTCTCAAAAAATACAAACACAACAAACACAATTATTGAACAAAAGCTACTCAAAAAGGATTCTGCTAGGGGCTTATTGAAGGAGTGCCACTGAAAACAAACTAAATGCAGGCCTGTTGCCAGAACCTCGTGAAAGAGAGTTTCATTTTTTTCATTCTCAGCCTTTGCATGTATTACTTGTATCTTATTCATGTTGACATGTTTTTGGAATATGAAAGGGGGAGGGTTTTTTTCAAGCCTTTAAACCATTCCTGGCAATAGGCAATGTGCATGAGCGCCATTTTCTAGAACAAAGCATGATGGGATACTAAGTCCTTGCACTCTTTCATTTCCGCTGAAATAAGCACAGAAATCTATCTTTGTCATTTCTTTACAGAAAATGCAAGTATTTTAGTATAAGAAAATCAAAATGTTACCGAAAATGCTTGTAGGTCGCTAGAAATCGTTAGGTTTTTGCTGGACTCTAACTCCCAGAGTGCTTTGCAAGGTCTATTGGCCGGAAGTGACAAGATGCACGTATGATTGCCAGGTATCCATACTTTGGCACTGAAAAGTCCACCCATTGTTATCATTTTAGATCATTCGAGAAAACCTAAAAAAAGTCACTTTTTCATATGCACCTCTTGAATTTGCACAGTGGTTCAGGGTTCGTATGCTTTCTGGAAATCCTGGAAATCCTGGATTTTTATTTTCTTCCTGGAAAATCCTTGAAAGTCCTGGATTTTTTTAATAAATTCCTGGAGAATTCCTGGAAAACAGAAACGAATCAGTGTACGTTTACTGTGTATATATGTTCGCGTAAAAGCTCCGTTTACATTCCTTAACTCAGCCAGTAAAAAATCATTATGCAAATGTATTTTGCTTGGGTGAACTAGTGAAGAACTCCTAGAAAACTCCTGGAAATAATCTTAAACTCCTGGATTTATTGAAATTCTGGGCATCCGAACTCTGGTGGTTTATTGTATCACGTGTTACTTTTTAATGATATGAATATTGCTGCTGTTGTTGCTGCAGCTCTTTGTTAATGTTACCGTTTTTGTGCATAGCCACCGAGTGCATTAGAAGATAGCCCCCACCCTGTCCAGCCAACAACTCGATATGTTCCTCCTATATATTTCCCAAGCAGCCAGGGGGGAGACCGCATGTCCCCTGGATCACTCGACCATCGTATGATGGCAGAGCTTAACAGACTGGAATTCATGGAAGAGTCGGTGAGGCAGTTGACAGACATTGAGAGAACCAATGCTGTTTCATTGGCTCAGCAAGAAACAGTATCGCTGGCACAGATTTTGAAGGTACATGTAAATGAAATTCTTAGTCAATACTATGAAATGAAATTTGTATTAGTGGTATGAGTGTTTTTTTACCAGTAAAAACTTCTGTGTTAAACACTATTTAACATTGTGTTGTGGTCGACATTTTTAAGAGGCCTAACGTTGTGTTAAATGTTGATGATAACAGAGAAAAATACATTTTTGACGTTGATTTGTCTAGCGTGTTCAAACGCATCCAACACATTAGAGACAACAATGCTGGGAGTCGTTGGTCAACTTATGTTGGGTACATTTGTACAGGCCTTTAATAAACCAACTTTGAGTAACAGGACCCTTCTACTGCGCATTTCCCACGCGCACGTTTATTAGAGAACATTGGTATTACCGTGGGGAGTCTGGGCACTAATAAGTTAGCGATAAAAACGTAGAAACTTTAACTTTTGTTCAAATTATTCATGTACTCTACACTGTACATGTAAGCTAAATGGTGCATTAATTTTGTGTTTCGCAGGCTAAACAAACATCGTATGCTAAAGAAATGGAAGCTCTACAACTCAAAGCACAACAAGAGAAAATAGATGCTGCTCGTCAATTGGATGAGGTTAGGAATAGGCTCAAATGTATCTTACTAGCTTGATAAGCTCAGATATGCTGCATTTACTTATAAGGGCAATGTACAATAATTTTATTTCTTTTTTAAGGAATATATCACGCGCGCATGTTTTTAAACAGTGATGTAAGCACTATGGGAGATGTACGTGAAGAGCACAAAAAGCAAGCTTCGGAATATGAGGGAAACCACACAAGGCATAGTCGAGTGTTTCTCTTACTTTTCGAATGCTCTACATCGTCCAGAGTGTTTATATCACAGTACAGGGCCATGCATAAGCAATCATTTTATATTGCTTTTATAAAATGTTTTTAAACACGGTAGGTTGCTAATCAGCGCAAGTGTTATGTCTCAAATATTTTAGAATGCAAAATATTACTCAGATTACAAGTGATGTATTGCTCCCTCTTTGTATTTATATATTATATATTGCTTCTCTTTTTGTATTTAGGCACGGCAGGCTGCTGTTCAGTCATCTCTCAATGCTCAAGAAACTGTAGCTAAAGTAAAATCCGAGGCTGCCAGTTCTATTGCTCAGTCTACTGAAAGACTTGTTAAGGTAATAAATGTACATAACATGCTACTGAAATGGGATGTGGAAAGCAGAACGGAAAATTATATTGGATGGGAAAAGCAAATGGGTTGATAAACACTATCTAACTGCCTTCTAAGACTGATGGAGAAGAGTGTGAATAAAATAGTATCCTTACTTCACCTTCCTCATGTTACGATGAATACGTCAAACAGCCACTGTTGTTTTCTTTACAGGCCCAGACTGAAGCTTCTCGTATGACGACTGAATCAGCAAAACAAGTAGAAGAGGTAAAACATTTTATGTTGATTTTGGATTTCTTTACTTTTTTCTTTCTTTCCTTCTTTCAATTGCTTTTTCTCAAGCAACCTTTTGTAGGACTGTAGTTCAGATTTCATAGTAACGATAGCACCTTTTTCTGAAACCTTTTTCAGTTAGTTTTATAAGGTTTAGACCACTTTCAAAATTTGCTTGACAACGAGGCTAACATGACTAAACAAAAGAAACCAGCCAGTCATGACCAGCATTTCTTTTGTTTTATCCACATTAGCCTCGATATCAAGTAATTTTGAAACTGGTCAATAACCTGACTACATTGACTTTCTCAAAATCAAACGAAAATTCACTCTCTCTTCACTGTGAACCGTTACTGTAAAAACGGTCGTATCGCGACCGAAACTTTCAGTTGGATTTTGGGTTTCCTGATCCGTCACTGAATCATGTGAAGGTAGTGGAGCTTATGCAAATGCCTTCGATCCGACCTCGATCAACGTTTGCCATCCGTCTCGAGGTCCCTCGAACACATTTGCATAAGCTCCGCTCCCTTCACATGCTTGGCAGATCAGAAAAACCCAAAATCCAACTGAAAGTTTGAATTCCTTGTTGGTCGCGATACAAGTTTTCACAGTAAACCAAAGATTTATAATTTCTTTTGTAAATCTGAGAATATTTAACAAATAGAACAGCTTTTTCCGTGCTACGTTCAGTAATACAGCACGCAGGAAGTGACGAAAGCACGAAAGAAGTGTAAGGAGAGCACGAGCCGTCATATATTTTGAAGCAAATATTCAAGGGAAAAAGTTCGATTTTCTCCGTACAAAAATTCAAAAGGTGCGCGCGCGGTCGAGCTCGCGCTGCTGACATCAGAACTGTGCTCCGTTCTCTGATAAAGCACAGCTTTTAGCCAATCAGAGCGCGCGTATCGACAAGGGTATATAATAAATGGCTGTAATGTGAAGTTTGCTCAAAAATATAAATTTTGTTCTTCAGGCACGTAGCGAGGCTGCTCGTACTCTTCTGGAGGAAGCCAACAAGCAAGTAACAGATGTCCGTACTGCTGCTGCATCTGCGGCCAGCGCTGCTGCTCAAGAGGCCGTTAGAACTACTTTGGAACAATTTCGTCAAGAGCCACGACCCCTAAGGAAATACGATACCTCCCGAAGTACCCCTGAGAGTAGGTCACGTGGCAGTTACTCACGTGATAGTTATAGTGATGAGAGGTCACCTAGCTATAGTAGATCCAGGTCCTCTCGTATTGCTACAGAGATCGAGTCTGGTGCCAGTCAGGGAGGTACTGGTGATGGGTATACTAGTGATGAGTTTGAGTCGTTCAAAGAGTCTGAGGCAGCGAAAAGGTAAGGCTCTTTCCACTTTTTTATTCCCTCCCTTCTTTGATCGTTTTTTCTCTTTCTATTTTCCTTTTGTTTGCTTGCGTGCTTCTTCCGGTTCCCTTGTTTCTTCTCTCCTTCCTTTTTGTTTCTTCGCCTTCCTTTGTTCGTCCATCCGTTCGTTCGTTCGTTCGTTAATTCGTCACTTTCTTTCTTCCTTCTTTCCTTCCTTCCTCCCTCCCTTCGTTCCTTCTTTCCTTCTTCCCTCCCTCCTTCCCCTCCTTTCTCCCTCATCTCTTTCTTTGTTCCTTCCTTCCTCCCATCCTTCCCTCCATCTTTCTCTATAAAATTGCATTGCAATATATAAAATAATTGCTTTGTCCTTTCAGTGTTCGCACTACTACCCCTGATGAAACCTATCCTACCGATAAAGTGGACAGTTCCTTCATTCCTGACCGTGACAGATCAGCTACAAAGAGCAGTGAAAGTATCCCAGAAGAGGTTGACCATAGTGTCAGCGAGGGTAGCGTGGTATCTGATGTTGTTATCAGTGAGAAATCTTTGAAAGAAGCAACTGCTGGTAGTGATGAGAAATCCAAGGATAAAATAGGTACAGTGAACTTTAGATATAGCAAATCATACATCAAAGAAATGGGGGAGTCTTGAAAAAGTACTTTTTTGTTATCACCACATTTTGACGTCATCTGTGCATCTATTAGAGTACAGACGCACGGAAAATGGAATCTACTTGTTAATAAACCATTGGGTTTCCAAGCATTTTGTGTTTAACAATACTTGATTGTTTACTAGATCACGACTACAGTATGACATTTGAAGACTCCATTATGTCATCACGTACTGTCACCGATGATGAAATGGATTATCGTTTAATCCTACCATCTGAGGGACACAGGCGACGAAGTATTGGCAAGACGCAAAGAAGTGGAAGTATTTGTTCTGACGCTGGCACCGTTTCATATTCATCGGTATGTTAGATATTGATAATAATAGATTCCTTTCCGTGACGTGTTTTACCGTGACGTGGGTCTTCGTTGATTGGTCAACGTCACTAACAGTCGTGTCAAATGAAACTCTGAGACACGGAACGCCACGGACATTTTCACGGTAATACGAAAAATAGAGCAGATTTCGTATGAGTGTGAAGAGGACCGCGCCGTGCTTTGATCGTGTCAGTACCGTGTTGTCTATAAAAACATTCGAAATTCCTGCCGTAATCGTACCGTGACCGTGCCGTTTTCAGTCATAGGAAATCTACTCTACTCCAGTACGTTTAGATCACGGAAATGACTCACTGCATGGCGCATTCACAAAACAGTCGTACGAAATCAACTGTATTGATGGTAGTGGATGTGTTCGTATGAGTACGAAATTATATGTACTATTTTCTTCATACCGTAATTCTAATACCGTAAATGAACTGACTCCGTATTCTGATCGGCCCAAGTTCGTCCGAATTTGGATTACATACTGTAAGTACTTTACCATGTTTGTATGGACTCATATCACGCGAGCGTGACATTATAAATTATTTGTCACAATTTGTCACATTGATATTAGTAAACTTGCAAATTTTCGGGGAGATTGCTTTTAAACTGACAAAGATATGAATTCTTAAAACTTAGCATTTTTACAAAGAAATGTACGGTGGACGTGCATCACATGCATGGCAAGCCTCGTTATCATGCTAAACATACAATTCTTTATAAAAATTCCACAAAAATGTCTAGCTTCAAAAATACATAACTTCATCAGTTTAAGGGCAACCTTTAGGAAACTCTACAATTTGACTAATATCGATGTGATGAATTTGATAGTGAATTCGTTTTTTTTATAAATAAAATATTTTATAATGTCAGGTTAGCGTGATAAGGGTCTATGGTATTTCCTAATGGGCGACTGGTAGGTGTCGCGTGACACCGTGACTTTTAAATTTTAAACCAACAAAAAGAAAAATATAATAATTGAAAAGAGCTCACCAAAACTAGTAAAAGTTGAGATTTTGAAGCAGTTTCGATAAATGGAGCCAAAGTTATCGGTGGCCGAAGTTGGTTCTTTTTCTATAGAAACGTTCGGTGGTGGGCAACAGCTTGCCCACCAACGAACGTTTCTATACAAATAAAGCAAACTTTGGCCGCCCATAACTTTGGCGCTATTCATCGAAACTACTTCAAAATCTCAACTTTTACTAATTTTGGTGAGCTCTTTTGGATTAAAATTTAAAATGTCACGCAAAAAACCTGGCCACAGTATTTTTTTAATCATTACGGGTGTTGCTTATTTTTTAGGACGAAAATGCTGACAAACACTTGTCCGAGTCTATTCACGAAAAGGTAGGGATCTTTTGTCTTGTGTTCATCATCTACCCTCCTAGACAAGAATTATTCGAACACCCATCCCATAGTACAATGTTGGTTAACTTGTACCACGGCATACCAGCCAACTTTGAATAGGGGAAAGGGGATGATTATACAGTGAAGTGTTGCAGGAGTATTGGCTAATTACAGAGGGTGTGTCTATTGAATATTTGTAGGACTCGAGGGGGTGTTTATCGGAGAGAAGTTGTAACTAGATAGTAGGCGTTTATGGAATGATTACAGTACTTTTATCAAAATCACCACCACCACCACCACCATCATCATCATCATCATCATCATCATCATCATTTCTAATTCTCAACATTTGTAGAATACACCGTTCTCTGGAGAAGACTCCTTCAGTAAGTTTACCACTGACATGGTTAAACTAATGAGAGAGGAAGAGGTACGAGCCAAGCATTTAGAAGCTCTACTCCACCTGCGCGAGAAGGCTTTGAAAGAAAACACAAAGGCCGAGATGGAATGGCTTGAATTACAGAAGAAACAGATGCGAGATAAAGGGGCTGATGACGTCATGCCCTCCATTAAAAAACTCCAGCGTGACGTCATAAAAAGGCTTAAAGCTGAAAAGGTAATATATTTTCCTTGGTGTTCCTTAATTTTTCTTGCTCGTCTCGTTTGAACACCGGTTCGCGCATGTAAATACAGGCTTTTCAAAAATTCTCAACGAAAATCAGCTTGCTGAAGGACAAGAAGAAAATCCGGTTTGTTTTTGTTTGAATTATTTGTTAGAGAGGAATTAATTGTGCAGTAATTCGGATGATAAACAACTGCGAAGTGTAGATCGATCGACTCAAAACTGGCTTCAATTTGCGATCAAATTTGAGCACGTTCAAAGTGCTCGCAAGTGGATGCAAGTAGCCGCAAGTCGATACAAGTTAGTGGTCAAACAAGATGCAAGTTAAAACTTGGTTTGTTCTCGTTTGATCGGGGCCTCATTATTGTTGGCGTTGATCATTGCATTTGATACATTGGAACTTACCTACACCTCCATAATGCGGATACCTCTATAACACAGATTCTCCAATATGTGGACCAAGAGAAGATGAGGAAGGAAAGAGAAGGAAACCCCATGACCCATCATATGCCCCGTTTGATGCTATTTTTAGAACCTCGTCACCATGACCGCGCGAATGTGAACATGTAGTCGGAGGATCGATTTTTTTTTTGTACTCCATTTGCCCTTTTTCTCAAGTTTAAACTCCTTTTTCATCGACAAACGTTGTACACCCTTTTTCCGCCATTGTGATCTCGAGGCAATGCAAAAGCTCGCGCGCTCTCTCGAGCAATCAGATTCACTCTAAAAATAGCATCAAACGGGGCATATGATTGTCCAAAGACTTAATACGCGCGATTCCTTCTCTTAACTCATTTTCTCTTGTGCGAGCGCACAAAAATTGAGTATATGCAAAAAGGGGAATTCTTTCTCCATGTTACGATAGTAACGCTGATCTCCATACAACATAAATCATCAGAAACTTTGATCTTTGTCCAATAAGGGTGTAATACTTAATTTACCATCAGACTGCTCATGAACACATAAATTGTATTCAAACACGAAAGGGAGAACTACTGAAAAACTTGATCGAACCACCTTAAACAAAGCAAAGTCTTTCTCAGTATAACGAGCGCATCCTTATCTACGGATATATTTTGGCTAAAACGACTTTGTGGTAATATTTGTCGAGTGCAGCTTCTGGTTCAAGCCAGCACTTTTATCGTGTTCTTCGTTATGTGGCGAAACCCCTCGAGCTGTCTTCAACGTTCGTTTCCCTTGTTTCCTATATTGAGTAACTATATTTCTGAAAAAAAATATTCCTTACTTTGGGGATCCTCATTGTAGGTTGCCGATATTTTGATTGATTTTCTATCAATTTGTTTAGGCTGAGATCAAGTATCTTATGGCTGCAAACAGAGCTGCTAGGTACGATCGTAAACTGCTCATGATGAACCAGGAGGAGATCACGAGACTTCGTCGAAGCACTCGGAAAATACGGGGCAAAGTACGCGAGGAAGAGGCTGGAACGTCACGAGACAAGGTATTTAAAGTACCACTTATCATCAGATACAAATATCATCATCATCATCATCATCATCAGTCATGGGTAACAATCACTTTCTTTGATAATATCAAACCAGGCATAGTTGAATGACCATAATCGTTGTCACATGACCTCACATCCCCTCTTTGCATGGATGCCTCTCTTGGAAATTAATAAAATCTTCATCATTTGAATCACGATTTATTATATTATGTGGTCTTTTTGTTTTTTTAAAGAACAAAAATGAGGTGCCCGAAAACATTAGCGAACACACACGAAGGTCCACCCCTGTGCTAGATGAACAACCTCAAGACGAATCACCGTCCAAAAGTACGACTGTACCCGAAGAAATCTCCGCCATAGAATCACCAACGGCCGATTCGTCATTCCCGACGTACGATCATGAGTCGACGATCAGCGAAAGGGTTCGGAAGAGGTCGCTTTCCGAAGGTGAGAGCGACGATGGTGCACCGAGTGGTTCGATGGTGTCCAAGTCTAAAGGTTCACCAACCTCGAGTGATTCAATTGTGATGCAGCAATTGAAGAAATTAAAGAGTCAATCCAGTGAAAGGTGAGTGTTTTGTAGAATGATTGAAATCCCGCTTTGTCTGGCCTCCTACGTCCTTAGACTCGGCGTCACGCAACGCTTATCTAGCTTTATCTAGCTAGCGTTATCTAGCTTATCTAGCGTTGCTTGGTGATCATAAGGATTTCTACGTAGGTGGGTCTAAGCTTTGTCTCAATACAGTCAACAACCGACTAATAGACACCTCGCCAATACGGAAACCCCGCTATTACGAACACTTTGGTAGCGTTGCGTGACGATCGTAAGGACATTACGTAGGAGGCTAAGCATTGTCTACGTACGTTCAACTATCGACTAGTAGACACCTCGCTAATACGGACACCCTGCTATTACGGACACTTGTGTAAGGAATGTTCGTTAAAATATAGCGACCGCAACCTGGCTTGTGTAGCGACCCTCTGTAAAGGAGAGCGGACACTTATTGTAAATCTACAGTGAACTCCCTCCAAGGTGGACACTATGAGGACCAGCGCTTGCTGTTCGCCTTAGAGAGGTGTCCGCTTTAGAGGGAGTATCATTACACAATATTGGCGGGCAATTTAAAAGGTAGGTACCACGCAAATGCGACCACGTAAATGCGTTCGCCTTAGAGAGGTGTCCACTTTAGAGAGGTATCTGCATTGAGGGAGTTCACTGTAGATCTGAGAAATTGGAAGGTATCACATGAACCTCGCTCAAACTTCTAATTATAGCCAAAAACTATTCGAAATAGATTTTACAGATTTTACATACATAGACGTATTAAAATTTCGCACTTTCTTGAGGGGAAAATTACTAGCCCAAGTAAATTTCCTCTGCTTTCGTGTATTCAATTACTTCGCTTCAAATTAAGACAATGATAGGAAAGTTGATGATTTTAGGATGTTGCTAGAATTTTTAATTTGTATGAATTATTCTTGCTAATTGCTGTCATATCCTTCACCCCTCTGTGATAATTAAATGTGGTGTACACCCATTGTCAATAGGTTAGGGAAGAAACTTCAAACCATTATAACTAAACCAGAAGTATGGTTGGAACAGTTCGTTTTCAATTTTCTTTTCCTTTATCTTATTTTTCCTCGTTCTCTTCTCTTCTCTTCTCTTCTCTTCTCTTCTCTTCTCTTCTCTTCTCTTCTCTTCTCTTCTCTTCTCTTCTCTTCTCTTCTCTTCTCTTCTCTTCTCTGCTCTGCTCTGCTCTGCTCTGCTCTGCTCTGCTCTGCTCTGCTCTGCTCTGCTCTGCTCTGCTCTGCTCTGCTCTGCTCTGCTCTGCTCTGCTCTGCTCTGCTCTGCTCCTCTCTCTTCTGCTGACTTCTCTTCTGCTGTCTTCTCTTCTCTTCCCTTCCCTTTCCTTCTCTTTCTTTCTTTACCTAGATTTTACACGCTAACAAGTGAGTGTTGGACGTTATGTTAAATAACGGTTTGTCAGATATTTATTTTGGTTTTATGTGATTTCTCTCCCCACGCATCTCTTTCATTCTGGTCTCGTTAATTTGAACCTTTTTGGCTGGCGACAATCTTTAGATTATTATAAGCCCGAAGGCAGCGTAATTTCATGTTCAATGGTACAAATATGACATATTTGTATTTATTAGTGCTGTCAAATCCTCTCAGGATAAACATTATTGGTTTAATAACACTAAACTCGCAGTTTCTCATTTTAATGTGTAATTATTTCAACTATTTCTTAATTAGTTTGACTAAAACCTTTTTTATTGGCTTAAAACGGTTCAAGTCTGAACTAAAACATTCAGAAATATTACGCTTTTGCCATTAAAAAAATGTCATTCAAAGAGTCATTAAGAGATATGGTCGTATTCGGTGGTTGTTCTGGCTTCATAGGTAAGCATATTAGATAAAGAGTAATATTACACAATCTTTTTTACCTAAAAACTCATTTAGGTCTTAAAAAGGTGGATTTTTGTTGATTTCTGTCAATTTATTAGATGGTGTTGAGGTAGGCATTTTGTTTTTGAATCAGGAAAACTATTCGTTATAATGGCGAAATAACGTCGATCATTTCTAACGCTTAAAACGACGCTTAACGAGTTCCGCTGGTCATACACTAACAGTACGCACGAAATATAAGACACTGACGTCTAATTCAAAGCTTATAGTGTGCTGTTGGGCCATATATTTTATAATTACATGGTTTCTGAGTGCCATTTGAGCTGTACTAGTGGTTCTTATTAGCTCTTTTTTGTCTCTAATACAACACTGTTCTCAGAAATGGTGTTTGCACATTCTGTCCGTTATCTGGAGCCATGGTCTCTCGGTCGGTAGTAAACACAACATAAAATTTCAAGTCCGGTGTATATGTGAGAGGGAAGGAAAAAGAGGGAGGGAAGGGGAGAGGAAAGGGAATAAATAGATAGACATATATACATAAACTTTATTTGATAGCTTTACTTAGATGTGGAAGTGGAACTCAAGATAAAATTTATCCAAAACATGGGGTTACGCTGCTCAAAATCGCTGTGGACAAGAGCGTTCGCAACTTACGAGTACTCGTAAATCGTGATCATTTTTCCGAGGATTTAAGACTAACTACCTAAGTACTCGAAGCTAATAACTTTAACCAGAGTTAATAGAGGGAACTATTATCTATTAACTCTGCTTTAACAATACAGTTTCGTCTTTGTCGAGTATATTTTTCTGTGATATAAGGACCGTTCTGTCCATAATAAAACGGCGTTTCTTTTATCTGTGAAACAGTCTATTCTGTGTCGATAATGGAAACAAAACAGCAGCAGCAACAACATCAACATCAACAACAACAGCAAAAACAACAAAACGACAACAGCATCAACATCAAAATCATCAACAACAACAACAACGAAACAACGACAAAACAACAACAGCAACAACAACAGCAAAAACGAACACAAAGCAACAACAGCAAAACAACAAAAACCCAACAACAACAACAACAACAACAACAACAACAACAAAAATCAGATTTATCTGTATTGGTGTGGCAAGTGTGATCAAGCAAGTACCAGCGCCAAATATTCAACTGGGGGCGCCAAATTGCCGGTTTTCATCGGGTTGTAATTGTTGGTTGAAATAACAAATTAAAGACAAATTATTGTATTACATATCAGATCAAAACATATCGTCATCACTACTCACTATCAAACTGATTATTTGTTTTCATATATTTTTATCGGAGAAGACGAAATCGTACGAGAATACACGTTATCTTATACATAAGACTGTAATTGTTGTCAGAAGCTGTTATATATTGTCGGTAATCTCTGTTGATCGTGCCTTCCTGAGATTACTTCATCTGATGACGTAATATTCTAAATATAAACTATGTCACGCACTGCTTATCGTGTCACGCCAAGATGTAACGCAACTGTCCTTAATTTTCATTGAACTGAAAAGTAGGATTATGTATGGAAGAATCTTATATTAAAAGAATATTGCTCGCTGTAAGTACAGTATTGGATATCGTACTATTAGTATACTGTATTAGTATATTGTTCCGTTTTTGTATATTGAAATTAGTATCCATTATCATTTTTCTGTATTTTTGAAAACTGGCCACTTACAAGAGGTGCTAGCTCGTACCCCAGTGTCTCCAAGGCCAACGTAAAGTGCTGTCAAGAACGCGAATTTCAATGAAGTCCCACGCTCTGTCGTACGAGAGCACTTAACAAGGTTATCCGCTAGCTTGAAATAGGCCACCCCGTATTATTTTATAATTTCCTGTCAACATTGAATCCTATTTTATGCTTGAAGGAGCTAAAAGATAAAAACAGTCCTTACGTAATATTGACGTGTCTAGCTTCGTTTGCATATTTCGAGGTGACATTTTGACAATTTAATGCCAATTTTAACCATTTTGTGGTTTTCAAATCATCGAGTTTATCATATTTTTCGTTTATTTTATTGTTTCAACTTCTGTTTTACGTATTCATGCTGATCGAAAGAAATGTTCCTCCGAGAAATTTTAAGTTAGTTTATAAGGACTCTGCCTACGACTGCGCGGTCCAGGGGATGGTTTAACGCTACTCGCCCAGGCTTGTTTGCCCTCACGATGCGATGTTTGGGTCAAACGGCCACTCCAAAGAGCCTCGATATTCACTCATTTGCGTAAGGATACCATTTAAATGTCGCCGGGAATAATTGTCTGAAATTGGAACCAATCAAGAGTCTAGGTATGTCAATCATTACTCTAGCCCTCGCTCTATTGTTAATACTATTCCAATTTTCAAAAGTCAACAAGTCTTAATTTAAGTTCAAGTTAGATCTTTATTTGTGTATTTTTGTTTTATTAATATTTGATTTTAGACTCGTGGGAGTGTAGATAATTTCGCTTTGAGAAGTGTGGAGAGACACTCCAATAACTGTCGTAGTTTTTGTCAATTTTGTTATCAGCTCATTAAGTCTAGCTATATAATCTCTTGTAAAAGCTAAAGAAACACCATATTTTTAAAGTATCTCTTAATTCATTTTTACAATGACGTCTGAATGTCTGTCTGAATTCACCACGCAGTTTTGATATGGCTTTTTAAAGGAAAATAATGACAGATATTTTTCTGACTTTGAGAATAATCTGGCGATAAAAAAATTCTGTTTATAGCAATTCCATCATTTCAAAGTCACGTCATTAATGAATATTTAACATTGAAAATTCTGGTCACGTTAACTAAATATTGAATTTGACTTTGAAATTTTCTGTATAGACAAAAATTCGTCCGTGAGTCAAAACCAAAATGCTTAAAAAATCGAAATTACTATTGTAATGTTGAATGACAAGCAATTTGAAAGCTATTAAGCTGAGCAGTCTCGGCGATGTTGTCAATATTATCTCTCAGTCGTTGAAGCAGTATTTTTTATGGAATACAAAAATATGTTCTGTTCTGTAATCAATTTCTTTGCCAGGTAAGTAGTCAATATATAATTATAATTTTTGTCGTAATTTGATCCAGTTTCCCTATTTAATATTTTGGCTTGTTTTCTCATGCAATCTTGAAGCTCGTTACTAAATGTTTAGAATTAAAATTATTCAGGCAAAGAAATCCTATTCGATTTACCTTCCAGACTTTAATAGCTTTGACTATAAGATGGCTAATTTTGTAGATTAAAAGTCAATCGAGTAGAAATTATATATATATTTTTTGGATTATCACACCAGCTTTTGTTATACGATTGCAGGTTTTCAACCCTTTTCGTTATAGGAAATGTCTGCGACATAATTGCTTTTGAAATGAGAAAATTAAAATTGAATAAATTCACAATAACAGCTTGAGTTAAATTCCTGAACTAGCTTATAACAGAATTTGCTAGAATTATTGTTGGTTTTTGATATTTTTTTACATGTCATAGAATTATTTTTCTTATTTTTCAGTCACTAGAATTTATTATTTACCCAGTTAATTTTTTTCATTCTTTCGAGATAAAATCGAGTCTAAATTCTTGAATTTGTATTGAGTTCATCGCTTATGTATTTCTTTAAAGAAGAAATACTTTATTTTATATCTTTATTTTCCAATTTATTACTGTCTTATAGTTGCAGTGATAATTGTTTTTTTCCTTGCTCTTTGAATCGAAGAAAAACAATCAATCCATTGATATTATTTTTACAATTTCTTTAGTTTCGCTATAGAAAGCTGCAAATAAATGGTCATTCCGATGCTAATGTTTTTGTTATTTTTTTTTCGCGGTTTACCACACAGTTTACCACTAATTTTTATCCCGACCTTGCGTGACAAGAGTAACGCAACTCCAAGGTTCGTTATACTTTTTCGTTCACTGTAAAAACACCCACATAACCAAAGATTTTGGAATGTATCATATATTTACTTCCGTTTTGTTGAAACTGAACTTAATCTTTTCATTTTCTACGAAAAAGTTTTCGTTTTTATCATGCTTGAAAATAACCGGAAGTAGAATATATGACCGGAAGTACGTAGAAGCCGCTTGTCGACGGTTAGAATTTTTTTCCAGGAATTAATTTTTAAGTTTTCTTTAAGTAAAAGTACTTTATAAACCTATAATTTTGCTGACTTGTTTTGGCTTTTTATTAGAGCGGATGTTCTAGAATTTTCGTGCATATTTGGCATCGTTTCATAAAATGACTGACGTTACGTATTCGTTCTCCGTATTACAATAACAGACGTCTTTTAACCACACACTCTTAACACAAAAGACTTTTATCCGTTTATTTCCTTGTTGTGGTTATTTCTTGTAACTGGATTTTGGATGAATTGCCGAATTTGTAGCACGGAGTGAATTGACTACTTTCTTCGACCCGTTCAAGTAAGCTTAGACTAATTGAATAAGAATTAATTCTTTATTTGAATTCTTCTAACTGATATTTATATAATTAAGTTAGCATTCAAGATCCTTAAAGTTTATAATTATAGTCTCTTTTGATACAATTGTAAATTATGTTCTTCCTGAAGACTGCGGTCTTAAAGTTTCTACCTTGATGTGTGGGTCACAATAGTGTTTTTTTCCCTAACTGGTATATCCCTGTTATTTAATTTTTATCGTAAACAGCGTATTGTTATATGAATGAGTTATATACTGGTAAATAATAAACATCGCTTTATTTGGATTTATCATTCGTTTTCACTTGCAATCTGTAGTGAGGACGATTTGAACACGACAGAGACATACCACATGGAATGAAGAAATATGTTGCTCAGTTTGTATAGTTGTTAGTATCTTTCAATAGAAACAAACGAGCTTTGTTATTTATTAGCGACTCCTTAACAGTCAAAGCGTGTCAATGTATCGCCTTACTGCTGAATAAATCGATTTATTAACCATGAATGAACTAAAGCGACTATCCATCAATTAAAATTCATCTGGCAAACTGTTGAATTTTGGCATCACTGTACATAATAGAATTATGCGAGAGATGGATTTGGACATTCGGCAAGTATGTCACGCTTCTCTTCTTAGAATATAAGCGGAACTATTCTGATCTACCGACTGTAACCCTTAATTGCAAAGGAATTAAATTTTGTTCGTTCACTACGACGAACACAAATGATACTCTCTGGCACGAAGAGTATATCTACCGACCGACTGATGAAGTAAATATGTTGACTGAATGAAAGACAGGGATCGATTAATTGAATGGACGAATAGATAAATGATATAACGAATAAGCGAATAAATGAATGGATGGATGAAATTATGAAAGAACGAAAAAGAGGGCGAAGATCCCAATTTAAAAGGGAACTGAACTCGTCCAGACGGATGATTCGTCGAGGAAATCCGTCTATTTTGGTGGATAAGAAGACGGATACATATAATCGAGTCTCCCATCGAAAATGTCCCATTTTGCTTCGAGTTAGGGCCGGAAATCCCGGTCAGTGACGCACTGTCTTGCGTGGGATTATTGGCTTTAGTTTGAAGGATATTCGGGCGTTTACCTTAACATTTAAATTAATTCTTGACCCGCCATTTCTAGCACTCAGAAATTATTACTATTTTTAACTTTCTAACTGTTGGAGGTGGAAAACATGTCAGAAGTTTCAGTACATTTCTGTCGGTTAGAAAGTTCTTAGAAATTGCAATTTCCAACTGTTGCCAAACATTCCAACTTTCAGGAATGGTTAAAAATTCTCAGTGTTTGAGTGATTTATCAAATGTATAATTTGTGTAACTTTTAGTTGTTGTTGTTGTTGTTGTTGTTGTTGTTGTTGTTGTTTGCTTCAGCAATTAATGCTATTGTCATGCGAAAAACTAAGGGCCCGTTCACATGAGAAAGGACGCCCCTAGTAGGGATAGCTCTAGTAGGGATAACTCATTTGTTTTCTTTTCCCTGGGGGACACAAAACAAAAGAGTTATCCCTACTACACAGGGACACCCTCTCTCTTGTGAACGGCCCCTAAGGGGCTGTTTATATGGAGGCGAGTCAGCTCGGCAAGCGGGCTGAATTCGTTTGTTCTCTGGCCCCCAGGGAAAGAAAACAAAAGAATTCAGCCCGCTTACCGAGCTGGCTCGCCTCCCTATAAACAGCTCCAAAGAGTTGTCGTTGTCTTTATCAAAATCATCAGTGATTTGCTACTAGCAAAACCTTTTGGTAATAATTTTTGTATTTGCCCATGTAGATATCTAACTCAACGAGAACAAAAGTTAATGAGAAGAAAACACGAAGGAGAAGATATCCTCTCATCGGACCGTAAATTAATCGAATGGGAGAGACACTTAGATGACGAAGAAGACAAATTAAATGACGTGAATCGCATAAAGAGTCAGAAATCAAGACGTGCCATTAAAGCCACGCAGTCAAAAGCTAAAGGTATGGTTCCTTTGTATTGGCCCATTTATTTGGTTTGGTCGGTTTCCTGATCGATAGCTCGTTTGGTCTTCATTCGTTCAACCGTTTCTTCATTAACTGGTTGTTGATTCAGCTAATCGGTGATTTCTTCAGCTGGTTATTAATTCTGTTGTTTCCTTAGTAGACTGATTGTTTGTTTGAACTTTGCAGACTGCGCGTCGGGATGGTAGCCGACTATCCCTTTAGGTTTTCTGTATTCCAAAAAATGAAGAGTAAACACCATTTTCAGTCAAAGAGATACCAGCAGAAGATATTTAGTCCCTATGCAGGAAATTATTTTGTGCTGAAAATCAAACCTTTTTAGGGAGCATAGTCTCCTAACCCCTAAATTGAAATTTGGAGAATCGTTTCTTCATGAATGGAAATATTTAATGGTGAAATATCTCCGGATAAAATCATCTTCTTTTGGAGCATTAAGCATTTGAAGTCGGGAAATGCAAATAAGATGACGTAAAAAAGGAATTTGCATGATTTTGTCACCAATTTTGAAACAAGTGTGTTTGAGTTAGGTCGCAAAAACATTCACCAAACTTTGTCATCTCATTTGCATTTTCAGATTTCAAATGCTTAATCCTCAGAAAGGAGATAATTTTATCCTGAAATATTTAACCATAAGGCTTTTCCATTCATGAAGAAACGATTATCAAAATTTCAATTTAGGGGTTAGGTTCACTTAAATACTTTCTGATTTGAGTCCATATTTCCCAAATATCTAAATGCAAATGAGATGACGTAATTTAAGGAATTTTCATTAACTTCTTGTGGTTTTTACAATAAGTGCTCTCCAATTAAATAACCAAACTTTCCGCTATTAAATAAAGCTGTACGTTTTAACCATGAAAATGATCTACAAATGGAAAAATTCCAGTATTTTCAATTGGCTCATTTTTGTATTATAAATGATGCATTGTTTTACGGCATTTGCATTTTGAGATTTAAAACGTTTATATCTTGGAAAATATGGAGTCAAATAAAAAATATGAAAAAATATTCACTATGCTCTCTAAAAAGAGTTGATTTTCAAAATAAAACAATTTCTGCATAGGGACTTAAATTAATTTAGATTTTAATTCGAATTTTGATCTATTTGTTTCTACAGAAGAAGATCTATCAAGTATGGCTCCTGATCGGTCACGTGAAGGCTCCATTCCCGATATTGATTCCATTTCCAAGGATATATCGGGTAACGAATATTAGAACGATTGCTGTGCTATTTAATTACACTGTTTGCACTTGCTTGCAAAAGGATATTGTAATCCTATTTAAGATACTTCATATAGAATTCTTCAAATTCACCCTTAAAGAGATTCGTTGCTTCCCTAAAAACGAAAACCAACCAACAAAACAAAACAAAATAAAACAAAAACTATCGATGACAAATGTCACCCAGACTCTCTTTATCATCAACTTACGTCCGCATTATATTATAAGAGCACATCAGTCATGACTGCTGTATCATCTTTATCATTACTGTTACCGTCATTTTTATCGTAATCATCATCATCCGATCATCATCATCAGTTATTCTCAACCAGTGTTCCTGTCTTCCACTTATTTGTTATTTATTTCATTCCTTTTCACAGAAGCCTCAGACCATAGCGACGTGGAGACTCGAATCCGTGAACTAAGACAACAGTTACAGCAACGGGAACGAGAAGTCAGACGACTTCACAAGGAAAAGAAACGACAAAAACGTGCTATGTTACACGAGGAAGAGGAAAGCCTCAGGAAGAAGCTGCAGGTAAAGATTGACTGAATTCATGAACAGTCGAATCGGATCTCCATGGCCCTTATAAGTGGCTATCAATAAACCTTTCCCCAATTCACTTGAATGACTAGCGAACAATAGATTGAAGTCGAGGCTGGAGCTGGAGCTTCACGTAAATGGGAAACAGCAGAAGGCAAAGACGATCACGTGTCCCACTTTTTTTGCGCCTAGCGAATCGCGTTGGGCATTTAAATGTTAGTGTAACTTTCCTCGTTTTCATTAAACACGAAATGACTTCACGTTAAAACGCCAACGCTAAGCACCAAAGAAGGTCACGTGATTCTCTTTGCTGTCTGCCGTTTCCTGTTTATGTGAAGCTTAAGCTCTCTATTAATCAAGATTAATTGATTAATCAAAATTAATTAATTAATCTTAATTAATTAATCTTAATTAATTAAGCTGTCTATTAATTAAGAGAGCTTAAGGTGATTGGCTACTATTGAATAAAATAAAGAGAAATCACTCAAACCACAATTTTCTGAAGTGAAATTTAATGCTGGTTTCAAAATTGTTGTTCAAGGCTCGTTTTTGCGATAATCAGCGTTGAATGAATGCCTATTTGCGAGTTTTTGAGGCAAAAATAGCGTCACCGGAAGCGATAAGAAGAAAATTTACAAATCGCAAGATAGTACTTCTACATAAACTACATTGGCGCAATGGTGGTATAGACAGTGGTATATTTTACGTAATGGCATAAACACTTGTGATATAAAGACTAAAAATACCTTTATTTATTGTCCTTTGTTTCGTGACTCCCAACAAAAAGTCTTCTCAAGTCGAACAAAATTTCTTTAAAAATCCATTTTTTCCTAGGTTCCAATAATGAATTATTTTTAAGAATTTGATATGTTTGAAATAATTAGGTGCTCTTTCATATAAGCTCAAAAAGCATTGGGTCCCGTGCAAAATGAAGGGTTCTGTGCCGTTGAAGATGTGAAAAAGGCGAAAAAACTGTCAACAGGAAGCAGCGCCATATTGGAAAATGAAGACCGCTTGGCATTGTGGTATATCATATAGAACAGAGATGAGATTATCATTGATTTGTACCAGCCAATGAAAAGCCGTATTTCGATAGAAATACGTAATAACGATCAAAAATTGATTTTTGTAAGAAATTTTGTTCGACTTAATAAGACTTTTTTTATTGGGAGTCACGGTACTAAAAGCAAGAAATGAAGGTATTTTTTAGTTTTTATATCAAAATTGTTTATGCCATTACGTAGAATATACCACTGGCTATTTTAAAATAACTAAGATACTACGCGCGCTCTGATTGGTTGAACGTATTTATGTGAGGCTATGTAAGCATGATTGTGACGTCAGGATCTTTGGCTAGAGCAAACTACAAAATGTATGGTTTAAAAATGTAAAAATACAGTAATGAGCAACTTTCACCAAACATTTGTTCGAGAAAAAAATTGAAGTAAAAGCAAACTCTCCTTTGATTTCTTTATACTTTTTTCAAGCAAAACTCTAAAAACTCAGTGCCGATCGAACTCATTACCATGAATCGCAAATAATGTTTTTCCGTGTTTAATTTGAACCTAATACTTTAGAACGAGATTTACTACGACTACGACTCGAGTTCGAGTTCGTATTTCAATTAGAGTTTGAGTTGGCCAGTATCATTTTCTTTGGCATTTTTTTATGGGGACAGAATTCCAAGGCCTACAAACAACAAAAACATTGAAAATAATATCAATATAAATGATAAATAAACTGACCGTACGATCTCGTGTATAAGCAGATTTGAGTTCAGTGTGCTCAGTCAGGAAATCAGTTGGTAGTCTTGAAAATCCTAGATCGTTGAAAGGATAAAATACCTTGCTTCTACCTTCTCTTGATGATAGGTGAATTTTATATCAATAAACAAAGATACTGAAAAGAGATTTGCGAACCCATGATTCCACTACGATCACTTTCAACTTTATTGGGCTACCTGTGGCAGTGCAAAATTGCGCGAAGATCTATACTTACAGTCGTCGGCCGAACATATGGCGGGAAATTGAGGGCGGTCGGGTAAAAGTCCACAACTACAACAAAATGATGTACAGTTCTTTCAGTTATACTGGTTCATATTTCTGATATGTTCTAGCAGCGAAGGAGAATCGAATTTTACTTTTATCTCCGGAGAGCGTGAAGTTCGTGAAGACATAACACACATAAGCTTATAACTTATATATGAAGAGCTGAAACTAAAAGAGTTTTTTTTATTCCTGATCTCAAGTTTGCAGTTGGTTTCTATATTATGATCGCTACGATTGCAGAAAACTGTGTAGAGCAATCATATAGAAGCCACACTAGCTAGCGATCGTAGCGATCGCGATTGGAGAATTTTGTTCTATATTTATAGCGATTGCAACAATCGTAGGGTTCACAATGAAAACCATATTGGTCAAAAAATATTTTCTTTTACGATTATTCTCATCACAATATTTGTCTTGCACAATAACTGAATATCTCGGGGAGGGATGGCGTTGAAAAAAAATCAAAAACGGGTTGTAATTCTTTCAATCAACCGTATAAGTTGTCGAACAAAATTAAGCCGCAAAACACGCTGAATTTTTGTCTTCAATAAGCTCCCGTTTTTTTTATTTAACATCAGGTTAGATTGATTTTCATTAGATATATAAAATACCAGGAAAATTAAAACGGATACCTAATTAACTCGGAACTTGATACTCGAACTCGAGTCATAGAAAATAATCCTTTAGAACCAAAATAGAAAACACCAAAACACTTCTGATAAAAAGAGAAAGGGAAGTGTTTGTCAATCAGTTATCAAACCAAAAGTTATACAGACTAAAAAATTCAATGAAGTCTGTGTATAGTAGCTATACTCAAACTAAAATTCTAGACCGAAATGCACAGAAATAGGAGACAAGAAGAACGTTTTCAAAACTTAAATTACAGCCAAGACCATATACATAGCATTTTAGTTATTCTTGGCAGCAAAAATGCCACACTGAAAAAATCCCAAAATAGTAATCTAAAAGTAGCTAAACAAGACCTGAATTCACATGACTGACAACGTAATATTGGATTAGGTTCTTCAAATGCATACGTTTACTGTATTTTGTAAAGCCCATGCTCGACTTGAATCTATTGTACTCCGTCATGCGAATTCGGAAAAATGTATTTAGCCTGTATGGTTCCACAGGGCTATCATGAGTTCACTCCCATTTAATCAGTGCTGACTCTTTGCAACTTTTCTATTTTACAGGCCGTGGAAAGGATCTTACAGCAGACGAAAGAAAACTTCGAGCGACCTGCTACAGAGAGAAAACCCATAGAAACAGCCCCTACAACATCTGGTGTTCTCCACCCCTCAGAGAGTAGAGAATCCATTCTTGAAAAGTCTTCTTCAAATGAGGGTGCACGCGAAGAACCTCGTTCTTCACTGAGCAAAGAATCACTTCCAGAAAAATTTTCAGATTATGAGGCTAAAGGGGTTCGTGTCTCGGAGAGTAGAGAATCAATTCCAGAGAAGTCGTCTTCTAGTGATGGTTTACTAAAAGGGCTGACTAATGTGGTTCTAGATCTTGATTTTGGTTCACAAGATCGCGAGGCGTCTGCCCCTGATAATGAATCGATGATCAAATCCGTCAGTGAAGTTAAGGACTTAGATATAAGTGATCGATCAGGAGTGTTTTCTTCGTCAGAAAAGCAAATGCATCAATCGCCTTGTCATACAGAGGAGATCGAAGACGATGCAAGGACGGCAGACGATATTAGCCAAGCAAGCGAAATTCATACAATTTCAGGAGCTTCAGAGGCTGAAGCACCCAGTCAATCCCGGTCTGCACGATCAGACCAGAAGGAGAGGTCAAGAGCAGAGTCCGAGGAATCTGTGGCAGAAGTTCTGTCAATTAGATCATCAACGTCAAAAAGGGCAGACTCTCAAAATTCAGTCCCAGAAGAAATCTCTGTGAAATCATCACGACAGTCTATAGATGGATCAATATCGGAAGCCATATCTAAAAGATCGTCTCACAGATCTGGTTCCGAATCGATTTCAGAAGCTCTGTCTGTGAAGTCATCTCAGAAGTCAGGAACCGAGTCAATATCCGAAGCTCTGTCTGCTGGATTGTCTCGGAGATCTGAAGACGAATCATTATCGGAAAGGATTTCAGCCAGGTCATCAAAAGCATCAGAAATCTCCAGTCGTCATTCAAAGTCTCCAGCTAAGGAATATAGTAATACTTTTGAAAGTGAACGAACTCACGATGAAGGGGAAACTGAAGATGATATAAGTGAACAAATTATTGAAGAAGATAATCTTTCACCAGACAAGGAGACTACACAAAAGTCATACACGTCTGACTTTGAGGTATCGGAATCGCCCAAGTCAAAGACTGGAGATACATTGGAAGTCAAAGAAGGATCTTTTCAAAATGCAAGTTTTTATTCACAAGATTTCGAGTCACCATCATCCTCCCATAAACCTGAGAAAAGCGTTCCGCAGTCTTCTAAAGACGATGATCTCGACGAGTTGGCTCAGCGTCGTCTGAGTCAGGCTACGAATGAGGAGAGCATAGTAGAAGAGATGCCTGAAGAAGATCGTCGTTCTATTGAGTCTGGGTCCTTAAGCGACGCAAGTGACGAGATGTCACCGCGCGTCTCTTTAAATAAGGATGACAGGGCCTCCGAAAAACGCCAGGAGCACGAGGAAGACCAAATGGTAGCTCAGAAAAAAGACGCCAGTCAGTATTCTGAAGAGTTTGAGTCCCCTTCGTCGCATAGAGCGAGTAAACACTCGTCGGAAAAAGAACCTTTAGGAACGCTGGTCTCCAGGCGTGAAGATCTTGAAAAGGACCTCGATGAAAAACCCAAAATGCGTGTCAGCGAAGCTACCGATGAGGAGAGCGTGGCGGAAGAAATCCTTGAAGACCAAGCTTTAGAGGAATTTGGTGCTTTAAGCGACACAAGTGATAAAATGTCGCCTCGTTTCTCTCTTGGTGAGGACAAAAATGTGGACAATGTTGGACAAGATACTGTCCAACAGCAATCAAAATTAGAGGACACAGAAGTCTTGGATGATGAAAAAGAGATCAGTCAATACTCTCAAGATTTTGAATTGCCTTCTTCTCAAAGGTTGAGCAAACAGTCTTTGGAGAAAGATGGTCATAGTAAATCGCTATCTAGAAAAGAAGAACCAAAGAGAGACCTCGATGTAAGTTCTCAGCGTGGTCTCAGTGAAGCTACAGATGAAGAAAGTGTCGCGGAGGAACTTCCAGAAGAAACATTGGAAACTGGTGCTTTAAGCGACGCAGATGAATTGGTCCCTCGTTTTCAAAGCAAGGACGAGAAGACTAGTAAAATGGACAGCGTTTTGTTGCCATCTGAAGACGAGAAATCCTTGGTTGAAGGAAAAGACAGAGAAGTTGATGATACTGAAAAGAAGCCTGTGGACGGTCAGGAAACATTGCGAAACGAACAAGCAGACAAAATATCTCAAGATCTTTCAAATAATTTAGTTGATGAGGCAGTGACTTGCATCACTAGTTTATACGGTGCACACCGCTTGAGAACAACTCCTCAACAGTTACCTGTAGAGCTAAAAACACCTTCCGAAGAACGCGACAAGTCCGGTGCTGTTGAAACCAAAGCTGATTCAGAAAAAGAAAATTCGGAATCATTCAACGAGTGGGGAAAAGCTCCTGAAGAAGGCTTTGAAATATCCGAGGGAGAAGATTTGTCAATATCAGAAAAATTATCGTTTGCCGAGGACGAGTCCTCGCCTATCTTGGATTTGAAACCGTTGGTTTCTGAAACGCAAAAGGACAAAGCGGAGGAAACTCCGACACCGAGAACTGAAGAAATAGAGTCAGTTAAACCAACTGATGTTAAAAAAGGACAGACCGACACAGTAATTGACCAACTTTCTGAAAACCTCTTGAAAGAAGCTGCCTCTAAAATGATTGCGTTAATGCGCAAAAAGCAAGCCAAGCTAAAAGAAGAAATACCTAAAAAGGTCGAGAAAAAGGAACTCCCTAAAAGCCCACCTCCTCACAGCCCTGAACCGCTCAGTCCTCAACAGCGGGGATTTGATAAATTCATGGCCGTTCATCGATTCCCCGACGGAATATTAAAACAGGTTAGCCCACCCGGTAGCCCTACTAAGGATACTTCAGCCTTTGATGGACATGAGCTAGCAGATAAACTCAGTCAATTGAAGTTGCTTCACGATGAATTAGGTGAACAGTTGGGTGAGGATGATGACGACGACTTCGTGATTAATGAAAATAAACCCCTTGAGTTACCAACGGATAAGGAGGAGTATGGACCTCCAAGCGGCCAGTCTATACCTATTATCGTCCCTCATAATTCTACTGAAGTCGTTTCTATAGTAACTACATCACTATCAGCATTCTACCGCCACAAGAAGGCAGGTGGATCAATCGGAACTCTAAGTCCACCGCCCGAGTTCTCCGAGAACAACATCGACATTGACGATCCTGATTCGAAAATGAAACAGTCCTACCGACGAATGATTTTTGACTTAACCGGAGATGCTTTCCGTGATGTTTTGAATGAGGAATCTCCACCGGTTCGTCCGCCTTGGATGAAACCACGACGTCGCCGAAAAAATCGCTTCTACCATACCCTGTCACCAATGACAGATGAACATGATTATTTACCGGTCGTGCAACAGCGCGTTCTTGATCTAGTAGGCTTAGGCAACGAGAGGCCTAACTTAGACACTTTACGACGCAAAACGCCGTTAAAACTAGGAAAGAAAGACTTTGTAGACGCAGTTTTAATTCAGGAATTACGCGAAGAAGAGCCGCAGTGGGTCGACTATGATGACGATGAATTAGCTGTGAAATTTCAAGTAGCGGACGCCATATTTGAATCGTTATTGTCTGAGACTGTTATGGTATTGAACGCGGTTTACCGACGAAAGGAGTCAAAACGGGATTTATGGAGATGATGGCACGATATCGACATGTTTAGTAAATGGGATAACTGTACGTGACAATTTCCGCCGCGAGTTGATTACGTGACATGTAATTAACCTTGTGCCCTACTGTAGCATGTTGTTTGCGGTACTTGTCACGACACCGTTTGTTACGGTCGTAATTGGACACATGATAATTACTGTAGCGCACACTTGTTGATTGCAGTATTTGTCACAACACCGTTTGTCACGCTCACACTTCAGCGGGTACTTCACAGAAACCTTCAGAAATCTCAAAAGATTTAACAACCAAACGGGCGCTATTTATTGAAAACGTTTTTTAAAGATCAAGTTATTGAATGGTAGGGATGAGGTTTCATTGAAAATGAAAGTTTTAGGTCGATGTTTTGCAGCTGTCAAAAGCAGCTTCACATAGTAAACTTGAACACACCTATTTTTAATGAAAATTTGTTGAGTAGACTGAAATGAAGTACATGTACGAATAGATGTCATACTATTCACTTGCTTTGGGCTGTACTATTTCCAACAACTACTAAGAGTCTTGATGTACAGGGTCTAGTCTGTAACTCGGACTCTATCTTCTGTCCAACCAAGGGAGCATGGCAGAATATCGTTTGATTCGTATTTACATCCGCCATTTTGAATTTTTTAAATATCCACTGAACAAACATATCGCTGTAGCGAATGAGCCCCGAAGGGGAGAGCCGAGCTGACGAGCCTTCAGGGCTCGTCCTCGCTTCGCCCCTTTAGGGAAATATTTCAAAATGGCGGATTCAAACGATATTCTGACGTGCTCCCTTGGTCCAACAAGCTCATTTGGAGTAGGTGTGTGAAGAAAGACCATAAATAAGGCTAAATGAGTCTCATAAGCTCCATGTCCTTGCAAAGAAAGCTTTATTTGTAGAAGTATGCAGAAAAAAATATTTTTGGCAATAGTTTGTGTTGTTGGTGAAATGAAATGTTGTACATAGAGAGTGAAACTTTATTTTTCTGTTAAAATGCAACAGATGATAATATAATTATGTGCATAATAAATGTTTGATGACAGATGTCTTTGAATCAAAAATCTTGTATTTTAATTTGATACTTTCCATATTTTTAAAAGGAAATGGAATTTCTGGTCATTGTCTAGAAGATAAGAATAGCTTAATGGGTCCAACTTTTTGACAGAAAAAAAGGGTGTAAGGAGGATTTGGGGGGGGGGGGGGGGGGGCTTTTCTCAAGGCAAAAGGTAAAAAACTTCAACTAAAAAAAAATCTTGAAATTCAAAAAGGTGACTGAGCATAATTTTGTTAATAAGTGAATCAAATCACCTCGGTGGGCCCCAATTCCAGTCAGGTTAGGGAGAACTGCCTATTTAATATAAAAGTACAGAATCTGATTTTATAAATGAATTAACTTAGATCCATCTTTTCCTTTTCTTGCTTTGATTCAGTTTTTTGTTTTGGAATATCTGAAGGAAAAAAAGAGTTTTTTCATCAAAATTCAGTCTGGATGAACCCAACAATTATTGCAACTTCACTAAGGAATCCCATGTAAGAATGTATGTAGAGTGAATTAGTGAAACTTCAGACTGAGGAGGGGGAGAATTAACTTAGATCATCTCTTCCTTTTATCATTGGCGGATCCAGGGGGGTTGAAGGGGTCCATGGAACCCCCCTTGAAGGTTTGATTTTTTTAGGTGATAGAAATATGTCATAAATTTAAAGGAAAAAATATTAGAAGTTTAGGATGGTGTTCTGAACTAAAGAAATTTGCCTAGATACAAGTTGCAAGAAGTTGTGATGAAACAGCAAGCAAAAAAGTACTCTAGCTTGCTTGAGTGCTTTAAGCAAGGAGTGGAAAAATGACCTTTGCACAGGTATCCCATGTAAAAATGTATCTTAAGTGAAATTCATGAAACTACATTGTACTAAGCAGGGAGGGGAGGGGGGATTGAGGAATTGAATCTTAATCTTGAATTGTAATCTGAGTGGACATGATGTGCTTTGTTAGACCACATTACCTGGTTTGTCTAAATCCATTGCAAGTTTCTCTTTTTGCTCACGTTTTAGCTGCTTCAATAACAATCTTTTCTTTTTGCCAGATAATGTTATGTTTGCTTTAGGATTTGTCCTGGCAAAATAGCACAAATAATATTCATGTTAATCTGAAGGTTACAAAGAAGACATCCTAGACTGATTTTATAAGTCTCTGGCATGGTCGGCAGACTATTGCTTTGCTGCCAGGTGGATCTAGGCCCTCCCATTTGGGGAAGGGGGTGGGGGGGGGGGGGGGGGGGGGTGACATAGGGGGCTACCAAGATTGGGGTGGAGGGATGATATCATCAAAATTTTATCTAGCTCAAAACAAAGAAGGATGTGCTGCTTTAAGTATTATTTTAAAACAAGTTAAATTATCAATAGCTGATTAGAAACTGGGCCAACTCAAAGTCTATTATTATACATTGTACACGATACGATTTCTACTTTTGATAACTACAACCACCAATTAAATAGGAAGTCCTGCTTGTCAAGGAAAGCAGCTTGAATCAACCACATGCAATCTGATAGCCAATCAACTTGCCTGCATGACTACACAACTTCAATTTCGTGGTCTCACCACAAAAATCAGCTGTCAAATAAGCCTTACTGTCTTACTTTGTTTTCCGTAGGACATGGCTTGTAGCGAGATCTTCTTTTTTTCTTTCTGATTTCGATCCACTTTGCTTTTTCTTCTGTTGCTTCTTGATTCTTCCAGCTCTTTTTAGGTTTTTCTGAAGGGCCTTAATAGCCACAAAGATGTTAAAACTTGTTCGCATTTCGTCATACATACATGTATTCTGATAAAATGACCTCATATAACACCACATTTATTAAATTTACCGATCTTGGTCGGTTGTACACGTTGCCCCCTGTCATATCCAGTCCAAAAGGTAAATTCTGAAGCTTTTGACACAGAAATACTAGTTGAAAACTTCGAACTTTCACATACACGAGTCGAGTTTTGTTGTCTTCCTTGGCCACGTGCTAGTGTCCAAGCTCCTAGACGTAGAACTCGTCCAATATGGTGGACGAACCACAACAAATCAGAATATTGCAGAATCTTCTCTAATTGGAATGATCCGTCTTTTGTCTTTGAAAGGTCACTTTAACTCTTCCATTACCTCAAAGAAATATTTGACAAGACTAGTTACTCCACAAAAACTGTTCTCGAGAAGACGTTCAGCTAAAATTTACTGTCAAAATTTGTTAATTTGTAATCAATTTAAACTTAGTTATCAAATTGTATCTACAAGGAATCGTAGGTTTGCGTCTGCAGAAATGACTTCCGAAGGGAAATACTTGGATTCTTCTACTATCGCTGTGTGCCAAATGACCTCACAAAGTGATGTAAAAGAAAATATTAGAACTTGTAAAGAGCTTATTGAAAAAGCAAAAGCCAGGCAAGCTAAGGTATATGTAAGCTTATTTATACTTCTACAATTTTGAATTGTCAATATATTTGAGGGATATTTGTATTGTCTACAGATGTGCTGTGGGTTTAATAGTACGAGCTTTCTAATGTCATACAAAGTGTGACCTTGGAAATGGTAAGGGTTTTAAGGGACCAACTGTTTATTCATTTATGTTGTGTGTGTGTGTGTGTGTGTTGGGGAGAGGGGGAGGGGGGGGGTAATAGTACTATATACTCCTCCACACAGTATCTGTTTATTAAAGATTACGCCCTCCCCCACAACCATACCATTTTTGTCACAAAGAAGACAAGTTAGGCTGAAGAGAACATATAGTTACTATTTTGAGAGAAGATACCCCTTTTGTACTGGACATATTGGTTCAGTAGTCTCCCTCGCAGCCGCTCCTAGTGATCGTCACGCAAGGAGGGGAGGAATCCTTGCGTGACAACACTAGGAGCAGCTGCAAGGGAGACTAATTGGTTGGTCGAGTGGTGAGAGCACCAGCCTTTCACCACTGTGGGTTCAAGTCCCAGCTTCAGCGCTCAGATCATATGTGAACTGACTTTGTTTGATGTGTTGTTCTTTACCAATGCCACAGGTTTTTATCTCTGCTTACTCCGATTTTTCCTCACTCAGTAAAACTCAACATTGAGCAATGTTTGCAAAATAATGTAATGTAGAGGTAGTGAGTGTGAGAGAAAACAGGCCCACATCACCTCTTAGCTGCAAAACTCAACTGAAATAAATGCATTTTTTAAACAAATGCATTTATTTTATATCTTTCAAATGGAAAATGGTACAAATTTCAAAGACCGTTTTCCTATATACTCAGTCCCATACTCAACTTGTAAAATCTTTATGCTACATTTTTTTTTTTGAATTCTCAACTGGTTTAATTGGCTTCTGTTATTGTATAGAGTGTGTTGGGAGGGAATAACCCATCTCCCACAATCAGACTTTAGGACTATATACACATGACACCCTTTCCAAATCTATATAATTTTGAATAAAGGAAACAATTTTACTATCAATGGCTCATATAATTGAAATTTGATATCTAAACCTGATATTTTTGACTTTTTCCAGATGGTTTTTATTCCAGAGGCTTATGATTACCTAGCTGAAAATAAAGAACAGTCCCTTGAAATGGCTCAAAGTATAGATGGACCAGGAATGATGGAAATGTGTCAATTAGCTAAAGACAATGATATTTGGCTATCACTTGGTGGTTTCCATAATAAGGTTTGCTGTACCTGCCAAGGGCTTTCAACCAACCAATTTCATTTATTTCGCCCATATGTTACTTTTACGTTACAATATCTATATAATTATATTTTTCCTTTTGAAAGAGTGCAGCCGCTTGGAATAGCGAAGCTAATCGGGCCAAGCAGTTGGGCCATGCTTGGATAGGTTTTTCTTACAACTGAAATGATGGGACGTGTGTACAAATATCACACAAAAGGAATCATATAACAATAATAAAAATGATACTTTGACAATACACAAAAATACAAAAAAGATACACTGAGAGATAACTGTAAAATAGAGTCACAGCGAGAAGCAATACTCAAACACATCCATCTTGCTCAACGAACCGCTGACCGTTTGAACAATCCCACTCTGACATTTAGGTTTACACTGTTACATATTGTATTCAATTTTTCCTGGTTGTGTAACAACACTTATAGCAAATCTTTTTATTTTAGAGAAAACCAACTGATACAAAGATATCAAATACCCACGTGATTGTTGATAACAATGGAAGCATAATAGCAAGCTATGATAAAGCTCATCTATTTGACATTGATATTGAGCATGGCCCTACCCTCAAGGAAAGCTCTTACATTACAGCAGGCAATGAGATAGTTCCTCCTGTCACCACCCCTGTGGGTAAAGTAGGAATGGCAATTGTATCCTTTCATAATATAGCACTAATAAACTGTACCTCTCTCTTTAATGTTGTTACATGTAGCTGTTCATTTATTCATGAATTCATGAATTCATTCATCCATCCATTCATCCATCCATCCATCCATCCATCCGTCCATCCGTCCATCCGTCCGTCCGTCCGTCCGTCCGTCCATCAGGACCCCATTCATGGGCTCCTGCTCCATCTATAGTTTTTTTTATTGATCTCTATACTTTGCCTAAAAATGGTATGTATTTCCTTTAACTGTCCAAGTGTTATGATCTCCGTTTCCCAGAGATGGCTTTATCTCTTGCTAATCAAGGAGCTGAAATAATTACCTATCCCTCTGCATTTACATTCACTACTGGTGCTGCACATTGGGAGGTACAAACGTTTTCTCTTGTACATTAATTGCTTGTTTTCAATCAGCTGATAAAAGTCCTTGAATCTCATTATCTAGCTTCAAACGGGGACAAACATTGCCCTTCATGTGCTCTTCATTCCTTCCCTTCTATCCTTCTTTCCCTTTTTCCTTCCATCCTTCTTTTGTTTGTTTGTGTGTTTGAAATAGATTAAATCCATGTGACTCTTATAAATAAGAAAGAAAGAAAATTGAAGTGCCTGAGTGCATGCCCTACGAGAAACGGAGAAAAAACTCTCAAATTCAAGTGGGACTAAAACCTTTGACTCGTTCCCGAAGCCTGCGCTATTGCGTCCAGCGGAATGTATCGCGCGAAAGGCTCTGTCAGTCCAAAACCGGAAATAAGATTCTTTGTTTCCAGTTTTACTATGCATTTGTGAAATAAAACAGGAATTCCTGATCGCTTGTCATGATGCACTTGAGAGCCTTTCGCGCAATGTCTTCCGCTAGACGGCAATAGCAAAGGCTAGCTCTGGGTCGACAATATACATACATACATACATACATACATAGACTTTATTTATCTAGCTCGAATTTACAATATCTACCTAGGATCTCACTGTTCTACCAAACTTTTTTTAGGTTCTTCTTCGTAGTCGAGCTATAGAGACTCAGTGTTACATAGTTGCAGCAGCACAGACTGGACAGAACACTAGTAAGCGAAAGTGTTATGGACACTCAATGGTAAGACTCATATGCTAAGATAAGATGAGATATTTAACACCTTCATTGGGTAGCCTGTGGTAAAAAGGGGAAGAGGGAAAACTGAGGTTGTTGGGAATCTATTTGCTTTCTTTCCAGTGTCTCCTCACGGTTTAAGAGGAGTTGCTTGAGGAGGAGTTTTGTATGATATTTACAACAAACTCTTCACTATAAACAAAAGCCATTAATTCGCCATATTTTGTCTTTATTACAAAGTCTCTAATAAAGACAACTAATGAGACCATACAGTGCCGTTAGAAGTTGTGATTGCTACGATCGCAGAAAACTCTGTTCAACAATCGCATTGATCGTATTACTTCTATTGTTTTGATTGCCGCGAACGCTGGCGGTCCCAGGTTCGATTCCCGCTCTGGCCACTAGCTGAGACTGAATTTGTTCCGATTTCGATTAGTTCAAACTGATTCAGTTTCTCGGCCATGCTTGTAATATAGCCAACTGGTTTGCCTCCTTGCCAGTTAGGATTCTTAATCCATTTATGTTTGATTTATGTGATTTAGTTATAGCGCATTTGATCATTTCGCCATGGAAAATGCGCTCTAGAAGCTGACAAATTTTTATTTTATTTTATAATTTATCTCTTCGATCGCGATCTCTACGATCTTTGCGATCACTAGCTAATGTGATTTCCATATGATTGTACATTTTCTGCGATTGTAACTTTCGCAGCGATCGTAGCGAGAAACCATGCTTTAATGCGCACAAACTTAACAGGCTCATGGAGTAGTCATGGAATTTGGAATTTCAAGGCTTGGAAAAGTCATGAAATTTAGAAAAGCTTTGGTCTTGAAAAAGTCATGTGAGTTTTAGTTATGCCAAAAGTGTTTACATTTCAAGTTCAGTCAGACTTTCAGATGCTGTTGTGATTATTTCTATTAGAATCCAAAAAAACGTGATTGTACATTTTGATGTATCTTCAATGTTCTTTATAAAATAACTATGATATAACGCGCGCTCTGATTGGCCAAAGGACGCGTTTCACGCGTTCTCTATGAGAACACACAGCACGCGCGCGCACATTTTCAAACTTTCTCCAACGAAAAAAAATAAAACTTCAATTATATTTTATAAAAGAAATAGAAAACTCGGCAGCAGTGCTATGTTGAGGTATAGAAGCACTTGGGAAATGTAAGATGACTCGAGAAGTGCTTCTCCTAACACTTTCTCTCGTCTTCTTACATAGTCCCGCGTGCTTCTATAACTCAACATAGCACGCTGCCTCGTTTTCTATTTCTACAATAATATTTTACAGTTCAACGGTTCAGTTTCAATTAGGTATATATGGCACACAGTCAATCTCATTAAAGTTGTTTAGTCGAAAAATACATTAATAAGTAATAGTCTTTTTAAAAACTACAATACTTTCTATTCTGCAGCATATCTCCTTCCCCACATCAGAATTTTGAGACATTATCATACTGAGAATATAACATCCTGTAGAGAAAATATATTGATGGAGTAAAATGTGTTGAAACGCATTTCTAAAAAAACATTTTCTTTTGAGTCTAAAATTTCCACTACTGTAACACAGGATAAACAGTATAAAAGAAGAGCTTCCAGTTGGCCGTGTTCCCAACATAGAATTTCTGTTGTATTTAAACTCTGCAGAGCTATCGTTATCTCTAAAAGGGAATCAGTCAGTAAATGAGAAACAAAGAAATGAGCTTCCCTGCAAAGTTATAGCAATTTTACTCGTTTTAGTTAAAACGTTTTGCCCTAGGTCTTGATCATACGTTTTCAAGCCCGAGGCCATAGTTCCTTTGTGTGGACTGCTATGGCAATTGAACGATTTATAGCTGGGGTTTTTTTTTTCAACTTCTTTTCGCACGCCGTTTGTCGGAGGGCTTGGTCAAGCGATTCACCAGACTTTGTTTGTAAGAAAGGATGAACAAAATCGCCGAACAAAAGTGTGAACGTTTTTGGGCCAAAAGAACGATTACCAAATAAGACAAAAAGAATGAATGAGGCCAAAGCTGACTTTTCAATACGGTATCAGTCTTTCTGAACGCTCGACACATACAACTGTTTTGGATTTTCACGAGTGGTCCGGAATTCTCAGGATACTGCTGACCGCGGTCAGAATTCCGGTCCGTTTGCGAAACAATCAGAACGTGATATTTCTTAGGAGACCGAAGTGGGAAAAAATGAAAACGAAATATCCATTCAAGGATCTGCCCATCATGTGCAGCAAAAGAGTTTCTTCCTCACACCCTCACGAATGTATGACAAGCGAAGAGAGAAGATAATTGGGTTGACCAGTGACTGTAGATAAATAAAAAACAAATACATGACTTGTGAAATATACTTGAAATCATCAGTGACATCTTTGCCTTTGATAGTCTCTACAATAACCACTACAACCATTGGGCAGTAAAGAATCACCGATGCTAACACCATTAGTCCCATCGTGAATGTTAACTTGTATTCTTTGAGACGGTTCTGGTGATCCTCTTGCTGTGCTGTTGTTTGTTGGGCGGCAGCGATGGACCTTCGTTGTCGAGAAGCTGTTATTTGTACTTTAATAGTACACAAAAAGATAATAAGAGCGTTTGTTCCTCCCAACAAAGCACTTGGAATTTTCCTTATTCTCCCAGAACCGTCCGTTGCTATTCTACTAAGATTATATGCAGAAAGTTCTATGATCAACAATATCGCAAATGCAATTATAACTTTTTTGTTGGTAATTGTCCTTCTGTAATACATTGGATGCTCTATTGCAATGTATCTTTCTACACTCATGGCCATCACAGTGCTAAGCGATAGAGGAATTAACACCATCGATGGGAAAAATAAAATATTATACCATAGACAAGGTGATGAGCATTTGAGCAACAGGCAACTGAGATAAAATACGTACAGTGGCTGCACTACTAACCCGACCAAAAAATCCGCCACAGCCAAGGCTGCAAGGAGAAGGTTGTAGTTCACAGATCGATGGTGATGGTTTTCCAGCACAGTCCATATCACGAGGAAGTTAAGGATAATTGTCTGTGGAGCGACAATACTGCTGATAACACTTAGGAAGATCCATGTCGGAGTAACTGAATCTGGAAGAGTTGAGATGCTCTCAAAGTCAAGAGATAAAAAAATACAATGGGTATTAATACTGTTAGATGTTGAAGAAATGTCCGTTGAATTTGTAGCCATTGTTTCCAATTTGGTTTTTGAAATCTTTCTTGTACTAAAGATGAACAAAATAGCAATGATGAAGTAAAGCGTTCGAATCGATCCCAAAACAAGCATTAATATATTGTCATATTTATAACACTATTTACTGTTTCCACCTGCATCCAATGTTTTCCATTGTAATTGTAATTCCATTGTACAGTCATGCCCTGGTAGAAGTGTCTCAGTCGGTGCAGAGCAAATTACATTTCCTTTACAACTGGTTTGCACGTAGGTGCAATATTCTTTACAGTTTTCATTCATCTGCGATCATAAATATTTCAACACTAGATCTCAGATCTGTTGGATAGATACATCCATATTCAGGGATGAAAAAGAAAAATAAAGAAAAAGAAAAAAAAAGAGAAGAAAATTATAGTTACTAGAGTTCAAACATTAGCGCAGACGATATAACCTATGAAGAATAATATCTCCTTTTTTCAGTATTTATCTTCAAAAAAGGGATTTTTAATTTGTTTCACGTCAGCGTGTTACAAGGCGTTACTAAATATTCATTTCTTTAATAAATGAATCTATCAATTCTTGTTGGTTATTAATGTATTTTTGGTCCAGAAAACCTAGTTATAGAATAAACTTAATTGTAAAGAAAGAATACAAAGCGAAATCATTAACTAAAACTTTCACTACTCTGCATATTTCAACTTGAAAAAACAACTTACAACTAATACGTATAAAACTTCTCATGTCATAATATTGATAAATGTTTAATTATATACATAAATATATTTCTCGATTCTGATGAGCATAGCGTGCGCAATTGATTAATGACACCGGAAGTGAGAAAGGGACAGTACTTCATGTAAGACCATGAAATGATGTCCTAGGCTTATACACCGATGTCAAAAATGCTGTTTCTTGTGTGCAAATTGCATAATGCCGGTCGTGCTAGACAAAAGTTATGTTCTTAGGCTTGTGTTTATTCTACGGGCTTATATGAACCTTATGGCGGAAATATGTAATTAGGATTATTGTTACGTGATGCTTTTTGGTGTTTAGTATATTTCTTATATAACTATGACGTAATTTTACCAAATGACCTTTAGAAACTTCTTTAATCTTCTCTAACTTCTTCTTCTTCTTCTAATTCTTCTAATCTTAGAACATCTAATTCTTCGGCTTATATGTGCTATAGTCCGACAGTGTTTGGGCTTCAAGCTAGACTCTGGACTTAAATTTAAGAAGCCCTTTCCTAAATCGTAGCCAATTTAAACCTTTTATGGTAAGAATTAAGATTCCATTCATAATGTTTGGCTGATTTTGGACATCTCGCTAGAGATGGGATTCTGCCTGCCTATACCGCATATAGCACACTGGAACTATAAATTTAGCAACCAATGAATTAGTTTATAATTATCACGTGGTAAATACGTTTTATCGTGGATATCTTTTCGTTCAAATTCGCGCTAACTATTGACTAAACAATCGCTAATACGGTTTTTAGCATTTACCAGGAAGGATATGCAGGGACATGTAGCATAGCAACATTCTAAATTCCCGGGACAACCTGCGTACGCCACACGTTACCACATGCCCAACCTTGAACTTGCCGAGCCGCTCAAAATCCTACTTGAACTTGAAATTCTAATCTAGACTTATACAAGCTGAAACGCTGTAATAACGTGACTAACCAAACAACAAATCATTAATTATTACTAATATTAACTTAGCTAAAAAAACGTTGTGTAACACAAATAAGGATGAGAGAACTAAGCAAATATGAGGCCGTATTACATGCCATATTACATAGTTGAAATTTTACATAGAACAATTGGAAAATAGGGGAAACTAAGAAGCAGTTATATAATAAATCCTTTATTAGACATTTTCTTGTGTATTACGGGCTGACATTTTACTCATCGCTCGGAAATGCAAAATACATACGTGACTTGTAAAATATCAGCCCGTAATACACAAGAAAATATCTAATAAGTGGTATTTAATGGTCTTCGCAAGTAGTAGAAAACCAACTCGAGACAGTTTCCGAGTACTTGTTGTCACTTGCAGCACCAGAGCTTATTTTTCACACCTTCGCGAATGTACGACAATCGAAGAGAGAATAAGATTGGGTTGACCAGAGATTGCAGATAGACAAAACTTAAAGCAATGGTTGAAGAGATATACTTGAAGTCTTCAGTGACCTCTTTGCCTTTCACATGTACACTTTCAATTGCTACTATAATAGTGAAGGGACAGTAAAGAATGGCAGATGCCAATACCATTAAAACCATAGTGAATGCATTCTTGTGCTCCTTGAGACAGTTTTGTTGTTCTTCCCTCCGGGTTATTGCTTGTCCAGTTTTGAGAATAGCTCTTCGTTGCCGATAGGCTGTTATTTGAACTTTGACAGTGCAAATCAAAATAATTAATGAGATTAAACCCAAAGAAATAGCACTTGGAAGTTTTCTTGTAGCTCCTGAACCGTCGGTTGAAAATCTGCTCACCATGTACGTTGATGGTATCGTTAGCCACACTATTAGAACTGCAATTAAAACCTTTTTGTTGGTAATTGTCCTTCCGTAATACATGGGATGCTCTATGGCAATATATCTCTCCACGCTCATCATCATAACAGTACTCCATGAAAGACAAACAGAAAGCATTGAAGAAAAGGAGTACACATTATACCGCAAACAGGGCGATGAGCATTCGGTAAGAAGACACACAATGTATGATAAGTTTAGTGGTTGAACTACTAGACCAACCAAGAGATCCGTCACAGCTAGGGCTACAAGCAAGAGATTGTAATTAACAGATCGATGGCGACGATTTCCCAGCACCGTCCAAATAACTAGTAAATTAAGAATGACTGTCGGTATAGCGATAATGCCATTAATTACACCGACGGTAATCCAAGTTGGAAAAACTGAATATGGAAGACTTGCGGTGCTTTCAAAATCTAGGGAAAGAAAAATACATTCTGCTTTTTTGTTGCTAATTGTAGGGACAGGAAAATCAGTAGAGTTGGTAGCCATGTTTTCGTGAGTTTTTTTCATTGAATTTGTTTTTTGCAGGTGGTTATACTACTCAATCTTTTCTTGGTTTGTTGAATACTATTATATAACGCCTTCTCTGATTGGCTCAAACCCTGCAAGTTTGACATCATAGAAACATGGTTTACATGACGACGAAAGTTTGGTTCGTTTCTCAATAAATTCGAGACGTTCAAAACTTTTCCCACTTTAAGTATATTTTGTATATTAAAGTAGCTTTTGTTTAGTAAAATGTCGGATGGTAAAGATGTTTTCGTAAGTAGAGTTTAGATCAGAGACGATTAGGACAATCCCTTGCCATAGACTATTTGATCACTTATAGCCCAGACGAAAGTTAAGTAAGCAAATAGTTTTTTGCGGTAAAGATTTATTTACGCTCATTTTAATTATAGAGGTATACACTTTCCTTTTATTTTCGAACTCCTTATTTAATCCACCACTGTCCTTATTTAATCTAATTTTCCTTATTTTATGCACTCGAATCTTCTATATATATATATACCTGCTATATATATATAACCTTGTTGTAATTAGAACATGTCGTGTAGCGCTCTCAGCCATTCATTTACCCTGGTGAAGGCTGAATTGACACAGCCGAAATATAGGTGTTACAAAACTAAGTTTGTGTTCTTAAATTTGTGTTATATATATATATATAATTTTTTTTTTCCTTTTTTATTGTTATTTTTGCGGCTTAAAACGAGTAGGTCAGCTTGTAAGGGAAGTCTAAGGAAGTTTAATCCTGTTCAGGTTTTTTCCCATTGCTTGATTCGCACATTGTTATTGCTGTGAAAACTATTAAGGTAAAGCAATAAAATTGTGTACTTTTCGGTCAAAGTTCCATATTGTCGGTATGAGTCAAAGCATAGTTAAAAGGCAATTTAAATTGGAAATTGGAGTTGGTCTGCGTCGTTGTGCATGTTTTGCATGTGGGAGGAATCCAAATTTTGTATTTTATACAAATATATCCTTCATCAAATGTTTTCCATCAGGTTTTGACTTTTAAGAACATCTCAGGACTCCATGCACATATTCATTTCCATATTGTTGCACAGGTTATAAAATAAACTATAATTTTTTTGTTTAATTTGAGCTGGTTGTCATTCAAAACTAGCCCAGCTAAATTTAATATCTCCTGAATAAATAATGACAATAAACAAACAAACCCAGCTGGATTAAGTAAATTTCTGCTTTCGTCTCACGATTTTAGATCACCTCTAAATACTATAATCATCGAATCTATGAGTCGAAAATGACAAAGAATAAAGTTGAAGGAAGGAAGGAATATTTGTGATATATGACAGTCCACAAACGCTACAACAAACACTTCAATTCGGAAACGACATTTCTCCTTAATGACATGCAAAAATCTTGGATGAACAGAAACATCTTTTTCTCTCTCTCTTATTACAATTACAATTACAGTAAGCATACTAGGAAAAGTTGGTTTGAATTTTTTATTTCAGCCGTCGGCCAGCTGTACGTAATTATAACGGATTTGACAGGCAGGGCTATAGATCAGTACACTCTAGATGATGATATTTTATTGGTGAATATATTTCCCTAAATTTTTATGGCTCCAGTTTTTCTGTTGATGGTTATTAATATTCGATGCGCTCACAAATTTATACTTCAGCAAAAGAAGATAGTTTTCTGTGACTCTACTGGTGAAATAAAACACTCGTGAGCTTGGGAGAAACACGAGAAAAGTTTGGAAATCTCGAGCCGTTTGCTCGAATAATGGAAATCTTGCTTGAGAATATTTAGCCTGGAGTTTCCTCGATATTAGTACTGGGATAGACGTTTTTATGAAAGATGTCTTTACTGATGAAATCGAGCATATATTGTGGTTGTCTCTCAGCCAATCAGATAGTGTGTTATAACTGAGCTATGTTATAAATAGACTATAGTAGACGGCCATGACATTGTGTCTTGCCCGTCACTTAGAAGAGGAGTAGTATGGTATGCCGCATCTTTTTGATTTTAGTGTACATATCCACATTAGCACTCGTTTAATCATGTGAACATTCATCTCCAACAATGTCATGAATGGTGAATTCTGGGAAAACGCTAGATCACTTCCGCCAAAACCAGATTTGTTCGCCGACAAATCTTCAATTGGCTCTCAAATCATACGAAGCTTTCTTCTTCTGAAAGAAACGATTTGCGATGGCATAATTTTGGTTTTGGTGGATGTGATCTAGAGTCTTCCTGGATTCTGTCTTGAGGTAAGTTGTCTTCATTCTCTCAGTCCGCCATAAAACAATACCTTGCTCTTCCTTTTGTTTGCCAAACTCCTCGATATGAAATCCCATATGTTACTTGCAGCAAAACAATTTGTTTTTCACACCTTCACGAATGTACGACAAACGAAGAGAGAAGATAATTGGGTTGACCAGTGACTGTAGATAAACAAATAACAAATACATGACTTGTGAAATATACTTGAAATCATCAGTGACATCTTTGCCTTTGACAGTCTCTACAATAACCACAACAACCATTGGACAGTAAAGAATCACCGATGCTAACACCATTAGTCCCATCGTGAATGTTAACTTGTATTCTTTGAGACGGTTCTGGTGATCCTCTTGCTGTGCTGTTGTTTGCACAGCGATGGTAATAACTCTTCGTTGACGATAGGCTGTCATCTGTACTGTAATAGTGCACAACAAAATTATAAGTGCATTGGAACCAACGAATATCGCCGTCGGAAGCTTTTGAATTGTTTCTGAACTATCCGTTGCCATTCTGCTAAGAACGTATGCGGTCGGTTCGGTGATCCATAGAATTACAATTGCAATTACTACCTTTTTGTTTGTAATAACTCTTCTATAAAACATCGGGTATTCTATAGCAATGTATCTTTCTACACTCATGGCCATTAAAGTGCACATCGAAAGAAATGCCAATCCAATTGTGGAAAGTATAAAAGCAGAAAATATTGAACACAACGCCGAGCAATCAAATAACATACACACCAAGTAGCTCACAAGTAGTGGTTCTACAACTAGTCCAATCAATAGGTCCGTCACAGCCAGGGCTACAAGACAGAGATTATAATTAACACATCGTAGACGCTGATTTTCCAGCACCGTCCAAATCACCATCGAGTTAAGAATAACTGTTGGTGGCGCGGCGATACTGTTGATGACACAGAGGAAAATCCACGTTGGGACGACTGAATCTGGAAGATTTGTGATATTCTCAAAGTCTATGGACATGAGAACACAATCCAGTCTGTTGCTTGTAGAAGAAATGGAAAGGTCCGTCGAGTTTGTATCCATAGATCGCTAGATTCGTTAACAGTTCTCGAGTTTGAGCGTCTCAATGGGCTAAGTGTTGGTCGTAAAAAGGCCAAAAATGTAGTCGTAAGCCTTACAAATAGTAAGAAATTAACCGTTAGCCGGAGAAAAACTTAGTCGTAAAACTTTTTTCTGGCAAGGATTTTGCGTTCTTAAAGGAGAAACACACGAATGTAGGAGCTTATATGAGTCTTGCAGTAAAAGAGAGCTTGGGGTTTTGTGCGGTAAAGTGGAAAAAAAGTCGAAAACAATAAAAATTAATTATTAATAAAACATAGTTAACCGTAATTGGGGAACATTAACAGTTACCGTAAAGGACACTACCCAATGAGACTTTCGAATTACTCAAACGTCCATGCGAAGTTTGACTATGCTTTCATCCATTTGACATTTTAGCTATTAAATAAGCGTTGTGGTTCCCTTTTTGATTGTTGTCTGCTGGTATATTCATACAGAAACATATGCATTTGATTAATCAAACAGTCCACCTGCCAGAAATGCTTGAATTTGCTCATTTGTGATTCTAATTAAACTTAACCACTTATGTTTCTGGACGTGTTTATTCGAAAGATGGAATGAAAATAATGTCATAAAGAAACTCGTACCCTGAAATACTAAAATATGATATTGAACGGAAACTTAATTAATATCACATGTGAAAAATAACAAATATCAAAAAAATACCAATCCGGGTATTAAATGTACATATACAATATAAAAAGCTAGAGTTGTTGATATAGAGCTGTAATTTTGATATTGTTTATGTACATCCAACACCTGAACTTTGTATATTTGTTTCTTTTTAATATATTTTTGGACTTGTCGGAGTGTTTTTGCTAAAAATTTGCTGTTCTATTTGCTAAACTGTTGTTTCGTTCCTTGCTTTTCTATCGCATATACACCTATTTGCACAAACACTGACCCTTTCAAAATCATCGAAACTAGGACGTGAGGCCGAAATGGCTCCTGGGTACACTAGAAGCATATGAAATTTCATATGTTTTATCTATGAATTCGCTACATAATCGTGATTGGAATGCCAAAAAAATTGTCTCAGTCGCTGTTTGAGACGTCCACGTCCACACGTTTCTCTAAAATCACCCTCTCAAAAAGATTTCCCAGTGTTCATTACGGTCTCAGCTTCTATGTTTTGAAGGTTTAATGTTTGTGCACATAGATATTCACAGTCACCGTTTCAATGCATTATACATTGCTTTAGAAACGTTGATGACTATCCGAATATTGAAGAAAATGAATTAATAGAGTTTAAGCAAAGACAACGTTTTAATTTTTATACCTGTTTTAGTGCTCTCTTATTTCTTTGATATAATGACATTGTCAGCAAACGTACATTAAATATTTCAATTTGCAAAAATTATGACCAAACAAGAAGTACTGACGAGCTAAAAAATGACCATCTTTAATATCACTGAAAAAAACTGAAGATACCTGGATTTCACACAACTTTTGGCCAAAAGCTCATAAGGATGAGATGTTTCACCAAAAACTCAAGTAAAGTAAGTAATTTTTTCTGATGAATGAGGATGTCCTTTTTGATCCGGTACTGCGTGAATCGTAAAATATCCAGCCATACCACTGTCCAACAAGATATATTTACTTGGGGATTTCAGTATTGTAGAAAACCTTGTAATCAACAATTTCCATTTAAATTGAAATTTCCAGACATTGAAGAATGAATTAGAGCGGTGTAAAACGAATGTCCAATAAAATTATTAATATTACGATGTGTTCCTCCATCTGTCCATAGTGATTAGTCCGTTCAGACTTCCTGGAACCTGGAAGACTAATTTCTTAATTTTTCTACACAATTTTGGAAATGAGTCGTCAGGCGTACGTCCATGGCTCTGGGGTTTTTGACTCTTCTGGTCGTTACAAGACAAACCCTTTAAAACAAGCAACGGCACATCGTTTTGCGTATGGTTTTGGAAGAAAGCTCCTGTGCTGCTCGTTCTCATCACCATGGCGTTTTTTTATTCCCTTTTTGTCGTCCATTCTATGTACTCCTCGTTGGAAGAGGTGTCAAACTTTAGGTACAATGTCTCCCGACTTTAACTGACGCGTGCCTCATGACGAACTACAGAGTGTTCAGGTACCACGTACGTGAAAGTGCAGCTGGATTGGGAACACCAAATTGGTTTTCTTCGACAAACTTCTCAACGTCTTCTGTAAGTGGAACTGTTGCATTGAGCTTGTTCCCTAGCTTTAATTGCTCACGTAGCTGCCCGCGTTCAGCCTTAAAAAGCTCTCGTGACATTTTGAATGGTTAATCTTTAAGGATGTTAAACTTCATTCAGGAGCAAGGATGCCACAGTTGGTTAGTGCGCGGCCTTCGGTGCAAGAGGTCCAGAGTTCGATCCCCGGATCTCACATCCTTGTTTCAACTTCTTTCCTTTCTGTGTAGCTTTAAGTCGGTAGCTTTAAATGCCCTTACAAAATGATCACACTCACTCGCCCAATCAGCGCTTAGTATTTTGGTGCTTTATATTCCATAGAGTAACTATCTAAAGGTGTCAAGTGGTGAGGGCTTTGAAGCACGGGGAAATTGTGGGGTAAAGAAAACAAGTACGGTCAGTAAGCTTTTATAACTAATTAGTATTCTATATAAAGCATACTAATGAAGTCTTTTGAATTCTTTTGTTTAAAGAGTTCATTAGTATGCTTTATATAAAGAATACTGATTAGTTATAGAAACTCACTGACGGTACTGTTTTCTTTATCCAACAATTTTCCTGCATCTCAAAACCCCACTATTTGACATCTTTAGTTACTTTACGGAACACAGAGCATCAAAATACCAAGCGCTGATAATCATTTTCAAAATTTTTCTGTTCCATGACCAACTTAAATACTTGTAAATAACATTTTAATATCGATATACGTACATGCATCAAATTTGTCGGAGCAAATTCTGAAAATCTTCCCTATGAAATTAACTGGCAAGTACTAAGCATACATTTTTCCTTTAGTCTAAGATGAATTATAACAAACTCAAACTTACTGTGAGAAATTTTAGATACTCGAAACCTCCAACTTGTGTTTTCAGGTTTGATAGTACGTAAAATAGGCACTTTTTTGCTGTCGTTATCTAGCTCTTCGCTCTAGTAGATTTAGTATCCATCTCATATATTGTGATAATTTCTATCCCTAAAAAAGCCTGTGGAGTTCTGTAGCCAAAGCGGCCTCCAGCCGGCCGGTCTGATGTGCATGACATAAATGAGCCTCTTCAATTGGAAAACGCAAAAATGTATCGGACACAAGAAAGCAGTGCAAAACAAATAAGCCTTTAGACAATTTAACAATAAAAGCGGGTAAATCGCTCGTGAGTGTGATCATATTCTAAGACAGTTAAAGAATGAACACTCGTGTCCCATGGGATATAGAGTCCCTCGCATTAGATAAAAGGCCACTCGGGCGCAGCCCTCGTGGCCTTTTATCTAATGCTCGGGACTCTATATCCCATGGGACACGAGTGTTCATTCTTTAACCCTTACTTAAGGACGGAGCCCTCTAATGTGAAAGTAATTATTTTCTCTAAAATCTATATGGGTGTGAAAGAACCCATTGTAGGCTGTTAGAATCCAAGAAAAAAAATTGGGGGTCACCACGCATTTTAATGAGTTATACGTCATCAAATGTTGCGGAAAATGCATTTTTGACGACCCAAAGAAAAAAAATTAAAAATCCTCTATACTTTCCTAAAACACTCTAAGCATAATTCTCTGGTAGGGCAATACCATAAAACCGCGAAAATATTTAAAGAATTTGCTTGGTTTTAGGATGTTCTAGACTATGATTGCTAATATGTGATATTTTTTATCATTCTTCAATTATAAATTTATAAAAAGCTTATATAATTCTAGATTTTTCTTTGGTTTATAATTTACAAAAGGAAAAAAGAGGGGTATCCAGGCGATTTAAGAAGTTATCTACCGATAAACGCACGAAATACGATGAAATCCCTAGCCCTCCATACAGAGTATAGACAGATTTTACAAAGCACTATGGGACATTTCCAAGATGGCGGCCAATAGGCAAATCTAGTCCTTGTGATCAAAACAGTGGTTTTTAAGCGAGTTTTATTCATCAATACTGAATTAAATTCTACTACAGGAACAGTCAAATGTTTTTTCTACAAGCAAGTAAGTTTTATTTATCCAAATATCGCAAAACTGCTTTGTTTTTACGATGTTTTTACTACGAAGGGCCATGCGCAGAACGCAGTGCGCGCTGACAATAGTGGGCACCGTCCTTAAAACGAAGCACTAATGGAGAGAGGGGAGTAAAATGAGCGAACCGTCGACCTCAAGTTTATCAGTTACTCAAATTACTGTCACGAGTTATCGACGTAAAATATGGTCGCTTTACTTTACTTTTCTTTAGAGTAGATTTCGTATGACTGTGAAAACGCCACCTCACGGTCACTGCACGGTTACGGCAGGAATTTCGAATGTTTTTATAGATAACATAACATGTTAGATAACATGTTTTTTATTTTGTCGGATTAATGCATACAATAGACCAGTTCACGCTGTCGTCCGCCATTTTAAATGGGATAAACGCGGCAAAACCTACAGAATGTGGAAATCTGAACCACTTTGACTTTCCGTAACTCAATTTTTTTGGATTTTCAAAATTTAAATTTCGATAATAAACAGGCGTGTATATCAGTTGTCGGACTCAAAATAAGACCAATGTAAGTATTTTTAATATCTTAATTTTACAAGTCAATCTTCTTTTCAAGAACGAGCTAATTTGCATATTTACGTGCCGAACGTTTTATTTCGAAAACAAAAATCTTATTTTCTCGATTTCAACCTTCCAATAGTCAACATATTATTAACAATCATAAAGAACAAAGAAAATATGTTTTCAAAAATGTAATTTTTTGAAATCCAACAAAACTGAGCGGAGTTACGAGAAGTCAGAGTGATCCAAATTTCTATGAATTTCGCCGAGTTTGTCCGAATTTAAAATGGCGGACGCAGCGTGAACTGGTCTATAGATAACATGACATATATCTATCAACTTATTCGCATAAAAACCAGTCAAAACCACTCAAAACTGGTTGAGTCTCCCCAGATCTTGTGCGACGAAAAAGAAAATTCACAACTGCAAGAAAATACACAACTTCTTCAGAGGGATTTTCGATTCGTACTTTGAGAAAATGTTTTGAAAATAAAGGCAGTAAATTTAAGATGAGAAATTTTCTTAAGATTCGTTCGGATCGAAAAGCGCGTTGGATGGCAAGCTCGCGATTTTCCAAACGAATCTTAAGAAAATATCCCATCTTAAATTTACTGTCATTTCTCCTGTATTACATTTTATGAGCTGAAACTTTGCACTTTTGCTAATATTGAGGTACTCTTTCATTTTTTGGAAATGATTTTGATGGTGCTGCTTGATTTAGGGGAGATGGGGTCACGTGACCTATTAGTGCATATGGCCTATTACTTGATAATTCTCATGAATGTTTACATTCGCTTCGATACATTCTAAAAATTATATTGCCTTACAATAGCCGTTTTTAACTCGTGGATTGCAAATCCACGAGTTATTTTATAAGGTGTGTGTTTTTCTTTCATTTTATTTTTTTCAATCGCGTGCAAGATGGCTCCATCAAATACAACAATTTTTGAATGTAAAGTTCTGATTATAACGTCGTCTCTTGATTGATTAAGACGTATATCGCAAGATACAATATTCTAAGTTCATTTCATTCATGATCGCTACGATTGCCGAATAACAATTTTTGAATGTAAAGTTCTGATTATAACGTCGTCTCTTGATTGATTAAGACGTATATCGCAAGATACAATATTCTAAGTTCATTTCTTTCATGATCGCTACGATTGCCGAATAACTATTCTCAAGCAATATCGTTGCACGCTCGGTTGAAGACACAATCTAACGATAACAGTGATGAATCCTAGAATTGGTGAAAGGTGATTGGTGAATCCTAAAATTGTGAAGGTACAATTCTACCAGATTAACATAATGGCTCAATTATTACTTTTGAGTTTTGAATGTTGAATGAAAAGAATATCAATCTAGAAAGCGATGAGTTGTCTCCGCTGTTGAGTAAAACACCCACCAAGCTTATTTTGAGCAATGAATGAAGCACGTAAGCAACTTTAACAGTTGGTGACTGCAGTGATCGCACGAAAGCACAGAATCGCTTTGCTCCTATCTTTTTATTTGTTTCTAAATTTGTTTGTTCATCTTGTTTGTTTGTTTGTCAATTTCTAAGTAAACAATTTCATGAAAGTAAAATGAAGTTCTCATAGTGCCTATTGTACTTTATCTATCAAAAAACCTTTCACAAGTTCCATGTCGGTGGTGTTTGTTGCTTCTGTTACTTGCAGCATAAAAACAGTTTGTTTTTCATGCCTCTACGAATGTATGATAAGCGAAGAGAGAATATGATAGGGTTGACCAGAGACTGTACATAAACGAATACCAGGTAGATAGGCATTGAGATGTACTTAAAATCAGCAGTGACCTCTTTTCCTTCAATGTTTTGTATAACAACCACTGCAATACAAGGGCAGTAAAGAATGACAGATGCCAACACCATCAAAACCATAGTGAACGTGTTCTTGTACTCCTTCAGGCGATTCTGCTGTTCTTCTTGTTGTGCAGATGTTCGTTCAGCATTGGCGATGGCTCTTCGTTGGCGATGGGCTGTTATTTGTACCTTGATGGTACAGATCAAAATGATCAGAGCGATTGAACTTGGGAAAATAGCGCTTGGAAGTTTTCTTGAAGATGGTGAGCCATCGGCATTGGCAAAAATTCTACTTGTGATGTAGGCAGATGGCAATGTTAGCCAAAGTATTGCAACAGCGATCACGAGCTTTTTGTTGGTGACTACCCTTCTGTGAAATAAAGGGTGTTCTATGGCAATGTATCTTTCTATGCTCATGGCCAGGACCGTACTCAAGGACAGGTAAACGGATATCATTGACAAAAGAACGTAAATATCATACCAGATGCAAGATGATGAGCATTCGATCAGTAGACAGCCAAGATAGTATCCAAACAGTGGTTGTACTATAAGACCAACCAAGAGATCGGTCACAGCCAGGGCTACAAGCAAGAGGTTATAGTTAACAGATCGAAGACGCTGGTTTTCCAACACCGCCCAAATCACTAGCAAGTTTAGTAAGGCTGTAATTGGTGCAGACACGCCGTTGATAACACTGAGGAAAATCCATGTTGGAAATACTGAAACTGGAAGATTTGTAACAGTGTCGTGATGGTCTATGGAAAGAACAACACAGCCAGTTTTGTCGCTACTGTTTGTAGAAGGAAAAATTCCCGTTGAGTTCTGTGCCATATTTCTCAATCCAAGGGATGTTTTTAAACTCACATGCATAAACGCTCTTCCTGATATGTGATTTTGTACATATTGATACGCTGTCGGGCAAGAGGCGCTGGTGTCGTGACTCGTCCGAAAGGGAGTATGGGTAGAAATAAAATTTATGTAAAACCACACAAATATCACCACGATAATCCGAGGTAGCTTGTAGCTGATTAAAACGTCCAAGTACACACGCTTCTTTAAAATCATCCAATAAACAAATTTCCCAATCTTCATTTCAGTCTCAGCTTCTATGTTTTGATGGGTCAATGTTTGTGCAAATAGGTATAGGTTGAGGAAGATAATTACCATCGACCGTTTCCATATGTCTTTTTTTAATTTGGTATATTTCCCACATTTCACTCCTTCCATTATTAAATCCAAAGGGAATTGATTATTCTTGAGCAGTGAATCTGCCGTTGTTTATTCTTGAATAAATATATTTTGAAAACATTTCTTTTTGCCAAAAATAAAATATAAAAAAATATCTTTGGAAAGTTTCAGAAAGAAAACAACCCGATAATGATTACAGACAATTGGACGACACAAAGTTCTGTTACCAATTAATCATAATTATAATTATTATTATAATTTCCAAGAAAAGATTTTCATGCTAATCAATCGGGTAACGGCAACTAAATTGAGCAAACTTTGTTGAAAAGCGAGAAAGGTTAGTGAAAAATTTCTTGAGCGCGCACTCAATGGCGTAGCGATTACGTGACAGCGCGCGCTCAAAATAGGTAATCTGACTGGCTCTGGCAACTGTTCGATTACAACTGTTCAACTAATAATGGAAAAGGGACTAAGTGGGGTCCATTTTGGTCTGTAATCATACGAGAGAGTCAGCGGGAGTCCAATTTGTTTATTCAAAGTATGATTACAGACAGAATTGGACGACGCGAAGTCCTGTTACCAATTAATCATAACTATAACAATTTCCGAGAAAAGATTTTCATGCTAATTAATGTTAACCGCAACTAAAATGACCAAATTTTGTTGAAAAAGCAAGAAAAGTTAGTGAAAAAATGGCGTTGCGATTATGTGAGAGAGCGCGCTTAAAATGCGTTATCTGATTGCCTCTGGCATGAAACTGTCCAATTACAACTGTCCAATTAATACTAAAATAGGACCAATCAGATTTGAGGAAATTGTACTAGTTATGATTAAGAGGAGATTTTTTTCAATATCGAGTAATAATGGCGAAAAGCGCCAAAAACTAGCCCCTCGTGCAAGTTTTAATTCAAATTTTCATTTTGGATTAACACAAATTCTATTTTTTACGGTTAGGAATCGAACTACTAACTTAGTATCTTAAAGATACGATGCTTGTTTAAAACAGTCTTTTGAATTGTATAAAGTGGTTATCCCGTGTGTTTATTCAAATTTAGCAACTTTCAAGCTGAATCGGTAAAGAATTATATGGAAATGGAGCGAGAGAAGTCTTAAACTCATTTTCGATTCCAATTTTCACTTTAGATAAACACTTTATTCCAATTTTTTATTAATGAAAACCACTTACAAATAACCTAAACTTTCTGAAAGCTTTGTACAACAGTTATTCTTCAGCTGAATAGTTTTTGTTGCCCAATACTTGAACGTGAAAAAAATCTCCTCTTAAAGTGCTACTTTGATCAAAAATCGGTGAAATTTTATTTCGCAGAAACGTCGTGAAATAAATCTTCGATTCAAGGATCCATTGATCACCAGTTAAAATATCTTTTTAGTATTCAAAAGGGAAAGTACTTGATTTTTAGCGTTCTTTTTAAGTGCCAGTGGCGTCATCGACTCAATTCATGGATTTTATGACTTGAATTATTCTATTCATTTCTGCTCTAATAATTTTTCTTAAGAGTTTTCTTGCAGTTATTGTGTCAAGGATTAACTGCATGGCCAGTGATCTTCAATTTAAAAAAATTACACTGAGGTATTTGATTGCAAAATACAAAGAAATGTATGGAGTAAATCCATGAGTTGAGTAGATGACGTCACTAACACCTAAAAAGAACGCAAAAAATCTAGTACTTCCCTTTTGAATACCGAAAAGATATTTTAACTGGTGATCAATAGATTTATTTCACGATGTTTCTGCTAAATAAAATTTCATCGATTTTTGATCAAAGTAGCACTTTAATACTAGCATAGAACGGTCCTCGACCAATCAGATTCGAGGAAATTGTAATAGTTATGCTTATCTTTGTAATTGAGTATTTGTTCAAGTACCACATTGTATGTTTTGTGTTTTGATTGACAGTATGGCAACAAATCCACGATTGTAATGTATTCCGGCGAACATGAAACACGATGACTCATCAGACAGTAAAATTGAACCAGCAAGTTAAAAACAGGGCCACCACGAACTTTCGAGACACCCTATGTAATATTTATCGACGTATCTCAACCAATCACAGTGCGCGTAAGATTCTTTGACGGCGTATGTGCGTGTGTACTGTAATCACACACGATTCTCGACCAATCAGAGCGCACGCAATATACCAAATATGATATAATCTCAATTACTTTAGAAAACCTCGTGATCAACAAATTCCATTTAAATTTAAATTTCCAGACATCGAAGAAGTCAAAACGAGAATGTGGAATAAATTCCTTTTATTACTAGGTTTTTCTTTAAATCGATTAGTCATTCAGACTTCTCAGAACCTGGAATACCAAATACTTGGTTTTCCTTTTCTTGATATGTTATACATATTATATTTATATGAGTATTATCAATTGAAGCAGCAGTTTGTTAATTTGATTCGCATATTTGGGTATAACCATGAATGACTTGTATACAAGAAAGGCTTATGGTATTAGTTAGATAACACAACTCAATACAAAAAACGGTAATTTGTTGGCATTGATGGAAACCATAGTATGAGACATCTGCTAGTCGATAGGGAACTTATGTTAACTTATGCAGACATAACGAACAGATCTCGGCTCTTCGTTGTCTTTACTTTCTGATTCCATATCAACATACATTGGTCTTCATTTCATGTGCCAATGTCTTAGATATGAAGTCTGTACGATATGTCACTTGCAGTAAAACAATTTGTTTTTCACGCCTTCGCGAATGTACGACAAACGAAGAGAAATAATGATTGGGTTGACTAGGGACTGCAAATTTAGAAAAAGTACAGAGATGTCGGGAGCGATGTACTTAAAATCATGAGTGACCTCTTTGCCTCTAATGGTCTCTGTAATCGTCACGCGGCGATGAAGGGGCAGTAAAGAACCACAGATGCAAATACCATCAAACTCATACTAAATGTTTGCTTGTATTCCTTGAGACGATTCTGTTGTTCTTCTTGCTCTGATGTTGTTTGTGCAGCAATGGCGATGGCTCTTCGTTGGCGATTGGCTGTTATATGTACCTTGACAGTGCAAATCAAACTGATCAGGACAAATGAAGTTAAAAACAGCGAAGAGTGAACTCTTTTTGCTCCTGAGCCGTCATTTGAAATTCTACCAACAATGACTGCAGAAGGCACTATTAGCCACAGTATTAGAACTGCGATGATGACTTTCTTGTTGGTGATTGTCCTTCTGTAATAAATGGGGTGTTCTATGGCAATATATCTTTCTACGTTCATTGCCAGAACAGTGCAAAATGAAAGATAAATGAAAAGGACTTCCATGAAAACGTAAATATTATACCAGAGACATGGTGACGAACAGTTGATCAGAAGACAGCCATGGTAATACACATTTATGGGTTCCACTGCAAGTCCAACTATAAGATCTGTCACAGCTAAGACTACAAGCAAAATGTTATAGTTAACAGATCGAAGATGTGGATTTTGCAGCACCGTCCAAATCACTAGCAAGTTAAGTAGGACGGTTGGTAGTGCAGCCACGCCATTGATGACACTCACGAAAATCCATGCCGGAGTGACTGTACTCGGAAGACTTGACAAGTTCTCATAATTGAGAGATATAAAAACACAGTCAGATTTGCCGCTACTGGTTGTAGAAAAAGGGGTTTCTGTTGAGTTTGAAGCCATGACAGAATCAGAATCAGAAGATATGCGTTGAGTTCTTCATCAATTAAAAAGGATGAGTTTGATGATAATGAACTAGTGTTCAATGAGGACTCGTTTCTAAAAATCAGCAGCTTATATATCAATGAAAAAGCAATTAAGCACAGGCTTCACTTCTCTTCCATTATAAGTGCAGCCTCACAAATAATTAGTCATATATATATATATACACCACTTGATGAGTGCACATTGTGACTGTAATTGAAACTAATGATTATATCCGAAGCTAATTTGTGTGTAATGTGAGAGTCCTTTTATAGTCTTTAGTGCTACATTGAACCTTGTTGCATTTGTTACAAACTAAAATGGAAGAATGGAAGAATTATTTGATCATGTAATGTGCGAGTCTTTGTATTTTCACCAATATATACAGGTAGGAAGGAAGCAAAGGAGGGAAGGAGGAGAAGAAAGAATGAAAGGTTGAAAGAAGTAAAGAAAAAAGAGAAGGGAGTAAATATGCGAATGAATGAATGAAAGAGAAAGGAGGAGAGAAGCTAAGATTGATGGATGAAATGGAAAGAAAACAGTATAGTCATAAGGGAAATTAAACAGCTGTTTCACTTGGCAGGTAATCAGAATTAAGACCATTTTGACGCTTGTATATTAGGCAATGCAATTTCACTTTGAAAACCCCTGGGTAGATATGATTATGAACAGAGATGTTTTAGTTGAAGATAGAATTTCGCTTAAAATCTTGTTTCACGAAATAATGAAAATAGCTAGATAGAATAAATAAATGTTATATAACGGCTGGGAGGTCCGGTATAAAAATGTGTACTGTATCTACCCATAGTCCTTTTCGGCCGGGCTCTGTACCTCTACTCTGACATCTTCATCTAAAAACAATGTGTCGAAGACAGACGAGGAAGATGTTGAAAAAGATTATTAACACCAAATGTCTAAACTTTTCTTTTAACTTTTCACTCTTTCCATTATTAAGTGACGATGCGCGTAAGAACTAGGGAGCCTAACGGCATAAAAACCGGTTGGCCCTAATTGCGGTATTGTTTAAAGCACTTATCTCATTGGTTAAAACATGAAAATCTCCCATAACTTTTCGATTTTGGACATTTATTTCGATTTTATTTACCAGCTGCTTCCCATTTAACAAAAACTTTCGCTAGTCTTATTATGACAAAACGTCAACGTGGGGAACATGGCAAATTCGAAGAGTATTTTGGGTATTGTTTTGAAAGCTTATGATTGGATGAAATCTTTTAACATAAAAGAAATTAAACTACGCTTCAAAAGGGAGTTTTTGTACTTTTTATTTTGAAAACATGTTATCCATAGAATGATATATTTTTTATCTTGACACCAAGAAATTCTGCCGTGTGAAAAGCCATATGCCGCAGAACAATAGAAAACTCCCTAGTTCTTACCCACATTGTAACTTAAAACTAAAGCTACTTGATTATGCTTAAGCCGTGAAATTATGAGTATTTTTTCAAGTACCAGGTTGAATGTATTGTGTTTTGATCGTACTATATTGAAAAGAAATCCACGATCTTAATTTATTCCAGCGGACATGAGTTGACAGTGAAAATTAAACAGCGAGTTAAAAACAGGGGCACAAACTTTAGAGACGCCCAGTATAATATTTTTCGATGTTTTTCAACCAATCACTGCGTGCGTAAGTTCTCAATAAATAAAGTCTTCATCATCATCATAAGATTAGGTTTTTCTTTGTATTGATTAGTCATTCAGACTTCTTGGAACCTGGAAAACTAATTACATGATTTTTCTTTTCTTGATATGTTATGTATATTTTAATTATAAGAGTATATTATCAATTGAAGCCGTAGTTTTTTTAATTTCATTCGCATATTTGGGGATTAACACGACGCGCATAAAAAAATTATTGTATTACATAGAGAACACAACTCACTACAAACGGTGATTTTTTGACAATAAAAGTACCTGTGCCAAGAATACAACCGGTTTTTGAAACAGTGTCTACTTTTCGAAATGAATTCAGCAATTTTCAAAGGCTACGTCCAGATCAATTTACAAACGCATCTTTTTTGAGGCCAGTCGTTCACATGTTTAGAAGAGAAGTAGTATAGTATGAAAATCTGTTTGTTGGTAGGGAACTTATGTTTAGAAGAGAAGTAGAATAGTATAAAAAATCTGTTTGTTGGTAGGGAACTTATGTTTAGAAGAGAAGTAGAATAGTATAAAAAATCTGTTTGTTGGTAGGGAACTTATGTTTAGAAGAGAAGTAGTATAGTATGAAAAATCTGTTTGTTGGTAGGGAACTTATGTTTAGAAGAGAAGTAGAATAGTATAAAAAATCTGTTTGTTGGTAGGGAACTTATGTTTAGAAGAGAAGTAGAATAGTATAAAAAATCTGTTTGTTGGTAGGGAACTTATGTTTAGAAGAGAAGTAGAATAGTATAAAAAATCTGTTTGTTGGTAGGGAACTTATGTTTAGAAGAGAAGTAGAATAGTATAAAAAATCTGTTTGTTGGTAGGGAACTTATGTTTAGAAGAGAAGTAGAATAGTATAAAAAATCTGTTTGTTGGTAGGGAACTTATGTTTAGAAGAGAAGTAGAATAGTATAAAAAATCTGTTTGTTGGTAGGGAACTTATGTTTAGAAGAGAAGTAGAATAGTATAAAAAATGTGTTTGTTGGTAGGGAACTTATGTTTAGAAGAGAGGTAGTAAAGTATAAAAAATCGGTTTTGTTGGTAGGGAACTTGTGTTTACTTATGCAGACATAATGACCAATGCCATGAATGGTGGCTTCTGTCTTCGGTGTCCTCTAAACATTGTCTTTATTTTATAAATCATATTAACATACATTGGTCTTTATTTCATATGCCAATGTCCTCGATATGAAATCTGTACCCTATTTCACTTGCAGCAAAACAATTTGTTTTTCACACCTTCACGAATGTACGACAAACGAAGAGAGAAAATGATTGGGTTGACTAGGGATTGCAAATTCACGAAAATTATAGAGATGTCGGGAGCGATGTACTTGAAATCATGAGTGACTTCTTTGCCTTCAATGGCTTCTGCAATCATCACAGCCATGAAGGGGCAGTAAAGAACCACAGACGCCAACACCATCAAACTCATACTAAATGTTTGCTTGTATTCCTTGAGACGATTCTGCTCTTCTTCTTCTTGCTCTGATGTTGTTTGTTTAGCAATGGCGATGGCTCTTCGTTGGCGATTGGCTGTTATGTGTACCTTGACGGTGCAAATCAACATGATCAGGATAAATATAGTAAAAATCACAGCAGTGGGAAGTGTACTAGTACTGGTCTCAGAGGCGTCATTTGAAGTTCTACCAACAATGACTACAGAAGACACTACTAGCCACAATATTAGAACTGCGATGATGACTTTCTTGTTGGTGATTGTCCTTCTGTAATAAATTGGGTGTTCTATAGCAATATATCTTTCTACGTTCATGGCTAGAACAGTGCAAAATGAAAGATAAATGAACAGGACTGCTACAAATAGGTAAATTTTAAACCAGAGGCATGGTGACGAACAGTTGATTAGAAGACAGCCATGGTAACACACATTGATGGGTTCCACTGCAAGTCCAACCATAAGATCCGTCACAGCTAAGACTACAAGCAAAATGTTATAGTTAACAGATCGAAGACGTGGATTTTGCAGCACCGTCCAAATCACTAGCAAGTTAAGTAAGACGGTCGGTAGTGCAGCCACGCCATTGATGACACACACAAAAATCCATGCCGGAGTGACTGTACTCGGACGATTTGTCAAGGTCTCATAATTGAGAGTTATAAAAACACAGTCAGATTTGCCGCTACTGGTTGTAGAAAAAGGGGTTTCTGTTGAGTTTAAACCCATACGTTTCAACCAAGAATCAGTATATATGACTTGAACGATATTTAACTCAGTTCCTCATTAATTAAAACGATGAAAATCCATCCGATCGTTCAGGACCGGAATGAGAGCACACAAACGAACGGTTTTCTCTTGAAGACCAGACTTTCTTAATGGCTGAACACCAAAAAAGATCAGAACAGGAGTTTGAGTTTGAGAATACGCGAATCATATCGATTAAGAAAATTCAATTAATGAACATGTTCATGTGCCAAACGCGTACAAAATCTTGGCTGAAGATCAGTAGCTTATAATTAATCATAATTTAATATTCATATTCAATATCGCTGATGAAGGTTTCAGTGCGAAACCGAAACGTCGTCTTTTAAAATTTGCTCGGAGACAACTTTTACATTATTTTTATGTCTGACCATGCCTGACTGCAGCTATTATATTATTAAAACGATGAGTTTGGAATTGATGATAATGAACTACACCCCAATGCCAAGTTTCTTGATCTCAGCTGCTTATTATATTACCACTGGTAGTATTATAAGCAGCTGATGAAGTCGAGAAACTTGTCCTAGGGGTTTAGTTCATTATGAGTTAAGAGGCATATTTAAAATCCAATTAAACACAGGCTTCACTTTATCCATTTTACTTTTATTATAAGTGTAGCCTCCCGAATAAATAGTCATATAAATACACCACGTCTTGCTGTAATTGAAACTAATGATTAAAACCGAAGCTAATAAGTGATTACAAGTTCGAGTCCTACTTTAATGGTACTTCGTAGTTTTAGTATTATATGAGACATTTTTTGCAATTTATTTAACGAATAAATGAAGGAAAAAGGAAAGAAAGAAAGTAAGATGGAAAGAAGTAAAGAAAGAATTAAGAAAGAGGGGATAAATGAACGAACGAACGAATCAATTAATGAATGAATGAAAAGGAAAAGGAGAAAAGAAATAAAAAAATGAATGGACTGGTGGATGGAGGAAATGAAAGGAAATCGGTAAAGTTATAAAGGAAATGATTGAAACAGCTGTTTTTATATATAACCATCTCAAACTCCCACCTATGGAATACGTCCAAATTTAATGTACTAATAGACATATATAACAGGTAGTAATGCTGAGCGGCTAATCAGCATTAGAAACATTTTGTCGCTTATATAGTCTATATTAGGCAATGCAGCTCCAATTTGAAACCCCCTGGAAAGAAATGATTACTAACAAAAATGTTTTAGTTTAAAAATTACTAGAATTTTAATCCAAAAATTCAATGTCAAGAAATAAAAAAATAAAAAATAAAAAAATAAAAAAAGGAAAAGAATTGAAACGAAATGGAACAAAATAATTCATAATTTAGTTGTTTCAGACTAAAACAGCTGTTTCTTCAACTTTGTGGTTTAATTTACAACAAGGCTTTCAGATTCATTAGTTTATCATCATTTATTTATTCATTAATTCGTTCATTCGCCTGTTCGATCTTTCGTTTTTTGCTTGCTTGCTTGCTTGCTTGCTTGCTTGCTTGCTTGCTTGCTTGTTTGTTTGTTGTCGTTTGATTGTTAATTTCTAAGTAAACAATCCCATAAAAGTAAAACGACATCACTGCAAACATCGCCTTTTGAAATATGGAAATACTGTCATAAAATTAAAATAAGTAAGCCTCAAATAAACAAAGCCTATTGTGCTTTATCTTTTTTTACAAGTTCGACGTCCTTCGTGTTTGTTACTTACATTACTTGCAGCATAAAAACAGTTTGTTTTTCATGCCTCTACGAATGTATGATAAGCGAAGAGAGAATATCATAGGGTTGACCAGAGACTGTATATAAATGAATAACAAGGAGATAGGGATTGAGATGTACTTGAAATCATTAGTGACTTCTTTGCCTTCAATGGCCTCTATTAGTATGACAATGATAATGGGAAGATAAAGAAGAACAGATGTCAACACCATCAAAACCATAGTGAATGTGTTCTTGTACTCCTTCAGGCGATTCTGCTGTTCTTCTTGTTGTGCAGATGTTCGTTCAGCATTAGCGATGGCTCTTCGTTGGCGGTGAGCTGTTATTTGTACCTTGACGGTGCAGATCAAAATGATCAGAGCGATTAAACTCGAGAAAATAGCGCTTGGAAGTTTTCTTATGGCATCTGAGCCATCAGCTAAAATTGTACTCAAGATGTACGTAGATGGTAATGTTAGCCACAGTATTGCAACAACGACCACGAACTTTTTCTTGATGACCACCCTTCTGTGAAACAAAGGGTGTTCTATGGCAATGTATCTTTCTATGCTCATGGCCAGGACAGAGCCCAATGAAAGACAAACGAAGAACATTGACAAATATACGTAAATATCATAGAAAAGACAAGACGATATCAAGCATTGGACCAATAAACATCCAAGATAGTATCCAAACAGTGGTTGTGCAATAAGGCCGACCAAGAGATCCGTCACAGCCAGGGCTACAAGCAAGAGGTTATAGTTAACAGATCGAAGACGCTGGTTTTCCAACACCGTCCAAATCACTAGCAAGTTTAGTAAGGCTGTTATTGGTGCAGACATGCCGTTGATAACACTGAGGAAAATCCATGTTGGAGCGACTGAAACTGGAAGATTTGTAACAGTGTGGTGATGGTCTATGGAAAAAACAACACAACCAGTTTTGTCGCTACTGTTTGTAGAAGGAACAATTCCAGTTGAGCTCAGTGCCATATTTCTCAATCCAAGGGATGTTTTTATGCTCACATGCATAAACCCTGCTTGTCCTAACATGCGACCCATGCAATTTGTTGATATTGTAAAATGTTGTCGGGTAAAAGAACACAAGGCTACGTGACTCGTCCGAAATGGAGTATGGGTAGAAATTGCAAAATCTATGCAACTACACCACGACAGTTCATTCTGTAGCTTGTCTCGAACTTTTTTACATGTTTTTTAATGTAAAAAATGCAGACTCAACCCGAAAAGTACGGTATGTACTGCATAGGCTTTTACGTTCTTGTTTCCCCCGCTCTGTGCCTCTCGTCCGACAACTTTAATTTGAAAACAGTGTATCGAGGACAAACGTCAACTCCAATACCTTCTGTATTAATTTAATCCATTTACACTGCATTTTAACATAATGGAAAATTTACATACATATATAAGAAAACTAATCAGAAATTAAATAAATACAACGAAAAAACTACTCAATACTAAGAAAAATATACAGTGGGGAAGGACTAGAAGTGAACATATGATCCATTCGAGCTAGTCCACCCAAAAAACGTACAAACACTTAAACAAAAAAACAACAACAAAAGAACGTTAAAATTTTGTCGTCTATCCTATCATATTCGTCGTCATATTCATCGACATATCCTATATTAATATTCTATGCTTACTTATATTGGGAAAAGTGATTAACACCTACCGTCCCCATATGTCTCTTGTTAATTTTTGTTTATTTATAACTTATGGCTTTTTCCATAATTAAAACTGAAGCCAATTGATTATTCTTAAAGCGTGAATATCCCGTTGTTGAACCTTTATGTATAGTATAAAGAACGAGAGAGAGTGTTTTATCGGATATAAAGATCTTTATACCGATAAAACACGATCTCGAGTTCTTTATACGGCTTAAAAAACTCCAACACATATTAGAGTTGTTCTCTAAAAGAAATTCAAAAATATCTTCATTTATCTTGGAGAAAATCGAGGTTAAAGTTCATGTAAATTAGGCCGAATCTTTATCAGATATAAAGACACTCGTCACGGTGGCGATTTTCATCTGATTGTGTTTGCCTTATGAATTATTAATGAGTTTTTTAAGTATTTTTAAAACATTTCTCGTTACCAAAAAAGAAGAAAATACACACATATACATACATATCTGGAAATTTTATCCAGCTCTTTTAATACCGTATTATCATTTACTATATGGTAAAAATTAGAGAGGTTTTTGTTCTAAATTGGACAATCCAATGAGAGCGAACAACCCGAGGCAGTTATCTTTGTTATTATGAGTAATTTTACCACATTGCCTGTGTTGTAATTTAATCGTACTGTACGACAAAAATCGTACACGATTTTAATGTATTGCGGTGAACATTAGTTGAAGGTGAAAATGAAGCAGCGACTTAAAAAACAGGGTTACGAACTTTAGAGATGCCCTTTGTAATATTTTTCGATGTATTTCAACCAATCACAGCGCGCGTAAGATTCTCTGACATCGTCTGTGCATATGTACTGTAATCACACACGATTCTCGACCAATCAGAGCCCATGGGATATACCAAACATGATATAACTTCAATTACTTTAGAAAACCTTGTGATCAACAACAATTTCCATTTAAATTTGAAATGTTCAAGCATTGAAGCAATCAAGCGGTGTATAGCTGAAATTTTGATAATTTTTAATTGATAATTTCTCCTTTATATTGATTAGTTATACAGACGTCTTGGAACCTAGAAACGTTGATTACATGGTTTCCCTTTTCTTGATATGTTATACATATTATATTTATATGAGTATATAGTTAATGAAGCAGCAGTTTGTGAATTCGCATATTTGAGTATCAAAAAGGCTTATTGTATTAGACAACAAAACTCACTACAAACGGGGATCTTTTTTTGACATTAAATGCCACCTCTATAAAAAATACAACCGGTTTTTGAAACAGTGTCTACGAAATGAGTTCAGGAACTTTTGGAGGCTACGTCCAGAGAAATTTTAAAATGTATCTAGTTTATTATTGTTTCAGTTCTTTAACGCCATCCCCTCTATATGAGGATTTTAGGTCGGTATATGTACTGTTATACATGTAGTTCAGGCCTGTCGTCCACATGGTATTTTCTTTGTCTTAAGTGCGAAAACAAATAAAGCGATGCATTTCAAATTTGTCGTAGCAAAAGTCAATGAAATGTTTTCTACCTTGGTGAAATAAGTGCAGTGAGCCTCATCTTTGTCATATAAACTGCTGTGATCACTTAGACGAGAAGCAGTATAGTATGACACAGCTGTTTGTTGGTAGGGCACTTACGTTTACTTATGCATACATAATGACCAATGCCATGAATTGCGGCTTCTGCCTTCGGTGTCCTCTAAACATTGTCTTTATAGTTTTCTGAATCATATTAACATACATTGGTCTTTATTTCATATGCCACAGCCCTCGATATGAAATCTGTACGATATGTCACTTGCAGCAAAACAATTTGTTTTTCACGCCTTCGCGAATGTACGACAAACGAAGAGAGAAAATGATTGGGTTAACTAGGGACTGCAAATTCACGAAAATTACAGAGATGTCGGGAGCGATGTACTTGAAATCATGAGTGACTTCTTTGCCTTTAATGGTTTGTACAATCGTCACGGCGATGAAGGGGCAGTAAAGAACCACAGATGCAAATACCATCAAACTCATACTAAATGTTTGCTTGTATTCCTTGAGACGGTTCTGTTGTTCTTCTTGCTCTGTCGATGTTGTTTGTGCAGCAGTGGCGATGGTTCTTCGTTGGCGATTGGCTGTTATATGTACCTTGACAGTGCAAATCAAACTGATCAGGATAAATGAAGTAAAAATCACAGTAGATTGAAGCCAAGCTGCTTCTGAGCTGTCAGTTAAAGTTCTACACACAATGACTGCAGAAGGCACTATTAGCCACAGTATGAAAACAGCGATTATGACTTTTTTGTTGGTGATTTTTCTTCTGTAATAGATTGGGTGTTCTATGGCAATATACCTTTCTACATTCATGGCCAAAACAGTGCAAAATGAAAGATAAATAAAAAGGATTCCCATGAATACGTAAATATTGTACCAGAGACAAGGTGACGAACATTTGATCAGACGACAAGCATAGTAGCAAACATGCAACGGTTCCACTGCAAGTCCAACCATAAGATCTGTCACAGCTAGGACTACAAGCAAAATGTTATAGTTAACAGATCGAAGACGTGGATTTTGCAGCACCGTCCAAATTACTAGCAAGTTAAGCAGGACGGTTAGTGGTGCAGCCACGCCATTGATGACGCTAACGAAAATCCATGCCGGAGTGACTGTACTCGGAAGACTTGTTAAATTTTCAAATTTGAGAGATATAAAAAGACAGTCAGAATTGACGCTAGTGGTTGTAGGAAATGGGATTTCTGTTGAGTTTGAAGCCATGACATTAAATCGTAGAATACGTAGATGTGCATTCAGTTCTTCATCAATTAAAAAGATGAGTTTTGATGATAATGAACTAGTGCTCAATGAGGACTCGTTTCTCGAGTTTAGCAGCTTATATGTCAATGAAAAAGCCAATTAAAACCCTATTAAGCACAGGCTTCACGTCGACTTCGCTAATAATTTCCACAGCACAATTAAATTCACGTGCGAAATGTCGTCACAAACTGCCACTTTTCTCGACACAACGGTTTATAAAGGACCTAGATTTCCCAGTTCTCGAACCTTGGATGTTAAAACCTTTTTTAAGCCAACAGAAACTTTCCAGTATACCCACTTCTCATCATGCCACCCTTTGAGCGTTAAAAAGGGTTTTGTCAAAGGAGAAGCTTTACGCCTACTTCGTAACAACTCTGTTCCTGAAGCTTTTGAAAACGACAAACACAGCTTCGCAGAACGCCTCCATAACCGAGGTTACCCGAACGAGTTCGTTTCGAAACTTCTATCAGAAGTAAAATACACTGGAAGACAAGAAGCGCTTAAAAAACGAAACAAAACATCACAACGAAAACTACTACCATTTGTTACCATATACAATCCAGCCATACCGAACATCAAAAGCATTCTAATGAAGCACTGGCACCTCGTTACTGGCAACCAGAACCTAAAAAGGATCTTCCCTGATCCTCCTTTCGTCTCTTACAAGAGGAATAAATCGCTTAAAGACTCTCTAGTCAGAGCGAAAATCCCGAAAAGAGACTAGATACTGACTCTAACCAATTTGAGAGTGTTTTAACTCATTGAGCATAGCGGCAGGGCAGTGGCAATATTACAACACTTTGATCTTTAAAAATCTCACATGCCCGCGTAAGAAAGTCCTTACATATGGACATCTATGTCTCAAGCTCAGTTAACGGATTTTCTTTATTAAATCTGACAAACAACTAGCAAACACTACTATTTTTGGTCGTAGTTTTAAGTTTGACACCAATAATTTTAATCTTTTCTGATCAGTCACAATTACAAGTGACACGCTTCAATGAGCGACAGCGTTAGAACGTAAACAAAGATTTGAAAAGGATCAGAAATCCCGCTACGTCATTGGTCGATCAACTTATCCCTATTGTATCTAACCAGCCAATCAGGTTCAAGGCTAAGAGTATTTAAGCCGGCCCCGAAAACCTATGAAGTCACTTGCTGCTCACACTTCTTGAGCTTAACTAGCCAAAAACGCAACTGACGAAGATAGCTATTACAGTTATCGAAACCGGTCTTGCTACGAAAAAAACAGTTCTATTAGGAACTATGGACGAATTGAGCAACACTCAAGCCGCCGACATTCTCGAGAGGATGATAGAGCGTCAGCCAACCATCTCTCCGCTAAAGTCACCAGTCAAAAGATCAGCCATTCTGCTCGACAGTGAGGATGAAATACCATCCAGCCAGCCACCGGCTAAGAAGCCAAAGACCACTGCCACGAACTATAAGCCTGATCTCAACCGACTCACGTACTTGCAAACCAGAAAAGCCAAAGCCACGAAGTCTCTGTCATACCTAAGAGAGTACCACTCCAAAGGCACTTGTCCTGTGGGACTCCAGTACCAGCCCAAGCCGCACCTGAGACAGAACAAAAGACTTCCAGAAAGCCATGCGCCAAAATCTGTGTTGAAGCAGAACAGAAACTTCTAGCCCTGATGATATCACAACAGGAGCAGAACATCAAGGAGGACTCGCAAGCCATCAACGATGCAAAGAGCCGCCTAAACAACATCAGTGAAAAGCTGTGAAATCAGCAACTAGCAGAACTCGTTCTAGGATTAATAAGAAATCCAAACCAGACACTGTAAAAATGGCCGACCTCCATGCTAAATTTAACGAACTTAAGGCCATGATAGATACCATGAATTCTTGTAAATTAGCTCCTAAGACTGATAATAAATCAAGAGATGAATTGTATCAAAGTGTCTCCTTTACTGACTCCGCAAAGCGAAAGCCGCTAATAATAGCAACTAGAAACACTGCGCGTCTTTTAAGACGCAAAAAAGCAAAGCAAATTGCAAACAAGACTTTATCTAACCAATACACTAAGAACCTCTCTGCAAAAGTCTTGTCCGACAACGAGCTTAGCTTATTATCGAATGGTCTGAAATATATACCAACACCACCAAGACCGGCATCTCACTTTCCTTTATTACGAGATTTCAGAACATTCTCTCGCACTTTACGATTGAATTATCTGTTTGCTAATTCAGAAACTAAAAAACACCCATTCTATGTTAAGTCTACCTGGCAACCACCACCTCAACCATCGGTGGCACTTGAGACTTATCTCGAATTAACCAAGACAGAATTAGCAAATGTTGTTTTCAAACATCAAAATGATAATTTATCTAGCAGTGAGAGAGCAGTTCTAAAGAGTCTCAAAAGTAATAAGGACCTTAACCTGAAAAAAGCCGATAAAGGGACAACCACTGTCATTTACGACACTACTAATAAAATCAAAGAGGGAATGGACCTATTAAACGATCCAAAATTCTACCATCCACTCTCTGAACCAATAGTAGAAGAAACCGCCGCCAAAGTTCGAATTATAGTAAACAAACTACGAACCGACGGCTTTATCGATTCTATGACACATAAATGGTTATCTCAAACTCAGACACCCACAAGAATACCAGAATTCTACACGCTTACCAAAATACACAAGAAAATACCGGTAGGGCGTCCTATAGTTTCTGGCAGTGGAGGACCGACCGAACGTATTTCTAGTTATGTAGATTACCTTCTACAACCTATTGCCAAAAAACAGGAGTCTTACATTAAGGATTCAACAGAATTTATAAACTTTATCGAGAAAACTCCTATTCCAGACTCAGCTATCCTTGCCACACTGGATGTTTGTTCATTATACACAAACATTCCTCAGGAAGAAGGTATTGAAGTAGTTTGTTCACACTATGAACAGCATTATGAGCCAAACCTGCCGATTCCCACAACATATCTAAAAGAGCTCATGAGCCTGATTCTGAAAGAAAACTCTTTCAAATTTAACGACAAACACTATCTACAAATACATGGTATAGCAATGGGAACGAAGATGGCTGTTGCTTTCTCTGTCATTTTTATGGCACATTTAGAAACAAAGCTGCTATCTAAGAGTCCCTACAAACCCCTCATCTGGAAACGTTTTATCGATGATATTTTCACAGTGTGGACTTTGACCGAAGCAGAGATCACAAAATTTGTTGATTTCGCTAATAATTTCCACAACACTATAAAATTCACTTGTGAAACATCATCACAGATCGTAACTTTCCTCGACACTACAGTTTATAAAGGACCACGATTCCCTACTTCACACATCCTAGATGTGAGAACATATTTCAAGCCAACCGAAACCTTCCAATACACTCACTTCTCATCATGTCATCCTCTTAGCGTAAAGAAGGGTTTTGTAAAGGGTGAGGCTTTAACAATACTTCGTAACAACTCCGTAGCCGAAACGTTTGAAAACGACATACAAAGTTTCACCAAACGCCTCCACAATCGAGGTTATCCAGAAGAGTTTGTTAGAAATATCCTTAAAGAAGTTAATTTTATTGGAAGACAAGAGGCGCTCAAAGAACGAAATAAAAAATCACATCGCAAAATGCTACCATTCGTCACGATGTACAACCCAGCAGTTCCGAATATCAAAAGGATTTTGATGAAGCATTGGCATCTTATTTCTGGCAACCAGAACCTAAAAAGGATCTTTCCTGATCCTCCTTTCGTCTCTTACAAGAGGAATAAATCGCTTAAAGACTCGCTAGTCAGAGCAAAAATCCCGAAAAGAGACTAGATACTGACTTTAACCAATTTCAAAGTGTTTTAACCCATTGAGCATAGCAGCAGGGCAGTGGCAATATTACAACACTTATATTTCATTATAAATGCAACCTCACAAATAAATAGTAATATAAATGCATCACATGTCTTGAATGTCATTGAAACAAATGATTAAAACCGAAGCTAATTTGTGCGAGTATACAGTTTTTAACAAACAGGTTAATAAAGAATCATGCGATCACGTAATGTGCGAGTCTTTTTTACGAATATACGTGGAAGGAAGGAAGCAAGCAAGCAAGCATTAAGCAAGCAAGGAAGAGTTAAAAAGATTGAAAGAAGAAAGAAAAAAGAAAAAAGAAATAAACGAATTAATGACTGAATGAAAAGGGAAGGGGGAAGAAATAAAGAAAACAGAATGGAAAGGAAACAGTAAAGTCACAAAGGAAATGAAACGGCTCTTTTACTGAGCAGCTTATCAGAAAAGCCTCGGTTTCAGTGCATATTATAAAGCAGCTTTAGTCGCTAATAATATACATGAAAAATTTACTCGATTCTGATTGGTTGAGAGCAGCGATGTTAATCGTTAACACGGCAGGAAAAAGTAATTGCACTACGGTGCAAATTAAAAAAGTAATTGCACTGCCGTAAAAATTGATAGTACCAAACAAAAAAACAAAGAAATATCCATACATCAAAAAATATTTTCTGACTCGCTATCGCCAGTATTTTTGGCGGGAATTTGTACATTCAAACAGCGCGCGTTGCCAAATGTCCCGCCATTCAAACAAAAGCGATTGTCAGTCAAAGTGAAGTGAAGCTCTGACAAATTTAGTGCAGTAAACTGGAGTATCTGTGTTTATTACCTCGATGGATTATAAAGAAAGGGTCTTTTTCACTTTTGGGAGTCTAACGTTGTCAAGTGAAGGAGCCTAGACTCTATCTTTACAATGATAAAGAGCCCAAAACTGCTTTTTGGTACGAAGACAGATTCAGCCGCCATTTGCTAAACTCGTCAGTAAACTTTCAAGATTTGCAAGATTTGCACAATATAAAATGAACAGACTCAGTTTTTTCTCTTGAAATATCCACGATGGTATTTGAAAACCTGGAAATATATAGTTTTATCCTCATTTGGACAGAAGAGAAAAGATAGATACTCATACATATTTTGCTACCGTAAAGATTTGACTTCAGAAATCGTACTGACATAGAAGGTTGACTGGCTAGACTCGTCAAAACTGTAAGTTTTTAAAATTTTAAGCGATTCATTTTTGATTTGATAAACTTTCCTCGGGAAAAAAGAACATTTTTGGCCTTTAGCTATAGAAAAAAGAAAGTTTAGAGTTTTCTTAAGCTCCAAAACAATAGTTGGTCGACTGTCTGTTCGCCGATTGACCGAGTGATCAAACTTTTGTCGAGTTGTGACAGAAATTTTTCATGTATATTATTATAAGTAATCATACGATTTCTCTATTTTAATTAAACAATATATCATTTACATGATAACAGAATATATAAACAGCTAGTGTAATGAGAACTAGGATTTGGCTGGTACAGGACTCACTCAACTGTATCTTAGGACGATTAGGTTATTGCTGGGTTTCATTCATTCTTTTGGGAATCAAAAGACGGTGAACCGGTAGCCATGTTGAATGAACGAACAAGAGACGCTAATGAGAAATCTTTAGTTGGAGTTCACCCAAGATGGCTGCCTTGACGTCACGTGCAACCCAACAATTAGGACGATTTTGGCGCTTATGGTCTAAATTAGGCAATGCAACTTCACTTTTGAAAAACCCAGGAGAAAGATAATTATGAACAAAGACAAACGAGGAAGATATTGAGAAAGATAATTAACACCAACTGTTTCCATATGTCCCTTTTTCAACTTTTTTTTAACTTCTTACCCTTTATTAAAATTACAGCTACTTGATTATACTTAAGCCGTGAAGCTCCCGTCGTTAAACCTTTAATAAATATATTTTTAAAGCTTTTTTTTTCGTTACCAAAAAAGAAGAAAATATACATATACGTACATTTCTAGAAATTTTACAAATCAGTTTTTCATTCAATGGCATCATTTATTATATAGAAAATAGTATTTAAGTTTTCTGGTAAATTTGATAGTCTTCTGAGAGAGCGAACAAACCGAGGCTGTTATCTTTGTAATTTAAGGATTTTTTTCGTCTCACATTCAATTTATTTATTTATTTATTTATTTATTTATTCAGTTTATTCGAACTTGAAAATCGATGACTCATTAAAAAAAAGACTCTTTGTTTAACGAGGATATAACAGGTAAAGCAAAGCTTTTTTCCAACCTGGTCCTCAAATCCTGAAATAAATACACACTGATAATCGGTAAAGAAACATAAAGTGTTTAAAAATCCCAACTGGCAAGGAGGCGAACCAGTTGGCTATATTACAGTCGGACATTGAAATTAAAGCATCGATGGAATAAAAGTATGTCTTATCAAATATTTCCAACGATAGCTTGATAGATATTACTGGAAATGGTTTAATTTCTGAGAAGAAAGTAGACATCACAGAATGTGCAGTAATTAAGTACTTCTATAAATTTATGCTTGTGTATTATTCAAGTAATTAAGCAGGTATTTCCGTAAAATCCCGAATAACAAAACTCATGATTGACTTAAACACAAAAGAAACTTTGTTTCCAAACAGAGAGTTTGGACGTTATATTTTTGAATATGAGTCCGGATGTTTTCCGTCTGATATTCTAATGTGGGGAAATGAAATTCTCGCAGAACCACAGAGAGGCGCCTAGTTCTTACGCACATTTTTAGGTATTGAACTGCAGGGAAAGAGTTTCTTTTTCATCCCCTCACGAATGTATGATAAGCGAAGAGAGAATATCATAGGGTTGACCAGAGACTGTATATAAATAAATAACAAGGAGATAGGGATTGAGATGTACTTGAAATCATCAGTGACTTCTTTGCCTTCAATGGTCTCTATTAGTATGACAATGATGATGGGAAGGTACAGAAGAACAGATGTCAACACCATCAAACCCATGGCAAATGTGAACTTGTATTCCTTAAGACGATTCTGTTGTTCTTCTTCTTGCTGTTCTACTGTTTGTTCAACATTGACGATGGCTCTTCGTTGACGATAGGCTGTCATGTGCACTTTAATATTACATAACAAAATTATAAGTGCATTGAAACCAACAAATATAGCCGTTGGGAGCTTTTGGACTGTTCGTGATCTGTTCGTTCTCAGCCTACTAAGAATGTATGCAGTTGGTTCCGTTATCCACAGAATTACAATTGCAACTACCACCTTTTTGTTGGTAATTGCCCTTCTGTAAAACATCGGATGCTCTATAGCAATGTATCTTTCTATGTTCATTGCCATGACATTGCACAGCGAAAGAAATGCCAGTCCGATTGTGGAAAGTATAAAAGCAGAAAATAATGAACACAACGCCGAGCAATCCAATAACATACACACCAAGTAGCTCACAAGTAGTGGTTCTACAACTAGTCCAATTAAAAGATCCGTCACAGCCAGGGCTACAAGACAGAGATTATAATTAACACATCGTAGACACTGACTTTCTAGCACCGTCAAAATCACCATAGAGTTAAGCATAACTGTGGGTGGAGCGGCTATACTGATGATGACACAGAGGAAAATCCACGTTGGGACGACTGAATCTGGAAGACTTGTGATGTTCTCAAAGTCTATGGACATGACAGCACAAGCCAATCTGCTGCTTGTGGAAGGAAGAGAAACTTGCGTCGAGTTTGTGTCCATAGGGGATTTCTGCAGCAATAAACCCGAAAATTATAAACTTTAGCGCTCTGTCTGCTTTCATTCAAAACGTGAAACTAGTCGGAAACGGTCGACCTTATGACGTTTCTTACTTGGAACACCTGCGAAAACTTCTTGGTTTTCCTCATTGTTTGCTGTTGTTGTTTTAATTGTGCTTAATTATTGATGCTATTGGCCATTTGGATCCAACAAAAAAGAATTTGCTACTCCTAAACATTTATTTGGTGGTTATATTGATAATTTGATAATAGTAGAATTTCTAAATCGAGAAATTTGGACTAATGTATGCGGTACTGGTGATCAAATGTTTAATTTTTCGAAAGTAGCACTTAACTCTTTTTCAAGTGTCAAGTCACCAGGTTTTTGGAAAGTGAAATTTTAAAACGCGTATCCTAGTTATCTAACGAATATTTTATGACAATCATTAGATATGAAAAATAGTATTCATTGTCTAATTTTTGAGTAAAAACACTAAAAGTGTGCAATATAAATAGTACTAAATTGCACTAAATTATGCTAATTCTACTGTTTTCTATTGTTAAATTATAACACTATTTAGTATTTAATAGTGCAAAGCTTTGCACACTTTTAGCGTTTGTACTCTACATGCGAGTCGCATGCTAATTAATTATCAGAATATGACTAACAAAATCTAGAAAATATTCAAGAATGTTTCGCGTGTGTTTGTTCAACGCATCGTTTTAGGCGTGTGACACCCTTTTCTATGGTCCTGAAGGGAAAAGGAAAAGTGAAAAGATTTTTTAAATATCTGAAACTACTACTCAAAATGCTTTTAAGAAAGGCTTTTTAAAATGTTAAATTATGTGACATCCTTTTCGATATGGTCCCAACACTAGTTCCGAAAGAAAAGATTCGTTCTTGAAAATCTGCATTACATTTTCCAAATATCTGAAACTACTCAAACGATTTTAAGAAAAATTATTTAAAAATATTAAATTATATTACATCCTTTTCGAAGAAAAGATTCGTTCTTGAAAATCCGCACTACATTTTTCAAATATCTGAAACTACTCAAACACTTCTAAGAAGGTTTATTTGATGTTGTTCATCTATAGTGGTGCAGCTGTTCGTTTGAACTGTTATATATATTCTTCTTCTACGGCATCAATCCTGCTCACTTTTGCTACAAATTATATAAAAAACGACAAATGCTTGACATTAGCCACGTCTTATTAAGACAGTGGCAGAAATTGTCATTTTTAGTAGATCTTGGACGACTGAGCCATTGTGTTTCATGCATTTCTTAATTAGTACTCGGAGTACTAGACTTGGTATGTATTTTCATACTTTTCTTGGGATATTAAAGTTATTTTTAATCAAGTTCCATATTTTTTTGTCTAGTATTCGACTTTTTCACCTGAAACTTGTCACCATCTAATATCAAGCGACCATTTATTGATTCTCCAAATGTGGCCATGTAATAGAGGTATCGACTGACGTTTCTGTTGTCTAATTTTGGACTTTTTGACCGAATGCCTGTGCTTCATCCGCAGTCTCATATTTAAGACTTAGTAATTAATTAGGACTGAGCTCATCTTTTTGGTGATTCTAAACAACCTTGGCAAGATATGCAGATCAAGCAGGTTTTCACCACTTTTAGTGGTAAGGTGCGTATGTTATGAGCAACTAATTTTTAACCTTGTTCAGCTAAACCCTTTTTAAACTAGTTTATTATACAATTGTGACGTAAATTTACCAAATAAGGTATCATTTGAGGGCCAATATATATGGGACGGTAATACCCTCTAGAAAACCGGTTTGCGTATTCGGCCCTGCATGACGTCAAGGCTTCAAACCGGTTTGAAGCGCGCGCGCTGGTTTGCAAAAAGGACTGTTTCGATGATAAAAATACTGTTAAAAACAAAGCGAAAAAGTAATTGCATAATAAATCCTTTATTAGATATTTTCTTGTGTATTACGGGCTGACATTTTACTCATCACTCGCATTTTGCCTCGCCTAAAGGCTCGGCAAAATACATACGCGACTTGTAAAATATCAGCCCGTAATACACAAGAAAATATCTAATAAGTGGTATTTAACTGGTTGGTGCGAATGCAGCATAAGGATATTTATAGTAATTTCTCCATCGCGCGCACTAGGTTCTCAAACAATAGAATTTGATTTTTGCCGTGCGCGCGGACGGAACCGTTTGCTTCCGGCTTTTGAATTCTATTGTTTAAGAGCCTTGTATGCGCGATGCCGAAATTACTAAAAATAGCCTTAGTTGCCGCGAACATCGCGCAGACATCAATACCCAGCTACACTCTCTTAGTATTATGGTGTCTTGGTGGCTCTGATTCGAACAAATTTCATTCAAACAAAATGTGAATTTAAAAACCTATTTGTGGCTCTTTTCGCCCTTACTGTACTTCCATGGAGTTCTTAAAACTCTTTGTTTGACTTTCATAAAGACATGTGGCTACCATGGTGATCACTATGGCCTCTTAAGACCTAGGCACACGACGTAACTTTTTCGGCGACATTGCACGCAACACATTTCAGGGGGTGGATACGCGGTGCAATGTGATACGTGCTGTGTTGCGGAACAAGAAATGTTGCATCGCGCGTTCCGGCCTTTCGCTTCAAAATAAGCAGTGCTTATTCAGCTAACGAAATAATTGTCCTTGATGTATCTATGTTAAACGATTTAAGTAGAAATTATTCATTTGACTTATTATTTATTTAGCTTGTGTTGATATAATTGCTTAAAACTCACTCATGTCAAGAGAAACTTATTGTTGACGTGCGCAATATTAATGTTGCAAAGTAAACACTGTCACTTCTGTCACTTTTCTTCCTTGTGCACATTTTCTATTGTTATTCTAGTTTTTATAATGTGTCTTGCCTCGTTTTACCAGGGGGAGAAGGAAAGGAGATACCAATTACTTTTACTCTTCCTTTCCCTACCCTCCCTTTCTTCCCATCCCCTATTTAAGGAATATAAAACGCGCGCGCTTGTCTCTGTACTGTGATATAAACACGATGGAAGATGTAGAGGAAGAGAAAAGCAAGCTCAGCAACACGAGGCGTAGCCGAGTGTTTCTCTTGCTTTTCGAGTGCTCTACATCTTCCAGAGTGTTTATATCACAGTACAGAGACATAAGCGATCGTTTTATATTGCTTTTATAAAATATTTTCGACGTTTTTTGAGCGAGCCATGTCTCTGTCCTCCGATATAAACATGGTAGCCAGCCAATCAGCGCGCGCGTTATATCTCAAATATTTTATAAAAAGGAAAAGAAAAAGGGACTTCCGTCACAAAACACTCTAGTATCACTGATGCTTGTCCTTTTTATTCATTCAAAGGTCGTGGATCCATGGGGTAACATCATTGCTCAGTGTTCAGAAGGTACCGGTTTGTGCATTGCTGAAATAGACCACGAATATTTAAAGAAAGTTCGCCTTCAGATGCCAGTTTGGTCACATCGAAGAACTGATCTCTATGGTGATTTGTCACCGAAGCTGTAGCCAAGCTGGCGATTTTGTCATCGCAGAATATCAATATTCAGGACCTCTGCAGGAAGCGTCGTATCTTGCTTACAAATTCTGGCTATTCAGGATCAATGGTTGAATTTTTCATTTTGGGTGTACACGTACTGTATAAGACTTCATTGTCAACTGAACTAAACGACCAAGCCTTTTAACTTTTTATTTATTCTTAAGCCTTTACTTGATTCATATTTTAATTGAGCAACAAGTTTTGTAAGTGCACAGCAACTCTGTCTTATCATCACGTAAAGATAAGTGGGAAGGGAAATTTATTTCTATGATGTGGAGACGAACGTTGGACGAATGGTTTTGGCCGTTGTCCTCCCCTCTGTCACATGCAATTCGCTTTACAGAGAAATAAATCAGAATCGGGATCAGGTTTGAACAAGTTCTTCAAAATCATGGTAAGAATCCAAAATTCCACTTCAATCACTGCTAGGAGGTATGTGCCCATAATATTTCCTAACATGTAAAAGGAAGAATGATTTCAGGTTCCATTTTAAATCCATTCAAATTAACGGCTAATCCTCCTTAGGCAACTCTCTCCGGGATTTTACCTTGCCTAGTCTCTGTCTGCTAGCAACACAGGAACCCCAACATATGAGTGGGCTACAACAGGTAATAATACGGTATTTCAACAAATAAACAAGAAGTGCAAATTCGTATACTTTTATTTTCATATATTCGAACTTGGGATGAGCTGAAGACATTTTCTGTTATATGTTAACCATAAAGGGAATTCCTTATATCTCAAAGTCAATTTACATTTCCGCTATAAGTATAGAATATCAATGGCACACTACATGTCTGGACCTGAACTATGAATGACGCAGTTTTTGCATGTCTTATTACTGACATCCGTTTCTGATTCTGTTCTGCTTTAAAATGACGGATAAAATTGCTCATTCAAGTTGGATTTCTAAGATCGCCATCATTGTTTCAATAATGGCTGCGTTTTTGTTTTGTGGTGAGTTTGTACGCATCGAACTGATATTGAAAGAACAAACTACAAGAATGAACCAGTTGGAGGACAAATTGACCTCGACATTGAATATCAAGAGCAGGAATGCGATCTACTCACCAGACGAACATCGTTCTTCAAAAGACATCTATGAACGAAATTCCAAGGAAACCTCTCAGCGCATTTTGAAGAGAAAGATTCGACAGACTTTGATGAGGATGAATCAAACAAAAGCGAAACAAAAGAATGCACTTCGACAAATAATACAGCAAGAACTAGGAAAGGCTATATCGACTTTAAAAGCAGCAAAATATTGGATCGCAATCCCAGGCCCAACAGGTCCTCCAGGCAAACAAGGAGAAAAAGGAGAGCCAGGAGATAAAGGACAGAAAGGGAATCGAGGACAAAAGGGACGAAGAGGAAAACGTGGACCTCGTGGGTTTAAAGGCGATCCTGGAAAGAATGGAGTTCCTGGTCCTCGAGGTATGCCTGGACTCAAAGGAGATCCTGGTCCTTCTTTAACATCTCCATCAGTACTGATTTCACCTCCTCGATTGATTGTTAATGAAGGTCAGTCTGCTATCTTACGATGTTCTGCAAGTGGTTATCCTAAGCCTGTCATTGTGTGGAGTAAAAGGAATGGTTTATTGTCTAACAATAAATCAATAACAGACAATAGTGGTAGACTTGAAATAAAACACGTCACACCAGATGACGCAGGAATCTATCAATGTAAGGCTGCTAATATTCTTGGCAAAGTACACAATACCGCAAATCTTGTAGTGAACTTCCGTCCACGACTGACCTTCAAAACAGATCCCATCTACAATAAGATAGGAGATAACATTACTCTTCCTAAGTGTCAGGCAAACGGGCATCCCAAACCAAACGTCACGTGGTCTAAGGCTTTTGGCAGTCTGCCATATGATCGCACTTTTATTAAGGATGGGCAACTAACCGTTTTGCAATCCAAGAAAAACGACGCTGGAATGTATGTTTGCAAAGCTGAAAACCGTCTTGGTTCTGATGTGTTAAGAATCATGGTAAACGTCATTCAGTTACCAGTGTTTGTTATCAAGCCTCCATCAAGATACACAGCAAGACCTGGTTCAACTGTAGTTCTTAACTGTACTGCTAATGGTGATCCCCAGCCAGTCATCAGCTGGAGAAAAGAAAATGGTGTGCTTCCTGCTGGTAGATATGAAGTAAGTGATGGTTCTTTGATTATAAGAAACTCGAAAATGTTAGACTCCGGTGTGTTTGTGTGCACTGCTACAAGTGCTGGAGTTTCTAATGTAGACACCAAAATTACAGTGGAAGTGCGTGGTCATCCAAAAGATTGCTCAGAGTACTTCAAATCAGGACAAAGACGTAATGGTGTTTACACAGTAAAACCTGACGACCAGACTGCTTTTGAAGTCTACTGTGACATGACAACTGACGGTGGGGGGTGGACAGTGTTTCAAAGGAGAAAAGATGGATCAGTCGACTTTTATCTCAACTGGCAACAATACAAAACTGGATTTGGAGACCTGAATGGTGAGTTCTGGTTGGGGAACGACTACATTCATCGACTCACGGCAAGAACTCCTTCAACTCTGCGTGTAGATCTAGAATTCTGGGATGGAACTAAGATTTATGCCAAATATGGTAGTTTTAGTGTTACTGATGAATCAGACAAGTACAGACTGAGTGTAGGCTCGTATTCAGGTACTGCTGGGGACTCATTAGTATATCATAACAACATGGCCTTTAGTACAAATGACAGGGATAACGACAAATGGAGTAGCAATTGTGCTGTTGTTCGTACAGGTGCATGGTGGTACAATGCGTGTCAATACTCTAATCTGAATGGTAAATATTTAGGAAACAAGAGTAATAATAAAGGAACTACATGGTATTTTTATGGAAATAACTATATATCAATGAAAGCATCTGAAATGAAAGTACGACCGCAAGCATTTTAATCAAAGTGTTTTTATTCTAGATGAACTCTTCTTCAATGCCACTGGGTAAAATAACGTTGCTAAAAACTAATCATTGATAGCTAGCTGTTAACGTTTTCGACCTTACAAAGAATGTTATAATAAGAACTATACTCCTTACAAATTTAGTATTAGTGGTCACGGGATTTATTATTCTAAGTAAAGTAACCGTAATATGTTCTTATTGACTGAATGGAAGGGCTAAAAGAAAAATATTTTGCTGAAGGTCATGACATGAACGAGCGGCGCAAGGACCTTACGGCTAAGACAATATAACATGGCAATTGTTCTCATTTTATTTCCATTTTTGGACGCGCGCTTGTCCGGGTCAGGATACGCGAGGTTTTCTGGACAATCTTTGAAAATCTGACAACTTTTGAAAATTTGTATGTACCCAGTCACGTAATTATTTTCAAAAGGTTCTTAAGAGCGCGCGTTGGGGAACATTCTCTTCTTGATACGAAAGTGATGAAAAGAAATAAGGTGGATGTAAATGAAACTGACCGGTGTACGTTCTGTACCTTAAAGTTGACACTATAAACCCATTAAATACGTTTTTATGCAGAGTAAACTCTTTATCTTGTGATGACGTCAATGGCGTGCATAGAAAAATTAATTTCTATATGTGTGAAGTTTGGAAGTTCGTTTTTTGGAATTACAAGTGAAAAAGGTGGGAGTTTCAACGATTTCTATGCAATGATAAGGAAAAGAAGACATTGAATCAATAAATGCACATAAAACCGGACGTTATAAATTGGTCAACACCATATATCCGCACTTGACTGACGTAGAGTAAATGTTGCTTATACATCAAGACAACTGATAACTCACAGCTTGGACTGTTGTGTAAAACCGCATTTACAAGCGATGAATATTTTAACTTCACTTTGGCGCATTTTGAGTGGAATATATAGAGCGATAACACTTAAACCGTGAAATAACTTAGTAACTAAATAGAGACAAATAGTAGCAAAACCCTTTGTTTTCTATTATTTCATTAGTACTATTTGTACTTTTTAGTTCGTTAGTACTTGTTTCACGGTTTTAGTGCTATCGCTCTATACAATTGTACTGTCAACTGAACTAAACGACCAAGTCTTTTAGCTTTTAATTCTAAGCCTTTAATTCGTTAACTGAGCATTTTTGTACTCAAAAATGCTAGTCTGGTGTAGTAACGAACATTTGAACAAAATCTTCAAGATTATTGTAAGTCGGCAAAACTCCACTTCAACCTACGCTAGGAGAGATGTACCCATAATATTTCATAACATGTAAAAGGACGAATGATTCGGGGTTCTTACTGCTATCAGGTTCCATTTTAAATCCAATCAAATTTACCGATCAACCCTACTCAAGCATCTAGGGCGCCTCGTCTCTGTCTTACCAGCAACACAGGAAGCCCAACATAGAAGGGGTTATAAGTAATAATACGGTATCTCAATAAATAAGCAAGAAGTGCAAATTCGTATAATTTTATTTTCATCTATTCGAACATTGTCAGTCATATATTGCCCATAAAGAGAATTCGATTCCTTATATCCCAAAGTCAATCAGTCGCATTTCCGCTATAAGTATAGAATATCAATTGCACACTACATGTCTGGACCTGAACCATGAATGACGCAGTTTTTGCATATCTTGCTGACATCCGTTTCTGATTCTCTTCACTGCTTTAAAATGACGGATAAAATTGCTCATTTAAGTTGGATTTTTAAGATCGCCATCATTGTTTCAATAATGGCTGTGTTTTTGTTTTGTGGTGAGTTTGTACGCATCGAACTGATATTGAAAGAACAAACTACAAGAATGAACCAGTTGGAGGACAAATTGACCTCGACATTGAATATCAAGAGCAGGAATGCTATCTACTCACCAGACGAACATCGTTCTTCAAAAGACATCTATGAACGAAATTCCAAGGAAACCTCTCAGCGCATTTTGAAGAGAAAGATTCGACAGACTTTGATGAGGATGAATCAAACAAAAGCGAAACAAAAGAATACACTTCGACAAATAATACAGCAAGAAATAGGTAAAGTTGTGACGACTTTACAAGCTGCAAAATACTTCATCGCAATCCCAGGTCCAACAGGTCCTCCTGGTAGACCAGGAGAAAAAGGGGATAAAGGACAGAAAGGGAATCGAGGACAAAAGGGACGAAGAGGAAAACGTGGACCTCGTGGATTTAAAGGCGATCCTGGAAATAATGGAGCCAATGGTCCTCGAGGTATGCCTGGACTCAAAGGAGATCCTGGTCGTTCCTTAACATCTCCATCAGTACTGATTTCACCTCCTCGTTTGATTATCAATGAAGGTCAGTCTGCTATCTTACGATGTTCTGCAAGTGGTTATCCAAAACCTGCCGTTGTGTGGAGTAAAACAAATGGTTTAATTGCTAATAACAGATCAATAACTGACGGCAGTGGTAGACTTGAAATAAAACACGTCACAGCAGATGACTCAGGAATCTATCAGTGTAAAGCTGCTAATATTCTTGGTAAAGCACAAAATACCGCCATCCTTGAAGTGAACTTCCGTCCACGACTGATCTTCAAAACAGATCCCATCTACAAAAAGATAGGAGATAACATTACTCTTCCTAAGTGTCACGCAAATGGACATCCTAAACCAAACGTCACGTGGTCTAAGGCTATTGGCAGTCTGCCATTTGATCGCACTTTTATTAAGGATGGGCAACTAACCGTTTTGCAATCCAAGAAAAACGACGCTGGAATGTACGTTTGCAAAGCTGAAAACCGTCTTGGTTCTGATGTGTTAGGAATCATGGTAAACGTCATTCAGTTGCCAGTGTTTGTTATTAAGCCTCCATCAAGATACACAGCAAGACCTGGTTCAACTGTAGTTCTTAACTGTACTGCTAATGGTCACCCTCAGCCAGTTATCAGCTGGAGAAAAGAAAATGGTGTGCTTCCTGCTGGCAGATATGAAGTAAGTGATGGTTCTTTGATTATAAGAAACTCAAAAATGTTAGACTCAGGTTTGTTTGTGTGCACTGCTTCAAGTGCTGGAGTTTCTGATGTAGACACCAAAATTACACTGGAAGTACGTGGTCATCCAAAAGATTGCTCAGAGTACTTCAAATCAGGAGAGAGACGTAACGGTGTTTACACAATAAAACCTGACGACCAGACTGCTTTTCAAGTCTACTGTGACATGACAACTGACGGTGGGGGGTGGACAGTGTTTCAAAGGAGAAAAGATGGATCAGTCGACTTTTATCTCAACTGGCAACAATACAAAACTGGATTTGGAGACCTGAATGGTGAGTTCTGGTTGGGGAACGACTACATTCATCGACTCACGGCAAGAACTCCTTCAACTCTTCGCGTAGATTTAGAGGACTTGGGAGGAGTCGGGAAGTATGCCAAATATGGTAGTTTTAGTGTTGGTGATGAATCAGACAAGTACAGATTGAATGTAGGCTCGTATTCAGGTACTGCAGGGGACTCATTGGTACAACATAACAACATGGCCTTTACTACAAAGGATAGGGATAATGACAAATACAGTAGGAATTGTGCTGCTTCTTATACTGGTGCCTGGTGGTACAAGTCGTGTTATTCCTCTAATCTGAATGGTAAATATTTAGGAAAGAAGGATGATACTAAAGGAACTACTTGGTATTCTTATCGAAATAACTATATATCAATGAAAGTATCTGAAATGAAACTACGACCGCAAGCATTTTAATCAAAGTGTTGTTGTTATTCTAGATGATCCGGCTGATCTCATATCACTGGGTAAAATAACGTTGCTAAAAACTAATCATTAATAGCTAGCTGTTAATGTTGTCGACCTTACAAAGAATGTTATAATAAGAACTATACTCCTTACAAATTTAGTGTTAGTGGTCACGGGATTTATTATTCTAAGTAAAGTAACCGTAATATGTTCATATTGACTGAATGGAAGGGCCAAAAGGAAAATATTTTGCTGAAGGTCATGACATGAACGAGCGGCGCAAGGACCTTACGGCTAAGACAATATAACATGATAATTATTCTCATTTTATTTCAATTTTTGGACTCGCGCTTGTTCGGTTCAGGATACGCGAGGTTTTCTGGACAATCTTTGAAAATCTGACAACTTTTGAAAAATTGTATGTACCCAGTCACGTAATTATTTTCAAAAGTTTCTTAAGATCCAGCGCGCGGGGGGAACATTGTCTTCTGGATACGAAAGTTCATGTCATGACCTTCAGCAAAATATTTTCCTTTTGGCCCTTCCATTCAGTCATTAAGAACATATTCCGGTTACTTTACTTAGAATAATAAATCCCGTGAACACTGATACTACATTTGTAAGGACTCACAAAATAGTTCTTATTATAACATTCCCTGTAAGGTCGACAACATTAACAGCTAGCTATCAATGATTAGTTTTTAGCAACGTTATTTTACCCAGATATATTCGGGGGGTCACCTTTATATGGAGATTCAGTTCCTCCCTGGTGACACCCTTTTTGTTTATTCAAATAAATTTGTTATAAATAAATAAGAAATAAAGTAGATGTAAATGAAACTGACCGGTGGCATGGGTGGCGTACGCTGTTAATGCGTCGTCTTTCACCACTGTGGTCTAGCGGTCTAGGGTTCGCTGGTTCGAGCCCCGCTGTGACCAGATGTGAATTGAGTTTGTTTGATGTGTTGTTCTCTCCCTTGCCGCGAGGGTTTTTCTCCGGGTTCTCCGGTTTTCCTCCCTCCATAAAAATCAACATGTGAGTTGAGTGTTGTGTGCTAAAATAAGAAATGTAGTGGTAGTGAGTGTGAGGGGCAGCAGGTCCACATCAGCGAAAGCTGCCAGATATCCAACCTGCTTAAACAACTAAAAGATTTGATTTTTTTTTTGATTTTTTTGTGTATGTTCTGTGCCTTAAGGTTGACACTTTAAACCATTAAATAAGTTTTTATGCAGAGTAAACTCCATGTCTTGTGATGACGTCAATGGCGTGTATAGAAAATTTGATTTCTATATGTGTGAAGTTTAGAAGGTTGTTTTGGAATTACAAGTGAAAAAAGGTTGGTATTGGCCAACGATTTCTATGTAATAATAAGTAAAAGAAGACATTGAATCAATAAATGCACATAAAATTAAAAATTAAACGAGACTTACCTGTAAGTTGAAGTTTGATTGGAATTCTACCGAGCCAAGAAGATACTGAGGGATTACGTGAGATTGAGCATGTGACCAAGACCCATGTTTTTTAAAAAATGGCGAATGACTAGCGTATCGACTATTGCAAAAAGGGAGGGCCATATAAGGGAAGGGCACGTAATCCCTCAGTATCTTCTTGGCTCGGTAGAATTCCAATCAAACTTCAACTTACAGGTAAGTCTTGTTTAATTTGGGAATTCTACCTCACCAATTCGATACCCTTCGGGATCACGTGAGATGTTTAAAGTTTGCTTGTCATGAGCCAATAATATACAACTGTTTAGTTGTAAATGTTTTATCAATAATAATTAATTGCTTCAAATGATATATGTTTTAAATAGTAAACTCTTACCCTAGTAATAGGGTTAACAATATGCTTGTTAAACACTTCATCATATCAAATTGCAATTTATTACTCATTTAAGTAAAGCTAAAGCAAATTCTCCCGTTTTATGGATTGGTTTGTTATAATAATTTGCAAATGTTGAACCTTGTGACCATCCTGCTGTTTTAAGGATAGTTTCCAATGGGACTGTAGTGTCAGCCTTACTTGTTGATGCAGCACGAGTGCTGTGTGGGGTGAAAATGTTCATGTCCACATCGGTTTCATAAGTGTTATGAAAACTGTATTCTCCTTTCCTCTTAGATCATGTGTTCTTTTGATATATTCATCAAGTGTTGTAACTATACATAAGGCTTCATCCTCTGGATAAGCAGCCAGTTCTAATTCTTGAATGTGCTTTCCTGGTTTTGTTGTTTTGATTGGATGAGGTATTCTAAATTTATAATACATAGAACTGGCTGTCATATGTTCTAAACTTAACAAATGAATTGTCTGGGCACGTTGAGCACTCAACAATGCAACTAAAGTAACTGTTTTCAGAGTTATAACATTTTTAAAGTTAGTTTAGCAACAGGGCTTAGAGTTGCTAAGTAATTCAGAACAACACTGGTATCCCAAGTAACATTGTTTCTAGGTAAACTAGGTCGTTTTTCAAATACACCCTTCATAAACTTCACAACTAATGGGTGTTGACCTATAGTTTGTCCTGAATCTGTATATAATATACATGATAATGCAGAACGAGCAGTGTTTATAGCACTGTATCCCAAATTTCTGTTGAACAGTGAAGTCAAGAAATCAATTACAGTTCCCAAAGTGGATGAGCTGTGATTGTCACTCCTTTCACTACAAAATTCCAACCATTGTCTAACGTAGGGTCCATACTGCTTTTGAGTTGAGGTTGCCATGATGACATGAGAATGTCTTGAGCTGACTGCGAAATGTTGAGGCTGCTAAAGGATTCCCTGACACATGAAAAGCTGCTAACCTCATCTTTCAACTTAGTGGATGAACCTCTTGGGGTTTGTATGGCAATATTAACGTGTCCTTTGATCTAGGGAATAATAAAGGACAATCTATTAGCATATTTGCCAATTTTGAAAACCATGATTGTGTTGTCCATAAGGGAGCTATCACAATACCAGAAGCTTTATTCTCTTCAATTTTTGCAAGAGTTTTCCCTATGAGGCAAAATGGTGGAAAAGCATAAAAATATTTGTCCCAAGGAATTGTAAATGCATCAATTGCAAAAGCCTCTGGATCTGGTTTCCATGCAACATAGGGATTAATTTGATAATTGATCCTAGATGCAAATAAGTCAATTTTGGGTGTGCCCCATATTTTCCCCAGAGCGTGGAAATACAAGGGGTTAAGTTTCCACTCTGTATTATCATGGTTTAGTCTGCTCTCTCTGTCTGCCTCTATGTTTTCAACACCTGGCAGATGACAAGCACTCAACCAACCATTCAACCAAGCACTCAACCAACCCTGACCCCACCCCATCCAGTGCCTGAGGCATCTGTTTTAATTATTATTGTTGGGTTACCATGTGAAATGGGGCAGGAGGAGGTAGGTAAGTTTAATATCCAACATTGAATATCTCTCCTAGCTTGATCTGAAAGAGCTATTTTGGCATCAAAACCCCCTCTTTCTTGCTTTAAGGCAGCAGATTTTTCATTTTCTATCAGTCTATAATATAATCTCCCATATTCCACTGCAGGAAAGCTAGCAACCATTTGACCAATGAGTCCTGATAATTCTCTTATTGATACATATTTTTACTCATTATTTCTGAGCAGGACTGCTTTAGCTTGATAATCTTTCCTTGAGTTAGACAAACATTCATTTTCACTGAGTTTATGATAAAACCAACTGAAGATAAGTCATGATTTGTGATGGTTCAAACCCTGATTTTTCTGGATGTATAACAAAACCTGCATTTATGGAGATTTCAACAGTTTCCATAACATTTGTTTTGCATTCTTCAATTGTGTCTCCAATTAGGAGAGAGTCATCAATGTAGGATGAATTTATGTACCCCTTCCTTCTTAGTGTGGCAAATATAGGTTTAGTTATCTTGGTAAATATGCGGGGTGCGCTAGATAACCCATTAGGGAGGTAGGTGTATTGAAACAATTTTCCTTTCCATTTGAATCTTAAGTATTTTTGATATTCAGGAGAGACTGGTATTGAATAATAAGCATCCTTCCAGTCTATGGATGCCATGTAACAGTCTTTTGTTATTAAACTCAATGCTGATGTAAATGACTGCATTTTAAAATGCTGTTTTTCCACATTTTCATTCAATTTTTTGAGGTTTAATATGAGTCTATTTCCTCCATCTTTTTTGGGCCTTATAAAGATTGTGGATATATATTCTCCACTTGAGTGCATTGCTTGTTTTATAATATTTTTAAGCAATAGTCTCTCAATTTCACTCTCAATAAGTTGTTCTTCACTTGCACTGAATGTCTTTTCAGAGGGTGCCTTGAGCTGGTAAGGATTGTCCACAAAATCAATGCAACAACTTTCAATGGTCTTAAGAATGCATTTGTCTGATGTAAATGTCTTCCAATTTTGGGAAAAGTTTTTCAATCTATCCCCTTTAAACTCATTTATAACATGTGGTAGATAATGATTTAAATTTGATAGAAATAAATCCCAATTCTGGGTACTTACAGGCATGGAGATATCATTTATTGTGGCTTGTCTCCTTCCCTTTCTGAGATTTCCACTTGGGTTGGTATTGTTTGTAGGTTGCATGTGCTTTGTTGTTGTAGTATTTCTGAGTTCTTTGCCCTAAAAAAATGCTTTCCTTTGTTAGCATATGCACTTTTGCCTTTTGAAGCCATGGAAACCCACTTTACCTGATACCTTATTTGTTTCATTGAGGTCTTTTATTGATTTAGACAAGTCATCCCCAAATAGTAACTTTGTTACCGGGACCTGGGATGAGCACAGTTGACGATACTCTGGGTTCATATCATGTTTGATTAGCTCTCTCCTTTTTAGATTGAGTTGTTGTTGAGCTAACCCAGTAAAAGTTATTGCATCTAAGATGTTTCTCAGAGTTTCATTTAGATCAATTTTCTCAGGTGTTTTATTTGTCTTTGCTGACAAGATATTGTTCGACAAAACACTGAGAGACAGGGTTGTTTTTCTAGATATTTCTGTATTTTTTGTATTTTTGTCTTTTGATTTGGTTGGTGGGGTTAGTTTTATCCAGATTTCTGGATTGACCTTGGCAACATTTGTCACACAGTTCTTTGGTCTGTGACATTTCCCCAGCAATTCTTTCGCTTTCTCACGACTTAATTTCTTTGATACAGAATCATTTATGATACTGGCCAGCTTTTTGTTGATATCTGGTCCAATATCCGTGTCCTCAGTGAAATCTCCAGCGATCTCCTTTAGGAGTTCGTCGTCGCATTCCTCGTGTTGTAACTTGTCTTCTGAGGATTCACTAGATTTGTTTGCCCTTTCGGTTTCCTTGAGCAGTTCATCGATTTTATTTTTAACATCCCATTCTAATGATGAACTGTCTGACATTTCGTCGTCTAGAGTCCCGTCTGAACGGTCAATTTTGTCCTTTAGGGATTCAATTGTGTCTCCCATAGACTTAAGCGTGGTATTCAATTGTGATTGTCCGCTTACCTGCTGTTGGACTAGTGTTTGCACTGACTGCAGCAAGATTGCCATTTGATCTTGGGAATTTCTTCCCTGCAATGATTGACTTGGTTCTTCGTTCAAAACATTTCGGTTTTGATTGTCAGTAGATTAGATGAGGTTCCATCATGCATTCTAGGGGCTTCTGCAACGGATTCGGTTTCGGCGGGAAATTCTCCATCTTGGATTCTCTTCTTACTATTTTTTGCGCTTATTTTCCCCGTTGAAGGTCGTTTTTTCGCACTAGCTGGACTTTCTATATTCTCCTCTGACATAGTTTTGCTTTCGGAACTGTAGTTAGTCTCCACAAGAAGAAGATTTCGAAACTTTTTTGCAGAGCTGTCCACAACGCTCCCGACAGACGGCTTGCAAAGTCGCTCATGTGGTTTGCTGGTCACGTGCTCAATCTCATGTGATCCCAAGTATCGATTGGTGAGGTAGAAATGGTTTTATACGAAGAGGCTCCGTCCCGAGATCGAAACCTAGTGCCGCGCATGGCATGACTCACTACGAATAATCCTTTTAAGAGAAGGGGTACCCCTTTAGGTTTTCAAATGCTAATTTCCTTTCTTCTGTTGTTTCATTGTAATTTTTAAGTGCCTGGAGAAGAACCAGAGTCAAAGTGATACAGCAGTCAGCTGCCATTTATTACCAAAGCATTAATTTTATGATCATTTTATTATTCAGGATAGCAAAGGGGGTATCAAGCATTTTGGTACAATGATGCATTGACACAATATCCATATAGTTTTAATAGAATATTGTGTGAACTGATTGTAAACACCTAAATGACAGTTGGAGATATAATCTAAGTACTTGACTCTCACTAACGATGGGCTCAGAACAAAATCAGAGCTCTAGATGGGATTCAAACTCACGACCTTGCGTATTCCAGTCGAATGCCGGTCGGTTAGTGATAGTCAAGTACTTAATTTATTTCAACTATTATCACCTCACTAAGTTATTCAAGCAATACTTTCATATAGCTAAATAACAGTTTCATCTAAATAAAGTGTTCAGGAGAGCGTAACCAAGAGACTGAATCTGGCGTGTGCACTTTTAAAAATTGTGCGTAATTATAAATCCCTGTGTAGCCAAATTGGACGTGTTGAACCGCATTTGAGAAAGTTTTAGAACCCGGTTCGAAGGAAGTCATGGCTTGCGCTGGTAGCGAATGTATGATAAATATTGAAACTCTCAGCTCCAGCGGTTCGCAACCATAAATCAGGTCTAAAAGTAGTTCAAAGGCGGTGCAATATGTCACATAACGTGACGCGCGTGTCTCGTTCTCCTTTTTAACTCATGGATGGCAAAGCCGCGAGTTATTGTGATTTAATTATGCTCGGAGTGTTTTATTATTTTAAGGTGACTGACTATCATCCCATTTCCTCCAAGCCTCCTTGGATGGGGTATATCTAATTTTCTAGTTCCATTCGCATTATTCACGAGGCGTCATCTTGATTGCATTGTTGACGTCTTTGTTTCTAACATAGAAGCGAGTTCAAGTGTGGTAAATTACCACGCTTGACCTCGTTTCTATGTAAGAAACAAAGACATCTGGTTCAAGATGGCGTCTCCGTGATTAAAACGAATTTTAATGTTCTACTTTCATCTGTTGTTATCAATCTATCTGTTGATAAATGTATCAATGTGTACGTAATAATAATGATAATTATAAAACACAATATAAAATTACTCGATTCTGATTGGACGAGAGGAGTACAATTAAATCGTTAATTATATCCATTTTGAAATCACTGGTGATTTCCGCAATCTGATTGGTTAAAAAGTGTGCGATTAATTCCTAAATTGCATCCTTTTGCTTCATTAATCGCATCTTTAAAGACTTTTCTTGAATATATATTCTCAATGACTTTGTTATTCCTGATAAAGTTGAGATTTCAAAATGGATATAATTAAGTAGTAATTAAACCCATTACGTGGTCGTGCAGTTTTGTATTCACTCGTATGATTTCGGCCCAAATTGCACTCCACTCAGTTTAATTACCATTATTAATTGTACTCTGTAGAGTACCTATTAAGTCGCTATGGCAACGACAACGGCGCGCGATAAACTTCTCCATTTGGATTTTCCTTGACAAGCCATGGCTACTCGTTTTCGATAAAAACTTACAGTTTTGCTAGTTCAGTTTTTGATGATTATCATAGAAGATAAAATAGTAATTTATTTGTCAAAACAATGACAATTTTAAACGGAAAACAAGAACACTGGAAAGAAAAATGACTTCCAAACAACGCCGTGCTGCAAAACTAAGCGAAGGACATCGATTCACGGCTATCAGCCAGAGTACAGAAATGGTCATTTGGTCAAACTTTTTTACTCTTTTCCAAAAGAATCTGATAAATCAAGCTTAAAATAATGAAGTTTTGAGGCATTTGAAAGGCCAGGTATGTTTAAACAACGTAAATTTGATCATATTTCTCTGTGAATGAACTCAAATTCTTTGCCGTGTCTTGGGCTCTTTGCTCGTCTTCATTCAATAAACAAACCTGTCACAGTAAATAAGCTACATGCTTTATAGAAATGTAAAAGAACTGTAATTCGCTCAGAATACAAATTAACTCTATTTTATTTTGTTTTCGAAGTTTCTTCCCTCTTTGAAATATTTTCTACTCGTTTAAGTCTGCACTTTTTAAGTGAAAACATGCTATATGTCAGACATTTGTCTTTCCTCGAAGAAATTTTGTATAGTGTATTATAAATAAAAAAATCGAACGATCTTCTCGTACAATTCAGAATTAATAGTTACTCGTAATGTTTTGAAAACTCTCAAATAGGACTCGCCTAAAGGCTCGTCCTATTTTCAGAACTTTCAAAACATTACTCGTACCTATTAATTCCGAATTGTACTCAAGATCGTGCGATTTCCTATACTAATAATGATAATTTACTCATCTTAATTAAAACGTACGGTGAATTTACAATTATCGATATAAAAAAGAACAAAGGAAACTAATGGCACGATCAGGTCTCGCGACCTGATCTCTAGATATGAAAATATATATTATATCTGCATAAAAATTCTTTAACGTAAGGTTCACGTTTACAATTCACGTTCCACTCTCATGATATCTCCTCTCCTAGTATTCCTCTATTCTCTATCTCAGCCTTCGTTTCCATAGTTCATCATGCATTAAAGTTTTAATAGTTGCATGTCCGCCAGGTGTCAGCAATGTTCCAAGGTCCACATGTTTAAGTGAATGCTTTTCAACTATCATTACTTTGTACAGATATGATACACCCTCATCTGTGATGGGGTTTTTAGAGAGTCCTAAAGTAGTGAGTCGACAATTTCCATTCCGGATCGCATCGCACAAATCTGATACCCCACTATCTGTTATTCCGTTGTCTTTAAGTTCCAGTACAGAGAGTTTGCAGTTCTTATGTTTGATTGCGACACATAAATATGACACACCTTCATCTCGTATGCTGTTATATTCGAGGTAAAGCCTAGTGAGTCGACAACTGCTAAGTTTCAGGACATCTGACAGATGGGACGCACCCCAATGTGTTATTCGAGTGTGTCCGAGGTAAAGTCTAGTAAGTTTGCAATTTCTATTTTCAAGTGAATGACACATGCATGATATACCTTCATCTCTTAACTCGTTATGTGTAAGATCCAAGCAAGTGAGGTGACAACCTTTGTCAGTAATTCCTTCCAGCAAAGCTTTTCTACACTGAGCATTGATCTTGGACTTCGACAAATTTAAACTCTTTGGACATCCTTCTTTGATCAACAAGGCCAATTCAGAGCACCCACTCTCTCCAAGTAAACGATTGGAAGACAAGTCGAGATCGTTTAGCGAAGATCCAAAATGTTTCAAGCAATAGACTATAGAGGTGCAATCAAGAGGTGTTATTGCACAGGCAGACAAATTGATTTCCGTCACAAAACGGAGCCTGAGCCTTGGGTCGTGGTGCTTAACCCTGGTTGCTGCCTCCAATATACTTTCATCGTGAAGTTCATAGAGGCATTTTATCATCAGCAAAGTCAAAGGTTTGTCATCAGTATTTTCAGTTCCTTGCAATCCTAGATAGTGACGGTATCTTTGTGTAAGCCAACTAGTAACTTGTGCGCCATACGTCTTACCTTTGAGAGAGCCTGCTATGAACTGAATTACGAGGTGCCAGCTTGAATTTAAGGCATTCTCATCAATAAACTATTTCTTCGGGTTTCATCTTCGCGATATCTCTTGCTGCAAGGAATTCTTGCAGTGTCATACGAAGAAAACAATACTCAAAAGACTGTAAAAACCCAGACCTTGGGTTTGAGTGGCTTGGCATGCAGTTCAATAAGCCACAATCTGTAATTCCTTGTACCTCACTCTCTTCAAATATCAATCTGCCATCACAAATTCCATTCCTTGCAAGCGACCCAAGTTTGCTTAATGTGTCTTTCACAAATGGAGAAAAATCCTCGTCGTCGTGAAAATCAACTTCATCTCGATACTCTGGGTGTAGCTTATTTATGAAAAAAATTAATGCTTCTTTATAGACTTCTGTTAGGGTGGTTGGTAAAGAAACTGAATGGTGATCAGCTTCCGGGTTGATTATACATTTCAGTATATAACATACGATGCGACATGTTGCTGGAATGTAACATAGATACAAGAGGTTGGTGTTATTGTATATATGCTGCCATATCTTGTTTGCTGCATCAGCTGGATCATTTTTGTAGAACTCTTTAACGTATGATTCCACTTTTTGTGGGGTAAATCCCAATACTTCTACAACTCTGTCGAAAGGAAGATCTTTAACACATTTTGAAGCATGAGGCCTAGTAGTCGTAACAATCGTAGCTCCATCAAGAAGTTTGTCGTTCAAAAGTTTTACATAAATGGCAGACACAGGAATCTCGTCATCTACACCATTAAATAGACTATAGTCTGACTCATCAGTTAATAAGGTATTACGATGTGTATATTCATCCAGACCATCAAAAATAATCAGAGTTTGGTCAGGATGGTCGATAATTGATTGCAAAACTTTGTCATCCAAAGACGATTCTGATGAATATTCCGTTCTGCTAAGCAATTGTTTGAGCGACATTTCAGTCATCATCTCAGGATTCAAGTGTCTAAATCTAAACAGAAATACATACTTGAATGTTTTTGTAGTGTTTTTTAGAAGTTCCTAGTTTGCCCACTCACGTATGAGCTTAGTACACAACAAAGATGTTCCAATTCCCGGACGACCAACAATAAGAATTTTACTATACGATGTTACTCCATCGGTAGAGGTTGGTAGTGGTAGAAATAGTTCTTGTATATTGTTAATGTTGACCGAATTTTCTGGTCTTCTCAGATATACATCCTGTATTCCATGTCGCTCGTTTAAATTTTGTAAATTATGCGTCACCCTACCAGAGCAGATGACAAGATCAATGTAGATATCATCTACTGTCTTAGGCTTTCTGTTGACATTCTCTTCCGGATCCAATGGAATCAGTGGCTCAAGATCTCTTGTTCTTTTGATTATTCGTTGCTTTAAATTGTCAATGAATTTTTCTTCCTCGTCAATATGTGTCGGCTCAATATCGTCTGTAGATTCACCTATATCCAGCCGCAATTCCGGTTCGGGCCCTGTCTTATCCGGCGGCACTGTATTTTCCCTTCGCAGGAGAAAGTTATATATGAACTTTTTGGAAAGAAATGCTTTTATTACAAGGTAAAACATTTCACCAAACACAAGGCACGCAAAAGCAGTGTGCAAGCCCATTATCGTTTTAGCCCAATAAGTTTTTTCTCTGGCAACCGAACTATGACAAATAATAAAGACTGATGATGAATTAAAATGCGTTATATTTGCGTTGGCTGGAAGTTTTGATAAATCCCACTTACAGTGAAATTCAGATGGAAATTTGGAAGCCATTAAATACAAGATTGTTGCAAAGGAAACTCCTAACGACAAGCGAACCACCAGATGAATCATATAGGAAACGAATAATCGACAAGTTCTTTTTGTTCTCCTTGAAGAACGAGGGTTGTTTGGACCAGTTGATTGTGAATGTCCAACTTTGTGATGCCGAGATATTCCACAACACATGGAATACAAAAAGCAAACAACTCCATAGGATAAAAACGAGAAAAATGCAAACCAATACAATGGTAAAAATAAATTATAGATTTTATCATATTGGTCGTAACACTTTGCTTGCATAAAGTCTTTGTCTACCGTAAGGTCGCTACGACTTATACAGTGAAATTCTTGTCGCTCTGCTGGTCCGCTTAATACAGCTGCGAGTCCAACAATCGTTCCAGCAACTGAACATAGAATGGCTATAGCATAGCCGCCCTTAGTGAATCGCTTTGGAATGAAGAATTCCCTTAAACTCACCATAACAATTGTTAGTGTGTTTCATTAATAATAATAATAATAATAATAATGTATTTATAAAGCGCAAATACAAATCTGTTCTAAGCGCTAATTAAATAAATATTGGTAACAAAAGACAATTACAAAGAATAAGCAAATTTGAAGAGGTAAGTTTTTAGTTCAGTTTTAAAAGAGGCCAGACTTGATACATTACGGAGAGATGTTGGCAGTGAGTTCCAGAGATATGTCATATATGTATATAGATATGTAGATATGTCAGATGAATACAAAATTTACATTACTTCATTAGACGTAATTGAGAAGAAAACTCTCGACTAACAAGAATTCTATCTGCGACACAAGGTCATAAGACTAGGTAAATATTTCGAGCAGTTGCTAGGCAACGTAGTGTGGTAAGAAGAGACGATATGTCAGATGAATACAAAATTTACATTACTTCATTACTTAACTTTAGTTGTAGCCGGTATTTTGACATTTGTCTGTCATTGTGTTTGACTCGCGTTTTATTTTAATATGAAAAAGCTAAAATTTCTAGGTTTATATCTTATCTTATAAGTATGCATTCAATGAAAAGCATACCTATACCAACTAAATAATGCAAAATGACACCATTTAAAGAAAAGAAAACTGCAAAGGGTTATATACTATTTATATATTATTTCTATTTCGTACAACTTTATGCTTTAAAGTGGTTTTCATTAGCCCGTGAAACAAAGTGTAAAAGGGAACACACTGCGGTAACAAGAAAAGTTAGTGGACTTATAATATCCACAGGGATTCCCTGACCTCAGCAATTCTTAAAATGGATAACACCGTGAGCTGTGAGGATTTAGCTTCTGTCCGTAAAAGTGTGGTATCCGTACGTTTTAGTGGATTTTCCATAATAGCCTGCATAGCTGTCCTATACTGCCAACTACACAGGCTTCTCACAAGGTGAGAGTTGGCTGTAAATGGAAACCGTTGGACAAACGCTGTCAAAGGTAGCCTATCTAAACGCCTTTATTTGGCAGCTATTTGTCATACTTGGCTCGTTTCCATCTGGACACGAGTGAGCGCACCAAGTAGGTCTAGTCTAATTTCAGGGGTCGCCCTTAAGGAAGGTTTTGCCGGACATGGCAAGCCACATTCCAATCGTAGATTTTGATGCGTTGAGCATCGCTCACGAACAAAGACCAGACCTGAATAGCGATGCAGTACAACATTTGGCCAAAGAGATTTTCTCTGCTTTTAGTAAAGTGGGATTTGTGTACTTGAAAAACCATGGAATTCCTTTGGATGTTGTGAGTGTCATTTCATACCTGTTGGTCTCGACGGATGTTTATGTTTAATCGCCGAGTAGTTGTGTGGTTTTCTCAGAATCATGATTCGCCATTTGTAAGTGTTTAGCAAAGGTAACTAACTTATTGCCTAATAATTTTGTTTTCTTGTAGATCAATTGCGTTACACAAACAACGAGACTATTTTTTGATCAGAGCACAGATGTCAAAAGTCATTACAAGAGAAACATAAGTAGTGCTTGTCAGAATGGATGGTCTGAAAACGAAGGATTTAGGTAATTAATTATAAAGTGTTTGACAGGAGTGCATTGGTTATACAATTGCACCGAATCGAACCTGGTTAACTCGAAAACTTCGCTATATCTCGAACACAAACCCATTTTCTTTGCGGTTTTTCTCAAGTCAGTTACTATCGGTTATCACAAACCCTCGCTATCTCAAACAATATTTTACTTTTCCTTTCCCTGGGAGTTCGAGTAAGTGAGTACTGTAATATCCAGCTTTTCACTTCCTGGTCCTTCTTGGTCGGAGAGGTACGTAATCACATGATTTTGAGTGCAATTTAGAATAAATTAGGACGAGTAAAGTTTTCGGTGTTTAACAAAAAATTGCACGAGCCGTAGGTGAGTGCAATTTGTAAACACTGAAAATTTTACTCGTACTAATTTATTCTAAATTGCACAAAAAAAATCATATGATTAGTTATTAATCATATGCATACAAAAAATTTTTTGACGGGTAGCGTAAAACTGCAAGTAGATTGTTCAGTTCCTTGGGCTCGTATTCCTCTATCTTCTTGTTGTTGTGGCCTTTCTCTTCGGCCCAGGCATTCCATACGCGAAGCCAATTCGCAGTGCTTAATAGTTGTGTTTTTGGTTTTAGCATTACTTCTGAAAAATTCAATTAAAACCTCGTTGCAATCTGTAAAACGATCGGCCATTTTAGTTGTTGTTAGTGGTGATGGTGGAAAACCATTCAAGTGCTACAACCAACCAATCATAATCAGTTTCAAAATAAGCACTCAATGAGCTTTTATCAGGTATTTTTAAATTCGTAAAACAGAAAAAGAATTACCATAACTGGAAAGAGCATGTTAAAATTAGCAAGACAGTGAAGTTTGAAGGAATTCAATCCAAAATTCGCGAGAATATGAATTTTTGAAAAGTGTGAATTTCTAAGAAAACCTTTGCTGGTAGGCATCTCTTGCCTACCAGCGAATGTTTTCATACAAAATTTCGATTTCGGAAAATTCATATCTTCGTGAGCTAGTTTGAAAGTTACTTCATTCAAACTTCACAGTTTTACTAATTTTGATGTGCTCTTTCCAGCTATGGTAATCATATTTCTGTACTGTGACTTTTGGAATTTCCTGATAAAAGCTCATTGCAAAATTTCAAAATAAGTACACTATCAACCAATTTGAAATATACTGAGATGCTCTCAGCCAATCAGAATGCTTACATTTTTGTATGTATATGATTATAGATGGAACGTTTTTCTGTTTTTCTTTCTATTTTTTAGACTAAATCCCAATCGACCAGAAGACCTACAGGAATCATTCGCCATTGCAATGTTAGAAAGCGACGACTTTGTAAGAAAACTGTAAGAGAGTGTTATCTTTTGAAAATCGGGGGTTGGAGGGGGGGGGGGGGGATGCTCAACCAAGTTGTACACGGGGTCCACGATTAGAGAGAGGTATCCCTTTTATTACCTTTTAAAGAAAATGGTACCATTTTCCAGTTTTCGTTGCTCAAATTGTGAAATCTCAACCCTTTTCTATGCCCCCAGCGCTAAAAAGGACCCCTTTCATATAATTCCAGCATTAATAAAAAGGTTCTGGGCGGAGCTTCACAGTCAAGTAAAGAATGAAGTCCCTTCTCTTCTCCCAAACTTGACACACGCGCGCGCGCGCGTTCGGGCTTCAAAGGATCATTACTTTCGATGGATAAACAATATGACCAAACACAACAAAAAGGAGAGCCAGGAGATAAAGGACAGAAAGAGAATCGAGGACAAAAGGGACGAAGAGGAAAACGTGGACCTCGTGGATTTAAAGGCGAAGGAATGGAGTCCCTGGTCCTCCAGGTATGCCTGGACTCAAAGGAGATCCTGGTCCTTCCTTAACATCTCCATCAGTACTGATTTCACCTCCTCGTTTGATTGTCAATGAAGGTCAGTCTGCTATCTTACGATGTTCTGCAAGTGGTTATCCTAAACCTGTCATTGTGTGGAGTAAAAGGAATAGTTTATAGTGTGGTAAGAAGAGACGATATGTCAGATGAATACAAAATTTACATTACTTCATTACTTAACTTTAGTTGTAGCCGGTATTTTGACATTTGTCTATCATTGTGTTTGATTCACGCTTTAAAATGTAAAAGCTAAAATTTTTAGGTTTACATCTTATCTTGTAAGTATGCATTCAATGAAAAGCATACATATACCAACTAAATAATGCAAAATGATACCATTTAAAGAAAAGAAAACTACTGCAAAGGATTATATACTAATTAAACTACAAGCCGTTCAGTGCACATTTGAATTGAAAATGGAAACATAAACATTCATCTATTTGCTTCAAATTTAGTATGTGATATGTATAACAACCATATTTTGTGAATCCATCTGGGCAAATAACGCACGCTTTCGATTTAGAGATATGACGATTTTAATATGTGTATTTTCTTAAATTAGAAATAAATTGGCGTTCTCAATGCCAAATTGCGAAAATACACATATTAAAAGCGTCATATCTCTAAATCGGACATTATTTGGCTATAGTTGTTATTCATAACACATACTAAATTTGAAGGAAATCGATGAAATGTTTATGTTTCCATTTTCACTTCTACTGAACGGCTTGTTGTTTAATTGATTCAAAAACGATGTCCGTGATTTCTGGCCATGCTTACGAAAAAACGCTAGCCTCCACAAACTTAGAAAGATACCTCACTAAAATTGCCTCAAAAACCCGTGGGGGAAATTTGTGTGGCCGCTCCTGGCCGTTGAAAATCGGAGAGGGACTGGATCGAGCAATTTACCGGTTCTCATGTTAAGTTTTTATTCCGTGTCCACCCCCAACAGACGGTAAATTGCTCGATCCAGTCCCTCTCCGATTTTCAACGGCCAGGAGCGGCCACACAAATTTCCCCCACGGGTTTTTGAGGCAATTTTAGTGAGGTATCTTTCTAAGTTTGTGAAGGCTAGCGGCTGGTAAAATTTCTTCGAATCGATTCTATTGGTAAAACTGGGTGGCCAAGGTATCCCTTCAGCTCACTGTGAGAAAGATTTTCTGCTGGAATGGTTTTTCGAGGATTTATTTTGGTTTGAGTTCAGCTGTTTGGAGTCGTGAAATTGGCCTTCGCCTCCTACCTTTCCTCCTTCTTAGTTGGGGAGGGAAAAAGTAGCTAAACCCAGACGAAATCGACTGAAACGCCGTCAGGGGACTAAAGAGGAATAAAGCAAGACACTGATAAGTTTTTGTTGAATTTTATTACAATTTGAGTCGTTTATTGAGGGTTCAAAAATCCCCATACATTCTCTTGTAAATTGAGACAAATAGTGAGCTTGGGCTACCTGTGCTTAAAATCGATAACACCGTGAGCTGTGAGGATTTAGCTTCTGTCCGTAAAAGTGTGGTATCCGTACGTTTTAGTGGATTTTCCATAATAGCCTGCATAGCTGTCACAGACTTCTCACAAGGTGAGAGTTGGCTGTAACTGAATGGAAACCGTAGGACAAACGCTGTCAAAGGTAGCCTATCTAAACGCCTTTATTTGGCAGCTATTTGTCATATTTGGCTCGTTTCCATTTGGACACGAGTGAGCGCACAAAGTTGCGTCTAGTCTAATTTCAGGGGTCGCCCTTAAGGAAGGTTTTGGACTGGACATGGCAAGCCACATTCCAATCGTAGATTTTGATGCGTTGAGCATCGCTCACGAACAAAGACCAGACCTGAATAGCGATGCAGTACAACATTTGGCCAAAGAGATTTTCTCTGCTTTTAGTAAAGTGGGGTTTGTGTACTTAAAAAACCATGGAATCCCTTTGGATGATGTGAGTGTCATTTCATACTTGTTGGTCTCGACGGATGTTTAGGCCTACTCCGGGACCTAAAATCGCCGTAATTTTGGCCGATCTTAGGCGATTTTAGGTGATTTCAGCAAAATTATCCCCGAAGATGCTCAAAACTTAAGGCGTTTTAGGGCGTTTTAGGGCGATTTTAGGCGATTTTGGGCGATTTTAGGGCCCGGAATAGGCGCCTACTCCGGGCCCTAAAATCGCCGTAATTTTGGGCGATCGTAGTGCGATCTTAGGAGATTTTAGGCGATCTAAGCAAAATTATCGCCAAAGATGCTCAAAACTTAAGGCGATTTTGGGCGATTTTAGGGCCCGGAATAGGCGCCTACACCAGGCCCTAAAATCGCCGTAATTTCGGGCGATCATATAAGACTTATAGGCGATCTTAGGCGATTTTAGGCGATTTAAGCAAAACAAGAACCAAAATGGCTTCTCGCTCTGGCCGCTTTTCGGAATAAAATGTTTGAATTTTTCTGTGAAGTTTTTATTTCTCTCACCGGCGTTTGAGCCTTTGGTTGTACTTAGCTCAGTTGTGTGACATGAACCTGGGAGTGACGTGTTCAGCGTACATACATCATATAAGTCATATAAGTCCATACTTAAGTGGATTATTTTCTGTTTTTAAAGGAGACTCTATTTGATATTCTTATGCTAAGGTATTTTATTGACTTGCCGGGCACAAGGATATGTATTTGCAGTTGCGTGACACTGCTAAACAAATCAACGGTCAAATTTAATATTCTCATTGTTAATGTCGTCGATCACAGTGAAGTTTACTATTTTTGGCTTAGATGAAAACAATTTTGAGAGGTAACCGAGAACAAGAAAATATCATTATAAAATGCGTTAGTAAACTGCAATGGGCAAAACGTTTTTTTGTTCAATGATGGCCATTTTCGGCGATCGCTTGTCTACTACTGATTCCCGGTACTGATTACTAATTTCTAAATTTAATCTAAAAAGCTTGCCCATAAAGCTAATTAAGCTTAGAAGCGAATTGCACAGAGAGTGGGCGACAAATCTCAGAAGTAAATTTGACAAATTGTTCGACGTGAATCACACAAGTGCATGGCGTCACGAAAAGATGTCACATAAACAAAAAGTTCTAAGACAGCTTTTGCAGACAATGTTTAGTTGAGCACAATATGCAGAAAATAACTTGCCTTTCTTAGCTATTTTATTCAATACATACATACATAGTTTATTTGCTTCGCAGGTTAAGTAATTGGCAAGACATTGAGTCCTGATGTGGACCTGCATCCTATCTACCTATCACCTAATATAATACTATAAAAACATTGTAAATATATGAAAAACGTTACAATTATACAGTATAAATTACTTTAATTGTCATTGGTATAATATATTGAAGGAAATTAAGTTGCTAATTAATGATGTGAAATAAATTAAAATGTCAATCAACATCTTCAGAGCTGATGAACTGGTACAACGGCCTATCATTGTCATCACGCACTGTATTTCTGGCGTTTGTCTGAAAGGAGCTGAGATCACATCGAACATGTGCCTGTTTTCCGAATTATGCCCGATGGCATATGGAAAAACGAAATCGGTAGTGATCGCGGCGGGAGACATTTCGATTTTCCGGACAATAGGCGTAGATGTGCCGATACTACTTCGTACGTCTTCGAATGCCTTCGTCTTATCACGTTTTTTCACGAGGGTGCGTAGTTAAGGGAAAAATCATTTTCTGACCTTCCGAACGATCGGTTTGCAATCCTCAGCTCTGGGCCCTGCGGGCCAGAGCAGTTATCCCCAAAGACGCTCAAAACTTAAGGCGATTTTGGGCGATTTTAGGCGATTTTATAGGGCCCGGAATAGGCCTATGTTTAATCACCGAGTAGTTGTGTACATGTGGTTTTCTCAGAATCAGGATTCGCCATTTGTAAGTGTTTAGCAAAGGTAACTAACTTATTGCTTAATAATTTTGTTTTCTTGTAGATCAATTGCGTTACACAAACAACGAGACTATTTTTTGATCAGAGCACAGATGTCAAAAGTCATTACAAGAGAAACATAAGTAGTGCTTGTTTGAATGGATGGACTGAAAACGAAGGATCTAGGTAATTAAAGTGTTTGACAGGAGTGCATTGGTAATACAATTGCACCGATTCGAACCTGGTTAGCTCGAAAACTTCGCTATATCTCGAACACAAACCCATTTTCTTTGCGGTTTTTCTCAAGTCAGTTACTATATCGGTTATCACAAACCCTCGCTATCTCAAACAATATTTAACTTTCCCTGGGGGTTTGAGTAAGCGGGTTCTACTGTAATATCCGGCTTTTCACTTCCTGGTCCTTCTTGGTCGGAGAGTTTTTAATTTTAGATGGAACGTTTTTCTGCTTTTCTTTCTATTTTTCAGACTAAATCCCGATCGGCCAGAAGACCTAAAGGAATCATTCGCCATTACAATGTTAGAAAGCGACGACTTTGTAAGAAAACTGAAGGAGAGTGTTATCTTTTGAAAATCGGGGGTTGGAGGGGGGGGGGGGGGGGATACTCAACCAAGTTGTACACGGGGGAGAGAAAGGTATCCCTGTCATTACCTTTTCAAGAAAATGGTACCATTTTCCAGTTTCCGTTGCTCAACTCGATCGTGAAACCTCAACCCTTTTCTATGCCTCCAGCTCTAAAAGGGACCCAATTCATATAATTAATTCCAGCATGACAAAATGACTTAAAGTCGTCTCAGCATATCAAACAATTGTTGCCTTGCGCGGGCTTCCTGTGTTTTTACCATTGGGTTCCCTGTTTATTGAAAAGTTTCTAAGCAATTTTCAAGATGGGGGACAATGTGATGTGTTTCATAGCTACAATGTCTGCAAGTTTTGGTCAAATTTTCTACCGTTTTGCCGAAATTTAAAAATTAGCAAAAATGAATCAACGTGACTTCCAAAGAAGGTAATGCCTGCCCAAATATGGAATAGAGTTGACTGCCGAGCGAATGACAACTTTTTATTGACAATTGTTGGATATGGATGGGGTGCGCACCCCCTGCACCCCTCCCCTAAATCCGCCCCTGAAAAAGATCGGCGTTAACCAATAAAATTTCACTGGCCAAGGATTTATCGAACGGATAGCCTTATGAAGCTTTATTTCATTACAGACGTGGCCTGATGATGCTGTGGTTCCAAACTTTAAGTCAAGTGTTCAGTCGTTCTATGGAAGGCTTCAAGATCTTGGCTTTAGAGTATTGTCAGCGGTGGCTATTGGACTGAACTTGGTAACAGCAGTAGGCCACGTTCGAGATATCAAGATTCCTAGCATAATAGCGAGGCTCACAGGAGTAAACTGCCGAAATAACCACCTAGCAGAAAGAGAATAAGTGTATACGATATTGGAAATTAATTATTTAGAAATTAGTAGAAACTAGTTTTCTGACCTAAAATCACGAATAATGTGTCGCTTTTTACTCTAATTATTAATTAATGACCTTTCGATCCAATGACACATTATTTGCAATTTCAGGTCAGAAATCAAATTTCTACTAATTTCTACATAATTTCCAATATCGTATACACTTATTCTCTTTCTGCTAGGTGGTTATTTCGGCAGTTTACTCCTGTGAGCCTCGCTATCATGCTAGGAATCTTGATATCTCGAACGTGGCCTATTTCGATGTGTGTGTGTGTGGAGAGAGGGGGGGGGGGGGGGGTGGAGGGGGTTAATTATAGCCTTACATAATATGTTACAACTTGCGTCATAAAATGAAGTTACAGATCGACCGTAGCTTAGCATCAGAAACTACCGAAACTTTTTCGAGAAACGTCCTATTGGACAATTCGCTGGATAACAGTAATGCATGCAGTCATGTTCTGCAACACTACTGTTGGGAACTGCTCTCGTGGACTATTGGGCCAAATATCAGACCCTTAGCGATTTCGTTTTTCATTAAGAAATGTAATATTGTAAATATAACAAGTAGTCATGGCAAACCAATCTGATACGTCACCAGTACGTCGACGTTCCTACAGCAGACCATAGTGTAGACTTCGTTAGAGTGTGAGACGTACCGCGCCGTGCCGTGACCGTGTCAGTGCCGTGATGTCTATAAAAACATTTAGAGAAAAAACATTCGAAATTCCTAGGCTGTCGTAAACGTGCCGTGTAGGTGCGGTGCCGTTTTCACAGTCATACGAAATCTACTGTATTCGAAACATTAAGCAACAAAAACAACGACAATACGGACGTCACACGTAGGTTCCTTTTCATGCGCGCGCCTTCATCGTTGAGGTTCCCGTTTTCACTAGAACGTCAGATGAGGCTTTCTCGCGTTCTAGTTATTTCGACGATAACGGTGCGAGCATGAAATAGAACGTACGCTGACGTCTGATCGTTGTTTTTGGGTGCTTAAGGTTGTTATTGTTATAGAAGAACTAGCGTTCAAGCAAAGATCATTCAAAACATAGCCATTTTTTATTTCTTAGGACCCGGATGTGTTCTTAGAGGTTCATGGTAAAGGGTGTACACAACTTACGTTCATGCACTACCCAAAAGTAGCTGGTATCGATGTCAAACCTGGTCAAATACGTTGTGGAGAACACACTGATTTTGGAAGCATCACATTTGTAATACAAGATGATGTGGGTGGACTGGAGGTAAATTATTCTAGGTATTTTCCTAAATAATAAGTATATATATTTACCTAGTTTTAGTAATACTTGGGACCAATTTCTGAACGAAATGTTAACTTTAAGGGTCCGATAAGTTGCGGTAAACATTACGGGAGTGCGCAAGCATCAATAAACTTGTTCGTAACATTATGGCTATTGAAAATAGCGCGCGCTTTGCGAAACACCTGAAAATTTTATCGGATTAATCTGAAAATCACGTAGAGTTATTGGGTCTTTCGGTAAACGGGCCAAAGGAGAGCATCATAACCTGCATAATAATCCGCGCACGCCCTTAAAAAATTAACAGCGAAATGATATGCTGCCGCTCATGTCTGGGTAATTGTAGAACACGCTGCTGCAAGTTATTTTGAAGGACATGTGGCGGGTAGAAGAAGTAGGATAATAGGTTAGTACCTTCGCATGGGACTACAGTCCCGTTCGTACCTCCCTCTTTGGGTTTAACAATAGTCCAGTTTCCATTTGATAGAGTCCGCTGGGCCCCTTGACAAAAGGCTCATTTATGCAGGGTTAGTCTCCTTTTCAATAAAGACCCGTAGGATTAAAACTAATTTCTGTGTTGTTCTATGTCAAAATGCTTTGCTTTTCTCACTACTGGTATTTCCGAATAATTTACCTTGACTCGAGTGTAACCCTGCCCCAGTGCGTCTGTTGTCTAATTTTACAGCGGTATGAACAAACTTGAAAAAGGTGTATTGACTTATACGTAATTATCTTTCGTTATGTTATTATTCTATTCTATATGTTTTTTATTGTTATCCAATAAGCTGTTATAAACAAAAACAAAACAACACAAAGCTTGTAGCGAATACCAAAATTATAACTTTGAGCGTTTGCAAGTGGCCCAAACGAGCTTGGTAAAAGGAGATAACATTAGTGTTTCAGTCACCTGTTTATGTTCTCCTGGTACTACTACGTACAGTTCCCTTAGTCTTAACAAGTCCCCATACATTTTGCTGTCATAAAACCTCTAGACAATAAACACCTCTATTGCCCTATTCACACCAACTAAACTAGTTTAATTAACTAAACCAGGTTTAAGTTTTTCCAATACATGACTTTGCTAATACTCGGGTCGTGCAGGATTATGGGATTGGCCGTGTGGTTACCAGTCCACTCATGGGGCAAACAAATATGCTGTATGTAAAAATACAAGCACGAAGCGAGTCTGAAGAGAGCAACATATTTGACTCGATTTCGTCTCGTGGCGTACTTTTTTGTTCTCATCACATTTTTACGTCATCTTTGCATCTATTAGAGTGCAGACGCACCGAGAATTGAATTTTTTTTGTTAAATATTTTATTATCCAGGTTTATAATCAAGAGAATAATCAGTTTGAACCAGCCACGCCCATCAAGGGAACAATAGTGGTAAATATTGGAGATTTGATGCAACAATGGACATCAGACAGACTCAAGTCTACTGTAAGCACTAAAGAATAACTAGTTTGCGGTGCATCCGGATTTTTCTCTCGTTATGTCCGCAGCGCCAGAAATCGTGTTCTTTATATAATAGATTCTGCATCGTATGTGATGAAGTTTGGCGCGAAATTGATACCACGCGCGACCTTACTGACAATTACCAACCAACAATATATATAAGCTACTTTTATTATATGGCTATGATAGTACGCGCGCTCTGATTGGCTGATTTCCGGTCTGATATTTTCCCATCTCGGACCGTTTCCATGGCAATCGGTCTGATATCGGAAGTTCGCTTGATTTTTGTCGATACAGCGAGGAAATAGCCATATAATAAACAATTTATTAACCGAGCTTGCTCGGTCTGTACGGGAAAATATCAGACCTCGGTCTTTTTCTACAGATCTCGCTGCGCTCGGTCCGTACTGTCAAGACCTCGGTCTGACATTTTCCCATACAGACCTCGCGCTCGGTTAATAACCCTTTAATAGATATACAGCTGACATAACAAGTTATCACAAGGTAACATCGCAGTACATGCATATCTAGTCAAGTACATTGTAGAATTTTATTTGAGCTCACAAATCAGAATTCTCATTTATTCTCATGAATTCTTTTTTTAATGATACTACAGCTTCATCGTGTTACTTTACCAGACGATGAGTCAAAAAAGGGGAAACCACGACGCTCCATTGTGTTTTTTATCAATCCTGATTCTGACACCATGATCACGTGTCTAGATGGCTCAGACAAGTACCCCCCTGTCAAGGCTGGCGACTACTTGAGATACAAACTTCAGAATGCGTACAAATTCTAAGAAATGCAAATTTAAAGTGCTTATTACTCCGAATTCCTGTAGATATTACCGAGTCTATAAATGCGAGCGTTCTTTTTTGTTCAGTAACCGATTACCTCACCGCCAGTTTATAAACAGCTTTATATGATATTATATAATAATAGAAATCTAAATGGAGCCTAAAGCTTACTGAAAAAAATACACGAGAAAAAATAAAGAAATCCGTTCATACTCAGCGTGCTTTCATGGAGACGCAGGAGATGGGGTTGCTAGGCACTAAAGAAGCTTAAGATCATCCTAGCTTCTGGAGTGTTTAAGCAACCTCTCAAGTGCATCCAATTCACCATGGACGCACTCTAACCGCGAACCACTTCTTTTATAACATATAGCCATAATATTAACTCGCGAAAATACCAAAGCATTGCTTCTATTAGTTGATCAAACACAAAAATCTCATCACGTTGCACGATTGACAAAGCGCGCGAAAACAACTTGCCAAGTTTGTGTATGCTGGCAGTGACAACAACTGCCTTGAGTTCTTTCCTTTACGGGTTTCAACTCTAAACCATACCAGAAAAAATGCATTGATGACAGTAGTATTACAAAGGTTTGTACATTCTTTGTACTTGGATTCGATCACTCAAAGCTTAGAAATATCGACGAAAAAGACGTAATTACATCGAAATCATGTCAGTAGTTTGTAAACTGAATACTCTGGTGTTGTAAACCATATTGTCATTTGCTGAAAACTAGAAGGTGGTCCCTGAGCTACCAGAAAATAATTTATTTGTTAAACCAGAGACTAAAAGGACGAAAAGAAAACATCTAGAGAAAAACTACATTGGCTTTTCGGAATTAGCTGCCTACTTAGTATTAATCAAAATGAGTAATCCAGCTTTTAACTTCAGTATATATTTTTAATTTTAACTCTGTACGTTTATGTCACTGCCATTGTAGCTTTCAGTGAATTCATAGCTCCATTCCAACAATAGCGAACAAACAGACATCCAATCAGTCCATGGCCAGATTCCCCAATTAATGGAATAATTTATGTCCAACAAACAAGATCTTTAGAATGTTGTTTGTAGACAGATTTTAATGTTTTAACAAATTTCATTTTGATAAAAGATTAGAGTATCTGTCTAATAAAATTTCTACATACAATATTTTGCAATCATACTTATTCTAGCTTTTCTGATTTCTTATAAAATGTTTTGGCTTGTCGGACATAGCAACAGTAAGTAAAGAGTTGTGGAACCATGAATTTTTCAGTTTATTGGTTGATCAAGCATGTTTTGCAAGTCAAAAGTTGACGCCTTGTTTTTCAAAATAATTAGCATATCACGGGGCAGGTTTCTGAAACCAATATTCTTAACGTACGATTAAAACGAATAGCTTTAAAAAGAGTTCATCCTGGACTGATATATTAGCAACAGAACTTTCAGAACTCCACGCCTGCTCGTCAGACCTTTTATTAATAAAAACGTCCTTTTTTAATATTTTAAAATCATCAAAGCCTATATAAATCTCATAAATTCGCCTAAATTCCATTTTATTAATCATTATATTAACTGTTCTTAATTACACTCAGTGATTGCATATCATTTTAAGGGCTGAGTGAATTTATTTATTTATTACACCTTGATATTGGTTTGGCCCAAGAAACACTTGTTTTCCAGTAACACAAACCCAGAGATGTCGCATCGTACAATTGTGCAGGGTGTTTTTTCAATCAGAGTGTCTAACGCGTAGGTGTTGCCTTTATATGTGCATTCTTGAACATTCAGTGATCGTGCTTCTTGAAAACGGCTTACCAGGATGAGCACAAATAACAGAATCAGATGCCCTCTCACTTTGGGATTGAAAACCTGTAGGGTAAATTGAATTTAAGAGAACTAACTAACCAACTGAGCAAAAAAACAGCCGACCAACAAAATTAATCCAAACCGGTAACAAACCATACAACCAACTAATCGATAAAGCCTACCAACAAATAAAATAAATCACCAACCAACCAACCAGCCAACCACCAATCATCAAACCAACCAACCAACCAGCCAACCAGCCAGCCAACCAACCAACCAACCAACCAACCAACCAACCAACCAACCAACCAACCAACCAACCAACCAACCAACCAGCCAACCAGCCAACCAACCAACCAACCAGCCAACCAGCCAATTGGTGTTATAACATAGCTACAATAAAGCGCGCGCTCTGATTGGCTAATTTACCGTGAACCATTTCACGATGGGCGCACGCTCACGTCAGATTTTCTCTTTTCTCGAAAAAATGTTTTAGTTTTCAGTTTTCATTGCTTTAGACGGCAAAAGCTAACAAAAACTCAAAAACAAACCTTGAAAAACCTACATTCAAGTAACCAATGCCATGACAGTAAGTTGTTTTAACCTCAGGTAATTTTTCGCGGAGCAGCTAGAATTAAAAGTCTTTTGTACATCAAGCTATTTTCGATAGAGTCAGAAATTTTGAATAAGCTTTCGAAAAACACCTTGGAACGAATACAAAAAAGCTAGTGTTTGGTCGTTGTAAACGTCTAAAAGCAGCCAGAATAAATTTTATGTACTTCTAGAGAAATATAAATAGATAAAAACAAACAAACAAACACACTAAATAGTTTGGTATGCTGAAGGAGAGGGTAAATCTAGAAAAGCATAACAAAATCTCGCAAGATCAAAATTTGAATGAGAAGCTACATCAAAAATATAGAAAATTACAGTAAATCTACCTTCAAAGGATTCCTCCATTCCACTCAAGAATGCTTGAATATTTGACCACTGAACAAAATTCTTCCACAAGCTTATGATGTCGATCCAATATTTGTAAGATTCGACGAAATACTTGTCACTCTACTCGGTTTTCTTCCACTCGTGGAATTTCAGAAACTATTAGTGACAGGAAGCACAACAAACCATCGAAAGTTGACGACAAAAAATCTCCAAAAGCCTGTGTAGTTTTTCTCTAGATGTTGTCTTTCCATTCTTCTAACCTCTGGTTAACGAAATAGTTTTTCTAGTAGTTCAGGACCAGCTTCTAGTTTTGAACAAATGACAACACGGCTCATAACACTGATCCGAGTATTCAGTTTCCAACTACTGATTCGACGTAATTACGTCTTTTTCGTCGATATTGTGAAGTCTTGAGTGATCGAGTCCAATTACAAACCTTTGTAATACTAATACCATGAGGTTTAAATGATATTTTCTGGTATATTTTAGAGTATAAACTCGCTAGTGAACGGCGAACTCAAGGCAGTTGTTGTCGCCGCCACAATTTACAAAGCCGGCACTTTGTTTTCGCGCGCTTTTTCAATCGTTGAGTGTGGCGAGAATTTTGTATTTGATCAACAAATTCGCGTTTTAATATTGTGGCTATGTTATAAAAGAAATGGTTCACGCTTAGCGTGCGTCCATCGTGAAATGGATGCACTTGGGATGCACTTACGCTTCTTTCGTGCTTAGCAAGCCTCCCGCGTGCTATCCATTTCACGATGGACGCACGCTAAGCGTGAACCATTTCTTTAATGAATCAGACAAGTACAGACTTAGTGTAGGCTCGTATTCAGGTACTGCTGGAGACTCACTGGTATATCATAACAACATGGCTTTTACTACAAACGACAAGGATAATGACAAAAACAGCGGAAATTGTGCTGTTTCTTATACTGGTGCCTGGTGGTGTAAAGACTGTCATTCCTCTAATCTGAATGGCAAATATTTAGGAAACAAGGATGATTCTAAAGGAACTACTTGGTATTCTTATCGAAATAAATATATATCAATGAAACTATCTGAAATGAAACTACGTCCGCAAGCATTTTAATCAAAGTGTTGTTGTTATTCTAGATGATCTCTGATCTCATGTCACTGGGTAAAATAACGTTGCTAAAAACTAATCATTGATAGCTAGCTGTTAATGTTGTCGACCTTACAAAGAATATTATAATAAGAACTATACTCCTTACAAATTTAGTATTAGTTATCACGGGATTTATCATTCTAAGTAAAGTAACCGTAATATGTTCTTACTGACTGAATGGAAGGGCCAAAAGGAAAATATTTTGCTGAAGGTCATGACATGAACGAGCGGCTCAAGAACCTTACAGCTAAGACAATATAACATGTCTTGTGATGATGTCAATGACGTGTATAGAAAAATTGATTTCTATATGTGTGAAGTTTGGAAGTTCGGTCTTTAATCGGCAGTACGTGATCAGATTCTCATAGCTTACTACAGACCATCCCGGACCATTTTGGCTACCATAAAAAGGCGCATTCCCTCTATAAAAAATGGATCCGCCTCTGAAATCCAATCAAATTTACCGCGCCTCGTCTCTGTCTTATCCGCAACACAGAAACCCCAGCATAGGAGGGGGCTACCATAGGTAATAATACGCTATTTCAACAAGTAAACAAGAGGTGCTAATTAGTATAATTTAATTTTCATGTATTCGAACTCGAGATGAGCTGAAAACATTGTCAGTCATATATTGCCCATAAAGGGAATTCCTTATATCTCAATGTCAATTTGCATTTCCGCTATAAGAATAGAATATCAATGACACACTACATGTCTGAACGAAATTCAAAGGAAGCCTCTCAGCGCATTTTGAAGAGAAAGATTCGACAGACTTTGATGAGGATGAATCAAACAAAAGCGAAACAAAAGAATGCACTTCGACAAATAATACAGCAAGAAATAGGTAAAGTTGTGACGACTTTACAAGCTGCAAAATACTTCATCGCAATTCCAGGTCCAACAGGTCCTCCCGGTAAACCAGGAGAAAAAAGGGATAAAGGACAGAAAGGGAATCGAGGACAAAAGGAACGAAGAGGAAAACGTGGACCTCGTGGATTTAAAGGCGATCCTGGAAAGAATGGAGTCCCTGGTCCTCGAGGTATGCCTGTGTTACGGGACACAAATCAGAACAATTATTTTGAGGTTGTTTTGAATCCATTTTTATTACGGAATCGTTTTGATAATTATTAACGCTTGTGCGCGCATGTGCAAAGTACGAATTACAAGCCCGCGTTGGTCTCGAAGGGAAATCTGGACAGGCAAGTCATGTGATTGTCGTATGATCCACATAGCAGCACGTACTGACCTTGACCAACCTTTCTCTTATGTAACCTTGTTGGTTTGGCCTGCACGTGTTCCTGGCTCCTACGACTCGTGTCCCCTTGCTTTTACGACGCCTTCCCCCCTGTAGTTTATTAAAGTTAATCGATACTTTAACAGCGCCCTAAAACCTTGTAAACCGATGTACCAGTTGACCTTTCATGACCAAGCGCTTTCTTGTAAATTGTATTTTAATCGTACAACAACTGATTTTTGATACATTTAGTCTCAAGCATAAATATTGCAATTTTCGTGTTCTTATTAAGGGCCACCGCCCCTAGAAATTTCCTAGTTAATATCGAATAATTTTGACAGGTTGTCAGTTAATTAGATTTTCCAACAAGTCCCTATAAAAGGGGTGCATTGTAACTCGGTATTTCAGAAGATTATTGAGATCGTTGTTGTAGAGTTGAGTCCATAAACTACATTGATTAAAGCCAAGAAAAAGTCTCTACTGAGTGTCCCTAACACCTGGACTCAAAGGAGATCCTGGTCCTTCCTTAACATCTCCATCAGTACTGATTTCACCTCCTCGTTTGATTGTCAATGAAGGTCAGTCTGCTATCTTACGATGTTCTGCAAGTGGTTATCCAAAACCTGCCGTTGTGTGGAGTAAAATAAATGGTTTAATTGCTAATAACAGATCAATAACTGACGGCAGTGGTAGACTTGAAATAAAACACGTCACAGCAGATGACTCAGGAATCTATCAGTGTAAAGCTTTTAATATTCTTGGTAAAGCACAAAATACCGCCATCCTTGAAGTGAACTTCCGTCCACGACTGATCTTCAAAACAGATCCCATCTACAAAAAGATAGGAGATAACATTACTCTGCCTAAGTGTCACGCAAATGGACATCCTAAACCAAACGTCACGTGGTCTAAGGCTATTGGCAGTCTGCCATATGATCGCACTTTTATTAAGGATGAGCAACTAACCGTTTTGCAATCCAAGAAAAACGACGCTGGAATGTACGTTTGCAAAGCTGAAAACCGTCTTGGTTCTGATGTGTTAGGAATCATGGTAAACGTCATTCACTGGTTGCCAGTGTTTGTTATCAAGCCTCCATCAAGATACACAGCCAGACCTGGTTCAACTGTAGTTCTTAACTGTACTGCTAATGGTGACCCCCAGCCAGTCATCAGCTGGAGAAAAGAAAATGGTGTGCTTCCTGCTGGTAGATATGAAGTAAGTGATGGTTCTTTGATTATAAGAAATTCAAAAATGTTAGACTCAGGTTTGTTTGTATGTACTGCTACAAGTGCTGGAGTTTCTGATGTAGACACCAAAATTACAGTGGAAGTACGTGATCATGATCCTCCAAAAGATTGCTCAGAGTACTTCAAATCAGGACAAAGACGTAACGGTGTTTACACAATAAAACCTGACGACCAGGCTGCTTTTCAAGTCTACTGTTACATGACAACTGACGGAGGAGGGTGGACAGTGTTCCAGAGAAGACAAGATGGATCCGTAGACTTTTAATCTTGGATGGCAACAGTACAAAACCGGTTTTGGAAACCTGACTGGTGAGTTTTGGTTGGGCAATGACTATATTCATCGACTAACTGCGGCAAAAACGGTAAATCTGCGCATCGATCTGGAAAACCAAAGCGGAACGAAAAAATACGCCAAATATGGTAGTTTTAATGTTGGTGGTGAATCAGACTAAGTATAAACTGAACATAGCCTCGTATTCAGGTACTGCTGGAGACTCATTAGCATATCAAAACGGTAGAGCGTTCACCACAAAAGATCAAGATAACGATCCAGATTCTCGAAATTGTGCTGTTACATACACCGGTGCTTGGTGGTATACAAGATGCCATCAATCTAACCTGAATGGTCTCTACTTAGCAGGCAGTGCCAAAGGTCTTTCATGGTATTCTTTTCAAAACAGACATGTGTCCATGAAGTTTTCAGAGATGAAACTACGGCCACAGGCATTTTAACGGCAAAGTTTAAACAATGTGCTTTCTGCATGATATAATTGTTTTGAAGATTGGTCTTGTCAGCTAATGGCGGGCTTTGCCTCCCTACAATTTCCAATTACAATTTCTTACATACACCGTTGATCTCTCGTCTTGCTCTCAGAAAGTCTTAAAGTATGCAAAATCAAATTAAATCGAATCAAATCAAATTAAATTAAATTAAATTAAATTAAATAAACCAAAAACGAAATATAATGACTGAATAAAATCAGTAAAATTAAAATACGAATTTTTAAAAAACGAAATTTTGTATGAAAACACTTACAGTTATGCAAGAGATACAAACAAATTTCGATTTTTCAAAATTCGTATCTCCTTGATTTTTTAACTGATATCCTTCAAATTTCACAGTTTTACTGATTTTGATATGCTCTTTCCAGCTATGGTAATTGCTTTTAAGTTTGGGAACTTTTGGAATTACATGAAAAAGCCGTTAGTATGAAATGACTGTAGCAATTCACAAATACGTCATTTACACGTCTAAGATTGCAGAATACGTCTTGGTAACAGTCATATTCGTATTCAGCATGAAAAATCGGTTTAGAATAGTTATGTTACCAACCTCTACCCCAAAATGCCTCCAGGTATCTGATTTCCCGAAAATGCGCCTTGTCTAATATACTGACTGGCCTCTCATTCATGTGAAAACGCTTTTGTGTTTCAACGTGAACACGAGGCTAGTCAGTCCAGAACAATAGTCATTTAAATTTTCCGCCATATTTCGATTCGATCAATAGCACTAATGCCTAGACGATAGACTAGAAAATGTATTTATAATTGGATAAAATGTCGGAAAATTCATTTTCCTGGATATTTCCAAGATATTTCCTACCTTTTCATTTTCCTACGATAGGATCGGAAATATCTAGGAAAATGCAATTTCCTATGATTGGAAATATCTAGGAAAATGTATTTTCCTGCATTTTAATTTGTCCAGTTCCTATCATAGGGAATGCAACTTCCCATTTATTTCCTAGATATTTTCTATTTTCTAAGAAATGAGTTTCCAGTGCCCACTTATAAGAGGTCCGCCTAATAGCGGTGCCACTGTAAACATATAGAAAGAAGTCGAAGTAAGCGTATATATAGGATCGAACAAATAGCCGCGCCTGCGCACTTATCAACTCAGTCACACTCGCTCTTTTAAACTCCTAATATTTGATGGACATGGTTTTATACGAAGAGGCTCCGTCCCGAGATCGACATGACATGACTCACTACGTAAAATATTTTTAAGAGAAGGGGTACCCCTTTCATATAGTTTTAATAGAGTATTGTGTGAACTGCTTGTAAACACCTAAATGACAGTTGGAGATAATTTAAAGGGCCACTTGGACGAAAATCGGTTATATTCAAAACCGATTAAAACTGATTATTTCTATCTGAATATGAACACAGCTGAAAAACTAGGCCATCATCGTTTGAGTTTTGCGATAAATGTCCCTCATTATAGAGAAATTATCATTCAAAATCTTAAAGAACAATAGGGTTGTATGTATGACGTCATACATACACAATTTGAAAGCTTGAATACTTGACAGTTTCTACCTGTTTCTTTTGAATGCAAAGAAAATGTTGCTTCATGGTGACTATTGGATTAATTAAGCAAAAATTAAGCAATGTTTTAAGCTATTCTTTAATTTTCATGGATTTTCGTCCAAGTAGCACTTTAAGTACTTGACTCTCACTAACGATGGGCTCAGAACAAAATCAGAGCTCTAGTTCGAACTCACCACTTTGCGTATTCCAGTCGAATGCCGGTCGGTTAGTGATAGTCAAGTACTTAATTTATTTTCAACTATTATCACCTCACTAAGTTATTCAAGCAATACTTTCATATAGCTAAATGACAGTTTCATCTAAATAAAGTGTTCAGGAGAGCGTAACCAAGAGACTGAGTCTGGCGTGTGCACTTTTAAAAATTGTGCGTAATTATAAATCCCTGTGTAGCCAAATTGGACGTGTTGAACCGCATTTGAGAAAGTTTTAGAACCCGGTTCGAAGGAAGTCATGGCTTGCGCTGGTAGCGAATGTATGATAAATATTGAAACTCTCAGCTCCAGCGGTTCGCAACCATAAATCAGGTCTAAAAGTAGTTCAAAGGCGGTGCAATATGTCACATAACGTGACGCGCGTGTCTCGTTCTCCTTTTTAACTCATGGATGGCAAAGCCGCGACTTATTGTGATTTAATTATGCTCGGAGTGTTTTATTATTTTAAGGTGACTGAATATCATCCCATTTCCTCCAAGCCTCCTTGGACGGGGTATATCTAATTTTCTAGTTCCATTCGCATTATTCACGAGGCGTCATCTTGATTGCATTGTTGACGTCTTTGTTTCTAACATAGAAGCGAGTTCAAGTGTGGTAAATTACCACGCTTGACCTCGTTTCTATGTAAGAAACAAAGACATCTGGTTCAAGATGGCGTCTCCGTGATTAAAGCGAATTTTAATGTTCTACTTTCATCTGTTGTTATCAATCTATCTGTTGATAAATGTATCAATGTATACGTAATAATAATAATAATAATAATAATGATAATTTACTCATCTTAATTAAAACGTACGGTGAATTTACAATTATCGATATAAAAAAGAACAAAGGAAACTAATGGCACGATCAGGTCTCGCGACCTGATCTCTAGATATGAAAATATATATTATATCTGCATAAAAATTCTTTAACGTAAGGTTCACGTTTACAATTCACGTTCCACTCTCATGATATCTCCTCTCCTAGTATTCCTCTATTCTCTATCTCAGCCTTCGTTTCCATAGTTCATCATGCATTAAAGTTTTAATAGTTGCATGTCCGCCAGGTGTCAGCAATTTTCCAAGGTCCACATGTTTAAGTGAATGTTTTTCAACTATCATTACTTTGTACAGATATGATACACCCTCATCTGTGATGGGGTTTTTAGAGAGTCCTAAAGTAGTGAGTCGACAATTTCCATTCCGGATCGCATCGCACAAATCTGATACCCCACTATCTGTTATTCTGTTGTCTTTAAGTTCCAGTACAGAGAGTTTGCAGTTCTTATGTTTGATTGCGACACATAAATATGACACACCTTCATCTCGTATGCTGTTATATTCGAGGTAAAGCCTAGTGAGTCGACAACTGCTAAGTTTCAGGACATGTGACAGATGGGACGCACCCCAACGTGTTATTCGAGTGTGTCCGAGGTAAAGTCTAGTAAGTTTGCAATTTCTATTTTCAAGTGAATGACACATGCATGATATACCTTCATCTCTTAACTCGTTATGTGTAAGATCCAAGCAAGTGAGGTGACAACCTTTGTCAGTAATTCCTTCCAGCAAAGCTTTTCTACACTGAGCATTGATCTTGGACTTCGACAAATTTAAACTCTTTGGACATCCTTCTTTGATCAACAAGGCCAATTCAGAGCACCCACTCTCTCCAAGTAAACGATTGGAAGACAAGTCGAGATCGTTTAGCGAAGATCCAAAATGTTTCAAGCAATAGACTATAGAGGTGCAATCAAGAGGTGTTATTGCACAGGCAGACAAATTGATTTCCGTCACAAAACGGAGCCTGAGCCTTGGGTCGTGGTGCTTAACCCTGGTTGCTGCCTCCAATATACTTTCATCGTGAAGTTCATAGAGGCATTTTATCATCAGCAAAGTCAAAGGTTTGTCATCAGTATTTTTTAGTTCCTCGGAATCTTAGATAGTTGCAGTATCTTTGTGTAAGCCAACTAGTAACTTGTGCGCCATACGTCTTACCTTTGAGAGAGCCTGCTATGAACTGAATTACGAGGTGCCAGCTTGAATTTGAAGCATTCTCATCAATAAACTATTTCTTCGGGTGTCATCTTCGCGATATCTCTTGCTGCAAGAAATTCTTGCAGTGTCATATGAAGAAAACAATACTCAAAAGACTGTAAAAACCCAGACCTTGGGTTTGAGTGGCTTGGCATGCAGTTCAATAAGCCACAATCTGTAATTCCTTGTACCTCACTCTCTTCAAATATCAATCTGCCATCACAAATTCCATTCCTTGCAAGCGACCCAAGTTTGCTTAATGTGTCTTTCACAAATGGAGAAAAATCCTCGTCGTCGTGAAAATCAACTTCATCTCGATACTCTGGGTGTAGCTTATTTATGAAAAAAATTAATGCTTCTTTATAGACTTCTGTTAGGGTGGTTGGTAAAGAAACTGAATGGTGATCAGCTTCCGGGTTGATTATACATTTCAGTATATAACATACGATGCGACATGTTGCTGGAATGTAACATAGATACAAGAGGTTGGTGTTATTGTATATATGCTGCCATATCTTGTTTGCTGCATCAGCTGGATCATTTTTGTAGAACTCTTTAACGTATGATTCCACTTTTTGTGGGGTAAATCCCAATACTTCTACAACTCTGTCGAAAGGAAGATCTTTAACACATTTTGAAGCATGAGGCCTAGTAGTCGTAACAATCGTAGCTCCATCAAGCAGTTTGTCGTTGAAAAGTTTCACTGATAAATGGCAGACACAGGAATCTCATCATCTATACCATTTATTAGACTATAATGTTTCTCATCTTTTAATAAGGTATTACGGTGTGTATATTCATCCAGACCATCAAAAATAATCAGAGTTTGGTCAGGATGGTCGATAATTGATTGCAAAACTTTGTCATCCAAAGATGATTCTGATGAGTATTCCGTTCTGCTAAGCAATTGTTTGAGCGACATTTGAGTCATCATCTCAGGATTCAAGTGTCTAAATCTAAACAGAAATACATACTTGAATGTTTTTGTAGTGTTTTTTAGAAGTTCCTTTTTAGCCCACTCACGTATGAGCTTAGTACACAACAAAGATTTTCCAATTCCCGGACGACCAACAATAAGAATTTTACTATACGATGTTACTCCATCGGTAGAGGTTGGTAGTGGTAGAAATAGTTCTTGTATATTGTTAATGTTGACCGAATTTTCTGGTCTTCTCAGATATACATCCTGTATTTCATGTCGCTCGTTTAAATTTTGAAAATTATGCGTCACCCTACCAGAGCAGATGACAAGATCAATGTAGATATCATCTACTGTCTTTCTGTTGACATTCTCTTCCGCACCCAATGGAATCAGTGGCTCAAGATCTCTTGTTCTTTTCATTATTCGTTGCTTTAAATTATCGATGAATTGTTCTACCTCGTCAATATGTGTCGGCTCAATATCGTCCGTAGATTCACCTATATCCATCCTCAATTCCGGTTCGGGCCCTGTCTTATCCGGCGGCACTGTATTTTCCCTTCGCAGGAGAAAGTTATATATGAACTTTTTGGAAAGAAATGCTTTTATTACAAGGTAAAACATTTCAACAAACACAAGGCACGCAAAAGCAGTGTGTAAGCCCATTATCGTTTTAGCCCAATAAGTTTTTTCTCTGGCAACCGAACTATGACAAATAATAAAGACTGATGATGAATTAAAATGCGTTATATTTGCGTTGGCTGGAAGTTTTGATAAATCCCACTTACAGTGAAATTCAGATGGAAATTTGGAAGCCATTAAATACAAGATCGTTGCAAAGGAAACTCCTAACGACAAGCGAACCACCAGATGAATCATATAGGAAACGAATAATCGACAAGTTCTTTTTGTTCTCCTTGTAGAACGAGGGTTGTTTGGACCAGTTGATTGTGATTGTCCAACTTTGTGATGCCGAGATATTCCACAACACATGGAATACAAAAAGCAAACAATTCCATAGGATAAAAACGAGAAAAATGCAAACCAATACAATGGTAAAAATAAATTATAGATTTTATCATATTGGTCGTAACACTTTGCTTGCATAAAGTCTTTGTCTACCGTAAGGTCGCTACGACTTATACAGCGAAACTCTTGTCGCTCTGCTGGTCCGCTTAATACAGCTGCGAGTCCAACAATCGTTCCAGCAATTGAACATAGAATGGCTATAGCATAGCCGCCATTAGTGAATCGCTTTGGAATAAAGAATTCCCTTAAACTCACCATAGCAATTGTTAGTGTGTTCAGTAGACGTAATTGAGAAGAAAACTCTCGACTAACAAGAATTCTATCTGCGACACAAGGTCATAAGACTAGATAAATATTTCGAGCAGTTGCTATGCAACCTAGTGTGGTAAGAAGAGACGATAGGTCAGATGAATACAAAATTTGCATTACTTCATTACTTAACTTTAGTTCCCGCGGTAGTTTGACATTTGTCTGTCATTGTGTTTGATTCGCGTTTTATTTTAGAATGAAAAAGCTAAAATTTCTAGGTTTATATCTTATCTTATAAGTATGCATTCAATGAAAAGCATACCTATACCAACTAAATAATGCAAAGTGACACCATTTAAAGAAAAGAAAACTGCAAAGGATTATATACTATTTATATATTATTTCTATTTAGTACAACTTTATGCTTTAATAAAAATAAATAAATAAAATAAATAACTGTTTATTTATTAAGTGTCCTAGTCTTCTAGCGCTCGCGAACTAATTGGGGGACACTATACTCTCACACTCACTACCTCTACCTTAAATATTTTGCAAATAATCACTCGACTCACCAGTTCGTTTTTGATGGAGGAAAACCGGAGGACCCGGAGAAAAACCCTCGAAGCAAGGGAGAGAACGAACTAACAAACTCAACTCACATGAAGTGCCCCGTCCGGGTATCGAACCAGGAACCACAGCGGTGAGAGGCAAGCGGTCTAACCACTCGGCCACCCTTGCTCCCCTTAAGTATAATAGTATAATTAAAGTGGTTTTCATTAGCTCGTGAAACAAAGTGTAAAAGGGAACACACTACGATAAAAAGAAAAGTTAGTGGACTAATAATATCCACAGGGATTCCCAGACCTTAGCAATTTGGTTTCCTGTAGCCTTCGATTCAAAGCTATGTATGTAGCAATTTTCAAGAAAAATTTATCTTACGAAAAAAACGCATCAATTCAATGCACTGTCACTTGGAGCTGACTCCCAATGGAAAAACAGGCTTCCAATTTCTCCAGAACGAACAAGTGTGTGTGAGCAATCTGAATCTGCTACAACCTCTTAAAATCGATAACACCGTGAGCTGTGAGGATTTAGCTTCTGTCCGTAAAAGTGTGGTATCCGTATACGTTTTAGTGGGTTTTCCATAATAGCCTGCATAGCTGTCCTATACTGCCAACTACACAGGCTTCTCACAAGGTGAGAGTTGGCTGTAAATGGAAACCGTTGGACAAACGCTGTCAAAGGCAGCCTATCTAAACGCCTTTATTAGGCAGCTATTTGTCATATTTGGCTCGTTTCCATCTGGACACGAGTGAGCGCACCAAGTGCGTCTAGTCTAATTTCAGGGGTCGCCCTTAAGGAAGGTTTTGGACATGGCAAGCCACATTCCAATCGTAGATTTTGATGCGTTGAGCATCGCTCACGAACAAAGACCAGACCTGAATAGCGATGCAGTACAACATTTGGCCAAAGAGATTTTCTCTGCTTTTAGTAAAGTAGGATTTGTGTACTTGAAAAACCATGGAATTCCTTTGGATGTTGTGAGTGTCATTTCATGCCTGTTGGTCTCGACGGATGTTTAATCGCCAAGTAGTTGTGTGGTTTTCTTTGAATCATGGTTCGCCATTTGTTAGTGTTTAGCAAAGTAACCAACTTATTTGCTTAATAATTTTGTTTTCTTGTAGATCAATTGCGTTACACAAACAACGAGTCTATTTTTTGATCAGAGCACAGATGTCAAAAGTCATTACAAGAGAAACATAAGTAGTGCTTGTCAGAATGGATGGTCTGAAAACGAAGGATTTAGGTAATTAAAGTGTTTGACAGGAGTGCATTGGTTATACAATTGCACCGAATCGAACCTGGTTAACTCGAAAACTTCGCTATATATACCTCGAACACAAACCTATTTTCTTTGCGGTTTTTCTCAAGTCAGTTACTATCGGTTATCACAAACCCTCACTATAGCTATCTCAAACAGTATTTTACTTTTCCTTTCCATGGGAGTTCGAGTAAGTGAGTACTGTAATATCCGGCTTTTCACTTCCTGGTCCTTCTTGGTCGGAGAGTTTTTGATTTGTATACGTAATCACATGATTTTGAGTGCAATTTAGAATAAATTAGGACGAGTAAAGTTTTCGGTGTTTAACAAAAAATTGCACGAGCCGTAGGTGAGTGCAATTTGTAAACACTGAAAATTTTACTCGTACTAATTTATTCTAAATTGCACACAAAAAAATCATATGATTAGTTATTAATCATATGCATACAAACATTTTGTGACAGGTAGCGTAAAACTGCAAGTAGATTGTTCAGTTCCTTGGGCTCGTATTCCTCTATCTTCTTGTTGTTGTGGCCTTTCTCTTCAGCCCAGGCATTCCATACGCGAAGCCAATTCGCAGTGCTTAATGTTGTGTTTTTATTTTTAGCATTACTTCTGAAAAATTCAATTAAAACCTCGTTGCACTATGTAAAACGATCCGCCATTTTAGTTGTTGTTGGTGGTGATGGTGAAAAACCATTCAATTGCTACAACCAACCAATCATAATCAGTTTCAAAATAAGCACTCAATTGCAAAATTTCAAAATAAGCATTTAAAATTTCAAAATAAGCACACTATCAACCAATTTAAAATATACTGAGATGCTCTCAGCCAATCAGAATGCTTAAATTTTTGTATGTATATGATTATAGATGGAACGTTTTTCTGCTTTTCTTTCTGTTTTTCAGACTAAATCCCGATCGACCAGAAGACCTACAGGAATCATTTTCCATTACAATGTTAGAAAGCGACGACTTTGTAAGAAAACTGAAAGAGAGTGTTATCTTTGGAAAATCGGGGGTTGGAGGGGGGGGGGGGGGGGGGATACTCAACCAAGTTGTACACGGGGTCCACGATTAGAGAGAGGTATCCCTTTTATTACCTTTTAAAGAAAATGGTACCATTTTCCAGTTTTCGTTGCTCAAATCGTGAAATCTCAACCCTTTTCTATACCCCCAGCGCTAAAAAGGACCCCTTTCATATAATTCCAGCATTAAAAAGGTTCTGGACGGAGCTTCACAGTCAAGTAAAGAATGAAGTCCCTTCTCTTCTCCCAAACTTGACACGCGCGCGCGCGCGTTCGGGCTTCAAAGGATCATTACTTTCGATGGATCGACAATATGACCAAACACAGCAAAAAGGAGAGCCAGGAGATAAAGGACAGAAAGGGAATCGAGGACAAAAGGGACGAAGAGGAAAACGTGGACCTCGTGGATTTAAAGGCGATCCTGGAAAGAATGGAGGCCTCGGTCCTCGAGGTATGCCTGGACTCAAAGGAGATCCTGGTCCTTCCTTAACATCTCCATCAGTACTGATTTCACCTCCTCGTTTGACCGGTTAATGAAGGGCAGTCTGCTATCTTACGATGTTCTGCAAGTGGTTATCCTAAACCTGTTGTTGTGTGGAGTAAAAGAAATAGTTTATAGACAACCTAGTGTGGTAAGAAGAGACGATATGTCAGATGAATACAAAATTTACATTACTTCATTACTTAACTTTAGTTGTAGCCGGTATTTTGACATTTGTCTGTCATTGTGTTTGATTCACGTTTTATTTTAGAATGAAAAAGCTAAAATTTCTAGGTTTACATCTTATCTTATAAGTATGCATTCAATGAAAAGCATACCTATACCAACTAAATAATGCAAAATGATACCATTTAAAGAAAAGAAAACTGCAATTACTAATACTATTTATATATTATTTCTATTTAGTACAACTTTATGCTTTAATAGTATAATTAAAGTGGTTTTCATTAGCTCGTGAAACAAAGTGTAAAAGGGAACACACTGCGGTAAAAAGAAAAGTTAGTGGACTTATAATATCCACAGGGATTCCCAGACCTTAGCAGTTTGGTTTCCTGTAGCCTTCGATTCAAAGCAATGTATGTAGCGATTTTCAAGAAAAATTTACTAAACCAGAAATTACAGACATCGTTTTTGAATTAATTAAACTACAAGCCGTTCAGTGCACATATGAATTTACCTTTGATGCTTCAATGAACACATGCAAATCAACCAAAAAACACTCAGCGTGGAGCGTTTTAGAAGTGAAAATGGAAACATAAACATTCATCTATTTGCTTCAAATTTAGTATGTGATATGTATAACAACCATATTTTGTGAATCCATCTGGGCAAATAACGTTCACGCTTTCGATACGATTTAGAGATATGATGATTTTGATATTTGTATTTTCGTAAATTAGAAATAGAATATATGGGAAATTGGCGTTCTCAATGCCAAATTGCGAAAATACACATCCGGACACATATTAAAAGCGTCATATCTCTAAATCGGACATTATTTGTCCAGATGGATTCACAAACTATAGTTGTTATTCATAACACATACTAAATTTGAAGGAAATAGATGAAATGTTTATGTTTCCATTTTCACTTCTACTGAACGGCTTGTAGTTTAATTGATTCAAAAACGATGTCCGTGATTTCTGGCCATGCTTACGAAAAAACGCATCAATTCGCTTCATTGTCACTTGGAGCTGACTCCTAATGGAAAAAAAGGCTTCCAGTTTCTCCAGAACAAACAAATTTGTGTGAGCGATCTGCTACAACCTCTTAAAATCGATAACACCGTGAGCTGTGAGGATTTAGCTTCTGTCCGTAAAAATGTGGTATCCGATCCGTACGGTGAGAGTTGGCTGTAAATGGAAACCGTAGGACAAACGCTGTCAAAGGTAGCCTATCTAAACGCCTTTATTTGGCAGCTATTTGTCATATTTGGCTCGTTTCCATCTGGACACGAGTGAGCGCACCAAGTACGTCTAGTCTAATTTCAGGGGTCGCCCTTAAGGAAGGTTTTGGACATGGCAAGCCACATTCCAATCGTAGATTTTGATGCGTTGAGCATCGCTCACGAACAAAGACCAGACCTGAATAGCGATGCAGTACAACATTTGGCCAAAGAGATTTCCTCTGCTTTTAGTAAAGTGGGATTTGTGTACTTAAAAAACCATGGAATCCCTTTGGATGATGTGAGTGTCATTTCATACTTGTTGGTCTCGACGGATGTTTAGGCCTACTCCGGGCCCTAAAATCGCCGTAATTTTGGTCGATCGTAGGCGATCTTAGGCGATTCTATTTGATATACTTATGCTAAGGTATTTTATTGACTTGAGGCACAAGGATATGTATTTGCAGTTGCGTGACACTGATAAACAAATCAACGGTCAAATTAAATATTCTCATTGTTAATGTCGTCGGTCACAGTCACAGTGAATTTTTGGTATACATGAAAACAATTTTGAGAGGTAACCGAGAACAAGAATATCATTATAAACAAATGCGTTAGTAAACTGCAATGGGCAAAACGCTTTTTTGTTCAATGATGGCCATTTTCGGCGATCGCTTGTCTACTACTGATTCCCGGTACTGACGGTACTGATTACTAATTTCTAAATTTAATCTAAAAAGCTTGCCCATAAAGCTAGTTAAGCTTAGAAGCGAATTGCACAGAGAGTGGGCGACAAATCTCAGAAGTAAATTTGACAAATTGTTCGACGTGAATATAGTCACACAAGTGCATGGCGTCACGAAAAGATGTCACATAAACAAAAAGTTCTAAGACAGCTTTTGCAGACAATGTTCAGTTGAGCACAATATATGCAGAAAACAACTTGCCTTTCTTAGCTATAAATTACTTTGTCATTGGTATGGAAATTAAGCTTATATATTGAAGGAAATTAAGTTGCTAATTAACTATGTCAATCAACATCTTCAGAGCTGATGAACGGGTACAACGGCCTAGCATTGTCATCACGCACTGTATTTCTGGCGTTTGCCTGAAAGGAGCTGAGATCACATCGAACATGTGCCTGTTTTCCGAATTATGCCCGATGACATATGGAAAAACGAAATCGGTAGTGATCGCGGCAGTTCGCGATCGGAGACATTTCGATTTTCCGGACAATAGGCGCAGATGTGCCGATACTACTTCGTACGTCTTCGAATGCCTTCGTCTTATCACGTTTTTTCACGAGGGTGCGTAGTAAAGGGAAAATTATTTTCTCACCTTCCAAACGATCGGTTTGCAGTCCTCAGCTCTGGGCCCTTCGGGCCAGAGCAATTATCCCCAAAGACGCTCAAAACCTAAGGCGATTTTAGGCGATTTGGGGCGATTTGGGGCGATTTTAGGGCCCGGAATAGTCCTATGTTTAATCGCCGAGTAGTTGTGTACATGTGGTTTTCTCAGAATCAGGATTCGCCATTTGTAAGTGTTTAGCAAAGGTAACTAACTATTGCTTAATAATTTTGTTTTCTTGTAGATCAATTGTGTTACACAAACAACGAACCTATTTTTCAATCAGAGCACAGATGTCAAAAGTCATTACAAGAGAAACATAAGTAGTGCTTGTCAGAATGGATGGTCTGAAAACGAAGGATCTAGGTAATTCAAGTGTTTGACAGGAGTGCATTGGTAATACAATTGCACCGATTCGAACCTGGTTAACTCGAAAACTTCGCTATACCTCGAACACAAACCCATTTTCTTTGAGTTTTTCTCAAGTCAGTTCCTATCGGTTATCACGAACCCTCGCTATCTCAAACAATATTTAACTTTCCCTGGGAGTTCGAGTAAGCGGGTTCTACTGTAATATCCGGCTTTTCACTTCCTGGTCCTTCTTGGTCGGAGAGTTTTTAATTTTAGATGGAACGTTTTTCTGCTTTTCTTTCTGTTTTTCAGACTAAATCCCGATCGACCAGAAGACCTTAAGGAATCATTTTCCATTACAATGTTAGAAAGCGACGACTTTGTAAGAAAACCGAAAGAGAGTGTTATCTTTTGACTGAATCGGGGGTGAAGGGGATACTCAACCAAGTTGTACGCGGGGGTCCACGATTTGAGAGAAAGGTATCCCTGTCATTACCTTTTAAAGAAAATGGTACCATTTTCCAGTTTCCGTTGCTCAACTCGTGAAACCTCAACCCTTTTCTATGCCTCCTAATTCCAGCATTACAGCCAAAATCGTTGCATCGCGACCAGCAAATTACAAATTTTGTTTTGATTTGGGTTTTTCTGAGCCGTCAATCAGTTTGGAGGCGGAGCTTCTTTCAAATCAATCAATCAATCACTGAACGAGTTCATGTCAGCCCCGCCCCCAAGAATGATTGACGAATCAGAAAAGACCAAAACTCTTACCGACGTTGGAGGTCGTGATGCAACGATTTTCGCTGTAAAAAGGTTCTGGACGGAGCTTCACAGGCAAGTAAAGAATGAAGTCCCTCCTCCCCTCCCAAACTTCACACACACGCACGCGCGCGCGTTCGGGCTTCAAAGGATCATTATTTTCGATGGGTCCACAATATGGAAGGGATAAATACCGAGAAGCGAGGCTTTTAGCCATATACATCCCGAGGGCCGTAGGCCCGAGGGATGTATATGGATAAAAGCCGAGCTTCGAGGTATTTATCTGCCTTATTATATGATTGAGGAGGTTTTCACACAAAAGCGATTCAAAAAGACAATCACTAATTAGATCATTGTTACCGAATTCCCAGAAGGAAACCTTATTAAATAATTGTTTTTCAATTCTATTCAGTGAAACACTAACGAACTTCATGATAACACACAAAAGATTTTTTTGTTGAGAAGATTCCATCAGTTAGCTCAGTAGCATAGTGGTTAAAAGCGGTTATAGGAGTGCAGAAAGTCTCGGGTTCGAATCTCTGTCATTTATCAAAGACTTTTTTTCCACCAAAAATCGCTACTTAGTATATTTCTAAGAAAATTTCTAAGTCTTGATGTCCACACATAAATCATCTAAGGAAGTATGACACGAAATTATAAATTCAAGTGATGTATCCAGATAAACCCCGGGAATTATAAATTCAAGTGATTTATACAGATACATCCCGGAGAAGCTCTATATAAAACCCTTGAATATATAATCATCGTGAATCTAGTGATATAAAGTCCTATGAATAACAAAGAAAACAGACTCAATCATATAATAAGACCAAATACAGCATATAGCATCCATTATTTAAGTCCTTATTGATCATTTCCTAAATTCAATTCAATAGTATATTCATATAGACTGGGATCCTGTTGCAAATACACGAAGAGTGGATAGTGCTATTCATTGGATAATCCACTATATCAAAACAGGGGCGGATCCAGGATTATCTTCAGGAGGGTGTGCACCGTCTTCGGGAGTGGGTGTACCATCATATAAATAAGAAACTGCCGAGAGGATATTTTGGAAACATATTGAAAAAAAAAGGACTTAAAGTCGTTTCAGGGGGGGGGGGGGGGGTGCACCCCCTGCGCCCCTCCCCTAAATCCGCCCCTGAAAAAGATCGGCGTTATCCAATAAAATTTCACTGGCCAAGGATTTATCGAACGGATAGCCTTATGAAGCTTTATTTCATTACAGACGTGGCCTGATGATGCTGTGGTTCCAAACTTTAAGTCAAGTATTCATTCGTTCTATGGAAGGCTTCAAGATCTTGGCTTTAGAGTATTGTCAGCGGTGGCTATTGGACTAAACTTGGTAACAGCAATAGGCCACGTTCGAGATATCAAGATTCCTAGCATAATAGCGAGGCTCACAGGAGTAAACGGCCAAAATAACCACCTAGCGGAAAGAGAAGAAGTGTATACGATATTGAAAATTATTTAGAAATTAGTAGAAACTAGTTTTCTGACCTAAAATCACGAATAATGTGTCGCTTTTTACTCTAATTATTAATTAATGACCTTTCGATCCAATGACACATTATTTGCAATTTCAGGTCAGAAATCAAATTTCTACTAATTTCTACATAATTTCCAATATCGTATACACTTATTCTCTTTCTGCTAGGTAGTTATTTCGGCAGTTTACTCCTGTGAGCCTCGCTATCATGCTAGGAGTCTTGATATCTCGAACGTGGCCTATTTCGATGTGTGGGGGGGATGGAGGGGGGTTAATCATAACTTTATATAATATGTTACAACCTGCGTCATAAAATGAAGTTACAGATCGACCGTAGCTTAGCATCTGAAACTACCGAAACTTTTTCGAGAATCGAAACGTCCTATTGAACAATTCTCTGAATAACAGTAATGCATGCAGCCATGTTCTGCAACACTACTGTTGGGAACTGCTCTCGTGGACTATTGGGCCAAATATCAGACCCTTATAGCGATTTCGTTTTTCATTACGAAATGTGATGTAAATATAACAAGTAGTCATGGCAAATCAATCTGATACGTCACCAGTACGTCGACGTTCCTACAGCAGACCATAGTGTAGACTTCGTTAGAGTGTGAGACGTATCGCGCCGTGCCGTGACCGTGTCAGTGCCATGATGTCTATAAAAACATTTGGAGAAAAAACATTCGAAATCCTAGGCCTGTCGTAAACGAGCCGTGTACGTGCGTTGCTGTTTTCACAGTCATACGAAATCTACTCTATTAGAAACATTAAGCAACAAAAACAAAGACAATACAGACGTCACGCGTAGGTTCTTTTTCATGCGCGCGCCTTCATCGTTGAGGTTCCCGTTTTCACTAGAACGTCTTTCTCGCGTTCTAGTTATTTCGACGATAACGGTGTGAGCATGAAATAGAACGTACGCATGACGTCTGATCGTTGTTTATGGGTGCTTAAGGTCGCTATTGTTATAGAAGAACTAGCGTTCAAGCAAAGATCATTCAAAACATAGCCATTTTTAATTTCTTAGGACCCGGACGTGTTCTTAGAGGCTCACAAGGGTATGGGTACTGGTAAAGGGTGTACACAACTTACGTTCATGCACTACCCAAAAGTAGCTGGTGTCGATGTCAAACCTGGTCAAATACGTTGTGGAGAACACACTGATTTTGGAAGCATCACATTTGTAATACAAGATGATGTGGGTGGACTGGAGGTAAATTATTCTAGGCATTTTCCTAAATAATAAGTATTTACCTAGTTTTAGTAATACTTGGGACCGATTTCTGAAGGAAATGTTAACTTTAAGGGTCCGATAAGTTGCGGTAAAGATTACGGGAGTGCGCAAGCACCAATAAACTTGTCCGTAACATTATAGCAATTGAAAATAGCGCGCGCTTTTCGAAACACCTGAACATTTTATCGGATTAATCTGAAGAGCACGTAGAGTTATCGGGTCATTCGAGAAACGGGCCAAAGGAGAGCTTAACCTGCATAAGAATCCACGCGCGCCCTTAAAAAATTAACAGCGAAATGATATGTGACGTGGTGCCTCTCATGTCTGCCGGGGTAAATTAAATAGAACACGCTCCTGCATGTTATTTTGAAGGACTTGTGGCGGGTAGAAGAAGTAGGGTAAAGGTTAGTACCTCGCATGGGACTACAGTCCCGTTCGTACCTCCCTCTTTGGGTTTAAGTAGTAGTAGTAGTTTATTTAACATGCAATAGTCCAGTTTCCATTTGATAGAGTCCTCTGGGCTCCTTGACAAAAGGCTCATTTATGCAGGGTTAGCCTCAATTTCGACCCGTAAGATTGAAACTAATTTCGGTGTTGTTCTATGTCAAAATGCTTTGCTTTTCTCACTACTGGAATTTCCGAATAATTTATCTTGACTCGAGGCTAACCCTGCGCCAGTGCAGGGTCTAATTTTCTAATTGTCTAATTTTACAGCGGTATGAACAAACTTGAAAAAGGTGTATTGACTTATACGTAATTATCTTTCGTTATGTTATATCCACTCATGGGGCAAACAAATATGCTGTATGTAAAAATACAAACACGAAGCGAGCAACAGATTTGACTCGATTTCGTCTCGTGGCGTACTTGTTTGTTCTCACCACATTATTTTTACGTCATCTTTGCATCTATTAGAGTGCAGACGCACCGAGAATTGAAATCTTGTTAAATATTTTATCCAGGTTTACAATCAGGAGAATAATAAGTTTGAACCAGCCACGCCCATCAAGGGAACAATAGTGGTGAATATTGGAGACTTGATGCAACAATGGACATCAGACAGACTCAAGTCTACTGTAAGTACTAAAGAATAACTAGTTTGCGGTGCATCCGGATTTTTCTCTCGTTATGTCGGCATGCAGCGCCAGAAATCGTGTTCTGTACTCTCTGGAACTTATATGATTATTTATAATAGATTCTGCACCGGATGTGATGAACTTTGGCGCGAAATTGATACCACGCGCGACCTTACCGACAATTACCAACCAATATGTAGCCAATATATATAAGATACATTTATCATATGGCTAGATAATTTCCTGAATTCTGATTGGCTAACGCATAGTCTGTATTTTGCCATATCAGGACCGCTGACCGCTGAAGTTTGCGTTTGGCAATTGTTTTAGCGGGACTTCTCAAAGCCATATACTAAATAAGTTATTAACCTCGTTTGCTCGGTCTGTATGGGAAAGTATCAGACCTCGGTCTTTTTGTACAGACCTCGCTGCGCTCTGTCCGTACTGTCAAGACCTCGGTCTGATATTTTCCCATACAGACCTCGCGCTCGATTAATAACCCTTTAATATATACAGCTGATATAACAAGTTATCACAAGGTAACATCGCAGTGCATGCATATCTAGTCAAGTACATTGTAGAATTTTATTTTAGCTCACAAATCAGAATTTCTCATTTATTCTCATGCATGAATTCTTTTTTAATGATACTACAGCTTCATCGTGTTACTTTACCAGACGATGAGTCAAGAAAGGGGAAACCACGACGCTCCATTGTGTTTTTCATCATCCCTGATTCCGACTCCATGATCACGTGTCTAGATGGCTCAGACAAGTACCCCCCTGTCAAGGCTGGCGACTACTTGAGATACAAGCTTCAAAATGCGTACAAATTTTAAGAAATGCAAATTTAAAGTGCTTATTACTCCGAATTCCTGTGGATATTACCGAGTCTATAAATGCAAGCGTTCTTTTTCTTCAGTAACCGATCAATTACCTCACCGGAGCCAGTTTATAAACAGCTATATATGATATTATATAATAATAGAAATCGAAATGGAGCCTAAAGGTTACTGAAAAGAAACCCACAAGAAAAAATAAAGAAATCCTGGTTCATGTTTAAGAAACCTCCCAAGTGCATCCAATTTACCATGGACGCACTCTAAGCGACGTGAACCATTTCTTTCATAACATAGCCATAATATTAACTTGCGAAAATATCAAAGCATTGCTTTTAGCTGAAAACTAGAAGATGGTCCCTGAACTACCAGAAAATAATCAATTTGTTAAACCGGCAGAGGGTAAAAGAATGAAAAGAAAGCATCTAGAGAAAAACTACATTGGCTTTTCGGAATTAGCGACCTACTTAGTAATAATCAAAATGAGTAATCCAGCTTTTTACTTTATATATTTTTAATTTTAACTTGTATGTTTATGTCACTTACTCTCGTTCCGATTTCTTATAAAATGTTTTGGCTTGTCGGACATAGCAACAGTAATAAGCAAAGAGTTGTGGAACCATGAATTTTTCAGTTTATTGGTTGATCTAGCATGTTTCGTAAGTCAAAATGTGACGCCTTGTTTTTCAAAATAATTAGCATATCCCGAGGCAGGTTTCTGAAACCAATATTCTTAACGTACAATTAAAACGAATAGCTTTGCAAAGAGATCATCCTGGACTGATATATTAGCAACAGTCAGACTTTCAGAACTCCAAGCCTGCTCGTCGGACCTTTTGTTAACAAAAAAAGTCCTTTTTTTAAATATTTCAGAATAATCAAAGCCTTCATAAATCTCATAAATTCGCCTAAATTCCATTTTATTAATCATTCCATTTAACTGTTTTTACACTCAGTGATTGCATATCATTTTTAGGGCTGAGTGAATTTACTTATTACACCTTGATATTGGTTTGGCCCAAGAAACACTTGTCTTCCAGTAACACAAACCCAGAGATGTCGCATCGTACAATTGTGCAGGGTGTTTTTTCAATCAGAGTGTCTAACGCGTAGGTGTTGCCTTTATATGTGCATTCTTGAACATTCAGTGGTCGTGCTTCTTGAAAACGGCTTACCAGGATGAGCACAAATAACAGAATCAGATGCCCTCTCATTTTGGGATTGAAAACCTGTAGGGTAAATTGAATTTAATAGAACTAACTAACCAACTGACCAAAAAACAGCCGACCAACAAAATTAATCCAAACCGGTAACAAGCCATACAACCAACCAACCGATAAAGCCAATCAACAAATTAACTAAATCACCAACCAACCAGCTAACCAACCAACCAACCACCAATCATCCAACCAACCAACCAACCTACCAGCCGACTAAACAGTTAACCAGCCAACCAACCACCACTGACCAGCCAGTCAACCAACCAACCTACCAGCCGACTAACCAGTTAACCAGCCAACCAACCACCACTGACCAGCCAGTCAACCAACCAACTAACCAATCAACCAGCTGGTTAGCAACCAATCAACCGACCAAATTTAACAACCACTGATCTAACCAACCAGCTAACCAATCAACCAACTAGTAACCAACAAGCTATTCAACTCAGCAACCAGAAGATCAACCAACAAGCCAGCCAATCGTACCAGTCAACCAACCCAACAACAGACAAAATAATGAACCCAACAACCAACCACAGCTAATTAACCAACTAATCAACCAATCTATCAACTGGCATCCAACCAACCAACCAACCAACCAACTAACCAACCAACCAACCAACCAACCGACAAACAAACAGACAAATAAACAAACAAACCGAGCAAACAACCAATCAGTGATATCGAACCTAAGTAATTGACTTTAACCGAATCATTCTGCCAGTGTGTAATGGCAAACAGTTCGAATTTTCGAATTTTAACAATTTTTAAATCATTTCGGCCGGGATTTCGGCACACAATTTAATACTCAATTAAGCAAGGTGGATGAGTTAAAAAAAGAATACAATCCAAAATAAATCAATTGCAATTAGTTCATTTATCTTTGTTAAACTTCTGTAATTACAATTCAGTGCTGATAAAATCTCTCTGACTTCACTAATTCTTTACTGATTGCTTTTTCATTGATTCAAGATATTCTTTTGTGTAAATGTTCCTTTCTTTTGTCTTGATAAATGCACATAATGGCACATTATATCAAAATGTAACAAAAAAATCTATCAAGATTTTAAAAAATCTCCATTTTATCAAATTAAGTATAAGTATTTCTAACATTTAAATATAATTATAAAATACTTGAGATATAACGCGCGTGCTGATTGGCTGGCTACCATGTTTATATCAGAGGACAGAGACATGGCTCGCTCAAACAACGTCGAAAATATTTTATAAAAGCAATATAAAACGATCGCTTATGTCTCTGTACTGTGATGTAAAACCTCTGGCTACGCCTCGTGTTCCTAAGCTTGCTTTTCTCTTGCTCTACATCTTCCATCGCGTTTACATCACAGTACAGAGACATGCGCGCGCGTTTTATATTGCAAAAGAAATATTATGAATAAGCCTGTTGTATCCTTGGACTTAACTTTAACTAAATCTGGTGTAAACTCAACGAACTATTGTACAATGAACTGTCCACCATATGCTTACAATCTAGTGTCCTAGTACGCATGTCCATATCCCTTTCCACAGGGATCCCAAATGTAAAACTATCTCTATATATAACAAAGCCATCATGACAATTTATAAAATATATTGATAACATCTGAGGAGGTTTAATCGTAGTACCGCAATTCTATGGTTTCATATCGCTGAAACCTTGAACCTTCTAGCTATACCTCATAATTCTTTGTACAGTATATTCTTCACTTGTAAATAAGTTATTCATTGTATTTAGCCAATAAATTGAACAAGTAAACAATCACAAGCAGCATACTGGCAAGGCACGTAATGTAGCCATAGTAACAGGATGAAACGAATTTCCTATTTCCTAATTTTCCTAGCTAATTATCGAATATTGAAATTATCAAATACATACACACACCAAAGAGAGAAAGAAAAGAAAGAAAAGAAAGAAAAAAATAAACAAACAAACAAAAAAACTTAAGCCAAAAAGCTAAAAAATGGTGAAAGAAATGGCATTGAGATAATTTATTTTGAAGTTGAAGGTTCTTTAAGCACTGACCGTATTTTTCATTTCGCCAGTAAAATATCGTTTTGATACTTGTCAGCATTATTACTCATAGAGTCTGATTTAATCTTAGGTCATGAGATGGACATTTTGTCGTACTCACGTGTACGTACATTCAGATTATTCAGCATCATTATCGAGTTCAAAATCCAAAGTTAATCTGTTTGATTTTACGAGTAAGAGTACGTTTGAATCAATTAACGTTTAATATAAAGTAAAAAACATATTCCTACCTTTAAACAAGATTTTAATTTCGATGATTTAAGACGTTCTGATGCTACAATGCACTTGAAAGGTTTTCTCTCAGTCTAGAACGTAGCGACGTCTTTGTGTAGTTTACCAATGTAATGATATCTTGGAAAACTAATATATAAACATATAATAAGTGTATCTAGGTAATCGTCTGGCTATTCAAAGCCCTGTTTAAGCCGCGGCTACACGAGCGATTTTTTGCTTGGCAAGCAGTGCACAGGCCGGAGACGCAATTTTTTAAAATCACCAACGTGGTAGCTAAACGAGGGACAAATGCTGACAGTAAATGCTGGCGATAAAGAAGGACTGGTTTTCATAAACAAATATGGTGCACGAAATTATAACGTTGGTGGTGTCAAAAAAATCGCCTGAGACTTGACAGCTCAGTTAGTAGAATAATTTTTTTTATCCCTGTCTCTGAAACAACAACAACAACAACAACAACAACAACAACAACAACAACAACAACAACAATCAGAACAAAGCAGCAACAACAACAACAAAACAACCAGATCGAGCGACACAAATTCAAATAATAGTAGTAATATGGATGAGAGGGGAAATATACGCACAATCTTTCATTAAGCACTAAACGACAGTCAAGAATACCGGTCCAGGATCAGCTAAATATACTAACAGTTTTCAGCCAATCAGGAGCGTTCTATATAGAGCCTCTAGCAAAACGCTTAAATAATAATTAAGCAAAATCAATTGGCAAAACGATATGCATGCAAATTTAATTACTACGATCCAGTGACTCGATAATGAGTCAAGTAACTGATAATGAGAGAGATTTCCAAAGAAAAGTGCAAAAATGAGAAATGGCACACATGCAGATTATGGCCTCTAAAAACACATCTGGTCAATATCTTGACTTATTACTAGTCGGCTTTGGTAGACGAGATTTTCGTCTACCTTCAGGACGTTTTTTTTGTCTGTGATTTGGATTCGCGATGGAAATTTAAAGAGTGAATATGACCTACGTTTTTGGATGATTTTGTATCTGATCATTTTCCGCGTTGTGTTTAGACATATATTTTTTGGCAATTAGTAACAAATTGTCTATTACCAGAGGCGAATGATTAACTTCGAATGTAAGTCTGTCTTGAGCAAAAAATATTTCTGCCATCATTCTTAGATAAAATAAATAAATAAATAAATAGATAAACAAACAAACAAACAAACAAACAAATAAATAAATAAATAAATGAATAAATAAATGAATGAATGAATGAATGAATGAATGAATGAATGAATGAATGAATGAATGAATGAATGAATGAATGAATGAATGAATGAATGAATGAATGAATGAATGAATGAATGAATGAATGAATGAATGAATGAATGAATGAATGAATGAATGAATGAATGAATGAATGAATGAATGAATGAATGAATGAATGAATGAATGAATGAATGAATGAATGAATGAATGAATGAATGAATGAATGAATGAATAATCTTCTACAGCAGATCCACGTAGTGACTATTCTTCGGCTGGCACTCACACTCACTATACCTCTACATTAAATATTTTTCATACATCACTCAGCAACTCACATGTTGATTTTTGCTGAGGGAGGAAAAACCGGAGAACCCAGAGAAAAAACCCTCGTGGCATGGTAGAGAACAACACATCAAACAAACTCAACTCAGATTATGGCCTCTAAAAACACATCTGGTCAATATCTTGACTTATTACTAGTCGGCTTTGGTAGACGAGATTTTCGTCTACCTTCAGGACGTTTTTTTGTCTGTGATTTGGATTCGCGATGGAAATTTAAAGAGTGAATATGACCTACGTTTTTGGATGATTTTGTATCTGATCATTTTCCGCGTTGTGTTTAGACATATATTTTTTGGCAATTAGTAACAAATTGTCTATTACCAGAGGCGAATGATTAACTTCGAATGTAAGTCTGTCTTGAGCAAAAAATATTTCTGCCATCATTCTTAGATAAAATAAATAAATAGATAAACAAACAAACAAACAAACAAACAAATAAATAAATAAATAAATGAATAAATAAATAAATAAATGAATGAATGAATGAATGAATGAATGAATGAATGAACGAACGAACGAATGAATGAATGAATGAATGAATGAATGAATGAATGAATAAATAAATAAATAAATAATCTTCTACAGCAGATCCACGTAGTGACTATTCTTCGGCTGGCACTCACACTCACTATACCTCTACATTAAATATTTTTCATACATCACTCAGCAACTCACATGTTGATTTTTTATGGAGGGAGGAAAACCGGAGAACCCGGAGAAAAACCCTCGCGGCAAGGGGAGAGAACAACACATCAAACAAACTCAATTCACATATGATCCAGCGCCCGAGCTGGGACTCGAACCCGGACCACAGCGGTGCGAAGGCCGGTGCTCTCACCACCCGGCCATCCATGCCATTCAGATCGAGTGGGAATTACTAATTTGTAATGTAATGATCATGAGTTAAATTTCATTAATATTCAAGTATGAGCTGTTTAGTCTTCAAGATTCAAACAGTGCCCGCACCCATATGCTCCCCCAAAAAACTTTGGAACCAATCATTAGCAATCTTTCTCAAACATGAATACCTATAACTTTGAAAATTGAATTAAATATTTTGTTAATGAGAAATGTGCACGAAACAAAAGGTCTTCTGCATCCCCTATGGTTCTGAACAAAAACAATTGATGTCAGTTTCAAGGTGATGAACGCTTGTACTAGCTGTAAATGGCGTTCCAGCTTCTTCTTTCTTTGAGGGCTACCATCTTCTTGGCAAAAATTTATGTGGGATTTTATGCGGTCAGTACAGAAGCTGCACAAGGTAATTAAAGAGAATAAACTTTTGAAAAATGTCTCGTTTACCAGCTTTTCTAAGTATATATAAACATACTTGTATAAACGCACCTGGAATTTTTTTGAGGTATATTGTTAATGTACAGTAAAAAACAAATACAACTAAAAACATTCAAATTTAATAACACTGAAACAATCTATTCATTGAAAATCTTTAAACTTAAACATCGTATCGACAGAAATAATTCAAAGTTGTTTGGACAATAAAGTTTTTTATTCATATGATGGTCTGATGGAAATTTTATTTTATAGTTTTCACTTGGAAAACGTACTTTACAAACTACTCCTGGTATCAGAATTGGCATATTGAAAACTATATGTTGGTAAAAGAAAATTTTCGTGCTCAAAGACTGATACACCTAAATGCCGGACGAATAGCATTGGCGTTGCCCAACTCGTAACATTTTTTTTCTTCAGTTTTTCATTCTCTATAGCATCTCAAAAATTGTTAAAAAATCTTAAAACCGCCGACAATCTTAGAAAGAAAAGCAGGAATGCCAGTCCGAATAAGTACATAATGAAAACCTGCATGTGAAATTAGCTCACAATCAAGGTGGAAAATGGCGATATTTCGATTTTATTTCAAAGCCATCATTGCCATTTTCCGCCTTGGTTGTTCAAAGGTTGAATATCAACCATGTCATTATGCATTCGGACTTTTTTTTTTTTGCGTTCCTACCTTTCGCAAAATTTTGTAGTTCCAGATCTCGAACTTTTTGGAATTTATGATCACGGACTATAGCAAAAAGAGCTTTATATTTATATCCCATGCATAACTTGAAATTGTTTTCAAATAAGTAAACGTGAAATTTCCACATTTATAAACAAAAAGTTTAAAATAAAAATGTTAATTGTAACGAAAACTTTAACTTTTAATGAATAATAAATGCTATTCTTACAAAAACACTGCACCAATTAAAAACGGATTCTGCCGTACCGAGTGTTGTAGTCTGAGTACCTAGTGTGCCAGGAATATAGTTACAATGAGGCGTAAACCAAAACTTTGCTTACGGTTTCAAATTTACCTAGAATATTTTGTTTGCAAAAACTGAAAACAAAAATTGTTTCCAATTCAAGAACAAAACGTAATTTGCTCCAGGTTATATGAACTGACGAATCTATACTCGAGGCCGTCACAAAACTTGTTTAATTGGCAAAGTTAATTTCCAATAAATAATTTAGAAATTCTAGCGAAATAATTGCGCAAAAATACGTGGATAAACTAGCAAGCCAATAAAACAGTTTATACAAAATATGTTGCATAATTGAATTAAAAGTAAATAACGCTTCGAAAATTGAAAAGTTAGTAACATTTTATAGTAAATAAATCAGATATGACACGGATCTCTATATATTCTTTTGATCGCCATTTTCTTCTCATTAATTTTTTACCACTCACATAAAGCCTGTCGCAGCTTTAATCTTTATCTTTAATCACACTTTGCAACCGTTACTGTAGTTACAGGATGACAGTAGGACCCTTAGCTTAAATGTTTTCTCTCTCTTTGTCAATCTCGTTACCTCGCTGTTATTGGAAATTTGAACTATTTCATTCCGTACCCGTAATTGTATAGTGAACTGAATTATCAACTTTGCTTCTTTAATTTGGTAACTTTATATAGTTCCAGCTGCGCTTTAAGTCATGTTTGAAGTCCTCCAATTAGGACTTCGCAAGGTTTCAAGTTCGCGCAGTTAGTTCCTGTCCGAGGCGCGCGCAGCCGAGCACTGGAACTAATTACAAGGACTTGAAATCAAATAGGCAAGCAAACGAAAAGGAATGTAGGAATGAAAGGTGTCATGTTATGGTATTGTTTAAGAGCCCGTTCACATTAGATAGGGTGCCCCTATGTAGTAGGGATAACTCTTTTGTTATCTTTTCCCTGAGGGACACAAAACAAAAGAGTTATCCCTACTACATAGGGGCACCCTTTCTCATATGTGAACAAGCCCTAAACCGTCCCGGCATCGCATTTGTTAAAACATGAAATCTGTCATAATTTTAAAAGTGAGCGTATTAATCGTTTGACAAACGATTAGATTTTTTAAGAGCCAATATTTCTAGGTGTCTGTAAAGTAAGTGTTACATAGAAAAATAGACAAAGTCAACTACTACTAGAGAGCCAGTTGCAACACTGTTGGGATCCCTATCTTTCTAAACATATCCAGGAAATTGAAAAAGTTCAACGTAGGGCAGCCCGTTGGGTCAAATCCTGTTACTCTAGAAGTCCCGGGGTGGTCTCTAACCTATTAAAAGAGCTTGACTGGACCGTCGCTCCAGAGACGCAGATTAAATGCTAGACTCCACCTTATGTGGAAAGCTGTAAATAATATAATAGGCCTTAAGGTACCTGACTACATTAAGCCCAAAGAAAGAATAACACGGCAGTATAGCGCTAAGAAGTTTATTCAACCTTCCTCACTTAGAAATTTGTACAAATATAGTTTTTTTGCTAGAACCATAAGGGTTTGGAATACACTCAGTAAGCCAGTAATTGAATCAAAGTCTTATGACGGATTTAAGCAAGCTATAAATAACTTAGCTATTTAATTTATTCTCAATTCAATTTAATCTCATTTAAGAATAACACCTATTAATTTATTATTATAATTATTTATTTCCACATTTTTTCAAGCTGTGAGCTATAGACAGTCTGACCACATCCATGTAATGGGAAACCTTTATGGATTAAAGTTGTAGATGTAGACTGTTCCAGTATCCTTGGACTTGAAATTTGTTCAAGTCTAAGAACAACTTTTTCATATTTCCAGTCATAGGCACCAAAAGCTGAATACTAGCAATTGGGTTACCTGTGGTCATGATAGAAAGATAAAAGAATGTATAGAAGTTCGTTAATTATGATATATTTGCTTGATTTAGGGCCGAATAAAGTGTTGTGTTGAAGCGTTGTTTTAAAAGCCACTTACGTACATACTCCCTTAGGTATATAGCTATCAAGAAGGTCTCGGTTTTGAATCCCTCAGTCATTTGTAACAAAACATTTTTACAAGATGTTAGGGTTGGAAAGATAATTTCTAAGTCTGATTTCCAAACTGTTTACTGTCGATGTCTTCTGAATTTGCAAATCTTGTTGTCTATCGTAGACCGATGTAGAGTTGAGTACAGTGACGCGATAGTGAACTATGCCATAATTGGACCCTTGTTGTCATCCCTTACCACCCCCAACGAACAGGAATGCAAACATGCTTGCTTTATGTCGGAACCGGAAGTGTGCTATATGTTCAACTTTTATCAGCAATCCAAGCAATGTGAACTATTTTACGAGGAGCGTGCAACTGAATATAAGGTTGAAAAGAAGGATGGAAGTACTTTCAGAACTCAAAAGGTAATGCGATATAATTTGGTGGGGGAAGGGAGGGGTGAGGGGGCAGTAACCAAAGAAGCCGCGTGCTGTCATTGGCATATGCGCGCGTGGGCAGGTTGTGTGACCACGGTCCTAATTTTAAGGTAAAGTACCCCGCGCGCATTGGTGCGCACAACGTTTGATCGGGCTTCCCGTTTTCCAACATAACACCACGTCTAGTAGCGCCTATCTTAACTTTTTCTTTTACGGCGTAGGTCTAGGATGAGTTCTACTTCTGCAACTTTGTCTGTAACTTTGCGCTCAACATTGCAAAGGTGGTTACACGGTACAACTGTCAAAGCTGCGTGCAATGTTGCAGACAAATATACACCGTCTGTTCTTAACCATATTTTTTGAAAAATTTTATAGTAATATAATATAACAAATCTTAACCATACCGGACCGCTTATGAAATTCAAAAGTGTGACATGTTGGCTACTCCTCGTTAACGAACTCCCAAGAAGATAAGCCTTCATAATATAAAACACAGTGGTATTTTCTTTCTCTCTCTTAGTGTCAAGTAAACCCGTGTCTCAATGGAGGAAAGTGCTACTCTCTTGGAGAGGAGAACCATACGGACCATACGGCTTGCATATGTAATTATGGGACCACTTGCCAAAGTATGTCATACGTTACTGGTCACCAAGAAATATGAAATTTTAAGGTGGCCCGTACCTATTGATTTGTTTGTTGGACATGAATTTTAATCGCGTCTTTAGTTTTACGTCAAAACCTTGTCAGATTTCTGAGAAATTTCCAGTCATTTATCTACAAGCCTTGAAATTTGTACCGATAATGATTTTTCTGCGAATTAGATCAAATAATTCGAGATATCAGACAATTTTAAAAAATGGCTTTATGAGAAAAATTGGTCATAAATCCAAAATTCTAAGGTGAATTTTTTTTCCTATTTCGTTAATCCAGTAGAAAGGCATAGAGGACTACATACACCATGTATCGCACCAATTTTAGAAGTTGCGATACAAATTTGCGCTGCCTGTTACGACGCAAAATTATGTAGTCAAAACTATCGACAAAATCTCAACAAAATTTCAAAAACAGCGAGAGAGAACCATATCTGCTATAAGAAAGACAAATGCCTATTGTATTTTAATTATATATAATTATTTATAATTGTACCTTGTGAACAAAATATACATGAGAAGCTAAACGTCAGTGTTATCCTCAAGCAAACTTGGGGAGTAATTTTTGTGACCATGAGGTGAACGTTGCGAGTTTGTATTACTTCGACTTCTACAAATTCTGTCGAATTGTTTCATGAAATTTTCTAAAGACTGGTTTTCACTTCGACGGAAGCAGAAGCGGAAGCAATATACGCAGACTCAGAAGTGTACTGCTCATTGTTTTCTCACACCTAGGTGATAAACGCAATACTGAGTCTGCGTATGTTGCTTCCGCTTCTACTTCCGTCGAAGTGAAAACCAGGCTTAAGTATGGGATAGAACAAGATACTAACATACCTGCTGCCAAGTGTCGTTGTCTTTGCTGCACTAGGTATAATTCAGTAAGCTTCAAAAGTTAGCATTTACATCGAGTCGACGTTTGAGCTGCCAAGGTAAAACCCTCATGGTTTCTTAATTTAGGCCTAGTTCATACGTCGCATCTCACATGTGCCAAACTCAATGCAAATTAAAATCGTTTGTTTCTTCTCATTATCATCTCATTTGCATTGAATTCAGCGCATGTGAGATGCGACGTTTGAACTAGGCCTTATTCAAAACACTTTACTATCTGTTGCAAAATTCCGCACGGGATCTAGACTTTTGGGAATAAAGACAGTAGTTCTCTGAATCAATTGCTTCTGAGTCTAAATCCCGTGTGGAATTTTGCAACAGACAGTAAGGTGTTGTTTTGAATAAATTAACAAACCATGAAGGTTTTACCTTGGCAGCTCAAACGTCGACTCGATGTAGTTGCTTACTTTTGAAGCTTACTGAATTATACCTATAGTGCAGCAAAGACAACGACACTTGGCAGCAGGTTTGTTAGCATCTTGTTCTACCCCATACCTAGAAAATTTCACGAAACAATTCGACAGAATTTGTAGAAGTCGAAGTAATACAAACTCGCAACGTTCACCTCGTGGTCGCAAAAATTACTCTCCAAGTTTGCTTAAGGATAACATTGGCGTTTAGCTTCTCGTGTCTCTATATTTTGTTCACAAGTTACAATAGGCATTTGTCTTTCTCATAGCAGATATGGTTCTCGTTGTTTTTGAAATTTCGTTGAGATTTTGGCGGTAGTTTTGACTACATAATTTTGCGTCGTAACAGGTAGCGCAAATTTTGTATCGCAACTTCTAAGTATTAAATTGGTGCGATACATGGTGTATGTAGTCCTCTATGCCTTTCTACTGGATTAATGAAATAGGAAAAAATTCTGCTTAGAATTTTGGATTTATGACCAATTTTTCTCATAAAGCTACTTTTAAAAATCGTCTGATATCTCGAATTATTTGATCTAATTCGCAGAAAATCATTATCGGTACAAATTTCAAGGCTTGTGGACAAATGGCTGCAAATTTCTCAGAAATCTGACAAGGTTTTGATGTAAAAAGACGCGATTAAAATTGATGTCTGACAAACAAATCGATAGGTACGGGCCACCTTAATTTCAACAATTTTAAAGAAAGAAAAGCAAGGGAGCGTCGACCGGTCTGTCACCTTTGCGGTCCCGCATTCAATCCCGGACGGGCTTTGTATGTGACTTGAGTTTGTTATTAGTTCTTTCTATGTTCTCTTTGCGGACGACACCACATTTTTCCAAAAAAAACACGATGTTACTCGAAAAAGTTCTCTTTTTTGGACCATTTTAGTAACTTCTCATCCTTAAGGCTGAATAAAAAGAAATCCGAAGCAGGATGGTTGGGAAGGGAAATTCTTGCTATATACCCAGTCAATTCAATAATATAAAGTGGATTAATTTTCACCAAATAGGGATAAACTGAATTTTAAGTGTATGTGTTTCTTACAACAATCTTTGGATCAACAAGCATAGCTAGTAAATCATTTTTTTTACAAAGAATTCTCAGACTGTAATATAAATAAAGTTGAGGATTTGTTTGACAGGAATTATGAATTACCTTGGGTATGTGCAAAAAGTAAAGGGTTAAAAGATAAAGATTATACAAAATGGGCAGGCATCATCAGATCAGTGCGATTGCCCTATCGCATAATGACGTCACACCAAAACATTCTATTGTTTTGACGCTAAGGATTATGGTCGCCAGAGGGGATCAGAGTGATTGCATATCAAATAAAATGCAGATGAGCAATCACTGATACATGATATATATCAAAACTCGATACATTGAAGTTCTACTTCGAAAAGAAATAATAACAGGTCCCAATTTCCACTGTTTCTGAGCATCTACCCCCAATGTAAACAAACTATGACGTCATTATGCGATAGGGCAATTCCACCCTCGTGAAAAACACTAGTAAAAGAAAACCAAAATGAAATAAATGACAAAAGTACAAAAATATCTTTATATTTTAAGAATAAAAGACTGGAATTAGAAAAAGGTTAAAACCAATAACTATAATCTCTATAGTGATATTGTTGGGAGGGTTTCTCAAAGGCTCTTTCGATCTTTTTGTCCTTCCTTTGAATTGTTTTACTTGGGCCAAATTATGCATTACTTTTTGAAAAAAATGCTTTTTCTCCAGGTCCAGTCAGCAGTCAGACTAGCCCATCATCCACCACACCCACTACAGCCACAAACACTACGAGTATGTACACTGCTTCAATTTATTTGCATTGTTAATTATTTTTTGCGGGATAATACGCAGTGGATTTTACTTACTTCAATTTGAACTGCTTTACATAAACCCAATTCATTACTTTAAAAAAAATCCTTTTTCGCAAGGTCCCGTCAGCAGTCAGACTAGCCCATCATCCACCATACCTACTACAGCCACAAGCACTTCGAGTATGTACACAGTTTCAAATACTTTGAACTGCTTTACTTGAACTAAATGCATTACAATGTTTTTAATATGCTTGTTTACCAGGTCCAGTCAATAGTCAGATTGCTTCAGCCTCCACCACACCTACTACAGCCTCAAGCACTACCAGTATGTACACCGTTTCAGTAGTCTCCCTCGCAGCCGTGTTTAGCCTCGTCACGCAATGCTCCCTCGGAGAAACACGGCTGCTTCACCAAGCGCTACATTCCATTCCAACTCGTTAACCAATCAGAGCTTGGCTCTCAAAATCAAGGAGCCATTCGCGCCAAAAGGTCTACATATAGCGTTCCGTTGAGCATAATTGGATTAACCTCGGATCTCTCAACAACAGCTGATCGGTGGACGGGTTGATACTGCAAACTCCAAGTCTAGCGAAATCTGCTTCTGATAAAACGCCGCCATCGACTGATTGGTAGCCGCATTTGAAAGCACAATTTTGAACAATCGCCGCTCTCAAATAATTACAATATTCACACAATACAACACATATTCGAAGAACTATCCGACTATCATCTGGAATAAGGAGGACAACAAGTTCAGTATATTTCAACGTTGACATTTTGTGAAAAATATGGGATTTGAACGTTTGGAACACGTTTATTTTGATGTTAATTTCCTTGCTTAAATAAATCATTTCAAAATATTGTGATTTTTACTAAACGCCGCCCTAAAACCGACTCCGAATAAGCGCCGCCGCATCAGAATGTAATAAGCGCCGCGGCGCTTAAACGAGTAAATACGGAAATGAAGGAATGAGTTAATGAAATGTTGATTGTAAAAACAAGTATTCGAAATAAAGCAAAAGGATAGAGAAGCGAAGGAAGTAAGAAGAAAAGTTAGCTCAACGGAAACGAGAAAAATTGAGTCAAAAAAAGGAAGCAAAGAAAGAAAGAAAGAAAGAAAGAATTAAGAAAGAGAAAGAAAGAAAGAAAAGAAGAAGAAAAGAAAAAAGGAAAAGAAAAAAGTAGCAATGACATTGTTGGTCGCGGGAATTGAACCCGGTCCATTAGATCCAAAATCACTGGACTAACAAGTTATGCCACCAAATCACGTAATTTGCACAACAATAGACATTCCATTCACACGATACACTAGGTTATTTTGTTCTACAAATCCCTCAGTAGACCAGTTAGTCTAGTGGTAAGGTGCAGTCATTTACGGCCTAGGATCCGACTGTTTCCTCCCTCTTTGACAACGAAGCTTTCTGTGTTCTACCGATAGCGCGGAAGGGGCCGAAATCTCCATCCTATACGTAACATGCGATGATTCAGCGACTTGTCTGGATGCATGGTCGATTTTTTTCGCTTTTGCATCAAATTAGCATACTAATTTCCATTTGGTAGTGGGTTCGAGCCCCCGAGCGGCTCCCCCAATTTTTTTTTTTTCGTTTGAAATGTTTCTTTTAATCGGTTTTTATTCTTTCGTTCTCTTTTTTTCAGTTTGTTTGATTTTAATATTTTCTTGGGCTTCAAAACGTTAATTAGTTATCACAAAAAATGGTTTCTATTTCGAAATGTGTTCACGCGCTAGACATTGATTTATAAATTTGAGTTTATAAAAAAAGAAATATCTGAGTCTCGCTCTCTTTTTTTACTTGTATCTTTTCTCGCATTTGATTCTATCATCCCTTTTTTTCAGGATCTAGTTTGAGCATTTTGCATGGTTTATAGGCTCAAGAAAATTCGTCATTTTGGACCATTTTTGATCATTGTGCATGCCATTGGGCTACAGTCCACTGAAAATAGGCATTTTGGGCCATTATATTTTTGATCATTTTGCATGGACTGTAGTCCATGCACTGAAAATGTCATTTTGAGCGTTTTACATGAGTCATAGACCATTGAAAAATTGTCATTTGGGGTCTCTTTTTGCGCATTTTGGATGGATTGTAGTTTATTGAAAATCGTCAATTTTGGACCATTGTTTGGCCGGTATTTTGCATGGGCTATATATAGCCTTTGCAAAGCACAAGCATGTCGGTGAGTTTGGGGTGGTCAGTTTTGAGGCCTTTCCATAGGCTATTCTGTATCCTAATCACTGGAAATTTTTGCCCATTCCCTATGATACGGAAATATCTAGCTAGAAAATTGCATTTTCCTATGATAGGAGGTATATATATAGTCTATCTCCCTCGCAGCCGTGTTTAGCCTCGTCACGCAACGCTCCTTCATCACACACGGCTGCTTCAACAGGCGCTGTACATTCCATTCCAATTCGTTAACCAATCAGAGCTTGGCTCTAAAAATCAAGGAGCCATTCGCGCCAGAGTGCGCTTGTTGAAGCAGCCGTGTTTTTCTGAGGGGATGTTGCGTGACAAGGCTTAACACGGCTGCAAGGGAGGCTACTGTTTAAGTGAAGACTCGAAATTACAGCCGAACCTTCAACCAACTGGTTGTGACCACATTCCTTAATCGATCAGTTCCCTAGTGCGCTCAAGCATGTTAAGGCCTGGAAATGCTTTGTGGGGGGTCTAAAATCAATCTTATTTTTGTTCTTTAATCGTTTTTGTTTCAAACCTTACAAAAATTGGCATGGGCATATAACTAGATGTCCTTAAGATTTTAGGGTGAAAACTTTTAAGATAAGGTGATCACGTGACCACGATCTTGGCTCCCATCAATCCAAAAAATTTGATTTAAAACGCGGAGATGGATGTCATGTGTAGGTAGAACTTAATGGTATATTTTCACTTCTCCCTAAGAGATGTATACGAATCTGCCTTAATACCTGAACTATCTTTGCTCGTTAAGGCGATATTATGCGAAATAGGTCACGTGACCTACTTGATAAATCAAAACAACTGCAAATATCGCCTTAACGAGCAAAGATAGTTCAGGTATTAAGGCAGATTCGTATACATCTCTTAGGGAGAAGTGAAAATATACCATTAAGTCCTACCTACACACGACATCCATCTCCGCGTTTTAAATCAAAATTTATGGGTTGATGGGAGCAAGGATCGTGGTCACGTGATCACTTAATCTAAAAACTTTTCACCCTAAAATCTTAAGGTCGTCAAGTTACATGCCCATGCCAATTTTTGTAAGGTTTGAAACGTAAACGACTACAGAATAAAAATAAATTGATTTTAGACCCCCCACAAAGCATTTCCAGGCCTTAACATGCTTGAGCGACTGCTTTACTAGAACCAAATGACTTACTATGTTTTTCAATGACTATATTGACCAGGTGCCGTCAGTAGTCAGACTGTCCCATCATCCATCACCCCTACTACAGCCACAAGAACTACGAGTATGTACACAAAGTGTCAAGTACTATTGGAACTGCTTTACCTCAACCAAATACATAACCATGTTTTTCAATAAATTTTCACCAGGTGTCGTCGGTATTCTCACTGCTCCATCGTCCACCACACCTACTACAGCCACAAGTACTTCGAGTACGTACACAGTTTCAATGAAAAAACTATTTGAACTGCTTTACTTGAACCAAATGCCAGGCTCGTAACATGGTATATTTTCGTCTCACTGATCCCGCGATTTTACGGAAATTTTGATCCGTGAGTCCATATTGTTAGAAATTTTTGATCCCTTATTATCATAAAAGAAACTGAGCAAGAAACTGAGCTGATCCCTGATCCTGACCCAATGTCCCTGATCCTACCCATTTGATCCCTGAGCCCTGGACTCTGATCCCTGATCCTGGCCATAATTTGGGGCTTGATCCCTGATCCCATATACCATGTTACGAGCCTGAAATGCAGTTACCATGGTTTTCAATGTTTCTTCATCAGGTCCCGTCAGTAGTCAGACTGCTTCAGCCTCGACCACACGGCGTACCACAGCCACAAGCACTTCGAGTATGTACATACAGTTTCAAGTACTTTGAACAGCTTTACTTGAACCAAATGCAATACTGTATTTTTCAATTCTTTTCTGCAAGGTACGGTCAGTAGTAAGATTACACCATCATCGTCCACCACACGTATTACAGCCACAAGAACTACGAGTATGTACACACAGTTTCAAGTACTATTTGAACTGCTTTACCTCAACCAAATACATAACCATGTTTTTCAATGATTTTTCATCAGGTGTCGTCAGTAGTCAAACTGTCCCATCATCCACCACACCTACTACAGGCACAAGCACTATGAGTATGTCACTGTTTCAGTGAAGAAATTATTACTGACTTTTTTGGGCAAACACCCAGTGGAAATTATTCACTTCAATTACGTATACTTTGAACTGCTTTACTTGAACCGAATGCCTTACTATGTTTTTCAATGCGTGCTCACCAGGTCCCGCCAGTAGTAGTCAGACTGCCTCATCATCGTCCACCACACCTACTACAGCCACAAGCACTACGAGTATGTACAGTGTTTCAATTTATTTGTTTATTACGCTTGCACGATAACACGCGGTGGGTTGTATTTACTGTAATACGTTTCTAGCTAGAAGTCTAAAGCCTAATGCAAGGTTTGTGCGCGGCCTTCGGTGCAAGAGGTCCAGAGTTCGATCCCTGGATCTCACATCCTTGTTTCAACTTCTTTCCATTCAGTGTAGCTTTAAGTAGCTTTAAATACCCTTAAAACTGAGCACTGATGGAGAGAGGGGAGTAAAATGAGCGCGCACCGTCGACCTCAAGTTTATCATTACTCAAATACCCTACTTCACTACGTGACTAGACCAAAAAGGAGTATGGTTAATTGTAAAACTTTAATCGCTGTACAGCTATGGTCTTGATTTGTAAAATCAACAAATGCAATCTAAGGAAGTTCTACAAGGGCAAGGGGTAAGGTGTGTAAGGGCAAGTCAAGCTTTATGGTAATTCGATTGGCTTTCGATTGTCGCCTAGGAGTTAGGCCGGTTTTGTGAGACGTTTTTGAAATAGATGTACCAACTAGCTACTGTATATGGAAGCTTGAGTACGATGGGGTGGTGGCTATTACGGTTAACGGTTAATTTTGGCTTTTTTACGATTATGGTTAAAGTGGGTTAATAACTAATTTCCGTTGTTCTTGATCAGTTAAAATTTAATTGTTATTGTTGAGAACGTTGGCAAAAGCTATTACGACTAACTTTTCATTACGGCTAACGGTTAGTTTTTCCTATTATTACAGCTTACGGTTAAATTTTTGGCCCTTTTACCCTCGAGTACGAACATTATAATGTATGATTAACAATGATTGCATGATTATTCACTAGGTATTCTAAGTACTGCTCCTATAACCACTAGTACTACTTCTACTGCTCCTATTATTATAATGAATTCAAATACGTCAGGCACGACGTCATGTATGTATCCAAACAATTTCAATGTCCATTTTATTGTTTTCACATCCTCGTTGACCTTCGACTATAGTAGGAAAAGGGGGATCGGAGGGGAGGGGAGAGGAGAGGAGGGAAAAGTGAGGAGAAATGGAGAGGACAATGAGCTGAATAGGGAATGGACATTGGGGCAAGAGAAGAGAAGAGAAGAGAAGAGAAGAAAAGAGAAGAGAAGAGAAGAGAAGAGAAGAGAAGAGAAGAGAAGAGAAGAGAAGAGAAGAGAAGAGAAGAGAAGAGAAGAGAAGAGAAGAGAAGAGAAGAGAAGAGAAGAGAAGAGAAGAGAAGAGAAGAGAAGAGAAGAGAAGAGAAGAGAAGAGAAGAGAAGAGAAGAGGATTGATTAACCAACCAACCAACCAACCAACCAACCAACCAACCAACCAACCAACCAACCAACCAACCAACCAACCAACCAACCAACCAACCAACCAACCAACCAACCAACCAACCAACCAACCAACCAACCAACCAACCAACCAACCAACCAACCAACCAACCAACCAACCAACCAACCAACCAACCAACCAACCAACCAACCAACCAACCAACCAACCAACCAACCAACCAACCAACCAACCAACCAACCAACCAACCAACCAACCAACCAACCAACCAACCAACCAACCACCCAACCAACCAACCAACCAACCAACCAACCAACCAACCAACCAACCAACCAACCAACCAACCAACCAACCAACCAACCAACCAACCAACCAACCAACCAACCAACCAACCAACCAACCAACCAACCAACCAACCAACCAACCAACCAACCAACCAACCAACCAACCAACCAACCAACCAACCAACCAACGACGGACTGACGGACTGACGGACTGACGGACTGACGGACTGACGGACTGACGGACTGACGGACTGACGGACTGACGGACTGACGGACTGACGGACTGACCGACTTTACAGGGAAGGGCTGTTTCCGTAAGGGATATATCATGTTGACACCTGCTATTGATGTACGTGTCTAACGCAATTACCACTGAGCTTGAAGACAGTGTCTTCTATGTGGTTGCCTGTATCTGTATTTGCTTTTTCCAGTTCTTAAAGTAAACACCGCTGCTGTTTGCATTGGATCAAAGGGTGACAGCTACGGTTCTTTCACCGTCCCAGATAATGGCAAAATCAAGACATTCAAGCTCGTTCACATTTCGGGAGGGGTAACCGGTAACGGTTTCGCGCCCCAAGGAAAGTGGGGTACTGGGGCACGCTTTAGCGACCCAAGCAAGATAGAAATGCACGTAACCCATGACAACAACACAAGAGTAACACCCCCTGAAGGATATCCACTTGATATGTCGTGGGATCGTATGGGTTACGACGTTCCAGGTTATAACAATAACAGCCCTGAGCTGATCTTGCCTGAGATATCTCCCCCTATTGATGTAACAGCTGGGAAGAAGTTCAGGATTTGGTTTGGACAAGACCTTGTAGACGGCACAGAGTTTGACAACAGGGGAACAACTTGCACAGATGTGTACGCTTTCTATGTTTAGAAAGAGATTAAAAACACTAAAAGCGACCGACACTAGTACACCATTTAGCACTTCGTAGCACCACGATTAAAGTAGTATTAAGAAAGTACTATAAGAATCACAGAAATAAGGTTAAAATTCTGAGTGTACGCCCTACGAGAACAGACCAGAGAGAAAAAATCTGACGCATTGGGACTCGAAACCCCGGGGGGGGGGGGGGGGGGGGGGGGCTCCTATATATAAGAGGTCGGGGATGCTCGTCGGAAATTTTAAAAATGACCCCTAAAAGGTACCAAAGTCATATCCGGGTGGGCGTGGCAATACATGTTTTTACCCCTAAAAGGTACCAACTCAAAAACACTAAATTTAACATTTTGCATATTTTAGTCAATCAAGCAATCAATTGAGTCTATTTATATACGAACAATTTGATGGTCGTGCAATCCGAACTTTGTTTCCAGTATTTAATCGTTGATGGAGGAAAAAATCACCCTAAAAGGTACCAGCAAGGTCTCTAGTAGTCCACTAAAGTCTGAGACACCCTAAAAGGTACCAGATCGCCGATTTTGACCCCCTAAAAGGTACGACGAGCATCCCCGTCCATTTCCGATCGGAGCCCCCCCCGGGCTCGAAACCACGATCCCAATAAAAAGCATGTCCAATGTTGTACTAAGGTATCAAGTTAGCTCGAGTGATGGGACACGGCAATGAAATATAAAGCACCTAGTAACTACTTAATTAGCAACAAAGTTGCATTGAATTATATTCAGCTCGATATAGGAGTACTTTATATAACAAACGTTTCTAATTTGCACTCGAAGACAACCATCATTTCTAAGAGAAAATGAGGAACATCATAAAATAAAACTTGTGGGTCCGTTTTGAATTAAGGCTTCTAATCGCTGAATGAATGCTACTTCTGACGTGCTTTGCGTATATAGCTATTTCAATTAACGTTGTCGCTGAAAAAAGGCCTAAAAGGCTTCCAACTATCTTTTGTTAAGAACAAACTTCGCTGTAGGCTATCTAAGAAATTAAGGAATATGTGTCCAAGTTGTAGAATTTGTCAAGCATACAGTGAGTTTCTTATTATAATGATGTCACCGGGAGGGAGGGGGGGGGGGTACTCCCATATATTTGCTATACGGGTATGTGCCGCTGTTAAGGGTATGGTTTTTGGCCCTGCTGTCTTGAACAGGGTATACATTTTACCCAAAATTGTCTTAAACAGGATCTATAATTTTGACGAGATCCTAAGCCATATCATCTTTTTGTGTCTTAGATAGGGTACTATATTCAAAATAAACAAAAAAAGCGCTTCCTCAGCCGTTTTTTGTCTAATCAAATGCAACGGATCGGAATCGAATGACGTTCGGCTAGGTTCGATTTTTCCTCTTTTGTCTTGAACAGGGTATGATTTTTCACTTTCGAGTGTCTTAAGGTGGCCCTCTACAGTTTTTGGATAGCCATACCAGGCAGTTTGAAATGACTTTTTCACAAACTTCCAGAAGTTCGATTGAAATGATGCTTACACCACTTGTCAGTCTTAGCTTCAAGTTTATAATGATGCACATATGACCACATATCAGCCAGATTACGTTCCTATGGCATCGATAAACTGGGAAGTAGCAAAGCGTTGTTGAACTGTTGGATATTGACGCTATATAAAATACTTTTTATTATTATTATTATTATTATTATTATTATTATTATTATTATTATTATTATTATTATTATTATTATTATTATTATTATTATTATTATTATTATTATTATTATGGAATCTTTATTTTTTCCTTTTCATATTCAGTACAAAGCGGGTTTCTCGTCCTAAGACATTTGTACTTAACGTTATGTGAACATGTATAATTACTTAACGAATCCGTAAAATGTTTTCACGATTTCAGTGTTCTGTGATTGTATCCACTTTTGACATTTTTGAATCAGGTAGTCTTGCTCTTTTTCATTTGATGTAATTGTTCCAAGTGCTTTTTGTAGTTCTTTGTTGTATCCTCCTAGGAAGTCGAAGACGATGTTAATTTGCGTGACTTCTGTATCTTTATAGATGTTTTTCAATCCTTGACGCAGGTCATTGTATTTTTCTTGTTTATTTGTTGTTTTTTCTTGGATTTTGCCTACTTGACATACTAGCTGTTCCTTCTAGTAAGATCCACTTCTTGTTGTCTTTGTCCATCACAGCTACATCTATTTTGTTTGCTCCATTTGCAGGGGCTCTTTCCAGTTGGAATGGGATATCCCATGTTATTTTTGCTTTTTCGTTCTCCAGTACAGCCGGGGGTGGTTTCTGCTTGTACCAAGGTTTGCTGTTGTCACTTTCTTCAAAACCATATAAGTTGAGTAGTTGATGATAGCTAGATTGGTCTGAGCATTTTGTCATGCCTGCTTTTATAAAGACTTTGTGCAATTGTTGGGCATGCGCAAAGTATGTGCGTGGTCGATTCAGTGGATGAGTGACACATTCTACAGCTGGTATCTGAGACTGCTGCTTGTAGCTTACTTTGTTGGTATGTTTTTGTTGGTAAAAGTTGCTGTCTTATGCTTTTGTTTACGCTGTAGACAATGTCAGGTACATTTTTCCAGATCCTGTGGATTTGGTTGGCTTTAGGTGATAATTCTTTATCTTCAAGCTGCCGAGATGATAACGCTCCAAGCCATGTTTGTCTCTTTACTTCACTTGCATATTTTTCAATGGTGGCCTTTCTGAGGAATTCTTTTATTGGTTTAGGGCTTGGTGTAGTGACGTGAAGTGTTTCATTTCTATCATTAGTTAGAGACGTATCCATGTCATTAAAGATGCATGTGATGTTGTATTCAGCTGCATATCTTTCTGCATCTTTAAATAAAGATTTTCCTTTTTTCTCAATCTTTTTGATTTCATGTGATTTCACCAGTTGGAGTCTCTTGTCTTTTGAGTTGTTTAGGTAGTTGGCCATTTTTATTTTTGTATGTTTGTAGGTGTCTTCAACGCTCTTTAGGCCAGTACCTCCCAGTTCCTCAGGTAGGTATAGCAGCTTCGTTGATTCGCTTTTGTGCATGCATTCGTTGGATTTCATTATTTGTCTACAAGTTCTGTCTAGATCTTTTAGTGTAGAAATTAACCACTCTCCTGTCCACATGTGGTACTGTAGTAGGGAGAGGGCAAACGTGTTTGTAGCTCTTATCTTTCTTGGAATAGATATAGTACTCGACCATATGACTGACATTCTCTTGAGAAATTCTTTACTTGCTTCCGCGCATACTACTTCTTCTAACTGAGTGGAATTTTCGTATTTTCCAAGGAATTTATATTTGTCGGTTGATCCGAGTGTTCTAAGCTCTTCATTTCCTTGTAGGTTGAGGTTTGGTGATTGGTTTAGCTTTCCTCTTGTGATGTTGATAGAGGCACATTTGTCCATTCCCCAATCAAGGCCTATGTCTAGGAACATCTGTTTCATGGTGTTTGCCATCAGCATTGCTTTGCTTGGAGATTTATGGAATGTTTTGAGGTCATCCACGTACAACAAGTGTGTAATCTTTTCTTTCGTGTCGTCGGAGAATGTATAACCTTCAGTGCTGCGGATGTACCATGCGATTGGGTTGAGACTGATAGTGAATAATGTCACGCAGAATGAGTCACCTTGAAGAATTCCCTGTTTGAGGTGGATTGGGCCAATGTTTTCTTTTCCATTTACTGTGTTGATTTCTAACGTGATTCTCCAGTTTTTCATGGTGTTGGTGATAAAAGTGGATATTTTTTCAGGTATATTGTGTATCTGGAGGCACAGTTTTAGCCATTTGTGGCAAACAGAGTCAAAGGCTTTCTTTACGTCGATCCATGTGCATGATAAGTTCTTTCTTCTAGATTGAGCTTCTTCTAGTACTGCTTTGTCTATGGCGAGGTTGTCGGTGCATCCCATCGAGCCTGGAGTGCATCCTCTTTGGTCGATTTGCATGTATTTGGTTTGCATTTGATGTATTACGAGTTTGTTATTAATTACTGAGGTTATCACTTTATATAGGGTGTTGAGTAAGGTGATTGGGCGGTGATCTTTTGCCTTTGGATTCTGCGTTTTTGGTATCATTATACATTTTCCTTCGATGAGCCATTCAGGGAGAGGTATTTCTTTGTTGATTATTTCGTTTAGGGCACTTACTATTCCTTTGTGGGTTGATGACAGTTTCTTTATCCAGAAGTTTGTGATTTTGTCATTTCCAGGTGAACTCCAGTTTCTTTTGTTATTCTTTTGTTATTATTATTATTATTATTATTATTATTATTATTATTATTATTATTATTATTATTATTATTATTACTATTATTATTATTATTATTATTATTTTATTTAATCACAGGATATTTCTTATTTACAAATTTCCTGGTTCTACTTTAGTCAGGCTTTAGCCTAAAGCCTCAGACATTCAAAACCAAAAGCTACAAAAATTACATGTACATTTCTTATCAGAAGAGTGCTCTTCCTTAGCCCGTAAAATAAACTCAATATCTCACATTATCAATCAACGGGTCACTCTCAGCACTAACACACACTATTCTACGAGTTTTTGTAGAGCAATCTACTGAACATTCTACTTGCTAATTTCTCCGTCTCTTTTATATGTCTAGTACTTTTCTTAATGTTCTTGCAGTCCCTAATAAGGCTGCTTTTTGTAACAAGTGCACCTTTACATTCAAACCAATACGTTCAATACATTTCTTTAAGTTCTGAGTTACGATTCCCAATGCTTATTATTATTATTATTATTATTATTATTATTATTATTATTATTATTATTATTATTATTATTATTATTATTATTATTATTATTATTATGGAATCTTTATTTTCTCCTTTTCATATTCAGTACAAAGCGGGTTTCTCGACCTAAGACATTTGTACTTAACGTTATGTGTACATGTATAATTACTTAACAAATCCGTAAAATGTTTTCACGATTTCAGTGTTCTGTGATTGTATCCACAACCTTTTGACGGAGGATATCCCAGTGTAGAGCTTTAGCCACAGTGTCATGTCTACGCTTATATTCTTTTTGTGCAAGGTTTTGGCACCCACTAACTATATGGTTGACTGTTTCCTCTTTTGATTTGCATAATCGGCATTTGGCATTATCTTGACTTTTGTCAATCTTCGCTTTGATGACATTTGTTCTTAAGGACTGGGTTTGAGCTGCCATGATTAGGCCCTCTGTTTCCTTCTACAGCTGTCCCTTAACTAATCATGTCCATGATTCTTTACTGCTGATGTCTTCAATATCATTAATATATTGACCGTGTAAGGCTTTTGTTTTCCATTCAGCATATCTCTCTTCCTTTTTTCTTTGCTTGTAACTCTTAACACTTTCTATCTCAGCACTGACTCTTGCTGCTGAAATGAGAGGTTCTTCCTTTGTCTGTATGTACTTTTCTAGACCTAAGACTGCGATATCAACACAGTCTTCTACTGCTATTAGCCCTCTACCACCCTCTTTTCTTGGTAAATACAATCTTGCTACAGAGTCTCTTGGTGCCAGTGCTCTGTTCATGTTCATGATCTTTCTTGTCTTTCTATCCATTTCTTGCAATTATTATTATTATTATTATTATTATTAGTCGAGCTCGAATTATTATTATTATTATTATTATTATTATTATTATTATTATTATTATTATTATTATTATATTGAAATCAGTCGAGCTCGAATTTTAGGCGATCCTGATCAGATTAAGAAAAGAGAATACCAGCACGTTAATTAAACTATGACATTAGGTCCTCAAAATATACAAGAATTTTAAAAATCTGTATGTTTGATTTTGAGTAAATCGCAGGAACAGATTTTACGCGCCATTTTGGAGGTTGCAAAGAACTATTATTGACTTAAAATTACTGGATGAAATGCTTTCAAATAAAGCCTAAACGTATCTTGTACTTATTTGTTTTAAAGTGTGCTGAGTTTGGAGGAATAGTTCGTGTTCAGTTTTGAGAATTAATTTTTCTTCCGAGGTGACTTGTGCTTGCCTAATTGAGACAAACTCCAATTCAAGCGCTATTCTAGAAAGAAGAAAAAAACGACGCCTACGATATTCTTATAAATTCGGTAATCTATTTTTCAAATATTAAGGAATTCTATTTAATTGTTTCATTTTGATTGATACGTTCTAACGCGGTCAAATAAAATTCTGAAATTGGCAACGACGCTCATATTTTGTGCTGTTCAACACCACTTCCGGTACAAAGGATCGAATGGAAGAGAGATTGGGATTTGAGCTTCTTTGCAATTGGTTTCATCACGGGACAAAATTAAATAATCAACTAATAAAGAACACACATTACTCTATATTCTTTGCCGTAAAATAATGAAAAATGAAGACTATACGAATAATTGTTTCAATATTTTGATAGAACCGAGAACGTCACATATTAGGGACACTGTATATAGAAGTAAATCATTTTAGAAAACTCAACAATAATTTATGACCAACTGAGGAAGAGTTTTAAAACTGATCTCCACTGAGTTATTAAAAGTTTGTAAAAATTATAAAAGCTTTTCTGCATGACTAACACAGGAAACCCGGCTTTATTTTGCTCTCAGTTTAACGAAACGCTAATATTGGGATTCCTGTGTTATATGATAATTTTGGAGTATCATGTCTGCGTAGCGACCCAGGGGAGGGCAGGGGAAGGGGATGAGAGACTGGGGAGGACGGCGAAGATGGCTGTTTTTTGAAGCGAAGAATGTTAGATGCTGCCTGTCTTCGGGTGTTTATATCAGCCTGGGCTGCCTGTGGTTTTAGAGCGGGTGTTTCGTGACATCATGAGCGTCACATAGCAACTACTCAACTGGATCAGATTGCGGGTCAGCACTGCTTACCACTTACAAATAATACATATACAAGAAAGAAAAATACAGAAAGAGCCATTAGGTATCCAGTTTACTGTAAGTCTTTGTCTTCGTTATCTAAGTAATAACCCTGTATCGTTTTCTTTTTGTAATAATTGTTTTGTTTGCTGTTTTTAATTTATCGCCTGTTTCTGCGATGGCGATAACGCATCAGTGAGAGCGGAACTAAAGTATAGCTCTCCAAAAGTTTTGCTTTTTCGTATCAAACGACGTGCCGTTTTACCACCAAAAAACGAGATTTTATAGAATTTATTCTAAAGTATTTTTTGTGCCTCGGCTTTTATTACCGTCGTAAACATCAGGTGAATCCTCGAAGTTACCGAAAGTTAAGTATGACTTGCTAGTCTCCACCATTACTGCCGTTACAGTCTATTCGTTACGAAACATTCATTATTATTTCACAATCGATTGTTTTCATTGCAATTTCTCAAGGCCTAACTTTACTTATATTGAAAAGACAAAATATGAAATTCCAATCTTACTGTAGCAGTTTTGAATTTACATTTTTTAAAACGAACTGCTTCAGCTGCTCGATCTCGAGAACGTTTTGTTTACACATGCAGATCAGATGCGGAGCCAGTCGTGTCGAAGTCTTTGTCAGGGGTCTTTCACCCGAAAAGAAATACGTACAATTTGTCGTTTTGGTTATAACATAATAAAAAGATATCTATAATACGCATTATTATATTTTGAAAATAATTCAAGAGTTTTGATTGGCTAAGAGCCATCGGATAAATTACCATAGTCGCCGGCTAGCTGCCCAAATTTGGAGTTATGAAAATGTTGAAAACCATTATTCGAAGATATGACGTAATTTTCTCGAATATGGAATATTAGCTTGCGGTATGACGTCACGCTAATTTATGACTTCAAGATTTGCATGTATTCTTGTCAACAAAGCACAACTGAGTAAGAATTATTTTCAAAAAATAATAAAACAATTATTGAATTCGTTTCTCGTAGGATATGGGGAATTATTAAGGCCTCGGTTTGTGTTATCTTCGGCTTCGGCAGATAACACAAACCTCGGCCTTAATAATTCCCCATATCCTACTCGACCTCATCCAATAATTACATGGGCTTCCTGTGGAAGCGAAGCCCATGTTTTAAATTCGCCTTTATTTATGTTTGTCGTCTTGGTCGTCAAAATGTCCACGCATGCGTGTTGTCGTCTTGATCGGGAATTATCCACGCAAAAGGGCATTTGTCGAGATACCGTGAATTTTTCGTGAAACTTAAGCCAAACAAGCTACCTATCTATACAAAAGCGACTTATATTTCAGCTTATACCAACTCTAAAACCACAAAGAATCCAAGTACAGAATGTGAACAAAGATATACCGAGCAAAAAATGAGGATTTCAAGCGAACAAGATACAAGACTAGCGACTGTGTTTACACAAAACCATCCCACACTCAAGGCAAAGCGACATCAAAGATGATCATTTCTTTTGTAATAATGCTAAGTACACTCATCTGTTTCTTTTATTCTTTTTACTTCAAGAAAGTATGTTTTATTTTCCTTATTTAATACTATTAACTTTATTAGGGTACAAAACAGTCAAGTTCTTCGACTGCTATACTCAAACTGTTGTCATTTCATCGTTCAGTGATTGTGATGTATTAGATAAGACTAGTTGCTTGATTATAAGCTTACATGCATATAATGATCGATGCAGAGTCACAATAAAGATCACCGATAATATTAGATCTCGTTATTCAAGATTTGTTTATTATAATTATAGGCATTTACGTTGTCATCGTAGCCGTGAACTCAGTAGCAAGCTTTGTTACTCGTGCCCAGGCCTTTAGGCCGGGAACGAGTTATAAACTGCAAATGTTTTTTTTTTTTTTTTTTTTTTTTTTTCCTCTGTTCGTCCTGAGGGACCTCTGATTGGTTAAGAACGTAAAAACAATGCCCTTCATTCATCACCTTTGAGCGACAGCGAACGCAAGCCAGGAACTTTAGGAATGCAAGATGGCCGACTATAAAGAAAATAGCTTTCAGAGACAGGCTTTTCCTGCAGTAGAACAATGTAATTTGGAGCTTTTAACTCGAGATATACCTATATACTTATAAGAGCTTCAGAATGGGCTGTAATTTTGAGCTTCATCTCCAATACTTTGACCAAATATCGAACTCTAAATGGAGTACTTGAAAGAGAACCCTCGCGATAAACATGGATAAACTGAGTATTTCCTATGAGCTGTGAATCTACGAATTTCTCATCCTACATGTTGCTAAACGAACATACGTAGAAGCAAGTCAATTGTATTCCTCATTCAAGCATTCAAGAGATCTTGAGAGGTTTTTGTACTGAATTTTAATACGGAATTCTAAAGCAGACCATTGCATGGAACGGATAGGTTCCATTGACCTTGTTGGTCACGTAACGTCTTTTATTATTTAAAACATCCGAAACATGAACGAAAATATTCACGATTTGTTATTTTGTTAAAAACGCCGTTGTAGAAGTCTTTACAGCAAACAATTGAGACACATAGTGAAATAAAAAGTTGAATAAACTGGTATATTCGCTGGTAATATTTTGCATGTCGACTAATAGCTGCTGACAGACAAATTGACTAATCAGATATTCTTTAAAAAGGTCAAAAAAGGTCTTTATTATGTTACGGTTAAGTGAAGAATGCGTTGGGTGTTACTAAACCACGAAACACCGAAACAACGAAACAACGAAACAACGAAACAAAGAAACAATACTGATTTCACTATGGACCATACACAATTTCTGCATTTCTTTTTTGCCTATTTCGAGTTAAAATGAACAAGAACTGGGCCATTTTTTAAAACATTGAGGCGTCGTGTATGCTACTAATCTGTCATCACTCAAATGTAACAACGAATCTCCGACCACACAGCTTGTCACGCCACTTATCCTCTGCAAACGGTAGCACCGATATAAAACCACAATTTGCCATGAAATAATTCACGTCCCACAACATATATTTGCAACATGATTTACAGACAGGTTGTAAACATTTTAGAAATTTAATTTTAACAGAACTATGTTGGAACTTTGGGTATTTAGTAAAATTTTACAATTAATTCGGTAATCTGTGAGACTGATTCGATAAAATTTGATCATGATAGTTTGTGTGACATAGTACAAGTATTACTGGTCAACAGTCCTGAACATGACTTATTTAAAGTCGAATTCCCAATACTTCATATAATTTTTGCTTATGTGATTCAGTCAAAAGTTGTAAAATCGTTGGCGAAATGTACACTAAACCTGGCACGACGTTTAATTTTCTTTGTGGGCTGATAGTTGTTCTTTCTTTTATTTATTTAATGTATAAAGGTTTTTAACCAATGGTCATGCTGACGTTCTTAAAGAGTATTTCCAGTTTTTTGTATAAAACATTAGCAAAGGATCTAGTGTGACGAAACGTATTGTTTAGGATAATGTTTAGTTAATTAAGTAATTAGTGTCTTTAGTAATGTGAATAATAGTATATTTAATTAGTTCGTTTTTTGTTTTCGTAATGTAAATTCTTGTATGTAATTTGTATTCATAATGTTAGTATATAAACGTTCCACGCGGCTAAAGCGGCGCTCTCACACAAACACTTCTTTCGAGAAGGAGAGCAGTTGTTGGTTGAAGTTAAGTTATCAAACGGAGCAGATTCACCCCGAATCCAAGTTAAGCGAGACAGAATTACCAGAAAGAATCACTCAGATTTAAAGAAGTTGAGCCAAAAGAGTTGCTAAGAGTCATTGAAGATTAAAGCCAGTGGAGACGAAGGACTCGTTTGGAGTTACGTTTGAAGCACTGAAACGTGCACGTGGAAAAGTCCTAAAGTCACTGAAGTCACTGAGGTTGTTAGAGAAGTACTAAAGTTGTTGGTACCAAAAGAATTAAAGCCGCTGAACGATAAGTAAAAGGAACTTGAAACAAAAACTGTTGTAAGAAAAAAAACTCTTTACTAAATTATTTAAGAAATTTTTAAATATCTAAATTTATAGTACCACAGAAGTTACAAATATTTAAGTTAATAAGTATTAGTATAATTAAGAATTAAGCAAGTAGGAAATTAGAAATTAAGAACATTATAAGTTTTTCTTCGTTGTAGTAAATAAATTAATTTAGGTGTCATTGTCTCCATTCTGCTGAAGACTTGGAACACGAGGGCTGGGGTGTGGCCGAGGGTCGGGCGGTCCGTGACATCTAGCAAATACATTTTTGTAATCCCACTCTACGCTATCTACAGACGTTTTACCATGATATATACTGCCTTATCGGTCCTTATCAGTCGATGTTAGTAGTGCTTATATAACCTTATCTTCATTCTTGCTTGTTTGTTCATTTGCAGTGGGTGTCGCGCTGTTGTAAATTTGTGAAAAAAAAAACAAGCAGATGTTGGGAAAGACGATTGGATTTGTTGAAAGCTGTGGGATCTTAAAAAATGCCATTACAAATTTCTTTCTCATTTTTCTTCTTTCTTTCTTTTTACTCTCTTTCTTCTTTCGAAATTTCTATTCTTTCCGTTGTTACTATCACTTTTCTCTCTTAATTTCTCCGCTCCGTCCGCTCGTGATTGAAATTTTATATTCCGATTCTGGCTTCCAGGTTTTATTTTGGCTTGCATCCCGAATCCCACCTATCAAAACAACCAAATCCCGCATCCCGACAAGACTATTCTGAACCCTCTGGCGTGACAAGCTGTGTGGTCGGAGATTCGTTGTTACATTTGAGTGATGACAGATTAGTAGCATACACGACGCCTCGATGTTTTAAAAAATGGCCCAGTTCTTGTTCATTTTAACTCGACATAGGCAAAAAAGAAATGCAGAAATTGTGTATGGTCCATAGTGAAATCGGTATTGTTTCTTTGTTTTGGTGTTTCGTTGTTTCGTTGTTTCGGTGTTTCGGTGTTTCGTGGTTTAGTAACACCCGAATGCGTTAAACGGCTCGGGGAAGAGTACGAACGGGGCTGGTCATTGAAGCCTCTCCTAAAAGGGGGCTTCCGGGGCACGAGTGAACGCACGTGTGCGTCTAGTTTATCATAAAATACGCTCAAATGTACCACAACAGTTTTACAAACTGAACTTGAATGTCTACGAAAATTAGAACAAATATTGATAGCACAGCGTATGGTACATGTATTTGAAAAAATTGTCATTATGCCTAAAGGTCAGCAACGTAAGGTTAAAGGCTCTATTTGCAATGTACCAGTGCAATGTGATAAGACATGTAACATTCTGCCTCGTCCTCCAGCGATTAAGTTAAAAATAAAACTACAATTTAGAGGTCATGTATATTTTGAAGCTGCCAGACCAACATCTGTACAAGCAGCACTTTAATACATGGCTTAAAGCTAGTAACACATTGTATAAAGATGTTGTTATTGATTGTACAAATATTAGCAATGACCACACAGATATAACACATATTACTGAAGCTGAAGATAAATTGGATAATAAGTCGCTTTTTCAAGAATAGATGCGTAGCTTGTTTGATAGAAGTATCAGTACATATTGATTTTATAGCTAAATTGTACATTGTTATACGTAATAAAAACGAAGCTTATGACTAATTAGGAAGCCCATGTTCACGCAGTTATGCGTCTAGTTGCTTAATAGCTCACCATTCACGGTGGGCACAAACGACCCCAAAATGTCCGGGGTTAATTTCACATTTTTACTCTAACCTTCATATCTTAAACAGTTTTTCATCAATTGGGACGAAATTTTCGGAGGTGGTTTACTACATGTAGCGTTTTATTTTGTCATGCAAATATGATGTGTTCAACATGAGAAAGCTACAATATTTGGTCTGTGATTGTTATTAGGGATATTTTCAATTATCAGTGACGTCATTATGACGTTTAACGATTTTGCTATGTACTTTTCATTAATATTTCTAATACTTATCTTCAAAAAATCAAAAATCTAAAAACATACGATTGATGGCACTTCGGAGTTCTTTCAGTGTGCAAGGTATAAAGACAAACGAATTGCATTCAAAAAAGTTAAAACAAGACGACTGTTTTGTAATAATAACTGTACTAAAGCTGTATGGTAAACTATGAACGGTATTAGAGAAAATAACGTCTTGTTTTGATTTTTTTGTTTGCAAATCGTTTTCATTTTAACTTTGCACATTGAAAGAACTCCGAAGTGCAATCAATCGTATGTTTTTAGATTTTTGATTTTTTGAAGATAAATATTAGAAATATTAATGAAAAGTACATAGCAAAATCGTTAAACGTCATAATGACGTCACTGATAATTGAAAATATCCCTAATAACAATCACAGACCAAATAATGTAGCTTTCTCATGTTGAACACATCATAATAGTCATAAATTATCATGGGAATGTCACTTGCTATTTTCAATAGCTTCCAATAGCTTTTAATGAATTTCGAGTGACGTCACTTTTATGACGTCATCGTGAATTAAAAATCCTTTATAACTCCCAGGTGATCTCGCGCGCCTACTTCCGGTTGGTATTAGCCAATCAGAAGCATTTTTGTCGCATCGCCAAGAGTTCCATGATAAATTTCAAAATGGCGTCGTTCTAGACTGACTTTTACGAAAGCAAGTTGAAGTTTTATCAAAATCTGAGCTTTAAATATTGTTTTTGAGTTCCCATTGGCCTACTAATGGAATTTAAGTTATATGGTGTCGGCATTGAACATGGAAAGGAATACGATTTTAGTTTCGATCATTGTTTTATAATACGACTACGAGCAAGCTAAAGTTGGAGCAAATCAACTTATTATGAGGATTAAGCTTACCGTTGTTGGCTATCTTACTCCTCATGACTGTGAACCGATGATACCGCTAAGCGAGACTTGAGAAGTTCCTTGAATGCGCTGTAAAGAGCAGAGTACATTTGGATGAGCCACTTGATGTCATGTGCTCTCTCATCTTGGGAGAAGTTAAGCACAGCAAGCTGCGCAGCCCTCACTAGGATTGGATCTTTCACCACGGGCAGAACTTGTTCTGGTCTTGTATCACTCCTTGAAAATCCCGGGTAATGGTCCTGAATTCCAGCCTTCAATGCAGCGTTAAGGAAATCGTCTTGCTGGAAAAGTTCACTGTAATTTGGCAGAGACTTGTTTTTCCCAAACAGGACGGTTATGGTTGCTGTGATATCCTCGGGTAAGTTGGTAATTATGTATTGTTGCTTCCATTCATTGTTTTCTTTGACTATAAGATCGGGCTTACCTTGAATTCTAATCACAAGGTTTTCAGAGGTGACTTTTATGCCCATAGTGTTCCTTGTTTGAACTAGAAGCTTTTGTTTCTTGTGCTCTATTGAAATGCTTCGATTTCGAATATTGGACGACATGTTAAGTTTTACCACGAATAATTCCTTGCTTACTCTCGCGTCTTTTCTCTCCCAAATTAAAATATTAGTTGTATCAGCATCTAGTCTGCAAGAGTTCACATTTGCACTAAAAACTCCTGAAATTTCAAGGGATGTAGCGTATTTCCTAGCGGATTCAATTGACATTTCAGAGACTTGATAATTTTGGTGTTGTTGGTCTGCATAATTGACAAGCTTTACTTTCAAATCTTGTAGAGAATCACTGCTATTGACTTGAGGGACATGAATGTGGTCTACGTAGTATTCTGTTTCTTCTGTGTCGCCATCATCATTATTCTGTTATATGAATCATACAATTGTTTTCAGTTATGATTTCAATATTTTTTTATACATAACTGCACACACAAAAAGCTTATTCAGTATTAATTACAGTACTGTTTTAAATCACCATTAACCTTGTAACAACAGTATATATCGATGGAAGTTGAGATTTTGATGTACCTTTTCCAAATCATTATCCAGGAACTCATTGGTTACTCTAGATGTGGACACTCTGAATGGTATATACTGTGAGGAAAAAAATTGTTTTGAATTTGAAACCTGTGCTATATATATAATAACTTAAAAAACGTTTAAAATGATACAAAAATTACAGTCAATGAAATGTTTTACTTACTGCCTTTTTCTTTGAGTCATTTGATGTTTCTGCTTTGATCTTTCTTTCAACTTTTGCATCAGATGATGTGTTTTGCCAATTCTCCTTGTTCTCTAATTGTAGCCACTCATTGACAAACTGTTGTTCTAGAACTCTTTGTTGGTATTCTATTTTGCCAGTTTCTCCACCTTTGCCTCCACTGAATACAAAGTTTCCACTTTTGCAGTCTTTGTGTTTTGTCTCCATTATACTGTCTGTGATATTCCTTAATGTTATTGGTAACCCAATGAGTGTGGCATCTTCTCTGGCCTTGTCAACATAAAATTTTGAGTATGCAACCACTTGTTTAATTGTTGCTGTCACAGTATTAGAACCAAATATTATGGGGAACTGAAAGCCTAAGTGTACCCTTGCCATACATTCAAATTGGGTGCCTGTCAGCCCATTCGGTGTGTTCATTAAGAGGGGGAAAACTTCTTTGAGTCCACCACAGAATGTTGTTAAAATATCAGCTATCAAACCAGTGAACCCTGCATTTCTTATCATTTCCTCACTTGACTCACAAAATGCATAAACTCCAGCCTCACTAAATTTGGTTTTTAGTGTGTTGTTTTCATTTTGTGTACTCCTTGCTACTTGAGACACCTCAGAAACCCATTTTGCACCCTTATCTGAGAGTGAGTGGTTGGCCACTTGAAATATGCGCTGACATGTCATTTGAGTTGAACAAATACATCTATGCATCATTCCTGGGTAGAAGTTGTCTATTTCTGTCTGAGATATATTTTCATATCCTGTTAACCCAAGGTTGTGTTTGGCAAATTCTCTCCTTCTCTCCTTTGTATCTGTCCTTGAGTCAAGCCACTCTGAGTACCTTTCTGATGCCTTGTTTGACATGTCTATTGTTCTTATAGGTGAACTGCAAAAGATACTCATATCACCCAGTTGTGATTGATGTTCTGGAGCTTCTTCAATTGGGTAACATGACATTGCTGTGGAGTTTCCTAAGATGGCCCGCCGATTAGCACCATCTCCCAAACCTCGGACATGTACCTTTATTTCACAATTCTTGAGGGGATGTGTGACAGCATCAAGGCAGGACAACTGGTGAAATGTGTTTTTGCAAAGATCCTTAACATGACTGTAATCATCTGGACCAAGATATGCACAAACAGTCAAAATTGTGCTCAGCATATTGTAGGGTTCAACTATTTTGATTCTAATTGCAGTCTCTCCACTAAAAAATCTACTCCATCCCATCCAAGGAAATGCATCACAATAATAATAGATAAGGATGGCATTGTTTGGGGATTGTATTGACTGCTGCATATTTTGCTTACCCAGGATGTATTCAATAGCATTCTTAATGTTTATAAATGCTGAACACATTCCATTATTGATAAGATACTGTAGTTGAAAAACATTTTTCAACTTATCCTTTATGGTGTTTAGGTGACCAACCATTTCTTCCTTTGGCACAAAAACATTGACACCAATGACCTCTTCTAATTTTTTGCCAAAATGATTTCGCAAAACATTTTGATATGCAGATTGGCTTATATCAAAATTACTAGCCACTCCAGCAGAAAAAGAAACAAAAGTATCATGATTTTTCTCTTTGATGTTGTTCATCAATTGTGTTACTCTGTCCCCTTCTATTTCAGTATTATGTTGTGGTGAAACATTCATGTCATCAATAAACATGTGAAGTTTCTTTGATTCATTGGGAGGGCTTGGGTCAGGAGTACTTTCTGCCAGACTGTGTATTGGAAGATTAGTTATATACGTTGGATGTTCCTGTCTCATTCTAGTTTGTAATTGTTCATAGCTTTCATACAAGCTTGTTTCTGAAAAGGTTGGTTGGCGGTATGGTGTTTTTGTTGCCTTTGTTAATAGAAATTGATATGGTGAAATAGTATGTGCTACTCTTGGTAACAGGAACTCAGCCACTTCATCTTCACTTAGAGAATTTACTAGTGCCTTGATTCGAGCCCTTCTGTTTCCTAAGTTATATTAAAACAAGATAAAATGAATGTATTGTAGACTGCTGTTAACTTTTGAATAAAGCAATCAAAACAAACAACTCTATTTGCACAGTTCAAGTAGTTTACAATATATTCATATCTATAATAATTATGATATCAATAAGGAAACATATAAAGGATAGTTTTTGTTGTTGAAGTGTCCAAAGGTGTAAATTGAAACAAAATGACAGTGAGTTCATATGTCAGTTATTTTTCTTACTGTCATTTTTGTTTGCCATTTATTAAATATTGACATTGACTTTTTTCTCCTTCTGTATATTAAAAATATCTAGAATAAAAATGTACTAAAAAACTACAATTCAATTACAGGTTTGTTTACTTTTGGGAGGAGTTGTTTTGTGTGTGTGTGTTTTTGTTGTTAAAATGTTGCAGTTGTCTTTTTTAGCATTTTAAGTTATTATTAGAAAAGGGAAAACCCAAACTTGCCCAAACATTGTAAGGCTTTTCATCTGTTGTTGAGAAAAAAAAAACATTTTTTACCTTCGTTTCCCTCTGAGAGATACTCGGTGGTAGCAACATTTGCAGGTTTTGGACGTAATGCACTTATCATCGGCTTCCCCCAGGGGGGGACCCCGGGCAAAGGTGGGGGAAATGTGGGGGAAATGTGGGGGAAATGTGGGGAGTTTGAGTACAAGCCTCCCCCAGCCCCTGGGGAAATTGCTGTTTTGCTAAAAAACGGTTTAAAAACCCCTAAAAGAGCGCTAGAATTCTTTTTAAGGTCTGTTAAGAGTAAAATATTGGTCACTGAAAGTAGACAGTATCGTAAATTTTGATTTGCTAATTCTGGGATTCCTGTTCTAAAAAAACGCTTGGAAACTGGTGTACACACCATTAGTGTATGCACTAATTATTTATTTGTTGTGATTTCATTTTGTACATTTTATTGTAACTACTTTGCTACTTATGCCCCAGATACTGGGGAAAAACAGGGTCTTTTATAGAAAACCTGCCCCATATCTGGGGGAATATATGGGGCTTTTTGTTGACTTGAAGCAAAGTCCCCACCTTTGCCCGGGGTCCCCCCCCTGGGGGAAGCCGATGATAAGTGCATAACGACTTTGACTCGGCCGGTTCGTGGCGGTGGGTAGGATATGCTTTCCTATGTTTCCACAGTCCATTTGCATATTTAAACTCTTTGTTGCATACTTCACAAAAATATGGTTTTGGCATGACTTATTGTTGTGATATATTTACTTTTAATGCGTGAAAATATAGGAAACATGAGGTATAAACTTGAAACAAGATGGACCCTCGATACTGAAGTCGTGTTCTGGTCTCCATAGTAACTTGAAGTCTATTGCTCATAAGGATCGGAAGTGCTTATACAGGTCTCGTTTATTCTATCAATTATACTGCTACAATTCAATTATCATTATATTTTGAGTCTAAAGAATAAAGTATGGTACAATTCCTTCTATAAGTACAAATTTAGACGTAAATGTGAACTACAAGCCTTTTATTTATGTCTTCAAGTTAGTCCTTTAAAAAATACGTCCTCTGTATAACTTTACATCGAAAAAATCTGTTACTTGGAGCAAGAAAACTTTCTTTTCTTCTATAAGCAAACAAAATGAACAAAACAAAGACACAAATACGATAAAATTAAGTGAAATCATCGCGTCCTTGATTTGTCCCGAGCCGCCATTTTGATTACCGTGAGATACTTGAAAACAGGGGACTGGGTATTAGGAACTCTTCATTTTGCCAAACAATCCTTTGCGCGCTACGAAGCGAGATCACCTGGTCAGCAACGAATTGTCGCATCGAGATAAAAATTGCACCAAATTTTAGAGAATCATATTCTCTATCAAAATATACACTTTTGAGAAACTCTTGAAGTAATCTGTTTTTTTCTCACGAAATGTAACAATTTGCTATGACGTCATAATGACCACAATGGTGACTATTTGCATGACAAAATAAAACGCTACATGTAGTAAACCACCTCCGAAAATTTCGTCCCAATTGATGAAAAACTGTTTAAGATATGAAGGTTAGAGTAAAAATGTGAAATTAACCCCGGACATTTTGGGGTCGTTTGTGCCCACCGTGATTAAAATCATCTTTACCAAATTTTGCATCAGTATATTTAATGTTAAATTTTCTTACTTGCAATTCAAAATCCATTTTGTGATACACATACATTTTTTTAAAACAGTGCTACTAGTATTGTTTCATGGGTTTAGGTGCAGACAATAAGCTTACTAAATTTATAACAATAATCAAATCATGGAAAATCATAAACTCCGTGATTAATTAACACTAATTACAGTTTAATAGACTCTAATTAGTTTTTTTTTGTGTGTGTGTGTGGTGTGTCTAGTCTATTTAACTCAAAAACATAAGGGTCAAAAATATTGTTTCCAATTTATTTTAGATCACCATAATCGAGAATAGCATGGCCTCAAAATCAAATGGTGCGGCCTGCTCAAGCAGTTGCTGCCCGAACCAGCTTGACTTGTTTATAACGGAGCTCGCCGATACTAAAGCAAAGTTCCCAGACGGTGAAAACACTCACATTATCCGTGAAGACTTACATCAGATCATTCAAGGTACTTTGCTAGACCTTTCTAGTAAATACCGACTGTTTCACAGTGCTGTTGTCCAGCAGGGGGGAAGTATGGTAGAAGGAACTAAGATTGGAAAACCAGATGAGTTTGATTACGTTTTCGTTTTACCCGCGTTGCAAGAACAATTGGTGTGGCAAAATGGTAAGCCTTTTTGTGCCGATGATTATGACATTAATATTCAGTCGACGAAGCTTATTTTAACGATGAAGGAGCTCTCTTTCATGGACGATATTTTATGCCCCGTTTGGTGTAATCAGGACGAAAACGAACGGAGGAGAAATCAACAATTGATATTTAAAGATGGTAAAAGTCCTTGGAGAGATGAAATCTCTGCCATGGTGTCCGTAGCTATTCATCGATCTTTGCAATTACTGGTTGAGAAATTCCCAAAGTGGAAATACGTTGCCCGATTGAAATACCCTTTTGGAAAAACCTACCTCCAAATCCTTAAGTTTACTGATGCTGATGGATCAGAAACCTTTGTGTCAGTTGATATTTGCTTGGCCATCCAGATTCCATATAGTTCTCCCAACTCTGAATCCTTACAACTTCTGTATGAGTTCTGGTCAATCAATGCTATTTCATGCTTAAGGAGATCAGAATCTCTTTGGGAAACGTCGACACTGAGTTCTCTTCCGCTTGACTCGGTCGAGAAACGCTGCTATCGTGTTCTGAAGTATCTTATTCAAACTTTCCTTGAATCACACTTCGACATGTACACAATGGAGTATAAGGCAGTTATAGGAACCTACACACTAAAGACCTTGATCCTGAAAGTTTTGATGGAAAGTGAGAAGAAATGGGAGCTGCATAATCTTGGTCAAAAGACGTTAGAGATCCTTGATTTGATTAGGCAAGATTTGGCCACCGTGAAAAGTAAAAAGACGAACTCTGACTCACTGCCGCAGCAGCACCCTCTAATGATTTCTGTAGACTACTCTCTGCACCCACTATCGGCAGAGCCAGCCCTCTTCCCAAGATCCAAATTGTACACTAACTCTCGTAAAGCTTTAGGTGAACCGATTTTCCAACGGCCTGAGGCCATTGAAGATCAAGTTTCAACCCTTATTGAACTGCTTCTCATGGTGAGAGATACTGAGGAGGGACGACAGCACATGTTGTCGCAAATTGAAGCAATCGAAAGGCTAAAACGTCTTCTAAAGGATGGTACCTACCAAATCCCCGTAATGGAGACACTGCAAGACCGGGAGAAAAGTGTTAAAAGTGGTGTTTATAACAATTTTTTGTTGATCTGGCATGTTATGGAGGGAGAAGATTTCAAGACCTGCATGCGAATGAGTAAGTTTGGCATTTTAGTCCAACCTGAAGGAAAACACGACGACTGCATAGTATTTCCCAAGACATTTCCTGTCCTGACGTTTCTTGACTGTTGTCTGTTCAAGAAGGAAACGCGCCAAGAAGATGAAATAGAAATAATAGAAATGGATGTATTTGATCATGGCGATTGGAAACAAGCAGTTTGCTGGAATGTTAATGAGTCCGTGGATTTAAGTTCGATTATACCAGGAGAACTTTGTTCGTTCTGCGATTCACAGAAATCGTGACATTTACTGTCACATCTGTACCAGTTATTCATCGTCATTGCCTTTGTCTTCGTCGTTACTTGACGTACCCCCTTTTTTTGCGATCGGTCTTTTTGTTTTGTCAGTTTTTACCTGGCTTGCAATACAGCGGAACTAGAAGCACTACTAGTTCGGAATATAATTTTTCCAGTTGGAAAAGCCATACATGTAGAGAGGATCTCGACAGGGGAAGACGTTGAATCAGCTTTTATCTGCATGTAATTCCAAAAGTCACAGACGGAAATATAATTACTATGCTTTTATCATGTAATTCCAAGAATCACCGTTCAGAAATAAATTGCTATAGCTCAGTGGAAAGAGCACGTCAAAATTAGTAAAACTGGGAAGTTTGAATGAAGTAACTTTCAAACTCACGAAGATATGAATTTTCCAAAATCGAAATTTTGTATGGCAAGAGATGCCTACCAGCAAAGGTTTCCTTACAAATTCACACATTCTCGCGAGTTTTGGATTTAATTCCTTCAAACTTCACTGTCTTGCTAATTTTAACATGCTCTTTCCAGCTGTGGTAATTCTTTTTCTGTTTTACGAATTTAAAAATCCTGATAAAATTTCATTTCATGTTTTGTGTTGCTGCTGCACAAACTACGATTTTGATCTTCATCTTACTTTCTAGGCACAACAACGAACTCTGTTTAAAAATAAGTGTAGCTCCTCGAATAGTTCACTATTTTACAACTCCCTCTAAATAGGATTACAGGATTCAAGTTACAAGGGAGTTACTATCTTTCGGTTTCTATTTTGGCGGAAAATTGATTACCTAAACTACGGAGAAGTAGACACTGACAATACTACTGACCCATTGCTGATTGTAGTCAAAAATGTATTTTTAAAAGAATTTTCAAATCTTAAATTGTCCTTATTTCTTGTCAAAAATTAAAGACAAAAAATAACTAGATGACAGGGGAAACGCACAATCTTTCACTAGTGCAGCACTAAACGATCGCGACAGCCAAGAATCAAGAATTATAGGAAAATATAATCTTTAATTTTTCAGGGGTTTCGGCCAATCAGAGCGTACATTAGAAAGCTAGAGGCTATACTTGGCTGTAATAATGAATGGTAAGCTATTTCCAACCGAGCTGCCGAGTAAAGTGGAGTGATCGTAGGTTTATAGGTGCGATGTATTGGAAACACGGCATATAGAAATACACGTTAAATGAAATACGTGAAGGCCTTTATACATACACCTATTTCAAAAAAGGTTGTCGTATGAGAGGTCTCAAGCCTACGCGACTAGACCGAAAAGGAGTATGGGTAGTTGCAAAATTTCACTCTCTTTTTCGCAATGGTCTTGATTTTAGCATCGGTAAATGAAGTTCTTTGATGCATTAGGTCATGGCAAGTTGAAGTTGAATTATGGTGTGGATATTTGTGTGGTTTTACAGCTTTAGTAATTTTTACCCATGCTTCCATTCGGGTGAGTCGCGTAGGCTTTTACCGACAACATTTATTGAAATAGGTGTATACGGTCCGGATGTTCGATTCCCGGGCGGGGCATCACATATATATAGCTATTTCAAAAAAAGTTGACGGGGCGAACGGCGATCGGCGATTGGTGATTGCATGACCGAAAGGAACTGTGGTCATGCTATTAGACCGCTATCCGGCGCGGAGATATGAATCGCCTATCGACCACTTTGTCCAAGGTCTTTACTGCATGGTACCGGCATGTTTGGGTATTTAATTAATTAATGAAAATGCATGAAGCAATTATTGTTCCCCCAAATTTTCCTTCGGTCGTGCAATCACCAATCGCCGCGATTGCCATTCGCCCCGTCAACCTTTTTTGAAATTGCTATATATATATCACATATAAGTTTGTTTTCGGGTTCTTCGGTTTTCCTCAGTAAAAACGAACTCGCTAGTGAGCATAAATATTATAAATATTATAAATATTATGATAAAATATTACTGAGAATAAAATATCAGAATAAAATATTAGAAATATTAGAATGTTCAGTACAGTGTTCCTCAATTAGTGCGCAAGCACTAGAAGAAATTGGACACTAATAAAAAGTTATTATTATCATATACCACAGTTTTCAGGGATTTTCAGCCAATCAGAGCGCGCGTTAGAAAGAGGATATATTATAGTAATAATGAATAATGAATTATTTCCTAACAATTTTAAAGAAAATCTATTGGCACCTAAACCCTTAAATAAAGTTCTGGCTGCAAAAAGCAGACGTCAGTTTTGAGATGATTGAGCCTTGTACAGCTTTAAATGGCGTTCCAGCTTCTTCTTTCTTTGAGGGCTACCATCTTCTTGGCAAAGATTTATGTGGGATTTTATGCAGTCAGTACAGAAGCTGCACAAGGTAATTAAAGAGAAACTTTATAAAATAATTTCGTTTACGAAACGCACCAGTTTCACACCTGAAATATGTGTATACTGTATACGTGTATATAGCTATTTCAATTAACGTTGTCGCTGAAAAACAGTCTAAAGGCTAAAAATTTCAAATATCTTTTTATGTACTAACAAACTTCTCTGTAGGCTATCTGAGAAATTAAGGAATATGTGTCCAAGTTGTAGAATTTGCAAGCATACAGTGAGTTTTTTATTGTAATGATGTCACTGTGATAAAAAATTTTCATGATTCCGCTCTCAAAGCTTTAGGCTTTTTTCAGCGACAACGTTAATTGAATTAGCTATATACAGTAAACTAAAGAATTCAAAATGAATAACATACGAGCTATTCAGATCGTTATTGAAATGGTAAATGATTTAACTTTGAAAATCGAAAAAAAGTTGTTTGCAGCTGTTTTTTATGTGTAGGAAAGTTTACTGAAAAGTCTATTTGTCGCCATTTGGAAAAATTACTTTACAAACTAATACCGCTGGTATCAAAATTTGTAGTTTGTAACAGAATATTTTACTAGCTGTCCGAAAACCTAAAAGGCCCAACTTGTAACAATGTTTTTCTTCAGGTTTTTTTATTTACTTATTTTTTCTACTGTGATTTTTGCACACCCAACTCCGTGATTCCAAATATTGAATTTTGTCTGGATTTGTGACATTTCACGAATCATACGAAAAATATAACACTTACTAAATTTTATGACTTGAAATGATTGTTTTCAAATAAGTGAAAGCGAAAAAAACCCAACCTAACTTCACGTTTAAAAATTAAACGTTCATAATGAAAAAGTTATTTGTAATGGAAATTTAAGTTATAAGTAAATAATAAATGCTACTGTTAAAAAAACAACTGCGCCAGGGATTCTGCCTGCCACGAGTGTGGTAACCGTAGTCTGTGTACCTAGTGTAGAATATAGTTCACGGTACATTCAGTTAAGTAAAACAATTATCAGAGAGTAAAAACTTGTCATTCAAGTACTAGTCGAGTTTTTTAATTTGTAAGAGTAACAATTTGTGTTCTGCATCTTTGTTTTTGCATGGGTATAATTTTTTGACGTACAAGAAAATGTTTGCAGGACCTGAAAAAAACATTGTCTTTAAGAACTGGAAGCGACGATCAAACTCAAATTTGCAAATGTTTGTTTGGCAAAGTTAATATCAAAGAAAAAAAACTAATTTCCAAAACAATTGTTTCCTACAAAATTAACTGGTTTAATCAGTATTGTCGTATGATTTGATATGCTGTATTATACATCCCAGTATTTGGTTTAAGATGATTAGAAAATGTACAATTTTTAAACGTAAACTTATCGGGAAAACTATTTACAGGACTTGACCATGAAATACAAAATAATTGCACCGCCAAAAATGGGTGTATGAACTAAACCAAACGACATAAAATGAGCCACAGGCAAATAAAATAATTTACACAAAATATGTTGAAAGTGAATAACACTTCGAAAAAGTTAGTAACATTTTTAAAGGTCTTGAGGTAACAGATCAGTTCAAGATAACATTCATCTCTATTGTCTTTGATCACTATTTTCTCGTTAATTTTTCATCACATACACAAAACCTGTCACAGTTGGAATGTTATCTTTCTTTAGTTTCGTTTCTTTTGAATGAAATCTTAATATTCTCCACTAGCTAGCATGCTGTTGGAAATTTGAACTATTTCATTGCGTACCCTTAATTGTATAATTACTTCTATGGTAACTATAGTTCCAGCTGAACTTTAATAAGTTTTCTAGACTTTGTAACGTTATTTTCATTTATTGCAATTTTCAAAATCATGCGAACTCGGACATGTAAACACTCAAGCAGGGCCGTAGCCAGACTGAAATGTTTACCGAGGCAATCGACCGCCGAAGGCGGCAGCAACTTGGCAGGCGCGGAGGCTCGGGGACATGCGGAAAATTTTGAGGTTTAGACTCTCGGAAATGCGATTTCTAGCGTTTTGAGAGGCATTTGCGACATATTTATTATGTATTAAAGTTAAGATAATTTTGCACATTCTGGCAAAGAAAAAGAAGCGAAAAGGCATGTCTGATCTGATGAAATACTATAGAAAATATCTTTAATGTTTAATCCTTACTAAAAGTCCTTCGTTGTTAATGGTGGTCTTTTCTCGACACAAATTCGTTTGTGACACCAAGAAAACTAAAACAAAATCTAAAATTTTACCGAGCAATTGCCTCCTGGTAGCTACGGCCCTGTCAAGTGTTTTTTGCCAAATCAGTTTCTGTAAATAAAAGGATCGGGTATGCTCGTTATGCTGGTAGTTAATAAACTACAAGAATTTTGCGAACAGAATAATCTGACAGTAAACATTTCTAAAACTACAGTAATGATCTTTAACAACGGAGGAAAGACAATGTATAACTACAAATTCTTTTTAAACAACTCTAAGCTGGACAACGTTAAAACATATAAATATCTTGGTCTTCATTTTACAACTTCTGGAAGCTTCACTTTAGCAAAACAACAAGAACTTAAAAAGACAGCGCTAAAAGCTTTATATAAACTAAAAAAAGAAATGGGAGACTATTTTAAATCGAACATAAAATTAACCACTCAACTCTTTGACATACTCGTCTCTCCAGTCCTTCTATATGGGAACGAGGTCTGGGGGATCGAAACGAAAAACTCTAATGATGAAGAACCAATGGAAATGGTTCATATAAAATTCTGTAAAATGATTTTGGGAGTAACTAAGTATGCTAGTAATGACGCATGCAGAGCCGAATTGGGAAGGTTACCAATAAAATGCAAAGCAGTAGCTAGAAGCTTAAGCTATTGGCTTAAATTCATAGACATAAATTCAGAAATTCAGAAACTTTCAACTCTGATATACCAAGCAATAAAAAACGAGAAATCCAAGGCCTTTTGGAGTAACAAAATAAAGAATGCCTTGGATCATGTAGGATTAGGGACAATCTGGATGAGCCAGAATGAGCCTCAATTGAAATTGAAACAAATTAAAAAGGTAATCAAACAGAGAATTAGTGATATTGAAATCCAAAATTGGTGGAGCAACATCCATAATGATATAAGAAAAGATAGCAGACAAAAAAACAAACTAAGAATATTCCGTCAATTCAAAAGAAAGTATGTTTTTGAAGACTATCTAAGTCACGTCACCAACACTAAGGACAGAGTGGCTTTCACAAAATTACGAATTAGTAATCATAGACTTGAAGTAGAAATGGGACGGTATAGAAGGCCGTACCTGATTTATGAACAAAGGATTTGCCCAGTATGCAATATGGGAATAGAATCGGAAAAGCATTTTCTTATCTGGTGTCCACTTTATGACACCAACAGAAAAGAATTAGCAGAACTTATTCAAAAAAATACTAATATTAATATCAACAACATGAACACTGATAATCGTTTTTTATTTCTGATGAATCCCAGAACAAGCTTTCTACAAAAAACTGTGTCAGCACATGTATATAAATGCATGCTGATACGAGAAAGGAAATTAGAGACTTAAAATTATAGAGAAATTTAACTTATTTGGATTTCACCTATGTACTTTAAGTATACAGTGCCAAATAAAAAGTTGTTGTTGTTGTTGTTGTTGCTCGTCGTATCTCTTAGGGTAAAAATCAGCGATTTGGTATTTTTTAGGGTGTAAAACTAAAATTGATGTTTAGAGTTTTAGCATTTCCTGGTCTCTCTTAGTTTAGGGTATCAAAAGAGCCAATCGCTTATTATCTTGTTCTCAAATGGAAGAAATTTGCCCATCAAAAAGCATGTCGACCGTCGAATTTTATGTTCATAATAATAATGTTCATTAGCTTGTTATCGCTGGTATCTCTTAGGGGTTAAGAATCGACCAGCCACGCCCTTCTTAAAAGACTTCCGGTATCTTTTAGGGGTATCTTTAAATATTTCCGACGAGCATACCTGATCCTTTTACAATGGAGTCCCCCCCCCCCCCCCCCCGGGTAACTAATATGTCACAATTTTCTGAAATCTAATTTTTGAGCCGTAAATCAATTCAGATTTCTATAGGGCGTTTAGACTCAAATGTCTTGGAAGGTTTAGCGCTTTACCTAAACGCATTTTATAGTTGTTTTGCCAATCTAAGATTTGAAAGAAAAAATGAATAAATTTAGCATTCATGGTCAGTTTTCCATGTCTGTCTTATGGTCTGTCTGTCTGAATTCGCAAATCTTGTTGTCTACCCTAGACCAATGTCTTCAGGGAAGTCCTGTACACAATGTTGAATACAGTGACGCTATAGTGAACTATGCCATAATTGGACCCCTGCTGTCATCCCTTACCACCCCCAACGAACAAGAATGCAAAGACGCTTGCTTCATGTGGGATCCAGACGTGTGCTATATGTTCAACTTTTATCAGCAATCCAAGCAGTGTGAACTATTTTACAACAAGCGTGCAGCTGAATATAAGGTTGAAAAGAAGGATGGAAGTATTTTCAGAACTCGAAAGGTAATGCGATTTATCCCCTCCCCCCAACCCATTAACCACAGAAATCGCGCGCTCTGATTGGCTCGCGAACGAACCGGATTTTACAAATTTGACCGAGGCCTACGAAGTATCCTAGGCATACCTGAGCGTTCAGAAAACCCCAAACCGTACGTTGTAGCGAGCATTCAGGAAAAGACGACAAAATTTACTATTGGTCATGTTACTCTGCAATGACATCACGTGGTAGGCCAAGCGGTTAGTGCGCCGGCCTTTCACCGCTGTGGTCCGGGTTTGAGTCCCATGCGGCTCGAATCACATGTAAAAATAATTTTATCTTACACAAGTGGTAATGATGGTTTAGGGTGATTTATTTGTAAGCTATTCCTCGTTAATTAAAAAAGACTCTTTGTTTAACGAGGATATAACAACAGATAAAGCAAAGCTATTTTCCAACCTGGTCCTCAAATCCTGCCTATTGAAATAAAGTACACAATAATCGACCAAGGGTAAGGAGGTAAACCAGTTGGCTATTTACAATAGCATGGTCGATAAACTGAATTTGAACTAGGAATTTGCCCGGAACTGCAAGTTCAGCCTCAGCTAGTGACCATGCCAGAGCGGGGACACGAACTCGGGACCACCGGCGAATTGCGAGACCGACGCTCTGACCACTTAATGACCATGCTGCCTCCTTAAAATAAAGTATGAAGATTAGCCTGAAGTACAAAACGAAATGGTATAATTCTCTCTTTGCATAGTGCCGCAGCATAAACCGGTGTCACAATGGAGGACAGTGCTACTCTCTTGGAGAGGAGAACCATGATGCCTGCATATGTACATCTGGTTACAGTGGAGTCTTTTGCCGCCAAAGTATGAAGCCATTCTACATGATATGAAATTTCGGATTGATTTTATTCATTCTTACTAGCTACTTACTCATCTGCCTCGCCTTCCCTTCCATTTCCTTGCCTTGCTCTATACTTTGCATTGTCTTGTCTTCCTTTTAAATACTTTGCCTTGTCTTGTCTTCCTTTTAAATACTTTGCCTTGTCTTGTCTTCCTTTTAAATACTTTGCCTTGTCTTGTCTTCCTTTTAAATACTTTGCCTTGTCTTGTCTTCCTTTTAAATACTTTGCCTTGTCTTGTCTTGCTGTGCATTTCCTTGCCTTCTTTTCCTTTGTCTTGCTGTTCTTTGCCCTTTGTTTGTGTTTTTGGCACCCAAATCAGTAAGAAATTAAAAAATTCAAATAATGGATTCTGATGTAGCTTTGTTTAGTCATCTTCGCTGTTAGCTTTTTTTACCTCTCCATGAAGTGCCTTGCTACTTGATATCAAACTGGCTTGATATTTTTTACCTTACGTTATTTCTTACAAGGTAATCGTTTCTCTGTGTTGCTTTACTTGAGCTAACTGATTTAATGTTTTTTTTTTGTATTAATTCACACAAGGCGTCATCCATACCACTGCTTCTGCCTCAAGTACTCCTACTACAGAACTGACAAGCATTACGGGTATATACAATACATGATTTTTCACGTCTTGCTTATTGTTCCCTGATTGCTTTGGCTTTTGCTTTTTGAAGGTTACTATTTTCTTTGCATGCGTTGCAGTAATTCCGTAGTTTTGCATTGCGCATGCGCACGATTCCCTCCCGCGCAAGCTCGCGCACGCAGACTAAAAATTGCGGCCATTTTACGAACACTACCATTTTAAAAATGTAAAATACACCAAAGTACGAAGAATAGCAAAAGAACAAAACAAAACAAAAAAACAAACAACAACAACACCAAATTAAAAGAAGATGGGAAACACTGACACCTGCAGAACGTTTAGGGAAATCATTGAAACAGTAATCGTCTTTTTTTCGTTGAAACTCGCTCGCCTCGTGCTCTCTTTGTGAAGCCCTACTTTGAGGTTGAAAGGCATAATTAAGCGGGTAAACGAACATGGTACCGGTGGCCCATCATCGTAACGCTATTAAAACAACAAGAATAAGGCAAACGCTCACATATTTTACTGAATTGCGGTAACAAAAATCTGTTCTGATCTCGAGATATTCTACAAATAGTTCCACAGAAAGCTGTTAATTTTTAGGCTAAAATCAGGGTATAGGTGTCGAAACATCCTTACGACAGTTATATTTTCTTGAACATTTTGATATTTAACTTGAATATCTCAGTGCTGGCAATGGCTTGTTGAGTGTTGAGTTCCTTCTGTTCGATTTTCTTGTTTCGAATGTTGTGTTGCATGGCCTCAAAAATGCTTGAAATGATGGCCATCTAACGCAAAAACGAACAAGGTGACCACATTTCTTATTAACTTTTTGCAATCACTAACGCGTAGTTAGTGACTGTACGCCAAGTTTCATTGTTCAGTATTTAAAAATAATGAATAAGAATTACACTAACTTGAATTAACTGACGTAATTTTTTCTCCTTTATTTCCACAAGGCGTCATCAGTACAACTGCCTCTGCCTCCAGTACTTCTACTACCAAACTGCCAAGCATTACGAGTATGTACTGATTTCAGTATCAGGATAGTAACGAGGTATATAGTTTTTTCAGTGATCCCGATCCCAGGGCTAAAAATCTGATCCTTGATCCCCAAAATGAGGACAATTTTGATCACTGATCCCATAAAAAGTGATCCCTGAAAAATAGTGATCCCGATTCCAAAGACAGTGATCCCGATCCCAAGGCAAAAAATCTGATCCCTGAGACCAAAAAATAACGTTCATGTGATCCCTGAGCCCCAAGATAACGCTGATCCCTGATCCCATATACCTCGTTACTACCCTGTCAGTATGGCTACACTTCAAAAACGCGCAAGTTAATTTATTCAAAAACTTAAGTAAATCGATGCATCCACAGTAACTCACTTATCCGACTAAATTTACTCAGTTATTTGAGGTACCCTTTAAAGTAACTGAGCGTTACTTAGTTAAAGCAATTCGCGCGTTTTTGCAGTGTATAATAATCGTTTAATTAAGCACTAGAAATACGAATTGCTACATCGAAATAGTAACTGTCCTTTTGTTCCTTATTTCATGTATATATGTTACATTTGTTCAACAAGAAAAAGGCTCAGTTCAAAGTTCAAACGTCAGTTTATAATGTTCAACAAGGCAAAAATACTCCGTCGTACTGGATTTACCTCTAGATTCTAGCCGTTAAAAACTACAAACTGACGGCAAGACTCAAATCACTTGATTTCGTGACGTAACTGACAAAAAACGTCAACCTTAGGGGGGGTCTCTAATGGAAATATAGGGTTAGGGAGGGATATGACCGTGGCAGGAAGCCAAGGGAAGGAGGCTCGCCTCGGTTGGTGCTCACCTACATTACCTAACTTTTAACTTTAACGCTCCTCACACTAGCCATTTTTCAGAGTGAAAATATTTATAATGAATTTTGACAAAATATGGGTTTGGGGAGGATCGGCGCTGATACAGTCACGCCCTATTGACGTCAATATAATTGCTTAAAAACCAAGAATCATTCTTTAAAACCATTCTTATGTGGGGGAGTTGCAATTGCTGCAGAACAATTGAGTTGCCTAATTCTTACGCGCATTGCTACTTAAAAGCAATCGTTTTTGTGTTATTACTATCGTAGCTTTACTCTAGAAGGGTTAGGTCATTTTTTAAAAGCTAGGTTCTTTTAATTTAATAAAAAGTACATTCTTTTCGCACCTTTGTCAATGGGCTCCTGCCTTCGTATATCAATTAGAAGGAGAGGGGAGAGGAGAGGAGAGGATTGGAGAGGAGAGGAGACGTAGGACAAGCCAAAATTTTTTGGCCCAGAAATAAATGAATTTTGACTAATAAAATGTATGCCCGGTTTAGGACAATGCGTTGGTCGCCTATAATCTGTATTCGGTTATTTTATTTCAGTTTTTAAAGTTAACACCGCTGCTGTTTGTATTGGAGCGAAAGATAACACCTACGGTTCTTTCACTGTCCCAGTTAATGGTAAAATCAAGACATTCAAGCTTGTTCACATTTCGGGAGGCGTAGCCACTAACGGTTTCGCGGCCAAAGGAAACTGGGGTACTGGGGCAGGCACCTTCGGTCTACTCACAAGCACGCCTATGATAGAAATGCACGTAACACACGACAACAATACAAGAGTAACACCCCCTGAAGGATATCCACTTGATATGTCGTTTTATCGTATGGGTTACGACGTTCCAGGTTATAACAATAGCAGCCCTGAGCTGATCTTGCCTGAGATATCTCCCCCTATTGATGTGACAGCTGGGAAGAAGTTCAGAATTTGGTTTGGAGCAGACTTGACAGACAACACAGAGTTCGACAACAGGGGAACAACATGCACAGATGTGTATGCTTATTATGTTAACGTTTAGAACGAGAGCTGAAACACTCGCTAAGGCTTGAGCCTGGTTATTTTCTATTCAAACATTTTTGAAAGCGTGCTGTTCTACACGTATTATATAGCTAAGTAGCACTAGAATCAAAGAGCCGTGAAAATAGAAAAGTTGAAGTGTCTGAGTGCACACTCTTTGAGAATCAGAGAAAAATCTCTGACTCAAGTGGAACTCGAACCCACAATCTCTGGGAAATGTCCAGTGCTATACCGCGAACTGAGCTATCGAGTCAGCTAGAGTGATTTTGGGTTAAGGTGTTCGTAAATATCTAGGCAGCTGCCACGAAATTAAGGCGTGGCTAGGTACTTCAACTTTCCCATATCTTGCTAAGTAGCACTTATTTACTGACAACAGAAAATCAAGGGAAATAGCACAACATTGGATAATTTGACTATTTATTATGTACTAATTGATTTAGTGGGAAGATATCTGGCTCGAGGTCATGGTCGTGTAAAGAACGAGAGCCAAATATTCCCGATCCGGCCCGACCTATAACTCGGATAGTAAGCTTGCATTTCTTTTTGATGATTTTATTTATTAGAAATGTGTATGCTTTTATTTATGTTTTTGGATGCACGCGCGGGTCCAAACACGGTTTTTTTTCGGACCACCTCCGAAAACCCGTATGTTCCCCGTCACGTGACTATTTTTCTTAGGAGCGTGCGCAGGGCCAAATGCAGGTCATATTACAAAAATCATTATTAACAAGTTAAGGGGCAGAATTGTGGAATTGTGCTAGAGAAATTACTTTTACAGCCAGCAACAAAACAACTCCAATGCGTAGGCAACTAGACCCCTGTAAAGTCAAAATCTTGTTCGTCCTCGCATGCGCATGTCATTGAACTTTCCACAAACTTCCGCCATCTTGGATTTTACTCCCTGATGCCTTCTGGGCCATGCAAGTCGGCAATGATTCGGGCTCAAGTTAGAAGCTGCTCATTGGTCCCGATATTTATGTGGTGTTACGGACTTACAACGCAATGACAGTGGGCTTCTGCCTCTATAAGGCAGTAGCCACAAAAAGGAGATAACATACGGATGTTTCGAACCTTAGCCTTTCGTCGGAGGGTGGGGTGAGGGTGCGGATTAGCCGATGGGAAAGTGAGAAATAGGAGGAGTACAGTACAAAATGTTATAGACTAGGCGCAAAACTGAAAAAGTCGATCGCAAAAAGTGCAGAAGGCATTTTAGGGTAGAAGCTGGTAACATAACTATTCTAAACTAATTTTTCATACTGAATCCGATTATGAGAGTTACCAAGACGTATTCTGTAATCTTATACGTGTAGATGACGTATTTTGTGAATTGCTACAGTTATTTCATGCTTTTATATTTTGTACTTTGTCTTCCCTGAGGGAACTTTCGCATTTTATGACGCCATTGCATGACGTCATCATGTGACGTCATAGATACAGTAAAAAGCTATAATTTTTTTCAGCACTGTATATTTGAGAATTTAAAATGCATTATTTTAATCTTGATACCAAGGTGCATAGAATCGAGCATGGGTTTTGAGAATGGTTTCCAAATAAGCCTTTTAGGATTTTTTGAACGTCAAAAATGATCGATTTATGCCAATAACTTTCGTATTTCTCAATTTTTCGCAAATCCCATGCAGCCTTTGAAAAAAAGACTGTAAAGAATATACATATTGAAAAAAACACATCGTTCTGTTGAAATTCGCCAAAGATTACAGCTTTTTAAAGAAACCGGAAGTAAAGTGTCCCGCGCATGCGCAATAGGAACAAAAATGAGTCCTTTTTGTCAGGTGTGCATCGCTCTACCGGAAATTAAATGATTCGCGCCAAAAACGCGCGCGCGTGTGTCTATTGAATTTTGCCGGCCAAAATAAGACGCTATTTTGCATAGCAACTGTTGCACAGCAACGATATATGTCAGTACACCCTTAATACGCAGTTCAGCTATCTGGTTGCAATGTATTATACAATAAAGCATTCATTCCGGCATTTAAATAAGTGTGGTTCTATTGGATTGTAGGGGTAGTTATGATCAGTGACCTTGAATGAAGTAGGGTGTCGAGTTGGGGAAGGCCAGAGCGATCCCCCATACCTCATTATCATACTCATGAATAACAATACACAGGGAAGAATATTACACGATTTAGATTCGATATAATACCCTATAGATATAATATGATATAGACCATCGATACCATCGTAATGTAAAGCAAATAAAAAGCAAATAAAAATAAAACCAAATTATTCACTTTTTATATTTTTTTATTTTATTTTTCATGTTTTGTTTACTATTTTCTTGCAACATAGTTCAAATTTCTTCATTTTATTGCCATTTTTTATTTGTTTTAATTAGTTTTGTGAGTTTGTTGATTCCGCGTTTTAGTATTTGGGGGTATTTTCCGTCGTTCCGCCTTTTAGGATTTGGAGGTGTTTTCCACCATTCCGTCATTCCGCCATTCCGCGATATAGGGTCGCCCCGGCTTTGGAGGTGTTATCCCTTGAATTATTGGAGGATGTCTCGCTGGATTTTCATCCTCGGCCATATCTGCTCATATAACGCTAGCGGGTCGTTCGTTGAGAGTGAGTCGTGGGCTGGTTCAGCGTTCAGGCTGCCACCATGTATCCTTTCCCTCCTCCCCAGTCCCCTCTCCTTCCCCCTTTTCCCCTGCCCCTGCCCCTCCCCTTTGGGAGCCTCGCATTAATGAAATCGCTTCATTGGTTGTGCACCACTGAATGAATGAATTAAAACATGCTTATGCAAGCTAGTATTTTGCAAAGTTTGCAGATTTATATGTCCCATTTAACCACCTAACTAGAACGGCTTCAATCACGTTTCTTAAAGGTAACTGCGGTTGGAAGCTAAAATTCATTCAAAATAAGGTAAGATTTTACGGATAATATATATTCTTAATATATGATGATGTTTGATTTTTTTATCTAAAGAGCAAAGAGATTATTTACGGTATTTCATGTCTTCGAATGAAATCTACAACTACCGTAGCTCAGTCAAAACCGTCCTGAACCGTCTTCTACGAAAGAACATTTTGACCTCTTCGAGCGAAATCAACTACAGATAGATGTGGCAGGATGAGTTTAAATAGAAACTTCCGTGTCATGTCTGAAGAACACCAACGATGTGTACATATAAGCGATATAAAATTACTCATCTTAGACATACAAGTACATTAACTGCAACTTTAATTGCTGGGGTGCATGTGACGTCACGGCAGCCATCTTGGTTGACCTTCAACAAAAGATTTCTCATTAGCGTTTATTGTTTGGTCATCCAACATGGCTACCGCTTCATTGTCTTTGGATTCCCAAAGGTATGGATGCACCCCAGCAATAGAGCGCCATGTCAGAGTGGCAGGTCTAAAAATACAGACTGGTAAAATTCTTTTAAAATCAAAATATATTGAATTTTCAATCCGACTATAAGAAAAGGACGAGTAGTACGAATATATCGAATTTCGGTATTTAGGAGTAAAGGCGCTGTTACACTGTGCAATTTTTCCAGCAACTTGTCTCGCAACGGCGTTTCAAAACAAGTTGCAGAGAAAATTATGGCGCTGTTACACTGTGCAATTTTCCCCAGCAATTGTCCAAAAATATTGCAAGTAATATAAATATAAATATTGCCATAATTTTCTCTGCAACTTGTTTTGAAATGCCGTTGCGAGACAAGTTGCTGGAAAAATTGCACAGTGTAACAGCTAGCGCCTTAAAGTTGTTGCGTTTAAAGAGAAATAATACAAATTGTATTGTTAAACGGAATAACTTTTTACAGATATTATTTACATAAATTATATATTTTATTATTATTAATATTCCATATTTTTTACAAAATAATTCCAATTTCTTACAAAATTATTTTATCATAAAAACATTTTGTAAATTTGGGAATACTTTAATAAATTGTATTGTATTATTGAATGGCTGTCAATTTTTTCACAGTATTTCTATTATTATTAGAAATAAAATCAGTTATAATAAATGAAATTAAAGAAATCTAAAATAGTTTTAAGCGCTTTAAACTTAACAATATTAATTACCGATCTGCATTTTTGCCAGTTTGCATTTTCTAGTCTGCATTTTAGACCTGTCGTGTATCGGCGTCAGACCTGCCTTGGTGGTAGTAATGGCATACTGGTCAAACTTCCCGAAGGGACATTCTACGAGAGTAAACACCATAGATTTGAATTTAATTTCAAGTCATGAGTTTAAAACTGCAGAAAATCTGTGATAGATTGTCCTAAGATTGGTAGAGTAAATTGTTGGAGCAACTCATAATATTTATTTCTTCTCTTTTAAAGAAATCAAAATGCAGGGTCTGCATCTAACAGCTTTACTAATTACTTGTATAATAGATTTGGCAAATGCTCAGACTAGCAAGAGTAAGTACAATGTTTCTAAATTCAACAATATTCATGTCAAATAATCAATTTTCACTTAAAATTACTTGTATAATTGTTGCAGAGACATTAGAGTACAAACAATAAGCATGAAACAGCACTAAACAGTATATAAATGTTGCATATTAGAACTAATTAAACAATGGGAAGCAATTATTATATATATATTCTTTATTTATCCTTGGATTTCAGAATAGCATACGTATCTGCGTGCTAATATCTCCAAGACTCATTCGCACACTCACCACCCCTATATTCGATATACTCTGCATACAATTTAAAAACTGACATAATATGTTGAATTTTGCTGAGGGAGGAAAAACTGGAGATATATGTACCCTTAAGATAAATGTATGTCCTGTGTATCCAGTGTTTTGATCTTAATAATTCATCAAATTATTGAATATTAAGTGTATTCTGTACTCAAATATATATGTCACCTTCATTCAGTTTCCACCAAACTGACATAAAAAAGGTCAATTTTTGTGTTATATAAGGGAATTCTTCACTCTATGAATTCATAGTATTAATTAATTTATCGACATATTTATATCATATGGTTTATTCTAATTTCAGAGGAATATATTTTCCTTCAGGAGAATGACTCCTGGAACACAAGTGTCAATACAGATAACATAAACATTAGCCAAGACATGCTGTGCCTCTCAACAAATATAACAAATAGTCAAACACTTAAGCAACATGTAGAAGCCATCCAATGTTATGAGAACCATACATTCCTTTGTGGTCAGCACTACCTTACGTTCTGTCGCCAGGAGATGCAAATGTCTACTAGACAAAATAATGAGATATTATTCCTAATGAAACAAGTAACCAGGTTACTTAATGGGTGCAGAATCTACTTGTGTGTGAAGACAGGTGACTTCAAGTCTTCAAACAACTGCACTCATTACTTTGGGACAATGATTATTGGTAAGAAAATAAGATTTAATAAACCCTTTAGTTAATACTTCTACTAGATTGTAGTAAACTGAATCAACCATTTAACTGAATGTAAGTGTATTTACAGCATTTATAGCTCTGTGGGACTTGTCAAAATTAGGCCTCGTAGGTCACACCAAAATTTTACAGTGTCTGATTGGTTCATGTAATGCATGCGCACGCAAGTTCTTCTGGATTCTGTTTTACTGAAGCAGAACCGGGTAAAAAGAGGCCTGGGTCTGGACTAACAGTGTACCTAACTGCACAATCCCCCCCCCCCCCCCAAAAAAAAAAAACAAAAAACAAAAAAAAAACTATATCAGACGAAACACTGACTATATAGGGAATTCATAAACTATTTTATTGGGATTGTTAAATGAACTAATTGAGCATATTACATGTACATACTTAAAAGGCCTAATCCTTAGTCTTTTTTTAGTATATCTAATTATCAGTGACACAACTACAGCATGAATGATCAAACTTAGTCTATTGTTATTATCATATAGAAAACGAGACACCTACACCTAGTACTTCTCCTACTCCTCCTCCTCCTCCTCTTCCTCCTACTGTGACAACAACTACAGAACCCAAGCCACCATCAAGCACTGCATCAGCCAAATGTGCAGGTAAAAACACTTTAAACAGGCTAGTTGAAGATATATCTTTTTAGCCAGAAAGAGTTAGATTATTAATTAGAATGTAACAGATCCAGAATGTGCTGAAAATTGACAGTGCATACAATACTGGCCAAAAAATTAACACAAATTTATGTTGATTGGGATCAACCAACTGGCTGATTGACAGACTAACTGACGAGCTACGAAACAACCAACTGATGGGCCAACCTACCAACCGACCAATTAATCAATTAATGGCTTGCCATCATTATTTTGTCATTAAATAGGTCTTTATCATTCAAAGCAGGAGAATCATTCATTATTTGTAATAATTAACACTATCTTGCAAGCAAATATGTATACATGTAGTTTCAGAAAATTTGCATACACCCACCATGGAGGGAATTAGAAATTCAGGTGAAGCAAGGGGGATCAGAAAAAGAACTAATTAAAATTACAGAGTTTGTATGGAAAAAAATGGAAGTTCCAGAGGATGGGGGGTCCATTTACAAATTTATGATAAGCTAGCATTATCTCTGACCTTGTTTTATATCTTATAGGTGGACTGCTAGGGTATACATGTATATCAGGATTCATATTGGCATTTGTAATATTGTATATCAAATGATATGATAATATTATTACATACAACTATGATCTGGCAAAGTGGTTAGACAAGAAGCTAAAACCTCTATCACAGAACAGTCATACAATCACAGACATTTTCCAATTTGCAGAAGAACTACAAGAAGTTGAAGTAGGAGAATCCGACGTCCTAGTCTCGTATGATGTAATTTCCCTCTTCACAAATGTACCGGTGGACGAAACTATAGAAATTATCGTCGACAAGGCCTTCCACGAGAACTGGCTCAACAACACCTATAACCTGAATCTCACACGAGAGAATCTTACAGATCTCCTAGAGATGGCTTCTAAGAATCAGCTCTTTCAGTTTGATGGGAAACTATTTGAGCAAACGGATGGCGTGGCAATGGGGTCCCCCCTGGGGCCACTAATGGCCAATACGTTTCTTTGTAGCATCGAAGAAAAACTTGACTCTGCTAACAGACTACCATCGTTTTACAAGAGGTATGTTGATGATACCCTCGCCTTGGCACGGAATGAAGCAGAAGGGGAATCCTTTCTCCAGGTTTTGAAAGAAGCGCACCCATCCTTAGATTTCACTATGGAGATGGATAAAGACAACTGTCTTCCCTTCCTTGGTATGCTTATAACCAAGGAAGGTTGTGCTCTACGTACCGAAATCTACAGGAAACCGACGGATAAAGGCCTTCTACTACACTTCCGTAGTCATGTTGATGCAAGGTATAAGAAGGCACTTCTGAGAACCATGCTGGATAGAGCCTTTAAACTTTCATCATCCTGGCTATACTTCACGCAGGAGGTAGATCGTTTGAAAGAAATCTTTCGAAAACTTCAATACCCGATGAATCTGTTTGACTCTACAGTCCGAGCCTTGATAACTCAGCAACAACACCAACGAGAGTTACAACAACAGCAACAACAAGAAAAGCCTCAACCAAAGGAGGATGGGAATGAGGTGCGGTTTGCTATTCCGTTCAAAGACCAACCTTCTAGTGATGCCGTTAAGAGACAACTCAAAGACCTAAGCAGTCAGATCGATATACAATTACAACCGGTTTTCACAAGCCGCAAACTTGGCGACTATTTTGGTCATAAAGAGCAAAAGCTTCCCATTATTAACCAGCAAAACGTTGTTTATCAATATGAGTGTGACCTGTGCGAGGCAGGTTACGTTGGTTATACGTGCCGCCACCTATTCCAACGAATCGACGAACACGCTTCAAGCGCCGTAGGAAAACACCATAAGAAGTGCCATAATAACAGTCTGGAGGGTTTTGAGGGTCTTTTCAGCGTTCTGCGACGATGCAAGAACAAATCAGAATGCCTAGTTTACGAAATGCTACTAATCAGAGACAAAAGGCCCAAAATAAACATTCAATCGGACTCTATTAAATCCAAAGTCTTTTAAGTCCCTAGAGTATAGACACGATTATTTGTATTCAAACTCAAATTTAAATAAACCATCTCTTGAAAATGACGCCTGATGGCGTCGAAACGTCGAGAAAACTTGTTGTCATAACTTTTATATCTAAGAGTTTTAAACATAAACATTTAATTAATATTATTATGATTTATGATATATTAATAATGATGTAATAATATTTTTTAGTGGTGTTTTAACTCCTGTGGCTGTGAGTCTTAAGTGTAAAGTGTAAAAACATTGAGGATGCATGCTTGTCAAAACATTTTCCAGTAATTAGATAAGTGAAGATTTTGTATGAGTGTGAAAAGGCCGTGGCACGGTCACAGCACGGTTACGGCAGAATTTTCAAATGTTTTGATAGGAAACACGGCACTAACACGGTCACGGCACGGCGCGGTCCTTTTCACACTCATACGAAATCTGCACTATGGCCCTAAAGATAAGTACTGGGAAGTCTTTCTACAGTGGGTAATATGAAATTCAGCCCATAGAAGATACCCAATATTTTATTGTAAATGATTTAACAATTTCATTCTGACTTACCTATTTGGCCAAACTTGGTTTACATGGTGTATGCTTGAACCTTTTCCACCACTAAAGGCTTTGAAGCACCTAGCTACTGTAAGAATTTCTTCCCAAACATCCTACATGTTCTAAATAATCAAGAGATATCCCATGAATAATTTAAGAGAGGATTCTATGATTTTAGTTCAATACCCTCTAGAGTAAATTTCGTATGAGTGTGAAAATATGGACTATGTTGTGCCATCACAATGTCAGTGCCATGTAAGTTGTTTATAAAACAAATCCTGCCATGACCATCCGGATCTGGTGACCATGCATACAGTATGCAGTACCATTTTCACAGTCATACGAAAGCTACTTTTAGAAGATAAATATGATACTGTATGATGAGCGCACATCCCCAATGATTTTATATGGGATTTTATATGGGGCTCAGATTTTTCTGTAGTGGTTGATGTGATGTTTTTTAAATGACGTGGACTTATCCATCCAATTTCTAATATTTTGTGCAGCATTTCCCACAACAAAACCATTTGTGAAACAAGCCTGTCAAACACTATGCAATTGTCCTGCAACTAAAAGCTTTTTTATACCTTTGCTGTCAACCATTATTTCTCTATTCTGAAAAACTATGTTTCTAAGGCCATTATATATATATATTTATAACATAGCTACAATCTTACGTGCGCTCTGATTGGCCAGAAAGCTATCAACTATTTGCCCATGGGCTGCACGGCGCACGCACTATCTTCATCATCATCTTTTTCAAATCGTTCGTTTTTAAGATGGCGACACATATAACACACGCTCTGATTGGTTGGAAAGTCTATGAACTATTTCCCCATGGGCTGCACGGCTCCGTTTCTAACATTCTAGGCTCTGTTATAAATCAATTAGACAACAGAAAGCCGCTTGCCCATTGCGTTATAGACACACTTGAGAAAATATAAAGAACTCTTAACAAACTAGAGTCGCACTCGGTTAATCGTTCTTTATATTTTCTCTCATGCGTCTATAACACCATGGGCGCGCGGCTTTCTGTTGTCTAATTGATAAATATATAATTATACTAGAACCCTTTTTGATATTTTTCTATTTTATTATATTTTTCTATTTTACTTTATTTTATTTCATATTAGTTCATTTCATGTTATTTTATTTACTTCGCCTAATGGCAGGAACACTGCTACAGCATAAACCAATATTATTACATTGGGCCCTGAATTAATATGAAAATTACAACAAATAAAGTTAAATAAACGTAAATTTAATAACAACAAGTCAGTGATTTAGTGAGATTCCTGCTTGAATTACATGTTGGGCAGATGGTTTTCCATGATCTCGGTTCGAAAACCCTACCCTTTGGTATACCCAAAATTGCGAATTCCCTAACCTTAGGGTCCCCTATATATACCTTTTGCGTAAAATGAGGGGGGGGGGGGGGGGGGGGGGCTTCTTTGTAAAAGGATCGGGTGTGCTCGTCGGAAATTTTCAAAAGTCTTTTTAAAAGGGCGTTTTTTTAACCCCTAGGAGATACCAGCGATATAAACAAGCTAACATTATTATTATGAACACGAAATTGGGAGGTCGACATGCTTTTGTTGGGCAAATTTCTTCCATTTGAGAACAAGATAATAAGCGATTGGCTCTTTTGATACCCTAAGCAAAGAGAGACCAGGAAATGCTGAAACTCTAGACATCAATTTTAACACCCTAAAAAATACCAAATCCCTGATTTTTACCCAAAGGAGCCCCCCAGGACCTTCGGGCTCCTCACTTATTACAGTACGAGTACGTAAAAGAAAGAAACCACTTGTAAAAGTTTGTATAATGGTATTTAAGCTGTATAAGTTTTATCAAAGTTTAAGTTTAAATTTTAATAAGCTTATAAGCTTAACTTCTTATTAAAATTTGCATCGGATGCCACGCGGGCTACTGCTGTTAAAACTTTAAAAGCTTATCCATACAGCTTACGTTTTGAGTAAAAAAGCCGTTTTCGCGTACCTTTGTAATTTTCAAAACTTACCTTTTATCTGTAAACCTATAAAAATGCATTGAAATTGGTTTTCCTAACTTTTCAGCACTTGATAATAAATGTTTTACAAACACACGCCGTAAAGTAACACAATCAAATTGAATCAGCGCGCCAAACATGTGCATACCAAAGTTACTCACCCCCCCCCCTCTCCCTAGGATCTCATTGCAAACCATTTTGCTGCGTAGTGGAAGTTATTAAAAGATATTAACATTTTAACTATAAATAATTCCTGCAATATATCTATAGCCCACAAGATTCAAATACTTTTTAGTCAGCCACTTCCATAAGTGTGTTGTCTTCTAATAAACCATTTTCCCAAACCCACCCTCCTTCGTTATTTAATTCTGACGACAGAACCGTACTGTCCAGCGGTTCGTCGTACAAGGAAAATTCAAGATGGCGTCTGGAGCAGGAAACAAAAAGAAAGGACAAGAATTGTTTAGGGTAAAAAACGCTTGCCATTTGTTCATTATTATCAAAGAAATACTCAAATTAAGATAATAATGTCTTCTTTTCTTGTGCCGTTTGGTCTTCCCAGTGGTCTGTTGACGAAAAACCTGTAAAAATCGATAAATGGGATGGCAATGCGGTGAAAAATGCTTTGGACGATGCAGCGAAAAAGGTAGGGATTTCTTGATCACTTCACCTAAAAACGTATCTCGTTCTTATTTATACGTTTGGCCAACCCTTTTCAGCTGTTAAGAACATTTAATAGTATTGAAATAAATGAATGATTTGAATCATCAGAAATGAATGATTTGAATGATTTGAATATGATTTGAGTCATAGTAAAGACACGTCATCCTTAATTTCTTGGTCACAGCAAAACCCGGGTAAATTTGAAATCATTTCGAAAGTAAACCTTAATTTTGACTATATTCAAATGCTTTCTGGTGTACTTGAAAGAGTGCTGTAGTCTCTGTAAGCAATAATATTTATATTTTACAGTTTGGGTATACAACTGTAGATTGAGGAGGGGAGGGAAGGGAAGGTGTTTGACACATTTGCTTTTGCATGGAACGCATTGAAAATCGTCCATGTATCTGCATATATTGCAAGTATAAGGTGATTCCCTTGTTTTGCACTGCACGCTTTTCTGTGCATGATCCAGAAAACAGAATTATGACTTTATGAACATTTTCATTCAAATTACATGTAAAAAGCTATAAAATGCAATTTGGAACATTTTTCTAAACTTTAGGCCCTGTTCAAACGAGCTCTCAAGTCGATTCAAGTTTTGACTTGCGCGGGCTTGCATCTTCGTTTGAACACCAACTTGCATCGACTTGCGTCTACTTGCATCGACTTGAGAGCACTTTGAACGTGCTCAAATTTTTTCTCAAGTCGATGCTAGTTTTTCCTCGTTTGAACAGTCACCACGCTAAACTTCATAAGTTGTTTTTCATATTTTTTCGTCCGAACTTCTGCACATTTCTTCTCCTACAAATAATACAAACAAAAACAAAACTGATTTTCTCACTGTCCTTCAGCTAACTGATTTTCCTTGAACGTTTTTGAACATTTTTCATCGACTTGCGTGGAGAGATGTTCAAACGAGGACGCAAGTTTCAAGTCAAAACTTGAATCGACTTGAGAGCTCGTTTGAACAAGGCCTTAGAGTGATAGATGGTGATATTTGCAAACCACGCCTTCTCTTGGGAAAGTATCATTTTTGGCCCCTCTTTTTACTGCATATTTATACAGCCAAAATCTTTGCCTCTCACTGCTGTGGTCCAGTTTTCGAGTCCCGGCTCGGACGCTGGATCATATGTGAGTTTGAGTTTGTTTGATGTGTTGTTCTCTACCATGCCACAAGGGTTTTTTCTCCAGGTTTTCTGGTTTTTCCTCCCTCAGCAAAAATAAACATGTGAGTTTTTAAATTGTATGCAGAGTATATCGAATGTAGGGGTAGCGAGTGTGCAAATGAGTCTCAGAGATATTAGCAGAATGCTACTCAGAAAATGCGAGGATAAATAAAAAAAATATATATATATACTGACATGGACACAGCATGGCGCATTCCATTTCACACTCATACGAAAATTGCTCTTACAGTCTTATGATACACACCCACACACCTATTTCAGTCATGCATGGTCATGAACTTGTTACACACTTAACTAACTAATCGAATTAATAATGTTTCCATCTTAAGCATCTTAAACATGCCTACAATTAAACAAAAAAGGCCAGAAAACATTTTTAAAAAAATGACAGTTATTATTATTATAGTTTGGGACAGTTTTACATTTTTAAGCATAGTCAAGATTCTAGAATCCCTGGGTTTCATATGACGTCATTTTCAATCTCGTTGGAGTTTTCAATAGCTGAAATACAAGTTTTCAATAGAATATTCTCTGGTTGAGAGCATGTGGTGGTCAAACACTGATCCCATTTGAAGCAGATATAGAGATTCAACAGCTATTTGAAACCCAGCAATAAGGTGGATTTTGGTTTTGATAATACTTACAACCTTTTACTTTAAATGCTCACGCTTAAGAGCTCTACTAAATGACCATTCTCTGTTCTATAGCTTGGTTGCTTTAAGTAAGTGACCAGGTACCTCTATGCTTGTAATATCTCTTAAGGGTTAAAATCAATGATTTGGTATCTTTTAGGGTGTTAAAATTGATGGTTAGAGTTTAATAGCATTTCCTGGTGTCTCTAAGGGTATCAAACGAGCCCATTGCTTATTATCTTGTTCTCAAATGGAAGAAATGTGCCCAACAAAAGTGTGTTGACCGTTCAATTTTATGTTCACCATAATTTTAATGTTGATTAGCTTGTTATCACTGGTATGTCTTAGGTTAAAAATCGTCCAGCCACACCCTTCCTAAAAGAATTTGGTATCTGTTAGGGGTATTTTTAAAAAATTCTGACATTGGAGCATACCCGACCCTTTTACAGTGGAGTCTGTTCCCCCCCACCCCCGGGCTTACAAGAGCTTCAGCTGTAGACAATATTATTTTCTATAGAAGGAGTTATGGCCACTATGTATATGTCCAATTCATATTGTAAATTAATGTCATCATTATTTACAAATTATTACAGAAATGTCAGATAAAACCCTGTGCAAAGTATTTGTGTTACTTTCTTACTTTTCTGTCTTCTAATTATTTGTAGGTTATTACAGAGAATTTTGGCTATAAAGAAGACCACACTCTAACTGATACTAGACTTGCTATCTGTACACTGTCTGTTGTATTTGCCTTGATAGCCTTGGGCTATGACTATTTGAACCCATTTCCAGCATCTAGACCTGTTCTTATCCTCTGTGTTGCCTCATATCCTTTTACACTACCAACTATTTATTACAAATTTGAGAAAATGTGAGGTTCCAGAAAAATTCATACTCCATGGAGAGAATGTCCAATTGTCTTCCATAGAAACCTCTCCCCCTCCCAAACCTTTCCTTAGAATTTCTAATTCCCTCCATTGTGAAGTGAGGATATATTTTGGAACCAAAAAAATATTGGTTAATTATAGCTACATGTACACGTACAAGGCAATCAAATTAATTAATGATGGTAATAGGAGTGCAATTGGTCTGGATTCATACGAGGGGTAAACAATATTGGACGACTGTGTAGCGGGTGTCCAATTTGTTTATTCTGAGTATGATTACAGACAGAAATGGACAATACGAAGTCCTGTTACCAATTAATCATAACTATTATTGTAGACTGGTTCCAGAGCTCATATAAATTTGACAAATATATCACCGAGATGTCCAAAACTGAGTTAAATAGCTGCTTGCAGTTGAAACTATTTTTCCACTAATATTTTTTAAACTTGAAAATAATGAAAATTATATTTTTCTCAGAATCCAGTAGATGTGGATATAATAAAACAATTATTCCACTCAATCTCGTCGTCCATGGCTAATAGCCGACTCGGCCTCGTCAGCTATGAGCTCATGTACGACTCGATTTCGTGGAATAATTGTTAATGATTTTGACCACAAGTACATTCTTCTCTTGCTCATAGTACAGTGACATGGCAGACATATTTGTGGTCAAAATAATAGTGATTATCTCCCAAGAGAAATTAAATCTTTTGTTATTCAAAAACTTTCTATTGTACTTGCCCACAAACATGGCTGCCATGAAATCCTTTATTAGCCATGCTTTTCTTTTCCTTAACACTTTTTACATATTTTGTATTGATGGGTATACTAACCCTGTTTACAACATTTAAAGAAAAGAACTACATATTGTTTGCAATCCAGAAGGATGATGCTGGCATTGTAAGTATTAAACTTGTATAATTTTTGTCCATTTTCATTCATTCATCTATCCATCTATCTATTGGCACATTAGCCCTGTCTAGTGGTCAGCAGCATGGTGTGTGTTTTTGGTTTGGAATTTTCCAGTGCCGGTTAATTTTTGGAACATTGTCAGGGGTAGATCTAGGGCTCAGACTGAGCACGGGCAGTAGGATAATAATCATCTGAAAATTTACTTAAATGAACAGACAGTATTTATAAACTACCTTGAATTACTGTTATTTTGCCTTTTTGTATTCCTCCCAACATTTTAGAAAGCCAAATAGTATTTTACAAGGCCTGTAACTTCTTTTAAACTCCAACCGATGTGTTAAAAACCCATACGGTTCAACTGTAGCCAACAGTCTGTTGATGCGAACATGATATCCCCTCGTCAATGATTAAACCGCGTTTACTGGCGAGGGGATATCATGGTCGCATCAACAGACTGTTGGCTACAGTTGAACCGTACGGGTTTCTAATGCATCTGTTGGAGTTTTAAAGAACTTAGTTACGGGCCTTGTAAAAGACTATTTGGCTTTCTAAAACGTTGGGAGGAATACAAAAAAAGGCAAAATAACTGTAGTAATTCAAGGTAATTTATAAATACTGTCTGTTTATTTAAGTAAATTTTCAGATGATTATTATCCTATCGCCCGTGGACTGAGGGGGTTAATTCACTTCACATTAATCTTTATATTGTACAAAACAATAAATACAGGTTATTAATCAGGTAAGCAAAAAATACAGCTATGTATTGTTATTGATCTTTTTCTTTCTCAACATAAAAATGTTTTATTTTTATGATGAGAAAGGAGGGGTTCCCCCCGGGATGTGCCCCCTGATTGTAATCTTCCTTTTAGTTGAAACATCTCACTTTAAATGTTTAACTTACCCACCACAAAATCCTTAACCTAACCTTAAAACAATGTTCTTAAAAACTTAAACCAGTAAAAATTTGTTATTGAATGTGCATTGTATAACATTTTGTGGTTTAAAGGGGAGTTTTAGGGCCCAGTTTAGGGTGTTACAGTTGGTAAGTTATGTATTTAGGTTAGTTTCAAGGGATTAAACTTCAAGGGAGTTTATCATAAAATTAAATAATACCATGAAAAATGATGAACTTCAGTGTGAAAAAGTTGGCAGTTATTCCACTGGATGTGTGAAATTCACTAGCTGTCAGCACTTTTTGGCTGTATCCACTTATATCCGCTTAAGGTGACTGGCTACTATTGGAAAAAATAATGGAAAATCGTTTAAACCACAATTTTCTGGAGCGAAATTTAATGCTGATCACAAAAACGAAAAGAAAAAAGGGGTGTCCCGCGCTCGTTTTCGAGATAATCAGCATTGAATGGATGCCTATCCGAATTTTTGAGGCGAAAATCGCACAACCGGAAGTGAATAGAAAAGAAATATACAATTCACGAAATAACAGTTCTACAACTACTTCAATTGCACAAATATTAGATTATGTCATATTCTTCGTATTGGTATGGATAATTTTGATGTGACAGTGAAAAAATACCTTCCTTTTAAATATTTTGTTCGTCAGGTCTCAACAAAAATTATCGTAAGTTCGAACAAATTTCCCTACAAAAATCCATTTTTTCATAAGCTAGAATAATGAACTTTTTTTCAACATTTGATATGACATAGATTTTTACATGTGTTTTCAATTAAGCGGATAAAGATTCTATGGTCCCGTGCAAAATTAGCTTGTTTCATGCCCATGAAGTTGCTAAAAAGGCCAAAAAATGCCTTCCGGAAGTGCCGCCATCTTGAAAATGACGTGACAGCGCGAGCTCTATTCAAATTTTGTTGACGCAAAACAAGCGCGCGCTCACTGTTTTTTCCTAAAAAGAAAACATTTTTGCTTATTTTTCTAATATTTTGCTTGTTAAAATCATTGAGAACTATTTTGAAACGAAATTTTGTCAACAAAAACTTTAGTTTCCCAGCGTTAGTGGCCATTCGCTAGAATCTCCGCGCGCTATGACGTCCTGCGCGCGAAGTGCGCAGTAGGCTAAAATTTCTATGGTAGCCAGTCACCTTAACGACGTTCGCGGGCAATTGAATTTGTGATGTCATTTTAATGAAATTTCGCATACTGATACTTTATGATATACACTTTGAATAAACGAGATAAAAAAGAGGGGGTACCGTATTCGTTTTCGAGCTATGAGCCGTACAATTTTGTCGAAATTGCCAAAGAAAAGCGCGCGAAATACGCTATACGCGTAGGGCGAGAAAATAGATACTAAAAATATAAAACGCATCTTAAACGACCAGAAATTTCATCTGCAGTTGTATGAGACTATTGTTGACAACAATGTTTGGTCATTTAAGTATGAATGAATCTCTCTGAGCTTTGACGAGTGTTTTTTTCCGTGCGCTGCTGTTGAAATCGGCGGTGTTCGATGAGACGAAGGGGTGTAATTTTTAGCGAAAAAACGTTGTCATTATGTCCCTTGTGATGAGAATTTCTTCTTTTTCAGAAATGTTGTATTACTCCAAAATACCTTTCTTTTAAGACTTAAAAAAGTGGGGGTCACCGTATTCGTTTCCGAGATATCGAGCCGTAAAGTTTGAAAATTTCCCCGCCATCTTGAATACCGAGAGGAGACTGGGTCTACTAAAATCTTTTTCATCCTTTTTTCTGGAGTTTTTCAATCTGAATGATTTTTTTCCTCCGTCAAATTCCTTGTTTTAATTTTTTCTAATAAAAGTAAGTTCCATTTGAAAAGATCGAAATTTAATAATTACCGGGAAAAAAATATTTTTAGGCCGCCATCTTGGATTTATTGAGATAGCGCGCGCTAGCGTGCGCAGTAAAAGTGCGCGTGAACAATGCCCGCGAACGTCCTTAAGTGGACGTTTTTCTAAATATAATCAATAAATAAAATAAAGAACCTACACCACTGTTCAGTGAGTAGTTGAAGTTGCCATTGTGTGTGGTCATCTGGCCTATTACGCTGCAGGGCCCATTGCAATTGGTGCAAAAGTGCTGCTGTGGTGTCCCTGCCTTTGTATAAAGGAAAAGCAAGTAAACTTAACTAAACTAAAATCATCCTTTTCTAGGGACCAGATCATGTTTGGACTTTAAGATCAGTTCTAAAGCGCTACGATCAGTTTTATACATTGACAATGTCCTTTAGAGATGGAGAGACAAAGAAAGAACGAGAACAAACTCTTTCAAAGTAAGCATGAATTTGGAATAACTTTTTTGTATATTTATCTAATTTTTGTTAATTAATTTATTTTACATTTGTTTATATCAGGTCTGTTGCTTGCTGGTTTGACCATGATGGAGTTTTGGTTCCAGAATTCTTTGAAAGAGATGTTGCAGAACTCCACAAGTCCCTTAGTTATGAGAAAAAAGAAAACTAAACTTACTCTAGTGTAAATCATACTACAAAAATACTATTTTAAACAATAGACTGATTAGAACAAACTTACTGTTTGCAGCTATAAAATGGTGAACCCAAGATAAGATGCTATTTAAAAAAAGCCATACATTCCTTTAGGTGAGGTAAAATGGGCGACAAATCTTCCTAACATTTTGTGCAACGTTGCATTGCAAGCTGCAGAGGAAATATTGCTCGTATTCAGTGGCGGATCCAGGGGGGGGGGTTCCATGGGTTCCACGGAACCCCCCTTGAAGGTTTTAAGCTATTATTTGTCAAACATCGACCAAAGAATAGAGTATTATACAGAGCTGACTTTAAGAAACGGAACCCCCCCTTGGAAAAATCCTGGATCCGCTACTGGTATTACCATACGTTAAAGGTCTGGACACACGGTACAACTTCTCTCGCAATATTCTGGTTCTACTTTGTTCAACCTACACAAAAAAATAATATTAAAATTTACCTTCATACATTAGATGATTAGTTACCATCTTTTTGTGAGCAGGGTTTGTGCGCTAGAATAAACCATTGTGGGATTTCCACAATTTGAAAATTGCTGTCCCATCAAATTGGATGCACGCAATGGGGGACTTGCACTAACAGGTCACGTGACCCTATCTCCCTATATCAAGCAGCACGTGTCAAAATGAATGACAGACTGAAATAGAAAGAGCACGACACTAATAAAAATGCAAAGTTTCAGTTTATATCATAAGATGAATAAAGGAAAAAATAACAGCAAATTCAAGATTATTAGATATTTTCTTAAGATTCATTTGGGAAACAGCGTTGGATGGCACGAGCTTGCCATCCAATGCATTTTTCCAAATGAATCTTGAGAAAATATCCAATCTGATGGTGCTGCTTGATATAGGGAAGATAGGGTCAAGTGACCTGTTAGTGCAAGTCCCCCATTCCCCAAAGTACAGGGATCCCAGATTTTTTAAAGTGAAGTAGGAAAAGGCATGAAAAAAGGACAAGAAAAACTAACGATCCAAACGACGATCAGTATCCGGGATCTTGGAATGACCAAATCATGAAGTTGTGAGTGTCGGTGTGTTGTTGGTTCTTGTAGATTTAACTGTGCCCTGGAGCCGGTTGTACGAAGCCTGGATAAGTTATCCACCGGATAAGAGCTATAAATTTTATCCGCTGGATAAGGATTTATCCGGCGGATAACGCTTATCCAGGCCATCGTACACCGGCTCCGTGCAGAAATCTGAGCCTCTTTCGGCCCTGAATCCTTGTAATTAACAGTGCAGAGAGATGTGTACGGAAACGTTTGGGGCTTGCGCATGACCGTTACGTTTGAACTCACAGAAAAAAATAATCAAACATCGAATGACGTTCCTTGTGGAACCTGTGGCATGTCACCTGTTATTGTGCGGTCCAGCTCTGCAGGTTTCGTCTTATTTTTAGTTCACTTTGTTACGAAGTTACCTCAAAGCCGTTAATAATCCTAGCTTCAACTGAGTTTCTATTATATATTGAAAAGGCAATGTCCAGGTACTGAAAAAATGGGTGTCATCAAAGAATATCAAATTCCTCTGCCGATTTCTGTAGAAGAATACCGGATCGGACAGTTGTACTCTGTCGCTGAGGCCAGCAAAAATGAAACCGGTGGAGGAGAAGGAATTGAAATATTGGTGAATGAGCCTTATACAGCCGACCATGAAGAAGCAAAATCAAGAGGAATCGAACATCCTGGACAATATACGCACAAAATTTTCCATCTTGCAAGCAAAGTGCCTTGGGTTGTGCAAAAGCTTGCTCCTACAGGATCTTTGGAGGTCCACGAGAAAGCATGGAATGCATATCCATACTGTCGAACTGAATACAGCAATCCATACATGGCTGACAATTTTCATATCTTCATTGATACATGGCACCTCCCAGGTTTACCAGAAGAAAACCCAAATGCACACAATTTGTGCCAACAAAAGTTGATTAAAAGAAAAGTAGTTCCCATAGACATAGCTATAAATGATAAAGTGTTTGCTGCGGGTGATTACAAAGAGAACGAAGACCCAACTACATTTCACTCTCTAAAAACTGGCCGAGGGCCTCTTGCTCCTGACTGGACAACGCACAGTGGAGAGTATCCTATGATGACATGTTACAAACTTTATGATGTGAACTTCAAATGGTGGTCATTGCAAAGAATTGTAGAGGACGCTATTATGGGTGGAGTTGAACGTCTGCTTCGTAACTTCCATCGTCAGTTGTTTTGCTGGCTGGACAAATGGTATGGAATGACGATGGACGATATCAGAGAGATAGAAGAACAGACCAAGCTAGAGCTTGAGGAGCTGAGAGCAAAAGACGAAGTGAAAGGAATGAGGGTCAAATAATTCGAACACGCTACGGTACGGTGGATTGTAAAACTGTTAGCGGCCATTGTTATGGAACTAAACTGAAACTTTGCAAAGGAACATTGATTTTATTACAAAACACGAAGTCTATTTGTATTCTATTAAATTGTGGAAATTTTACACACCTTCTCTTGAATGAAAGTATCTGTTTATAAATTCTTGGCACTATTTGAACAAAAATATTATAATGAATTATAAAACGAGTCATTTTCAAGTTACAAGAAATTGTACGCGGAACCTAGCTTACAATCGTACCGCGACAGACCAAAACCTAAAAAACGATGAGCAAAATATTTCTCGACGTTATTTTGTAAGTCCAATTTTTGAATTAAACTTAAGAGAAAAATAATTTGAGTACGTTAAGTTGAAATAAATAAAATATTGGTTAAACAACCTGCTGTGGCATGTTTGGCCGGACAATTTATTCACGCCAACGGATGCTCCAATGTCGCGGTCTTTAGAGAACAATTAAAAATCAACAAAGTATTCCCGGTTTCTTCGGTTGACCATTAGAGTGAATTAGAGACACAGTATACCGTCAAGGCGCTGTTACACTGTGCAATTTTCTCAGCAGCTTGTCTCGCAACGGCGTTGCGAAACAACTTGCTGGAGGATTGCACAGTGTAAAAGGGGTTGTCTCGCAATTTTTTTTGTTGCGCGTAGCGTTGCATGAAGTAGAACTCGGGTCTACTTTTCGCAACGCATTGCAGCAACTTGCAATGCAATTGCACAGTGTATCACCCCTCCAGCAACTTTCCTCGCAATTTTTTGAGGCACGTTTTCTACCAGCGCATGCGCAATTTCTCATTTCGCTCTGAGGAATCATCTTAAATCTCGCTCCCAGCTTACCTCGGCTAAAAATATTGCAAGTTGCTAGGGAAAATTGCACAGTGTAACAGCGCCATAATTTTCTCTGCAACTTGTTTCGCAAACGCCGTTGCGAGACAAGTTGCTGAGAAAATTGCACAGTGTAACAGCGCCTTTAGAGTGAATTAGAGACACAGTATACGGCGCTGTTACACTGTGCAATTTTCTCCAGCAACTTGCTATATTTTACTCGTACCCAGAGCTCCTCAGAGCGAAATGAGAAATTGCGCATGCGCTCGTAGAAAACTGACGTGCCTCAAAAATTGCGAGGAAAGTTGCTGGAGAGGTGATACACTGTGCAATGGCATTGCAAGTTGCTGGATGCAATGCGTTGCGAAAAGTAGACCTGAGTTCTACTTTGTAGTGCAACGCTACGCGTAACAAAAAAAAATTGCGAGACAATCCTGTTACACTATATGCAATCCTCCAGCAACTTGTTTCCGTTGCGAGACAAGTTGCTGAGAAAATTGCACAGTGTAACAACGCCTTTAGAGTAGATTTCGTACGACTGATTTCCAATGTTTTTATAACCGGACATCGTCGATCAGTGGTACTGACACGGTACGAACAGTGCTCTATATTACAGTCAAAACGGCCATGCAAACATCGAAGATTCGATTCATTGTTGCATTATTGAAGTCGAAGTAGGTGCGATATTAGAGACCTTAAGATTGACGTTTACGGCCGAAACGGCAACCGTAAAAGGGCAAACTTTAGCCGTCTGTCCTCAGCCGTTTGTACACTTAAGGCAATTCCGTACGTAGAAATAAAACTAAACATGGAATTCTCATAAAACTTCACACAGTAATAATTTTTGAGTTGCTTATCCCAAAACTGAAATAAAAATGGGGGCCACCTTAGCCGTTTTTGCGCTAGATTGCTTTAAAGTACACCATCTTTTGTGTCTTGAGGGCTCAAGATTCGAAAATCAAAATCGCGTCAAAAATACTGATTAATTTCTTGAATCTGAGCAGATGCAATAAATTGTTGTAAAAATGCGTTTCCAGAAAGAAGGTAACCTTAATTCCCACCGCACGTTTTAATATTGGAAAATATCTAAAAAACTGGACATAGAATATTGACTATAATTATATATATGATAGAGAACCTTATTATCGTGGATTTGCAAAAATAAAAAGAATAGGTTCCCGTGCTTGTTACCGGCTACGACGCCCTAAAGTGTGAAATAAGACGTCGTAAACAGCCTGTGACCGAAGAGGACTAAGGCGAGTAGCCACTATAGCGCCTCTTTATAGAGCGTGTCTACTGTTAAAAACTTCAAAAGACTAAAGCTTGCATCATTGTAAGTCAAATATATATATTTTACAATCGAACAAATCAAAATAGGCTGAACTGTGTTATGCGCAGTAGAGATGCGCACTGCAAAACTACGGAATTACTTTAAGTGACTAGATATTTGTATTTTCTTTTTTTTTAGAGATTCGTTCTTTATTTGCTTGTTGTATTAATCTAAAGGGTTAGAGTAAAATACATAAAATCAAAATTAAAGTCAATTTTTGCTGTTTGTCGTCAGCGGTTTGCCGTATACGTAAACGCGGTCATTTTTAAGGTCTCTATTGCATTCTATTGAAATCAACATGAACTTCAAACGTTACCTAATCAATATCGTGATTTTATCTGTTTATTTAAATTACATTGCTAATAGTAAACAGTGGATTATTTAGCTACCATTGCCAAAAGTGTGGCAAACGGTAAGGCCTACTCCGGGCCCTAAAATCGCCTAATATCGCCCAAGAGCGCCCAAGAGCGCCAAAGCGAAATGGCCAAAATTTCCTAAGATCGCCTAAGATCGCCCAAGATCGCCCATGATCGCTCAATATCGCCCAATATCGCCTAAGAGCCAATTCGAAATGGCCAAAATTTCCCAATATCGCCTAAGATCGCCCAAGATCGCCCAAAATAACGGCGATTTTAGGGCCCGGGGTATAGACCTAACGGTACGATCCATGACGCACATGACCGTGCTAGTACAAGTACAGTACCCGTGACCGTACTGTTTCCCAGTCTTATGAAAACCGCTCTAAATTAAAGTTCGAATTTTCTCCGTACAAAATAACAAAGCTCCAATCACAGCGTGTGTACTATCTAAAATATAAAGTAGAGTCGTTTTCGTATGAGTGGGAAACTTACCGTATCGTATCGTAACTGTACCAGTATCATAGTTTCTATAAAAACATTCGAAATTCCTGCTGTAACCGTATCGTATCGTAACCGTACAGTGTTCCCACTCATACGAAAACCACTCTAACTAAAAATTATGACACGCGGCACTGACACGATGACGGTACGTATTTACTGTAAATGCCCAGATACACGGTGCAACATTACTTGAAACATTTGCTGAAACATCGCGCGCAACACAATGTTGCAGCGTGTGTCCACCCATTCCAATGTTTCGAGAAACGTTGCGCGCAACAGCCGCAGAAGTATGATTCAGTTCTACTTCTGAAACTGTCCAGAACTGTTGGGCGCAACATTGCACGAGAATGATGTTTCAGTGGTGGACACACGGTGCAACCGTGTTGCGCGCGGTGTTTCAGCAAATGTTTCGGGAAAAGTTGCACCGTGTATCTGGACCTCAAGTTTCCCAGCTCCCATTCGAGACGCACGCATGACGTCAGAATAAGATGCTTGCAAATAAATAAGTGCTCATCATAGTAGACCACGAGACGAAGCCGCGTTTGTTACCAGTTAAATATCCGGGGGGGGGGGGGGGACTTCCTTATAAAAGGGGGCGGAGGTCCTCGTCGGAAATTCTGAAAATGACCCCCTAAAAGGGACCTGTATTTTGAGATGATGGGCGTGGCAGTGATGAAATTTCACCCCTAAGAGAGACCAATCAATAACTTATCATTTTGGTTCGGTTTGGTTTCTCGATCCCGTCCTCTTTTATAAGGGATTAAAATAAAATCAATCTTTGAAAAGAAGCATTGTTGTTGATCTTATATCCTAAAAGGCACCACAAAACTCAGCTGGTGGGCATTCTTGTTATTATCACCCTAAGCAGGACCAAAACACTTCAAACCCTAAAAGGGACGACGAGGACCCCCGCCCCCTTTTATAAGGGAGTCCCCCCCCGGGTTAAATATATTTTCTGTTATAGACCTTTTCCAAATATCACGACTTAAACGAGGTTAGAGTTCAAGCTTCCGTAATTTTTTTGTATTTATCAAGTCAAATCTCGACTTGAACACATTTTTAATCGCGGTCTGGGAGCCCATGGCCCAACTCTTTCTCTGACTTTTCCTTTCTTTCAGTCTAAATCCAGCATATACTAAAAAGTCCCAAATATCCTTTGTTTTACATTGTTTAATTAGTGCTACTTTCTGCTACTTTGAACTATTTAATTACTTAGTATTTTTGCAGGGGTTATGTGCGATCACTCTAACCCATGAAAAAGTACCAAATCTAAATAACACATTGTATATACCCTGGTGACGTTTTTTTCCCTTCTTCTTCTTTTCTAATTTTTCTTTGATAAATGCGTCGAGATAGAAAGAAGAAAATCAATAACGACGTATAAATATAAACAAAGGGCAAAAATAAGAAAAAATATTATAAAAAAGACAAAAGTCAGAAAGCCTCTGTGACCAGGGTAAACATTGTATAGAATTGTTTTCCATTGTTTATTAGTGCTTTTTCACAAGTGCAGTCACTGTACTCTAACAATGGGAATTGAAGAAAAACAAGCATGTGGCAATGAAATAAAAACAATGATATTCTAGCTGTGTTTTCTTGTATTTTTGTCAGGTTTTTTTTTTGTATATATTTGGTGTCTTTTTTGCATATATTTGATGTTATTACTTGTTTTGGATAGTTTGTATAATCTTGCACTATTTAGAGTAGAAATTAAGATCAATCAATCAATACTTTGTTTTTATTTCAGAGATATAATTCATGCACCCTGTATCCCTTGGTTTAATTTTTTAGGATGCAAAAGGCAAACTCTTTGTGACTTTCATGCATAATTAATTTGCAAATGTACATCAATTCAATCATCAATATTTTTTGAAGCATTATAAAGGCTGCAATTTAATAATAACTTTACTAGCTGACATTTTTATAAATTTTTAAAACTTCAATATTATTGTAAACATCATCTTTGACATAATTTTTTCATTTAACAGATATTCTAGGCAGCTATTTATGAGGTCAGAACATTTTTTTTTTCTCATAAAGAAGTTCTCAATTTTTAAACACTATATAACTATCTTTAATATGCAAGACATTTCGGCAGTACTTCTACCATCCTCAGTTGTACAAGGTTATAATGATATAAGGTATAGAGTGATTTCAATAAACCTGGGCACTACTAATTAATTAAGCAAATAAAAATTATTAGATGCTAAAATGTTTTGTCTCCTTTTGTTCCTTTGCATCTAGGGAACACTAACAGCTATTAGTATTGCCCAGGTTTATTGAAATCACTCTAAAGAGGACAGCAGAAACATTTCTTGCAAATATTAAAGATAGTCACATTGTGTTTAAAGACTCTATTAAGTTTTCTGCTTACCAGACAAGTACTCAATTGAAGGAATGCTCGTAAAAATGGCTCAAATGACTTTTGATGTCCTGTCCAGTCATGGACATTTTGACATTGGAAAGTCTTCTTGGACCATTAGAGAAAAATTGAAAAAACAAATCACTGGAAAATTACTTAAGCCATTTCCATGGGCTCCTCACTGATTGTTCCTGTTCTCAAAGATGGCAGCCTTGAATCTCACTTTACATTATTACTAGCCTGCATCACATCTGGACTAAACACTAGTTAAGTCCCTCAAGTATATATAACAATGTAACACAAGCTATGTTATGACTAGACACACATCACATTCCCATTATCATAAATATCTCCTAACAATGATATTTACATTTGGTTGTAATGTTTTCTCATTCCAGTTTGTGTCAATCTATTCAGTATTATTTTTATGGGTACATTTGAGTAGGACATTGATATGAATGTAACCCCCCCAAAAAAGTTTTAAACTTGAGATAATGACAACCAGTCAAAAAAAGGAAAACAGTACCCCAAAGCTAAGTTGTATATTCATAAAAAACAACAAACAAAAAAACAAAAAACTCTTGTTGGATAGCACTGAGTATTTCATGGCCAGAATCAATGTGTGGTTGCAATTTTGATGTTCTGATAAAGTTTAACATGATTTCAGTATGATGGCTACTGAATATACTACATTACAAACAATATATATTATTTTATAATAAGGTAATATAGAGTGCAAACAATATAGAGTGGTGGCACTTAATCCGTGAAATAGATATTAGTCTAACAGATATTAGTAGGCACTATTTCCATTGTTTTCTTTTGTTTTGATTAAACTATTAGATATTTATTATTAGATAATTTTTGTTTCATGGATTAAGTGCCATCACTCTATCCACGAAATACAAATTACTAAATAGTACAAAATAGTGTTAAATAAACAACAGAAAGCAATCTATTGTTTCAGTTGCATAAAATTGCACAATGTAGTATTACAAACATTTCACATGAATATACTGTTTGCACTCTAATAACAGTTGTATTAATTTAGATATCCTCAAAGTAAGTTTTCAAAACAGCAACTAACACTGAATTCTTTTGCCTTATCAACTTAAAAAATCATTTACCTTTGTGGGGAACAAAGCAAAAGAGTTTCTGACCTCAGTTGTACAAAAGGTGCATAGTGCTATCCTTACCAGAGGATAAAATAATAGCTTTTTCCAATAAATGCATTTATATGCACTATCCATCATTTTGGGCACATGCAGGACGTCAAAATGCACAATTGATAGAAGAAGAAAAAAGGGTGATTATTCCTCTTGTACCATAACTGTACTGAAACCACAACTTTCAATTCTGATTGGCTAATGATCCATCGAGGGATTCTGATTGGTTGACTTTGACACAGCCATGACCGTAGCTTACATGTTTATGTTTCCATAATATAGATTTCTCAGTCATGTGATATTGGCTCTTATGAGAGATTCATAGATAATTTACAGTCACTGATGAAAGCTGTTGAGGTGTTGTCCCGTCTTCAAAGAAAGGAAAGCTTATAAAAAGCAGATGTCCACACATGTAATGTTACTCCCAAATGGGTAGGGGAGGAGGGTTACTGACATAGATGCTTGATATTGATAACTTACATGTGATGTGCAAGATTCCATCTATGTGCTAACCTATGTAATGCCATACAACTATGTTCCCATTCTATTAATACTATACATTAAATGATTACAAAAAGGCCAAACATTCTAGCATTGATTTAGCTCTACTCTAAACTATACACAGAACTGCAAAAGGAAAATTTATTGACATGGCGAGTGTACATGAATTTTGAAAATGCATTGCCTACTTTTCAACCATTCCCTGGACTTTTCCTTGACTTCTCATTCTCTCCAAATCTTCCTTTGTTTCATCTTCGATTTTTCGGATGTCTTCAATGGTCATCCCATACCATTTGTCCAGCCAACAGAATAACTGACGGTGGAAATTACGAAGCAAGCGGTGAACAGCACGACAGATGACCGATTCCACTTTTGTCTGCAGACCCCACCATTTGAATTCAATATCGTAAAGTTTACAACACGTCATAAAAGGATATTCACCCTCTTTCTGTTTCCAATCAGGTGTCAAAGGACCACGATTAGCTTTATTGGAGTGGAACTTGGAAGGGTCTTCGTCCTCTTTGTAATCGTTCTGAGACACTGGGTCATTTACGATGTCAATTGGAACTACAACTCTCTTTTCTAATTTTTCTCCACACAATTCATGAGCATTTAAGTTTTCTTCTGGCAAACCAGGTTTGTGCCAGGTTTCGATAATGATATGAAAGCCCTCCTTCATGTAGTCAGGATTGCTATACTCTGTTCTACAATAAGGATAGGCATTCCATGCTTTCTCGTGAATCTCCAATGAACCTTTGGGTGCAAGAAGACGTATAAAAGCTGGAACTTTACTGGCAAGATGGAATATCTTATGTGTATACTGTCCAGGAAATCCAATTTTCCTAGCCATGGCCTCCTTGTCACTTACTTCATAAGGCTCATTCACCACTATTTCAATTCCTTCTCCTCCACCGGTCTCATTCTTGCTGGCTTCAGCCACGGCGTACAACTGTCCAATGTGATACTCTTCTACAGAGATCGGCAGAGCAATTTGATATTCTTTGATCACTCCCATTCCAGCAAGAGAACAAATTCTAATAACAAGTAAATTTCTTACTAATTCAATCAGAAAACGACCACTGCAATCAGCTTCTAAACTCTGAACTGCAGCAAAGATGGCGGCGTGTTCTTGCGAAAGACCGATCGTTGGGGGCGTGGGGAGGAATGACGTAATATCCTCACGGAACCACCCATGTGACAAAACACTTGAAATGACACATCCAAATCTTAAAAAATCGAGTTCAGAAGATTCCAGTATAATCAGGCATTCCTCCAAATATAACTAATGACACAACTAATAGTATTCTTTTCTGTATTGAATTTTCCTGTGATTTTGTTTAACGGGGTTCCTTTGTTTTTTTCAAGCGATTTCATTTGGGGTTCCTGTGGTATGAGGTTGCTATGGGTGACGTCATAATAAGCAAAAGAACATTGCCGATGGTTGAGACCGGCGGCTATTTGTTAAGCAACAAGTGTGTTCTTCAAGCACAAAATTTGCCTTTAAATACAAAAGGAATTTATATAAATGATGCTTTGGTCCTTAAAATGCTTTATTGGACTGCTTAGTCTTGTCTAAAAACGCGTTAAAATGCGTGCCGAAAGTCCATGTCAGGTTTGTTGTAGCTCTCTGTGTCAACATCCAGAATGTTGGCGTTCAAATCTACAGCAAGTAAGAGAAGCAGTTTGGCGTAGAAATGGAGTACAATCTCATGGATCAAGTAGTAGTAGCCCTGTTAAAATGGAGGAGATCTTTTCAAGAAAAGAGCAGCGAATAGAGGCCACTGACGGTAATGGAGTTTATACATGACAAGTTTAATCTTTAATTTGTTAATAAGCTTAATTGAGTTTCACTCTAAAATTTTAGAGTGTTTCCAACGCAGCCCAGGAACTCAGCTTAGCAGCTGGAAATCGAGTCTAAAATATAACTATTGAATTAATCGCATATTTATATGATTAAATACAATATCCATAATACTTCCTAAACAAAAGAACAGTTTGAAAATAGTTATTTTAGTAAACTTACATGTGGTGCAGTTGCCTGCTATGTCAGAATGCCCTCCAGTGGTGTCCTCCAGTGCCACACCATTTCAAACATTTTTGTAATGCAGAAATGGAAAATTGCCCTTACTGGGTGTATTAATTAAATGTTTAAAGAAGAAATTTGAAACAATTGTCATGCAGTCCACTGGTAGCTTTTTGTAGTTAGAGAATCGATCAGATCTCCCTTCATGCAGCTTCTCCTACATGTATATAAAACACTGCTTTTGTGTTGTGATCAGTCCAAGCATCTGATACAAACTCAACAGGTCTGCATTTCCCATCTCTTTATAATTATAAGCAATAAACAGGTTAACCATCAGGCTTACCATCACTTTTAAGATACTGTAGCTGCAAACTATATATCCTTATGATATCATACTCAAGATAATTCCTTTTGTTTTATAGGGGGTCTACCAACTCTTAAAATAGTAGATATGTTTAGTGATCTTGATAGCAGTAGTAAGAGTTCCCCAGCAGGAAGACATCTTCACCAGGTCATTCCTCACAAGAGATCAGCTTCATTGCCTTCTCTACCTTCTGCTCTTATCAGGTATAATATGTATCTAGCTAATTGAAGAGGTGGCCAAGGAAAAGGCCTTAGTGACTTCTCTGTTGTTTTTTTTTCAACTTTTTTTAAGTGGTCAAAATAGGTACACTGCATCAGTGGGCTTCCTATGTCAAAATATCAACAACAGTCTTAATATAAATAACAGTCTCTTAAAATAAATAACAGTCAAAATATCAACAGATCAACAAATCGAAAAGTCACTTAGACCATTTTTATGGCCATTTCAATTGTATTGATTAACTTAATGATGACTAGATACCTAGTGGAGGGTTAAAGGTGTCATTGTTTACAATTCACCAGCCAAGTATTAATTAACAAGGCTATCAAGGAGGGTACCATGGCAACCAAGCCATGTGCATGTCCATCATCTTCGAGCACCTTTTTAATACAGAAAAATAGCTGATATCAGAGATATATTCCAACAACTCTGAACAAAGATTCAACTCATGTTGAAAGAATATATCATGTAGACACAACTGACTGTAGACCAATTGAATGGAAGTGTGGTGAACTCACTGCAGTTGTATTTGCGTGTCTTGCATTAGCCAGCTGCATGCTCATGAATCCAAAGACAAGATCTGTCTTTTGGAGACAGCTCACTCCATAATCATGATAATCATCATCATGATAATCATCATCATCATCAAAAAGTATAGAAACTTGCCTAAACACCTCAACCTGAAACTTTGTCCAAAGTCACTGGAATGTCATCTTAATTGGACATTCAGTGGAAATTCAGTACTTACAGTACATGTACACTGTAGTCCATAGGGGGAAATAAGCAAACCGATGACCAAGTTATCACAAAATTCACAAGCATGCAACTTGCAGAAATTGTAGTAAAGTGGTATTAAAGCACAAGGCCTTTTAAATATGCTCTAATATCCTTATTGGCTGAAGTGGTTAAGACTCAAGGCCCTCTATAGACTGCCCTCCCATTAACTTTGCTTCTTTTGTAAAAGACTATGATTCATGAATATACTGATTTCAGTGAAGGTAGTGAAACTACATGCAGACCTTGATATTACTGTTTACTTACCATTAGATGTCAGTCATTCTATCTATTAATTATTAGCCTGAAATCCACTCACTTTAGACTCTAGCATCACCCCATTACCCCCCAAAAATTTAATTTATATTTTGTAAACAGAATGTGCCAACTGATTGTCAAAGTTAAGGTGGTCATGTTTCAGAATAGACAGTAATTTAAATTTTAATAGGCCCTTTGCAGTTAGAGGTCACATGACCTCATTGCCCCTAAATCAAGCAACATTAAAATGAAATCTGGAAATGAAAAGAACACCTCAAAATTAGTAAAAAAGTATAAATTATTAGGTCATGAGATCTCATACAAGCATAATGACAGCTTGTTCAAGTTCGGATGTTTTCTTAACTAAAGATTCATTTGGAAAAAAGTACTGGACAGCATGGCCTAGCTTGCTCTCCAGTGCATTTTTCCAAACAATTAAATCTTAAGAAATTATCTAACATATTTGCTGTCATCTTTCATCATGTTGTTTCTTTATTGAGCTAAAACTTTGCACTTTTACTAATTTTGAGGTACTCTTTCCATTTCTGGATTTCAATTTTAACAAATCTACTCGATTTAGGGGAGGTACATGTAAGGTCATGTGACCTCTAGCTGCAAAGGGCCTATTAAATTCATACTCTTACCAACTTATTTTTCATTATCTTTTAAAGCCAAGAACGTTCACCAATGCCACTAAGATCACCACGGCCATCCCCAGCTTCACCCCCTTTGACAGAATATCAGCGCCGAATGCAATGGAAAAAACAATTTGCTAGCCCATCTAGAGTTGAAACAGCTACTACTACTGCTACTAGAGAGAGTACTAAGAGTGTTAAAGTGTCTACCATTGCTGTACATGAAGTCTATGAACAAGATGAACTTGATCAAGATTGGCAAGAAGTTTATGTGACTTCTGCATACTTAGTTTGGTGTCCTTCAAATACAAAAGTAAGTCAAAAAGTGAGGTAAAGTTGTAGAGAAGGTTTTGTATGAATTTGCTGTGCTGAACACAATGTTCAAAAACACTTGCACATGAGAAAGAGTTCACAGGGTTTCATATGCGCATGTCTTGACCACAGGAAGCCCATGAAAAACTTTAAAACAAAATTGTGTTTTCCTGTTTATACTAAGGGATTTTTTTATCTCAATTCATAGTTCAAAATAAACAATAGACTTAAATATTTAATACTAGGAATTATAAAATCTTTCTTTTGACAATAAAATCTTTCTATTCGTATATCAGAGTTTTTTAGCACTTTTTATAACAGAAAAACCAGGTCATATGATAAAATGCTTATTAACAGAGTTAATTCAGGCCAGATGCGAAAATATTTGGCTCTTGGTCATTTGTATGGACCTTGCTATTAGCTTGGTCCATACGGCATAACCTTGAGCCAAATATTTTCCCATCCAGCCCTCCCACTCAGTCAAGAAGTACATGCATATAGCACTTCTCAACACTTTGCAATCTTGATTTATGCAGAGACGAAAGAAAAGAAGAAGTTCAAGCCAAAGGTGAAATTTCCTTTTTTTTACATGTATATCATTGCAATTCAACAGTTACATGTAGAACCAATCTATAACAATGTAACCATCCCCTACAGTTGTACAATGTATTTAGTGGGTATACACTCATCCATGTCCCAAAAAATGGTTAGTTATCATTGTTTAAATTTACACTGTTTTAAGCAATAATTAAATTTTGTACCCTTGTTGTGGTAGAGGTGTTAAAATTTGACACCTCTACTACAACAAGGACACAAAATTTAATGGTAAAGACAAGACTTAATTGTGAGTCTCCAAGACAAACTCTTGTCAACATACCTAAGAATTTTTCTCGCCAATTGCTGGGTTTCATCCATTCTTTTGGGAATCAAAAGACAATGAAGCAGTAGCCATGTTGGATGAACAAACAAGAGACGCTAATGAGAAAACTTTTGTTGAAGTTCATCCAGGATGGCTGCCATACGTGACGTCACATGCAACCCAGCAATTCCCTTTGTTAATTTTCAAAATTTGTAACTGCAAGATGTGTTTTCATGAAAACAAGAGTTTGAGAAATGTGAGACTTTTTTTTGGGGGGGGGGGGGGGAGGGAGGCACTGCCCCAAGCATTTCAATATTAATGCTTTTAAAATTCAACTCCTTACCACATTCAACACATATATATATATATATAAGAAAACAGTGTTAAGTATCAATTTTTAAAAATAAAAATTTAGTGACTTAATTGTGTTTACATAGCTCGAGTGCAAGTAGCAGCCGGCATCATTCTAAAACAGTGGTACCAAAAGATGTCACTGAAGATCTTGTGCCTGTTTCTATGGAAACTATAAAACCAGTGAGTGCAGATTTGCAGATTTTTGAACATGTATTTGCCAATCAAGTTCCCTTAAATAATTTCATGAGCTTTTAAGTATTATTTGCCCTGGATGTCCCTGCATGGTGCTTTTCTGTACTACTCAGTTACAACCATGGCTACCCAATTAACTTCTTTGCAAAAATATGAGCTAAGTGTGTAGTCAGCCTGTTGATTTGAATTATTTGCCACATCTCTCCAAATTTAGTCTACTTATCATTATGGCAAGAAAAAGTTCAAAAAAACATGAAAATTGAAGAAAGGTCACACTACCAATTTGCACACGAGGAGAATGTGAATGAAAACGAAATATCACTCTCTGATTGGCTAACTTGTAAATAAGATATGTTGGATGGCCACAATAGTGCACATCGCACAGTTAAGTACTAACCATTTGCTTAGCCCCCAATGCTTCTTCATGCATCTTTCTGCTCTCTTCATCAGTATTATTATATTTTTAATTATTGATTATTTTTTCAGTGTCGTCCAAAGTCTACCAAGACACCTACTGGTGGGCAGCCATTCCCACCCCACTCACCCCACAAGTCTCCAGCTCAGCCCCACCCCAATTTGACTCAATATGGGTATGTAAATTAGGCCTCATTTAAGATAGTGGCCATGTTATTTGCCAAAGTTTGATCTAGGTGATATATATACATGATTGGTTATTACTGACCCTCTTCCTTGAAGATAATTTCCATATCTGATTTTCACTTTTGTTTGTAGAATCATGGAAGATCTCTCTAATTTGCCCAAACCTGTCTGGTCAGGAATTTTGAAAAGAATGAACTGGAGGTATGGTGGTAATACTCACAAAATATTAATGTACAACTAAAAATAGTGAAAAAATGAAAGAGTACAAAATTGACATTATTTGCCAGTAGTATTATGATTACTGTATGTGCTGCACCAGACGATAGTCTTGATTTGGAATGGGGCAAATCGTAATACAGGGGTGCTTACCATTTAAATCAATCCATCTGGTTGGAAATTTGTTTGCTAACAGTTAAAAAGAGCAGGGAAACTTGACTTCCAATAAATAATAAATGAGGGGTTCCATGTGAAATTGACCTAGGTGACTTTTTGATGATATTTTTTCAAATATGGTATAAAATGGTATAACTAAGTTTCCTATGCTGTAAAAATTAATCTCCAGACATCCATCAAAAATCACTTACTAGATCATTTTCACAGGGAACCCTTCATTATTACATTACTGGAATTAAGAACTCAAAAGAGCAGGAAAAGTGGAGTAGCTCAATTAGAAGAATAAAGATCCCTAAAAACCCATCAAATGACTTAATATGATCTTTAGACGATCTGTAACAGTTAAATATGATTTTGGTATTAGTTAAATCTACGTATTTTTTATTTTTAATTTTGATTGACGGAAGCTAATTTGGCAAAAACCACTTGAGTGTTTACATGTCCGAGTTTGTATGATTTTGAAATTGCAGTAAAAGCCAACTGAAGGTCTTTTCTGTTGTTCTATCCTCAGTGAATTTATTTTTCCAGTTCTCTGTTTTTTATTTTTGTTTTTTTTTAATTTCTCTATATATTTTGTTTATTCTATCCATTCATCATTTCTCCATCCCTTTCATTCTTTTAAAAAGTTCAACTTTTCTGCCTTTTTGATTACTCATTTTATCAACCCATCCTTTTAACCTTTCTTTTTAATTCTGTTTAACTTTGCTCCTCTAGTAATGACGCCACTCCAATGGAAGAGGAAAAACAAGATGCTCTTAAATTCTCAAGTCCAAGAAAAGAAACTGAACAAACCCAAAAACCTGATCAACTTAAAGATTCTCTTGATTTTGAAGATTTTATATCCAAGGAAGAAGGAGGGTCAAAAATGCACCTTGCTGTAGATATAAACTCTCGGTTTACAACACCAGAAGAGGATGAAAAAATAGAAGAACAGAAAAAGAGGGACCTTATAGAGAAGCAACAACGAGCTGAGGAAGCTACTCAGCTTGCATTGAGCCAAAATGTGGACGATAAACTCACTGAAGAAAAAACTGGAAGAGAGCTGCTACCCATGAACTCTATAGGCGTGCCCATCGAAGACTTACCCCTTTCAAAACATCACCACTGCACTAGCTCAATACCTAGAAGGTTTAGTCTGGGCGTGGCTCTTGAGCCTGTAAACGTGGTACCTGTGACTCCATCGTCAAGTACTCTTAGCTTACATTCTGAAAGCCCTCGTGAAGTGCCTGTTCGAGCTACCAAACCTGAACCGTTAGTAGTTAATGTACCCAGTGGACGACCTGAGTCAGCACCTATACCTACATCGTTTGAGAGTAAATACTATGTTCATAGTGCATTCAGGTAAAGTGCTAATCAAGCCTTGTTTACACTTGCGATGTATGCATGCCCCCCTCCCCCCCCCCCCACCCCCCGTCAGAAAATGGGAAAATGGTTGCGTATGTTGTGCCCCTCATAAATTAAACAATTAGATGTTTTCATTTCCATGGTTTACCCTTATTTTGAAAAGGTTGTTAGGACAAAGAGCTATTGACAATTGTTGGGGGTCTCATTGGAGTTAACCGTTAGCCGTAAAAGGGCCAAAAATTTAACCGTAAGCCGTAATAATAGGAAAAACTAACCGTTAGCCGTAATAAAAAGTTAGTCGTAATAGCTTTTCCAGCGTTCTCAACAATAAAAAATAATTTTTAACCATCAAGAACAATGGAAATTAGTTATCAACCCATTTTTAATCGTAATCGTAAAAAAGCCAAAATATTAACCGTTAACCGTAATAGCCACCACCCCATTGAGATCGACCCTCAATTGTTGTTTGCAAGACGAAAAGAAACTGGATCTATTTTTTTATGTCCTCCTGGGTTAATACAGACACCATACCACTGAGCAGAAACCTCGATAACGCGATGTATAGTCTTCGGTATACAACAGTGTTCAAATTGATTCAGGACTTTAGGTTTGGGAAAGTCAAAGAACCATTTGAGCAACAGCTTGGCATGCCTGTGGAATTCCACTAACCTGATAACGTACGAGAACCTGAGTATCAGGCTTATTTTGGGAGGGGCCATGATGCTCAGGTTACGAACCTAAAGTACCTAATGTTGCTATCGATTGAGTAGAAAATCAGTTAAACGGAATTTGGTTATTGAAAAGTCAGGGAATTCTGTTTTACCGAGGTAGTGGGAACCATATTCAGCATTCACTATGCGCCATTTGACATTTGTCCATAAGTCCATGGAAATGATCAGGCGAATTAATTTTTGTCATTATCGGAAAGATTTGGAAAAACACATTTTCGTATGCAGTCATTCTCAAAAAGGTTGTCCAGATGAAAAGACATTTAGTCGTTAATTAACTCATTTGCATATATCACATTTTCAATTTTCTCGCAGGAATTTCAATTCAAAATACCAAAGTAAATTGCATATTATACGTTGTGTAAGTCGTACTCTTCTATCCTTAATTTTCGTTATAAAAACAAGTTAAAATTCTTGCCAGAAAATTGAAAGTGGGCATGTGATATATGCAAATATGTTTATTAATGACTAAACGTCTTTTCATCTGGACAACCTTTTTGAGAATGACTGTATAGGTTTTTCAAGATAATATTTCATGATGATATGTCAACAATCTCTTTTCCTGTGTTTTTCTTAGAGATCCACCTCCTCAAAACCAATATTTAATCATTTGTTGGTCTTATGTTGTAGGTACACGCCCTCGCCAGTACGCGCTCCAGCTCCAACGCCAATAAGCCCCGATAAGTACTCGGAATATGCTCGGTTCTCCCGAACCTCGCAGTCTCGTCGTAAAAGTTCATTACAGGATGAGGAGACGAACAGATCTATGCGACGATGGGACACCCTAAGTAATGTGTACGACGCCGACGAGTCTGTCTTTCAAGAGGATACTATTCAGGGCAGGACTACCCCTGTAGGGAAAGAAATCGTACTGTCAGACATGAAGGAGCAAATTCCCCAAGGACGCGTGTTTCTTACTGAAGGATTCGAACCCACGTGGCCGGCCCTTGTTGTTCCATCAGGTACTCCTCGGTGTCGTAGCCCAAGCCCTGGGAGCAAGACTCTCATTCCTCAAGATATCATCGAGCAATTCCAAGGAGATCTGTATGGCAGGAGTTATCGTGAAGCAGAGTCTAAACAAAAAGAAACTACTGGCAAAAACAAGTCGTTGATATTAGGAGGGGGCATTATGACCCCTGGGTGGCGGCCACCAAGATCTAGGACTCCTATTCAATTCTCAGAAACACCATCACGGTTTCCTCCCCGTCCTTTAAAGCAGCCGTCAAAGGAATCCATTCCAAAATCATTACAAATTGTCTCGATTCCCAAACCAAAACGACTGCAGCGTCCCAAGAGTACTCCCTCGCGGGTTTCAACTCCAAATAACGATGATGATGCATTACCTATGGTGCTGTCAGACTCATCCTTAGTAAACAAAAGCAATGATACTGCTGTTTCCATGGAGGTATGCCGATCCACTTCAAATATTACCGATTCTGGTTCGGTACCCCCTCCCCCGTCGCCGGAAGCTCTAGTGTCGCTTAGGAACGAGATCCACTCCACTCTTGAGACTCTGTGTGAAGAAGACGAACGAAGTAGTAGGACTACCAGCATTGCTGATGTACTTGATAAGGGAATTGTCTCTTCGAGATTATCACCCCTTGGGGGTGGTAGTGAAATGAGTGAAGACTCAGTTGAACTTCCTGGTAGTCTTGGCGAAATCCCTGAGAGCAGTGAAAAAGACGCTGAACGCCAACAAGGCGTAGCAGAAACGTCTGAACAAATGAACTCAACAATAACTAAGACCACTGAAAATTCGGAACAAAAAGACAGAATACCAGACACCGAAATTCTAGGTGAGGAGAAGAAAGTAGGCACGTCAGAAAATGTAACAAACTCGGGAATTCCACAGGAGCCAGCACGTGGTAATCACCCTGAAACGGATAATCAAATCAGCGAAATTGAACTAGGCGCGGCCAAAGGATCTCCCAAGTCAAGCCGATCACATGATTCTCCTGAACCAAATCCACCACGAGAATCAGGTGAACCACATTTACCGCCGAGCGGCTCTCCTGAACCAAACTCGCCACGTGGTGATGAACCACACCCATCACCTGACCCACCACGTGGTTCCCCTGAACCTCATCTACCACGTGATTCTCCAGAACCAATTTCACAACCTCATGGTTCTCCTGAGGCTGAACCCGATCCTCCTCAACCGCCAGGCTCGCCTGATGTGACATCGACGAAAGATTTCACAGAAGGTCTGGATATGGAGCTTGATCTTGCCGCTGAGTTACAAGCTGCTATGGAGGGTTTGGATGATTTTAATCTTGATGATGATAATGACGATATGGATGATGATGATGATGATAAGAATGATTTGGATTGTGATGAGATTGGATCAAATGATGAAAAGGATGCTAGAGATGATGTTGGTGATGTTTTGGATGATGCCGATGCTAATGATGTCTTGGTTGATGATCATGATGAGACGCTGACAACAGCCAATGAACTCGTATCAACTGATGACTAGTAGAAAACGCTCTCGGTTTTAATAGCGAGGTTTTTATAATATATTGTGTATAGATTTCTCTATGTAAGGAGACAAATGAGCTTGACTATTTTTGCAATGGAAATATGTATTTATTTAATTGAGAATAAAGTAAGCATTAAGTTAGTCGTTTGTTACAATCATTGTCGTCTTGCCCTTCCAAAAGAGACATGGATAAAAAAGAAATGTTTACAGTCTTTACAGTTGGCCAATATTAGAGCAGTTTTCTTTAAGCATGAAAACGTCGTCGCGTATCCGTAGCAGATTTTACTCAACTTTTATATATTTTTACATAATTTTTTTTATAAATTTATCACAAAGCTACAAATGTCACTGTTATTTTGCTATGATAACGATGCGCATGCGAACTCTGACCTTCAGGTAATTCGCTAGCTTCCGCCCACCAACAAAAATTGACAAAATTGATACTAAAAGGACCTAAAATCCTACCAAATGCGATCTTTAGGACAATATATTTTAGCTATAGTATCATTTTTTGACAGAAGGACCCAGAAGCGATATCAGATTCCAACGGACTTTTTGAACGCCTGAGTTTGCATTATTTCGAAAACCGCTGTAATGGGTACCTTTTAGGGTACATTCAAACGTTAACACTGGTACTTTAAATTGAAAATCGGTAACAGTTTGAGATATCAATTGGTACCTTTTAGGCCGGGGGTAAAAATAGCTTGAGGTCCTTGAGGCACACCAATTAGAGTATATCTTTGAGGGGCGCGTAGTTAAGGCCTGGGTTTGACCATGGACCTATAATTCCCATACTTTTGTAGGTCATGTAAGATATTACAGTGTAAAAATAATTTCACTTGGCACAATAATAGATGATAACTTGTTGAGCCGGTGACGTTGACATAAGTTCCAGTCCAATTTATTTATTCCGAGCATGATTATGATAGCCTGTGTACAGCCGTTTAGATTATGACGGAAATCGGTTTTTGTCGAATCCGCTCCTCATAAATTTTTTCTTAAGAACCAAAAAAAGCACCTATAAATATATATAAAGGTGAAGTGGTTCTAAATAGGTCTGTATGGAGAACTGCATGTTTTTATTTTTCCATAATTGATCGGGAGATATTAAGAAAAATACGATTTTTGCTTTTGGTCACGTTACCTGTTTTTGCTTAAAATCGCTTTAATGAAAAGCCTGATAGTCATATTCTCCATCACGTGACCACTGAAACCACAAACTTACCACTTTCATTACTTTTCATCATTCAGGTCCATTATTTATGACTGTCTATTCAGTGCTGTACCAAGTTTCAGTCACTTTCGTCAATTCAAGGGATTTTTGCTAGACCCAGGCCTTAAATGGCCTTAGCTTGAGGCCCAAAATGAAAATTGTCGACTATATATTCTAGCTCCGCAACGTACAAATAATTATAAGGAAGGTCGTGGCTAGACGGGATCCTCGCAAACAAGGTTTGGTTAGGTTTAGGGTTAGTATTAGGGAAGACTTTGTAAAACCAAAACAGTAAACTAGCCCTAAACTAGCCCTAAAACTAACCAAACCTTGTTTGCGAGGATCCCATCTAGACACAACCTATAAGGAAGTCCTCCCGTGAAATCAGGGATGCATGGCGTCGCGCAGTATAGTGCGTTATCATAGATTTCAGACTTCGATTACAGTTGTCGTCTTACTGCCACCTTATGTCGAACGATTACTGTAACCACACAGATCAGCCGTCAGTATCGAATTGAAAGTGCTTGCGTGCAATTAATATTGTTTATATGGCCCTTTTATCTGCACGATTCTACAAAGACAGAAAGCTGCACGTCACCTTCATCCAAGTTCGATTCCCAGTTCGCCTCTAGCCTGCCTACAGGTTCTCCAGGGGGAGGGGGAGAGGGGAGGAATAAGGAAAGGAAGGGAGAGCTCTCCCTTCCTTTCCTCTCCGCTCCCCTCTCCCCCTCCCCCTGGAGAGCCTGTAGGCAGGCTAGTTCGCCTCACACTTGTTTTGACTTCCTTCCATTGTATGTAGATTTACGTAGCTTAAATTACCCTTAAAATTAAACTGAGCATTGATGGAAATTTAATTAAGAAGGGGTAAATAGCGCAACATCGGCTTCCTGCGTTCAGCTGGAAAAAAATAAACTATCGAAACCTAACTATGGTGCTTTACCTTGTTCATCATGTCTTGCAAGTGTACTGATGATATCGAGACTGGAATGGACAAATCTTCAACAACTTCAGTTACAGACAGTTAACTTCGACTACCGCCTCGCTTGAAAGGCCCAGATTCTGCCCCTCACGAGACAATTTTAAGTTTACAATTTGTTCCCAACAAATTCATTGTAAGTTATAGCATTTAAGAGGGGATTTTTTTCAAGTTCGAGCAGTGACCGACAAAAACCCTAGCTTTGAGTTGTACAAAACTAAAATCATTTCTGTCAGAAAGATTAAGTTGTTTATTTGTAAATAGTTTTGGCCAATGAAAGCTGAATCAAGGTGTTAATCCAAAGCGAAAAAATGAGGTTTAGGCTTTCATTTGCTCATTTGCTATACGTTTTCTTTATATTCAGCTTGAAAAAGCTTAATCCCAACACAACTTCAAGAAAAAGTCTTTGTACAATTTAAAAATCCATTTTAAACAGATATTTTATCTTGGTACATCAGTTTTTAACCGATAGAAAAAGGATTTGAGTGTTAATCCAGAACGAAAATTAGCCTTAAAACTCGCACGAAGGTCTAGTTTTTTGGCGCTTTTCGCCATTATTGCTCGTCATTGAAAAAAATCTCCTCTTAATTGACAAAAACAGAGGCAGGGGCAGAGTGGAGCCCACTTACAAAAGCTGATGAATTAATTAAAAAGACGGACGCATGCAGCTCAAAATACCGGGTCGTTAAGGTAAAGGTAAAGCAACCTCGATCATTTAAGATTATAGTCATTTTTGTAAATCGTAGTATGAATTTCGCTCGCGAGTGTCGCATGATATGTCCGTTTTCGCGTCAGAGAAGGCTTTCATTAGTTTAGCGATCAAACACAGTGAAAAGGTCAATATCTACGTTTCCTACAGATCATGCCCATTTAATGAGCTTGTAGTAAAGTTTACTGACAATGTAATGCTTCTGTCATGAAACGGAAGCAAGGATGTATTGGAGAATTGAATGGGTAATTATTCAAATATTTATACTTTAATTCTTTCTTTCCTTCTTTCTTTCCTTCTTTCTTTCCTTCTTAACTTTCTTTCTTTCTTTCTTTCTTTTCTTTCTTTCATTTTTTATTCGTTACTTTAGTTTTTAAAGAGACCTGGCTTTAATGGAAACTCGCCTCCAGTCTGACCATGGTTAATTAATTTGTCTGGAAGATTCAGGCAAGCCGAATTACAGGTTCAGAATTCTATCATTTTTTTACCAGAAACTCATTTTAAGCCCTCCTGATGTATCTCTAATGTTTGTTCTACAAACCGATATGTGTTTGTCTGTCAAATAGAGCGACAAATGGAACTCAAAACACCCATTAACCACGGCATTAGGAATATGGAAAAACATGGCCTCAGGGGCAAATCGTGTCCTCTCTGATTATAAAAATATGGCGAAGACTGACACTTCGCTAATAAGGATTTATTAGACTCGTATCAAGCTGTCGGATTTTATTTGAAATTGCATAAAAATTCTTGCTCTAATGAAAAGTGTATCGATCGACAAACAATGCAACCGCATCGAAAGTTAGTTATGATTTGGGAGGTCAAATCAGAGCTTGGTTTGGGCAATTAGTGCCCACCAAGGTACTTTAATAGTCCGCTAAGTGGGTACTTAGAGATGGCGTTAATATCAATGGTGCGTTTGCTTAGATAACACTAGAATTAATCACTTGAGAGCGAACAATGAAGCAGTCAGTTTCCTTTTGGAAGTCCCTAGAGAGTAGAAATATGTCTTCTTGGATCCAAGATAACAGATACAGCGCTGAGAGGCTTATCGCGCTATGACGTGCTCGGAATATCTGATGCGTTTTCTGATAATTACTTTTAAATGATGTTTCGTCGTGCCTTTGGGCTTCCCAGCGTTTGACCGACTGTCAGTTCTAATTCACCACAGATTTAAGCCTATTGTTTCGCGATAAGGAATTTAATTATTTCTGTATGTAAGCAAGTTGACAAAAGATTCTGAGTCAATGAGATGCAAGCTGAAATCAGTGAGCATGAAGATTCAATGTTGACGTCTGTATTTGTGAGCGCTCACGAAGGTTTTTTCCAAAGACTCCTAATCCTTTACTCTCGACACCGAAAAACGCGTCAAACGCTACCCAATAGCTTAGTGTTTGACGTATTGACATTAGGTGTTTAATAACTGCGAATTGCTGTCAAGCAGTCTACAAAAAGAAGACCAATACAGCATCACACCTTAAGTACGAACTCGGTGCTCCCGCTTGAAGTAACATGAACGCGTCGACCTCCATGAGCAATTTTTCTGTAGCTCAACCGTCCCTATCTGCCAACTCGTGCCAGCATGGGCCAATACCCAGTGGAAAACTAGAGAGACAGCAGTTTGAAAGGTTTTGTGGATGTCAAATTTACGAGGATGGTTGGTCAGACACGCTCTTGGTCGAGGATATTTTCAGCAAGTTCTTCTTGACGATATCTGTGATTGGAAATGTTTTGGTGATTTTGGTTCTGAATCGCATGAAGAGAGGTTTCTTTAATGCACCCATGAAGGCTTTGTTGCAAAATCTTTCCTTGGCCGATATGACTGTCTGCATTCTGTACAACGTTAATGAAGCTGTGGGCATCGACTCACCACTAACAACCAATGCATTCTGTAAATTATTTGGAGGACTGTTATGGGCCTCGTTGAGCAGCTCCAGTTGCGCCGTTTGCTGTGTATCAATCGAGCGATATTTGGCTGTGGTGAAGCCACTAGAGTTCAACCTTACCAAAAAGAAAGCAATGCTGATGATAATATTTTCGTGGTACTATTCCCTTCTCTTTACATTCGCCGATTTTTATTTCTTGGAGAGAGTTTTCCTTGGACCTATCTGTCTTGAAGGGATTGTTCCAATATGTTACTACTCGCACTGGAGAGGCAGCGTTGATGTATCTGCTGTGAATCTTTTGAACATAATCGCTACTTTCGTCATTCCTCTGATAATCGTTGTATACACAAATGTGACTATAATTGTAGTTATGTTCAAGAGCTCCAAAAACACGAAAAGAAGGAGTATAGATCCGGGTGGTGGAAGGCGACGTTCTGGGGTGATCTGGATCGTGTTCTTACTGACAGTAGTTTATGTTATCTGCTCAGTACCATTCACTGTACACTATATTCTCAGAGCCATGCCCACCACAATCGAAATTCATAAGAACTTCATCTACGTTGCTTACTATCTAATGCTAGCAAACAGTTCATGCAATCCGTTCATCTACTCTTTCTTCAGTGCTGAATTTCGTAAACAGTGTATCAGTTTGATTACTCTTCCGTGTCGTTGGATAAGAGAGAAGATACAAGGGTTGCGTGCAAATTAAATTCTTCATGAAACTGCATGATTAACGCGAGTAAATACGTTATTCAAATAAACGATAAACGACCTAACAAACAGCCGTGAAATTAGGAAAAAGCAATGTTGTTTGGACATATTCCGACGTGCCCCAAATAGGCTCCTGTGGAGAAGTCGACGAAGCAGCTGCTATCATGGAGATATGATGGATCTGAAGTGGTACTCTTCAAATATAGTTCGAACTAAACATAAATAACCACAAAATATGTGTTTATTTTTGTCGGTACCTGACCCCACAAAGCTCCAACTAAAAGCCTTATCAAGCTAGAAATTTCTTGACATTCAATTTGAAGAATTTTCCGGGCGTTCAACTCAACCGGAACTCTAAAACATCACGATAGAGTTTCTACATTTAAATGAGATTTGTAGATTACGAGTAATCCTTATGACATTGACTTAAGACCAGACAGGCAGACAGCAATTTCTACCAAGCTAGAGGCAAAGATATTCTTTATTGAAATGCCTTTCCATTTTCGCCACATTTGGGACCATTAAACTAAAATCCCTCAGGCATTTTGTATCCACCAAAATGATATTGCACTTGAAATTACTTTGCGAGAGCAGAATTAATTTGAAGTTTCATCAAAATTATTGACCATAAGCTAATTTGAAAGGAACATTTTGCAAATGTATTAATTTTGTTGCTGTGCAATGACCTTTGCGAGAAAAACTCCCGTCTATCACATGGTCGAGTCCCAAAATTGTACATCAGCTATATCAATAATATTTGAAAATCCAATTAAATAATATCATTATCAATGCATTTTTAATTTTGAATAAATTTAATTAATTCAGTTTAAGTAAAAATGCAATCTTTTCGTTATCTTCTAAATCAAAGCCATTTAGATGGCAGAATTCTAACTGCGGAAATATCTAGAATTGTCAATTTGAATTGTCTAATTGCTATGTGCGCGCGCACTTCGTTATAAACTTTCTTTTCTTGAAGTAAGGAACTTTGATGTAAGATTGAAGAGTTTTGCTTGAGGACAAAAAATATTATCTTTACTTGAAACTTAAAACTAATGGACTCCTTGTTTGTCTCTTGTAATTCTAGAATAAATATTATGAATAGACATATAACGAGTTTACGTTGTATTATTTCACAGTAATGTGCATCTATATATAGAATAAGAGTGCACGTCCTCGAAAATACTGTCCATAGCAGATAAAAGGGTAGAAGGGAAACTAAAAGATGACAGAGTAGAAAACGTATTGTGCATATCAGCCTACACCGGAATCAGATTAAAGAAAAAAAAAGGCAGATTATAAATCGCGTGTTTTTCCTGCTTCGTCCGAAAAAAAAAGTGTCAGATTCGGAGTTTTTTTAACAACCACTTATTCCTAATTCCACGTAGCCCGTTGTTACAGCTTTTTGACCTCCGTTACGTTGGGTCACAGTGTTTAATGTAAGATGCTCTTATGATTCAAATAACCATCATTTTGCTTTTCTTTTTGGATCGTCTGCAGACTCAAGATTTCGAATTCTGGCCATGCTCATTTTTATCCGGCTCAAAAAGACTCCTTCAGAAAATTGGCCCAAAAGACGACATAAAGCTGTGAAAACCGCGAAATTTTGAAAATCAGTAACCGCGCGCGCGTTCAATTTTCAGGCATGAAAATTGAAAATATCTTTTTCTGCCCAGTCTGACTTACAAGACTGAGACACTGTGCGCTCTTGTAAACCTTTGGGGACCAGGCCCCTTTCACAAAGCGCGTACGAAACTTACGAGTACTCGGCGTAAATTTAAAACATTAACTTGGATCTATTTTTCTGAGGATTTACAAATAGTCTCTTTAAACCGCAAATAGCTTCAATTTGAATATTCAATTTCTTGTTATTTTAATTTGCTGAGAATTTTTTTTCCAACCATTCCTTTATCCTTTCTCCCACTGCAGCCTTCAGGCGGTTTGTCCACAGGCTGAATGTGTGCGTAATTAGGAAAAGTCTTGCTTTTTGATGGCCTGCGCCACACCCGAATTAAAACAAACAAAAAACAAACAAAGTTCTTACGATTCTACTATTGTTTTCATTCCATAACCACCTATAAGAACTATAAATGATAATTAGAATGTTGCTGTACGCGAGAATAATCATTGTAATTGAATTGTTTCTTGTATATTCATGCCATCGTTTTTCTCCGGGTTCTCCGGTTTTTCCTCCCTCAGCAAAAATCAACATGTGAGTCGAGTGATTATTTGCAAAATATTTAATGTAGAGGTAGTGTGTGTGAGAGTACAGTGTCCCCCAATTAGTGCGCAAGCGCTAGAAGACTTGGACACTTAAATAAACAGTTATTTTTGTTCGCCCTGAAGATGCACTAGTAAAGCAAAAGCTCGGCATTTTATAATAATTAATACTGACGCGGAAGAAACAATTCAATTACAAGAACTAATGATGCTAGAAAAACAAAAAACAGCCCTAACACCACGCTTCTCATCGACATTGACTTTTTGAAACAGTTAAAAGTCTCTTATCTATCAATCTATTCGTTTACAGCAGTTACATCTCTCGTATAGAGTAACGAGTACCGATACGGTACCTATAACAAACAAGAGAATTCCCCATTTTGAGACTGATGCAGACACCAATCGATAGAGTGACTAAAAACACACAAATGAATTCCAATGAACGAATAGACGACTTTCAAAAATGGTGGCCTAGTACATGAGAACGAGGCCACAAAGGCCTTGTTACCAGAAAATAAGCGTGGCGACACTTCTATTGCTATCAAAGACGATGTGTTCCTTTTCCTTTTAGAATACCTATTTTATGTGCATTTTACAGGATAATTTTTATATATTATGAATCGGCATTTGATGCGATGTTGATTTTGGAGGCCTTTCTTGCCTCGTTATCGTGAACAATGAGCCCGCCATTTTTGAAAGTCGTCTATGGAATGACTACTGATGAACTGTGAATATTTTTCGCTTCATTGAAGTAACTAGGTACTTTTCATCTCCTCGCCCAATTGGCCATAATTCTTACAATCTCTAATTCAAAAACAGACAAAAGAAAAGGGAGGAAAAACGAAAAGACAAAACAAGCGATCGGAAATAGGCAGAAAAATACTCATCCTTGATTTGTCTTGTATGAGAGTTTATAAATAAATGAATATGTAAACCAAACGTTTTCCACGTTATTGAGAGGTGTGTGTGCAATAGTTAGTCGCAGTATAAGCGAGAGAGGTCAAAAGAAATATATATCTGTAAAACAAACACATATATAAAGCGGATAGTTGATGACCCAATATATTCTATAGTGTAGCCGCGATAAAATATACGCTTCAAATAATTGGTTAAATTGCGTGCAACGACTTGACCCTGTGACACGTTTATGCGTATATATTTGCGCGGGGCGATGTGATGGCTCGTGATCGAGATTTCTATGCATGCTTGGGGTTGTTCCTGCTTAGTCGATTCATACTTGGCAGGATCACGAAAAAGAAAAGAAAAGTAAAGAAACGAAAAGAAGAGAAAACAAAAGAAAACAAAAAAGGAACAAGAGGAAAAGGAAAGAAAAATGAAAAGAAATGAAAAGAAAGCAAGAGATACAGCTTGACGCACTCACTACCTTACCTCACTTTCCACATCACCGTCGACTTGATGGTGCTTGGAAAGAGAAATGCAGCGCAGAATTGAACGTAGAATTTGAGTGACTCATACAATCAAATGTTAAATATATATCAGGAATATATTATCGATTCAGACTAAATATAGATCTATACTAAACTATAAAATTTGATGTCCTAGAAATTACTTAAAAATCCTTCAAGTTTACTTTTAAATCTCCTTATGACAGCAGATTTAATATAATCAGGTCAAGAGTTCCAAAGGCTAATAATCCATGCACATTCCAACCTAAGGTTGAATTGCTAGGACGTACTCGAGATGAAGGCCTAACTATAACTAAGTAGTGTACCGGATGATTTATCCTCGGATCTCCTCGGGCATCTAGGGCGTCTATGAGGTTATTAGTGGAAAGAGAAAATCTGTATGGCAAAGGAAAGAACTGTTGAATCTGTTTACATGAATAATTTGTGCCAACGCCTGAACTGGGATCGACCTGAATCCGGGTCACAGTGATGAAAGAGGTCACTGTGTACACTACGCCAGCCAACCTCGTTCCCAGACCGTTTTTCCTTCGCTTGGAGTGGGACCCCATCCCCAAGCGAAGGGAAAAGGGTCTGGAAACGAGGTTGAACGCCACCCTTGCAACCTAAAAGCCCTGTGGAAACGTTCCCAACAATTAACATCCAGCTGATGCAGTTGTTTGTAGGCACTCAAACGGACCCACTATGGTTGTGTTACGTTTTTGCGGTAACAGAACAAAAGAAATGTTCGACCATTTCACGGTTCTCATCATTCAACCTCGACAGCGTGTAGTATATTCTTTAGAATTTGACTACAGCCCGTGGAACTTAAAGTGTTTCGATTGTTTTTGATGTGTGCATTTCTCACATAAATTTACCATGGGCTGCAGTCAATTTCTAAAGAGTATATTTCACGCTGTCGAGGCCGAAGTTCAACAACGAGAACCGTGAAATGGTCTATTGGACGCGCGAGGCTTAACAAATGAAATACCCTATGGCGAAAATAAACTTTTCAGCATTTTATAGTTCAATTACCGCATCAGTATAAGTCGATAGAACCCAGGGCAAAAGAGCGAGGGAGGGGTTCTTGGTCCCAGAGGATAAATTGCACAAGGACAGGCGTTTCTCTCTCTCTCAAAATGCTGGAAAAAAATTATGAATATTCATCCAAAAAAACATGTGATCTAAGAGAGGAAAAAGTAAATCGGTTTCCATGGTTACTAGTGCTGAACCTCTTTAATATCACAAGGTCTAGTTACCAGTTCACCGCAGCGAAGCGGAAGTCACGTTTCACCAAGTTGTATCTTGAGGTTGACCAAGAGCTGCCATGTACGATGGAGGTAAAAATTATCCACGAGGTGAGAGCATTTTAAATATACTTCATTAGCAAACCGTCTGTGTAGTTAATCGTGAAAGTATCAATTATGATGAACTTGAAGTATCTATTGAGAATCATCGTGATTCATATATTTAGCGTTGGAATGACGTGAGGCGTGTTGCAATAATATTGTTTGGAGACGCGTCTGTAATGCATTGATCATTTGTTCTGCAGGGTAGCCTCGAGAAATGTTCCACTGCGGATGATAACGTTAAAAAGGAGTGGAAAAAACGCTACTTCGTCTTCAAACACTTCCCAACTAGCAGCACAAAATGCCTGGAGTATTACAAGGATAAAAACTGGCGAAATAAAGACCCGAAAGGGGTCCTAACTCTACATCCTGGCTACGAAGTTGTGAAGGTCTACGATTCCAAAAGAAAGTTTGTATTTGACGTCAAGACTGTAGAACATATATTCCGACTTTCTGCTCATTCTGAAGATGACCTGAATAAGTGGATTTTGATTCTAGAGAAAGAAAATGTCGGTAAGTTAACCATTAATAAGGAATTATGACGATGTTGTTAAACCATACACCGGATATGATATTCATTGGGATTTCAATTTTGGTTTCCGACATGTTTCATTTTAATATGAATACGATTTATTTATTTTTACAATTTAAGACTTTTACTCGCACTGGCTTTCATGTTAACTTTCCTTTGATATCTTGGAATAACTCGACCTGAATATCTAATTTGTTTACATAATATCCTTTGTCGTGACCGTGGATTACATGACGGCGTAAATTATTGAATGAAGCTTTCAAGTGAGATTCGAAAAGATAACATTGTACTTGATTCGGATCTCAATTAATGTTCTATTAATTCTTCCCCTGTAAAAATTAGAAGCTGAAGTGTATGTTTGAATCGAGTGAATTTCAAAAATAAATATTATCATGATGTGTTGTGAAAACAATGCACAAGTAAATTAAAGCAAAGATTAGTTATGAATCATATTTTGTTTGTAAAAGAATAAATACTATGGTTTATTAAGATTAAAAGGAATAATGAAAGATTTCAATATTATTATAATCAGCGATGAAGGTGATAGGTCTAAATATCATAATCAACTCTCAGAATGTCACAAGATATTTCTGGCTGCATTCCAGCTTAAGCAAATATTTAAACTATTGACCCAAGAGGCGTTAATAATTCTCTAAGAAAAATTGAACGCTGGCATATTTTTTCCCTTATTCATACTTAGCACTTTGATCTTTATAATGATCTTTGATATCAGATGTTAATATTTGCCGAAGTGATAATTAATGGTGATAATGATGATATATGTTAATGATAGTGATAACTATATATGTTGAATGACTCGATTTTGAAGAAGTTATGATAATTAGGATATGACTTGATATGATGCGGATTACATTACTGACACTAATAGACCACATCTTCAACAGCCAATACTTAATTCAATACTACTAGGCAATATGCACTAATAGGTCACGTGACCCTATCTCCTCTAAATCAAGCAGCACCATCAAAAAAGAAAGAGCACTTCAATATTAGTAAAAGTGCAAGGGCGCACTAAGATGCCGCTTGATTTAGGGGAGACAGGTCACGTAACCTGTTAGTGCATATAGCTTATTGCTAATTTATTGACTAAGCTCTCTTTACTGATTCGTACTAGTATGATACACTCACCAATTAATGAGTTTTGATGTCAAAGATATAGAATGATGTATTCAATCTTTTATTATTTTAATCACTAATATGTGCAACTGGGGTGGCTTAATTGCCAAGTGTGTTGTAAGGCTTATAGTTTGATGCCCAGTGACTTCCCATCTCAAATATCTTGCTTTAAATATCCATGGGATGGAACACTGATGGAGGGATGAGGGAGAGGGTGCACCATCCACCCCCTGGAAGATCACATTTGGTCAAGGGGCATGGACATTGAGTATCATCTTCTGAGTTTCATTCCACTGTATTTCAACACTTATTTTCACATTGAAAATTCTTTGAGGAAACGATTGAAAAAGGGAAACCAAAAATATGCCTATGATGAAGATAAAGATGTAACATGCATGAAGTGCCCGTCCCTTCTCTCCATTTAAGATGGGCTATTTAAAAAAAGAAACCTGCTCACTATCTACTTCTTACCTGTGTGCCCAGAGGTTGTAAAACTGAGTTTCAGCAGAAATGTCCACATGTTAGGGGCCGTTTACATGATTCCGGAATGAGTTTCATTCCGGAACGAGCTCATCCCGGTTGCCATATATTTCTTTGTATGTGTTTACATGATACCAGAGTAATATTTCATTCCGGAACGAGTCATTCCGGAATGAGTTCATTCGGATTTTCGTTCCAGAACGAAACGCTCATTCTGGAACGACATTTCGTACCTGTATCATGTAAACGCGGTACGGCACTCATATCAGTATGAAACCTCTTTAGGAGCGAGGGAAGCATGAAAAAAGACAGAAAAGGACATAAATACCTGCTTTACAAGCTATATTTTCTTGCATGTAAACGTAGTATGAAACTGAATTTCATACTGGAACGAAACTCATTCCGGTATCATGTAAACAGCCCCTTAGTCATAGCAATGAATTTTTCACTAATAATAAGACTTTTGATTTTCGTTTTAGTAAAGTCGTTCGTTGTGGAACCTGTCTTAGATAATGTCATGGCCAAACTCGGCGCCGTAAAAACCTGTCACTTGTTCATCGCAGACACAGAAGTACGTCTTGTATCAGCTGAAGATGGAAGCCAGCTCATAGCCTGGCCGTTTACTTGTCTTCGAAGGTATATGAGTGCTCGAGGTAAATTCACCATAGAAGCAGGACGCAGAGCACCCTCAGGGGAGGGTAAATTTACATTTATTACGTCACAACATGACGAAATCTACAAATTGCTCGACAACGTCATCAAGTCTCGAGCTGGTCATACGGGTCAAGCGCCTGTGGCGGCACCCTCTCCATCAAGACCAAGTGAACTCCAAGTGCACAAAAACCTTGCCAGCGATGATAGTTACGACCATCTGATGTCGTCGCCATTGGCGGGGGTGGCTCCTTGTCATGCACCTCACCCGCATTACGACCAAAACATTATCCCATCTCTTAGTCAGAAAAGTGACTCTTTGAAAAGTAACGATTATGCATCGCCATATGGTCATATGAGAAACCGCGAATCTGTGACTTCTATGAGAGGAACTAAAGAACCAGACCAAGTACACAACGATGGAAGAATAGATGGTTACGATACTCTTAGTCACCAGGGAGTCGATTCGCCTACAGGCAACAAAGCAAGTGATGGATATGACGTGCTTAACCCATCTATGCCAACACGAATTCCACCTCCCTCTCCTGGGGGCACCGACCCTCACCACCCCTCTGAAAATCCTGATGGAAAAGTAGAGGACTTCTATAATACAATTGACACCCAATCAGAAAGAAACAAGTCTGAGTCAGTTGGTGAAAGTGATTATTATAATAGTTTCAAGAATGGAGCGGGTTCTCCACCAGTTGGAGACACTACGTATGATAGTCTAGATCATCGACAATCTTTGGTAATTAAAAAAGGACGAACAAGTGTCACATCCCCCTCAGAACGCTTGCGTCAAGGAAGTTTTAATGTCGATGATGATATGTACAACGTCCTGACCCACGTGGGATCCCCTGTGAGTACTCCAACACCTAAAGGAGGTGATCCAGGGGTTGACAAGTACAGCATTCTTGATCGAACCAATACAACCTCACATCTTCCCCTTCGGCAAACAAAATCCTTTCCTATCCCTCCCCCAAGAGTCCCAAACACAACCAGTGATCGCTTCTCTCAAGGATATGATCGGAGTTCCATCTCAAGCCTCTCAAGCGCGGGTTCTTTCGACGTTTCGGGCAGTTTTCGAGAGAGTCAGATGAGCATGTCTCCGACTCCACAAGAACAAGATTTCTATTCAAGTATTGAATCCGGGAATGTGTCTCCGACAAAAGTTGCTCCGCCATCGCCAACTAAGAAAGTCTCGGACCCTACTCCCAAACAGGCCTTTCCAAAACCACCCAGAAAATCCAAATCGGCCCACAACCAAACCGACGACGACAACCAGCAAACTAACACACAAAGTTTGGTCTCCAACCTTAGAGCATCTCTTATTGCTGATGGACTTAATTTGAAAAAGATAAATCCTGCAAAACTCGGTCTAAGAAGGTGCTCCGTCGACGCCATTGAGGAAAGTGATACATACGATCAAATCAACGAAGCACTCATTCAAAATGAACGAGGAGCAAAAGATCAGAAAACCGGGAGAACCAAGCTTTTCAGATCGCCATCTGCACCCATTGACCCGGATGACATATATGAAGATCCAGATTTTTCATCACAGGATAGTCAGTCCAAGCCCAAACCTCTTGTTCCAAAACCTATCAAACCTCGCAAGAAAAAATGAGTCGGATTTGTAAGAAAGTATTTTGATTTCGCCTCTATAGTATCTTGATTAATGATACTGAAGATTCGCAACCCGGATGTGACATAACTGAAATTGAAACGTACTCTGGTTTGAAGATTTTTACTCTGTCGAGCTTTCGGTTAATTGTCCTACTACAACCTTCGTCAAGATTAATGATTTTTCAGTTGTCTTTCTATGTAAATCATTAGTCTTGACGAAGGTTGTAGTAGGATAACCGAAAGCCTAACAGAGTAAAAAACCTTCAAATCAGAGTACGTCATGTTTAAATTTCAGTTTTGACTAATGATATTTGTAGTGGTCATGCAGTCTCTCAGCACGTTTTAGCTAGTGCTGGTGAGACCCAGTGTAGATTATTACACTCGATTTAGAGTCGTTTTCGTATGAGTGGGAACACTGTACGGTTACGATACGATACGGTTACGGCAAGAATTTCGAATGTTTTTAAAGACATTACGGCACTGACACGGTCACGGTACGGCGCGGTAAGTTTCCCACTCATACGAAAACGACTCTAATTGTACTTTACTTGAAATCCGTTTTAATCCTATAATTCTTTAACTGGGAAATGCAATTTAATTAAATGTAATAAACAATGAATTATACGAATTGCCATAATGACAATAAGAGAAGTAGAGTGAATATGACTTAGTTACACTATAGTATAAACCGTTCCGCATTCGTACTGGAATTATATGTTTTGCCATTTACAAACACAAAATCGAAGATGAATCCGAGGAAAAATGTCCTGGATTATAAGAAGGAATCGTCTAAAAACCAGACTAGATTTGAAAGCGTCTGGGGGAATTCTGAATGATTGAGTCATTATTGAAAAAATGTAGTGAAGTCGGGTGCACGTATAGTAAATCAGGACTGAAAAATTGACGAATCTGGAAATATTCTGGCATCCGGGTCTCACCTGAACAATTAACTAATTCACCTTTAACAATGGATACCTTGTTGGGCAACCATTATTAAGAGTGAGATAGCTATAGTTTGATGTTCTGTTGAGACCACAGCCATTATCTGGTGTAAACAAGCCCGGAAAGGCTTTTCGAGTGCAAACGTGACAGCCTTTATAGTAAAAACCCTCAAGTAAGAACCTGCATTTTCCCAAGTTGGCCTAAACAGGTTCTTACATAAATGGTATAGCACAGATTTAGGCTAGTTCTTAAATAGGTTCTTATTTTCTGAACAAAAAATTGCATATTTCTAGCTAATCATTCAGCCTTGTCCTTATATAAAATCTGCATAACAAGTAAGCATTTACATTGCAATTGGAGTGATGAGGCACCTGTCTCCAAAGAGGATCCAAAATGTTGATCTATCTTATTTGCCCAAGTGTACACATTTTTTACATAGATTTTAGAAAATAAGAACCTCTTTCAAATTTTAGGCTAACATGAACAGGTTCTTGTATAGATGGGGTCTAACTGTGGCAGATTTTAGCCTAATAGGTTCTTAAAACCTAGGTTCTTACTTGCAGGTTTTTACTGTATCTCTAACGGAAGGAAAATATAAGATAGACTCTATCACTACCATGCATATAAATGTTTAAGAATAATTATAAAGTTTTATGGATTAATATAGATCGTACACACACAAATTCACATTAACTAAAAAACAAAATGTATTTACTTTCAATAAAAGAATGTATTTCACCTTATTGTAAAGAAAATATTTGAATTTGCGAAATGTTGAGGTAATTAAACAAAAACGAAATAAAAGTCTCGTGGCGTGACTATTGTACCCTCCTCATTTTGACGTCTTTTGTGCAAGTACAGACACACGGAAAAATGGAATCTTTTGCTTATATAATATTCATCGAAAGTGCGCGTAAGATTCGATGACGTCATCTGTGCGTGCGTACTGTAATCACGCGGTTCTCGACCAATCAGGCGCGCGTAAAATAACCATTGTCATATAATTAACCCTGCAGTTTTTGGCAATATGTAGATTTGTTTTTAACAAGGCCTACTCTGGGGCCCAATGTCGCTTTGGCTGTGAGTAGAGCTAATTGACAATTGTTAAGTAATTTATCAAATACAGACAGGTCTTTAAAGCGCATGCTCACCCTAGAATCGAAAGCTCGCCGGGTGAAAACAGACATAGGACCACACTACTACATTGAACTGAAACCCATTTCCTTTGAATGATATTCTTAAGTGTATAAAATAGCATGTGGATCGACTATTCATATTGTGGTATAGGAACTGACGAGAGTGTGTACGCTCGAGCTCTTGGTTAGTACAGACCAAGGCCTCTTTTTGCTCCGCTACGCTTCGGTAAAACAGAGTCCAGAAGAACTTGCATGCGCATGCGTTACATGAACCAAACAGACACCGTAAAATTTTGGTGTGACCTGGTTACAAAGCTATCAATGAAATTTATCTGAATTAAATCATTTTGAAAACGAATTCATCGAAGCAGTTAAGTATGCCTTCACTTGTACGAAGCATACGTTTTTACCCATTGGAGCAAATAACCAAGCCGTGTTACTTGTCAAAAGGCCTTGTAACCAGGTCACACCAAAATTTTACGGTGTCTGATTGGTTCATTGGTTCTTGTAAACTGCAAGTTTTACTGAAGTGACATGTCAGCGGTCTTCCGTTATACCGCTGGCTATAACACTAGAATACACTAGGGAAGCAAGGGTGGCCGAGCAGTGAGAGCGCCGGTCTGTCACCGCTGTCCGGACGGGGCATCACATGTGGCTTGAGTTTCTTGTTCGTTCTCTCCCTTGCTTCGAGGGTTTTTTCTCCGGGTTCTCCGGTTTTTCCTCCCTCAGTAAAAACGAACTAGTTTCGATCTAAGCTGTGCTCCGTGATCAGACATATGGGTCGTATGGTGGCTGCTACGTGTATGTGTATGTAAATCTGTATGTAAATGTGTGATTGTTCAATTGTCTCGTAATGAAAGCGCCCTTGTAAACCTTCGACTCGATCACGTTGAGCTGCGCCCTCGTAATTCAGCACTTAGCTGCAAGGAAGGGTGACAAGCTACTCCTAATTTATTTATTTGCCACATTGCAATCAGCCAATCAGTTAATTAACTGATATCTACTAGAGATAAGGACAAGGAAAAAGGGCAATATCTAACTTTACCGTGTTCTTATTCTTACGCTTTGGGTGCGTGCCCTACCCCTATATGTGGTCTCTCTTCCCCTCGGGTCTCGTTGCAATGGGAAAGGGGAGACAAGCTCATTATTTGACACCCAGTGTCAGGTAGCATCTATAAATCATGAATAAGCTCGTGCCTTTCCTTGATGTTTAATAGTCCATTTCTGAGATATGCTTCATGCATGCACCTGTCTCATACCAAGGCCGGTTTAGAACGGCTAAAACTACGTGCTCTACGAATGATTGAGCTGCTTTGTGCACGTAGCCTCGTCTTGATACTTTTGTATTCTCTACTTGCACATAACCATAATGCCTTCTGTTTTTTTTTGGGGGGGGGGGGGGGGGGCAGTTATTGTAATTCAAGTTTGTTTGATTTGAATTACAATTTGATTGATTTGAATTACAATACCTACCCCCCAAAACAGAGGGCATTATGGATATTGTGGAACTGTTACGTTTCGTTAATAACTATCTGGGAAAACACGATGTAATCTTGAAGGCTGGGGAACATTTAACTTCAACATATACACCTATTACAAGAGATGTTCTTGAGAGTCAAAGTTTAAGGTGCGACGGGAGTAGATTATGGGACACCATAAACAAACAAACAAACAAACAAACAAAAAATAATACGAAACAAAACTCTACAAAACAAAACATTTATAAGTATTCACTATGAAGCTACAAATCCAGAATCTTATCTATGTAGTTTCTGACCGGACCAGTTCCTACGACGCTTTAGAATGGGCTGAAAAAAACTCTAGCCTCGTCAAGTAATACTCCTCTCGAAACAAAACAGAGCTTTGTGGGAGAGACTATCTAAAAACTAAAAAAGGGCTGGGAGGGAGACTTATAGCCTGTGTTGCATGTACAGCCGTTTCCCCCTCCCCCCTCCCCCCTCCCCCCCCCCCCCTACGGGTGTAAAATGGTAAATTTATGAACAGTTAATTTATCTAATAATAATAATAATAGAAGTGAATTTAAAAGAAAATCTTATGGTGTTCCTTCCAGAAACTACAGTGAAAAAAGAAAGTTGCCTGTCATTATAAGTCCCTTGCAATTGTTTTCTTTTGTTTGTTTTGCTGTCCCAGGCAGCATTTCTTATCTTTTACTCTCGTGTTTTTGTTGTGCGAGGCGCTCTCGACGCTGACGCTGCTCGCACAACAAAACCCGAGAGTGAGAATATTAGACCCTCCGGTACCTAGGGTACGAGGCATATTTGGTTGTGATACCGTCCAATCAGCTCTCATCACAGCCGGTGACGTCACAAACTCATTTCGGATGCCAATTGGAGGATCTGCGGTGATGTAAGAAAGATATATATGGGTATTGCTCTTTGAAGATATTATATCTGTTATCGTATTTTTACGAAGATCTTGTGATTTCTGTGTGGTCAGTGTATGACATACGCAGCAATGACCTTGGACAAGTATTTAAGGCCAGCTACAGGTACTTGCTCTTAAGTACATTAGAGCTTATTGATTTTGGCAAGATGGAAATCACTACGCAGCAGAGCCATCATTTTCTTTGTCACCGTGGTTCCTCTTGGACCCAAACCCACGCGGTGATTGAGAAATCGCTCGTTGTAAGGCCTCCATGTCTCTAGACGAAGGTACCGACGAAGGCTTAACGTCATTAATCTTGCCTATTTCTGCTTTATTAGTAGTATCATCTCTAGTTAAGGTTGACCCTCGAAATGCCATTGAAACTCTCTCTGACTGAGGCGCCTTGGCTGAGACCAGTGATGTCTGAATTTCAAAATCAACGTCTTTGAAGTCTTCCTCGGAGCTTGAGTCCATGGCCGCTAATCCCTTGAAGCTAAACGGAGTAAACGAGAAAGAATTCAACCTTGGAGACCCAGAAAGGCTTTCGTGGCTTCGACTCTTCCGTCTCTGTTTCATGGCCTCGTATTGTTTGCGTTTTTTCTCTGCTGCTTCGCGGTTTTTCTTTTTCTTGGATTTATCAACAGTGGCGTAAAGAGTAGACAAGACTTCGACACTGTTCGAGTGAGCAGAATTGAGGTACACGAAGTTTGGAGAAGCACTAGTTTTTGAGTAATGCCCCTGTCCGTTTGGCACCAAACCGTTTTCATTCATTTTCTCCAAATCGAATTTTTCATACGCTTTGCTTCCGTAAGCGGGAAGTGTTTTTACGCGACTATTTACCGACTTCGTCACGACTGTTTTGCTGGTTGTAAACTCTTCATCCTCAGGCGGTGGGGGAGGGGGCAGTCGTCGGTCCTTCCGAGGTGGTAACATCTCCACAGGGGGGAGCATCTCAACAGGTGGACCTCGAGTCCGAGGGGGCATCTTTTTAGATCTTTCAGGTAATGGAGGAGGGGGTGGGTCGTCTTCTGTCAAGGTACTGGAGCTAACCGCACCCCCCTGGAGTGGACTTGTGCTGAAGTCACCACTCATTGACAAGGGGTCTTCAGTGGTGTCTGATTGCACTTGGCTTGATGAGGAGACGGGGGAGACTAACTCGTCGGAGAAGCCAAGCTCACTTTCGGGTGACACTTCTAGAGGACAAAGTCGAGGATCCCTTTTGAAGAAATCAGGATTGCCCCGGAAACTCTAGAAATAAGAATAATAACGTAAATCAAAGTAGAGTTTTGAATGCATATAGTCAAACTTCTCTTAAACACCTCCGGTACAAGCAGACAGCAATCCTTGGTCCCTTCTCATGACAAACTCATTTTCAACCTCCCATAGGCCGACACCTCTCGTAAACAGTCACTATTTCCTGGTCTCTGGGAAGGTTCAACTTTACACACAGATAGACTGCGAGCAGCCCCACTTCTCCCTCCATGCAGATTCAGTAAAGATGAGATTTTAGAATACGCGGACGAGCGGCAATGGGGATGAGTTAACTCGTCCCCATTGCCGCTCGTCTGCGTATTCTAAAAACTCGTCTTTACTGAATCTGGAGGGAAAAGTGGGACTGCTCGCAGTCTACACACGGGTAAAGAGAATGTAAAACTTTTGTCTCAAAAGTTTATGAATTTATATCAGTCGACTTAATGAATTACGGCTCACTCCCTTGTTTATCCATCCATTCGTCCGCTATCTTTGTATCCATCCATCTAAGCTCGATGGATCTGTTCATTCGGTGAGTAAATTCGTGAGGAAGGAGGGCAGTAGATAGGGAGTGGGATGGAGGGAAGAGGATGGAGGGAGGAAGGAATGGAGGTAGTGAGAAAGGAGGGGGGAGGAGGACGAAAGTTGAGGATGGGCACACGGAGGAAAAGGAGAGAGAGGTCAGGAGGGGGGAAGGGTTGCGATGAAGGGAAGATAGGATTCAAACAAGACCAATAATAGGTCATTTCATTAGTCGATTATAGAGCTGACCACAAAACTAGTATCTCCAGTAAAATGTAAAATAAATGTAATTAAATGCTTTGTTTATAGTGGAAGAGCACTTAGCTATCCAGCTAGTTTCCAGGCACTCCACTGAAATAATCACAACTAAATAATGTAAATGAAACATAAAGTGTTTAATTAAGAATCCCAACTGGCAAGGAGGCGAACCAGTTGGCTATATTACAAGCATGGCCGAGAAACTGAATTTGAACTAATCGAAATCGGAACAAATCCAGTCTCAGCTAGTGGCCAGAGCGGGTATCGAACCTGGGACCGCCAGATTGCGAGACCAACGCTCTGACCACTCGGCCATGCTGCCTCCAACAAAAAAAAAACGTTGCTTACCGCAGAGGAAATATGACTATATCCACTAGGTGACCGGTTCAACCCTCCACGAACCTCTTTAGTGCTCAAGCTTATCTGCGAACGGGCGTGGTCCAGACAATCGTAGGCAGAGGACCCTGTTGGTGGTCCGTCACTTCTAGATCCAAAACTCGAATGACGTTCAAGACTATGATAGCCATCAGTAAAGTTCTGGTCCATGGATGCAGAGTAACTGCCAAGACTGAGTCGTCCACTGCCGATACTATCTGACCTTCCTATATGTGAGTAACTATCCATGTCTAAAAACAAACACAATCAGGAACAATCAAACATGGAATTACGTAACCATCTCGAGTCCTGTTAACGCGAAAACGCGAGTCAACGGTACGGGTCTCGTCTGAACTGTCGATGCTTTGTGGCGACTTTGTCCGTTAGTTTGTGAATCGGAAAAAGGACTTTTAGGGAATTATACGTTAACTAGACTGCGAACAGTTCCACTTTTCCCTCCAAATTCAGTAAAGATGAGTTTTTAGAATACGCGGACGAGCTGCAACTGAATGGGGACGAAAAAACTCGTCTTTAATGAATCTGGAGGGAAAAGTGGGATTGCTCGCAGTCTATACGTTAACGTCTATGGCCCTGTTATGTAAATACGCAAGTCATCGCAGTACGTACGTATCGTCTGAAAACCGTGTCAGCTTAGGAAATGTGGAAAAGAACTTTTAAGTAGGGGTGTACAGCCGCTTAAGTGATCCCCACCGCTTAAGTGATCCCCGCCACTTAAATGATCCCCATATCGCCACTTAAATGATCCCCATATCGCCACTTAAATGATCCCCATATCGCCACTTAAATGATCCCCGCTGCTTAAATGATCCCCATTTGCCGCTTAAATAATCCCTGGAGAAAAAAATTGGATCTGGACCCTCAGGACTGTGGACTACAAACGTTGTAAGTGTGTCTACATGGCAACAACTAACCAAACAATCTTTCTTGTTTACTGATTCTCTCCCGCTGGTGGATTGCGATGTCTATGAGGCATATTTGACATTGCCCATACAATGATCCAGTCAGCCCATTCTCCATCCTTTCGCATTCGTGTCAATACGAGTTCCATCCACGATGATTTATGAAACTACTTACAGACAACTTTTTCTGACAGAAATGATTTTAGTTTTGTACAACAGCTATTCTTCGACTCAAGAGTTTTTGTCGTTCACTGCTCTAACTTTAAAAAAAACCCTCTTAAATACAAAATAGATATTCAAACTTACCTCATTTTTGTCAGCTCGGTTTGAATAGGCCCCTTGCAGCACGTCGGAATGCAGCTCAATTTGGAGGGCAAAACAAAAGAATCTCAACTCCAGAGAACCAGAAACCTATTGTTTTGCCCTCCAAATTGAGCTGCATTCCGACATGCTGCAAGGGGCCTATTAGGTTCTGAATCCGATTCACGAGACACAGAATTAGCGATTAAAACGCCAATGCAAACTATAATATAAAACCTTGTGGCGAAAAAGTGCATTTCTAGATCTTTACTGTGCAACTGACTAAAACTAACCAAAATGGCACAAAGATACGCTACAGCTGCTGACTCAAAGGTCACAATCGTCAAGACATGTACTTCTGGTTGAATGAGTTAATTTTGCCGTAATAAAATAGACATGTACTTCCAGTTGAATGACTTGAAAGATTATTAATATAACAATACCCCACTATTTACAAAAAGAAGGAAACGATTTTGATAAGAATGTACTGAAATTCTGCACATTTCTTTTGTCGTTCAGTAATCCGTATTCCCAATCAAAAAGTGGTGGGGATCATTTAACCGGCGATTTGGGAATCATTTATGCGGCGGGGATCGCTTAAGCAGCGGGGATCACTTAAGCGGCTGTACAAGGGGATTAAGCTACGCAAACCAACGCAGAACGTGCGTCTGATTTTAACATGAACTTACAATTTCTTGTATACGTTAGCCGCGGTTGTAAATTAAGAAAAATAACTATTAAGCAAGGGATTAAAACCCTCTTGAATCCAGTTAAATAAGAACGCAAGTCAATGAGAAGGGTTGCGTTTCGTTGCGTTCAGCGTTGCAATGCACCAGTAACATTATTGCTGTGTCCAATCATGCAACGTTGCGATACGTAAGTACACGTCGATACGTAAGTACGCGTCGATACGTAAGTAGGCGTCGACGATGTAGGCGTTGGAACGTTTATTTTCGCGATGTCGCAAGCAAAAAGTGATTTTAGTTTCTGCATAGTTCCACGTTTTTTACTTAATATCCACTCTTAACAAAAGTTACAATTCAGTCATTGTCAATCTATTCGTACCTGTTTGAGGGTTGATTGACCTTGGAGTACTTGATGCCATACTGAAATCTTCATCTGGTTGGCCTGAAACGGACAAGATTTAAAATTCACATAGATTAATCTAAATATGTTTGTTATTAAACAATAATAACAGCAGCAGCAACAACAACAAATGGCATGTATTATCAACAATAATAACATCAAAATTTCAGTCAAGAGCGAGGATAGCTAGATGTCAAACCAAACAAACAAACAAACAAACAAACAAACACTTGAACATATAGAGTATCTATTTCTAGTCACTTGCATTACGTGTATGGTGCCAAATTTTCTAGTAAACTTATAGGTGATGTTACACGATTTGTAACAACGATTTTCCGCACAACGCTTCGTCATATTCATAATTTTACATAAAAAATTCTTGAAATTCAAATCAAACAATTGAAACATGTTGCCAAAGCAAAAACTTCGCTAAAAATAGTCTAGTTTTGTATGTTCAACGGCATAAACTTTACCGGCAACATTGTTGTGCGAAAAATCATTGTTGCAAGTCGTCTCGTGTACCACCACCTTTAGAAAATCAAGCAAAGCACGAAAGTACATCCACATATCATACATGCATTATTTTCATCTCTAGATTGATCCATGAAGATTACTTAAATGATCTCTAATCAAATCTCAATGATCTTCTTAAATAACAAAATGCAACTTGGCTAAAAATTCATCTAGCCCCTTGGAAGGAAGGAACTTTTGGCATGTCAGCCACACCCATGGTCTTTTCTATTCCTACCTGCTGGTATATGGAGGACACTAAAACGTAGCTGGTCATATTGCCGAGACACTTCTTCTTCACTGTTAGCCACAAGACCACTACTACTACCACCACCACCACCAGCTTGTGCACGCAGTCTCTCACTGGCAAATTTATCGATGGTATCAAAGATCCTGTTGTCTTCTCCAGGATGGGTATAAAATGTGTATTTTCCCTCACCCATTGGGGACTTCCTTCCAGCCTCAAAACTAAACTCTCCACGATCCATGCTTTCATAATTACGAACAGTTGTCAGGGGCCACTGAGCAAGTACTGCTCTTGTGCGTTCTAATGCAAGGGTGATGCCCCATTTGGAGATGTGGAGGAGACAGCTTTGTTCTTTGGCTCCAATTCTTTGCATAGCTGTGCTTGCACTGCCTTTGACTCTGAACGTTTTTCCTGTAATGATAAAGAACATGAATAAACATTCACAAGAAAATAAACAGGGCAGATCCAGGAATCAAAGAAAGGGTGGGCCACAAAATGTCATCCTGTGACAGCCTAAAATTCCTTGTACTTTCCCAGTATCCAGATTTTTTATTTTACCAGGTTGAAAGGAAATACATCACTTAATTATGATCTTACATCACTTATGAAAGTACATCACCCCTAAATCTGTCCCTGGCCCCAATCATATTCACTGAACAGAAAAAAAATATATAAAAGAACCTTGTTACAAGATTAACTTGAATTTCTGATTTTACTTATCTCTCCAGCCCCCTTTCCTAGTAGCATAACCCTGTAATTAAGCTCCCATTTCTTTTTGGGATTGAGTGAAAGTTACTTTTAAGTTGTTTGGGATGGCTGCATTTATAATAATTAACAGACTGGCAAACCTAGGACAAAGTTTTCACTCTTGCCCTAGGTTTTATATTGATGAAAAAGGCAACTATCCCAAAAATGTCTTACAAGAAATGCTTGCCACATCACAGATGACAGAGAATTTTTCAAAGTACAGGGGCTATCATTCCTTTATAATGTCATATGAAATTATCATTTCTTGTGAGGGAGGGGAATTGAGGGAAGCTTCAGACCTGCCACCCCACCCCTCCACCTCCACTATCCATATACACAGGTTGGAATGCTACTGTAAATCTTAAATCATCTAAGCTAACCCTTGTTTCTAAAACTCTGCAATATTAAGATTACCTGCAACACGAGGGTTTAGTCTAGTCTGCATTTGAAGCTGCATTACCCATAAGTCCATGACAGTCTCTGATTCCGCAGCAAGAACATAAGTGTCAGCATCAGTACTGACCTCAAACACATAGTGTTTGCCTTTCATTTCATTCCGTTTAAGAACTCTGTATTGAGGAAATAGCTCTAGAGTTCCCCTAGCTATTTGATTTCGCCAGTTGTCCTCTTTGTCAAACCACTGTATAAAAGCTTGGTCACTGGAGCAGTATTTTCGTAGCACATAAAATCCCTTTCGCCATTTCTTGGAAAATGATTTCTTTAGCCAGCCTTTGCCATCATTGTCTTCAACTGGTCGCTCAAGGACACCCTGGATTTGATTGGAGAAGGTGAGAAATAGGAACCCAGGTGCAAAGCGCTATTTCACACCCACTCCCCAGGGGGTACCACATTGATTGGGAAGTTCTACTGTCTAATATTCTAAGAATCACTAGTTTTTTTTCAAGAAGGCTCCAAACTAATTTGTACAGTTTATAGAATATTAATAATCACGTAATTCATAGTCTATCATAGCATAGAAATTACTGTAGTTTGATAATGTATTAACGTATAGAAACTCAGAGGTCATCATCAAATAAAAGATAGGTTGTATCAAGGAATAATTATTTAGAGGGCCATACTCTCGGCATGTGACTTATCAATTCATCACGATATTGATATTGGTGTGTAAGCTACACATGCAAGTATAACTTAAATATGTAAGTTTGTTGTTTACAAAAGTTAAAGTTGAATTCATACATTATAAATTAAGGACCCAGAGTAAACACTAACGATTTAATAAAGTTATAGGTAAACCAAAAAGTTAAAGTCATTCAAGATTTGGACAAAAAATTGAGATCTAGTAAGAGAATAAAAAACTAGAAATAGAAGCTCACCTCTATGATGTCCTCAATATCCTCCATGTTGGATTTGTCTCGGATTTTGTCCACTGCTCACATCGAAACGAACTTCTTTACGATCAAGATCAGTTTTCAGAAACAATAAGAGTCCTAGAAAATACAATGGGAGATCATATGAGGCCTTGATTCTTTCTCAGGAAGACCAATTGACTAGCACGAGACCAGCCAATCCTTCACGAACTTGAATGGCATGATCCCACCATATCGTAGTCATACATATTCAATACAGTAATTTGCATACCACTACTCGATTGTAGTAACAGACGGAAGGCTACTTTCCCTAACAAAAGATCTTCTCAATATAATGCTTCTGTCAAAATGCCAGACTAAAATGGGCACAGAATCCAAGAAATTCCTTTTGAAAGGCGAACGCGAACAGTCACGACTTTTGTGGCTCAACAAAAGATTTACCGGAAGTGAGCTAGCATGACGTCATTGCCTAAAATTTACTTCCGGTTTTTCAACTGTCTAAAATTCACGAATAATAATAGAATGCATTCAAAATGTACAGCAGTTTTTCGAGGAAAATAAAAAGTATCCCTCAGATTACTGTATGTGGCTATTAAAGGAAGTCTTTTGTTGTCCATACTGTTAGACGACCTTGGCTGGTATGTGACATGGGACGTGTAGTGCTGATACAAGTCTAGGCGTCTTGCCATAAACTTAGATTACTTTGCGCAAAAATATAATTGGAAGATTAACTACTGACATTCTGTATTTGCTTACGTAGAGTTTTTATTTTCATAATCAGGGGTGATAATCTAGTAGCATACTGCCACCGGTTTGATATGATGTAACCTCACTTTAGTGACTTTAGTCAGTCGGAACTGCGCGAAACTACATGGCACGATACGACAGGCCAAAACTTCCAAAGTTTGTGTGATACGCAGAAATGTTTGTTAATGTAGATAACCAATAATATCCTGTTGAAGCTTTTGAAAATTATCAAAAATTCAGAACGGAAGAAAGGGAAGGCTTGAAAGGCTGGGCCGTTTGATGTGAACTCGTGATTTCGTGATTTGTGAAGTATTGACTCTAGGTAATGATCTGCTGGGATGACCTACTTCCTTATTAATACTACCCACATAGCTCCGGTTCCAGTTTACTCATTCATTCATCAATCCATGCTTTTCATATCTTTCCATCTATCCATCCATCCATCCATCCATCCATCCATCCATCCAACCAGCTAGCCAGCCAGCCCGCAGCCAGTCAGCCACCGAGGCTTTCTATTCATTCATTCATTCATTCTTTCGTTCGTTCGTTCATTCGTCCATTTTTCATTCATTCATTCATTCATTCATTCATTCATTCATTCTTCATTCTTTCTTTCGTTGTTTATTTACTCATTCTTGGCATTGGCATTGATATGCGATTTCTTCTTGGTATTCATTCTGGCATTGATCTCTTCTTGGTATTCATTCATTCATTTTTCATTCGTTCATTATTTCATTCACCCATAAATTAATCTGTCCATTTATTTATATGACAACCCCTTTCTAATCTTTCATCTTCAAATCATTCAGTAGATTCAACAACCACATGCAGGCAATCGTCTGTTTCGGTATCAGATTCAGTCTTTATCGCAGCGACTTGACGCCTTTATCATCGATCGATTTCCTCCTTTATTCCAAATTTGCAAAACAATATTGTTATATGTCGTGAGCAAGGTCACCGTGTAGATTCTCTCAAGGGAAAACCCTTTTACGTCTTCAAGTCCTCCAACTTTGACCTGATGAAAATCTAAATTTCGATCACATTTATTTCTGAAGGTGTCAAAAACAATAATTTCGATCTTACTTTCATAATCTTCAGGTTGAGGTATTTGATATGTGTCGTTAATCATTAATGATGAAGTTAATTTATTGACAAAGCGTCTGCATATATTAATCTCCAATAGTGACAGCCAACTCCGTACATAACTGTGGAGTTTAGGAAGGCAACATGGAGAATTATAAGGTAAAATTCTTCTTTTCCTCTCGGTAATATAGCCTCATATTCCACGAATGACTAAAATATTTCTCTCTTGTTTCGCGTAGTTGCATCAAAGGCTCGGTAAAGGGGCACAAGGAGCTGTTTTTCTTGTCGAAAACAAACACGACCGCAAGAAGTATGTTCTCAAGAAGGTAAGAGACATCACTGCCTGTTCGCATTAGCTCAAATCCTTTCGTAATCTCCCTAAAGTCTATCCAACGGTCTTAAGCGATGGAAGTGATACAGGGATATATTTAAGAACAATAAATTACATACAACTTTTTGATCTTCAATTTGAAGAGATCATCAAGTCATTTCGGAGTTCGAGATTGTTTGATGTTTGCAGTAGCCGAATCCAAAATGTCACCTATGTTTGAGGCAATAATTTGTATAGTTTATTGCCTTTTTATTTCTTAAATTATGTATTAAAGTTACAAGTTGCATTTCAGAAGCCTTTTGTTGGCTTTATTTTGTAGCCAATAAATTGATAATAAGAATTATCTTTATAAGTCTTATAGGTAGACACCGCACGAGGGACCTCCAACCGGCAAAACCCCGTAAACATATAGTAATGAATTTGGTCTTTTATTTCTCTTTTGTGAGAATAATTTAAGGAGAGAGTTATGAAGAGTTATACTGTTTAAAATATAGTTTAAAGATTATTTTGATATCAAAAAATCTTCGATAAATCTGATCGATAAATTAAGTAGTTATTCAAAATTAAGTTGCAATTTCTTTCTATTTACGACCATCTGTCATGTCGGAAGTGAAAAGTCGACTAAAAATCGAAAAGCATTTTTTTTGGTCTACGTTGAATGTTTACTTATGAAGTTTTCGAAACATTATATCCCTCCTCTGAACTTGAAAAATAATGGGATTCTTAATTATTTTTATGGAAAAAAAAATCGAAAGCCGACACAATGTATATTGTATCTCGTATTTACATTTATCGTCAAGTACACAAAAAACATTTTCGTTCACGATTTATCATTGTTTGTGAATCAAACCTCAAGCATTATTGTCAATCACCAAGAGAAATCTTTTGTTAAGAGTAAAATTACTCATAAATTTGCGTATATTCTCGTATATTGTTGTCATGTTGTGTTGTTAGGTGGGCTAGCTGTGGTGATGTGTTGAGAGGGGCATGGGTACAGTGAATGTTCAAAGTTTTTTGCAACCTCTCTAAATATCTCTCGCTAAAAATAGTTTTTTTCGAGCCCTAAACGACATCCTTGTGCTATGTTGGAAGGAACAATCAAATGTACATGTATATTGACTTGCTTCAAGTTTGCATGTCAGTTTGTGTTGCATGCATGCATGGCTAATCTTCTAATCAATTGCATGACTGCATAGTGTACAAATGTGCTTTCAAGATGGATGAGTTGTATAAACCCAACCACTTGATTAACTGGTAAATTAAGAGCTATCAAAGAATGAATTGTTAGACAGTAATTCCTTTGTATAACTCTAATAGCATCTTAAACTAATATACAAATGTCAAATGGTTTATTTTGTTTACTGACGAGCAAAGAATCACAGGTTATGGAGCCAGAAACAGAAGCAGTAGCATATAACTTATATACAGACTCAAAATGCATAATTCATAATGTCTATATTTCACTCCTAGGTGAGAAATGCAGCTCTGAGTCTGTGTATGTTGCTTCTACTTCTGCCACCATTGCTCGTAAAAAGAAGGCCCAAAGATTTTTACTGACAAACAATTATAATCTGTTTGGCCATCGTCATCTTTATTTATTTATATACCATCGGGGTAGATACATGTAGGTAATTATAGATTTTACAAAATATCAAAGATTACAAAAATATAACAAGTATCATTTATAAGGATAATAATCATTGAGAAAAAAAATACATTTGCGAACTAGTTATTGAGTTAGATAAAATATGGAAAGAGAAAATAACAAAGCAGAAGTATAATCTAATCCCCGATGGCAAGGCAGTACAAAAAGAAGCCATGATTGTATTAAGATGTTACAAGGTCATTGTATCAACTTAAAAAGGATTTACAAAGCATATATTATATTAATAGAGTTTGATTTATTAATTTGATTAGGCTATATACAGTGTATTGTAGGTACATATATGTATTGTCTTCCAGGTTGAATGCAATGATGAAAGTGAAGCCAACAAAGCCTTTAAAGAGGTTTGTTCATTTTGATTTGTTATGCCAGGCTGGATCCAGGATTATCTTATCTGGGTGGCATAGTTGGCCAAGTAGTGAAAGCACCAGCCTTTCACCACTGTGGTGTGGGTTCAAGTCCCAGCATCAGTGCTTAGATCATATGTGAATGTGAAAAAATGTCTTTTTGTGTGTGTGTGTGTGTATGTATTGGCAATTATATATTAATTGGCAAGCAAATTTTACCAAAACTGTATGTTTTTGTTAGAAGGATAATTAAGTGAACTAATTAAAATAATCAATTTTAAACTCATTATCATCCTCGGGGACCCAGGGCGAAGGGGGAGGGGGAGGACCGGAGGGGGAGGGGGAGGGGGAAGGAAAGGAAAAGGGGAAAAGGACGCCCTGGGCATTTGACTACCCCAAACTATTTCCAACGGCAAAACTTAATCCTATTAGGGATATCCCATGTAAACAAGGTCATATAACAAAAATATCTGGCACATCTCAATTAACGCTTGGATGTTATGACAGTTTAACATGTTTGTGTGTCAAGTCTGCACACCGAGATCAGGCAAAATTTGGTATTAAAGTCAAACTTTTCCCGAATCCTGTGGGTAGCTTTGCAAACACATCTTTTTTTCTGAATAATTTTTGATACAACCAGCTTCTGTTTCTGTTTAAGGTTTTCACGTGTCCGCTCGCTTTGTTTAAGAGGTGTTGCAATGCGTGGGGTCAACTTGTTTACTTGTAATTTTAGACGAATCGAGCTCAACCGCACAAATGTTTCTGATTGGCCTCATTATAATTAAATTATAATGAGGCCAATCAGAGAGAGGATTAAGTTTTGCCTTTGGAAATGGTTTGGGGTAGTCAAATGCCCAGGGCGTCCTTTTCCCCTTTTCCTTTCCTTCCCCCTCCCCCTCCCCCTCCGGTCCTCCCCCTCCCCCTTTGCCCTGGGTCCCCGAGGATGACTCATTATTTTAATTAGTTCACTTAATTATCCTTCAAATTTGTATTATACAATTTATAGTCTTCAATATCACTAATCGGGTTCTCTTAAGGCTAAAAAACTGGCTACTAAAAGTATTAATTTTGAGCCATTTTCTTTTTGGTGAAATGGCTTGATACGTGTATGTATTAAGGTAGCTAATTATAGTTTAGCGCACATGTGTGCTCAAGATAATGAGCATGCGCAACACTGGAACTTGCAGAATTTTTATTTTGCTGACATCATGTCGCGAGGTCGATCTTTTGGGGCAGAAATATCCAAAACTAAATGGTAAAATCCTTTCATGATTTGTCAACTTTATTCGAATAGAGAGCTACAGTAATTTACGAAATATGAAAAAAATTGGCACTACAGAATTTTTTTTTATTTTGCAAAATCGAAATTTTGAAATATTTTAGATTCTGTAGTGCAGAATTTTTTTGTTCTTTGCCAATCATATGAAAGGTAAAGATATGGCTTTCTTTAAAATGAGTTTTAAAATAGCTCACAGTGGAAAACGTGTGTTTTTATTTATTTTATTGGAAAAATGACCTCAGTTAAAGCTGACGTATAGCAACCTTTTGAAGAATGAGTTTCATATCAAAATTTATGGTTCCCCAATTCATGGACTATCATATGGTTGGCTGAAGGTTGTCAAAATATATATCTGTAGCACCTATTGTATGCTTTTTACTATTGGTATAAATATATTTAAAATTATAGGGAGCTACCTTAAACAACCTTGAATGAACAGTGAAAGCTGCCACATTCTTTTACATCCTAGCCATCAACTCTAAAACATATTGAGAACCCTGGCTAACAAATAAGTACATTTGTAGGCTATGGCCCTTCAAGAACTCAAACATCCATTCACTTGTGGCTACAAGGAATTCTTTGTCACCTGGGACAAAGAGGTAAGCACATTCAGGGACATAGTATAGACGACTTTCAAAAATGGCGGCCTAGTACATGAGAACGAGGCCACAAAGGCCTTGTTACCAGAAAATAAGCGTGGCGACACTTCTATTGCTATCAAAAACGATGTGTTCCTTTTCCTTTTAAAATACCTATTTTATGTGCATTTTACAGGATAATTTTTATATATTTAGAATCATTTGATGCGATGTTGATTTTGGAGGCCTTCCTGGCCTCGTTATCGTAAACAATGAGCCCGCCATTTTTGAAAGTCGTCTATGAACTTTTTCTGATGTGCATGCATGAGGAAAGATTTCAATGAGTGCAAACACGCAATAACAATTAAGCCTGATCTTATTTCATTATTTTGGATTTGAAGTGAGCGCCCATGCATAAGTGCATTAATAAGGATGCTGTGTCTCTGATTTTATATATAAACATAAGATGCTGCAGTGATGTCTTAAGGTGTGCTACAGACTTTAATTGGCATAATCAATTATAATATGAAATCTAATATGTACAACCATATTTTTGTATATATTTTTAGGAGTCTGCAATGTTTGTGTGTATTGTAATGAAATATTATAAACTAGGTAAGTTGATTCATATGACATTTAAATGACTGACACCATGACATTTATATATATCAAGTGTCCAATTTCCACAGTTAATAGAAAGTCCTGGAAGTAAGGCCTGTGGGGTGGTGTAGAATATACATGTATTATTACATTATTGCATCATGACAATATATTAGGTTTTTGTCTTTTCTGATCCTTCCATCATTCTTGGGAGCAGAACTTACATGAACTTCAGTTCAGTGATTGGTTGATTTGAAAAAAGCTCTGCCCCAAAAATGATTGATAGATCAGAAAAACCCAAAAGCAAATCAAAATTCGTAATTTGCTGGTCGCAATGCAACAATTTTGGCTGTAATATGTACATTATGTTTAAACTCACATACTAATGTATGTAACTGATAATTTGAAGGTGATTTGGATAGAGCTCTGAAACAAAGAAGATCCAAAAATGAAGCTATTGGTGAAATGGTGAGAACAATAATATGAGCAAATCACTATTAATTTTTTTCATTTTGTGCATCGCACAGGGACATGAGTTGACAGGGACATGAGTTGAAGTTTTGGTTTGACTGCAAAAACAGCACTGCACGGTCATGGCGTGGTTACAGCAGAAATTTCAAATGTTTTTATAGAGGTTACGGCACTGACAGTCACACGGTCACGGCACAGTGCGGTCTGTTTCACACTCATACGAAATCTGCTCTATTGCAATAGGGTATTGTTATAATACAGTGGGGTTGCAAATCAAGCTGCATAAACAATTAAAAATTACCCTGCATCATAAAATCATTGCCAGACTGACTTTTTGCAGTGATTGCAGCAAGTTTTTTCAGCTTTGCACCATACTGTAACCCCCCTTCTGCATCTCATACAACTATTTTTACAATGCCTTTGTAAGGTGAGTTGCTGAAAAAATTGCACTAAGTAACTGCCTTTTGAGAAGGAAGCAGTGTTCTCAGTCGAACTAAAGTTTAAATACTAGGCAATAAAGACCCAAAAGTTGCACTGGGCAAAACCCACCAAAGTTGTCTCCAAAACCATCAATCTGCTCATGAGTACTCAGTTTTTAATGCATGCCCTGCATGTAAAGTCAAACATTGCTGCCAGAACAGGTGGCTTAGTACCATCATTTTCACAAAAGAAGACGAAGAAGAAATGTCCCAGTCAATGGTCTCTACTAGTGAGGAACACTGCTCAGGGATAAATTCTACAGATGACAGAAGGAAAGTTGAAATGAGAAAGGAAATGATAGTAATTTCCAAATGAAAGACATGCATAGGACGTTATACTAGAACAAGTTTATTATTCAGAAATTTTTCTCTTCTTAGGTTTTGAAAAAGTGGTTTGGTCAAATGATTTCCGCTTTAGTATTTGTTCATGATAAACAAGTTATCCACAGGTAAATAAATTGTTATTCAGGTTTAAGCGTAAACTCTCGATGTCCACTTACAGATGTGTGATGATGACGATGATGATAATAATGATGTTGATATTCTGTTGTACACTTGTATCCTTAAATAGTGACTCTAGCCTTTATCTACTGAAACTCAGAATTTGGGAAAATGATCCTCTTGCATTGGAGAGTTCATATCACCACCAACACAATCCATTAATGTGTTGTAAAATGTATTAAGTTATTATTTGGTTGTATTGTAGAGATTTAAAGCCCAGTAACATATTTATGGAGGACACTGGGGATGTTGTTGTAGGTAAGAATACGAACTGATAAGAACTTCTATGTCTTAAAAATATATGCGTGTGTACTGTAATCACACTGGTTCTCGGCCAGTCAAAGCGCGCGTAATACACCAATTATATATAACTACAATTACGTATAAGAGTCCTGCGAATCGATTGACAAAGCACGTATAATTGTAAACTGAATGTAAGTTAAATGTTCGTTCTAATTATTGTTATTTAACGAAAGGGGACTTTGGTGTTGCAACCATAATGGATGATGCACGCACAAGAACAAGGACAACAGTGGGTGAGTATTTGGTTTTCCAGCACAGTTATATTAGAGTTTTTCCATTCTAATATGAACGTTTTTTGTGTACAGGAACCATGAACTGGATGGCACCAGAAGTGTTGGAAAGACCGTATCCTACATGTACCTAAAAAATACAATACAAATACATACATGATTGAGACTCCCTCAACAGGGCTTTTCAGCTCAATTTACAAATCCTAACTAAATCATATAAATCAAACATAAATGGATTAAGAATCCCAACTGGCAAGGAGGCAAACCAGTTGGCTATATTACAAGCATGGCCAAGAAACTGAATTTGAACTAATCGAAATCGGAACAAATTCAGTCTCAGCTAGTGGCCAGAGTGGGAATCGAACCTGGGACCGCCAGATTGCGAGACCAACGCTCTGACCACTCGGCCATGCTGCCTCCTGCTACATGTATATTGTATAGAAGAGCTGCAACAATGGCATGACAACAACAACAACAACAGCAACAACAGCAGCAACAACAACAACAATAACAACAACAGCAACAACAACAATAACAACAACGTAGACAATGTCTCTCTCGTTCTTAAATGGGCGCTTAAAAGCTCAATTTTCTGCCTCTAGATAGGTTCTTAATCCTCTCTTTCTTGTACAGTAAACTCCCTCTAAGGCAGACACTTTTGAGGCACCTCTTAGTGTCCGCCTTAGAGAAGTATCTTCCTTGGAGGGAGTTTGGTTACCGAGGCAATATGAAACAATTTAAAGGCCGGGCCAGGCAAATGTGTCCGTCTTAGAGAGGTGTCCGCTTTACAGGGTGTCATCCAGAGCTAAATCCATTACAGCAGTCAACATGGGCGAGAGCATGAATATATTTTTTCAAAGGAATGACATTGTACTTTTCCTTAACCAAATTCAGTTACGATGAGAGAAGCGATGTCTGGTCATTAGGTTGTATTTTCTTGGAAATGGCTACTTGTGGTCTTATGGATGTGAGTATGCAACCTTAAAGATTCCCCAAGAGCTTGCCAAGCTACAATGCTACCTGCATTCCAATAGACCCTTTGCCTCTAATAGTCACATGATGCAAAATCCATCATACGCACTAGGACCTCATAAACAAAGAAAAGACGAGCTTAAAAGGCTGAGGTCCTTTTGTTTCGAAGGCTAAGGCCCATACACACGGTGCAACTTTTCTCGAAACATTTGCTGAAACACCACGCGCAACACGGTTGCACCGTGTGTCCACCACTGAAACATCTCATGCAGTGTTGCGCGCAACAGTTCTGGACAATTGCAGAAGTAGAGCTCGATCCTACTTCTGCGGCTGTTGCGCGCAACGTTTCGCGAAGCATTGGAATGGGTGGACACGCACTGCAACATTGTGTTGTGTTTCACCAAATGTTTCAAAAAATGTTGCACCGTGTGTCCGGGCCTTTAGATTCCTTTGCGTTCCAACATGGCGGACTTTGTACCACGTGACCGTTAGATGCAAAGGACCTATTCATAATCTATGAGTGATAACACTCTGGAGAAATGAATGGTTTAGGTCTGAGTGCGAAACCCACAGCACCGTGGTGAGACCGTGTAAATGCCGTGATCTCTTTTCAACATTCGAAATTCCTGTCGTGACAATGCCATGACTTGCCCCTGCCATTTTCACATTCATACGACGATTACTCTAACAATTTAATTACATTTATTTCCAGTCTGCTCAAATGTCTTCAGTGTTGTTTCAAATCAAACAGTCCCCACAGATTTTGGAAGAAACTCTCGAACAAATCAAAAGCAAGGTAAAGTATTTGAGCTTTTTGCACCTTTTAATGTACTAAAAGAAGCGAGTAAAGACGCCCATCCATGTAGATAACCATGGCAACAGGCCATAGGGCGTGGAAAAGACACTAGATCTCATCCACCAAAACCAGAATCCTACTGGCTCGCTTCTTTTAAATAAAGAAAGCTTTTTTATGAAAGAGCCAATAGGGTTTTCCGATTTACGGGCTTAAAGGCCGATTTGGCACTAATAGTGCCAGCAATAGTACCAGCCTGTTGTATATGATTGTAACTATTATTTTTGGAATTTCGAAGTATTGTTTCTATAAAAAAGCAATACATTTCACAAGTTAATGTACGAATTGTAATAATTTATTATAAATACAAGTTTTAAAGACCTTGAAAAAACTATTGCCGATAAATCAAATCGGATAAGCGTTCATCACGTTACACATCAGAAAAGCTTTTTTCGTTTTTACAAGTACAAGCTTTCAAAAATTTTACTATATGAATAAATAGCTCTCTGAACATTTTTATTGGCCAGAAACTACTAACTATTGGCTTTCAAATCGATCGACGTACTGGCTTTTGTACCGTACGTTTGGGCGTACTGAATGAAATGAAAGGAAGTGACAATCACAAAATTTATAATTATAACTGTTTGATTGTAATATTTCACTGCGGACTGTATCTCAGTTAGTATCTTGCAAAGAGAAAAATATTTTCGAACTCTTGGTTTTCTTGGAGCTCTTGTGCCTTGTGTGCACGGTAATGGTGAGTTAGCATCAAGGGCCGACTATTTGAACAGTGTTTACTTCTTAGGGGGTGTTTACATGATACTAGGATCATCCTAGCACTAGAATCATCCTAGCAGGCGAACCAACTTTTACGTTTAGTTGACATGCCAGAAGCAACTCGAAGCAGAGTTCAAAGAAATGAGTGATTGCTCGTCCTAGGTCACCCGAACTACCACAGTGGCATTAGCGTTTCCTAACCCTTGTTGGGCGAAGTATCTCTACTTTTTCCGTGTACATGACGTACCGAAACATACTCCTAATGCTAGGATATTCCTACCGGCGAGACAGGATGATCCAGTAGGATGATCCTAGTACCCGAAGAGAAAACACAAATAAACCGAAGTTTAGTAGAATGATCCTCGTACTCGAAGTGAAGACACAAATTTCCATGTAAGCAGAATGCAGTAAATGTATAGCAGGAAGGATGATTCACCTGCTAGGAGGTAAACACCCCCTTAAGCAGACTCTCTCGACTCATCGCAGAAAGAACTCGCAGCGATCATTTTTATTCGCCTATGAACAACAGATTTTATTTCTAACGGGTACTCCTTAGCTCGCTGCGAGTGCTGAGGTAAAAAGGTACATTGATTGGCCGATCACACCCAAGTACTCGGGTTGGCTTAAGCTTCACCCAGTGTACAGGAAACGGCAGAGGGTAGACTTTTTTCGCGCGTTTGTCGTTGGCGTTTGAACGCGAAGATAAGTCATTTCGCATTTGTCGTAGACATGAAAAGTTCCAAACGCACATCAGCAGCTGTGAAAAAAAGGAGGCCGCGTGATCGTCTCTGCCGTCTGCCGTTTCCCTGCGTACGTGACTGAAGATTAATCTCTGAAATGTTTAATCCGGCTTGATGACTCATCTGAATCAGCCAATACATGCATTACAAGCAAAGCAGAATCCTTTTCCTAGACCTTATCTCTCAATTATGCTATCCGAGTATCGAGCGATCACGTATACGTACTGCAGGCACGAAAGCGTCGTTTTTCCACTATGGACTGTCGGGACACAGAACAGTTGTTATTTCTAGTTATTTGCTAGTAAGGGCTAGATAAGTTTGTTAGCTAATTTTGATGATTAAAAGATAAACGAATTGCCCAAAAAGATTATTGACAAAAATTGGTTTTGCCTTCCGCGACGGTTTTGAATTATATGGAAACGCATTGCTACGACAAGCCCTTCTCCGGCCCCAGAGCCTGTTCACTGGCTATCCGTCCACACTAAAACAGCCTATTTCTTTTGTCTAAAATACAAAAATGCTGTTTCAGTGTGGAAACTAGAAAAATGATAAAAAAATGTCAAATGTATATTCGGAGTGGAGGGTTTTCTGATACGTGGTGTAAGCGTTACGCACAATTGCTCACACTATAGCCACATATGCTAAATTAGTATGTGGCACTATTAGTGCCAAAGCCCGTAAATCGGAAATCTCTTATCAAAGATTCGTTAGCTTTGGCGAAAGTGATGTAATGTCTTCTGAAGCGAGATTGGGGAAAACCGCTGCCTCGTTTTAGCGTCGTCAGAATTTAATTAGCATAATTCCAATAGTACCTTATGGTTACTGTTTTTAGCGACATAATTGAGCTAATTTTAGTGAATTCGTGAAAAAAGCTAAATTTTGAGCTCGCTAAAATTAGTTTTCTTGGGTATTCTGACTTGTAATTAGAAGTGAAAATCGTCATTCCCTCCGCCTACCCCCCCCCCCCCCCAAAAAAAAAACAAAAAAAAACGTAAACCAAAGTAGGCGTTAGCCTGCGTTGCTGGCAGTCTGCGGTTTTTGGCTCAGCCGGAGAAATCGCTAAATTAAAAAAAAAAAACAGTAATCTTATAGACGACTTTCATAAATGGCGGGCTCATTGTTCACGATAACGAGGCCAGAAAGGCCTCCAAAATCAACATCGCATCAAATGATTCTAAATATATAAGAATTATCCTGTAAAATGCACATAAAATAGGTATTTTAAAATGAATCGAAAAGGAACACATCGTCTTTGATAGCAATAGAAGTGTCGCCACGCTTATTTTCTGGTAACAAGGCCTTTGTGGCCTCGTTCTCATGTACTAGGCCGCCATTTTTGAAAGTCGTCTATAAGGGTTTTTTTCGTTTTGTTTACAGCAAAACTATTCCAGTGATCTTTGTCAGCTTATTCGTACTATGTTAAGAAGAAACTTCCAACAAAGACCATCAGCAAAGTAAGGTTTTGTCTAGTTTAACCTCGTGTTCTTTTTGTTCCGCTTCTCCCTTGTTCTTAAATAGGGAGCTTAAGCAGGAGACGTTTTTGTCAACGCGGACGTCACCGCAGTGTACATTCTTCTTCATCCGTTCGCCATCATAGATGATGTGTCCGTTTTCGTTAAGCAGAAGATAAGTGAAGGCTTTTTCATCTTCTACCAAGAACAGCAACCTCATCTATGACGGCGAACGGATGAACGAAAACGCGCGTGTTGACAAAAACGTCTCTTGCTTAAGCTCCCTAATATCTATCATTACGGTATTTTCACGCGACCAGTTTGTTAGTACTCAATTTCGTACCACCATTTTGTGGGAGAGACGTTCAAGTGAGATAGAGAAGATATTCAAGGATTATCGGGTAAAGAAATGCCTTGAAAAGCTATTCAAACCACCGCTGGTCTGGGTCGAAACTTAATAGTTCTTGAAACAAGATTGTGGTTTTCTTGTAGCATCTTTCGATGTTTACTTTCTTCTTCAGGGACTTGCTTGACCTTCCTTATGTGAAGTCGTGTTTAGCTTTGCAAGGTAAAACTCCCAAGGATAAAATTGGTTCAGGTTCACCGAAGAAAGGAGGTAAGAGGAATAGCATACCTTTCTAAGCGTTTCTTTATTACTTGCTCTCTCTGACTTGTTTTTATTCTTTCCTTTTTAGCTGGTGACAAGAAAAAGGGTAAGCAATGATTGACATGCAGTAGAATCTATTCTAGGCAATGATTAACAAGTGGAATTTATTCTTACGGACACCTCTCTATAACGGTCAGGTCTCCGTGTCTCGACAGCTGGAATCCCGTCAATACAGTACCAATAGATGAAATCTTTATTAACCGGTCCTTACGGATATCTCTATAATACGGACGCCTCTCTATAACGGACAGGTCTCCATGTCCCGACAGCTTGAATCCCGTCCATACAGTACCAATAGATGAAATCTTTATTAACCGGTCCTTACGGATATCTCTATAATAGTAGTAGTAGTAGTAGTAGTAGTAGTAGTTTATTTAATCCTTTTGGCAGTTTGAAGACTGAATTACAAGGATGTCAGCAATTAATACAATAAATAAATAAATAAATAAATAAATAAATAAATAAATAAATAAATAAATAAATAAATAAATAAATAAATAAATAAATAAATAAATAAATAAATAAATAAATAAATAAATAAATAAATAAATAAATAAATAAATAAATAAATAAATAAATAAATAAATAAATAAATAAATAAATAAATAAATAAATAAATAAATAAATAAATAAATAAATAAATAAATAAATAAATAAATAAGTAAATAAATAAATAAATAAATAAATAAATTAATTAATTAATTAATAGATTGAAATATATAAATATAATGCAATAACTATCATGTGATAACCTCTTGACAGCCAGCCCACAGAAAATTCAGGAAATGGACTGACCCCGACTGTCATCCATTCCCAAGAAAATCCTGCAAGCGGACTGTCAGGAAGTCACCAAAGCGTTTGGTATTAGGAATAACTTTAATAACTTTATTCTGACCCGATCTAAGGTTCTGGGTTACATTATGGGAATACCTTAGCCCAGATAACAAGGGACCAAAAGGGGGGATACCCTGGATTTTACTTACATTATAATATAATACGGACACCTCTCTATAACGGACAGGTCTTCATGTCCCAACAGCTTGAATCCCGTCCATACAGTACCAATTGAAGAAATCTTTATTAACCGGTCCTTACGGATACCTCTATAATACGAACACCTCTCTGTAACCGACAGGCCTTTATCCCGACAGCTAGAATCTCCATACATTTCCTTATAAACGAAACCTGTAGATAACAAACATACAATGTATGCATATATCCCGAACACTATTTTGTCCCTTTAGTGTCCGCATTAAGGAGGTTCGTCTGTAAAATCAGTTAGTCATTCAGTCATTGGACTGTCCATCCATCGGTAGGTTTCAATCTTTTTTTCTCTTTTCAGCTTCAGCAAAACCTGTCCCAAAAGACAAGGGCGTTGCTGGTGTCTTACGTACGTTTGTAGCCTATGTTTTACGTATTTCAAAAAACGTTAACAATCGGAGATCTGAATCTGAATTTGAATCTGACATCTGAAACTAGCTGCAAAGTTTGATATATACGAAGCCGAATGATGCAGTTTGTTGTAATATTGGAATATCAGTTATGAGGCTTCAGCTAGAAATTATAATTTTTCGTATTTTAGTCAAGGAACACAAAGCAATATATTTGTTTTGTCTCAGATTTAGATTGACCAACGTTTTTTGAAACGGGTGTGTACACCTTTTGTAAAAACGTTGTCGGTAAGTAATCTAAAATGGGTGAAATGAAACGTGTAACAAGCCATCAACTTCACAACCTTGCTGTAGTGTTGAAGTAGACGGGACATTTCAATCACTTCAATTTGACCAAAGTCAACGTTTTTTGAAATACTGTAGGTGTATAATTAAGGGGGTGTTTACATGGCACTAGGATCATCCTAGCACTAGGATCATCCTAGCAGGCGAATCATTCTACCTGCTATACATTTACTGCACTCTGTTCAGTAGGATGATCCTAGTACCCGAAGTGAAGACGCAAATTTCCATGTAAATAGAATGCAGTAAATGTATAGCAGGTAGGATGATTCGCCTGCTAGGATGATCCTAGTGCCATGTAAACACCCCCTAATAGATGTAAGAATTGTGCTCATTTGTTTTATGTCATTGCGGGAATATATAGACAAGGAATGAGTTTTAGTACAACATAACTAGATATTTGATGTCCAGCTTCCATGAGCTAACTTTGTTCGCAGTAGGGACCTATGCATAAGCTTATGTCAATGGACTCATAAGCTTGTGAATTCATCTCATCCGAGTGTACATGTAAGAAAGGACCTATAGTAAGTTTGAGACTGTCAAGGAATGCAGGGACATGAAGCAAGGACAAGTCTCTCGCATGTGACTTGTCTCGGGGACAGATTTTTGTCTCGCAAAATTAAATATTTTATTAATGAAAACGTGCAGTACACAAGGGAATTGCTGCTGTGATAAGTCCCCCACTTAGCTTGACCCTGAGAGCAAGTCCCCTAGAGTATGGTGAGGTTTAGGGTACATGTATGTTGCCTGTGTTTATGCTGATTTTTTATTCATTTCAGAATACATGAAAGAAAATAAAGATTCCGAAGCATGCCAGGTACAAGACTTTTATTGAATTCTTGTAATATCTACCAGGACTAGTTCCCAGTAGTTTTTCTGCCCTTTCTGAGAGCTGGCTGCGGATCGTTCACTTTGGTAGCGTGCACAGGAACGATTTTAGAAAAGACGGCTGATGACGTCATCTAATATGGCCGCCGTGTTTTTCCATCAAAAATTTCAAAGTGTATATTAAGTTTATTGTAATTACTCTTTTTTGCTAGGTGGAAGCTTTTAAACATATCGAAAAGATCACCAGAGAACAGGGTAAGTGCATGATAAAAGTTGGACTGACAGTAATTTAGGCTACCCAAGGTTGTTAGCAGGTTCTGAGCAAAGAAATTTCAAACCGGGCTGCTAACAATACAGCTGGGACGTGAAATGAACGCGTAACGTGACATGTTGAGCCGTCACCTTTAGTGTCAAAGCTCGTAGTCTCCTACGTAGTCCTGTTTAGTCTAGGCACGTAACGCTCTCTCTCTCTCTCTCTCTCTCTCTCTCTCTCTCTCTCTCTCTCTCTCTCTCTCTCTCTCTCTCTCTCTCTCTCTCTCTCTCTCTCTTTCTCTCTCTCCCTCTCTCTGTGCGCGACGCGTGACGTGACAGATCACGGCTGTGGATGTGACTACAGACCTTGCGACCTTGCAATTTTTTACCATTTGAAATGACCACTCATTGCCTGTTCAAAAGTATTAGACTAAAACAAAGCTAAAGAATGCTCTCTACTAGATTTGAATAATCGTATCTTTGTATTTCATAGCATTCATTAAGACAATATTAACTTCAAGCGCTTCTTTGGATTTTAGGTGTGTCACTTAATGGTCCAACCCAGAAAACAATCGCCGCCGCTATGAAGAGTAATGTTGGATGTCAAAAAATACAGATATATGGATGTAAAATCTTCGTTAATATTGTTCCAAACGGTATGAATAAGTTTGTGACCGACCTCTTTGCACTGTCTACATGTATGTTTTCGGGTTTAAAGGGGTACTTGGATGAAAAGAAATTAAAATTGGAAATGACTTGAAACTTCGTAAGACCTATCTGTACGACTCCCAATAATCACCAAAAGCAACATTTTTTTACATTCAAACGAGACGAATAGAAATTGTGAAGTATTTTAGCATATAAGTTGTGAGTAAATGACGTCATTTACTCAACTCTGTCGTTCTTTTAGCCTTTATACCAAAATTTCTCTTTGATAATGAGATTGAAATACAGATTTTTGGGCAGAAGGTAGTTGTTTACTTAACTACACTCATCTTCAGATAGATATAATCAGTTTCCAATTTTCATCGATTTTCATCCAAGTGGGCCTTTACAAAGATTCGTAGGTTTAAATCAGTGGTCCATATTCCTGAAAACACAAGTAACTTACTGTTTGTCTGTTTTTGTTTGTTTGTTTGTTTGTTTGTTTTTTTCAGCTGATGAGTCAGATTTGGTATTCACAGCTGATGTTATCCAACCTGTAGTCTTAGCATTAAGGGTATGTAACTAGGTTATTAGGATAAGGGGTTAGGGTTTATTTAAAAGATGCCTTAAAGTTGGTAGTATGAGCAACAAAATCTTGCAACATTTCACGCCTTAGCGGAGCAAATGTTGCTGCTAATATCGACAAGCTGCACGATGTAGACTTAGCGCTCCCTACTCTTTGCAACAAGGACAATTTGTTGCGCGCGGTTGGTAACATGAGCAACATTTGTTCAGTAACTTGCATCGTAATAATGTCGGTCGAAAAATTGCATAATTTTATTAGCCGTATATTAGCGCACCTTTAATTAGGTCGGTAAAAAATCAGGCAAAAACATCCTCAGGGACCCAGGGATTTGAGACAGTATACAATTATTATCATATATTTTTATGGCTAGTGCCTCGGAACGAGGCTCTAGCCATAATGTTATGACCCTGGTGTATGCGTGCGTAATCTTCGGGATCTATTCGGGATAACTTCGTAAAGGAGTAAAACCATCGAAGTGCCGAAGCAAGTTTAGACATGACTTATAGCCTAATTACGCAATAGAATATCGCACTGCAGTCGATTGCCAGACTTTGTACATCGCTATCAAGCGACAAAAATCTCTTCAAGTGCAACATCAAAGTAATCCAAGCTTTTAGTGTTCGTACTCTATTATCACAAGAGTCAAAGTAGATAAACTTAAGTTAAACAAACGAAAACATTTTGAAAGCAGTCGTCGGTCGCCGCCGTGAAGGCCTGACGAGTCCGCTAGCCGAAAACAGCAACAAAAAGGCGTATTGAGTTAGTTTATTGGCTTAGTGTTTTGTAAAGTAATTTCTTTTATCTTTATAGCGACATTTTGCTACAGAGCACAGAGAGAGAAGCATTTTTGCATTTGTTTTATAACCATACTCTGACAATAAATATACAAAATTCACAAAAAGATACCATTCAACTTCTGGATGGTCTAGTGGTTAAGGTCTTGGCTTTACAATCGTGAGTTCCGGGTTCAAATCCCGGCCCTACGGGGAGTTCTTTTTTCACTTTTTTTTTGACAGATTTTTTTTCTTTTATAGCTAATGACTCTTTCTTCGCTAAAGAAATTATTAATTTATTGATTTGGATTTTTGTCTTCAAATGAAAACTCGTTATTTTTACAAAAAAAATTGTGTTTGGGCTTCCTGTAGTCATCTCGGTCAATCCACGAGTTACTTCGCCATTGGCGGTTTGATTACTTAAATGTGTCAAATAGATTATTATTTTAAAAACAAACATGCAGGTGTTTCAGCCCCCAATTCAGCCAGTGCAAACATGTATTTCCTTGCAAGACATTTCAAAACACAAGTGCCTTCTTTTTTATCTGCCCCATAACATTAAACGTTTTGGTATTTTTGTCGAGCATTAATATTTCATGACATCTTCATATTTCAGTTAAAAATTGTAACATTTCGTTGTTTTTGATAGTAATTTGCACTAGCCACATGCGGTCTTAGACTGCGTATTTTTATACTACGCCACATTTGGAAACCAGCGCACATACATACGTATGTAGCGTTGAAATGTTTAGCGTGATTAAATAAAGTTCATCATCATCATCATCATCATCAAAGACGAAAAACCTTTCTTCTGTTTCTCCAATTCCTACCATCCTTTTGACGCCCGGGTACCCATTTCAGTACTTGACCGCAAGAAGAAAAAGTGACGCCGTATTACCGTAGTTTAATCTTAAGATGCTCCGCTGTTTGCTTGTCTGTCTGTCTGTCTGTCTGTCTGTCTGTATGTTATACACTTTGGATCATTTCTTACTGTCGGCCTCGATTTGTTCGCTTTGAGAGAATTAATTGTATATATATGCCATTTAGTCACATTCAGGTTCGTCAGAACTTCAAACCAACGCATGTCAACTATTAATGTTGCTCTCGGCAGACGGTAAGGGTGTTTTTGAATTAAACTGTAAAATTGCGCGTTGTAGACACTATCAAGTGACCATAATAATAAGAGAGCGAAACTCAGTATTGAAAACAATAGCATTCAAAAACCAAAAGCAAACAGTCCCGTCTGCGCGCACGTCAAAAATCAAATTCCTTGCGTGCGCGATGGCGAAATTACTAAAAATAGCCTTAGCCGCCACGAACATCGCACAGACATCAATACTGAGTTTCGTTCCCTTAGTATTATGGTCTCTTGACACTATTTTGGACTTTTTTTTAGGAAGGCTTCGCATTGATTATCACTGTTGCGCTCGTTGATACATTTACAAACAATATCAATGAGCTTATATTTTTCTTACTTTCTCTATTTTCTATTATGCATTGTCAAATAAAAAGTTCACTCAGTGATCATGTTATTGTACTTACAGAGGCTGCTGCTGAAGTAATTGGCAGACTTGGAGGAGTTCAGGATGTCTTGGCTTCAATGCGAGCTTTTCCTGATAACGTTGAGATTGCATCAAACTGTTGTGGAGCATTATGGAGTCTTGCTGTCAATGGTATTACATGTATTGTATTTGCTTCGCCATATCCATAATTTATGATTTTCGCTCCTTCCTCTGTTCACTATCTCCTTTACATTCTTCCATTCTTCCTTCCCTTCGTTCGTTTGTTAGTTCCTTCCCTTCTTTCCTTTCTATCGCCCTCCCATTATCCCTTCCTCTCTCCGTCCGCTCCTCTCTCCTTCATTTCTTTCTCTCTTCTTTTTATTTTTTTTCCTTGTCCCTTCTTTTTTGCCTTACTGGCCAAGATATATTCCTTCTTCGACTCTATAAGCGATCCTCTCATACTGTAGTCTCGCACGCAGCCCCCGTTGGTGTGGTTTTGGCTGCATAGTGGACTACTTATACTGCTATTCGCCCTTTTTCTTTATGCGTCAATCCATTCGCTGATATTGTCCCTCTTTCTCCAAGAAAACAACTGTAAGATAGTCACTACAGAGCGTGGTCTTCAGGATGTATGTAATGCAATGGAGAGGCATTGTGAAGTGGTTGAACTGGTAGAAGCTGCTTGTTCAGCCATGTGGTCTTTGTCAATGGAAGGTACGTACTTGAACTCGAACTCTAGCGACGTAAGAATAAATTCAAAGTCGAGACCGCGTCGGAGGCAACTTGCAGGCTCTTTTTTCGTTAGCTTCTACGACAGGATAGAAACTAAGGAAAAATGACTTAACCTAATCAATGCTGGATTTCATTTATACAGCCAAGTATAGACATGTTCTGTTTCTGTAACAAATTCATAACTCGTGACTCAAGAGGGTGATGATGTCCGTTATTGCTCTCGAACATTTATGACAAGATTCACCTATTTTATTCAATATGCCACCAAAAAAGAAGCAACAAAACACAAATACAAGCCCTGGAACTAATCCTGAAGGCGATCAGTCAAATAGTTCTCAAATCGATGAGCCAATTACTAAGAGTGAACTACAACGAATCCTCGATGACCGATTGAAAATTCAAACCGAAGAGTTCAAGAAACTGATTTGTACCTATCACAGCAGCTATCTTGAGGAACTTAACAAGATTCAAGCCAGTAATGAAATCTTTAAAGAGGAGATCGGGGCAAGCCAAGACTTTCTAAACCAAAAATTTGAGGAACTCACGGCGTCTGTCAGTAAGATCCAAACTGAAAACACTCGCTTATCCCACGAAAATAGCTCCCTCAAAACGCAGTTACTTGAACTCACCAACAGGTTAGTACAATCAGAGAATGAGCAGGAAAGCACGAATCAATACCTGAGGAGAGAGTGCCTGGAATTCCACGGAATTCCAGAGATACCAGGGGAAGATACGGATGCCTTGGTCTGTAAAGTGGCCGAGTTACTAGAAGTTGATTTATATGCATCGGACATCTCAATAAGCCACCGTCTACCCGCTAAAAAGGGCCAAACCCCTGCTATTATAGCCAGGTTCTACGTGAGGAAGCTGAGAGATAAATTATATCAAGCACGAGCCAACTTGAAGACTTATAATTCCACCAACTTGGGCTTTGACCGTGAAAACAAGTTATATGTAAATGAGTGCTTGACCACCAAGTCCAGAAACATCCTAAAACAAGCCAAAGAGATCCAGAAACAACACAAGTACAAGTACGTTTGGACCAAATATGGCAAAGTTTATATGAGGAAAGATCAGCATTCTGATGCAATATCGTTTGCCAATCCATCTGAACTGTTAAAATTCAAGGAACGCTTCAATACTGAATAATTAAGATAAGTAGAAGTACAAACTGAAATTATGAATATTTAATTAAGTAAACATCTGCATTATGGAAGATCAGTGCATGAATACTCTCATTAATTGTGCCAGTGATAACGAGAACGAGGATCCAGACAATATATTACCGACTATTTCTTCTAAGTATTATTATGTAGACGAAATGAAGGAATTATGTGAAAACTTGCAGGACGATAACTCCTTCTCGTTATTTCATTGCAACACTAGAAGTTTGCCCAAACAATATAATCAATTATATGATCTACTGACATCCATTAACAACAAATTTAGTATCATTGCAATAAGTGAAACAAAACTACAATCTAATTCAGTTTTCAATATTGATCTCCCAAGTTACACTTTTTTAAGGCATGACTCTCCAACCCACGCTGGAGGTGTTGGCCTATATATTCATAATTCAATTTCATATACATTAAGAGATGATTTAAAATTGACATCAAACGAATGTGAAAATTTATGGATAGAAATTCAGTCTCCTAAAGGCAGTAAAAATATCCTACTAGGTGCTATTTACAGACATCCTCGTGCGAATGTGACGGAATTCAGGGAGAATTTATCAAATAAATTGCACAATTCTTTAATGGCAAACAAACATCTTATTATAGTCGGTGATATAAACATCGACCTTATTAAATTTGACTCAAATCAGGACACTTCTGATTATCTTGACATGTTATACACAAATCTCTGTTTTCCCATTATTACACAGCCAACTCGAATCACTGATCACTCAGAAACATTAATAGATCACATTTATACCAACGCAATCGACAAAATTATAACTCCTGGAATTCTGAAGTCTGATATATCTGACCACTTTCCAGTTTTTTTCTTATTAAATGATTATAAACTGTCAAAACGAAATAGAAAAATCAAAAAAAGAAATTTTAAGTCTTTCAATGAACAACGTTTTCTAGACGAACTAAAATCGACAGAATGGAATCTGAATGAGGACACCAATGAATCATGCAACAATTTTATTAACACCTTTACGGCTATTGTAGACAAGCATGCTCCTCTTTCTAATTTTTCAAAGAAAGAATTCAAGTTAATACAAAAACCTTGGATTACACCCGCTATATTGAAATCCATCAAGCATAAGCAAACTCTTTACCGCCGATATTTTCGAAATGGTACAGCGGAACAAAAACAATACTATAAACGATACTCTAATTGTTTAACGCATATAAAAGAGCAAAGTAAAAGAACTTATTACAAAACGAAAATAGAAGCACTAAAAGGAAACACTAAGGAAACGTGGAGAATTATTGGACAAATAATTAAATTAAAATCAAAAAAATCTGTTGTACCGAATAAGATAATTAGCAACGGCGCAGAATACGACACTCCACATGATATTGCTCACCAGTTTAACCTGTTCTTCAAGGAAATTGGACCAACTCTCGCAGCCAAGATTCCTTCTTGTGACAAGACATTTAATGATTTTCTCTCATCTTCATCAGCAACGCCATCAAACAGCTTTTTCATAAACCCCACAACCTCGCACGAAATTGAATCTATTATAACTAAGTTTGACCATTCGAAAGGCCTAGGGCCATATGGGATCCCCCTCAAATTACTAAAATTATCAAAAGCAATAATTGCAACTCCTCTGTCACATATATTTAACCTCTCTTTTACCTCAGGTACCTTTCCAGACAAACTTAAATTATCAAGAGTAGTACCACTATATAAAGGTATCTAAACTAAGTCACTATGGAATCCGCGGAACTGCGTTACAGTGGTTTGAGAGTTATCTCAGTAATCGATTGCAATTTGTTGACTTTAACGGCTACAATTCTTCAACAATTTCAACCTCATGTGGTGTCCCTCAGGGTTCCAACTTAGGACCGCTGTTATTTCTTATTTATGTCAATGATATTTCAAATTGTAGTAAAATTCTAAAATTCCGTCTATTCGCAGACGACACAAACCTCTTTCTGGACCATAAAGACCCAAATACTCTTGCTAATCTGGTCAATGATGAGCTTGTAAATCTCAACAACTGGATTAACGCCAATAAGCTGTCTTTAAATATTAAAAAATCGAAATATATGTTCATCTCATCTCCTAGGAAAAATATTGCGGAATCCTTTAATATATACTTAAATGGGTCCTTACTAGAAGAAACGGAATCGATAAAATATCTCGGTATTTACATAGATAAGCACCTAACGTGGAAAGAGCATATCAGTATCATAGGCAAGAAGATATCTAAAAATATTGGTATAATTTCGAAATTGCGTCACTATGTAGATATAGATACCACAAGAGTGGTATATTATTCGTTGATATATCCCTATCTCCAGTATGGAGCGATCACGTGGGGTAACACTTATACAACTAGACTAAATCCGTTGGATGTCCTAAACAACAAAGCTATTAGATTAATGAGTTTCTCACACTTTCAAGCCCATGCTCCACCCATATACAAATCACTTCGTATTTTACAACTCAAAGACATCGTATTTACACAAATAGCTACATTTATGTATGATTACTATAACAATCTACTACCTTCTGCATTCACAAATTACTTTACAGAAATATCTGAAATTCACAACCACAACACACGTTCCTCAAAATTGAATTTATACCTCTCAGCCGTCTCAACTAATTACGGTAAATTCTCTCTGAAGTTCATAGGTGTTAAAATTTGGAACTCAATCGAGGAGTCGGTAAAGCAACTTTACAGAAAGCCCTTTATCAAAACAATAAAAGAAAATTGCCTATCAAACTATATATAACTTTTATATCAATCTTACATAAAATTTACTATTTAGCTTTAAAATCTACCATTTATTATCTAATAATTATCATTTATTCATTTCACCAATACAAAAGAAAATTGGAAACTTGTCATAAGTGTTTGTAATCTGTTTTTGGAGAACTGGCTCGAAAACTGACGTTACTCCAGTTCTCCGACACTAGTTATTATTTTGTAAACTTAATTTCTTTACTAGTATATGTACTAATTATATATGTATATCTATAAAATGAAAATGTATTTAAAATACTCAAAGTGTGAATAAACGATCTATCTATCTATTTCCCCCTTGTTGAGCAAAGTAATGAGTTGACTGCTGACCCAACTTCAACATTTGTTGAACAATGTTGAATCTTGTATCGTAGGCTTCACATCCTAACCACTAGCTAGGCTACTTTGACTTGGACAAAAATTATTATGAGCAACATATATAGACACTCAAACCATGAGATTAAAATGCACAGGGCCTGCATGCATTGTTCTCTGGTACCAGGGGCACGTTTCTCGAACGACCCGTTAACTTTACGGGTTCGCTAACGTCAGATTTCATGATTTTACATGCAACTTTACGAGAGCGCGCGCATCCCCGTAATTTTTCCCGGACCCATAAAGCTATCGAGTCTTTCAATAGGTCTCTAGGGCAGGGAGTATCTCAATCTGCTTGCATATTCTACAGGGCACTTCTCTGTCACAAAGAAATGTTTACATTATACAGAGTTGAAAAACCGGAGCCATCCGACATTTTAAAGTATAGAAGCCAGTCGTTCAATAACCCAGAATTTGGATTTTGAGCATACGATGATAAACTTTCTCGGACTCACACTCTGGCTTCTATACAGAGTTGGTCATTGAGAAATAATTGAAATCACTGTGCAAAGCAGGGACCAATAAATTGTGACCGTATCTATCTTATATCAGTGTTTGTTGGGAATCTTCATAGACAGTAAATAATACTATACTAACTTGTTCGTATATTCCAACAGATGAAAACATTGAGTTGATGGCCGACCTCAGTGTACCAGACCAGCTTATGTCTGCTATAGTTCAACATAAAAAGGTTAGAGTAATAAAGTACGGGGTGGTAATACAATAGAACAAAGATGCAACCCAATTATCTCATACTCCAGTATTGTTAAGGATATCGGGGTTTCAGGTATAATTCATAGTACATACGGAAACTAGCGAATAAACTAATTTGGATTGAGCCAGTGTATAAAGATGCAATAAGGAATGAATGGAAATCTGTAGCACTGTATAGAGTGGATTTCGTATGGACTGTGAAAAAGGCACGGTCACGGCACGGTCACAGCACGGTTACGGCAGGAATAGCCCTGCACTTTCGATATACGGTTGAGGTGCCACACACAAAAAATGCTTAGTGGTGCGCGACTCAACAATTGTTTTGTTACGCACTACTAAGCATTATTCCCCGGATTGATTCCTTTTTGTGCGGTAACTCAACCATATATCGAAAGTGGACTATTTCGAATGTTTTTACACTTATTTCAAAAAACGTTGTCGCAGTTCAAAACAACAAGCGTCAAGCCAAGACCGAAATGAATGCTGGTTTGGTGCTGGTAATGTGTTTCAAATCAGACTCGTTATCAACAAAACTGAGTGCACTCTACTTACAAGCACGTGGAAATGCTTACATTTTGTAATCAGTTATTAGAAACAAGGCTGATTTGGATACATTACCGGCATAAAGTCAGCATTCATTTCGGTCTCGCTTGTTGCTCTGAACCACGTTTTTTGAAATAAGTGTATACACATCACGGCACTGACACGGTCACGACACGGCACGGTTTGTTTCACACTCATACGAAATCGGCTCTAACAAGAGAGTACTTACATTACTGACGTTTCGATTCTTAGCCTTTCGTTGGAGGTAGTAACTGACTTAAAAGCGGTCTATAGATAATGGTTCTGGAGGTCCTTTTGCTAGATCTTGCCAAATATATTTTTCGACTCTGTTTGCGCACTCGTATCTTAAAACCCTCACTTTTGAATTTCACTGACAACTTAAGCTATTAAATGCATCGACCTTGTTTCCAGGCCTTTCTCTTCTTGCTTTATTTTCAAAATGGCGAACGCGCGTAACTCTTTGCAGATCGTTGGCTCCTCGATATCTAACCCTAACGAGACGTCAACGAGACGCTCGTTCAAGCGACTTTTGACACTAATCGGCTGAGCATGCGCTGTGGATACCTGTCTGTATTTTTGTATCTACTGCAGAATGCAGTAGATACTATGTCATCGTGTTGAAAATGGATATACTTCATGCTTCACTCAAATTATGAGATCACGGTATATTGGTATTCACCAGAACATGTATGAGTTCTGACACGAAGTTCTATGCTTGTTAACAATAGAAAGTGTTAAGAATAGAAAAGTCGGAATATTTTCGGAAAATACACGGGAACAAACAAGTAAAGGCGAAATGACATACGAATCCACGACCGAATGTCTTTCGGAATCACGGACAGGTAACTGACAAGCACGAAGTTCCATGTGACTGACGACTGTTGACAATAAGCCAGTTCGGAGTTTAAGAATCGTTTCTTATGCGCATGCGATTTTATCCCGAATTTCTCACCTTCTTTTGTTTATTAAAAACAAAAGAAGGTTTAAACAAAAGAAGGTGAGAAATTCGGGATAAAATCGCATGCGCACTGAAAACGATTCTTAAACTCCGAACTGGCTTATTAAGTTTGACAGGAATTCAAGTCAAAAATCTAAGTGGTAAGTGATGTTTTTAACAATGATTTTATGCCCATTGATAAGGTTTAGCTTTAATAGAATGTCAGGTTTATTCTTATGGAGAATTTTAAAATCATTATTCAATTTTGAGGTCGTTTTTGAGTGGCGGTAAGTAATAGAATATTGAAGTGTTCGTCTCGATCTCGTTGAGCCTTTCGCAAATGTTCTATCTTTTAGCAACAGTAAACAAGATTACAACGATTGCATGTAAACTATCATCAAATAACTCACTTCATTATATAATATTTCAGCTCATATTAAGGAAATGTAATGGCCTTCAGTATGTACGAAGAGCTCAAACGTGGATCTTGATTGCAAGGCCAAACAAATACTAGCAATTCCTTTTATAAAACCTATGACACTGTCTGTGAAAGCTGTCTCTTGATGGACGTAAAAACATTGTTAAAAATATCACTTACCAAGTTTTTCCGAACGTTTAATTTCCGAAAGACTGATCTGAGTCGAGTTAATAGCAAACTGCCCTGTCCAACTCCATAAAAATCTTCATCACTCTTCGTGTTTTTCTTTCCAATTAATGCATTCCACATTGTCAAACATATTTCTATAAAACTTCTGCAGTAGATACATGCACCTTTCAGGTGCCTTTTATTTGACAAACGACGACAATTAACAACAAAACTGCATTTTAAACTGCTTCGCCCATCGGGTTATAATCAGAGATTAGTTAACCCTTAGAGGACTGAGGGGGGGGGGGGGGGGTTCAACTCTCAACATGCACCTGTGTTTTATTACCCATAACTTAAATCGAAAACACCCTGTATTTGCAAACAATTTTCAAATAAATGACCCACTTGTCTATTGCCAGCGGTTTCCCGGTACAAAACAGCCTATATACTTCATGTAAATCCCGCAGATCCTCTCGAAGCGATGACGTAATTTCTACTTGGTACTTGCCGTACTTGGTCCTTTAAGGGTTAATTGATGCTGGATTTACATGAGCATGATTTTGTGTTTCAGGAACCTAAAGTTGTTAAAAACGCTTGTATGGCTCTTGCGAGTTTAGTCGAAGCAGACGGTGAGTTATACGAGAAGAACGAGAAGAACGAGAACATTGTATTAGTTCATAAAAAGTCATAAAAGAATCATAATATCAAATTGAAAAAATCAGAAAATTGCAAACTACCAAATGAGGGAAAGTGGCTGATTTTAGAGCATTGAAAGTCACAAAGTAATCTTACTGCGGTTTTCGGTCGACTTTCAAACGCCAACCGCTAATTTGCGTTTTTGCTTCTGTCAATCAAAAGTAAAAATCACTAATACGAAGAACTATTATACTAAAATGATAATATAGCTAATATATACTCTCTAAAGATCATATTTGGTCATTTGGTAGGATTTTAGCAACTTTCAGTATTGATTTTTCGATGTTTTGTTGAGGTGGGCGGAAGCGAATAACCAAATTCCAACGGACTCATAGTTCGCAGAATATCGAAAACCGCAGTAATATAAACATCAACAACAACAATTCGTTTATTCACACTTGATATGAGATACAAACTTCATAAAATAATCAGAAAATTGAAAGAACTACCAAGCTAAGTGAGTTAAGGTGGCTATTTTTAGAGCATTGATTATCTTTCATTGTAGTTCTTCATATGGTATCTTTACCTCCAAAGCCAGAAACTCTTAAGGCGATCATCCTCTCATGAGATTCTGTTAAAATCTGATCAAAGTACTCTTGTTGTTTTAGAGATGTGTGCTTATCGTGTTATGGCTTATGAAGATAATACAGGACTACAGATTCTTATGGACGCTTACAAGTGAGTCGAACTACCAAATATAGTCTACCAATGTTGGCACGCTACTAACATCAACAATTACCATCTTTCCCTTACATTTTTCAGGGGTCTGAAACAGAACGAAGAAGTTGTTGAGAACATCTGTGTTCTTTTCTCAGAGCTCGTTGAATACGGTCAGTATCTAGAAACATGATTTATTGAAGTGTAGAAAAGGGAACCGAAGTCATACCTTAATTTGCAGCCACTGTTGTGGGCAGCAATGGCTATAAGGGCACTAAAGAATTGTCTTTTTCGTGCGTTTGTAATTTAATAAATGCACAGATGACGTCAAAATGTGGCGAGAGCAAAAAAGTACGCCGAAAACGAAGTCAAATCTATTTGTTTTAGTTGATATTCATCATTTCAACCAATCAGAGCGCGCATAAGATTCAGTGACGTCATTTTTGCGTGTGTTTGTACTCACACACGGTTCTTGACCAATCAGAGCGCATTTTCACGTTCATACGAAAACTGTTCTCTAGCTACGTACATGCACAGCGAAAAAATGTCAATTTCCAACTTGGGGTTTCCCTGGGTCTAAACTAGAACAGATTCCCAGGGATTCCCTAGTTAGACCTAGGGAAGCCCCATGTTTGACACAAGCTGGGAATTGACTTTTTTCTGTGTTTGACATTTTCATTCCACAGATGAAATCAGAGAAGAAATGGTTTCTCTTAAAGTACATACCGTATTGGCAGAGGCTAAAATGAGCTTCCCTTCAAATGAGGTACAAAAAAGATTGCCCTTTTGATCATCTTCAAAAAAATACCAAAAAGAGCCATTTAGAAAACGACCTTTCCAGCTGATTTGATGTTGTCCAGTTGTAGTTGTCCGTGATTTTTATTACCATTGCTGCCGTAACCAGTGTTATTGTTACTAAATCTGTTTTTGCCAGTCCTGATTGCTTTTGTTTTATCATGATGTTGATCAGTGTTTTGAAGCACGAATTGTATTTCACTTTTCATCTTCAAAAAATGTCGAGAAGGTCCACGTTGTAGGAACACGGGTGAAAAACGCATTGCGCATACTCGGAAGTTTTAAATAAAACCATTGGAGATTTAGTAAACCTTCAGAAAGTTAAGGCTGTCCGTGAAAAGTTAGTGCTTATTTAAGGAATATACTGAAACGCGCGCGCATGTCTCTTTACTGTGATATAAACACGATGGAAGATGTAGAGCAACAGAAAAGCAAGCTTAGGAACACGAGGCGTAGCCGAGTGTTTCTCTTGCTTTTCTTGTGTTTATATCACAGTACAGAGACATAAGCGATCGTTTTATATTGCTTTTATAAAAAATATTTTCGACGTTTTTTGAGCGAGCCATGTCTCTATCCTCTGATATAAACATGGTAGCCAGCCAATCAGCACGCGCGTTATGTCTCAAATATTTTATAATTTTTCCTAAAACATTGCTTTAGTTGTTCTCTTTCCCTGGTCATTCGCATAATACACGACAGTTGAATCTACTAGCTACATCTGCTTGTTTCTGTTACTGGTGTTATTGTTGTTGTAGTTGTGGACATTAAGCTTTTTGCTGCTGTTGTTGCTACTGTAATTTCTGATGTTTCTGTTGTTCTCATTGCGGGTACTTGTTTACATTTCTTATCCTTACTGCTCCCTCTAGATTTTTTCTCGTCGATTTCATTTCCAATATTGACCAGTCTCAAATCTATCTTACTTGATACCGAAGCCAACATGGATAAAATGAAACTGACAAAAGAAACGCTAACTATGGCTGACTGGTTCTTTTGTTTATTCACGTTAGCCTCGGTATTGAGCAAATTGATGTTTACCATACGTTAACTTTCTGCAAACTTTGTTCTCTTTCAGGACGTCGTAACGCCTGCAGCAAGCGCGCTAGTGCTGCTGGGAGGTGGTAGTCGAAGTGGAAGGCGTGGTAGCTCAGCACGATCACGACCCCGCAGTGCAGCGCGAAAGTGATACCAATGATCTCTCAATACTTAGGTCTTTATGACTTATAATTAGCCTTGAATTACCAGTTCTTACTTCAAACATTCAGTTCAGCGCGAAAGTAATCGTCACTCTATACATTTCTTAGATCTATTTGACTTACAATTAGCCATAAATTACCAGTTATTATCTCAATCAAACCAGTTCCTTTTCCCCTTGCCCTTCCCTTACCCTCTCCTCTCCCTCTCCTTCTCCCTCTCCCTCTCCCTCTCCCTCCCCTTTTGCCGTGAGTTCCCGAGGGTGTTTTTTTCCCGTCCCTCTACGATACTTCTGAACGCGGTATATTTAGCTTTTGAGATTAATAATGAGATAAACGGAGTTAAGGGTGGGAAGTCTATATTTCAGTCTCGTTTTTGTATCGGCTTCGTTGTTCACGAGCCTTTGGCTGTGATTTTTGTTAATCCGAGACTGGTAGGGGGTAGGGTGGGGAAAGATGTACATTGTTTTTAAATTGATTCAAAGGTATATAATTTCTACAAAATTCTTAAGTATAGCTTTGTGTATTGTCCATGAAATATGAAAGTAACCTTGTCAAACTAGAAAAAAAGCCAGTTATATAATGAATCTTTAAAATGTCGTCTTTCTATTATTTCACTGTGCAAAGTAATGTAATTTGGGATTGATGTGTAGCTGTTGATATCATATATATAATTTATTATTATACGGCTTAGAAAGGACGTATTATAATTTCAAACGAGTTTCAAGCATTGCAAACCCAACACTTCTATCTATCTTGACATTGTTTTGGTCAGCGGTGATCTAGGGAAAATTTTGCATTTCACCTCTAAAAGTTACCAAAATTGGTGTGCCTCGAGCTATTTTTACCCCGAAAAGTTACCTATAAAAACAAAACAAAAAAAAAACCAATCTCAATCTGGCGCTGATTTCAGTAAAAGTACCAGCGTCTGACCTACGTGAGTACCCTAAAAGGCCTACTCCAGGTCCTGCACTCCTCTACATCTGCACGCGTCTACATTTCTGGTTGTTATAGCTACCATTATTTTCTTCAGAGTCTCACTTGGGGCTATTTTACTATCGTGAAATTTGAAATCAAAATGTCTATTTTGCACTTTGATATGTGGTTGGTATTGTCATTCCGTCTTTTTTATTTTTGCGATGTCTTGTATTTAGTTGCTCGGGAAATTTCTGGCCTAAAATTTTTAGTTCCGAGCCAATTAGTTCAGTTTATATTCCTAAGATGAAACTTTCTTTTTGTTTCGGCCCTCAGGCGGAAATGTACTGTATTCGGTTTGCTAACCAATAATCTTTAGCGCTTCTGTCAATTAGCTGTCTTACTTTTATAACATATCCAATTGTATGTCGCATTCTTTTCACGTGTATTAAAAAATTGGTGCCTGTCACCGACAACTAATCACATGAAAAGGACATCGTGTTATGTATTGTTTAGTTGACCGTGGGAACACCCCTTTCTGATTGGTCAACAGAACTTCTAACAATCATACACGCCCTAATTTTTTTACGTGTGTGAAACTAGCCAATCATAACACGAGAGGAAATCATGGTAATCTCGATAGTGAGTTTACGCTCTACTTAATAAGTTATTAAAGATTTTTATGGCAAAATTGTTTTCAAATCATCACACGGATTTACAGGCTTATATCTATCGGTTTACATTTTTCTCTGCAAGTTTATAGAAGTCCAAGTCTCGTAAAGGGTTTTGAACGGGCCGAAACATCATTGCTTTGAGGCAATATAGGCTTGTTGTAGGTGTAAAAGATATCAACCATAATATAAAATGTTCTTTTCGTATGAAAGAGATTACGGCGAACAATAACTGATAAAAGTACTGACTAAAACATGCACTGTTCTGCATTTTAATAAGAATTTTTCTTGTTTGGAACTTCAGTTCAAATTTGTTAATAACTTTCGGTTTTTTTAAATGAAATTCCAATATAGTTTGTTTTTGATAAAGTTTATATTTGTGGATCAGTTTTCAACGAAAAAAAGATATGTTTACTAAACAATACAAAAACACACTACAGTGACGAAAGTTATAAGCAAATTTCACTGAATCGATCGAAGATTTTAGAGCACGCCAGAAAAAAATGCTTTCTAAACCATACAAAAACACACTACACTGACGAAAGTTATTAGCAAATGTACACGGAAGATTTCAGAGCACGAAAGAAAGTTGCTGATATTGCTCACCAAACATCATGGGTATACATTGTGTAATGTAATGCGCTGTTGATACCTATTGTTGTGTTTTAATCGCTTTGTTAATGATTTCAAAATTGCTTGTTTTCACTATACTTTACAAAAGCTTCTCAGGAACTAATTATCAACTTCTTGGTAATGACCTTCGAAATTATTTGCTTCCAAGAAGTTTGTTTCTGATGTGTTTGTGTTTACGATTCAACGACAGATACTTCAACGAAGTAAGTGTATAGGATGGCTGCCATCACTCATGGTAACATGGAACAACTTTTCTCTCTTTCGGCTGACGAACTCCAACTTCGACTCGACACACTCGAGTCGTCTGGGAATCATTTTCTTTTTACAAAGTCTTTGGAGGACGAAGACTATCCAAGGTTTGTCCAAAAAGTTATTTTTCAACCCAAAAAATTTGATGTTCAGTTCCCTCCTATTGGTCCAAGGACTTTCTCTCGTGGAGTTAGAAGCACTTCTTCTTTGCCTGACATCAAGGACTCGGAAATTGTGGAGACTACTTCCAACATGGGGGAGACGGTCAATCCCGAACCTTATTTTGACAAGAAAACAAAACACTCGAAAACTACTGTAAGGCCGCGTTATGGGTCGTATCATTTGTATTGTAAGAAAGAAGAACCATTACCGACAGTGAGCCAAGAAGAACCGCTTTTCTGCCAAGGAATAGGTTTTTCCAAGATAGAACATTCTAAAGACAGTTTTACAAACCCGAAGTCAAAATCAACCGTTGATATCGAACGAATCCGTTCCGAAAACACCTCATCAAAGGTAGAAACATCGCCGATTACTACGGGTTTGCCCCGAATCAACGATAAATCAGCGAAAATAGTTGACCAGACAACACACGTTGGGCCTTCGTTTAGAGCATGGCCTAGCCAGAAGCGAGAGAAAGTGGAAGTATTTGATACTACGCAAAACGAACTGGATTTCCACTTGGACGCCATAGAACAGAAAGCTATCAGAAGTTTTGATGTGAGTGGATTGCTAAAGGAGGTGCGTCGAAACAAGGACACAAGAAAACTTTCTAAAGAGTATTTCTACGACAACGCTAACATGAATGAGATTTCTCTCAACATCGCCGCGAGTTACGTCTCAAGAATAAAGAAAGAACTAAACGTATCTGCCAAGGGTGGAGGGTTTATGAATAGAATCAAACATATCAGTATCCAGGATGAGATTCGCATCAAGAAAATGCTGCGACAAAAGCTGTTTTCATTCTACGATTTTGGAGGAAGCGAAAATGTTTTTGAACGCGTTGTCACTGATGTTTGCAGCAAAAAGAATCCTTCTTTGAAGTTTAAAAATCTTCCAGCCTATAATACAGATAAAAGGGACATATTTCCCTTGGCTGCGCCTTATTCAAATCTACCACTATTACCACACTCGCCAGCACAGTTGCAAAAGTTGTACGACCTGTTGGATGCATTTCCATGGTTCTCATGGCAACCACGTCGCCCCACTCTGGAGTCGGAAGTTGTTAAAGGGTCCCCAAAAGACAAGCCGGAAATACGTAACAGTCTAATTGAAAAGGAAGTAACACTATCGGATACGGAAGTGAACTATGGAATAAAAAATCCAACTCTGGAGGTTCGTTTGCCATCTTGCATGGTGTAGAACAGTAACGCTGTCTTGTTCGACCGAAAAGGTTACTACGAGGGGTGGGGGTGGGGGTGGGGCAATAATTTATTTTCCAAAGTATATTTAACTTACAATATCTTGTTATTTAGTCGTATTTTTTCAACAATGCAAAGGTTTCACAACAAATAATGGACTATTTTCAAGCGAGAACTGAAGTGATCATATACGTGAAACAAGTAGCAAACTATTACCTCATCTATACAGTTTCGGCCGTTAAATAAATTCACTGTACACTAGAGTACAACTGACTTAGAGTGATTTTCATCAGACTGAAATAGTTACTAAGCTATATAATACACACTAGTAGATCCCAATTCTATTGTTTCCTTTTGTCGAATTTCGATTCGACTACTACGCACTAATAGCTAGTTTTTATTTCACAGTCCAACGAAAATCACTCTAAACTGAGCGTGCAAAAATAGTAATATAAATAGTGATATTTTATTCTAATTCTGTTTTCATAACTATTGCTTGTTTTCAACATAGAGTGATTTTCATCGGACTGTTAAACAATTACTAATATATAGTCAGTGTTTAATAGTGTCTAATAGTTGTAATGCAACAAAAGAAAACAATGGGTGCAGAGTCTATTAGTGTCTATTAGCTTAGTAACTATTTCACAGTCCGGTGAAAATCACTCTAGTTGATAGTAACTATGTTTTCAATCAGCTGAAAAAAGTCCTTGAATCTTATTATCTAGCTAGCTTCAAATGACAGGCAAACATTGCCCTTCATGTGCTCTCGACCATACAGTATTCTATAGAAAAACTTGTCCTTAAGCTGAGAAAAAAATTCACGAGAACGGACGCCGTACGCGAGAGTGATTTTCATTTGCCTTGAAAGGAAGATGCCTAGTTTGTACTACTAGTTGATAAAGAACAAAAGCAAACAATGGATTTAGAATCTATTATCTACTAACTACTGGTTTGCCAATTTTTCACGGGAAAATGAGAATCACTCAGGTATTAGCTAGAGTGATTTTCATTTGACCGTGAAAGAAAAATGACTATTTGCTTGTAGTAGCTGATAAGAAACAAAAGAAAAAAATGGCTAAAAAGTCTACTACCAACTATTAGACCTATTAGTATGTCTATTCCTTCATGGTCAAATGAAAACCACTCTATTACTCTATTAATTGGTGCCTAAGCCTGTTAATCGGAAAACTCTATTGTGAAATAACAAGAGCGACGTATGCGACAGAGTGATTTCACTTAACCCGGATATTAGACTAACACCCCATATTAGAAGATCTTACACTTCAACATCAGCACGTGACGGGCAGCATGTGATACCACATGGCGGGATGGGAAATGTCACATCACGTGGCGGGCGGAGAAATACGTCACACCACGTGACGGGCGGAGAAATGTCACACCACGTGACAGGCGGAGAAATACGTTACACTACGCGACGAGCTGAGAAATACGTCACACCACGTGGCGGGCTGAGAAATACGTCACACCACGTGACGGGCGGAGAAATACGTCACACCACGTGACGGGCGGAGAAATACGTCACACCACGTGATGGGCATGTCTCAGTCTCCTGTTTATGTTATCCTGTATCTACCCACTAGTTTGTTTCTCGGATATACTATAATACACTCTAATGGCATTTTCCATTCAGTGGCCGGAGGAAACCAGCCAGAAAGGCAAATTCTTAAATGACAAGCATCGTTTGTTAGGACTGTTTCAGGCAAATGCTATGGCAATCCTTTATTTTAACACCTTTGCTTTACACATTTACTCATTACTGAAAGTATTACAACCTGTATTTTTGTTCAAAGTCATTTAGCTTTACTGTAATAAAATTTCAATAATATCATTGATCGATTTATGAACTAAAATATTAATTCATTTCAAAAAAGAAAATAACAACAACAAAAACAGACAAATGAAAAAGTGTAAGCAGTATTAAGTGTGAGGAGATTTTTTTCAATATCGAGTAAAAATGGCGCTGAAAGTGCCAAAAACTATAGCCCCTCGTGCAAGTGTTCATTATTCAAATGTTTTGCTTTGGATTAACACTCAAATTCTATTTTTATCACTTAGGAATTGATCTACTAAGATACAATGCCTGTTAAAAACAGTTTTTTGAGTTGTACAAAGTGGTTGTCCTGTATTTTTATTCAAATTTAGCAACTTTCTCATTTTCGATTCGATTCAAATTTTCACTTTGGATTAACACTTTTATCCAGCTTTTATTAATCAAAACCATTTACAAACAACCTAAACTTTCTGAAAGTAATAACTTTAGCTTTCGGTACAACATGTTATTCTTGAGCTGAATGGTTTTTGTCAGTGCCCAATGATTGAACGTGAAAAAAATCTCTTAAATGTAAAATACATTACACAAAGTATGATAAATGTTTACGTTTTCACACAAAATGCTAACAACTAATCATGATGTACCACAAAATCATGCTGAGAACTGACCGCTCTGGCCGGCTGGTTTTACTATATGGAAAAAGGAGGCAGCATGGCCGAGTGGTCAGAGCGTTAGTCTCGCAATCTGGCGGTCCCAGGTTCGATTCCCGCTCTGGCCACTAGCTGAGACTGAGTTTGTTCCGATTTCGATTAGTTCAAACTCAGTTTCTCGGCCATGCTTGTAATATAGCCAACTGGTTCGCCTCCTCGCCAGTTGGGATTCTTAGCTACTTTATGTTGTTATTATACTTCATTTTATTTCAGTTCATTTCAACCGCATTTGATTATATACATATAGATATTTGCGGTATATAAATCTTAAACATTATTATTATTATTATTAAATACTCTAATCAAAAACTCAATTGAGTCGGTCATTGTCATGCATGGAAGCAAATAAATGCAGCAGCAAGTGATAACATCTGCGCATGTCTCCAACTTCTTTTGTCTTGGACAAACGGATAAATTTGAAAGGATAATTTCGATTTCTAGCTGTTCGTCCTTCTGCACTCGACTGTAATGCTCCAAAAACTATATACATACGACTCTGTTTATGAGAGAGGTAGCCCTAAGCCAGGTTAAAACCTTAATTGAGGCCACTTCCGTCCAGTGGCTCGCGCATACTCGTCATGTTATCACTTGCTGTTAATAAAGGCACTATACTTTAGCTGCGTTGGTTCCTAAGATTCGATAAGATGACAATGATACGGCGTCTGCCGAGTGACTGTTACGTTGTAATACAGTTAAGAAATCACTCCCCCATGTAGACAAGGCGCAAAATTGAAAAAGTCGATCGCAAAAAGTGCAGAAGGCATTTTGGGGTAGAGGCTGGTAACATAATTATTCTTAACTGATTTTTCATGCTAAATCCGAATGTGACTGTTACCAAGATGTATTCTGCAATTTTATACGTGTAAATGACGTATTTTGTGAATTGCTACAGTCATTTCATACTAACGGCTTTTTCATGTAATTCCAAAAGTTCCCAAACTTAAAAACAATTACCATGGCTGGAAAGAGTATATCAAAATCAGTAAAACTGTGAAGTTTGAAGGATATCAGTTGAAAAATCAAGGAGATACGAATTTTCAAAAATCGAAATTTTGTATGAAAACACTTACAGTTATGCAAGAGATACAAACAAATTTCGATTTTTGAAAATATGTATATATCTCCTTGATGTTTCAACTGATATCCTTCAAACTGCACAATTTTACTGATTTTGATATGCTCTTTCCAGCCATAGTAATTGTTTTTAAGTTTGGGAACTTTTGGAATTACATGAAAAAGCCGTTAGTATGAAATGACTGTAGCAATTCACAAAATACGATATATTCACAAAAATCCACAAAATACGATATATATTCACAGAATACTTATTATTATTATTATTTTTACTTGTGTAAATAACATTGTAATAATATTTATTTTTTTGGTACATTTTATTTTCAACAATTTTCTATCATTAGTGCTTTGCTATAGATTAACTTTAAAATCAGCCAAAGGCTTACATTACAGCACAACCCCGCTATCTTATACTCATAATGAAGAGAAAAATTTCCGTTATAAGTGATAAAAATTGACTGAAAAATAATCCAAGGGAAATGTTTTTGTGTGTGTATGTGAGAGAAGGGGGCTTTCAAGATAATCGAGTTCACAAAAAACGGGATTGTACTGTAATGAAATGGCAAACAACAACAGCAACAACAACAGAATAGAATAGCTACAAGCAGTAAGTACGTGCAGTAGGTTCTCAGGCAACCGTCTTGGTGATGTAATACTGAAATCTATAAATTATCTAATAATATACATGAAAAATTTACTCGATTCTGATTGGTTGAGAGCAGCGATGTTAATCGTTAACACGGCAGGAAAAAGTAATTGCACTACAGTGCAAATTAAAAAAGTAATTGCACTGCCGTAAAAATTGATAGTACCAAACAAAAAACAAAGAAATATTCATACGTCAAAAAATATTTTCTGACTCGCTATCGCCAGTATTTTTGGCGGGAATTTGTACATTCAAACAGCGCGCGTTGCCAAATGTCTCGCCATTCAAACAAAAGCGATTGTCAGTCAAAGTGAAGTGAAGCTCTGACAAATTTAGTGCAGTAAACTGGAGTATCTGTGTTTATTACCTCGATGGATTATAAAGAAAGTTTTTTTCACTTTTGGGAGTCTAACGTTGTCAAGTGAAGGAGCCTAGACTCTATCTTTACAAAGAAAAAAAGCCCAAAACTGCTTTTTGGTACGAAGACAGATTCAGCCGCCATTTGCTAAACTCGTCAGCAAACTTTCAAGATTTGCAAGATCGCCCTACGGGCTCGTGCAATTTTGATAATCTTTGAAAAACACACTCGTGCAAATTAATTCCAAATTGAACTCGAAACCGTATGATTACCTATACTAACTCCTATTAACAAATTACACAGTCAAAGAGTTTGATAAAATCGAATTGCTTGTGATTGGTCGGAAAAATTGCGTCTACAAATGCTAGTGTACTGTGGACCATGGCCACTGACAGCAACGATCTATATTATACTGGTCGAGTGAATACTGGTACGCTTTACTTTACTTTCTATATTATATTGTTAAGGAAAACTACACTTGCATCTTGCAATGTCTAGTAATCTAGTAATAAGTGTTGGCATTACAGCAGTTTTCGTATGAGTGTCATACGCGTCGTGTTGTGACATATCGTGTCAGTGCCGTGATGTATATAACAATATTGGAAATTAATTCCTGTAGTGAACGTACTGTGCAGTACAATAACTCTTTATTTATAGACGGAGCCAATTTTAGCTAGCTTTCGCTAATATTCCTTTGGGCCGTCTTCAATCTCACACTCACTACCTCTTCATTAAATATTTTGCATACAACACTAAACTCACATGTTTATTTTTGCTGAGGGAGGAAAAATCGGAAAACAAGAAAAAAAAAAAAAACCCTCGTGAGAACAAGAAAATAACCCTCGTGAGAACAATTAACACATCAAACAAACTCATGCAATTCACTTATGATCCAGCGCCCGAGCTGGGACTCGAAACCGGATCACAGCGGTGAATGGCAGCGCCATGCCATGCATCCATAATAGTGCCGTTATCACAGTCTAACGAAAACTGCTCTAAGCTTAACGCTGTCGTTTGGAAAGACCGGCAATACGACATCCATTTTAGATGACGTCATCTAGAAAATTCAAAATTCTTTGCTTCTTCTTGGGATGCGATTTCTTTTGCTTCATTTGTTTTGCATATTCGATTCAGTGGTATTTGCTTGTTTTCGTGGCGTGTCGATTTCTTCTTGTTGAGACCATTCAGCTGCATACTAATCAGGTTTATCTACGATCATCTTGATGAACATACAATCATCTTTTACATAGGCGTGTCGCGTTAACTCAGAAAGCGGGAAAAACTTTGGGCAACCACTGGCAACGTTCATCTCTTGTCTTGGCCTCATGAACGATGAACTGTTAGGATCGGGCCTAAAGGCGTCAATCACGTGCTCCTGTTGATCTTGATCCAATATCATCAAAGTTACCTTCTGTCTGAATGGCCAGCGGAGTAGCACATCGTATTCACCGCGCATGATCACGAAGAATAGTGAAATGTGCGTTTCTCTCCCCATGCCGTCGCCATTGAGGTAGATGCGCGCGCACATCTTGTAACCATAGCGACTGGTATAGAAGCAATGAGAATAGAATGATGGCTGGGCTCCTGTTATGGCCTCTCTTCGTCGCCTTGCAAAATCTGTAATCCTCCATACTAGAACTCCCTCGTAGTTCGTTCTCTCGAGTTGTCGAATATCGTGCTCAAAGTCGTTAAGACTGACACTGCTCAAGCCAACGAGCTGGGTCTGACTCTCCAATTCCGTGAGGCATCGTCTTAAGCTGCCCTGTAGCTCTATCACTGCTTGTGAGAGCCGATGAACTTCTCTTTTCAGATTTTCGCACTCATCTGCATCTTCAGCCGACCTCGTTCTTTTTCTACAAATTTCTCCATTTTCATTTCTTAATGAATCTTCGAGTGCTTTGGTTCTTTCACTTTGTGTATTCAGCTCCTCCCTAATTTCTGTATTGCTGATGATAAGTGCAGTTATTTGAGACACGATGTTCATTATCTTGGTTTGGAATTCTTCACGGAATACTGACCACTCGTGATACACCTTTTGAATTTGGTCTTTGATCATGAGCAGAACTCCAAGCACCAATTCCAAGTGATAGAGGAGGAATGATTTCTTATGCTCCTCGTGATGTTTCTTCTTCATCTTCTACGATGAAATAAAGTTACAAAATTCGAAAAGGATATGAATAATTATCAAGTAATATCAATAAATATTATATAATCATTAATGAGATTATTATTTAACGAAAGTTGAGATATAAATGAACCAATAGAAAAGAGCATAATCCAATAAATAAGAGCATTTTTTACCTTTGTTTCATTGCATCCAACTGAGGAAAAAGTGCACTTTTGTTCGACTTCATCGCATTCCTTATAGTGATATTTCAACTTAAATAAAAGAATTGTTACAATTTAATATCAATATTAAGTTCAGACTACCGACTTCTCCTCAAGGACGATAGATTGACACTCGTCTTTGAACAGGTTCTGTTAGGACCAATTAAATTAAAATTCCTGTTGAAAGGCTAAATCTCGCCGTTAGATATGGCGGGAAGAACAAGATCTGGCGAGATGCTTTCAACAGAACTAATTAATAGTCATGGCTTGGTCCGCTATTCTCGTGCTGGACTCAAAAATATGGTTGCCGACACCGTGACAAATGTATCACTCATGCGCGCCTTAGAAACTCCACGCTACTAAAAATAGTCAGGTCTATCAAACAAACGAACAAAACTTTTCGGGCGAAACTTAAGCCACAAAAGCCAAACTTTGTCCCCAAAAAGTCAGGTTTATATTAAGGACTTTGTAGTATATTCTGTTGCCTGCCTTTTTCAACTAGTACTTAGCTTTCCTGTTTTCACCCGTACTTAATATCAAGATCAAACATATGATATGGAAAAACGCGGACGCGCGTAAGCTTGCGAAATCTCGCGCATGCGCAGTCGATTTACCGCGGTGTCATGGTTGTCAATCAAGGATTTTATTTTATCAGTCCACCATTTTGAATTCCGTTGAAACCCCACTGAACAAATCAGTCTATCGCTTTTCACTCGACTCTCGACCCAAGAACGATAGTTTGTTCAGCGGGATTTCGTAGATAAAGAATGGAGGGGCGCCATAAACAGTATTCTGTCGTGCTCTTAAGTCTATTATTTTGCATATCTGTGAAAAATGGCCAACACGAATGTAGTGTATACGGAATCTTTAGGCAATAGTCCAGTTTCCAGTTGCTAGAGTTCGCTGAGCTACTTAACAAAAGGCGCATTTATGCAGGGTTAGCCTCCTTTTCAAGAAAGACCCATGGGATTAAAATCAATTTCTGTATTGTTCTTAATCAAAATGTTTTGTTTTTCTCGCTGGTATTTTTGAATAATCTACCTTGACTCGAGGCTACCCCTGCGCCAGTGCGTCTGTTGTCTACTTTTACAGCGGTATGAACAAACTCGAAGAAAGTATATTTGTATACTTACCTCCTCCCTAGGGATGTCTTTTGTCATACAAAAGCCACATTTCTCGGGGAATCTTGGGCATTGTGTTTTCTCGTGTTCCTGCAGGTAAAGGAAAACCAATACAACTTAACAGGATGTTCCTACTTTCTAAACATAAAATTGCTAAAAGCAAGGCATATAAACACAAACGAAAACCAAACCAAACAATAATGTGCAAGTTTCCTATATATCGGTAATGAACTTTTATAAATATCAGAATTATCAGGTAACGTGTTGTGACATTTTGAAAATGATAACGCAGGAAGCCCAACTATCTCTTTTGAAAAAACAAAACAACAAAAACAACAACAAACAAACAAAAACAAACAAACAAACAAAAAACAAACAAAAAACACTATAAAAACATGCAGGTGGGCTTCCTGTGATGGTAACTCTTACCTTAAGGGCCGAAAAGACAATACTTGTAGAGCAGTATTCACAAACCACAACCCGCTCTCTACACTCGTGTTCTAAGTGAGAGGCCAAATCACTTCTCTTCACCAGTATACCACATGAAGGAAACATACAGGCAACCCGCACATGGGCACATACCTCTAAATGAACCTAGTATTGTAAGGGTAGAATGCAGACATGAGTAATAAAATTTCAAATCTGGAATGAATTTTCAGCATAGCAATAAACAACTTGAGTTAAAAGATCTAGTTCGAATAATACTGTATCAGGTTCGTAACATGGTATATTTTCGTCTCACTGATCCCGGGATTTTACGGAAATTTTGATCCCTAAGTCCATATTTTTAGAAATTTTTGATCCCTGATTCTTGGTGCAAAACACTGAGCTGATCCCTGATCCTGACCCAATGTCCCTGATCCTCGATCCCTCCCATTTGATCCCTGACCCCTGGCCTCTGATCCCTGATCCTGGCCATAATTTGGGGCTTGATCCCTGATCCCATATACCATGTTACGAGCCTGCTGTATGTATAGAATGTTTGGGATAATAGAGTGATTTAACAAACACGACGCGACGTTAAACATGATGCCGTGCGCGCTGACGAAGTTTGTTCGAAATAACCGTTGATGTCGCCGACGTCAAGAAGAGGAACTGAAAACAAGCGAAATGGCGTCCTGAACTTGGTGTTACGATGTTGTCACGGTAGTCACGCAACGAACGAATGTGATAAATTCGTCATTTAACTTCCCGTTTCCGCTTCGCGTCTCGTTTGCTAAATCACTATAGCGCTCATGTCTATAGCGCTCCTCACGTTGACGTAAGCCTTTATCATTCATGTGCCAACCAGATAGTGATTGGCTATTTTTTCAAAGGAACTTGTGAAATGTTATTGTGAAAATGGTTGGAACATTAGCATTACAATGAGCGTTTATCATGCAATTCCAAAAGTCACAGTACAGCAATATAATTACCATAGCTGGAAAGAGCACGTCAAAATTAGTAAAATTGTGACGTTTGAATGAAGGAAGTTCAAAACTCACGAAGATATGAATTTTCAAAAATCGAAATTTTGTATGAAAACATTCGCTGGTAGGCAAGAGATGCCTACCAGCAAAGGTTTTCTTACAGATTCACACTTTTCAAAAATTCATATTCTCGCGAGTTTTGAATTTAATTCCTTCAAACTTCACTGTCTTGCTAATTTTAACATGCTCTTTCCAGCTATGGTAATTCTTTTTCTGTTTTACGAATTTAAAAATACCTGATAAAAGCTCATTCGTTTGTTATTAAACAGTGACAATCGAGGACAGTCACACTCGCCCAATATCCTGAATACCCGCTTGTACCTAAATTCTGCCATACAATACGGCGACTGTCACGTGACTATGTAAAGCCTATAAAGCCCACGTGACTATGTAAAGCCTATAAAGCCCACGTGACTATGTAAAGTCTATAAAGCCCACGTGACTATGTAAAGCCTATAAAGCCCACGTGACTATGTAAAGCCTATAGAGCCCACGTGACTATGTAAAGCCTATAAAGCCCACGTGACTATGTAAAGCCTATAAAGCCCACGTGACTATGTAAAGCCTATAAATAGAGCCCACGTGACTATGTAAAGCCTATAAAGCCCACGTGACTATGTAAAGCCTATAAAGCCCACGTGACTATGTAAAGCCTAGGAGGAAGCATGGTCGAGTGATCAGAACGACGGTCTCTCAATCCGGTGGTCTCGAGTTAATAATTAATAATTTAATAATTTAATACTTATATAGCGCTTTATACATATGATCTAATGCGCTTAAAATAACTGAGATAAAATAACTATAAAACAAACAATTAAAACTAATTAAAAACAAATTTGTTCTAGATCTCGTGATCTTCGAAACTAATGATAACTGAATAATATCTAATACTTATAACTTAATAATATCTAATACTTATCCTTAAAAACTAATGATAATATACTATAAAACAATCAATATCGATTATATAATACGATTTAGATTCGATATAATGCCCTATAGATATAATATGATATAGACCTCGCGATCGATACCATCGTAACTAAAACAAATAAAAAGTCTCAATATTCACACCTATAATGATAAAAAATATAATAAAATGCATAATTCATAGATCAATGTATAAAACAACTTAGCAATTTGAATAACGTATTCAATAAACAATGTAATATATCTCGATTTAAACTATATCTTACTAATATTAAAAAACTGCATCTCAATACTCTTAAAAATATATGTTGAAATAATTAATTAACTATAAGCTTCTCTAAATAATAAAGTCTTTATGTCCTTCTTGAATTTTAAGATATTAGTTTCATGTCTGATATTCGATGGTAATTTATTCCACAACGTGGGTGCGGCCACGGAAAAGGCTCGGTCTCCTGATGTCTTCTTTGACTTGAAAGAAGGTTGAGCTAACAACAACTCTTCGTTTGACCTCAAGCTGTATGAAGATTTCGTCTTCACTACCACCAAATTCGTGATATAGGTAGGTGCCAATCCATGAATGGCCTTGAATGTCATTAGCAATATCTTGAACTTTATCCTAAATCTCACTGGTAGCCAATGTAGTACTTGTAATACTGGCGTGATGTGACAATAACGCGAAGAATTCGTAATAAGTCTTGCAGCCGCGTTCTGTACTCTCTGTAACTTGTCAATTTGAATGTTAGGGAGACCATAAAGTAGGCTGTTACAGTAACCAATCCGTCCAATTACCAACGCATGAACCAAGGTTCGTGTAGATTCGTATGTAAGGTACTTTCGGATCCTTCGAATGTTATGCAGGTAAAAGTATGCTGCACTACAAGTTTTTGTAATGTGGGTGTCCAGTTTCAAGTGTGAGTCCAGCCAAACCCCGAGATTCTTTGCAGTACTTGTCGGGACAACCTCAGAATCACCAACTGACAATTCACCAATACTCACTTTACCAAGTTGATGACGCGTTCCAATAACCATGAATTCTGTTTTATCCTCGTTCAGTTTCAGTTTGTCAGTTAACATCCATATCCTAATGTCATTAATACATCTCTCCATTGTTCGCATTGCATCTTGCTCAGTTAAAGAACCATCAGGTTTAAATGATAAATATAGTTGTGTATCGTCAGCGTATGCATGCACTAATGGCAAATGACCTTTGATCACTTCAAATAGCTTACTAGCATACATGGTAAACAATAACGGCCCCAGACAACTACCTTGTGGGACACCGAAAGGTAAATGAACGCTATCAGAGAGCCCTCCATCAACAAACACACGCAGAGAACGCCCAGACAGATATGACTTTAGCCACATAAGAGTGCTACCAGTGATGCCAAACGTTGATTCAAGCCGATGTAACAAAACGTCAGTGGTCTACAGTGTCAAATGCAGCACTCAAATCAAGAAGCACTAGCAGCGTCACATTTTGATGATTGATGTTGACACAGATATCATTCAAGACTTTAACAAGTGCCGTCTCTGTGCTGTGGTGTTTTCTGTAAGCTGACTGTAACAAAGGATACAAACCATTTTCAGACATATGGTTATGAATCTGAAGAAAAGCAGCCCTCTCAACCACTTTGGAGAGAAACTGCAGGTTACTCACAGGTCTAAGATTTTTATATGCAGTGCTCATGCCAGACTTCTTTAGGAGTGGATGTACAAGCGCTTCCTTCCATTCATCAGGGAAATAACCAGTTGTTAATGATGTATTGACAATGTTGGTGATCACAGAAAGTAAAACATCTAAACATTCAGTGACTAATGAAGTGGGCATAGGATCCAGCATGCATGACTTTTTCGCCGACTTCTGGATTAAAGCACGAACATCATCCTCAGTTAAAGGACAGAACGACTCCAGCCTATGCTCAACGTCCAATGAAATGTTGGAAGGTACCACGTGTGTCTCAGTCACAGGTATATTCATTGAATCTATTTCACCGCGAATTCCATCAACCTTTGTCACGAAAAACTTAGCAATTTCATTTGCAAGTTTGAGTTCGAGTCCTGCTCTGGCCAATAGCTAGTTGAGGCTGAATTTGTTCCAATTTCGATTAGTTCAGATTCAGTTTCTTGATCAGTAATTAAAATATATCCAACTGGTTCGCCTCCTTGCCAGTTGCCGGATTCTTCAACACTTTATATTGTATAAATTATCACTTCGTTTCAGAATACTCCATTGTATAAAAGTGCATTGAGGCGTTGGGAAATGCACTTTATAAATACCGCATTCTTATATTTATTATATTATATTATAGAGCCCACTGACTATGTAAATCCATTAGAACCCACGTGACTATGTAAAGCCATTAGAGCCCACGTGACCATGTAAAGCTTATATATATATACTCTACTTTCACATTCCCCATAATGCCTCTGTTTTTTGGGGGGTAGTTATTGTAATGCTAATCAAATCAGTTGTTATTAAAATCAAATACATTTGAATTACAATAACTACCCCCCAAAAACAGAGGGCATTATGGGGAATGTGAAAGTAGAGAATAGAGCCCACGTCACTATTTAAAGCTTATAGAGCCCACGTCACTATGTAAAGCCCATAAATAGAGCCCACGTCACTATGTAAAGCCTGTAAATAGAGCTCACGTGACTTTTTAAAGCCTATAGAGCCCACGTGACTATGTAAAGCCTATAGAGCCCACGTGACTATGTAAAGCCTATAGAGCCCACGTGACTATGTAAAGCCTATAAAGCCCACGTGACTATGTAAAGCCTATAAATAGAGCCCACGTGACTATGTAAAGCCCGATAGAGCCCACGTGACTATGTAAAGCCTATAAATAGAGCCCACGTGACTATTTATGACCTCTAGAGCTGATATATACACACCTCTAGCTGTCTGATTTCTCCAGACCAGTCACAGCCTTCATCCACGTAAATACAGGTAACCACACGCGATAAAATCTCTCGAGTAATGCAAGCATCGGGAAACACCTGCAATAACATATCAATATGTGTGTAGCATTGTTGTGAATATATATAGACGAATTTCTCTGGGAGTGGGATGACTCTTGTTTTTAGTGTTCCCAGTTCAATGACTTTGAACAAAGGCTCCTATACTAGACATACTATCGATATTACTGGTGTCACATGAAGCCCATTTGTAGAGAATATAGAAATTTCTGGGTAGGAGTAAAGGGGAAGGTGAATCCGGTCGTAGCAAATGTCGGTTGTCCAAGCTCTTTTGTTTTCTCTGCCCTCGGATCGTTTCTTTCCCGGTTCTACAACATAGGAGGGGAGGTGGAGCTTTACCGCATCTAATAATATATCCCATTAGGGAGTTTATTGCAGTGTTAATTAGAATAACGAAATTAAAATCGGGAATCGGCTTCCGGCCGCGGAGTGGTACGTTTTCACGATCGACTGAGGAGACTGTGATCTCAATAAAAAGTAGGAACTTAATCAAGATAAGCTTATTGACACTTTCGTTTGACGTCGCCATCAAGGAATTTCCTAGGCATCAGCTTTTTTCAATTTGCACACTTACCGAGGTCTTAGAAATTGGATGACCATCAATAAGACATTTTGCAGCACTTGATCCGCTGTTGAATTTATACAAATAAACAGATATGTAGATTAATTGAAGAGTTAACATTGTTAATATTGCAGCTTGGAAGATCAACAAGCACATGCACAAAAGAAAAGGGGTACTTGGATGAAAATAAACCCTATTGTTCTTATACTTTAATTTAAATCAAAATTTCTCTTTGGTAATGAGCTTGATCTGAAATGCAAATTTTTGGGCAGAGGGTAGCTAGTTCTTTACAGGGTAAGTAGTAACGAGGTATATGGGATCAGGGATCAGCATTATTTTTGGGCTCAGGGATCACATCAGCGTTATTTTCTGGGCTCAGGGATCAGATTTTTAGCCTTGGGATCGGGATCACTGTCTTTGGAATCGGGATCACAAACGTTTGTCAGGGACCACTTTTTTAAGACGGGATCAGGGATCAAAATTGCCCTTATTTTGGGGATCAAGGATCAGATTTTAAGCCCTGGGATCGGGATCACTGCAAAAACTATATACCTTGTTACTACCCTGTCTTTAACTACATTCATGATCATCTTCAGATAGAAATAATCAAGTTGTGTGGATCGAACATGATCGAAGGGCCTTTATAATATATTTTGACCCCGATATACCTCAAGAAACATTCTGAATTAGCACATCGGACTCTCCACAAAAGGTAAATACAGTAAACTCCCTCGGTGTGAAAACCCCTGTAATGCGGACAACTCCCTAAGACAGACACTAACAGCTAGTCCCAAAAGTGTCCGCCTTAGAGAGAGTTTAATGTCACTATGCAGTAACTCGAGCGTAACAATGATGATGAATCACGAGTGCTAGTTCATTCTGTTTTAAGGGGAAAAATCGTAACAAATAGCGCGTACAAGCACCAAATTTCGTACAGATGATACTTTTGGTATATGAAACAATTTAAGAAGGGGTGCCACGAAATTCGAGTATCAGAATGAGTTTTTTGAGCACGACCATTTCTTGTCCGTTCTTGCGTTACATTATGCAAATTAGAAAATTTTAAAGGCCGAAAATTTAAGCATGTTTTTGCGACTTTTAATGTGGTAATGACTCTTCATGGGTAATGAGATAAATGTCTGTTGAGCGAAGAGAGCATATACAAATGCATTGATTTTCGACTTTTAAAGTAAACTAATTGTCACGAAGGACCGTGAATCAAAACATTTGTATGATTTTGGCAAGAAAACGTCACGCTGAACTTCGTTGTCGCTGAATTTAACGAACTTATTAAAATGGTTAATTCAAGAATGTTACATTGACCCAGTGAAAACGATGCTTTGTCATAATGCTTCCTGTGGCTTCTCAACATCATTTTGAGCTTTTTAACAAAATCGTTCAAGCAGTTCTCACGAAAACTGAAAGAGCTCAAATACTTAAAGGCTGGTTCACACTAGCGTCGGAATCGGAATCGGAAGTAGAAAACAAAGGAAAAGACAAAAGAGTTAAGTTAAGCGTGTGACATAAGACATCGACATAAGCATCGCAAGAAGCATAAGACCAAGCATAAGCATAATCAAAGACAAAGGAAAGAACAAAGAAAAACACCTTTCTTTTGTATTCTAATCCCTAAATTCTTTGTTGTTTTCTTACGATTCCGATTCCGATTCCGACGCTAGTGTGAACCAGCCTTAAAGGAACATCTGTACCACGTTTGATGCTTGTACGCGATTTGTCACGATTTTGGCCTTTTTTGGCCATAACAGAACGGATTATATATACAAGGATTCAAACTGAGACGTCAAAAAACGCCCAGACTCGGGGGTGGAAGCGGAATCAGGAATCAGGAATCACGGCTTTGAAATTTGTAGGAATCATGAATCATTGCGTTTTAAGTTAAGGAATCATGAATCAGTGTGTTTTGTAAAATGAATCATGAATCACGACAAAAATTTGATAAGGAATCATAAATCATGGCTGAAATTCGAAGGGAATCATGAATCATTGAATTGAAATGATTCCGCTTCCACCCCCGAGCCCAGACAGTCCTTTTACAACAGGCTATCTTCTATACAAATTTGATTAGATAAATTTTAAATGAATATCCCTCTCCCTGTATTATTGTACACTTAACCAAACTGTATGTAAGTATGAAGTATGAACGGCTATAGTACCTCTTCCAAAAATGGTTGTCAGAGTCAAAGGCGATAGGAGATAGGATCAGGACCTAGGTTATCCCTATTCTGAAGAACCAAGATCGAATAAAAATAAGCTTTTGTTTTTTTCTATTGCGTCTTGCTCAGAACTTTAGATACAATTATCAGAATGCTATCAATAAAAACAAATAGGAAATCCTAAGTAGGAGTCATTGAATGACCCAGCACTATGGTCTATCGACTATTGCCTTTGGCATTGACAACCTTTTTAAAGTAAGTATAAAATATACACATGTAGTTGGCCCTTACTTTGACAATCTTTCAATGCATTCTTTGCAGTAGTGATGTCCACAGTCCGTCTGTCGAGGTTCTCTGAGAACCAATTTACAGAAATTACACAAGTACTTGTTATCGAGGGTCTGGAGGTCTCTCGTGCTCACCACGAACCCAGGCATGGTAAGGAAGACCACAGTCGGTCAGGATATAAATACTTGAGAAAAAAAATAATACAGAGATCTGTGCTGATTAATTGAAAGAAAAATTCTTATACCCGTCTGGCAACAAATACTACTCTTTCTAAGATCCATTTTTGGCAACTCCTAATCATTTGTTGGTAAATCATGCGATCACCTGAGAGCCACACCAGTTGCACGTGCTATTTGACATGCACGTGAGAAGAAATATTGACCTCAGATTGTATATATAAATATGCAAATTTCTTTCCTAATCAAAACAAAAATTAATTTGGATCAAAGATAAAGGAATAAAGTTCATTGGTTCATAAACAATCGATTTTGTGTAAGCCGGTTTTATGTTGTCACGCTCTGATCGTGGATATACCAGAGGCACTGGAATTTTTTTAAAACCGTATTATTAATCAGTTTACAGATGCTCTGGAACAGTTTATCATATCATAAATTTGAATTGGTAACACTTATAGTATTATAGCTTGATTTTACCGATCGACGTTCTACTTTAATCTTTCCACTTTGATCATGCTTATTGTAATCATATGATCCACGTGGCATATTTTGCATATGTCAATGTGTTGATTTTGATGAGTTGCTAAATTAACACAGCTCCAGTGAAGGTAACACCACTTGCTCGACATTAGATACGCAATAGTAATTATTGGTGCAAGGGCACTAGGACAAAGTCGTTGTGTTTATGGACTTTATGTGTAATAAATCAAGTTAAAAATTGTACTTATCTGCAGTCAATCCTTTGAAGCTCTGAAGTCACATTATTTCCTCTGTTTTTGACCTTTCTGGCCTCTGTTCTAGCTGTTATAATGCTTTATCTTTGGTCAAACGAACGTTCCATGATCCAACGGTTTGAATATCGATACTCGTTTGCAGTTGGGGTCCAGTTCCCGCTCCGCCAAACTTTAGATTTGATTAACTTATTACTAATCACTAACTAAAGTTTGGCGGAGCGGGAACTGGACCCCAATTGCAAACGAGTATCGATATTCAAACCGTTGGAACGTTCGTTTGACCAAAGATAAAGCATTATAACAGCTAGAACAGAGGCCAGAAAGGTCAAAAACAGAGGAAATAATGTGACTTCAGAGCTTCAAAGGATTGACTGCAGATAAGTACAATTTTTAACTTGATTTATTAGTCTTATTACACATAAACACAACGACTTTGTCCTAGTGCCCTTGATATTGGTGTATAAATTATTGCTAAAATTTGTCGTTCGTTAGACAATATTATATAGTTGTGACTACTTTACATCGCACTTTAGGTACCCGCGGCCGACAGTCGACCGATACACTGTCGGCCGATCGATATATCATCCGACTATTGGTCGACATATATATCGGTCGACAGTCGGTCGATTTATCGATCTACAGTGTATAAGCCGGCTGTCATCCGCGGGTACCTTAAGTACATACGATCCTTTTGCTCAAGCATATAACCTCTTCAGTAATACATAAGTGTCGCGATGTAGTTACCAAGCACAAACAAAACAACAGAATACATGCAAAAATGTGTAAAATATGTGAAAAAGGTGATGAGCTATTTTCCAGGTTGAATAAAAGTACGGAATAAACGTTAACTGAACTTACCGTGAAATTAAGGACCTTCAACGTACAGAATCAACTAGCAGAATGAAGCACTGAGTCAGTTGTTTCCTTAAAAATTGTGATGTAATTTACTACGTGCACGATTGGGAAATACCAAGGTTAAAAAAATTGCTTTGTTTAAAAAGTCATGCACGTCATCACAGTTTCATCATTAGCTAGCGTCGGCGTTATTTGTGGTGAATCATTGTCATTTGCGTGACAATTAATATATTAATATTTATATATTTTAGATGTGACGTCACAGTAGCCAATTAAGCATTTCTGAAATTCTCAGTAAATTTATATGTAGCCACAATTATCCCTTCTCAATTCAAGACAGATTCTCCATGGAATTGAAATTTATTTCATTTTAATTGTGTCTTGTTTTTCTCATGTAATTTCTGCTCTTCTATTAATCGAAATTTATGGTCCACATTTTACGGCATTGTTGGCGAGACTAATACTCAGAAAAAGCATCACTTAGGGCCCCTTCACATGAGAGAGGGTGCCTCTATGTAGTAAGGATAACTCTTTTGCTTTGTGTCCCCCAGGGAAAACTGGGTTAAAAACTCTGGGTTAAAAGTTAATCGCTTTTCAAAGAACTGGACCAAGAGTTTTCTTGTTGTAAAGTACTATCTGACGATGCATGGGTCATGCGAGACGTGTCTAGATGACGAGAGGAACCAGCGACCACGGGTTTACATTAATCCTCCCTTTCCGAATTTCGGTTACCGTTCTTTATTTTCCATTCCGCAAATGACGAGGGAGCGTTGTTTTCAATTTTCAGTGCTGAAGCCATACTGTAAACAAATGTCGTACCGGTAGTTTTGGTTTTGATTAAAACCTGGATTTTCGAAGTTTATATAAAGATTCTCTCAATTCAAAACTCCTTACTCTCAGGAATCTGATTATTCAAGAACACTTTCTTAGCTTTGCTGCAGTTTTAGTTTTGAGCGACTTTCGAGCGCTTCTTAAATTTTGATTTCTTAATTAAGGTCATATATTAATGTTTGTATCAGTCAGTAAAAGTAGCCACCCCTTCTTTTTGTATATATCTAAAACTATGAAGTGAAAATAAGATGTCTGCTTTTCGTAATGTTTATCAAACTCATTAATAATTCATTAGAAAACACAATGGAAATCACTACCGGAACGTAGATCTTTATATCGGATAAAGATTTTTGTTCATTTGCATAAACTTGAAGTTGGATTTTCTAAGCCAAAAGTAGTCAAACTTGGAAAATTCTGGTCCAATATGATAATTGACAACTAGACGTTTGATAAGTAATATAAAGAACTCGAGAGCGTGTTATATCGGGTCTAAAGATCCTCGCCTTCGGCTCGGATCTTTATCCACCGATATAACACGCTCTCTCGTTCTTTATACATTACATATAGAACGAGAGAGCGTGTTATATCAGCGGATAAAGATCCGAGCTAGCCGAGGGCGACGAGGATCTTTAGACCCGATATAACAAGCTCTCGAGTTCTTTATATTACTTATCAAACTCTAGTTGTCAATTATCGTATTTGACCAAAATGTTTATTGAAGTTTGACTAGTTTTGGCTTAGAAAATCCAAGTTAAAGTTTATGCAAATGAACCAAAATCTTTATTCGATATAAAGATCTACGTAGTAATTTTCATTGTGTTTTCTAATGAATTATTAATGAGTTTGATAAGAAAAGGTATAAGTTTACAGGGGTTTTGGTAAATATATAAGCTATGGTTGTTAAAAAACACATGTACCAAAAACACTTCCACTTCATAGTCCCTGAGGACTTGTGCTTTGTGTGCACAGTTACACGTAACACGAGCCAGGGAACACATGCCACTGTGACACTTGTAACCTCAGACGTGACTAGTCGATGTTGTCAACTACATCAGCTAGGTAATAATAATTGAACTTTATTTAAACACGAATACTCTATCAAAGTTAAGTTAATATAATACAACTCAATTTTGGTCTACCTAGAGGTCGTATGTCAATAAAAAATTTCTACAAATATGATATATTATTAAAAAATTAGCAGAAAATTAAGGAAAAATGGAATAATAGAATAATAGGCGGCATATAATTAACAATTGTTGTTGGTGCAGAGATCATATTGCTTAGCTTTCTTTTTGAAGCAGCTCAAAGAGCTAGCTCTTTTCAGTGAGTCAGGTAAGGAGTTCCATAATTTAGCCCCAGTGTATGCAAAACTGTTTCTGTAAATATTAGTCCTCACTTTGGGGAGCTGAAAGTTATCACTTGGACAACGCAAATTATAGCATTTAGAACCAAGGTGGCTGGAAAACATTTCTTTCAAGTAGGGAGGCGTCAGGCCATTAACGATTTTATACATCATAATGGCCTTTTGTTGTGCCCGACATTCAGAAAGTGGTGATCACCCTAGTTCTTTAAATACTTGGCTTGTACGAACACTGAGGTATGGAGCCCCGGTAATGATGCGCGCCGCTCGATTTTGTAGTTTTTCAATTTGGAAACCATGCAGCCTTGCAGCCTTGCGTGAATATGATAAACAGCAAGGTAATCATCGCTTACAAATACATTTTAAACAAGACTGCCCGGCTCAAACACATAAACAGATCTGTTGTAGGGTAAAAGAGATGATTTTAGTGTTCTGATAAACAGTTTCCGGTTGTCGAAATGCAACTGATTATGAATATTTATTAGGGGATTCCCCAACAGCTTCTAAGTGGAAGTAGTTGATCGGTAACTAATATTTTCAACGATTACGCAGTCACCACATCTTCTGCTTTTTGTTACGTTTTTGAATAAAATGTCTGTTAAAATCACACAGTTGATTACTTTACTCTTCATTTGTTTCTCAGTCAGTGAATCACATCAAATGATGACTGTAATGGCCGTTACGTCGGTCTGACACCAATGAACTGCTTGTCACAGACAATGGCCGTTACACGCAAAAATGAAGAAATTTGAACATTTTCTTTAATTTTTCTTTTTTTGTTCAGCTATTTAGTGTTTGTTTATTTGTTTGTGCGCTTAAAGTTCAGTTATACTTATTTGCTGTTGGAGCTATAAGCCTATACTCGCTATAGCTAATCACATATCATGAGTATAAAGGAGCCAGTAACTGTAGCCTAGCGGTTATGAAGGCCTCACTGTCTTTTAAAATCCTTGACCATTTGGATTTTATAGTAATGCTTTGCAAGAATCGTGCAAATTCATATTTAAAATGCATACCAGAATATGTACATATAATTTCTGCAAGGCTGCATGGTTTCCAAATTGAAAAACGTTTTGTATAATATATTGCAAATAGAACTGCAAGGCTTAATTTACAGTCAATTTTGTACAGTCAGATGCATTGACGCGAATGATCTCATTGTGTGTAAATTAAACTGATTAACTTCAACTTAAAAGCGGCAGTTTAACATTGAACTTGATCTGTATTTAGAATCTGTTTGCATGGCATTACCTTTGTAATATTTTGTACTTAGTTCCTTCCTTCTGGACTTCCTTCTTCTGATCTCAGTAATGTAGTTACTTGCCCTTAATTATTCGGTTTGTCACGCGGTTATTTCGAACTCCAACTGATAATTGTATCAAACGACTTCTGGTAGAAACATCTGAGACAAAAGCCCTCCATATTTGGTCACAAGGTGATTAACTTAAACAAAAGACTACATCGAACGGCGGGAGATTCAAAATAAGCTCCAACCGACCATGAAACTGTTGGGTGTCAGTTCGTAATAGTTTAAAATTTACCTTGGGAGTGGGAGGGGGGGGGGGGGGGTACAGTTTACTGGTTGTCAAGAACACAAAAACTATTATTTACCAAGTACTGATCTTTGACTTTTAGTTAGTTTTCAAAAACTCGAATCAATAGTTAATAAAGAACAGTCTGGTTCATTCTGGTTGGCTACATTGACGACAACAAAAGCTATGATCTTAAGTTCAAATCTTACAGATCTTAGGCAGTTGAATTTTAGTAACGGTTTTAAAACTCGAATCACAACTACCCTCGGAACCAGAGATATATTTCTATCTTGCTTTTGACACTTGTAAGTCAAAATTACAAGGGTCAACAGCAAGATAGAAATAAACATCTGGTTCCCAGGTTAAATCACCAACGGCATTTCTGACCTTAAAATCCGCTTCAGAACAGTGAGTTACGTAATATATTACAAAACCGACATTGAGGACTGGACGGGATTTCAAGTCAGCGCAATAGAGCGTTTTCACCGTGAAGTCATCAGCCAGTTAAAATCTAATTCATGTATCAAAAAGGGCTGGTTAGCTCATATCTTTTTTCCATGCCATCAAATACTTTCATGTAACAGTCCCGGAACAGTGTAAGTTTTGGCAATTTCTGATGCTCTGCTTTCGAATAATCAGCGCCTAAGTTCTGTCACGCTATACTGTCACGCGTTTTCGAATCGCATAAAAACATAACAATTTGCCACAAATTTTACGTCAGTGGGTTAGTCAATGAATAATCTTAATTGTTCTAAGAATATTTTCAGCAAAATAAACAGATCATCCCTGGTTTTAGTATCATTTCAATGCTCATTGTTTTGGCCGCCATCATTGGGTTCCAACTGAATGGCACCCAAACCACAGGAAGCCCGCACAAGCTTTGAGAGAACTGAGAGTTATAAATGAATTTATAAAATGTTTCACTTACATGAAGTGTTATTTACGTCGTCTTTGGTCTTCAGTAGCGATTTCAAGCCATTTAAGCGAGTTTTAAAAAAACTCCCCTTCCCAACTAAAGGAGAAGACAAGGACGGAGTCTTCAGCCACTAGATCGACTCGACCTACTCACGATCGGAGCACAATTTTTGCCATGAAATCGCTTTAATTCCAATCACTTTCTAACTCTGCAGGGCAACGGAGGGATAAATTTCCAAGTCTATGATGCACACAATGTCCCATCAAGTCCACTTACAGAGGCTAGCAGCCAGAAGAAAGTTTTTTTTATAAAAAACTCCGCCATAAAATGGCCGTTAAAACTCGCGGCAAGCAAATGATGGACCTCATCAACCAAACCAACCGAACGGTGGGAGGGGTTTTAATTAGGCATTCTGGTTATCTTTCATCTAGTCACGTCCCTGGAACGGGTAATTTTGTAACTAGGATCCAGGCCCCCCAAACCCTAACGGTTCGAATGAAATTGAAATTGTTCCTAGTTTTTTTTCTTCGTATTTCTGTTGTTATAATGGGTAAGATGTCAATTTTGACATTTGTCCCGTTTCCTTCTCCGCTCCCACGCTTATAATATCAGAAACTCATAAGGGGATTGAAACGTGTAGCAAGGGACCCATGCTCTGGAATATTCAAATTATGCAAATGAGGCAAAGGCGCTTTTTGACCATATTTGGAAAATGAAAACTTGGCCTAAGTTGTAGCATTTATTTGTAATTTTTCGTTCATTATTAAAGTATATTTTGCATTTCTTATGACTTGGGACATCCTGAAATGCAATTTCGTACTCTGAAAAGAAATCAAGTTTACGATCAGCTCGATCCAAATGTGGAGCCGATCTCAAGGCCAGTGAAATTACAAAGCATTTTATCGCTCTTCAACTACTTTAAACCACATTCAGAACAAACAAGTAAATAACGTATTCAGTATTCGACCTATGCGCTTCTATTTCAATTTTTAACTGAATGACTGTAAAATGTAAAATCTCTGTAAAATTACTTCGCATTTGTAACCATTATGTTGTATAAACTAAACTTCTTTTTTAAACGCTAAAGATTATGGTCTTGTCAGTCCTGCGGTCCTATTGATCTGGGTATATTTACAGTGCTGAGATAATTTGCGGTCCTGAGATCAACCAACCAACCAACATCATCATTTTGAACAACTATTGTTTAAATTAAAAACTAATATAATTAGACAGTCTCTGATACAGTCAGCGACACATTTCATAGCACATCATAGCAGCTAGAATTCCTGAAAAGCTATGAAAGCCTTTAGTAAAATTTCCTTTTTAGTCGTCAAACACTGACTGGTACTGAATATTTTATCAGGGGATTTCCCGCTCCCGTCTTCTCAAGTATTTCCGGGCTATTGCGTGACGAAACTAAAAACTGCTGCATAGGAGACTTAATTTGGCGCATAAACATTCGAATTTTTCTGCTGTTTTGTTCTTTGCAAATATAACATCCTAATTGTTTTCTTATTTCTTCCTTTCCGGCTCTTCCGTCGACAAAAAACGAAATGATGTTAAATGACGTCACCGAGCGCGGTCACCTGTTTTGTTTGGGCTTGACAAAAACAGAATTGCAGTAATTCCGCAATATATATATACTCAATTCTTTGATTGCTAATATTATTTCAGTAAGTAATTTTGGTGTTAGCTTAAATTTTATATCATTTTGGTTATCAATGCACAAAGATACTTCTGCCCGAAGTGCATTTGAATAGTGATGCAGTCCTTAATTAACCGACTCTTAATTTACATCATCAACACATTTCTAAAGCAATTCTGTCTACTTATAGTGCCTACTTATACACCTATTTTTGCATGCTATACCATTTTTGAATATATAATGCTTTGCTATCATGGGTAAAAAAAATAATCTTGAATCAATTCACCCACTCAGTATACTAAATCATTTTCAGTATACACATAAATCCCGGGAAATACATAGTTTCTGCAAGACAGCGTGGTATCCAAGACACATTGGCATGTAAAAAGAACTGCAAGATGTGCAGTAATAGATAGTGATGTTCAAACTAATAACTGCAATCCAAAGGTTTCTAATACAGCACTACACTGTGTTGGATGGATGAGGATGTTGTTTGCATTGCATTACCTCACTTTATGGCGTTGCAGACTTCCTTCTCCAGTTTTGCAGTATGCTCACTATTAGGTTATATACTCAATTAGTACTGACTTGGTGTTTGTTCACTATGATATGGATAACCAGGTGAAGAGTAAAGTATATCAGCATTTTTGGGGGCTAAAGATTTCACAGAACACCCCATACACCTCTTGTTTTTACAACTAAAGTATACGGAACTTAAATTAACTAGAAAGTGAAACAGTTCAGTAAATTCATTTCGGTCCCAATCCTCATCACAGTATTTGCAATGACAATATCGTTTATGTTGAGTCATTGTTCTTGAGCTGTTTCCCATTGAATTCTTTCTTTTCAGACAAGGCTATATATAGACAATCCTGTACGTTTTTTCAAATATATTGGTCACCTTTTAATAAAAAAGAGTGACACTATGTTAGCTTGTGTATATTCGGTTGTTGCATTATTTTCTAGCATTATGTTTTTCACAGTCCTTTTGGAGTATCTATTGTTCATCGAATTAAGAATGTAGTGTTTGTATTCTCCAGGGATTTTTAAATTTGAATATCAAAGATTATTGGAGAGGATTCTGGTAGCTAGTAGACAAAGGTATGGAACGTCATAAAGGCCTGAAAGGATTATTACTGAATTAACACGTCTTCCTCCAGTGAACACTTAGGATAGCAGCCATGAAAACGGAAGTCATCATTTCCTGAAGCAGAAATATAACCATCATCACATGTTTCGTATCATTTCTTGAGATTCCAGTATTTACCAAAACCCGATCATTCTAAATCATTTCGAGTTACCTTATTACAGAAGATTAACGCTCCTTAGTCGAAATTAACGCGAAATAAAAAAGATCGCTTTAATTTAAGTCGTCTTTTTTATATTACCTTATTTCTAAATGATTAATCAAGTGAAGCATTGATTTTTACGAAATAATATTATTCTGAAAAAAAATCCACGTGTAATTTGCTAACGTAATTTGATATCAAGTTAAAGGTGTGTTTTTTTTGGACTCAACATCTAACATTCGCTGAAGATATAAATTAAACCTCTTCACGGAAGCTGACAACACCTTAAAAGCTCTAATATACGTACAAGCTATAGATACAGTTAGTCCATCTCTACATAATGTGCGACATTAGTTTTATAATGTTGTGCTGTTTAATCGCGGTGCTATTTGGGGCTTTGGGCTTCGTTGCGGCGATCATTATTATGAATATCTCACAAGAAAACAATTTTGCGATCATCATACCACAGGAAAACAACATGCAGACTGCAGTCGGTGACTTTAATGGACAAGAGGAAGAGAATATGAATGGTAAAGTTAATTATTTGAGTTGCTTTTTCTTGGTTAGTGAAAGTGACAATGATTTATAGTTGGATAAATTAATTTTTTGATGAAACACGATTCAAAGTTTGAATTATTTTTGTTTTTAGCGGAGCACCATACCTAAGAAAAAATGGTAACCCATCGAGTTGATTTTTCATGGCCTGAGTATACGTCACTTCCGACGTCCCTGCCATCGCGATGCTGATTGGCTGATTGCTTTTTGGCGCCAACTTGACGCGCGCTGACACTTTGAAAACTGAAAATTTACAAGTTTCCTTGCAGTTTTAACTTGCAAAGCTTAAAAATAGTATTCTCGAAACCTCGTAAAAATTTAGCGATTTTGATGGACATTAATCTGTGCCAATCTTGACAGGTTAAAGCGAAAATAACCGTACGTTTGAATTTTTTTCGGGCCTGGTGTCGTTTCAAAAACTGCTCGAAAGACGAAAGACACAGAGGATATTTTCAAAGTTGAACGACTTTTTAGTTGGATTCGTAGTTTAAAAAAATTCTTCATAATGAATGAGTCATTGAGGATCGTGTATTCTTCGTTTCGTGAAGATGCATTCAGTAAAGCTGCTTAAAAATCTAGCCAAAGTTGGAAATAAATCAAGAATCGTCTGCAATTGAGCGTGAAACAAGGACCAGTATGCTTCGAAAAGACAACAAGGAAAGCACTTCAAGGTAAAGACCCTGGCCAGAAAATGATATCAAAAAGTCTCTTGTACCTATATTTGATCTTTTATCTTTGATTTGGGATTGATGACTTAAAAAAAACCTTTTATGCACGTTGAACTGTGGCCAAGTTTAAAGAAACACTCGATCAAGCCTTACATGAAAGAGCATGAAATGTACAACGACATTTTGTTTTACGGTGAACTTTTTGCACTAGTTCTAATAATAATAAAATTAGTAAAAAAAATTGATTTTGAACTTATTTCAACCCCACTAATGTGTAAATACAGCTCAAGTTTTGGTCTGGAATTTAATGAAACAATTGACAGGAAAAAAAGAAGGAATTTTGCCATGCAAACTAGAGTTGTTTTACTTTATTCATCTGGATGAAGTTGCTCAGTGAGCCCTGTGAAGCCTTAAATACAGACTGAAAATGCTTAATTCCTTGTTTTCTTGTTATTTCAATTAGCTGTTTTTATAATCACTTTATATTGTATTATCAGTGTAATCTGGAAGAGAAAAGTGGGAGACAAGTATTCACCTAGCTAGTGTGTCATTCTATTCTACATTAAGGTAGTTCCGGACACTTGCTACTGCGCATCTCCCGCGCGCATTCGAGCGCGCGCACTTTTATTAGAGAGCATTGGTATTACCGTGGGGAGTCTGGACACTAGTAAGCGAACGATTGAAAGTGAAGAAACTCTAACTTTAGTGGAGAAAAATAGCATTTTGTCATCAAAATACCGGAAAAATTTTAACTATGAAATCTTGTGTACTGTATAATGTAGGTATTCAGCCTCGAATTTTTAAATTTGATTAATATTATTTATCGAAAAAGCCGGTGAGAAAATTGCTAAAATGGTGACATTTGGAGTTCGTTTTCAGCGTATTTTTCTCTTTTCTGCTTCTCTAACTCTTGAAATAATACGGTGACCCCCTGTTTTATTCTTTTCATTTGAAGTTAGATATCGTATTCTTTCGATTTAGTGCGGGAAAAAAAATTTCATAGTTAAAATTGTCATGAATTTTAAACATTTTTACAACTATACACGCATATAACTCCTCCGAATTGCAAGCAATTTCGCTTCTAGAATTTAATTTTCACGTCACTTTCAAAAGATTGGATGGATTTTTTATCAAGGTATGTCTCCTAGATTCAACAACTACCGTTTAATGCAGTTTTCTGTTTTTCTTTGTTAAATCCAATCGAGTAATTCGAATTTATTGACGGAATCAGATTTTCGGCAAAAACGCGCGGAAAACTGAAAAATCCCTCCTTTTTGACGCCTTATATCTCCATAACTAATACGGGGACCCCCTTCTTTTTTTTCATTATTTGAATACCCTAACAATAAACTTCAAATGACAGAATTTTAAAAAAAATTCATTGAAGATTTGGGAAGATCCGGTACTACCTTAAATAACAAAACAAAACAACAACAACAACAACAACCACAATAAAACAAGATGTCACAAATATAGTGAAGACAGACAAATCAATATATAGTCAATATATGTTGTTCTGTAATATTCAGGATGTCAAAAAGGTTTAATTACTTGTATCAATTTAAAAACATGTTTTGGAGATTTTGCTTTCTATTTCTTGAAAATTTGAACCCTTACAAAGTCAGTTATGAAATCTGACAGTGAATCTGAATATTGAAATTTACTGTAACAAAGGTCACTGAGCATACAAGCCCATACAATATACAAACCAAAACCAAAACTTATTTTAAAAATGCTTTTTAAATAATCTTCATTTCAACTTTTTCAATTACCACAGGAAGCCCAATTCATTTGAATCAAGAACATAAAAAAATTAAAATTGAAATTGGAGCTTTGCTTTTAGGTAGTAGTTGTTTTGAGTTGTTTTACAATTTCATCTAAAGTCATAATTAGTGGAACCTGGAAGAGAGAATTCTTGTTTTGTGTAAAGGCAACTATTTATCTGTGTCATTCTATTCTACATAGTACAAAAACCAGATGCCACAATACTGTCAAGACAGAAAAATCTAAATATAATGTTCTGCAATGTTTAATTGTTTAATTGAAGGATGTTGAAATCAGGTTGAACAGTATTTATGTGAATGAAATCAGTTTGAGGGATTTTTGCATTCTATTTCTGAGAATTATGAACCACTACTTCAAAGTCAATTATAAAATCTGACTGAATCTGAATAAGCATCACTATGGTGACTGAGGCTGAAAGCCTTATAATTTTCAGGAGACTGAAGGGCAAGAAATAAAGCTTGACCTATAATCTTTATTTCGACTTTTACAACAAAATGCAATCTTTGTTTGCCTATTTAATACCACAGGAAGCCCAATTCATTTAAATCAAAAACGTCAAAAAATAAAACAAAGTATTTAAAATTATTTTTATATTTAAATGGGAGCTCCGCTATTAGGTAGTACCTAATTTTTATATTATAACTTAATAGTGCACAGTGAGGAACAGTTGCGACAACGCAGACGAAAGCAACCTGTCGAACACGACGAATGATTTGAAAATCAGGTGAGGAATTTCATCAGTTGCTTGGTGGAGCCATAACACAAAATATCACCGTTGGTGATACTAAAACTATTACATTCTTTGAGTAGTCTTGAGGTCATGACGTCATTACGGCCCGTGGAGTGAAAAAATTGAGATAGGTACGGGCCTGCAGGTCTTAATGCTGCAGTTCTTTTTTCAAATCTTAGAAAAGTAAAATGCAATGAAAATAAAAATGCTGAATCCATATATTTTGCAATTTCGATTTCAGATTTACGACGAAGGCAACGTAAAACTCTAAGAACAGTATGGACTGATAGCTCACTTTTAATTTAACAACATTTATAGATCGACCAAATCATGAGCCTCATAAATTATAGTATTACACTGACTTTGAAAATCCAACAAATTGGTGATAAATTTGAATATACCAACTGTTAAAATAATTTCACCTTTCGAAAACGTTGTATAGCTAGCTGCCATTAAGTTACTGAGTTTATTTTGCCGGTCGTTTTTTAAGTTTTAGCACTGTTAATTATGTGATATAGTGAAAACTGTGAGTGATGGTCTTAGACATTAGTAGACACTATTTCTATTGTTTTCATTTGTTTTTGATTCGGCTATTAGATAATGACTATTAGATTTTGTCTTACGCTCGGCTTTCGGCTTCGTGTCTACGCTTTTCTCTCAAGCGGGGGTTAGAGTGATTTTCATCAGACTGTGAAATATATGTATGTACTTTCATTCAGATGACTCTGGCAACCCAACACTAGCTAAAAATAACTAAAAATAACTATAATACATGACATAATCGTGTCTATGGACGTGTAAACTAGAAGCACAAGAATCCGGAAAAAGGTGTTCACTGCGCATTCCCTTTGTCACATTTGGACAATACACGTTGATGGTCAATATAAGAGTCGTATTTATTCATTGCAACACATCGCAACATGCAGTTGTAATAGCCGCCAATCTAAGCTAATTACATATCACACGAAACTCCTTTGCTACCCTGGTTGTACAGAATCGGTAATTGGTAAGATCCAAATGCAAAACGTTTTGCTACTTTTGGGGACATATATTGCATGATACTACAAACCAGACATGATATATGATGGAGCATCAGTCGCGCGAACAAAATTCTGTCTCTGCAACTGAACTTTTTAATGAAATTTGACTCAGGTAGATTTGTCCTAAAGACATGTCCTCAAAGACGAAATCCCTTCATGTGTACAGACCTTTTCATTGGGCTGATTCTCTCTGGGGCATTTCCAGCTTCATCGATCGATATAAAACACCAAAGATCTTAAATATCATTGAATATATCATCTGTAATATCGTCGAGTATATCATCCGTAATATCACCGAATATATATATACTTTTCGTACCAATTGGCATAACTAGCTTTGCACCAACAATATAAAACAACTAGTATATAAAATCTGATTGTTAAAGGGAAAATTGTGAAATTGTAATTTATGATTTTGTTTAAGACTGGCTTACACAGAAAATAAAGACGACTAATTTAGAATGCACAGAATGCATTATTAGGGAAATTCCCCGTCACGGCTTCAAAGCGCAATGTTCATCTTCATCTTTATCACTATGTATGTTTGTTTTAACTTTGTTGAGAAGAATTGTTTGCTCGTGCGTTTATTCAGTGTACATGCATCTTACCCCTTCTATACATTTCCCAGCTATTTTCTTTTTGCTTGATAAATTACATTTTTGGAAATAACTTTCTCACGCGGAAGTCTGCATACAAGCAAGTGATCAAGTACAGTACTGAAGTAACGAAATTAGTTTTCTAATTCGTTATTTCTTGGTACGCTTTACTTCTGACTTTGTTTCATTTCTACAGCGTCTGCGATTTTTTTCTCGAGAAAGCCGATCCTTTCACATCCTTTAGTCTGCCAAATTTCTCGCTTGTGGATCGGTACAAAATGCATGATTTCACTTTAAAAAATTGCGAGTCACGCAACTGTATAACTAACAAATATAGTTTAGACTATGTTTACGTTCCACGTCGTAAATTAATTTGTGCGTAGGCGTTAGGATAAATGCATTTTCTTTTACTTTTTTTCGGCGTCTCCCAAGGGTCTCCAAAGGCCTCATATCATTGGACGCCGAATGAACATCATAAATAATAAAGATTGATAAAGATGTGACATGTAATGTGAAACCTGAGTGAAACCTCCGTGTGACGTCACATGGGACGCCTATATAGTTCCAAGAGTTGTGCTAATATTTGATAAATCGTCAAATCACGTCTAAATCTCTTCGCTAGAGCTGACAGTGGCTTGAAGTTCCACTATACAGTTCCATCTTTAGATAACGCGTGACATAAGTTTTACAATGTTTTCGTATTTCACTGCGGTGTTATTTGGTGCCATGTGCCTCATTCTGGCGATTATCATTCTAAATGTGTCCAAGGAAAACAATCTAGCGATCGTAATTTCGCATGTACAGACTGCAGCCCGTGGCGGACGAGAAGATGAAAATATCAATGGTAATATGTTTATCATTTGATTATTTGATTTTTAACAGTAATTCCAATTAAAGTTATGATTTTTTCAAACACGGTATGAACGGTTGATCATTGAATTTGATTCTATTGAATTTGTCTCAACTTTACAGTGCACAATGCAGAGCACAATGAGTTACTGGTGGAGCGAACAAGAAAACAACCTGTCGAAAACGATGATGAAACATTTTAAAATTAGGTAAAGTGTTTGTGCATGTAACGTGACGTGACGTGTGTGCTCCGAGTATTATTATTATACCGGGTATTACTCAGTAACGGACGAAATGGAAGCATTGAAATGATAGTTATAACTAAATCTTATTCGTTTATTTTACTGATTATATTTAGAAAATTACCATTATAATTATTGATAAAGGAAACTAGGTCAAATTTGTCGCAAATTTATGTGAAAGTGGAATGAAAACGCGTGACAATATATTGCGTGACATAATTTTTGACGACTGCGAATTTGAAAGCCGACGGCAGAAACGGCCCAAATTTTTAGAAACAATTTCCTTCGAAACGGCCCATATAAGGCGATAAGTTGTATTCGAACGTTCTTCAAAGAGGTAAAATCTCACAGACAGTCACATCATCACGTCGGGCTAGAATGGGTCAAAAATGTTTCATGTTGGGAAAATTTCTTCGTTTTAAATCGAAAATTTTTGAAACTTAGGGACATGGAAGAGTTCGTCAAATCTAAAAACTTGTTCGTTTTACTTTTTTGAATTTCGTCATTTTTGGCGGGAAAATGACGTCATCATTTTGGCGGGAAAATCGAAACATATTGTCGAAAGGAAAATCTTGACCAGCGCATTTGAAAGAGCTGTAGAAGAGGATTTCAGAACTGAAAAAATAATTCAATTCCGATCACAGAATCAAAAGATATAATTTTATGAATATTCATAAATCCGCCATTTTGTTTCTATTTTTACAAACAAAATGGCGGATTTATGAATATTCATAAAATTATATCTTGCTTTATCAGTTACACAGACCGACTCTCACAAGTTCAGCTAAATCGACAGATATGATATTTATGTTTTCCCCTGGCTATGCCACACAAAACTATTAAGACGTGCTGCTGCTTTTTTGCGCGCAAATATTCCAATCAAAACAACATTTACATGTATGTATTCGTTGTCAGATTCTCTGTAATACAAAGGTATTCTTTATCCGCCACAGGGTGCGATTCATATTTTTATGAACTAACATTAATCGGTTAGTTTTATCATCAATGCTATTAAAGACTGTGATTGTTTGAAAAGGTAATAAATTTGAATAAAATGTATTCATACATTTCTTAATACTTGTGCTGTATTAAAGTGCCTATAAAGTCTAGCCAGAAATGATTTCTCTAAAAAGAACTTGGCCTCTTAAACAAAAATATTTTAAAACGTGGGTCCTTCAATTTCTTTTGGCCGGGAAAAAGCCTTGCAAAGTTGGAGAAAAGGCACATTTTGGGCACCCTGTTGAAAAAAATTGCGAGAACTCTTGGGGAACTGAGACCCAGTATCGATGACGTATTCTAAGGAATACAATTAAATTTTACCGTTACAAGCTCTTAATATCCTTGTATATTGTTGTTGCTATGCACTCTATTTAACGTCTGTTAAAAATTCTACTACTTTGATCAGTATAGTCTAAATGCCGTGACTAGACACTTGTCCCTTAAAGTACGTCACAATTTGCCTTAAACTACGTCACAATATCCAAGTTTATCATTAACCAAATGAGTTTATTATTAACCAAATTCGTCCCAGCCTTCCAAAGAACGCGGCTTTTAGTCTGGAGAGACAGTTTCGAATGGACGGGAACACTGGAAAAAACTCCATATCTATGATTTCGCTTTAAATATATTTTCCCAAGATAGCAAACTTTTAAAAAATGTACATTTCCGCTAGGGTTTATAGGGACTTTAAGAACTAGTTGACCTACAATGCTTCAAATTTTAAGATGATCATTTCATCCAAAACTTTCAGCGATTACTAAGTTTGACATGCTCTTTCCATTTCTGGCATTTATAGAGCCCTAACATTAATTTTTGTGATTGACACATAAAGGGTGATGCCTATTGATAGTAAGCAATTACAGAGGAATGCGGATTGATATTTGATGACGTCTTTAGAAAAACCTAAACCTGTACGTGTTGAAGCGATGGTGTAATCATTTTTCTTCACTGAACAACCGAAGAAGTTCATCGATCAAAATAATGCAAGGTATACTGAAGAAAAATACAAAGTGTGAGCAAATGTGGTGAAATAGACTTTTTTGGTCCAGATAGTTAAATTTTGCCCTGCAGAACTCGGAGTAATTTGCATTTGGTTATTCACTTCCGCCTTTCGAACAAAGCAAAGCAAAGCAAAGCAAAGCAAAGCAAAGCAAAGCAAAGCAAAGCAAAGCAAAGCAAAGCAAAGCAAAGCAAAGCAAAGCAAAGCAAAGCAAAGCAAAGCAAAGCAAAGCAAAGCAAAGCAAAGCAAAGCAAAGCAAAGCAAAGCAAAGCAAAGCAAAGCAAAGCAAAGCAAAGCAAAGCAAAGCAAAGCAAAGCAAAGCAAAGCAAAGCAAAGCAAAGCAAAGCAAAGCAAAGCAAAGCAAAGCAAAGCAAAGCAAAGCAAAGCAAAGCAAAGCAAAGCAAAGCAAAGCAAAGCAAAGCAAAGCAAAGCAAAGCAAAGCAAAGCAAAGCAAAGCAAAGCAAAGCAAAGCAAAGCAAAGCAAAGCAAAGCAAAGCAAAGCAAAGCAAAGCAAAGCAAAGCAAAGCAAAGCAAAGCAAAGCAAAGCAAAGCAAAGCAATGCAAAGCAAAGCAAAGCAAAGCAAAGCAAAGCAAAGCAAAGCAAAGCAAAGCAAAGCAAAGCAACAACAACAAAAAAGGCCTACCATTAGCAGTCCCCTGCAGCTTTCTTTTTGCGCTCTATCAACATGTATATGTGCGTTTTTTTACCCACAGCTTTGTAACTGTTTTTCTGTTTTTTAAACTCCAGTCACCGCTGCGCTTTCTTGGCGAGCATAGCGCAACGAGTTTTAAATCCTCGCTTAGCTTTTTGTTATACTGTGTTCGACTCAGCAATCTAGCTTGTGAGCAGGCTAAATGCAAACTAATTTATACATTACTATTGAAACAGCGAAACTACAATTTTGTGACCTTTCCCTAATGAGTTAGATATTATGACCTCTCTAGTTATGAGTTTTGACTGCAGTCTTTCCCCCAAAAATATACTATGAGATAATTTCCGTGGATTACTAACTCTGAAACCATTTATTTAGATAACCGGGTCTATGACCTTTTTCGCTATGCCTTGAGGTAACGGTAGCCACAAAAATTAGTAATTGAATACTAAAAGTACAGTCAACTAAAATCCGATCAAATTTAGTGACTAAATATACGATCTTTAGACGATATAGCTAATTCAATTAACGTTGTCGCTGAAAAAGCAAAGCCAAAGCTTTCGAGAGGCGGACTCATGAATTTTTTTCACTGTGACATCATGCAATAAGAAACTCACTGTATGCTTGCAAATTCTACAAACTTGGACACATAATCCTTTAATTCTTAGATAGCCTACATCCGAAGTTGTTGAGTAACAAAGGATGGTGAAAGACTTTAAGCTTTAGGCTTTTTTCAGCGACAACGTTAATTGAAATAGCTATATATGAATAGCTATAATATCATTTTGGTTCTTCGTATTAGTGATTTTTACTTTCAATTGGCTCAGGCGAAAACGCCACTAATTACCCCACTAAAATTAGCAGTTTGCGATTCAGAATGTCAAAGTTCGCAGAAAATTAAATCGAAAACTGCAGCAAAGGTTTCTCCTTCGCAGTTTCCGATCGTGATAAAGTTTGTCAAACAAAGTATATAGAATGATCGTTTTCCTCACCGCTAATTCTTGACATTCTTGATGTAGTTTTGAAACATCTTTTTCAGCTCTAACTTGATGGAATCGTTTCAGTGAAGAATCGTGTGAATGTTGGCTCCAGTCTAGCTAAACTAACCGATGCAAAAATAGAGACTAAATAATGTTTGCGAATGACTCTAAATGCGGTTTATTTCGTAGACTAGAAAGAATGCCTGAATCGAATAAAAAATTTGGATAAATATCATTCCTCAGCTGGGTTGCGATTTCCGGTCATTATAATTGAATTATATAAGCTAAGTTCTCAAAATATTCTAAAATTCTTGAAAGATTCTGAAAAGTTTGTAAGGACTTTACCGTCGCAGGAAAAGCCATGGGTTTGGGCTACCTGTGGGCTACCTTGGGCTAGGAAAACGTTGTGTTACATTGCGTTTAAATATTCGTTTCGTTCGAATTCTTCTCTAGTAATTTAAAACTTACAAAGTATTCTACCTAAGCGCCTCTGTTTATTTGATTTTTAAATAAATAATGACTGTCTGTTTACAAGCTATAAAATCTCTGTAAAATTACTTCGCATTCGATGTCACAAATCAAGCGTTTCCTTACCAGAAAATTTCCCTGGTATGTGTTCCGACAATTTTGTCAGTTACTTTGAACTAAAATTCTTTTTCGTTTGGAACATGATTTGATCACAAAAGCAGCTGGAAAGTAAGCAATATTTGCTCCGCCATTTTTCAAAGTTTTTTGATATTATTACCAAATATGGTCATAAAACGCTTGTTTTGCTCATTTGAATATTCCGGAGCATGGTACCAAAGAAATGTATTGTTGTTACACGTTTCAACCCTTCATGAGTTTCTGCTTTCATTTTATATCGAAAAAAAAAAAAATTGTAAGATTTTACGAGAAAAGGTGAGGATATCAAAAGAATCGAATATCTTTACGTTTTTTAACTTACATAACACAGGTAGCCCAAACCCACAGAAAAATAGTCAGCTGGGCGGGAAGCCTGCGGAAGTACGAAAATCACCTACTGATCTAACCCTTACATTTTTATGATTTTTATAATTTAATCATTTTTTATAATTTAATTATTGTACAATTTCTGGCGTTTGACTAGCAAGTTATCTACTTCTTCCGGTGCTGGATTTCTTTGATTATTTTAGGTCATTTTGATCTAATTGATAATTTTGAGTTAAAAGTTTTTAAAATTCATATCAAAAATTTGCAACTTGTTCACAAAATTGCTAAAAATAGTTGCGTTTTGTATTTTCCACGGCATAAACTTTACGGGCAACATCGTTGTTGCGAATCGACCCGTGTAACATCACGATATCGATCTATTTCAAACATGGCCTGTTTGAATTATTGATTTTATGAAGTTGATTGTTTCTTTTAGATTGAAAACCAAATATGAAAATTTAAATATTAAGTCCAATTTTAGTACCCGTATGTTGCCGTATGTTACCCGTATGCATGTGCTCGTATGTGACCTGTATGTACCCGTGTGGACTGTTTTAGATCCAGCTGAATGACAAGTTTTCAATAGAATATTCTCTGGTTGAGAGCACATTGTTTTTCTCGAGAAAGCCGATTCTTCAGTCTGCCAAATTTCTCGCTTATGAATACGCACTAAATGATTTTACTTAAAAAAAATTGCGAGTCAAGTAACTGTATCACAATAACAAATAAAGTTTAAAATATGCTTACGTTGCACCTCTTGAATTTGTGCGTAGGCGTTAGGAGATCTTAGGTTAAATGCAAATTAGTGCGGGTTTTTCTCGGGACTTTTTAATTCGGGGTCCTCGGTCATTGGTTAGGGTTTCACATGTAATATGACATTACAAAGTATTGGAACCAGCCCACGTGTGAAGTCACGTTTTTGTATGTTCAACTTTTTGCCTCAAATCATGAGGAATGATGAAAAATTCTAAAATCACGTAAAGTGCTCATCATGTGTTCGATCTAAGTATATACCTTTTAAAATTTATTTCTTTCGTGTGGCAGTATATGGCGTGACATAATTTTGGCGACTAATAATTCGAAAGCCGATAGACAGAAATGGCCCAAATTTTCAGAAATGACTTCTTTCACTTATATCAAGAAATTATTAGCCCATGACTGTTAGACTTTGCGTGACGTCATATACGTAGGATCAAGCGTGACGTCAAATGTATACGATCTATATTGCAAAGGTCAGAGTTTAACCGTCACGCATCTTCGCATTTATGCTACATAGGTTCGAATAAAATACAAAGCGCGACGTAAAGTGTGACGACTGAACACGGCTGCGCAGATCACTACTAACAAACTACGTCTGTTGAAATATACCACACTTTCCATAATCGGCATTTGATAATATTGATGTATTGTGTGACGTGCAAGTCGTTCGGTGACAGCTACAAGCATTCCATCACTATTGCATTATTGCATGTTAATGTTAATTTTTTGCAGCTGTTGATTGGCTAACGCAGTATACCAAAGTTAGTAAAAATTGAAATTTTGAAATAGTTTCGAACCAACTTCGGCTGCCCCTAACTATTCATCGAAACTACTTCAAAATTTCAACTTTTACTGACTTTGGTGTGCTCGATCTTTTTAAATATTACATTTCTGTTTTTGTATGGGATAAAATTGAAAATGTCACGCAACACCTGTAACGAGGCCATTTCAATTTCATTGGAAAGCATTTTTGGAAGCTACAACGAGGAAATGCAACAATAACATCAACAATATTGAAGAGTTTGTAAGGTTAAACAAACAAGATACGAAATGTACAGACTGAAAGCTTTTCCCCTGAGTCTTTCCGTGCTTGTTTTGAAAAGTTCTGGTACTGACTTTCAAAAGGGAAAAATTAGTAATATTCTACCGTTGCCCCTCTCAAAACTAAACCGTATCACCACACTAGTTTTATATATACAAAGCAAGAACTTCCTCGAATAACTTCGACCATAGAGGTGCCAGACCCGCAGTGAAGTAGCGGTTTAGAATGAGGATTTTTGAAAGTATCTGGACTTATAATAATTCAAAATTCAGAGACATACTGTCAATTGAAGTGAGACAACTAAATAGGCTGTATATTTAATTAGGGGATTCCCCCATGTTTCTCAAGCGTAGGCTGCAAACATGAAATTATTACCTTTTCTAACTCCGAATGAACGACCTCCACCTAGCTAGTGTGACTTTCAGTTTGTCAACCAATTTCAATACATCAGGAATATTAATACTTGTTTGTAGGTTGATACTTTCACATCAAAATAGACTTTGTTTCCTCGACCATGTACAATTTTTATTGGCCTAGCTTTCGGGTTTAGCGCCAATCATCCGGCAGAGTCGGAAAAATGTCAGAACTAAGCGCGCGCGCGTTTCTTTGTTGTTTGTTTTCGCTATTATTCGCTATTTGTAACGTTTGTCCTGACATATTCCGACACTGATGATTGGCGTTAAGCCCGAAACTGAGCTAGGTCAATAAAAATTGAACATAGCTCTGGCGAGTCCGCAGAAGTCAGTTGTTGCCAGTCAGGCCGCCGGGTCACAAAACTGAATATCACATGATATCAGTCTACAATCTATGAATGTTGGGCCCACAGTAATTGGTTACACTGTTGTGGTGTCCCTGCCTTATATTGTATATTTTTGTTTACTAAGGCGAAGCTCAATAAACATAAACATACACATAAACATAAACATGGATGTCAAACTGCTACAGCTAGTTCCATCATACAAGCCTAAACCTAGTTTCTGTTCTTTCTTATTGGTCTTCCTGTTCTACGAGCTCTGGCGCCAGCAGTACGTAATCGTTCTACTGATACATGGCATATTATTAAAGAGGGGGAATTTAGCGCTAAGTGGCATTTTCCGTGTTCTTGTTTCTTTACAGAAGATATTTGTATGTTGGTTTATCAATGCGCGCAGTTTAGGCTGACCGTCTTATTTATTTTTTACATATTTTTTTTCTTTTGACAATTTACACTATAGCATTGGTTTATTGAGTTATATTTTTTGGTTTGATGATATTAGGAACAGTTTAATGTCCTTCAAAATTAACAATCAATCGAAATACAGCAACGAATTAAAAAACATTGCTCGATCATGGATATCATGGATATTGGTCATTTTTTACAGTTAATCATCATTTCTTTTGAAATAACTAGTTCAGTGTGTCTTACAATTCTAAGAAGTAGCGTCGCGTATGTGAAAATGAAAACGAAAATAAGGTTTTTTCAATGTTTGATCAGAAGTTCCTGGTTTAATATCATACACGAATACCTGGTCGCCATTCTACATCATTCCGAGTACATAATGACTCAGTCTACATTTCGTACTCACATGAAAAATTAAATATGATGTTACTCAGTAATAATTAACCCAAAATGTCTGAACCGAAAGGACCGAAAGCATATTTTGAGAATGGCGTAAACTAGATTATGATTAGTATACTGTTTGTTGTCCTTACCTTTATGATATTGCAGAAATTCCTTTGATGGTTTTCAACCGACTTCAAAATTATATATATAGTTTCTATAAAAAAGCAGAACAATCAGATCAGTGATTTCACGCGACTAACACTCCTTTTCTTGGAATGTAAACACTTTCCAAATCACCATATGCCCCGCCTTTAAACACCCCGTTAATACGACCATCCCGTTTTTACTGACGGACGCCTCATTTTTGGCCGTAGACAATGTGTATTTACTAGTGAAAGATTCGAAGGAAGGTTGATCACGTTATATATTACTAATGGTTCAGTTACATTCAATTTTAAAAATTAACAGAAACAGCCTCAGTATTAATTCGAGCAGATGTGTCAGAGTATTTCATTTACTCGTGTAGAGATGTAAATAAACTTACAGCATTCATTGAATAATAGACTTGTAAGAACATGAATTTCTACTTTAAATTTAAACTAAAATGTATCAAGATTTTTATAGTTTAATTTACAACAATACCCCTCACCCTGATGCAAGAGAAATCAGTGTCAGTTTGTTTTGCTAGCAGTCCGATTCATACCTAGGCTCAGATTTCAGCCGTCGGGGATTTCGTGCGCCCGCGATCTGAGCCTAGTTCATATCCATGCCAGTTTTGGTGATATGACTGGCGTGACAAAATGGTGTGTGTAAATAAGATCAAGTTGTCTCTATCATTTCCGTTATTTCGTTGAAATGGAAATGCATATCCACAACACTTTTCAAGCTGTGAAGCCTATTATTATGCAGGCATCCCGTGGTGTCTTTTCAATGACAGACAAAGAAGACGTCATATTAACGCCCAGTATAAAAGACCTTGTTATTTGCTGGGAGAGGGGAGGTAAGGGAAGCAATTTGTCCAGTATAATAGACCTTGTTATTTGCTGGGAGAGGGGAGGTGAGGGGAAGCAATTTGTCCAGTATAAAAGACCTTGTTATTTGCTGGGAGAGGGGAGGTGAGGGAAGCAATTTGTCCAGTATAATAGACCTTTCCGGCTCCAAAATGGCCGTCGCTTATTAGCATTTTTTTTTTTCAACGTAAGACCTAATGGTCCCTAAAACACTAAAAAGCATGTTTCGCTTAGTAACTGTGCAAAAATCTAGAAAGTCCCATTGAAAATACGCAGGGATGTGAATTTTTCAAATTGTGAAATTTTATATATAGTTGGTTTGCACTGACGTCATCATAAAATTTTTCGGACTTAATATAGAATATTTTTGAATAAAATGTCTTGCATCTAAAAAAGCAGTTGAAGGTTTGTATCTATACGAAATTTTTAGTCATAAGAATATTTTGATAACGAGATACGAGCGATCAAATATCTTCATTGTTTAGTGTGAAATGTATGGGTCCACCATCTGGTGCACAACCTTTGTACACCAACATGGCGGACAGTAACATGAAGGACCAAAATCACGTTAATATCACTATAATTCGTGTTTTCTATTCAGATATTCACCAAAACAAACTTATTTATCACTTACAAAGTTAAAGTCGTATGATTTGAATCACATTTGCCTATATTTCTGCGTCTTTACGATATACGTGACAGTGTTGCGTGACAGAAATTGACTCGCAATAAATCGAAAACCATTCATCGAAAGAACTCAGTTTTTTGAGTGAGGACTTTTCTTAATGATATAAATATAATATCTAGGAAACAGTTTCGTGTGATAAATAGTTAGATTTTAGCTTTTCGATGACGTCACATGCAAACCAAGAATATGCTACTCTCTTGGTGGGCATGCACTCACGTTATCGAAAATTATAAATCCTGTTCTAGAGCTGTAAATAGAATTTAAGTACTTGCATCAAAAACAGTGTTCAAAAATCTGCAATATTGCAAGCTTTTGAATTAAAATGACTTTCCATTTCAAAGATACAAGTGTTGAAATATGCTGACATTTTAGTAAGCCAAAATGTATGGGCCGCCATGTTGGCTTATCACCACTGTACGCCAACATGGCGGCTTAAATAACATGAGTCAAAATCATGCCCTAACTGCATCTAATTCGCATATTCTGATAACTATATTTATAAAATAAAATTTACTTCAATGAACCAAGCCAAATACATATTATTTCCTGACAATTTAATTATTTGCCTGTTTTAAGTCTCTATCTGTGAGCGTGACAGAAGTTTCGGTCACGGAGAACTCAAAAACAGCGTGAGCAGCCCAGATTTTTAGGAGCAAGTTTTATCTTTGATGTATACAAAAAATACTGAGGAGGCAGGTTTTAGAGATTTACAGTTTACATTCTAGCCTTTTGTTGACGTCATGAGCCTACCAAGAATACCCCCAGTCATATTGATTTATCTGTAAAATTAGCTAATTTCAAAAATCATCTCTCTATGGATCAGTTTCATTCGAATTTTCCAAATTTTTGCACAATTTCTAAGTGAGAAATACTCTTTAGTACTTCAGGTATCATTGCCTCTTAGGCCGAAAAGAAAAAATTCGGCTGCCATTTTGGAGAAAGTTTTATTGTAGACATTGAATTTTTGTGCTTGTTTTGATTGGCTGTGCGCAAATAACGACGTCCTCTTAGAAGCTTGTTTTAATTTTGTTTTGTTTTTGCTTTTGTTTTGTATTCTTTTGCTCTTTTTTTTGTTTGTATTTGTTTTGTTTTTGTTTTTGTCATGAAAATGAGTGCACTAGTATATGCTGCGTTGGTCCTGGTTTTCACTTGCATCGGAATCGGAATCGGAGTCCATAAGCAGTTCATAAAAGTGAAAACCGATCGTCATAAGCGGAATCGGAATCGGAAGCAGAAGCCTCGATTAGATGTTTTTTGCATTAGGAGAGGCCTGGAGAACACCATTGTGATTGGTTGTCTGCTTCTGCTTCCGATTCCGATATTCTGGTTTTCACTTTGTTTTCACTCATCGTAAGGGTCGGAGTCAGAGTCGGAAGAAAATGGAAACCTTCCGATTCTTGCGATTCCGATTCCGACGCGCTTAGGACTCCGATCCGACTCTGTTTTCTGGTTTTCACTACGACGTAAGGATCTTTCACCCATGCAGTCCTCCTTTTGATTCCATTTCTTCTTTTTTGTTCAGTTTCATTAGTTTTAAACTAACAAATTCTTCTTTACTTGTGTAAATAACATTGTGATAATATTTTATTTTTTGGTACATTATATTTTTAACAATTTTTCCATGCAGATCATTAGTGCTTTGCTAGATTAACATTAAAGCCAACCAAACGTTTACATGCATTGCAGCAGAACCCCGATATCTTATACTCCCAATGAAGAGAAAAATATTCCGACCGATATAAGTGAGTAGAAATTGACAGAAAAATAATCCAATAGAAATGCGTGTGTGTGTGTGTGCGATAATGGAGCTTTTAAGAAAACCGCGGAGTTCAAAAAAGCGGGTTTGTATTATAATATGAATGGCAAACCACAACAACAGCAGCAACAACAACAGTATAGAATAGCTACAAGCAGTAGGTACGTACATTGATAAGCTCCTCAGGCAGCCATATTTATATGATGTCACATAATCTTCAATATTTAACAATTATTCTCTGAACTGTTCTGTGAAATTAACAAGATTTTCTAAAAAACTATATAAGAAATGATAATGCTGAGTAAATTTAACTGACAGAAAATTCAAAATCTTTGAATCCCTCGACATGACAACGTGCAGCTTGTTTCTCTCTCAGTACACTTCAAATACTGTTCAAACCGGATAAATGTCGAAGCTTTCTTTAGTTTTAGAAGACTGTTATGATTTTTTAGGGTTTTTGAATTATTCTCTTCGTTAAAAGAGACCATTTTGTTGAAAAGCTCTATATCCCGAGCTTGGGAAGTAGAATTGATATAGTCTCATATTCCGAGATTACGAGCCAATAGAATCGCGCTCGATCTTACGAAGTTGTGGAGTTGGTATATCATTATTGTAACATGGATGCCTGGTATTCCCCTAACTCCTAATTACACAGCCAAAAAGCTTGATAAAATCGAGTTGCCTGTGCTTGGTCGGAAACTGCGTCTACAAATGCCTACTGTGGAGGTAAGATGTGAAGGTACTTGCATCTTGCACTGTCTAGTAATGAGTGTTGGAATTAGAGCAATTTTCATATGAGTGTCAAATGGGACGCGCCCTATTGTGAGCGTGTCGTTCCTATCGTGAACGTGCTGTGCAGTAATCGTGCCGTTATCACAGTCTAACGAAAACTGCTCTAAGCTTAACGCTGTCGTTTGGAAAGACCGGCAATACGACATCCATTTTAAATGACGTCATCTAGAAAATTCAAAATTCTTTTCCTCTTGGGATGCGGTTTCTTTTGCTTCACTTTTTGATGCATTTTTCGTTGCATATTCAGTGGTATTTGCTTGTTTTAGTGGAGTGTCAATTTCCTGTTGTTGAGATCATTCGGCTGCATGCTAATCAGGTTTATCTACAATCATCTTGATGAACATACAATCATCTTTTACATAGGCGTGTCGCGTTAACTCGGAAAGCGGGAAAAACTTTGGGCAGCCACTGGCAACGTTCATCTCTTGTCTTGGCCTCATGAACGATGAACTGTTAGGATCGGGCCTGAAGGCGTCAATCACGTGCTCCTGTTGATCTTGATCCAATATCATCAAAGTTACCTTCTGTCTGAATGGCCAGCGGAGTATCGCGTCGTATTCACCGCGCATGATCACGAAGAATAGTGAAATGTGCGTTTCTCTCCCCATGCCGTCGCCATTGAGATAGATGCGCGCGCACATCTTGTAACCATAGCGACTGGTATAAAAGCAATGAGAATAGAATGATGGCTGGACTCCTGTTGTGGCCTCTCTTCGTCGCCTTGCAAAGTCTGTAATCCTCCATACTAGAACTCCCTCGTAGTTCGTTCTCTCGAGTTGTCGAATATCGTGCTCAAAGTCGTTAAGACTGACACTGCTCAAGCCAACGAGCTGGGTCTGACTCTCCAATTCCGTGAGGCATCGTCTTAAGCTGCCCTGTAGCTCTATAACTGCTTTTGAGAGCCGATGAACTTCTCTTTTTAGATTTTCGCACTCATCTGCATCTTCAGCGGATCTCGTTTTTTTTCTACAAATTTCTCCATTTTCATTTCTTAATGAATCTTCGAGTACCTTGGTTTTTTCGCCTTGCGTTTTCAGCTCCTCCCTAATTTCTGTATTGCTGATGATAAGTGCAGTTATTTGAGACACGATGTCCATCATCTTGGTTTGGAATTCTTCACGGAACACTGACCACTCGTGAAACACTTTTTGGATTTGTTCTTTGATCATGAGCAGAACTCCAAGCACCAATTCCAAGTGATAGAGGAGGAATGATTTCTTATGCTCCTCGTGATGTTTCTTCTTCATCTTCTACAATGAAATCACATGAGAAAATTAAATTCAAAACTTTTATAAGTAATTCTAATAATGTTGATAATATTATGTAATCATTAATGAAAATGATTATTATTTAACGAAGGTCATAAGATATGAGTTATAAATAAATAGCATTTTTTACCTTTGTTTCCTTGCATCCAACTGAGGAAAAAGTGCACTTTTGTTCGACTTCATCGCATTCCTCGTAATGATATTTCAACTTAAATGAAAAAAATGTTAGAATTTATATTATATTCAACAAGGCAAGATTTACAGCAACCTTCCAGTAGATTGAAATGGATGTTCAGTTAGCTAGCAGATAATAATTAAGACTATTGTTCAAGCAGGATCGATTAGTCAAGGCACCGACGTGCGTAAGCCCGCGAAACCTCGCACATGCGCAGTCATTTAACTGCGATGTAATTGCCGCCGATCCAGGACTTCGTTTAATCGATCAGTCCACATTCGGTTAAATTTATTGAAACCCCACTGACCAAATCATTGGCATTTCATTCGATTCTCGATCCAAGAGCGATAGTTTTGGTCAGCGGGATTTCTTAGATAAAAATGGAGGACCATAAATAGTATTCTGTCGTGCTCTGAAGTCTATTATTTTGCATTTTCGTAAAAATGACCAACATGAAAGTAATGTATACGGAATCTTAAGGCAATTGTTCAGTTTCTATTTGCTAGAGTCCGCTGAGCTTCTTGACAAAAGGCATATTTATGCAGGGTTAGCCATCCGAGTTTCGAGAAAGATCATATATGGGATTCAAACCAATTTCTTCATTGTTCTTAGTCAAAGTGTTTTACTTTTCTCGCCGGTATTTTCGAACAATCTACCTTGCCTCGAGTCTACCCCTGCGCCAGTGCGTCTCAGCGGTATGAACAAACTCGAAAAAGGTCTATTTGTTTACTTACCTCCTCCCTAGGGATGTCTTTTGTCATACAAAAGCCACATTTCTCGGGGAATCTTTGGCATTGTGTTTTCTCGTGTTCCTGTAGGTAAAGGAAAATCAATACAACTTAACAGGATGGCCCTACTTTCTGAACATGAAATTGCCCAAAACAAATTAAAGCAAAACAAAAATTTAACACCAAACAATAACGTGCAAGTTTCTTGTATATCAGTAATGAGCTTTTACAAATATCAAAATTATCTGGTAACGCGTTGCTACATTTTGAAATGATAACGCAGGAACCCCAACTATCTTTTAGGGAAACACGATAACAACATGCAGGTGGGCTTCCTGTGATGATAACTCTTACCTTAAGGGCCGAAAAGACAATACTTGTAGAGCAGTATTCACAAACAACAACCCGCTCTCTGCACTCGTGTTCTAAGTGAGAGGCCAAATCACTTCTCTTCACCAGTATACCACATGAGGGAAACACACAGGCAACCCGCACATAGGCACATACCTCTAAATGAACCTAGTATTGTAAGGGTAGAATGCAAACATGATTAATAAAATTTCAATTGCAATCTGGAATGAATTTCAATGATTTTTGACATAGCAATTATAACCACTTGAGTTAAGATCAATTAAAAGATCTAGTTTGAACAATAGTGTATGTATAGAATATTTGGGATACTAGAATGATTTAGCAAACACGACGCGACGTTAGTGACTGTTGACGTCGCCGACATCAAGAAAAGGACGAGAAAACAAGCGAAATGGCGTCCTGAACGTGACATCGTCACGCAACGAAAAAATGCAATAAATTCGTCATCTAACGTCCAACGTCCTGTTTCCGCTTCGCGTCTCGTTTGCTAAATCACTCCAATGTCTATATCGAGGAGAGTCACAGTCGCCCGATATCCTAAATACCCGCTTGTACTTGCCATCCAAGTGGCTGCGTGTCATGCCAGTGACTTTGTAAAGCCTATAGAGCCCACGTGACTATGTAAAGCCTATAGAGCCCACGTGTACTATGTAAAGCCTATAGAGTTGATATATACACACCTCTAGCTGTCTGATTTCTCCAGACCATTCACAGCCTTCATCCACGTAAATACAGGTAACCACACGCGATAAAATCTCTCGAGCAATGCAAGCATCGGGAAACACCTGCAATAATAACATATCAATGTGTTTTTGGTATCTTCGTGGATATTTAGGCTTTTTTATTTGAAGGCGAGTTGTTCTTGGTAGCCGCTTAAACAGGGCCTTAGTCAAATCTTTTGTTTTTACTCATTATCATCACATTTGTATTCAATTCAGCAGATGTGAGATGCGAAGTTTGAACTAGGCGTAAAAAGCGTCAAATTCGCGCATTACGTGACGTGACATCCTCGTTCATTGCATTTTGGGCTATCTGCTGCGTTACAATCACCCGTCACATGTGCAGTGCTCGCAAATCACCCGAAAACGTTTGTCATTCGTCTGCTAATAGCGCGACTTAAGGCGTTGTACTGTATCTAAGGGGGTGTTTACATGGCACAAGGATCATCCTAGCACTAGGAAATTTGTGGCGTCACATCGGGTACTAGGATCATCCTACTAAACAGAATGCATTAAATGTATAGCAAGTAGGATGATTCGCCTGGTAGGATGATCCTAGTGCTAGGATGATCCTAGTGCCATGTAATTACCTAACGAGTCGTCTATCCTAAAAGCTGCTGTGTAATCACGCATGCATGCCACGTTTCAGGTTGTGTTTATTTTTCTTAGGCACGTGCGTGTTTGGTCTCGCTCTAGCTTCCATAAGATTACTATCCTTAAAATTTTATATCATATCCTTGATTAAAAAATCTCAATGGGTTTCGACGGATTAAAATGATCCAGAATATCTGGGAATCGAAGTAGACTTTGATGGATATTTTGCATTCTGGAATAGTTTGTCTAAAAAAGCGAATTTCATCCCTTACCACCTTCCCGATGTGTATGGGTTTCCACCGAGAGCAAATGATCTCACTGAAAAGACGTACATATATATAGATCAGTTTCTACTATAAAAACTCCAACAAAAACTTTCGGGCTTACCAAACCACCACAAAATGGATTAAATTTTAGCTTTTAATTTTTTGTAAGCACACTTACCGAGGTCTTGGAAATTGGATGGCCATCAATAAGACATTTTGCAGCACTTGATCCGCTGTTGAAAGAAGTGAATAGATAAGTAAATAAATAAAGAGACTCACTCGACAGATGACACATCAGTTTTGACCTTCATGTATCAGTAAACTCTCTTGGCAAACTCTCTGCCATGACTAGTCACAACATTCTGTAACTCGTGGCATATTCGCTCAAGAGAACTTGGGTACGAATAACACCGCTGTCCATCAGGTACCGTTTGAAGGGTACCGAACGGAAAAAAGGTGTGATCCAGAAACTACAGTTGAACCGAACTTGCTCGTCTATAGGTGCGCCCGCGACACATCGATCCGGGGAAAGTATTTTGGATAAGTACAGTATGCAACACCAATTGTACGCAACACTAAGTCTCTGGATATATCATCTATTGATACTAAAATACCTTGACAATCTTTCAACACATTCTTTGCAGTAGTGATGTCCACAGTCCGTCTGTCGAGGTTCCCTGAGAACCAATTTACAGAAATTACACAAGTACTTTTTATCGATGGTCTGGAGGTCTCTCGTGCTCACCACGAACCCAGGCATGGTAAGGAAGACCACAATCAATCAGGTTCTGAATACTAGGAAATGAAGAAAATTCCAAGATATCGATAAGTGGAAAACTAAAAGAATAATACCTTTAATAATATAACCTAAGAAATTTGTGCAATTTGATTGGCTGAGAGCACTGGTATTTCAGCTTAATTTTGTAATTTCACATGTGAAAATTACAGTTTCCATGGCAACTGCTTTCTTTCTTTGCCAAAAAGGCTAAGAGAAAATGGCGGCCAGATGGGGAAGCTTTCTCCCGCTAAAAGGAAGTGATTTAATCATGAAGACAACTCAAAAATGAAATATATAATGAAAGGGAAACGGGTTTTGATGGATATGAAGAGTTCGTTTTTCCTTTTTTCTGCTAAAAAGATGATAAGCGACACGTGAAGTGAACGTTTGTCAAAATAGCTTCAAACTGAAGGATGGACATGGCGGAAAAGTTCATGAAAGGTAATAATTTTTTTCTACACTTATGCATTTATTGTCTATCTTATCTAGAAAGTTTTTTGTCATCTATTTTTCAAACTATACCGTTTTTAGTCACAAATGACAATTTGTTCGCGAGTCTATTTTTCACTGATTGATTCCGAGTGAAGTCATTCAGACCAAATTAAAATCGAAAACAAAATTACTGGTTTTACCTTCTCAATGTAGTTTTGACTTTGAATGATTTCTTTTTACTACTTGTCTTGAATATTGTTAGCTTTTCTTTTATCTGTGACAGGCTTGAAAGCTATGTTTTCACTTTTCGAAGTAGTTGAGTGTAAAGCGATTCAACCTCGCGGTTGTTTTTCATCAAATTTTCAGAAATTTATTAGGTTATATTATTAACAAATAATAGCATGTTTTGTACGTGATATTTGGCATAAATACCACTCGTGATATTTCAAAATTGTCCCAAATTTCACTCGCCTACGGCTCGTGAAATTTTGTTTATCAATTTTGAAATATCACTCGTGGTATTTATACCAAATATCACTACAAACCATGCTATTACCTATACTAACACGAATTATGACCGGCAAAATTATGAATGTGTGGCGGCTATGAATGAATTTTAATCTCTCAACTGTAATAAATTATGCTATTTGAAGAGCCACGTGCTGATCACTGCACGTGCATTAAATAATAACAATACATATAGCTGCATCACATCCGGAAAAACCTCTCGTTTCGTTAGCTAGACATAAGTGTAGACCTCTCCCTCCCCTTCCCAATCTCTGAGGAGCAGTAACGGATCCAGTGGGGTTAAAGGGGTCCACGGACCCCCCCCCCCCCCCCCCCCCTTGAAGATTATTTTTAGGTAATAGAAATATGTCTCATAAAAATGTTAGAGGGGGTCTTCGTTTTCCGGGGTCGGGTCTTTATTTTTCCGACACTCTTAGCAACAAATATGCATCAGCAGATAATAATTCTATTGCTTCTTTCCGTTTCTATTTGAACATATTTAGCATAGCCATTTCTCTTTTCATCCAAATAACCACCAAATTAACTCTGAATATTGAAAGGCCATGGCAAAATTAGGTTTCCTTGGAAATTTGAGCTTGAGACATGCAATAATTTTTGCGTGGTGTGGTTTTAAAAACTCTAAATTTTACAGATCATGTATATCTGTATAGGCTCATTAGCGCACTTGCCACCCAGAAGCTGATATCTCGCATATGTGATGAATCTAGAATCCACATTCACTAAGAACTTTCTAGAACATTCTTTATGTATTGTGTGTGGAGGTTGAGTACTTTCCAGAACATTCTAGTCTTAACTAAGAGAAATGCTGAGTCATGCTTAATTGTTGTACCCGTAGAGATTTGTAGATATTTCTGGAATGATGTAATATCTATATTTAGTATCATGATTGTATATAGTAATGAGCTATTTTTAGAACCATAAGGATATAGAGAGTCGGGCGAGTTTGAAAACAGTTGTGTAAAGTCAAAGTTCCAAGAAATACAAGAAGATAAAAGGAGTTTCAGCCGATCTCACTGTCGGGTTGCTTTGATTAAGAGTCAGTTTGTGACACATAATATTGCATACAAAGAGCTGAAAATTTCGTACTTAAATTAAAAAGCTTTTAAAACGTTTTGGACCCAGTTTGTAATTTTATCGATTTTTAACCGTATGCTAAAGAAGCAAAAAACATGGAAGTCAGCAAAGATCGTCTTATTAGACAATTATTTAATGAATAATAATTATAAAAATAATATTATATTTTCTAGGTTAAGTGAGTATTAAGTTAAATTGTAATTGTAAGATTCAGATGTAATCCTGAGCGAATATATATATATGGAATTGAGTACCCTACCCTCCAAAGGATTTTATGTCCTTGAAATACACATGATATCCCTCTGGTACACAGGATTTGAATGCCCCGGTGGCAGTGCTGCAAGACCTGCAAGCCTAGACGGAATTTTGCATAATCATGAGAGTATAATCATTTTGAACTTGAATTAGTTGAAACAATCATTGATGCTCACGGTACATTATTTTTTCTCGTATGTTTCTTTGTACAGGAGCCTGGATTTTAATTTGTATTCACTTGCTCGTCAGACAAATTAACATAAATCGCAATTCACCTATTACCAGTATACATAAAAACTGGGCATCTTAATTAAGTTTAAGAAACGAAAAGAAAACAGAAATGACTGGTTGAATGAAATTATTCTTACAGCCTCCGAAAAAGACTTACTTGTTGATACGCTGCACAGCTCTCTGTCTAAGACAGCACAATCTTCTGCACCGGGTTACAGATCGAGTGAAATTTTACTGATCTGTTATATTACTAGTGATGGGAAAATCTGTGCGTGGGGAAATATTTGCTGAGCTCATCTTTAATGAACGTGGATTTCGGGATTTGATAAGACTTTGCTGTCCTTTATTATTATTATTACTTCTTCAGCAATTATGAATGTTCCTGTATTACTAGTTTTAACTAGTAAATGCGTGTACCTTACTTAGCTTTAGTTATTTTATTGTCATATGTATTGGTAAAGTAGTTTTTTCAGCATAACTAAACGATTTATGGCAAATTATTAAAGTACAAGTCATCGGATGACACAATATTACATCATCGGAGGGCTAGCGTGACATTTACCTGCAAAATTTCAAATTTCAAATGGTTTGAGGTTAAGAAGACCAGTTCGGGCTTTTTCTCCGCTCAGTACCCTGATTATTCGCGAGTAAGCTTAAGTAGTTAAAAAAGTCAAAGTTAAAGTTACTAAGTTAAGGTTACTAAGAGTATACATACGTTGACTAGTGACTAATAAGCAGTAAATCGCAATTGTCCTGTAATTCCAAGAGCTGAGCCCGGATTTACTATATATTCTTAAGCGGAAAATCACGTGAATTTTTGTTTTGTTTTGTCTAGCTAGAAATTTTCTTGTCAGCAACCAGTAGTTGAAACCAATCCAAACTTACTAGTAATGCACTTTTTTCATCCTTTTTCGCACTTTCATGATTTTCCATACTTCTAATTGAGCTTGTGGGTTTCTAAACCGAACGAGTCACTCACTCGTACACTTGAGTATTGAATATTGCGTTTTGACATGGACTTCGTAAATATTCATAAATCACATATTTAATGTCTGAATAGATCTAAAAAAGTGAAAACATCTTTTGTGTATCTAAAACTTTGAAGTAAAAATAGAATAAGATATAGGTTTACAGGGTTTTAGTAAAAGAAAAGTTGTCAGGGTACTAGTATAAAACACGTGTCATGTACTAAAAACACCTCCAGCCTCATAGTCCCTCCGAGGGCTTGTGTTTTGTATGCAGAAATACACGTAAACACCAGTCATGATCAGTTGAGAACACGCGTGACACTCTGTGAAACTTAAAAAGGCAGACGTGCACTACCAGTGGCTAGAATGTTGGCAACGTTGCCAACTACAACAGGTATCGTGAATATGATAATATAGCAAGGCGATTATCGCTTAAAAAATACATTTAAAACTAGCGGTTCCTATCGAAAGTGAAGTGCTGCGATCTGTAAACATAGTGAAGTTCCTTCGAATATGAAGACAAACAACAGAATAAACTGAACCTAATATTAAAATTAAAGTCATTAGTTTTAGATTTATTCTGTTGTCAATAGATAAGCTATTTCTTATATTTATGCTGGAAGTTTTGCAAACCGATTGCATGATATCTTGTAATGACAAAACAAACAACATGAGAACGTATATGTACAGTTTATTATAAGAAATAACATGTAAACAATAATTGTAATCTAAACATAATACATATTGTTGATTGTTTGCCTCGTCGGGCGATATATTTCGATTGTTTGCCTCGTCGGGCGATTCATCCTGTATCATATTAAACCAAAGAACACGATCTGGTAGGTAATGCACTAGTCATTTGTTTCCCCCACCCCCCGACCCCCGGGGATAGTGGGGACATATGGGGAAATTACTAGGGCAATTACGCGAGAATTACGCCACAAATGTCCTCTAGGGAGTAGGGGAATTACAAGATTTTTGGCCCTCTGCCCTACCCCTCCGGGGAGATGCACGGGTCAGTGACTGGGAAGAACGAGAAGCAATGGTAACGAGTATTTTCACACGTTCAGCAGATTCAATAACGGCGACGGGAGGTACGAAAAAGGTAAGACCGCAGTTATTACATTTCTCTTATTGGTCGCTATTCCTTTCTTGTTTCTGTCCAATTCATAATGTTTATTTTGCTCCTTACAGTTCATGTGGTACACACGAATGGCAAGAACTGTATATTGTGGTAACCTAACATTTCCTTGATGTCTCAGGAGTCCTCTTGAACTAATTACCTTTCTGCAACAGAGGGGTAGGGGAATTACATCTCTTGCCTGCTCTATTCCCCAGTGGAAATACACCTACTTTACAACCATTCAAATGTAATTTCCCTACCCATCCCCGGGGGTCAAGGGGTGGGGGAAACAAATGACTAGTGCATAATTGAGTGAAATCGTCTCTGCATCAGGTATGGAGCCTACTTTAAATGCTTTCAAGAACATACCATCCCCTTCGATCAGAACACGATCTACAGTCTCTGTTTTCCAAGTCGAAATATCACACGAATTAGCACATAACAACGCTGAAAGACTCATAAAAGCACATTGTCTTCCCCTAGAAATGTCGCTGAATTGACTATTACCTTGATGAATCCTTGATGAATACTTCCTCGACTAAATAAACTCGTGTTTTAAAAACATGATTGCTGTAAACTCGCCGATAGCCGCTGATTACGTACATTGCAGGCGCTAAAATTCCGACATCGCTAGCCCGTCCACGAAATCGACTTTAGTCTCCGCTATTGTGTGACACAGGGATCTCGAAGTCCTGCGAGATTAGTGATGCACTGCCCGGCTCAAACACATAAACGGATCTTTGGTAAAAGAAATGATTTCAGTGTTCTAAATTTCTTGTGTTGTCAAAACGCATCTGATCTTTGATATGAATAGTTTGTTAGGGGATTCCCCTAATTCTAAGTAGTACTGTAGGAAGTAGTACGATAAATAATATATTTCAACGGTTAGGCAGTCACATCCGATCTGCTTTTTGTTGCTTTTTGAATAATTCGCAATCAACTGATTAAGTTACATCTTTATTTGTAGCTCAGTCGATGAATCACACCAATATGACTGTGTATACCGACTGTTGATCTAATCTACTTCCGCGTTTTGTTTACACTTTCATATCATATGCCTGACATTGACAACGTCGGTTGCTGGCAAAAATGAAGTAATTTGAACATTTTTATGTTCTGTTGTTGTTGTTTGTTTTTTGTTTGTTTGTTTCGTATTTGCTGATGGAGCTACGTTTGTATCTTGAGTTCAACTAAAAGTGCCCGAAACTGCTGTCCCAGCGTTTGCTAGTTAGGTTTTGATCCACAAATTTCTGAAGGATCCTCCGTTTTATACAATCCTTGACCAATCTATACCATTTGGAATTTATAGCAATGCTTCTCCAGAATCATGCAAAATTATTATTTTTAAATCCATACCAGAATATGTACATATCGTAACTGCAAGGCTGCATGGCTTCCAAATTGAAAACGTTTTGTATAATATAGTGTAAATAGAACTACAAGGCTTATAGTTAGATGCAGTGATGTGAATTATCGGCTATGTTAACTTCTTACTACAGTTTAAAAGCGCAGTTAAACATTGAGCTAAAATACTGCTTGCATGGCATTACCTTTGTAGTATTTTGAGCTTCCTTCTTCTGTGTTGAGTAATGCAGTCTACACTTGCCTTTTGTATGACAGCGCGGGAATTTGGAACTCAAATTAACTGATAATCAATTGCAAAAGAAAAAGTTATAGCATATTTTGAGAGTTAAGATCGCGAGTTGTCAAAAGTTATCAACTTGAGTTAGAATCACGGAACTTGAACTATAGAAACTGAAAGAAACTAGTTAAACAATTGACGCTAGTACTACGTGCTCGTGCCCATACCTCACACGTCCTGGGTGCTGTTATATATGTTGACCCGCACGTTTCGCTTTGTGAAAACTGAATGAGCTTTTATCAGGTATTTTTTAATTCGTGAAACAGAAAAAGAATTACCATAGCTGGAAAGAGCATGTTAAAATTAGCAAAACAATGAAGTTTGAAGGAATTATAATTTGTGGGGAGCAAGGGTGGCCGAGTGGTTAGACCGCTTGCCTCTCACCGCTGTGGTCCCTGGTTCGATACCCGGACGGGGCGCTTCATGTGAGTTGAGTTTGTTAGTTCGTTCTCTCCCTTGCTTCGAGGGTTTTTCTCCGGGTCCTCCGGTTTTCCTCCCTCCATCAAAAACGAACTGGTGAGTCGAGTGCCTATTTGCAAAATATTCAAGGTAGAGGTAGTGAGTGTGAGAGTATAGTGTCCCCCAATTAGTGCACGAGCGCTAGAAGACTAGGACACTTAAATAAACAGTTATTTATTTTATTTATATCCAAAACTCGCGAGAATATGAATTTTTGAAAAGTGCGAATTTGTAAGAAAACCTTTGCTGGTAGGTATCTCTTGCCTACCAGCGAATGTTTTCATACAAAATTTCGATTTCGGAAAATTCATATCTTCGTGAGTTCAGTGAAAGTTATTTCATTCAAACTTCTTTTCCAGCTATGGTAATTATATTTCTGTACTGTGACTTTTGGAATTACATGATAAAAGCTCATTGTCTTGTGATCATTTCCTGGTGGATTATGTTCTTTTAAGGTATCAGGGTACCCCTAGCAACCGGTGTGCGTTCAACTCTATATTGCGCCAAACCTTTTAGTCTAAACCCCATTAAAGTATACATTTTTAGAAAGCTGAATAAATGTAGAAACTATTTCTATTATTTTTATCGTAAAATAATTTTTTCCTTTTAAGTTAGAGCGAATTATTCAAATTTTCATCGAGGTGTCTTCGCGGAGTTCCCGGTCAATCAATATTGATCCGAAAACAATGTTTACTATCTTTCTGAGATCACGAGATATCACTTGTCAAAAGTGTGTCTCAGATTTTTGATTAGTTGCCCCGTTGTTCTGTTATACGTTCCTGAAGTTACAACACCGCCAAAATAGCTGTATCTGATACAAAACAGACGATAACTTTGGAATGGAGCAAAAAATCGACAATCAGAGACACACTTTTAAAGAACAACTATCGAAGACGACCTCTGCCAAATTTCAGATGAATCCATTAAAATCCCTTTGACCGGGAACTCAAAATACACGGCTAAATCAACATAAATTCACTTCCGAGAAAAACGCAAAAATGTGTTTTGGAGCCAAGAAGCGGGTTTGTTGATACAAGGGGATTATAACACCTCATAATCTTGCCCGATGACTGCTGAAGTAAAGGGCAACCAAAATCTTGTTACGTTTCCCACACAAATGACGGGAAGTCAAGGCAATTTGATCCCACTGAACTTTGGCTCTTGTTGAATAATCTTTTTACAAAGGTTTCGATAGTTATAGACAAATATATTCTTCACCGACAAGCTCTCTTGATGATAGGTCAATTGACAAGAGATGTCAACAGACAATTGACAGGGATTAAGCCGGAAAAAAGTTTTTCGTTTATAACTCGCTATTAAAAATCGCCAGTGAAAATTTTTTTTCACTAAATCATAGCTTATTGTGTATTTTATCAGAAAATGTAAAAAAGTAAAAATTGACCCTTTTGAGAAACTTTGGGGTACCCTGATACCTTAAAATAAATTAGCTGTGACAAAATTTGTGAATCATAGCAAGGATTAAAAAATGTCCTAAAAGGTGTTTTTAACTAATGGGTTTTAAACGGTCACCGAAGCCGTTGGTGACATCGTGACTCGTTGCTACGTTGTCCACATTATTTCTAGCCTGGGTAGACGTTATATGTCGGTGGACCTGATTGGTGAATTTTTATTCGGTTGTTTGGGTTCGATCTTACAAATCCAGGAGTTAAAGAGGCTACCTTTTAGGATATTTTAACTCATTGCTATAAATAGTAGGCTTAGTTTTAATAGAGCATAAAATGATCACAAGACAGCTGTTTTTTTTTGTATCCAAAAACTTCAGCTTTTGGAAACGACGATAACACACAATAACTTGAGCTTTTGGAAACGACGATAACACACATTATATTATATGGCCGCTTGTGATCGATTGCTAAGCAAACAGTCTAATGGCTCTAATTATTAAATAGATCTGAAAAGACTTTTGTATCTACGAACTTCAGCTTTTGGAAACGACGATAACACACATTTATATATTATAATGGCCGCTTGTGACTGATTGCCAAGCAAACAGTCGAATTATTCAATAAATCTGAAAAGACTTTAATTATGTGCCCGTTTGTGATGCAATTATTCATGCAGGGTATCAATTTACCAAAAGAACCATACTTCACCAATGGTTCACCAATGGTGAATTCGATTTACCAATGGTACCATTGGTGAAGCCGGCCGTAGCAGTTGACACCACAGGAATCCCAAAGCCAAGCAATTGATACCACAGGAATCCCAATCACGAACGTGCATATTGTGATAGGGTTTTTAGAGGGAACCCTGTGGAAATTCACCAATAGACACCATTATTGGTAAAACACATTTTACCAATGGTATCTAATGGTGATTCTGGACATACTTGGTTTTTCAAGCGGAACATGCGAGTCAACATAAGAGTATCTAGTACGCGTGAGGCTTGGGGACAAACACAAAGAACTAGCGCATAATTATATAAAATCAATGGTTTCTGTCGAATTGGCTATTCGCTAACTGTTTGCTAGATTGTCATCGTCCGTTTCTCTGCCACCTCTTCGGGGGACCTGACAGTGGCTTGTTCCGATAAGTACTAGATACAGTCGGTCATCTCTGCATATATAATGTGTGACATAAGTTTTACAATGTTTTGGTATTTCATTGCGGTGTTATTTGGTGCCATGTACCTAATTGTGGCGATCATCATTATGAACGTCTTGCATTGAAGGAAAACAATCTTCTGATATTCATGTTACAGCAGGAAAACAACATGCAGACTGCAGAGCGTGAGGGGCAAGAGGATGAGAATATATAGAAGTAATTTTCATCATTTGATTTGATTTCTACTTAATGAGCGATAACAATTATAATTATTAATCGGATGAACATTCTTTTGGTGTGACAACGCAGACGAAATCAACCTAGCTGACGAACACGATGAATGATTTGAAAATCAGCTGGTAAGGAGTTTTTTCACTAGTCTTTGTTCAAAATATTTTTGCACTGAGGCCCGTGCCTGCAATTTCTTCAGCTTTTAGAAAAGCAAAAATGAAGTGAAAATGAAAACAATTCACTGAATATCAATGATTTATATAATTAAATGGTTGAATCCATATTTGGCAAATTTCATTTCAGATTTGCCATGAAGGCAATAACTACTAGGATAGAATCAATGTGTATTACGTGCCCACCACCAGTCGATGTTGCCAGCTATCAGACATCGTGCAAACTAGCAGAATGAAATTTTGCTCATCTGTTATTACTAGTGACGGAAAAATTTGTACAATGTGGGGAAAATGTTTGCTCACTCATCTTAATTGAACGTGGATTTCGGGAGAATTTATTCCAAAATTATATTAATAAAGATGCATGCATGCTTTCCTTTTTATTACTCGTGCCCAGGCCTTTAGGCCGGGAACGAGTTATAAACTGCAAATGTTTTTTTTTTCCTCTTTTCGTCCTGAGAGACTTCTGATTGGTTAAGAACGTAAAAACAATGCCCTTCATTCATCACCTTTCAGCGAACGCAAGCCAGGAACTTTAGGAATGCAAGATGGCCGACTACAAAGAAAATAGCTTTCAAAGACAGGCTTTTCCAGCAGTAGAACAATGTAATTTGAAGCTTTTAACTCGAGATATACCTATATACTTATAAGAGCTTCAGAATGGGCTGATATTTTGAGCTTCATCTCCAATACTTTGACCAAATATCGAACTCTAAATGGAGTACTTGAAAGCCGAGGCCCTCGCGATAACGACTATTTCCTATGAGCTGGAAAACTACGAATTTCTCATCCTACATGTTGCTAAACGAACATACATAGAAGCAAGTCAATTATATTCCTCATTCAAGCATTCAAGAGATCAGTTGAGAGGTTTTTGTACTGAATTTTGATTTAATATTGGAATGGCATGAAACTAGATTCCATTGACCTTGTATTTCGCGTTTGGTCACGTAACGTCTTTTATTCATATATAAAACATCTAAACATGAACGAAAAAATACACGATTTGTTATTGTGTCAAATATGCCGTTGTAGAAGTCTTTACAGCAAACAATTGAGATATATAGTGAAATAAGAAGTTGAATAAACTGGTATATTTTTGCATGTTGGAGATATCTAATACACATGCATGATAATAGAAAGACAAAGGAACACTAATAGCTGTTGACAGACAAACTGACTAATCAAGATATTTTTTAGTTTTAAGTTAGCCGATTCAAAAAAGGTCATTATGTTACGGTTAGCTATTTCCCGAAATGGTGACGAATGCGTGAAACGGCTCGGGGAAGAGTACGAACGGAGCTGGTCATTAATTGGAGCCTCTCTTAAAAAGGGCTCCAGGGGCACGAGTGAACGCACGTGTGCGTCTAGTTATTATTATTACTGCTTCCAAATTGAAAACGTCTTGTTGCTGCGAGCGAAGCGAGCAGCGACACTAATCTTGCACATGCGCGGCATGTTTATGTACCAGCTCTGAACTCGATTCTTGGTAGGCACGTACGTTTGGGGATGTAGCGAACGATGATTTGTGACGTCATCAAAATATGCTTGGAATGATCGCTGACCACGCGATTGGAGTCTTTGTTTTCTAGCTAAGTTGTCGTTGTTATTCAGATTTATCATACCCGGGAATCCACTGAATCCTGCTTTGTATTCGTGGAAGTGTTCAGCAAGGTCATGAACTGTTTAGTGATATTTCTCAGGAAAGACAATGTCCTTTTATGAGTTTTTCATCGCCGCGTTGTACGCTCGATCGAAGCAAGACGATATAAAGTTGGATTCCAATGTTCTCCTCTTCAAAGAGGTAAAATCTCTTTAGAAAGCCACACGATATCGCTAAACTTTTTGGTGAATCGAAATTTTGCTTTCTTTACGCAGACTACTCTCAGTAGTTCAGTTAAATCCACATATATTTATGCATTCTCTATACATTACAAGGCAAATTATGTGTCAGATATTTATCAAGCACTCTTTTTATGGCTGCCAGGGAGCGATACACATCCTTTACTAAACAAACTTTAATCAATTAGTTTTATAATCATTCCTAACACTGTTTGTGATTGTTTGAAAAAGCAATATATTTCAGTGAATAAAATGTACTTGTACATTTCTAAAACTTGTGTTGTCGTAGTCAGTTAATTTTATAATCATTGCCATCGCTAGCCGTTTGTGATTGTTTGAAAAACCGTGATCTCCGTGATCCGCAGACATGGGTCGTATGGTGGCTGCTACGTGTATGTGTATGTAAATTTGCATGTAAGTGTGTGATTGTTCAATTGTCTCGTAATGAAAGTGCCCTTGTAAACCTTCGACTCGATCACGTTGAGCTGCGCCCTTCGTAATTCAGCACTTGGCTGCGAGGAAGGGTGATGAGCTACCCCCAATTTTTTAATTAATTTACTCAAAGTGCTAAATATTTTGAACTGTGTGTGTCCGACACTGAACCTGGAGAATTATGTTCAGTAGTTCAATACTGAAGGTCAACTAGCAGTGTTCGTCACACAACGCACAGGAGATTTGATATATCAGACAAAGCGGTGTACTTTCGTGAGTTTTAGGGGAACAGTTCTGCTAACGTAGATACACCAGCTGTTTTTTGCTCGCAGCATTTCACTTTCTATTAGAAACGGCTAGTATAATTTCTTGTAAACAGACTGTAAGACTTGCAGTTATATGCATTGCTGTGAATGATCTTGTGTAAACTGATTAGCTTCAACTTAAAAGCGCAGTTAAACATTGAACTAGATCAGTATCTAGAATCTGCTTGCATGGCATTACCTTTGTAGTTTCCTTGGACTTAATTCCTTCCTTTTGGACTTCCTTCTTCTGATCTGTCATGTAGTTACTTGTCCTTCTTCTGACAGGTCTGTCACGCGGAAAACTCAAACTGATAATCAATTGTAGGAGAAAATGTTATAGCATACCTTTGTAGAGTTAACCTTGTGAGTTGCCAAAAAGTTATCCACTTGTGTTAGAATCACGGAACTTGAAATCGAAAATTGATTTTTAATATATGCTAGCTATAGTACTACGTGTTATTCCCTAAGGCCTCGTACTGGATGCTATTATTATGTATGTTGAGACTCGCATGTTCCGCTTGGAAAACCGAGTTGTCTTGTGATTATTTCCTTAATCTTTCCTGGTTGACAAAATTTAGCGTGACAAAATTATGTAAATCATAGCAATGATTTAAAATATCCTAAAAGGTAGTCTTTTTAACTTGATTTCTACAAACTGTCTTGGAAGCCGTTGATCACATCATGGATCTGCCAGATCAGATAGGTTATTCAGTTGCTACGTTGTCCACGTTATTGCTGCGAGCGTAGCGAGCAGCGACTCTAATCTCGGTGGGCTTCCTGTGGCGAGAGTATATAGGCAAAAGCAGCTCGATTTTTTCAACTGGAGATGATTTTTTACGTCACAAAACGTCATCATAATGTTATGTATAGTCAGCGGTATCAGTTATGCCAACAAGTTCGGGCAACGACTGCGCATACCACGTTCTTCGAACGTTCTTGGGTGAATTTTACTTGTAGTGAGAGCCTGTTGTTTATAGAGGCAAGTTTCATTCTTGTTATGAGAAACACCACATTATACGTACGTGGAAGTATTCGTCAAGGTGATGAACGATTTAGTGCCCCTTCTCGTGGAAAAGGCAATGTTCTTTTATGAGTTTTTTAGCTTTGCTGTATGCTCAAGTTCATCCTGTTCGACAATGGAGTCGGTGTACGGTAAATCAGATACTTATTGAAGGAGATCGTATGTACTTAGCTTGAATGCTCTAGAAAAATGTGAAATACCAGATGCTCAAACGATATCACTGCAGTATCTTCCCAGCCGAATCGATTGGTCTTCGCTCTTTGTTATTACTTTTAGTCATAGATACTTGTATATTATGCCCGATATTATGCTTTTCTTAGTTTATGTTCGCCCTATCATCAGAGGCTAGAGAATTGTCACATTTTGAAGCATTAAAATGATTAATTCGCTAAGCCGGGACTTTGACCTATGGTATTACGTTACATGATAGCGTCTTATATTTACACGTGGCCTCATTCCGGAACGGCATTTCCGATTCTGTTGTTTGTACTTTAATTAGTGTATTCACTTGGCAAAAGGTATAATTATCTACTTGAAGAATATTTACCTTCCCTATTATCTGATTTAGAAATACAAAATCATTTATTAAAATGATTGATTGTGAATAATAATGGCGTTTGTCATATTGAGGTTTACCTCCAACAGCCAGTCACAAACTATCCGGCAATTTACTATGTACTCATGAATACAGCCTCAGTGACTTTTTGATTATCATGGTGTCATATCACTTAACTATTTCCTAATATGAATGTTTGAAAATCCATTAAAAAAGTCACTTAGGTTATTATCATAAACAACCCTTCAAATACCAGAATAAATTACCAAATGCTTAGTTTCATATACTGTAACATATTTCAGTTTCCATTGTTTAATGTACTCGCAGCACTTCACTTTTGCTAAAAACCGCTAGTTTCTAGCCTGGGTAGACATCGTGAATCTGATTGGTTATTCGGTTGCTAACTGTTTGCGTCATTGAGTTATTGAGACGTCATCGAGGATCTGATTGGTTATTCGTTGCTATTTTATTGTCTGAGTAATGTTTCTAGCTGAATAAACATCGAGGATCTGCATGATTGGTTATTCGGTTGCTACCATGAGCAAAACCATGGAGTTTAAAGGGAATCATCTCATTGTCGGTCAGTCAGTGAAGTTCTTCGTCTTTCTCTGGCACGTCTTTCACGGGGCCGGACAGTTGCTTAGAAGTCCCGATACGTACTAGCTAGATACAGTCGGTCATCTCTGCATATATAATGTGTGACATAGGTTTTATAATGTTTTGGTATTTCATTGCGGTGTTATTCGGTGCCATGTGCCTCATTGCGGCGATCATCATTGTGAACGTCTTGGAGGAAAACAACATGCAGACTGCAGAGCGTGAGAGGCAAGAGAGGCATGAGCATACAGATGGTAATTTTCATTATTTGATTTGATTCTACTTAATAATTCTACTTAATAATTATTTATTGGATGAATAATCTTTTGGTGTAACACGATTAGAGTTTTTCGATTTACTGTCTATGCTATATCTTTCACAATAAGTTTTCTAATATTCGAAGAATTCTATAAAAAAAGGGCAACACATTTCTAACAAGTTGGTAGAAAATAATATAAATCCGGGATCCGGTTTAGAGTGGACCTAACCTAACCTGAAATGTTTGATTTAATTTAATGAGATATACGTCTTATACGCTTTAGCTATTGCACACATATGCTAATTAGCATACCAAACCTAAAAGGGAACAAGATAATTTTTGTCTCTTCTTCTTAATTGAACTTCACAGTGCATCGTGAGGGACAGTTGCGACAACGCAGACGAAAGCAACCTGTCGAACACGAAGAATGATTTGAAAATCAGGTAAGGAGTTTTTTTCAATTCTTTGGTCAAAACATTTTTGAATTTTGAAACCGTTTTTGAATTTCCTATCCTGTAAGAATATATACTGCTACGGATGACGTCATTACCATGATGTCTATGATGTCACGCAAAATATACTTATGAGATATCGGCTCAGGGGCGAAGTCAGCATATAGTTTTTCAGCTTTTAGAAAAGCAAAAATGAAACGAAAATGAAAATATTTCACAAATGAATGATTGACTTCATATTTTGCAAATTTCATTTCAGATTTACCATGAAGGCAATAACTCCAAGAATTGTATCACTGTGCATATCACGTGCCCATTACCAGTAGCTGTTGCCAGCTATATCAGACATCGTGAATGATATTTAAATCATATTTTAAACTATATATAAACTAGGCCTCTAACATATTACTTATAGACTATTAATCAGCACATCTACTTATAAAACTAAATAGAAGACTTTTTAAAAGTCGCTCGTTGTTATTAGGGGATTCCCCTTGTCTGCTGGCACTAATCCTCATTGCGACGTGTACTCTACTCTACAACATTTAAAGGTTAGATAGTGGCAGTAGGAATTTTCTGTTTGTTTGTGAATAAAATATCTGTTGAAATCGTATTTTGGTTACTTCTCTATTCGCGTCTCAGTCGATAAATGAACCAAGTTCAGATATGACTGTAACGGCCGTTAAACTGATTCGTGCTTCCCGGGTTTGTTTACACTGAATGAGTATTGAACTAAACACCGACAACTGAAGTAATTAATTGAAGTTATTTAAGTTTGAAAACCTTATTTCTTGTCAGTTTTCTGTATTCCCTAACTGTTCTCTATCCCTCGAGTTCCGTGTCAACGTTACGTGTTATGTTATACACAGTGACGTTGCGTGACTTCTGACATATCTACCGTGGAATATCTAATTACCACGACAAATTGAAGGCGTTGGTTGTCTTCTTGGCGGGACCTGACGTTGGCTTTTAAAGACAGTTCTAATATACGTTCTAGCTATAGATACAGTCAAAACAACTCTACATAATGTGCGACATTAGTTTTATAATGTTTTGCTGTTTCATTGCGGTGTTATTTGGGGCTCTCGCGGCGATCATTATTTTGAAAGTCTCGCAACAAAACGATCTAGCGATCATCATACTGCAGGAAAACAACATGCAGACTGCAGCCCTTGACTTTAATGAACAAGAGGATGGGAATATAGATGGTAATTTTCATCATTTGATTTTGTTTCTAATTGATTAGTGATAGTAACTAATATAATGAATCTTTTGAAACATTTCAAACTTCATAGTGCATCGTGAGGAACAGTTGGGACATCGCAGACGAAAGCAACCTGTCGAACACGAAGAATGATTTGAAAATCAGGTAAGGAATTTCATCAGTTGTTTGATGGAAACATAACGTTTTAACTTCTCATCATTAATATAATTAGAGTGAAATATCAGCGATAATGGTAACACACAATCATATTTACTAAATCTACACATTCTTACCTTGTGCATCCGGTGACGTCATTATTGTAAGGTTAAATGCAGCCGGGCCTGCCGATATTACGAAGCGTGCAAAGCTCGACTTAAGGATAGAATTTGATCGAAAAAAAACAACAAAAAACTAAAAAATAAAAGATAAACCGAAACTGAACGTCAGGGATATAGGCACGGGCCTGCAGGTCTTCGTGCTAGCTGCAATGTTTTTTCGACTCTCAGAAAAGTAAAATAAAATTAAAATTAAAATGCCTCACTGAATCCATATTTAATTTTGCAAATTTCTTTTCAGATTTACGACGAAGGCGCGCAGTATAAAACTCCAAGGACAGTATGGATTGATAGCTTACTTTGAACTAACATTTGCCCACGTTTACAGACCAAATCATATAAATTATATTAACTACACTGACTATGACTTTGAAAATCAAGCAAATTGATGAAAGTTTCTTAGCCTTTGAATATATATACAGAGTTTAGTTTGCCGGCCGTTTTTTTTTACGTTTTAGCACTGTAAATGTAAATTATATAAGCCTGCACTAGCTAAAAATAATTTGGTAAGAATAACTATTAATACATGTACAAAGCACAAGAATCCGGAAAAACTGTTCACTGCTTCATCTCTTTGTCATGTCACATTTGGACAATGAAGGAGGTGATTGGCATCGAAATCCATTTCTACCGCGCTGTTTACGCGGGTGGCCAATGTCGTATTTATTCAAATAGCCACTCTAAGCATGGATGTTGTACAGAGTAGCAAAGGGTTTACCAATCACGCATCACAAGCAGATTTATTCACGGATCACGGGCTGTTTTTGGCCCAAATTAGTCACACGAAACTCCTTTGCTACCCTGGTTGTACAGAATCGGTAATTGTTAAGATCCAAATGCAAAACGTTTTGCTACTTTTGGGGACATATCGCATGATTACTACAAACCAGCCAATGAGAAATTGTATGTATGAGTTGCATGGTACGTCCAGGAGCATATCCTTCGGCAGTCCGGGGAATAATAGATGATTGTAACAAAATTGTTTTTAAAAAACCTTTATAAAAATACACTAGAACCTCTCTAATTCAAACTTCGAGGGGAAACTAAATAACGTTCGAATAAGCGGGATTCTGATGTAAAATCGCTGGTACAAAGGAAGGAGACTGATTTCTCCCAGAAACACTGTCTCTACAACACATCCTTACATCTGCACAGACCTTTTCATGTGGCATAATATATATATATACCTTTTGTCATTAATTGGAATAGCTATGGACCATGCAGCAATAATACAACTGCTATAAAATCAATGTTTAAGGCCAGTGAAATAATAATTTATGATATTATCTTATTGTTTAAGACCTAAACCTTGACTTACACAGAAACCCCCCCCCCCCCCCCCGGCTAATTAAGAATGCATGAATGTTTGATTAGGGGAATCCCCTGACACCGTTCTTCCGATCTGAGTGCAGTTATCAGTTCCATCGATGTGCATGTTTGTATTCGTCTTAGTTTATACTGGGAATTGTTTATTATAATCGTTTGCTTATGCTTCTTAGCGCTCCTTATTTCATTCATTTATTTACTTATTCTTTCTTTTCTTTTCTAAATTACAATTTTATTCAGTTTTTTTTATCTAACTTTCGATCGAGGTTTGGTTTGTTTACTTTCCAATTGAGTCCTGTACAGCAATCTGCATACAGGCGAAATAAATTAAAAAGAGTAACAACTGTAAAACATTAATCAGTTGCTTGTACCAACAATACCTCTTTCTTCGATTCCATCGGCATATCATTGTTACTAGACTTACTAGTACTATATATAAGTCTTTGAAATGGAACAAAAAATCGATAAAGCAGATTCCAAGAATCACAAATGAAAACACAATACAAGTCTCATTTGATCGCGAAGTTAAATTGGTCGAAAACGCAAATTTCTGCCATTCAACATTTATTCATGCATTTACGAATACCTGACCATTAAGCCATACTGAGATTTTAGCGTCACTTTACCGTCAGTAAATGCTTACGTACAAAATGATTTTCAGTCTTATTTCCGCAACCTCAACGCACAAATCCAAGAAGTGCATCGTAAGCATATTACTGATAATAAGAGGACCGCATTCGTAAGACGTGCAGGTCGATCGATAGATCTAATGAGCTGTGTAAACTAGTAATTGCAATAATTGCTACAGACTTCTATCATTGAACTAGACAGGTTAAGTAGAGCTACACTTGCATATAATGATTTGCATTACCTTTGAGGTGTTGTGCAATTTCTTCAATTCACCCGTTAAACAGCAAGCTAAATTCCTTGCAGAGAAATGCTAAGGGGGTATATACTGACCAAAATTTGGATACATTTGCACTAATAGGTAGTTTATAGAATGTAAATATATAGATGCATCAAATTAGGAGCAGTACTATATATTTCTTGGATTAGGAAACCCGGACACTAGTGAAAAACGTCTGCGCATGCGTGCATATTACGATGTTTTCTTAAGAAATGTTTGAGTTTTAGCCTGAAATTAAATGCTCGTGTTCTCGGTGTATACATAAAATTTCTCTTGTATACTTTTGTGAGACAAAGATATTGTATTTATGAAGACATTATGTTAATACTGGCCCTAAGTTTCAAGAATTGATCTTAAGTTTTGACATTTTGTGAAAACCGTTGTTGAAGGCAAGCGTAAAAGCGAAATTTGCATAAGTTACAAAAGCACGAAGACGTGACTACGAGCATGCGCAGACGTTTTTCACTAGTGTCGGAAACCCGTAGTTTCAGAAATGTTAATTCTTTGCTGTTGATTGGTTGGCGATGAGCACGGGTTTCGATATGAAAGAATATTCACCCAAGTAAACAGTCCGAAATATTATTGTACATCTGTTGCCTTTATTTACAAGTACCTCAAATACCAAAACTATCATTTATAGAATTTTCTGAACCAAACATTACCATAGAGCGGGGAGAGAGTGCTCAGTCAGATGACAAATAAAGACCGCAAGGCGTTTCCATAGGCAACTAGTTAGGCAATGACGTAACATCCACTCCGCTTTAAGGTCACGCTATGGGGGTCTTTTGTTATATATCTAGTTTATTCTGTGTGTACAACGTGCAGGATCAGTTGTCATTTTCACTGCGCCCAAAACACGCGAGTTCGGTTGACAGGTATCATAACTTTCCAAGAATCGATACTCAAAATTTTCAAATGTTTTGTTACATCTTTGCAATTTTTGTTGCTGGAGCAATGCTTTTTATGGTGTGGTTACAAAAGATCAAAAAAATATCCATAAATAGTGAGATGGACTGTTCGAGAGCTGGAGGTAGAGCAGGTACATGGGGAGACTACAACATTGACGGTACAGTACATCGCCGATGTGACTATGTTTGTAGCAGTACATTTGCATGTATTGATGATAAGTGCAGCTGATCATAAAGGCTTATAAGTTTGATCAAAAACCGCCCGTTCTGGGACACTTATTTTACAGTTATATTGGGAGGTTATTTTCGGAAGGATCAGTTGATTTCAGTGAGCTACAATGGCGTAATTTCTTATGGCACTTTATTTGCATAACCGCCATATAGTGTGAATAGTAAGGTGGTTATTGAGAATTATGATTACTAGTGACAGTTTTTGTAAGCCGTATTATGATGTTTGTTTAACTTTGTTTGCAGTAAGTCAGTGGCGCCAACACACAAGAAAAGAAGCCGTGGAAAATGACGAAAGAGACATGCAAAATCATCAGGTTAGGGATCTCGCTTTCATTCTAAATAATGAGTTATTGACGTTCACAAATGCAGCTTTTTTAACCCATATAATAATCCGACAAAATGAAATTAATGAATAAAACGATGTGCACCCAAACGTTTCGAATTCCATGGCTTGTCCCACAATGTTCGAACGGCGGGAATTAGGCCAAACAAGGACAAGAGAAGAAGCCGTAGAAAATGACGAAAGAGACAAGCAAAATCATCAGGTTAGGGATTTTTTGTTCATTTTTAAATCGTCAGTTATTGACGTTCACAAATGCAGCCTTTTTTAACCCATATAATAATCCGACAAAATTAGATCTATACAGTAATACAACGATGTGCATCCAAACGTAAACGTTTCTATATGCATGGCTGAACAGAACTGAGACAGAACGGCGGATATAGGCCAAACAAGGAATGTAGTTATGGAACATAAAATTACACAAAAACATGTCCACGTCCTGAAAAATTTAAAAAATCCAATAAAATTTACTTTCTAACTGTATAATATAATAAAACATAAACTGTGAAGCGTCTATGATCGAATTCGTAATTTCCTGCATGTAGGATTCAATCCACAGTATTAAAATCTTGTAGCGTATCCAGTTATCAAAATCCACACTGTATTGATTTGATATTGACTGAAGCACTGTCACTTGCTTATTATTTTATCCTCAGCAATTGTTTGCATGACTGGTCAAGTCTCCTCGACTCGTTATTGTCAACAATAACGCTGAGAAGACTCGACCAGTCCTAGTGATGTCATGTACACTTCAATAACTTTGATCAAGTTGATGCGTTCGGGCAAGTTTCTGCGCACTTGTAATCTTGTATTCTTGGCCCAAACACCTTGACTTAAAACATTTTTTCAGGGAACTGTAGTGTATAGACGACTTTCAAAAACTGCGGGCTCATTGTTGACATTGTTCACGAGAACGAGGCAAGAAAGGCCTCCAAAATCTATCATCATGGCATCAATTGCAAATGAGTCTAAGTATATCCTGTAAAATGCACAGAGAATAGTTATTTCAAAAGGAAGAGGAGCACATCGTCTTTGATAGCAATAGAAGTGTCGCCACGCTTATTTTCTGGTAACAAGGCCTTTGTGGCCTCGTTCTCATGTACTAGGCAGCTATTTTTGAAAGTCGTCTATAATGCAATAATAATTTCGATGCGGCTGGAAAAGTTCATGCCAGCTTTTGAATTTCAGATTCTTTTTATTATATTTTGAAATCTCATTTCAGATTCCTTGAACACCAAGCTAAACATTTACGTAGGAGTACCCAGTTCAAAGCGATTTCATTTTTTTCATTGATCACAATATATTGTTGTAACTTACCTTTGTAACAAATATTTGCATAATTTTCAAATGGCTTTTTTGCCATACAGTTGATAAATTTTTGTGTACACTATATTATAAAAAAATTGCATTCATACAAAACATTGTAAAATGCATCTAGATATATTTTCTGAAAAAAAAGTCATTTCTCATTAGTAGCTGTGCACCCAATTCAAAAATGCGTAAACTTTTTAACATTTGTAGTTTCAATAAACAGCCCTGATTCGATCAGTTACCGAAATAGTTTATTACAGAATTGACTCACTACGTCTTGTTGTGTTTGAAATGGCTGACTGAAAATAGACTTTGAAGAGTTTGTAAAGAGAGAGAGAAAACGCCAACTGCCGACAAACAAAATACGAAATGTACCGACTGAAAGTTATTTTACTCAAGTCTTGTCTCAGTTTCTTTTGAAAATTTCTGGTACTGTCTAACGTCTTTCAAAGGGAAACTGAAATAAGTTGAATGTCCTACCGTCGCCCGCTCTTATAACTAGTAACGTATCACACTTGTTTTATACAAACCAAGAGCTTTATCGAATAATCTCGACTGTGGACACTGCCGGCCAGGTCTGTGAAAAAAGTGATTTACAATGATGTTTTTGAAATGGTCTTAACATATAATTCAAAATTCAGAGACCTACTTTGACATAAGTCAAATAAGACAACTAGGCTGCATATTTAATTAGGGGATTCCCCCCGTTAATTCTCATGCGTAGGCTGCATGCATGAAATGATTTCTAACTCCGAATGAACCACATCACCCTAGTTTGCCTTTATCCACCAATTTCAGGAAATACATTTCAAGAATATTGTCAGTCTCTGATCACGATTTATCGACTTATCCCGCTGTCTTGCGTGTCCGCAGAAGTTGTCACAGCCCGAGTTACGTACAAGCTCGATATCAGTCTAGACTTGAATAATGAATGTCAACCTGCTACAGTTATTTCCATCATACAAACCATCGTATAAAGCTAGTGCCTGTTCTGTCACTGTTCATCCTGTCCTACGAGAAATCGGTCAACTGATGTATGCCATAATGTCCATAAGAGGGAAAATTGTACGTTGACAATCCATTTGCATTCTTAACGCTGAGTTGCATTTTTCGTGTTTTTGTTTCTTTATCGAAGATATTTATTCCTCAATTTATCTGAGTTGCATTTTTCGTGTTTTTGTTTCTTTATCGAAGATATTTATTCCTCAATTTAGCTTTGTTTTTGTAATAAATGCGTGCATTTCAGGCTCTGGTTATTTTCATTTTGCTAGTAAATTTTAATTTGCAGCATTATTGATTTATTTAGTGAGGTATATGACCTGGTCGGCTGACATTACAATCAATTTCCCTACAAAACTAAAATCTACACACGAGCAGAAATGACTGACAGTAACAAACGACAAAACTAATTGCTCGCTCATGGATATCATCGGTGCAATTCTTATGGCTTTACAGCATATCATTCTTTCTTTCGAGAATTCAATGCGTTTTCCACTTTATGTATGTTCCTTGCATTTGGCATTGCGTCCACCTTTTAAAGTAAAAATGAAAACGAAAATACTGTTTGTTCGACGCATTTGATATCGTTCTGCTTATTTTACTGAGCTACATCACTTCGAGTTTGTGTCATCGATTTTTAACCAGTGAAAGAACCCATCAATTCCTGCTTATATACAAAATCATACTGACAATTCAAAATGTGAGCCCATGAAACAAAGCATATTTCAGTTCAGATCAGAACGGCATAGCATACGTCTGGGTGTTAGCTAGTGGTCTGTGTAACCGAGAAACTAGATTATGCCTGTGTCATGTTACTTGTTGTCATTACCTTTGAGACAATTCCTTTGTTGGTTCTTCAACTGACTTGAAATGTAGGTGTGTCAAACAGCAGTGCATGGGCCAGAATTAATTGGAAGTACGCTTCTGGACAAGTCAGTGTAACCAAGTAGATTCCCTCTGTACCGATGTATTGGTTGGCTTGAAAAAACAATCAGTAAATCCATGTGTTTTCAAATTCTTGGAATCCTAGTTGATAGTCCTTTTTCTTGGAATTTACGCTTTCCAAATCACGCCCAGCCATGAATGTCGAGAAGAGTTTGCTGCGATTAATTAGTGGATTGGAAGAGTGTTTTCACTTATCATGTACTTCTGGTCATAAACTCTTGACTGAACCACGATGAATAGTACGGAGAATAATGCATGCATGGGAAGGTTACCAAGGTTTTTAATATTTCACGAGCGGAATTTGTTTAGGCTGAATTTAAAAACGGACAAATTTTCAATATAGATCTTCCGACAATCTTTATTATGCGAACTCAGACCCGATGTCGAACAGTCCGCCGTTACAATAAGATTGTAATTAAAGTAACAGATAGAAAGTTATGTACTATTGCGTCCTGCTTCAAGTCGATGCCAATTTGATTACTTTACCAGAGAGTTGTTCGCTTGAAGTGAAGGAAGAAGGCTGAAGTGGTGATGAGAACTAAGAAACTGTACATGTATAAGAATAGTCGGATTAAACTTCATTGGCCGATTTATAAACCTATTGGCAAAAATACATATACTTTCTTAAAGACCCTTACGCACTATCAAGATTTCTGTGACTGATGATCAGATAGAATGGAGTTCCTCGTCCGACTCGAGCAAATTCCATATGACAAGTGCATTTGTCATTCATATAAAACGGTTTTCCGTGTTTATATAGCCTGAACTAAACACGGGTGATGTTGGGAGAACACGGGACACCCAGCTCTTGAGTGTTGAAAAAATAAATTGTGTAGAAATTTGCTCGTTACGAATGGCCTTAAATGTCAAAATGCCAGTCACTAAAGCCTGTGGTTTTCACTTCGACGGAAACAGAAGCGGAAGCAACATACGCAGACTCAGTATCGCGTTTATCACCTAGGTGTGAGAAAAGACAAGCACTGCTAATGAGCAGTACACTACTGAGTCTGCACATGTTGCTTCCGCTTCTGCTTCCGTTGAAGTGAAAACCAGGCTATGACGCAAATATCGAGAAATATATTTAATATTCGTTAAAATGACACAAAATGCATACAATGGACTCAATATTTCTTTAATCTTGAATAATATTTCTTAGATTTTAATTTTCACTTTTTTGACAAATTTTAAATGAGCATCTTTGTAAGACGCTACGCCTCGAAGAATCGTAACAGGAAATGAATGAAAATGATTTGCATAACTAATCATGTATAAACGAAAGTTAACAACACGGAGTGACCAGGTGACTGAGCTTTCGAAATAAAACAACTGGCAATAATAATAATAGATTCTTTTGTTGCATCGAACCAATGAGAAGACGTTCTACTACGTGGAAACTGATCCGTAGTGTTTCAAGTGTTGACACGAGACGTCGCGCATGGAATTCAGGAATTCAGCCGCCCACTTCCATCGCTCAATAAATAGACAGTGGACAATGTTGTAGCGTAGTTTTGTGTTCAACCAACGCTGGCTGAAGATCAATCGACTGATATTATTTGAGAAATTGGAAAATGTTTTGCTATATCATCGCTCTTTGTGCTGTAATTTGCTTGATAGTACTGATGATCATGACTAATAGTGTTTCACAAAGAAACAATTATATGCAGCTTGTTGGCAACTACGATGCAAGGGAAAATCACAGCATCAATGGTAATGTTGATTATTAGATTAGTTAATATCCGTTATGTGCTTTTAGATTTATTTCATTTTATATAGCAAATAAAATATCCTTCAAATTTTTGTATTTTTGGAGTTTCTATTTTTTTACAATAGATTTTATATAACCATTGACGATTTGTTATCTGATGTTCATAGTAAGCCAGTCGTTGGGAAACTCGCTTTCAAAAAAAGAACCTGTTGAGCATGATGAATCAGGTAAGAAGGTTTCCGCTTTTATTTTCTTAAACGTCAGAATAACTTCAAGTGTAGAGTTCACAAAGATTTTTACAGAAGGTGCGAGAAAAAATTAATTGTTTGAAAAGAATCAATCAATCAGTACATGTTGCAAAGCAACATTGAACAGCGTGTATATATCTATTAATTATATACCAGGCGCTGTACCTCACACTTTCTTGTTGTGTTTTGTCTATGACATTGTCCATTCTGTGTAAGAGCCAGCTGCTGTTTACATGAGTATAGGTCCACCGCCAGGGTGACCATAGCACTAGGACCACTTTGGCCAAGTCTTTTGTCAGTATTCACTAAAAACAATAGAGACCTCCCACTGGGTTCACCCTACTTCATAATTAAGTAACTTCGCACTCATGAAAATCATCACAAACCCTTGGTATCCTTGGTAATTTCGTTTACATTCATTGATAATTTGATGATTTTCAATCTATTGATTCTTTCCATATTTTACGAAATCTACTTTCAGATTGACATCAAGGTACCCTGAACTCCACTTACTGCAAGGCCAATCTAAACTAATTGCTGAGTAGAAGATGCTTTGATGATGATTTGTAAAACGATTAAGATTGATTCTACAAATAACTTGAGTAGACATACAGCCATTCTTGAAAAGGTTGTCCAGATAAAACGACATTCAGTCATCAACAAACTCATTTGCATATATCATATTTTCAATATTCTGGCAAGAATTTTAACTTTAGCTGCAAAACTACAACCCATTTTGTACAATATGCAATGTGCAATGTACTTTAGTATTATACATTGAAATTCCTGAGAGAAAATTGAAAATCCAAGATATGCAAATGAGTTTATTAATGACTAAATGTCTTTTTATCTGGACAACCTTTTTGAGAATGACTGTATTTGCAATAGTTTGATTCGTCTATCGCAATGAATGAAGTCGTTACCTAGGCGACCAACAACCCATTCATAAATAGTTGCAATAGCAGAAGTTCCCAGCAAAGTTTGGTACTTCGGCACGTGCCGTGGGCTCAGTCATAACATAACATTTGATATGAAGCTAAGACAGATAACTATGGACAGCTGTCAGAAATTGACAATTTAATAGCAGCACCACATATTTTTTTTTGTGTTTGGGAATATCCTGCTGGGAGTTTACAAATAGCTACACTAAACACATTACTGATTTAGCAAATGACTTACCCGCTGCCTAGGTAACGCGTAGGCGTTGTGAAAGGCATGGCTTATAAACAGTTGAAATTGCATGCTTTAATAGTTAATCTAAATAGTAACATGGAAAGGTTAATAATAGTACTGATATTGTACATTTTATATATCGTTGTTATTGTTGAGCTTTATATGGATACTGTGTACATTCTGTACATTTGTACTTTCGTAAAATGCAGTATTTTGATATTAAAATAGAGATAATTTTCGGGGTTTTTCCCCTGAAATGAATAGCATCAGAGATATGGTACTAAATGATTAGATTAAAGCGGAAAAACAACGCATTTTTTGAAATCGATAAACTATCTGCAGGAAGCCTGCATTTGACTGATCAATTAATGTTGAGCGAATGACGAAGTGATTGGTTCAATGGAAGTAATTTTCAATGTGAACTGAGCTCTATGACGATGAGCTCATAATGAAACCCCTTTTTGTACAGTATAATTGAACAACATGTTTTTACAATATATGCAAACCATGACATTATGGGGTCAGAATGAAAGTACACTCAGTGCAATATACTGTGATAGTCTGCAGTAACCTAGTTCCAACATATACAGAGTAAAAATCGAATTCTGTAATTTTTTGCAAAGATTTTGAAGCATGTTAACTCATGTTCGACTATGCCAAGAAACTGCTTCAAACAGAAATGAACATAAATTGATGACTCGCTGCAAAAGTGAAGAAACTGCTGCTGCTTTAGGATCAATTTTTAGATTCCTGTATTACTGTGTGAGTTTATATTTTCTGTGGTCATATTCTGCATATTAGAAGTCATAGACAATGAGGTAAAAATAAATGTTTTAGCTTACCTGCGCGTCAGTGCCGTTACAAATCTTCTCAGAAAACATGCAAGTCTTATCTGTGAAGAAGAACCAGCGTGTGGAATAAAATCAGCTGACTCATTCTATTTTTATTTAGTTCATGAGGTAATTTAATTAATTTGGTTCAAGCGTTGATATATCAAAACGTTTTAAACTCTAGTACTAGCTGGTTAGCTAGAATGAAAAATCAGAAATATTTTTTTTCTTTTTAAAAATTGAAGGTTTTAGTGTTGAATGACGAAGACAACTACGATTGTGCTTGGAACGGTGCTTTGAAAGTAACGCCAGTCGTCTGTTTGCCTTAGATCAGCAATAACGAAATGACTGCATCTGCCATCTGAACGGACCGTATCAATGCCATATTCAGTGAATAGTTGGACATTCTTACTATGTGTAAATACTTTTATATTTTAGAAAAAAGACACATAAAAAGTCTGCTACATTTCTCATTTTCTTATTTTTAAGTAAAGCTTACTAATTTCAAGGCGGGCATAAATTTTAAGGTTATTTTGATTGTTCTTTATATATTTGGTTCTATACGTGTCGAGAGAATGTCATTAGAAAGGGATGGTCATTGGTCGCATATAACCATATTAGTTACAAAATTATTTTCAATAATAGGATTACATATCCATAAATGATGCAAGAAAATGATAAATCAAGTACACAATAGAAGCTGGTTTTGGGGGAACTGATTTAGTCATGTGATCGTGACCAGGACGTAGAACTATAAAAGCGGACAAAAACTTATTACGTCAGTGATTTGAAAACGCAATACGTATACCAAACAAAGCCTTTTTCTGAAAAATGTCAAAAATGACGGCGAAAATAGAGTTTTGAATACAGACGTTTTCACTATTTATACAATGAAACTGCAAAAATCGATGAAAGTTCTGGGGGAAGTGCGGGGACTACTGCTTTTGAACGATACAGTTTGCTGATTCCTTGATTTTTTTTGTTTCCCCAATGCAGTTATTTCAGTGTTAATTTATACATTTCAGTGTGAGATTATATTTTGCTCACTAGAAATCGCAGAAATTGATAAAATGGATAAGATTGTGACCAATTTCACTTTTTTTTCCAGTTTCAGAAATTGAGATTAGTTTTTAATACCTTATCGCGCATCCACATATTCTAAAGACTCATACGTCGCGCGCAATGAAATACCAAATTAAAACATGATAAAACTTATGTCACACATTATCTGAAGATGGAACTGTATATTGGGACTTCAAGCCACTGTCAACTCTAGCGAAGAGGGTCGAGACAAAACGTTGAACGCCACTTAAAAAGCAGAACAGCGCCAGCATTGCCACGTGACGTCACACGGAGAAAAGTTAGTAAGCTGATATCTTCAATGTTGCAATGAATAGCTTTGCTCCGTGTGACGTCACAGTCCAGTTTTTAACCCGGAAATACTTGAGAAGACTGGCGCGGGGAATCCCCTGATAAAATATTCAGTACCAGTGTCTGACGACTAAAAAGGAAATTTTACAAAAGGCTTTTATAGTTTTTCTGGAACTCTAGCTGCTATGCAGATGTGCTATGATGTGCTATGAAATATTTCGGTGACTGTATCAGAGACTGGCTAATTTAATTGATATTAGTTTTTTATTCGGATTTTAGACGACTTGCTACGAAGCAACATCTAGGCTTTAATAGCTTCAACATCTTTTTTGTATGACCGCGTTCAATATCACTTTAAATTTGTTGGTATCTCTGGCATAACTGTAAGTGTTTTCGTACATAATTTCGTTTCTTGAAAATTCGTATCTCCTTGATTTTTCAATTTATATCCTTCAAACTTCACAGTTTTACTGATTTTGATATGCTTTTTCCAGCTATGGTAATTGTTCTGAAGTTTTGGAACTTTTGGAATTACATGAAAAAGCCGTTAGTATGAAATGACTGTAGCAATTCATAAAATACGTCATTTACACGTATAAGATTGCAGGATACGTCTTGGTAACAGTCATATTCGCATTCAGCATGAAAAATCAGTTTACAATAGTTATGTTACCAGCCTCTACCCCAAAATGTCTCCAGGTATTTGATTTGCGCCTAGTCTATAAGTCGATGTTTGATTGGAATTCTATTACGGCATGAGTCAGGAACGAAGGAGTCACATGCCCATACCTGGCCGGGAATCTTTCCTTGTGTTTCCCGGCCTTTGACTCTTTCGTTCCTGACAGCCTTACTGTTCCTAAATATGCCTGGCTTTGAAAAATGACCAGTGAAGCAAGAGCGTGCTTCTCATGTGACTCCTTCGTTCCTGACTGATGCCGTAATAGAATTCCAATCAGACATCGACTTACAGGTAAGTCTCGTTAAATTTTTAAATCTTTATAGGACAAAGGTTGGATAAGTTCAATACATTCAGCAGCTCAATTAGTTAGGATTATGGTCTTGTCCTGTGGTCGCGTGTCTGGGCATATTTACGGTGCTGAGATCATTTGCGGGCCTGAGATTATTTGCGGTCCTGGGGTCATTTGCGGGCCTGCAACGGAACCAATCTCCGTCATAAATTTAAACAGGCCGTGACACCATAAAATAGGGCAATTCATGAACAAATCCCTCGTATTTTTGTATGTAGCTATTGCCCTAATAGCCTGCAAGGCGCCGGAGCGAAATCATGGTCGTTTTCTTGTTGCTTCTAAGACTAGCAGGGCGTGTTTCAGCTTTAAAGATTTTACATCATCATTTTTCACCTTTTCGGTGCTAGGTTTCACGTGGAATGTCACGTGATCCAGGATGTAAACATCACACAAAAGTTCGGACATTCTTACACGCGATGCAGGTCAAAGTCATTGTATAAACCTCAAATTTTTGAGTCTCAAAGTTTGCGAAAGTTTGCTTCTCACGAAAGTCTTTTATTCAACAAATCCTTCCCTAAAAGCTCAACGTTGTTGAATTCTGTTAAAATGTCAGGGAAAACGAGCACAAACGGAGCGCCGGTTCAGCGCCATGAGCGTAGCGGAGTTGAAGAAACATCTACAAGAAGGTGTCGTTTTCGTCATTGGGTATATGAAGTCTTCGCTGGTCGAAATTGCTTGTGCAGTGGAAAGAATGATCTTACCAGTCGATCCCCTCTTCGAAAAGGACAAAACTTCCGAAAATATTGATGTGGATGTTCGTGAAGAAAACGATAGGAGCAAACCTGATGTCAAGTACCTAAGAGATCACGAACAAGATGAGCGAGATGCCGTTCACAAGCCAGCAATTTTTCTATTATTCAAGAAGCTTTATGGTGTAAGTTTACCCAGTACTAATGACATGTATTCTAGTTGCGACCAGGGGATTCTGAGGATGAAAGTAAGAGAACTCTTACAAACTGCAATGTGCTCCGGCATGAAGCCTCAACAGGTATAAATAGAGCAAATGAATCCCAGCAAAATCCAAATATGTGGTTGCTAGGGATTCAACATAACCATCGTTGAAGAGCCGATGGTCTTCAAAGAATTTATAAGCTGCAAGACCCTGTTTGTCATATTCGATGGAATGGTAAATTAGGTACGTAGTTGAAGATATCACACAAACCAAATGGAAGTGACGAGTTGAAGTTGTTCACTGTCTTGACGGAGAATGGGTTCGGAATTTGCCGTTGTTTTTTCCTTTTCGAAGAGAGGATCGACAGGTAAGATCATTCTTTCCACTGCACAAGCAATTTCGACCAGCGAAGACCAGAAGACTTCAGATACCCACTGACGGAAACGACACCTTCTTGTAGATGTTTCTTCAACTCTGCTACGCTCATGGCGCTGAAATCGCTCCGTTTGTGCTCGTTTTCCCTGACATTTTAACAGAATTCAACAACGTTGAGCTTTTAGGGAAGGATTTGTTGAATAAAAAGACTTTCGTGAGAAGCTAACTTTCGCGTGAGACTCAAAAATAATGACTTTGACCTGCATTGCGTGTAAGAATTTCCGAACTTTTGTGTGATGTTTACATCCTGGATCACGTGACATTCCCCGTGAAACCTAGCACCGAAAAGGTTAAAGCTTGAAATTAAAGCTAAAGATGTTGAAGCTGTTAAAGCCTAGATGTTGCTGTATAACAAGTCTTCTAAAATCAAAATTAAAAACCAATATCAAATTAGCCAGTCTCTGATACAGTCACCGAAATATTTCATAGCACATCTGCTTAGCAGCTAGAGTTCCTGAAAAACTATAAAAGCCTTTAGTAAAATTTCCTTTTTAGTCGTCAGACACTGGTACTGAATATTTTATCAGGGGATTCCCCGCGCCAGTCTTCTCAAGTATTTCCGTGCTAAAAACTTGACTGTGACGTCACACGGAGCAAAGTTATTCATTGCAACATTGAAGATATCAGCTTACTCGTGTGACGTCACGTGGCAATGCTGGCGCTGTTCTGCTTTTTAAGTGGCGTTCAACGTTTTGTCTCGACCCTCTTCGCTAGAGCTGACAGTGGCTTGAAGTCCCAATATACAGTTCCATCTTCAGATAATGTGTGACATAAGTTTTACAATGTTTTGGTATTTTATTGCGGCGTTATTTTGTGCCATGTGCCTCATTCTGGCGATTATCATTCTAAATGTGTCCAAGGAAAATAATCTAGCGATCATAATTTCGCATGTACAGACTGCAGCCCGTGGCGGACGAGAAGATGAAAATATCGATGGTAATTTATAACTTGATTTGATTTTTAACAATAACTCCAGATTATGATTTTTTTCAACTCTCGTATGAACGGTTGATAATGAAATGACGTACATTTTAATTCTATTGAGTTTGTCTCAACTTCACAGTGCACAATGAGCAGTTCGCGGTACAGCGCACAAGAAAACAACCTGTCGAACACGATGATGAAACATTTTAGAATCAGGTAAAGTACTCCTATGTTCGGTGTAAACATGTATCGTGCCTTTTTTTTTAAATATTGCTTTCTTTCTTTCGTTTGTTCGTTCTTCTTCTTCTTCTTCTTCTTCTTCTTCTTCTTCTTCTTCTTCTTCTTCTTCTTCTTCTTCTTCTTCTTCTTCTTCTTCTTCTTTTTTTGGTTTTGTTCAAACCGTACCGCATGGATCTTGACGTTCCGGCTGCATGTGTCAGACAGTCGGTAACGGTCGATCGAAATGAAAGCATTGAAATGATAATTATATAACTACATCTAATTCGTTTATTGTACTGATTATATAGTTGGAAAATGACAATTACACATATTTTCAAAGCAAATTAGGTCAAATTTGTCACAAATAGATGTGTTTTTACGTCGAGTGAAGAGTATCTAGCGTGGCATAATTTTGACAACGAAATCCGATCGCGATTGTCGACATAGCCAAAATTTTCAGAGACGACTTCCTTCAGTGAGATCTAGAAAACATCTATTTCTCGCACACAAAGCCCATGACTTCAAGGTTTAGCGTGACGTCATATGTAAGATTTAGCGTGACGTCATATATTTACGGTCTAGTACCTGTCACGCACCTTCACATTGATGTGTCGTTATCGTAGGTTCAAATAAAATATTAGGCTGCGTTGCTGGTGGTCTGCGGTTTTTGAGCGGAGGAAGAAATGAAAGACCCGCCTGCCCGAATACATTGGGTTTTTGAGTTGTCCGTCCACTGGTGAACGGGAATTACTGATTGGCTTAATCGCCGTCATTCAGATTGAGACGCCATCAAATCTGTCATCAACTTATCAAAATCTATAACTGATAATCACAGTCAAAACATAATATAATTTACTGGAATATTTATTCCTTCTTTTGAGGGTCACAAATACGTATACTCTATCCTATTCTGAAAGTCAGCACTGGTATATATTGATCATTAAGTCTTACTTCTGACCAGGTCTTGGCTGTTACGAGTTTTAGCATAATGTCAATAATAAATTTTGTTCCGAGGTCCTCTCCTCAAAGTTTCCGTTTTAGATCAAATGTTTTTACAACTGAAATCTACAAAATTCATTTATAGTCCATAGACTTCGTTTCTTTCGAGGTTTTATTGACACATTTTGGACTTACTATATTTTCAAATAAATGTTTGTTTTGAATGCTACGCTCGTCAGATTACGCTCTCGTGCCAAAGATCATTCAGATTAGGCGTTCTTTCATTTCTTCCTCCGCCCAAAAACCGCAGACCGTCAGCAACGCAGGCTAGAGTTCACAAAGATTTGAGGTGCGAGAAAAAATGGTTTAAAAAGAAACAGTCTGATCAATCAGTGCATGTTGCAAAGCAACATTGAACAGCGTGTGTATCTATTAATTATATACCAGGCGCTGTACCTCGCACTTTCTTGATGTATATTGTCTATGATATTGTCTATTCATTGTGTAAGAGCCTGTTTATATGAGTATAGGTTCATTTTACAAAATCTACTTTCAGATTGACATCAAGGTTCCCTGAACTCCACACTGCAAAGCCAATGCAAACTAATTCAGTGCTGAGTAGAAGATGCTTTGATGATGATTTGTAAACCGATTAAGATTGATTCTACAAATAACTTCAGTAGACATATTTGCATTTAATAGTTTGATTCGTGTATCGCAATGTATGAAGTCGTTCCCTAGGCGACCAACAACCCATTCATAAATAGTTGGCATAGCAGAACTCCCAGCTAAGTTTGGTACTTCGGCACGTGCCGTGGGTTCAAGTCATAACATAACATTTGATATAAAAACAGACATGTCAACCATGGACAGCTGCCAAAAATTGACAATTTAATAGCAGCACGACATATTTTTAGGTTTTCATGTTTGGAAATCCTGCTTGGGAGTTTACAAATAGGTAACGCGCAGACGTAGTGAGTGACATGGCTTATAAACAGTTGAACAGTTAAAATTGCAAGCTTTATATTAGTTTATCTAAATAATAAACATGGAAAGGTTAATAATAGCACTGATATTGTACATTTTATATTTCGTTGTTACTGTTGAGCTTTATATGGATACTGTATAAATTCTGTACATTTGTCCTTTCATAAAATGCAGTATTTTGATAATAAAATAGACAGCATTTTTCGGGGTCTCCCCCTGAAAAGAATAGCATCAGAGATATGGTACTAAAATTATTAAGTTAAAGCGGAAAAACAACTTATGAGTGGCTTTTCATTTCATTTCAGCCTGAAATTCTATTTAAACATTTTTGACGCATTTTTTGAAATCGATAATTAATATAAACTGTCAATGCCTGCATTTGACTGATCTATGTTGAGCGTATGATCATGTGATTGGTTCAATGGAAATAATCATTTATTGCATTCTGTTAATTTACATGGAAATTTATGTCTTCACTAGCTTCAGGTAAAAGTTAAAGAACTCGATTTTAGAACCGGCCTAAGAACACTGCATATGTACCTGGGAGCTACTAGGTAACTGCAGTCCATCGTTCTGAAGTGGTGCTTACATGACATTAGGATGACACTAGGATCATCCTAGCAGGCGAACCATCCTACCTGCTATAAATTAATTTTACTGCATTCTGTTTAGTAGAATGATCCAAGTATATTTTGGCAACGAAGCGAAGCTTGCGATTTAGCATGTCAACATATTTTCGAAAAACTGTTTCAGACAGAAATAAACAAAAATGTATGACTCACTGCAAAAGTGAAGATCGTCGGATCAACGTATAGTACTTTTAGATCCCTGTATTGAATTCAGCGTGAGTTTATATTTTCTGTGGTCATATTCTGCTCATTCGAACTGAAGCCAGAGACAATGAACAATAAAATAAGTATTTTTAGCTTACAACAATATGTTTATTTAGTACCACAATTACATGAATAAATATTTTACATGAATATAACATAAAACGGAAATTTAGGTACAAGCCACCTATAATAACCATATCTGGCTAACCGAGATAGGTGGCTTACATTTTGGTTATTACAGTTATTATGGTCAGATGGATTATTATGACAAAAAGATGAAAATGTAGAAAAAAGAAAACATACAAAATACAAAATACAAGATAGAACGTCTATAGAAAAATACATAGATGGATCAAGTTGATATTAATTAGAATGATTGTATATATTATATTTATAATAAGGTTGATAGTCACCGCTTAAATACTATCAACCTCTGATGAAACTATATAATTAATCAAAGTTGATAGTACTTAACTAGTGCGAATTAGTTTGTATTTAAGATAGCGAGAGTATCAAGGAATATCTTTAGACCAACATCGATTGAAATACTAATCGACGTAGGTCTTGAGCAAATCGTTGCTAAGCATTTCCTTAAATTTTGTCCTACTTAATTTTTTTGTAGACTCACTTATTGAGTTCCAAATTTTTGCACCACAAAATTTGATATTGAATTTTCCATAATTAGTTTTAATTTTTGGTAAAGAATAGCTGTTCTTTGATGCTAATCTAGTACTGTACCGATGTTTTTGGTTAACCTGCAAGAAATACGAATCAAAGGTACTAGGCAAGTTGTTTGAGTCATAGTCATACATGAACAGAGCCGTGTAAATAAAAACAAGATCTGGGAACTTAAGGATTTTTAATTTTAGAAAAATAGGATTTGAATGAGCATCGAAGTTGCTAAAAGTCATTAGGCGTAATGATTTCTTTTGAAGAATAAGGAGAGGATTGATTGTTGATTGATACGTGTGACCCCATGCAACAATACCGTAAATCAAATATGGATAGATTAAGCAATAATATAAATTGACTAGGATGTCTAAGTTTACATAATGTCTGGCTTTGCATATTATGCCAATGCTACGTTTTATCTTACTCGATACAAATGATATATGGGACTTCCAATTAAGATGACTATCTAGAGTTATTCCTAAATATTTCATTTCAGTTTCACGTTTAATGTATTTGTTGTCAATTTGCAGACGTATATCATAAACGATTTTCTTTTGCACTGGGTGAAAAACAACGAACTTTGATTTATCAACATTCAGTAGAAGTTTGTTTGCACAGAGCCAGCTATTAACTCGTTGCAATTGACTGTTAATAATTGTTTCTAGAGAATGCAAGTTTTTATTCATGTAGAAAAGATTGGAGTCATCAGCAAAAAGGTGAAAGTCAAATATATCGGATGAGTTTTGAAAATCATTTATGTACAAGAGAAACAAGATCGGTCCTAGGACTGAACCTTGGGGAACACCACAATGTATTGAAGTCTCGTCAGATTTTGTATTCCCTAGAGATACGAATTGTCTTCTGTTACTTAAATAAGAAAAAAACCAAGTTTGAGCAGTTCCTCGTATACCATAATGATCAAGTTTTTGCAATAAAATCCCATGATTAACCGTATCAAATGCTTTGCTCAAATCGAGGAAGATGCCACACGAATACGCACCCTCCTCGACGGCACATTGAATTTTATCCGTTATCGATAAGATAGCTTGAAGGGTAGAATGTTTAGGTCGAAAGCCAAATTGTTTATTGAAGAGAATATTGTTTTTATTTACAAAGTCTAGTAACCTATTGAAAACTAGTTTTTCAAGTAACCTATTAAATATCGATAACAGCGAAATTGGGCGGTAATTATTTACATCTAGGTGCGAACCTTTTTTGAATACGGGAATCACACTAGCTAGCTTGAAACTATCAGGAACTAAGCCATTAGAGAGAGATGTATTATATATATCTGAAAGGGGTTTCGAGATCAATTTGCCAATTGTTTTTAGCAAATATATTGGGATGCTATAGGGGCCTGTAGATTTTTTAACACTCAGATTGTCAATTTCTTTCTCAATTTCATTTGTAGAGATTGGCGAGAATTGAAAACTTTGTGCTGTAGGCGGTGGCATAAAGTCAAAAGGGGATCTTGATGTTGGAGGAATAGAATTTGCAAGCGAACTACCAATGTTAGTAAAAAACTCATTGAAGGCATTTGCGATTGCCTTACAATCTGTAAGCTCAACTTTATCGATTGTAATTATTTTCGAAGGAACATTTGAATTACCACGTTTATATCCAACAATTTCTCTAATACCTTTCCAGGTATTTTTGAGATTAGATTTATTATCGGCAAAAAACTTTTTGTAATAGCAAGACTTACTTATTTTTATCAAGTGGTTCAGCTTATTTCTATACGTTTTGAATTTATTATGATAATACAAAGACCTATTTCTTAAATACTTCCTATATAAATTGTTTTTGACATCGATAGATATTCTTAACCCCTTTGTTATCCAGGGTTTGGATAATTGTTTAATGTCTTTTATACTTAATTGTTTACACGGAACATGCTTATCGACAATACTAGACAGTGTCGAATAGAATTTGTCAAACCTCCCAGAGGGATCATTAAAGTGTGACAGTTCCTTATTCCAATCGATTGATTTAATTTCCTCAAGAAAGTCCGATTCGTTGAAGTGGGAGTAGTCCCTACGCTTACTTGCGTGTCAGAACAGAACACCTAATGCAGCAAACCGTCTCTGTAAAGAAGAACAACGGTATGAAATTAAAAAAGCTGACTCGTTGTATTCTAATTTAGCTCATGAGGTAATAATCAAACGATGCAATTCTATATTTTTGATTAAGCGTTTAGCGCACATAAATAGTCCGGCTTAATAAGATTCAATCCACACAGAATAATTAGTATACAATTATATACATGTTTTCAACTCTAGTCAACTTAAATTAGGAATATTAATATCCATTTAGATTGGGGATGCATTGCAAGGGATTTAAAACACTTAAAAAAATAAATTGCACTGTCATGATGAAATGACATTAATTAATTGTGTGACATGTAAAAAGTCACAGTATGTTATTACTATGGTTTATTACTATGGTCACGCCAACATTACGGACGTGTGGTTTATGGTTAGAATGCAGCCACTTTATTCGTAAAACAAAATCGGAAATTATTTTTCTATCTTTAAAAATTGAAGGTTTTAATGGTGAATGACGAAGATAGCTTTGAATTGTGCTTGGAACGGTACTTTTAAAGTAACGCCAGACGTCTAGCTGTTTGGCAGCTTTGGCTTAGATCAGCAATAACGAATCTGCTATCTGAAGACCTCTGAAGACCTCTGAAGACGCCATCAGACTGAAAACTTAAACAATATTCTGTATTGAAAACTTTATTTTGGTCGTCATTTTCGACATTTTCTTGACAAAGGCATTTTCCTAGTTTCAAATCACGTAACAAATTTTTGTCCGCTTTGATAGTTCGATGTCCTGTTCACAATCACGTGGCTAAATTCCCCCCAATCAGCTTCAGTTATGTACTAAGTTTATCATTATCTAGCGTCATTAATTTATTTTCTAATTTTATGCCATAAATCCATTATAGCCACATGCAAATGGTCATATGCGACCAATGACCACCCTCTATCGTCCTTTCAATACGAGTAAAACTAAATTCATGAACACTCAAAATAACCTCAAAATTTATGCTCTAATTTGAAATTAGCAAGGTTTAGCTAAAAATAAGAAAATGACGATAATTTCTCCTCTGATTTCTTGCTTGTGATCATAGCTCGTCTGCTCCAGACAGCCAGGCGCCATAAATTGAATATGTAATTAGGGGAATCCCCTTGATATTTAACATGCGTATAAAATCATTTTCTACTTGTTGAGAAGAAATGTAGCAGACCAAAACCAAAACCGGTGGCGAGTTGTTTTTTTTATCGGATATAAACTAGCAAGGCAATATCGATGAGTTCAAATCAAAGACAATTTAGTTCTCGAAAACAACGGATTTTTTTGCTTGATTCTAAAGTGACTAAAAATGTAGCAATGCTCAGTTTTTGTTATGTAAATAGTTTCCAACAGCTTTGTTAAAATATATTTATACGCCTTCACTTTTCGAAGACAATAACAAGGGCGCATGGACGAAACAATTAAATTTTCCAGCTGGTGGTGAGAAGTCAGTTAGCAAGCAGTAGTATTGTATCCATAAACGGCAGTGGACACAGGTGTAAAAACAATCCTGATCCCTGGCCTGCCGGTTCAGACTTCACGCTGCGAAGACTCAGCACTTGTTAATCAAGAAATTTGAAAATGTCTATTAGTTTCTTGGCCATTCTCTTTTTTGGAGCCATAATAATATTCAGATTAGTAATGAAAATAGTTAGAAGATCTCTCCGTGATCCACGTTAAGTATCCCACAGCGTTGTTTAAGTGTCAAAACACTCCTTCAGTCTGCCAACTCATCAACTTCAGAAGAGTCTTTATTCCTTATAGACGTACTTGTTAGTCACGAGGATTAATTATCAAAATGTCTCAGCTCTATTTCTTTGCCGTTCTCCTGTTTGGAGCGATCATATTCTGGCTGGTCACGAGGAAAGTTAAAAGACCCGCTTGTGCGGAAAGATTCGTTATCAGCTCAAGGGCTGTAAGTGGACAACCACTCAAGATTAACGGTACAGTTGATAGTCAAACAGTTAATTTAGCAGTAATTTGTACACGAGCTTTCTTTATTATACGTATTATTGAATTTTCATGGTATATGTGATATTCACAGCAACTGAATGGGTAGCTATTGAACATTCGCACAAGGTGCCGATGGAAAATGATGAACTCCACAATTCATCCATACAATAAGGTATGTATGTAAAGGCTTTTTGTAGGTTTTATTTAGCCCGAATCAGGAGCCCATTACTAGGAGCGTACAACTAGGACCCTGATCTTGAGTGATCATTTTCTCAGACCTGGTTATTTTTAGATTCATATTTCCGAGTCGCGAAGCGACGAGTGCGATCAGTATCGCCTTTTCGAGTGAATTCAACGTGGAATTCACGAGTCGGGAAATGAATTTTCCTTGAATCCCATAGCGGACATAGAAAAAATAAAATAGAGAAGATTTTGTTCATTTTTTCAAAGCGCACGGCAAGCCATTCAAGAGCAAGTACACAAAAATAGCCAGCGAATAAGAATGAAGCTGTAGTCGTGAATGAAAATCGTCTCACTTGGCAAACTTACTTTGCTTGAACCTCGTGTCGAGTATTTGAGGAACAAAATTATTGTCAAACTACTGGAAAATGTACTTTATTTGACTGCAATTGGAACTGGAAACCATGTAAACATTGTCCTGGAGGAATGTCGATCTCATGAATGGCAAAACAACACTTGGGAAAAATGGTCTGAAGCATTTCTGTCATTGACACTGCGGAAAAAGTAAGTTAAGTAAAGTCGAACATTTTGTTCCCCTAACTATCAAAAGCTTGCTATTCAGACATGATAATAGTTTTCTATCTTGCTGGGTTTTTTGGTTATGTTTTGAATGCCTTTTTACCGGTGTTTTTTGGATAATTCGTTCTGACAACTTCAGTTGAAAATAAATCGCTCAAACAAATCTATTGGACTGTGTATTTCTATTGTTTTGTTTTCAAAAACATCTATGACTGCATCCGGATATAATCTATTCTTTATGTTTTGAAATAAGTGATAATTTTTTTCTACTGAAGGGATAAAAGTAATGTCGAAGTTGTCGAAAAACACCAGACCACGATCGACGGACGACTTCAAACGCTCGCTTTCATATTATGTACTAGGCGTAAAAATGTCCTTTTCCTATTGATTATTGCGTCTTTTTCTTTGCTTGGTTTCTCATGATAATTCAAGAGTTTTGTAGAAATAGTTGAACTAGTGTTGTTGTTTTCCAGACAAATTTAGCAATAAGTATAGACATGCGGGCTACCTGTGTATCGTTGAATTCAGCTTTTTAGTGTTGAATTCCACGCTGAATTCACACAGTTGATAGCCAATCAGCGCGCGAGTTTCGTGTGAGCTATGGGATTCTAGTATAAAGCACCGTCATGTGTCATGTAAACGCTCCCTCAAAACAAGCTCGAAAACAAAAGATAGTCGTTTAGTCGTTTCAGCGGAAAATGTGCATAATTGATCTTTAGTTAAGTCCAATCAGGGGGGCGGGTACTGTTTACTGGTTGTCAAGAACACAAAGATGACAAAAACTATGATTTGCCAAGTACTGATCTTTGACTTTAATAAGTTAAGTTTTAAAAAACTGGTTTACGCTCTAGCCAGGATAGGAGTTTCTTCTATTAAAATTGGAATTTTTAAATACAGCGTTTTTCCAACATCACATCTACTTGGTTAACATTACACATTGATTGCAAAGTAGATGTTTAGAAATACACAGCTAGCGTGGGAAGCTGATACTTTGAATCTCTAATATGTTATGGCTAGGAATGCTTTAGTTTGTCAGACGTTATGAAACTAAAGCATTCCTAGACAGTCGAAAGACAAAAAGAGTCTTTGTGAGTTCAAAAAGACACTTTTGGTGCCCACTGTTAAACGTTAATTAATGCTTTTATATAATCGACCTTGTTTTTTATTATGCTTATCCTTGTTTTTATTTCTAACAGATGAAATCAAACATCAACAAGACATCGTCTCCGAGCTTCAAGTGACGCACTATTTGAAGTTAAAAGTGTAGTGATGGCATACAGTTCGATAAATCAAGCACGACATAATTGATAAAATAGATCTAGTGATCCAATGCCTGACTGGCGGTTATAGTTTAGTCTAATAATTGTTTTGTGAAGAGCAATGTTGTTTAAGCCGCGCGCGTGAAATAGATTTTGACACACATTACTAGACACTTATTCCATTGTTTTTTGACAATTTATTTGATGACGGGTAAGACGGGCTAAATTAAATCGCTCTATTGAAACTTCATTATCTTAAAAAATCTCTTTGTGGATGGTATAACAGGCTCCTAACATGATATATTTTCGTCTCAATGATCCCTGGTTTTTACGGAAATTTTGATCCCTGAGCCCATATTTTTACTGAGATTTTTGATCCCTGATCCTTGGTGCAAAAAGCTGAGCTGATCCCTGATAATAACCCAATGTCCCTGATCCTCGATCCCACCCTTTTGATCCCTGAGCCCTGGCCTCTGATCCCTGATCCTGGCCATAATTTTGGGCTTGATCCCTGATCTCATATACCATGTTACGAGCCTGGTATAATGCTAATTAAAACTAACAAAATGACGATTACATCGTAGATAAGATATTCTAGACAACCTCAACGCCGCCAATTTTTCAAAATGTCTTGTTATTTCTTTTCCTTATCCTGTTTGAAGCCATTATAATATTTCTGGTCATGAAGAAAGTCAGCACGTGTCAAAAGACCCACTTCTGTAAATAGTATTAACCTTACTACGGTACAATAATACAGGTGACACAAATGAAAAGTCACCAGCATCAATGATCTAATTTGCGTTAGAAATTTCAAGATCTAAATTCCACGTGCTTTAAAAAGTGATTTTTTTTTCAGCGAATTCGCGCCATGCACATAGCATAAACGAGCTATTTTATTGTAAACAAGATATTTATTGCTAGCTACAGTTGTTCACTTTTCGACTTGTTACTTTTTAAGGGACAATGAAACGGCAAATTAAATGTACAAGGTGGTCCGGCAATTGAGACGTCGGAGTAGAGCTTAAGCAGTGCCAAAACATATCGCAGTCATTCAGATCAGTCTGCCAACTCATCAAATTCAGAAGAGTCTTCATTCCTTATAGACGTACTTGTTAGTCACGAAGATTCATTATCAAAATGTCTCAGCTCTATTTCTTTGCCGTTCTCCTGTTTGGAGCGATAATATTCTGGCTAGCGCTGGTTATGAAGAAAGTTATCAGCTCAAGGGCTGTAACTGGACAACCACTCAAGAATAATATCAACATTAACGGTACAGTTGATAGTCAAACAGTTAATTTAGCAGTAATTTGTACATAAGCTCTCTTTATTTGTACGTGTTATTGAATTTTCATGGAAAATGTGATATTCACAGCAACTGAATGGGTAGCTATTGAACATTCGCACACGGTTCCGATTGAAAATGATGAGTAAGGTATGTAAGTAAAGGCGTTTTGTAGTTTTTATTTATAGCCCGAATATATTCCGACCAGAACGCTTTTTTTTCTTAAATCTACCCGCTGAAAAAGTCCCTCGGTGATAAAGACCAGAATAATACATTTGATAAAACTTCTCCTCTTAAACATTTTAAGAAACTGCGCTATAGATTATAGTGAAATGTCTTGATCATTTGTTAAGTCAAAACCGCGGTGAAGGAAAAATTTTAAGATGCGGAAATTTGCGTAATAGTTCCGACAGGTACACAAATAGGAAAGCATCAGACCTTTTTATTCTCTAAGTATTTCTCTTATTTCTGTAAGCCGATGATACACAGTTTCAAATTCAATATTTTTGGATCAACAAATTGTTACAGGAGGGTGTTAATGGGGTTAACAGTTACCTGAGATTTGTCCAAAAATTAGTAGTTAACTGATAAATGAAAATTTAGCAGTTAACTGATTTTTGAGTACCATTGGGACCTTTAGGTGCAGTTAACGTGATTTTGTGTTATAGATTTATTGATTTGACCAAGGTTTACCCTTAAATGACTTGACCTGCTGAAGTTAAGAACAATTCTAGTCATTATTCAATTTTTTTCGCTTTAAGAAATAATAGTTAATAGTTAACATCAATAAGTTAATGATTAACTGCAATTAGTAGTTAACTGAGAATTGGCAAAAAAATTAGTAGTTAACTGATATTGGGGTCCCCCCATTATCACCCTCTTACAGTGTAAAGGTGTTGAATCATGAGTCAAATCTGTACATCGTTGGAAAAGCGGTGTCGACGTTCGTAATTACACAATGTGAATTTAAGATTTTCCCTTGCTTGTTGGCATATCGGACTCAGACAGTTCTATTGAAAACAATTTTAATTTGAGGGTGAAAAAATGAAAACCAGTATTTATTATTTGGTCTTGGCAGGACGCTTCAGTCAGTACTTTCAACCGCGACATCATCTTCTGGAAGAAGAGTCGGCAAAAATGTAACAGCCAGATTAATTTATTTCCTAGTCTACTTGGACGCTTAAAATGGATGGTTTAGTCAAAATATATAAGGATGAAAATCTATCTTGAATTGTGTCGATCTCAAAACAAAATTATTTCTATCAATTTGTACTATTTTACTATAGTTAGCCAGGGCGACTTTTTTGAAACAATAGTAAAACGATGGCTAAAATTATAAAGCACCGCAAAAATTATTGCCTGCAGCAGTTCTTGTTATTTGTTTTTGTATAAAACTTAGGTAGGAATTTCTGAGACAAAAGCCTTTTATATTTGGTCACAAGGTGATTATTTTTCACAGAAAAGACTGCACCGAACGGATTCAGGAGGTGTTTTTTAAAATACATGGCAATGTAAACACCCCTCAAAAGGTCTCTAAACAAGCTCTCGAAAACAAAAGATAGCCGTTTCAGCGGAAAATGTGCGTAAATCTTTAGTCCCGGGGGGGATCGTAAAACGATCGGGTATGCTCGTCGTATCTCTTAGGGGTAAAAATTTGGTATCTTTTAGGGTGTTAAAATTGAAATTTAGAGTTTTAGCATTTCCTGGTATCTTTTAGGGTATCAAAAGAGCCCATCGCTTATAATATCTTGTTCTCAAACGGAAGAAATTTGCCCAACAACAGCATGTCGACCGTCCAATTTTGTGTTCAATAATAATGTTCATTAGCTTGTTATCGCTGGTATCTCTTAGGGGTTAAAAAATCGTCCGGCCACGCCCTTTTAAAAACACTTCCGTTATCTTTTAGGGGTATTTTTGAAAATTTCCGACGAGCATACCCGATCGTTTTACAATGGAGTCCCCCCCCCCGGGTCTTTAGTTAAGTCTAACCAGGGGACCGGGTACAGTTTACTGGTTGTCAAGGACACAAACTTGGTTAAAATTACATCGATCATTGAGTCAAAGGAGAGAACTAGAGATAAACGGCGTTGGAAGCTGATACTTTGAATCTCTAATATGTTAGTGTGCTTACAATATATCCGTGAACAAATTAGCGAACTAAATTGTACTATATAGCTCGAAATCCTTTGTTTTCTAGTGTTTAATTAGTGTAAATTAGTGCAATTTCTTACAAAGTTTTTCACGGATACATTGTAAGCAATGACTAGGAATGATAGGAATACTTCAGTTTGTCGGACGTAAGTCGAAAGGCACAAAATCTCTATGTGAGTTTTGGTGCCCACTGTTAAACGTTAATTAACACTTTTATTAATATAACCGACGTCCTTGTTTTTTATTGTTATCCTTGTTTTCATGTCTAACAGATTAACATCAACAAGACATCGTCTCCGAGCTTCAAGTGACGCGGCACTATTTGAAGTTAAAACTGTAGTCATACATAGTTCGATAAATCGATCAAAGACGAAATAATTTATAATGTTGAAATACGGTTATAGTTTCTAACAGTTTGTTCTATGTAGAACGATCTTATTTAACCCGTGAAATAGATTTTAGAGTAATACACATATAGTAAACTCTAATTGTGTTTTTTGTTTTGTTTTTGTTTTTGTTTCTAGTTGACTATACACTTCAGTTAGAGTGGTTTTCATTTGACCGTCAAGGAATAGACAAACTAATAGTTAGTAGTAAACTCTAAAGCCATTGTTTTCTTTTGTTTCTTATCGACTACTACAAACTAAAAAGTCATTTTTCTTTCACGGTCAAATGAAAATCACTCTAAGAATTTATTTTTATGTGACGGGTTAAATAAAATCACTCTATTTAAGCTCCATATTATCTTATAAGAAAGATAAAGCTATTTGTAAACGGTATAATCCTAAAGTTTATAGACTTGGAAAAACTTGCTCATTGGAAACACAGCATTGTAGAATTGTACTTTCAATAAAAGTATTTAGTATCTTATAAATTTGAAGGAAAACAAAGCCTGAGGCGAAATGAAGAACAAAGAACCCCCGACGATTTCCCACGGAAAGTAAACGAGTTATTTTACTTAGTAAAATATATTTATTACTAGCTAGCTACCGTACAATTGTTCTCTTTTCCGGCGAACGCAGTACGGGGCCAAGAAAACAATTTGATTCACCAGCTTGTAGGACAAGGGAGAAGGCGAATCATAAAAGAGCTAACAGGACCGGACTCCGCGAAATGACGTTGAAGCGTAAATCAGCAAACATTTTATTGTTGATCATTTAAAATGCTCTGCATGTGGCTAACAGTTTTTGACCGAGCATACTATACTTATACTAATTAGAAAGATCCACCTGTGGTGGGACGTGGGCGCAGTGTGTCATCGAATAGTTTCGTCAAAACCAAAACATATCGTAATCGTTCAAGTTATAGACTAACTTCAACATTCAGCGTGAGACCCCAACAACGTCGGCGGTAAAGACTGTAAATGATACTTGAAGCTCAAGAGCTCTAGGATTCAGAATGTCTTGCTATTTCTTTTCCTTTGCCCTGTTTGGAGTCATAATAATATTTCTGGTGGTAAAGAAAGTCAAAATGACCACTTTTGTGGATAGATTAACCATCAGTCCAAGAGCTGCAAGTGCACAACGGCTTGAAGATAACAACATTGATGGTACTAAAGCAATATAAATAGTAGAGCACTACTAAATTTGTTAATAGTACTATCGAACTATATTTATTACTATATGTGATATCCACAGCATCTGAATGGTTGGCCGTAGAACATTCCCACAAGCTACCAGAGACGCACGATGAGCTCGCAAATTGTTCTCTTCCATAAGGTAATATAACTTTAGTTTTCTAATCAGTGAAAATATCTTACCAATCAGAACGCTTTCAGTTTTTCCTTGAGTTTACGAATATGAGTTTACTTTTCGACCACTTGTTATCAATTTAAGCAAAGTAACGAGCATGCTCTTTCAGTCAGTGTGCTGTAAGTGTTTCCTTTTCTTCTTCTTTTTTTTTTACTGATAAAAAGGTTCCGGCTCGGGTTCTGTCCAAAAGGTTATCGGGCTCTTTATTTCCTTCTCTACACGTTTCATAGTTTTTACAAATAAAACGGGATGTCCATAATACTGCGCCGATCTCAAAAGAAAATTGGTTAATGACCGACAATAAGTCTCAGCTGCTTCATGCAAGGAATTCAAAATAAACAGTTTCAAAGATAACATTGACAACATGTACAGGTAGTGACTGGTAATTTGTCAAACCTGCCACTTCCATTTTCGCTTCGTAGGGGATTTGGCCCCTTGGAGTTACCAGCAGGAATGCCTATCATGCATGCAGGGTCTATCCGTTGTTTGAAACAATAGAAAAAATGATGGATGCAAGTAGTGTAGTAGACCTTTATAAAGCGTAAATTAACATAAAGCGTAAATTGTCATGTCGATGCCGTTATATTCAGCCTTACAACTTATTCTTATCTTCATTTTCTTTTGAAACAGAAAATCAGCAAGGTACCCACAGCTTCAAGTTATTCAAGAAATAGCATAGCTGGACAAATCAGAAAGACTGACGATAAATGACAAAATTAAATAATAAAATAGTTTAGAAGTTTGTATGCAGAACAGTTGTTGAATATGGTAGAACGTGATGTTATGTCAACAAAACTAAAGCCAATTGTTATAAGATCACTTCATGCTCATTGTACACATTTTAGACATTTATAGTTACTTTAGTTATACTTTCAATAAAATGTATCTTTAGATTTGTAAAACACTATATTTCCTCACTTCAAATCCTCAATTAGTATATATGTAATGGGACTCCACGCTGTCCAATTTGAAAGTAATTGGAAGAAAAAAATTCCGAGTCCAATTTAATTGGCAGTCAGAGGAATTTTTTGAGTTCAGTTATTTTCAAATTGGACAGGTGTGGAGTCCTATTAATTATTAATTATATAAGCTTAACTGGCCAACATTTTCGGTACGATTCATTAACCCTTTCCCTACGGCCAAAATCAGGCAAAAACGCTTGTATTTTTGAGGCCTAGTGAAAACCTCCCCTAGCTCTTTTGAGTTTTGGAGTTCCTGTGAAAATCACTGCTGTGCACGATTGCTGGGGGCTCATATTTTTGATTGGGCGACAACAAGAATTCGTTAGCAAGACGTCAAGATGGTTCAGGATGGCGCCATTTTCCTGGAATTTCATGTAAATATTGAGCTTTTTAGAGTCATTTCTTGATCTATGAAGAAGTTGGAGGGCATCATTAAGCCCTGTGACAGCCTAAGTCGCACTGTCTCGACAAACTGAGTTCAGTACTTGGATAATCCACGAAGAAATGTGACGCTATTTCAAGAAAGGGAATTTTTCGAAATGATTATCCTGAAGAGTTTCATAGAGAAAGACGATGGCACCCTAACAAGGCAAGACTCAAATATTTCACGTCCTACAGATGTCAGGAAAGTGATATTTGGCCTGTAGGGTCCGATGACTCTAGACTTCTATAAAAAAGCTCAATTCTTAGGAAAGGGGTGAAGTGCTGTCGCTGGCAGCTGGATTCCCACCATGCTTTGCGGTGGTGGTCGTTGAAAAAATGGCATTCGTGTGCAAAATGCTTGTCCCTGTGCCCGGTGTTCGACTGATGAGAAAATAACTTAGCTGGATGACAAGTACTAGGACTGAACTTTACGCTAAAAGTGTAATTTGGATACTAAATAACGATTTCAAAGAAAACTTACGGGGTAAAAGTGCTATTATTTTGAGAAGCCTGTATTTGGATTTTATTGGTTTTGTGAACTGGAAGAAGCCACGAGTCTCAAAGTCTCTATATCTAGTTGCCCAAGTTTTGCTACCATTCGACTTTTGAATGACTGCAGTCTTCACTATATGATAATCATCTCACTAATTATAAGAACAACAAAGCTACAATTTTATAACTCCATCGTTCCTGGAGGAACGATTTTCTAAGAGGCAGTAGGGAAAGAGTTAAGCTTCTTTGCAAACGAAACTGAAGACAACTTGTACACAACGAAGTACATTATTCATGATGAGTTTTTGAATGCAAAAAAACATCTTATTGAAAACAAAAATGTACACTGTAAGGTCCATGAAATACATTTTATTGGATGAATAACTTTTTCTGAACATTTTCATTTACCAATTTCATTCAGAAAGTGTTTTCATGCAAGCAGCGAGGCCGATTTTTTTCAGAAAAACTACATGCACAAAAATATAATAAATACTTTCCTCACCTCACTTGCTAACACTTTAAACCTACTAGAAGACTTTAAGTAAGTAGGCGTAAAAAGCAAATTTGCAGTCCAAAACATTTCGCCATTTTTTCTCCACAAAATCAGATGTGAATGAATGCGCCGCGCCGCGCTATTGGTTGAATTCTTACTTTTTTTTTTCTTGCATTCCCATTGGTCAAACATGAATTATCCAAATTACTCATTAATTTGGATCGCTCAGTTTGTCTTTAGAAGTCTTAGAAAACCCTAAATGAAAACTGTCCAAATTAGTCCTTAATTTGGATGGGTAGAAAAATTCAAAAGTAATTTTGTAGTTAGCTATATGGTATTTTAGGAGAATTATATAATTAATTTTATTATCACAAGAGGAAAAATCTCAGGTGGCTCTTCAGCATTTTTAATTTAAATAATCCTTTTTATCATTACAAATTTTGATGCCACTTATGCTCACCAATGAAGAGTTTCGTAGATGTGTACATGTATAGGAATAGACCTTTTTCGAGTTTGTTCATACCGCTGTAAAGTTAGACAACGGACGCACTGGCGCAGGGTTAGCCTCGAGTCAAGATTAATTATTCGAAAATACCAGCGAGAAAAGCAAAACGCATTTTGACTAAGACTAATACAAAAATTGGTTTTAATCCCATGGGTCTTTCTTCAAAAGGAGACTAACCCTGCATATATGCGCCTTTTGTCAAGAAGCTCAGCGGACTGTAGCAAATGGAAACTGGACAATTTAAAATATTGCTACCTTTTTATGCATCGATTGTCAAGAAATGATACAGTGCACTGCCGTATGCAAAGAAATGGAAGTAATATACCGTTATTGCAAAGTGAATCTCGTTTAATCGGGTCTTCTAAAATGGCTCTTGTTACATTGCAATTTCCGACTTTGAACCAAAGTTCAAGAAAATGTTGTCGGGCAGGTTTCTGTACATTTCTTGTACTGTTGGCCCGATGACATGTTGAAACTTTTTTTCAAAGAGTCGCAAAAGTGCAGTTTGCCGGATATCAGCAAAGTCAACACAATATCTGATCTGATGGCACTTCTGGACGAGACACTGATGGCTTAAAACGATGCATATGAACAATTTATTGTTTGTGCAATTGTGATTGCGTGCTGAAAAGCCACTGGTGCAGGAGCCACAAAAAGGTGTATCAGGGGTATACGTACGTATATATATATATATATATATATTTTTTTTTTCTTATTATTGTCATCATTATTATTACTATTATTATTATTTTTTTTTTAATTTTAATTTAGGGCTCCTATTGATAACAAAATACTTTGTATTTTGAAAGGAAAACCCAAATAAAGGTTTAACTAACTAACTAACTTCAAATCTGGCAAAATGAATGAACGCGGATTGGTTTTAGAATTTATGTTTATGAGTAATTCAATAGATCCTTTGTCTATTAGTGTATATTTACGAACTAAAGTTTCTTTTCTTTTCTTTTTCTTTCTCTCTGTTATTTTTCTTATATATTTTATTTTAATTGTACATGCCGTGATAATGATCAGGAAATCTCTAACTGCACTATTAACAGTTTGACGTAAGAAATCAGGTGTCTCTCATTTTGTGGTTTCTGATGAATAGTCATGTGTCGTACATGACGATAAAAATCTTTGACATTTTGTAAGAGGAAGAAGAGGCGGATAAATCACTTACAGATAGAATCCGATTTTGTTGACAGGAAATTGGCTTCGAGGATTATCGTAGTCATCTATTTATAATACCGAAACAGTTTTCTTAACCTGTTAAATCTATTAACACCTGTCTAGATCTGGAACTGACAAGTCCAGATAAAGAGCTCCTCAGTGACTAACCTTTTATATCAGCTTGTTTAACACAACAGTTTTGTCAAAACGGGAGTAATGAACCATCGATTTCGGAGTCGAGTTGGAGTTGGAGTTGGAGTTCGAGTTGGAGTTCGAGTTGGAGTTCGAGTTGGAGTTCGAGTTATGCTCATTTCGTTCACCAGCAATATATTTGAATTAATTATGAAAAAATAAGATTAAAAATTGGAGCTTTAAAAAATAAGATTAAAAATTAGAGCCGGAAAGCAATTCTGAGTTCATTGCGAGAGCTGTGCGTAAGGGCACGAACCGACCACAATGCATGTAGTTTCCCGCCGCTCGCAACCTGTGAGCTTTTGGAACTTTTTATACACTGAGCCGTGAAATAAACTTATGAAATAAGAGGACTATACTCTGTATACTGGCTCTCGATAGTCAAAACTATAGAACTACATGTTTGTCACTGGATTGTAATTAATTCACTTTGTACAGTACTGTATTCAAATAATCGGCACGACTACAACTTCTGCTACATGCAACTTTTGTTTTATTGTTTTATCTCATTTTAAAACTCATATATGTATATTATCTCAAAACTCATAAAACTCAAATATGTATCTCATAAAAACTCATATATGTATCTTATCTTTATCAGTAAAAGAAATCACTAAAATTTGTATTTTGATTTGTATGTGAAAGAGCGGTTAAAATTAAGAAGCTCTCCTAACTTGAAAATATTTATAAGATATAATAAAGCAAGATGAAAAATAGAAAAGAAATGAAAAATCAAAAAGCTAACTACAGCGCTAACTATGACCGCTTACCATTTCTAAATAAAGATAGTGTACTTTAGATGGCGTACGAATGTTTTTTTTCGGGGAAATATTGGAAAATTTGAAAACTGCCGGTCAAATAGGAATTCGAGGTCATTGTCGACCGGCAGTTTTGAATTTTTGTTGCAAGAATATCTCCAAGAATAAGAGTCGAAGTTAAGGATATTCAAAAACTAAGGAAAGTGCTTCAAAACCGAACTAGCCCTACATGTCTTGTCTCGGCACAGAGTAGAACGACCAGGATTGAATTTTTCGAATTGTCTTTTGGTCGCTCGTGAAAGCAGCCAACCAGAGCTCGTTCTAAAAATAGCTCAGCTAGTTCGAGGATGGTTCCACTGTCGGAGCGCGAGATGGACTCCCCTAGTAATTTCCCCTGAAGGTACTCACTTGGACATAATTAGCTATAATTGGTAATCATCAGCCGCAATATCAACGTTCAGCGTTTCTTCAAGAGTCCAACCACGAGATCGACCAAAGAACATCCGCGCGAACACAGGAAATTCACGACTGGCCGAGTTAATATTAACTGGTTTGACACATTCCTAGTTAACTCGAACTCCAACTCGAACACCAACTCGAACTCCAACTCGAACTCGAACTCGACTCCGAACTCGACGCTTCGCGATTTCCTGTCGAAACATATCACAATCATTTCTGCCAAGGGACTTCAGAACCGGAAATCCAAAAAGAGACTTCAGAACTCGACGCTTCGCGATTTCCTGTCAAAACATATCACAATCATTTCTGCCAAGGGACTTCAGAACCGGAAATCCAAAAAGAGACTTCAGAAAACTCCATAGTTCGCGTGTGGTTTGCACAAGTTGTAAAATTCCTAAATTATGATTTTTGATTGATACCTAAGGAATTAAAGCGGAAAGCGAATAATAAACGGGAATCTCATTTCTCCGAGTTAGAGTTGAGTCCGAGTTGGAGTCCGAGTTAGGGTCCAAGTTAAACCACAGGGAGCCCAAGCTTACCACTTTAAGCATTGCTCAGTACAAATTTCAAATAAATGTCAAAAATTACCTACAAATAAATTTAGAGTTGGTTTTACAGTTCAGTAAACTATAAGCGACTAGTTTACTGATTGGTGTAGCCTGCGTAGCGGCACGAGAGGGGAGGGTAAGGTACCAGCAAAGCTTGACCTTGATCAACCTTGATCAACCTTGATCTTACAAAAACTCTTTGGCTTGGCTTGTATGTGTTTCCTGGCTCCTATGGACACTTAAACTGTGCCCAAAAATCGTTTAAACCGACATATATTCCAGCTGACCTTTTTATGACCTAACGCTTTCTTGTAACTTGTACCTTAATCAACTATGCCAATTTACAAGGCAACGCCCTGAGCTAGAGATGTCCTAGTTAATATCGGATAATAATGACAGCTTGTCAGTCAATGTACAACCCGTCCTCCTCCCCCAGCTCCTGAAATACTACCAACTTTGTACCGATCTATGAGGAAATCTGACCAGGCTGAAATGCAAATCGTCATGTAATCGGTGCCTAACTGACAAAGCATCCATTGCACACTTAATTACTCACGGCAAGAGCTCTTCATATCAATTCCCTAGTACTAAAAGGTACATGCATACACAGGCGCACCCAAAATGTGACTATTCGTGAATATCAAATATAATTTCAAAATAAAGCAGTAAAAACACCCTTCTGGGCACCCTTTGGTTTCATCGTTCAGCTATTTATTCATTTATTCATTTATTCATTTATTCATTTATTCATTTATTCATTTATTCATTTATTCATTTATTCATTTATTCATTTATTCATTTATTCATTTATTCATTTATTCATTTATTCATTTATTCATTTATTCATTTATTCATTTATTCATTTATTCATTTATTCATTTATTCAGTTATTCATTTATTCATTTATTCATTTATTCATTTATTCATTTATTCATTTATTCATTTATTCATTTATTCATTTATTCATTTATTCATTTATTCATTTATTCATTTATTCATTTATTCATTTATTCATTTATTCATTCATTTATTCATTTATTCATTTATTCGTTTATTCGTTTATTCGTTTATTCATTTATTCATTTATTCATTTATTCATTTATTCATTTATTCATTTATTCATTTATTCATTTATTCATTTATTCATTTATTCATTTATTCATTTATTCATTTATTCATTTATTCATTTATTCATTTATTCATTTATTCATTTATTCATTTATTCATTTATTCATTTATTCATTTATTCATTTATTCATTTATTCATTTATTCATTTATTCATTTATTCATTTATTCATTTATTCATTTATTCATTTATTCATTTATTCATTTATTCATTTATTCATTTATTCATTTATTCATTTATTCATTTATTCATTTATTCATTTATTCATTTATTCATTTATTCATTTATTCATTTATTCATTTATTCATTTATTCATTTATTCATTTATTCATTTATTCATTTATTCATTTATTCATTTATTCATTTATTCATTTATTCATTTATTCATTTATTCATTATTCATTTATTCATTTATTCATTTATTCATTTATTCATTTATTCATTTATTCATTTATTCATTATTCATTTATTCATTTATTCATTTATTCATTTATTCATTTATTCATTTATGCATTTATTCATTTTGAGCAACTATTCATTTATTTATTTATTTACTTTTAGTGTTTGTACTCTAGTGCTTTTTATAATAATAATGATGATAATAATTTTTTAAATTCTTTTTAAATATAATGGGACTTTATTTACAAAACTTCTCAACTTCTAAATATAAACTTAAGGAAATATTTACAATAAAAACAATAATGATGATAATAATAATAATAATGATGATGATGATAATAATAATGGTAATAATAATAGCTTTATTACGTTTATCTTAAGAACAGACATACAATGGATTTAAAACAAAATAGAAAAAAATAGAAAAAATGATAAATAGATAAATAAATAACATTAATAAAAAGTTAATGAAAATAATAATCTAAATAATAATCTAAATTATTATTAATCTTCCCGAACATGACTCGAACCCTAACTCGGACTCCAACTCGGACTCCAACTCGGACTCCGACTCGATTCCAAACTCGGTGAATTGTTTCTCCCATAATAAACCCCTCAGCCCAGGGTATTTGATTGACAGCTTTAGCCCAAACCAGTTATATTTGAAGTTGCGTTCAGTCAATCGTCTGGACTATTTATTTTACTGACCATGTATTGTTATAGCATGTATAAATGGCATGCTGTGTATTAGCATTTTAGCTACTGCTCAATCTCTGGCAAAATCTGAATGGCAACAAATGAAAGTGTAAACTCAATCTTCATGAAACTTCATGCCGACCTTTTGACTCTTTATGGGGCTTCAGCGCGTCAACATGTTTATATCTGACAGTTAGCTACAGTTAGTGACGATCCTTATTTGTGACCAGCCAGATTCATCAGATCGACGTATCGACTTGTGGTAGTAGTGAGTTTTACTGGGTGATCTCTCTGGATGATTTCTTTTGCTGATAAAGATATTAACATGTATTTAGAAGTTTGTTTCGTGGCATTTATGGTGGCAATCTACCTTGTGTACAAGAGAATTATGGGGAAGAAACAAAAGAGTATTCCATTTGGACATCTGGCGCAGACGCCAAATAGTGCTAGCAAGCAAGGTAATCTCAATTCAATGCAATTTTATTCATTCCAATGCTGCTCTCCATCTATCGTTTCATGCAATTGAAAGAATTGATTATTACCGAAAACGAGTCTGTTATTAGCTTATATTGCCGGCTTCAATGTCTTTGAAGAAAAGTTTTGGTCCAGGCTTTTGGACAAGTTTATGAACATTTTAATTTGTACTTTTGGCTTGATAGCCTTGAATTGAAACCATTGTTCAGAGGCGTTGAGGTATAGTGTGTGACATCAAGCTATTTTCTCGATCATTCATTCACTAATAACAGCAAACCTGTCATCCGACAATACAATAATTCTTCCCTTGAGAGTCATACGGTTTGACCCTCAAGGGAAAAAAGTGGGCGGGACTCGTCCTCGGAGACCCATGTTCACTTAAGTTTTAAATTACGCTTGTCATCAATTTTCCGTGATTTCTAGTGAGCAATACCAAAACCATAAGCTCAGACTGAAACAACGGCATCGGGCGCGATGATTATAAGCTGCTTCGTTCAAAAGCAACAGTTTCAGCACGTCCTCTGTAAAAGACGGTTTATACGGGCGATTTTGTGGCACGACAAGAACAAATTGAACGGCGATTTTACAGCGCGACAACAAATGTGAACAGCCAGCGATTTGGTGGCGACTTTTATGGCGATTTTAGCGCGACATCTTATAGCGATTTCATGAAAAGAGGGATCTATTTCATTCGCCATACTTGTTTTCAAGAGATTCATGCTCTTTAAGTTGTGAACGCTGGTCGAAAATGCTTCTTTTCATAGAATTGCTGAGCTATCGCGCTAAAATTGCAGTAAAAATCGCAGTAAAATCACCTGCTGTTCACACACGCGATTTCTTGTCGTTGTAAAATCGCCGTTAAAGTCACTGTACCTGTCTACAGTCTTCCTATCTATGTCAGATATGTTGGTTTACACAGGCGATTTTTTATAGATTTTTGTTTATTTCTGTCTACACTAGTTTCACTCGGACATTCTAAACACTAAAACCAATTGAAACTTGAAGTGTTTTTCTAATTGTATGTACCAAATATATTTGAGAAAAAGGGCACAAACCTGTCATCATCTACAATACAATAATTCTTACGTTTGACTCTCTCTCCTCTCTCTCTCTCTCTCTCTCTCTCATTCAGTGAAATTACAAAACTACTAAATTCTATTAATTACAACTTTTGATTGCAATTGCGTGCAGACAAAGTACAGAGGAAAAAGAAAGGTCAGTCGGTAATGTTTGCTCAAGCTTAAGTTTTGTTTGTATTTCGTTTGACAGTTAGTCTCGTGGACATTCCAAACGCAGCTGTCGAAGTGGATGAAACGCTTCCTGCATATAACCAATCAGGAAATCGGGTAAATATTTTTAACATTAATTACTGTGGATGTAGTTTGTTGTCTAAAAGGAGGGCGAGAGCAAAAACTGACAAGCTAGGTGCATGGAGGCTGAATTTGAAGTCAAAATTGAACTGATGAAGGTGAACCGATTTTCGAGAGATAACTTTGGAATTAATGTTTAGTTGTTCAATTCATTCGATTACTCATCCAATAGGTTATAAACACAAGCTATAATTTATCTTATTTTATTTTTCATTCTCTCTGGTTTTTAATTGTTTAATTTCACTTGTGATAATGATGTCGCGATCACCGGCGGGATCAGTTAACCAGCAGTCATTCAACTTGTAATCAGCACAGCTTTAGGGACGGACCATTAGAAAAGTGATGGGGGGCAAAATTAAAAAGATATATATATATTTCCAGTAAAAAAATTGAAAAAAAAAATCTGCTGGGACATTTTAATTCTTAAAAAATATTCCTGCCAAAGTAAAAAAAAAAAAAAAAAAAAAAAAAAATTCATTTCCACTTTTAGTGGCCAAAAAAATTTATGCGAATCCCAACCTCCCTCACCCCCCCCGCCCCCCCCCCCCCCCACACACACACACACAAACACACACACACTTTTCCCGTAGGTATTGTTCTACTTCCAGTGGAGGAATACTTATATCATCATTTTGTTGACAGCTGGATATGTTGGTCAAGAATTCAAGTAGCTCAAGATCATCAGGTATTATGGAAGTCGTCGAAGTTAAATCAGTGACATCAAAAAATGACATCATGATGGAAACTACGGTTATGTAACATTGACAGAAATCTACGTAAATCATATATTACTGAAACTTTGCAAAACCATTAAAACCGTTTCAGTGAATATGTAAGTTAGATAGGTATTTTGAATTATAATAGCGTAGCTCCCGCGGAGCACCATACCTAACAAAAAATGGTAACCCATCGAGTTGATTTTTCATGGCTTGAGGTATACGTCAACTTCCGTCCGTTCCGTCCGCCTTCCGTGTCCCATCGCAGAATGCTGATTGGCTGATTGATTTTTGGCGCCAACTTGACGCGCGCTGACACTTTGAAAACTGAAAATTTACAAGTTTCCTTGCAGTTTTAACTTACAAAACTTGAAAATATCATTCTGAAAACCTCGTAAAAATTTAGCAATTTTCATGATCATTAATCTGTGCTAATCTTGACGAGTTAAAGCAAAAAATACTGGTGTCGTTTCAAAAACTGCTCGAAAGACGAAGGACACAACGGAGAACATTTACAAAGCTGGACCACTTTTTTAGTTGGTTTTGAATTTCGTAGCTTCAAAACACTTCTCGTGATGAATGAGTCACTGAGGATTGTGTATTCTTCGTTTCGTGAAGATGCCTTCAGTAAAGCTGCTTAAAAATCTAGCCAAAGTTGAAAATTAAGAATCGTCTGCATCGAGTGTGAAACAAGGACTGAGCACTACGCTTCGAAAGACAACAAGGAAAGCACTTCAAGGTAAAGACCCGGCCTGAGAGAAAAAACTCTGATGTCAAAAAGTCCGTTGTACCTTTATTTGATCATTTGTCTTTTATTTGGGATTGATGACTGTGAAAAAATAAACGTTTTTGCACGTAGAAATGTGGCCAAGTTTAGACAAACACTCAAGTATAAAATGTACAATGACATTTTGTTTTACAGTGAACTTTTTGCACGACTTTTAATAATAAAATTTATTAAAATTTGATTTTGAACTCATAAAAAAAGTATTAGAATTGAAATGGGAGCTCCGCTATTAGGTAGTACCTAATTTTTATATTATTAACTTCTAAAAATCTAGTATAGAACAGATAGCTTCACGCGTTTAAAATGCTATTCTATCCAATTTGCAAGCTTGCCATCTTAGGCACCGATTACATGACGATTTTCAGCCCGGGCTGACATTTCAGCTCGGTCAGATTACCTCATAGATCGGTACAAATTTTAAAAGCTGGTAGTATTTTAGGAAGTTAGGGGAGGAGGACGAGTTGTACTTGCTAAAGAGAAAGAACCAGGCTGTTTTTTGCCTAAATCGCGATAAACTTTCATTTTCCTCGCCGGGCTGAAATTTCAGCCCGGGCTGAAAGTCGTCATGTAATCGGTGCCTTAGCTATACAATCCTTGACAATCGTTAACTTTTGAGTCATTGAGTGGATATAATTTGCAATTGTTAGTTTTCATAATTAATCAGATTTATTAGCACCTGCCGGGCAAGTGAGAAAACTAATTAATTTTTGATATGCAGCGAAAAGTTAAGTAATGAGACGGAAATGAGCAGTTACTAAACGTTTTATTAGAATTAAGAGAATAATTTCGCCAGAGGCATGCACATTACGCTTTTTTCTGTCAACTATGAGACAACTTAAGGAAACAAACTCCACGCCGTCAACTACTCAAGAGCTGTTTCAAAATCTCTTGTTATTTCTTTGCCTTTTTCCTGTTTGAAGCCATTATAATAATATAATATTTCTGGTCACTGAAGAAAGTCAAAGGCCCACTTTTGTGAATAGTATAAATATCGCACCGAATTTGTACAAGAGTTCTCTTGATTTGTAAGTATTAAAATTGCTGTCCACAGCATTTAAATGGTTGTCTGTTCGAACTTCTTTATTAATGTGCATGTACAAAACCCTTAAAAACCTCCACGGTATCAGTTTTAGAGAACTGTTTTTATGATTTGGATAGTTAAAACCTCATCTGGATATTGAAATAAGGACTAGGTACACTGATTTCTTGGACCATGCCGTTATATTAGTTACCTATATATGATTATCTTAAGTATGGGATGATTTACCAACATTTCGTCAGTAAGCCGCTAAGTGGTTAACGCATTTAGAAAGATCATTAATTAGCCGGCCTTGTATAACGCTAGTACCCTTTATCGACATTTTCTTAATTGTATGATGTAACACGAACGAAAAAATTCGATACAATTAGATTTATTTTATAGGGCATATTTTGTTAAATTTTTCTTTCCTCAGAGCAAGAATTCCATGTGGGAGTTTTCCGTTTGCTATTACCCTGTCTGGCTTACAAACTCATTATCAAATAGACTGATATTGTCTCAATTTTGTATTTTTCAGTGAATGATGCTATCTTTTTTTTTTTTGACTAAAATTAGACCTTTTGATAACCGTTATAAAAACAGTTTATTAACAGTACAGTTTCTTAGGGAACATTATATGGGTTTTAGGTAGCCCCATTCCTCCCCCGTCAGACCTTCAATTTTTTCATGGTATCAAGTGCGGCTACCGATTTTGGAAAGAAAACTCGCGATATGTGCAAATTTCTAACAATAACATAAGTTAAATATAATTCCCTTTACTGAGGCTGTTTTACAAACCCTAGAGCATGCAAGACAGAAAAACTCTATGTGAATTGAGAAAGACATTTTGGTGGCCCACTGTAAAACGTTGACTGACTCTAGTTATGAATATAACCGTGGTTATTTTTTATTCTTAGCTTATCCCTCTTTTTATTTCTAACAGATGAGCATCAACAAAATATCATTGAGCTTCAAGTGACGCTTTATTTCATTCAAAGTTAAAGCTGTATAGCTCGAAATGATTGATAAAATATAGTGTTGCAATGCGGTTATAGTTTCTAATAATTGTTCTATGTAGAACGATCTTATTTAATCCGTGAAATAGATTTTAGAATAAACATATCAGCACACTCTAGTTCCATTGTTTTCTTTTCTTTCTCTTTGACTATACGCTTTAACTTTATTTCTATTTTACCTGCTAAATAAAGTCGCTCTCTTAAAGCTTCATTATCTTAATAAGAAAGATAAAGCTATTTGTAAATGCTATAATGCTAAAGTTTATAGATTTAGAAAAAAAATACTCATTATAAACACGACACTGTACAGTAGACAATTGTACTTTCAATACACGACACTGTACAGTAGATAATTGTACTTTCAATAAAAACACCTTAAGTTTTGAAGGGGGAAAAACCAGAGGCGAAATAAGGAAGCTCCTAACAAATTCGCCCACGGAAAGTAAAAGAGCTGGTGAAATATGGCATATTTGCGCGCAAATATTTATAAATATTTATATTTAATACATAAATATTTACATAAATATATATTACTACCTAGCTACCGTACAATTGTTCTCTTTTCTGGCGAACGCAGTACGGGGTCAAGAAAACAATTTGATTCACCACTGAACCTGTGAGACATGAAGGGAGAAGTCTAGTCAATAAAGAGCTCACAAGGCAGAAAGCGAAACTGAAATGGTATTGAAGCGTAAATCAGCAAACACTATATTGGTGATCTCTACAATCTTCTGTCTAAGCCGGATTTTTGCTTGAGTAATTAATTGACGTAATAGCTCATAGTTCCCGATGTTAGCTAGTGGGGGTAGCAGTGTGCATGGGTGCATGTCATTATACATAGCTTCGCCAACTAGTTGACATATCGTAATTATCATGTTCAGTCTGCCAAGACAGACTTCAGAAGACTCTACGCCGTAAAGACCGTAAAAAAATACTCGATACTCAAGAGCTCGAGGAATAAGAATGTCTTGCTATTTCTTTGCCTTTGTCCTTTTTGGAGTCATAATAATATTTCTGGTGGCGAAGAAAGTAAAAGTGTTCACTTTTGTGGATAGATTAACTATCACTCCAAGGGCTGCAAGTGCACAACGCCGACCGCGACTTGAAGATAACAATATTGATGGTACTAAAACAGTATAAATATAGTAGAACATTACTGAATCTGTTGGTAGGCTTATTGGGCTTTATTGTTTTATATGATATCCACAGCATCTGAATGGTTGGCCATTGAACATTCCCACAAGGTACCACAAGAACATGATGAACTCCAAAATTCCTTCCTACCATAAGGTAACTGACGCTCGGTAGTTTCTAATTAGTGAGAATATCTTACCAATCGATCAGAACGTTTTTTTTTCCCTTGAGTTTACGACTATGAGTTTACTGAAACCATGCCATGAAGTTACTTGTTAATTTAAATACATGTATTTATCAATTTAAGCAACAAGCATGCTCTTTCAGTTATGCTGTGTTTCGTTTATTTATTTTACAGGACTATTACAAAGCAAACTTTGAAAATTTCCACGTGCTTTTTGCTCGTCATGTCTGCACGAAAAGTTCTAGTATTAATTTGGATGATGGCACTTGTTGCTTTTTAAATGATAAGTCCGGGCTTTGTCCAAAAGCCAGTGTCAAACAGTGCATCGGCGCCCTAAGGCTATTTTATTTGCTTCTCTACTGGATGGCTTTGGATCTCAAACAAAATTTGTCAATTAATGACAATAATAAATCTCGTCGGCTGCTTCAAGGAACTCAAAACTAGTCAAAATAAACAGTTACAAAGATAACCACAAATGACAATTTGTCAAATCGACTTCCAGTTTTGCTTCGTAGGGGATTTGGCCCCTTGCAGTTACCGTCTGTGATGGATTGAAGCTTGTTTACAGTGGCAGTGGCAGTCAGAATTATCATGCAGTGTCTACCCTTTGTTTGAAACAACAGGAAATTGATGGCTACAATCAGTTTTTGTAGTTGAACTTTATAAAGCGTAAATTAGCACTTTATCACGTAATGCCGTTACATTTTATTCTTATCCTGGCTTATTTTCTTTTGAAATAGATGAATATCAGCAAGGTGCCTACATCTTCAAGTGACTCAAATGATAGCATAGTTGGACAAATCAGGAACACGATAAAAGACAATATAAATAATAAAATAGTTTAGGTTGTATCTTGTTGAAGATGTTAGAACGCTATGTTATCTTAACAAAAGTAATTTATAGACACTTTAGCCTGCGTTGCTGGCGGTCTGCGGTTTTTGGGCGGAGGAAAAATCATTTTTCCTCCGCCCAAAATCCGCAGACCGCCAGCAACGCAGGCTATAGACACTTCAGTATATAGACATTTATACTTTCAATAAAATGTATCTATAGATATATTTGTAAAATAGTTTATTTTCTCACTGATATGTTCATGAAATGCGGCAGATCCGGAAATACAGAATTTAAAATATTGCTACCTTGGATGGATTGCCTAGAAATGATGCCGCGTGCTAATGGCTTAGAGCGCTAAAGTAAACCATGAACTAATTAAAAAGTACAAATAGGACTAATTAAATAGAGTGATTTTCATCGATCAGACTGTGAAATAAGCTAATACACACTAGTAGACCCTAATTCCACTGTTTCCGACTACTACGCAAATAGCTAGTTTTTATTTCACAGTCCGATGAATATGACTCTTAGCTAGTAGAAAACAAAGGATTTTGCTACAATTTTTCCCTATTTAGTAACTAAGTTGCTTCATGGTTTCAGTGTTAGCGCTCTATGTTGCACATGGGGGACTCCGTTCGTAAATGGACGGGGATGCTCGTCGTACCTTTTAGGGGTCAAAATCTACAATCTGGTACCTTTTAGGGTGTCTCAGACTTAGGTGGACTACCAGAGACATAGCCGGTACCTTTTAGGGACTGTTTTGGGGGTAAATAAACAACCTAAAATAAGCATGAAAGGGACGATAATTGAATCTTCAAAGCACATATCGATAACAAAGTGTTTCATTACATTTTAATGAATTTTAAAGAATTAAAATTCTTTGTTATTGTTTTTGAATTGGTACCTTTTAGGGGTAGAAATGAATTGTTGCCACTCCCACTCAGGTACCTTTTAGGGGTCATTTTAAAAATTTCCGACGAGCATCCCCGTCGATCCTCTTATATATAGGAGTCCCCCCCCCCCCCCCCCCCGGGATTTCTTGTACTGTTGATCCGATAAATATTGAAACTTTTGTTCGACGAGTCGTTGGCGTGCAGTTTGCCCGGATATCAGCAAAGTAAACACGACATCTGATCTGTTGATGGCACTCGTGGACGAGAACTGATGGCTGCACTCGCTGCAAAAGGATGTACAACTTATTGCTTTGTTTTTGCAATTTGATTGCGTGCTGAAAAGGTCATTGGTGTTAATTCTGTGTTTATTTATCTTCCGACTGGACTCACGTTTGGAGAGCAGTCTGTCAGACAATGCATGCACTGAAACAAAGATGCCGGTGAAGACGATGAAACGCTTCATGGACGTATCCGACCGAGAAATCAGGTAAAGCGTATGCTTTTATTGTCTGTTTTTTTCCACTACTGTTGTTAATAGTTGTTAAGCCAACGGGTGAGAAGAAGGTCGAGTGGCGCCTCAGGGGTACTCAGTGAACTTCAAATCAAAAGGAATGACGGCGAATTGGTTTTCGGATTAATTTTATGTTTATTAGTCTTACGAACTATAAAGTTCATTTTTCTTCTTTTTCTTCTTCTTTGTTATTTTCTTTACATGCCGTGATCATGATCAGGAAATCTTTAACTGCACTAATAACAGTTTGACATAAGAAATCAGGTGTTTTTAGGCGTCTTTTGTGGTTTCTGATATGTGTCGTACACGGATATAAATGTGGAGCGGGAGGTGGAGAAACCACTTGCTTTTGTTGACAGGAAATGTTGACTTCGAGTTCCATGACCTCGAGATTATCAGGTGCTTAGCATGTAAGCATGTAATTGATAAGGCTTTCTTTCTTACATCAATTAAAAGTTGTTGTAGTTATAAACCGTTCAATTCCCATATCAAACAGCGTCATTCTCTTAAAAGTTCTTTGAAAAATGGCACTATAAGTAATGGCTTTATTATGTAATGAGTGTAATTAATAACCGAGATCCGAAGCTGCTAGCGATATACTGGCCGATTGCCGTAGGGCCTTAATCTATTAGATCTATTAACACCTGCATGTATCGTCTAGGAGGTCTATTTTATTTAAAATATAAAGCTCTTGAGTGACAAACCTTGACATTTAATGCGGGGGGTTGATTGCGTGTGGTGTCATCAACGGAATAGTTAATTGACCAAATCATATCGCAATCATCTCAGAACTGGGAATCCACCAGCACCATAAATTCTCAATGGATTGCGAAATACTTTGCTATTTTTTAGTCTTTTTTCTGCTTGGAACCATTGTCATCATTGTTATGAGGAGGAAAATCAAAATGCTCTCATTTGTGGATGGATCCACTATCAGTTCAAGAGCTGGAAATGCACAACCACTTGAGGATACTGAGAATGATGGTACTAAACAGTATAAATACAGCATTACTCTACCTGAATTCCGTTGCCGGCAGTATTATTAAGCTTTAATACTATATGTGATATCCACAGCATCTGAATGGTTGGCCGTAGAACATTCCCACAAGCTACCAGAGGAAAACGATGTGCTCCAATATTCCTCCCTGCCATAAGGTAATTGACAATCATTTTGGGGGTTCTAAGTTATAAGGTTCAAACGCACGAGCTCGGGTTTGCATTGAAATTCAAGACCGAGGGCCGCAAAAATTCTGGAAATAAGAACACAAATCATCGGATTTAAGTTATATCGAGTATTTATATGTGCATCAAATTAACGTCGAACAATAGCTGTGTTGAGATAAAGCTTCTTAAAATTCCGTAATGTTCAAAGATTTACCGGATAGCATAGTAGTAAGCCGTGAATGAACCGTATGATGCTAAGGGTTGAGGGTTCGATGCTCGGTAGGTTCGATTCGAAAGATATCAATTACGATTTTTTTAAAGGTTAGAATAGTCGATCAATTCCAATCCTTAAATTTTAAGACTTTCTGACTTCTAGTGTGTGTGTGTGTCTAAAATCTCAAATGTGCATTGAAGGTAAAAGCTCTCAAATGTGTGTATTAATGACTAAAGAACCTAATGCAAGTTATACTCTATACACTCTGTGAACGAGCATAAAGCATTTACTAGCTTAACTGCATTATCACAAGATACAATTGCAGTGGGGCGGGCATCTCATTTTATGCTACAAGTCTGACGGAGAACGATACAAGATTGAGATATATTGGTATATATATAAGCTAAATAAACTGGAATACATCTATTCCTTTCTCATCACTTAACACAAAACTGCTATTGTCTTAAACACAACAAATACTTGGCCCGTGGTATAGCCTTGCGCCTGGCTTAACAACCCCTAATAGACTGTGTACATTCCGTAACGCTATTGAATACATAATTCGAAACCTGTCCCGGGTCTTCCCCCGAAATTCAAAACCTACATTAAACAACGGAAATAGGGTGTGGTTAGTTTTTAATTAGTGAGAATATTTACCGATCAAAAGGTTAGAACGCTTCTTCCTGAAGAGTACGATTTTGAGTTTGCTTGTTCATATACTTATCAATTCAGGCAAAAAGACAAAGAGCATGCTAGCTAGTTTTTATTCTGTAAGTTTTTGCTTATTTCTTTAGGAATACTGTATAAGTTTTCGCTTGCTTGTTTGAACAGTGTACTCAGTTGTATTGAAAATTAAACAAGTCTGATTCGATTAAAAAATAAATAAACACAATTAAACACCACGATTCATGGTCGTGGCATGACGCGGTCTAGTCGTGTGGGCTTGAGAGCTCTCATACGACAACCTTTTTTGAAATAGGTGTATACATATCAATTCAGGCAAAAATTAAAGACAAAGAACATGCTAGCTAGTTTTTATTCTGTAAGTTTTTGCTTATTTCCTTAGGAATACTTTACATGTTACCACTTGCTTGTTTACACATCGTACTCAGTTCTAGAGACTTCTCTGCGTGTACTCAAAGACAGACAAAAGTGGACGCCAAGTGAGAACACAAAGAAATACTTGAAATTTATTTGTGTTATCATAAAGCACAACACTTTGACATGATGATGACTTTGTATTCAACCTTACATTTTATTCTTATCAGTCTTAAACAGAAACATGTCAACAATATTTCTTCTTGTCCTTACATTTATATTCTTATCCTTATTTTCTTTTGAAACAGATGAACATCACGAGGTACCTAGAGCTTCAAGTGACTCAAATGATCTCGAAATGATCATAACATAGTTGCACAAATCAGAATGGATTAACGATGGATGAATCAGGATAAATGAATAATGATGAAATAGTTTAGAAAAAAGACAAAGAACTTTGTATAATTTAATAGTTAACTTTCTGCATGTGTTCAAACTTTATATGTTTAGAAAGTGTAATCAGTGTAATTTCAGCATGCTCATTGTATATATTTTTACATTGTATTGTATACATTTTACATTTAATTTTTGAAAGATAGTTTCTTTCCTTACTGATATGTCTGATATGCTTACGGTGTTTTTTTTTTCTTTTTCGCGAACAAATATTTTCCTGTTTTGTTTTTCTTGCGTCTGCTTGTGCTTGCGTCGTTTTGGCGTCGTTTTGAGTAGCGAGTGAGAACCTCCAGTCGTAATAGCTCATACAGCAATCAGTTCAATGACTCCGAACAAAAGTTTAAGATCGAGGCTTTTCGGCAGTTTTCTTGAAACTTAATTTGACAACTAACAGTACTTTGAACTCACTTACTTTCCATGGCTACTTCCCCTATCCTAACTGTCTGTAAGTTACGATACTGCAAGTTACGATAAACCCGTGGTATAAGTTTGATCCCCCGGGTATGTGCCGCGCTATAGGTTATGGTTTTTCGGCTTTTATGTCTGGGGTAGGGTATCCTTTTTAACATTTTGTCTGGGATATGGTATGGTTTTTGTCTGGGTATAGGGTTACAATTTGGTCGTTTTAGTCTGGGATAGGGGTAGGTTTTGGTCGGTTTTAGTCTGGAATAAGCTACGCTTTCTGTCGACACAGAAACAATGTAAATTCAATTCAAAAGTTAGTAAATATTGATTTCAATCATAAAATAATGAAGAATGGGATAGGGTATACATGTTGGGGTTTAGTCTGGGATAGATAGGGTGTACAATTCTTAGGTTTAGTAGGGTATGAAAAATCGAAATTTTAGGTCTGGGATAGGGTCAGGGTATTGAGGTCCTGGCGGCAAACCCTTACCCAGGTTGGGGTGGTAGTACCCCCTCCCCCTCCCCCCCGGGGGGTTTGATCATGTTTGTTTTTTGAAAACATATAGATTAAAACAAGAAGGGGGTCCCTGCTTGAACGAGCAAATGCTGCCAATTTATCTTATTCACCATAAGGAGCAAGTGCAGCTCAGTTGGTAAGTGCACGGCGTACTTTCTGATGCGAGAGCTCCCGGCTTCAATTCTCTTTTGGATCACCTCACACTTGTTTCGACTTCTTTCCTTTCCGCTTTAATTATCTTTAAATACCTTTAAAACGGAGCACTGATGGAAAGAGGGGGCCGGGTAAAGAGCGCACCGATATTATTGCTTACGGTTACTGAGTACCTCATAAAACTCACTCGAGTCTCGACATCTTTTTTTAATTTATTTTTTATTTTTATTTATTTTTTTAAAAATGCGGCAATGCGGCTGCTTCCGTGGGCTGTCTAAGTACTAGTATTATCAACATTCTTCAAAAACCACCCCGTCAAAACTAAATGCCACGTGCACTGAGAGAAAGAAAGGAGATACTATAGTTAAAAAAGACCGCTTCAACATATTTTTACCGGCTCACAAAATGACAGGCTACTTTGATTGAAATGCGGAGTTACGAAGTAATCGGCGAGAGAGACCCGAATGACCTACCGCCTGAGCAGGAAACCCAGTACCAACATTAATCCAGCAACGCCTACGCAAAAGACGCCCCGGCAAAGCCTGAAACGGCATCCGTTTGTTTTTTTGGTTTGTTTGTTTTGCTTTGTGTGTATAAAGTCACCAGATGTAGACGCGGAGATATATAGCTATTTCACTGAATTAACGCTGTCGCTGAAAAAAGCCTAAAGAATAAAACCTTTCAACTATCTTTTGTGTACTAACAAACTTCTCTGAACTGATAATTCGACTACCTATCTAAATTATACATGCATCTTGAATTTAGTTGAAAGAGAAGGCAGGCAACTTCTAATGTCCAAAAAAGCTTTAATAAAGACGTTTCGACAGTTCGGTCTTCTTCAGTAAAAGTAAAATTAAAGGTAAAATAAAACTATTAAAAAATATGTACAAGGTAAAAGAAGGGGATGTATATAAATTATACATGCATATATGCAAAGTGAATCCCGTGTAATTATAGCGTATGATACTAGCTTCAACGATTACAAACAAAATTTTCTTGTCAGGCTTTCGAACAAGTTTTTGAATTTTTTTATGTACTTTTGACCCAATGTCCTCCGAATGAAACTTGTCTCGGAGTCGTTGAATTAGAAGTGTACTCAGCTTGCGATATCAACTGAATTTTTTCGTTGGAATTAAAGTAAAAGTAAACCTGACAAATGTGTTGGCGCCATGGAGCATAAACGAGCCATCTTGAAACACGTATATTTATAACTGATTGCTTAGCTAACTATCTGGGCATGTTGTAAACCACGGACTGGACTGGACTGGACTGGACTGGACTGGACTGGACTGGACTGGACTGGACTGGACTGGACTGGACTGGACTGGACTGGACTGGACTGGACTGGACTGGACTGGACTGGACTGGACTGGACTGGACTGGACTGGACTGGACTGGACTGGACTGGACTGGACTGGACTGGACTGGACTGGACTGGACTGGACTGGACTGGACTGGACTGGACTGGACTGGACTGGACTGGACTGGACTGGACTGGACTGGACTGGACTGGACTGGACTGGACTGGACTGGACTGGACTGGACTGGACTGGACTGGACTGGACTGGACTGGACTGGACTGGACTGGACTGGACTGGACTGGACTGGACTGGACTGGACTGGACTGGACTGGACTGGACTGGACTGGACTGGACTGGACTGGACTGGACTGGACTGGACTGGACTGGACTGGACTGGACTGGACTGGACTGGACTGGACTGGACTGGACTGGACTGGACTGGACTGGACTGGACTGGACTGGACTGGACTGGACTGGACTGGACTGGACTGGACTGGACTGGACTGGACTGGACTGGACTGGACTGGACTGGACTGGACTGGACTGGACTGGACTGGACTGGACTGGACTGGACTGGACTGGACTTTACAAATCAGTCCGCGTTTTTCATAAAATACGGACTCAACTCAGTCCGCGTTTTACAAATCAGTCCGCGATTTTCATAAAACACGGACTCAGTCCGCGTTTTACAAATTAGTCCGCGATTTTCATAAAACACGGACTCAGTCCGCGTTGATCATAAAACACAGAAAATTTTAAAAAAATCAATTAGCATGGGCGAGAGTTGTTCATTATCTGCATTTATTTATAAGACAGCCGGGAAATTCCTTGATATGCGCAAATTTAATCTAATTGGCAATGTGTTTGGTATTACTCAATCAATCCTAATGAATGTTGTGTCGAGTTATTTAGCAAAACCCAAATACTTGGCTTCCAAATACTGTCCAGTGGTTTCTGGTGTTGCCTTTCCCATGCCTTTAAGATGATTTGCAAAAGTTCAATGTATACTACTGAATTATCAAAATAAAGTGATTTTCTCTTGTTAGAATATACCATGCTTTGAGACTGCATATAAGAAAATGAGAGAAGCAGCTGAGTGCAGTAAATAGCGTAAAGAAATGAATTAAATAATGACTACTGACTAATTCTAATGGACTATATTTTCTTTTGTATTTTGAGGTTTGAAAAGTTTCCCCTGAGCTTTGTACATAATCAGTTGTGAACGTGTGACCTTTGGCGACCTCGGAGAATAATATCCTTGGGTTTCACGTACGAAACTGAAATAGACTTTGAATCAACACCAGAAGCCACTGGACAGTATTTGGAAGCCAAGAGAAAATTTCAAAGCATTCTATCCCCAATTGCATGGCTTCGGGTTTTGCTAAATAACTCGACACAACATTCATTAGGATTGATTGAGTAATACCAAACACATTGCCAATTAGATTAAATTTGTGCATATCAAGGAATTTCCCGGCTGTCTTATAAATAAATGCAGATAATGAACAACTCTCGCCCATGCTAATTGATTTTTTTAAAATTTTCTGTGTTTTATGATCAACGCGGACTGAGTCCGTGTTTTATGAAAATCGCGGACTAATTTGTAAAACGCGGACTGAGTCCGTGTTTTATGAAAATCGCGGACTGATTTGTAAAACGCGGACTGAGTTGAGTCCGTGTTTTATGAAAATCGCGGACTGATTTGTAAAACGCGGACTGAGTCCGTGTTTTATGAAAATCGCGGACTGATTTGTAAAACGCGGACTGAGTTGAGTCCGTGTTTTATGAAAAACGCGGACTGATTTGTAAAACGCGGACTGAGTTGAGTCCGTGTTTTATGAAAATCGCGGACTGATTTGTAAAACGCGGACTGAGTTTTCGGGTCCAGTCCAGTCCAGTCCAGTCCAGTCCAGTCCGTGGTTTACAACATGCCAACTATCGGCATCTGAGATATAATCGTCTAACACAGTACACATTAGGGCGATCATTAAATCAGTTGTTTTCATAATCAGATAATAGATTTATTAGCACCTATAGGACAAGTGAGAAATCTACTGATTAACAAGCTTTTGAAATGGCGAAGTATGAAGTGATGAAACGGAAATAAGCAATTAATATAGGTTTTGTTACATGAGGCATGTAGCGTGTGATGTGTTATAAATTGCTCAATTTTACCACAGCGCATCACAGTTTTTCTGCCGAGTAACTTAAGGAGACTAACTACTAAAATTTGGTGATACTCAAATAAAATTGTAATTGTAATTGTATCTGATCTTCTGATAGCACTCCTAGACGAGACACTGATGGTTAAAAACGATGTATAGAATTTATTGTTTTGTCTGTGCAATTTGATTGCGTACTAAAGGTCACTGGTGTTTGCATGTTCTGTGTTTATTTGTCTTCCGTTTTGGCCGACTCAAGTCAGTTGGAGAGCGGTCTCTCAGACAGTGCACAGAAATAGAGATGTCGGTAAAGACGGCGAAACAAGAAAAGGTAATTAAGCGTTTGTTTTGTATTGTCTGTTGATGACCATTACTGTGGTTATAGTTTAATTTGTCGAGAAGGAGGTCGACAGCCACACCAAGGTGCATCAGGGGTAATGAAGTTCAAATCAAAATGAATGAAGGCGGAGTGGTTTTCGAATTTATGTTTACTAAGTAATCAATTATAATCCCTTGTCCTTTAGGCTACATTTACGAACTTAATTTATTTTTTCTTTCTCTCTGTTCTTTTCTTTATCTGATTTTACTTGTCAGACATGCCATGATCATGATCAGGAAATTGTTAACAGTTCTGACAACAAATCAGGTGTCTCTCATGTTGTGGTTTCTGAATAGTTATGTGACCTACACGGGGATAAAAAAACCTTCTGTCTACAGAAGGAGCAGGAGGTGGAGAAATCACTTAGAGAAACATTTTGTTGACAGGAAATGTTGGCTTCGAATTCCGCAACATGACGACCTCGAGATTAGGTACCAATCATTTAAGCCTGTAATTAACCACTAGTTAGAAGTAGTTGCACTTGTAGACCATTCAATTCCTTTCTACAAGCATCGCCATTCTCTATAAAAGCCATTCAATCCTTGAAAAGTACTTGCAAAAATGGCACTGTAAGTCACACTCAGTTAATAGTCGAGAACTAAGGTTTTAGCCATATTTGCCATATACATCCCTACTGCCGAAGAGCCGTAACGTAAGGAAGTATATTATCGAAACAGTTTTCGTGACCTATTAGATCTGTTAACACCTGCATGTCTAGATCTGGCACTTTAAGTAGTCTAAATAAAAATCTCTTGATATGAGTGACAAAAGTTTATCAGCTCATCGGAAAGCGACTGAACGCCAGTCATATTTATGAGAGGGGGTCTATTGCCTGTGGTGTATAAGTCAGCAGCGTTTTGACAAAACATATCGCAATCATTTCTGGCAAGCGACTTCAGAACTGGAAATCCACGCCATAAATACTCAATGGATTGCAAAATACTTTGCTGTTTTTTTGCACTTTTCCTGTTTGGAACCATTGTAATAATTGTTATGAGGAGGAAAGTCAAAAAACTCTCATTTGTGGATGGATCCACTATCAGTTCAAGGGCTGGAAATGCACAACCTGCACTTGAGAATAACACTAACAATGATGGTACTAAACAGTATAAATACAGCATTACTCTACTGAATTCCGTTGCCGGCAGTATTATTGAGCTTTATTATTATATGTGATATCCACAGCATCTGAATGGCTGGCCGCTGAACATTCCCACAAGCTGCCAGAGGAAAACAATGAGCTCCAATATTCCTCCCTTCCATAAGGTAACCGATGCTTATTTTTTGTTTCTAACTAGTGAGAATATCCTAATCATAAGATCAGATCTAGAATGCCTCTAAGATCATAAGTTTACTGCTTGTTTTGATATATATTAATATTAATTCCAATTGAAGCAAAAAGATGGTTGCTAATTTTTATGCTATATAAGTCTATGCTTTCTTCTTTAGGAATATAGTACTGTATATATTTTCATCTGATTGTTCGAACATCGTTTGCATTGCACTCAGTTATCCTTTCAAAACAAGTCTGATCCGATAAAAAGAAGAAGAAGAAGAAGAAGAAGAAGAAGAAGAAGAAGAAGAAGAAGAAGAAGAAGAAGAAGAAGAAGAAGATTTAAGAAGAAGAAGAAGAAGAAGAAGAAGAAGAAGAAGAAGAAGAAGAAGAAGAAGAAGAAGAAGAAGAAGAAGAAGGAGAAGAAGAAGAAGAAGAAGAAGAAGAAGAAGAAGAAGAAGAAACACCAGCACAAAACCACCATTCATGGTGTGACGTGTATACTTTGAATACAGACTTTTCTGCTCTAAAATTGTATCGTCCTAAAGTTATTATTCTTTTGCCTTTACTATTGGATCACTTTGGATCAGTTGTTTAATATCAGTTTCATTGGTTTACAAAAATAGTCAGATCGTAGGACGTTTGTCGTCATGCAGTCTTGGCTGCTTCCGTACCGGACATAGCGAGGCTGGACAAGACTATGCTAGAGACATGTAGAGAGGAATTCAAAATCAACAGTTACTATAAGATACAGCGGTTTGCAGCGGAGCGTTTAATGCAAACTGTTTCAGCGTTTGTTTTTCGCGTTTGAACTCTACGTTGTCAGGGTAAGTTTCGATTGTTTCTAGGGGGCGGAGACTACGTTTCGCACGTTTCGCACGTGCTTTTGAAGTATTTCTCCCGTCTTGATCTTCACACTCTATATGGCAACTCAATCATCGGCTGAGTTCATCTTCACAACAGCGTTTCCTCCACTTTTAAGTATTTTGTCAATGATGTTCGTTCTAATGTCCTGAGACAAAGCTTTTCCAGGACAATAAGTTCTTCCACTTTTACTGACTTTCCACATTTTTGTAGCGAAGTGAACTCAGCCGATGATTGAGTTGCCATATAGAGTGTGAAGATCAAGACGAGAGAAATACTTCAAAAGCACGTGCGAAACGTGCGAAACGTAGTCTCCGCCCCCTAGAAACAATCGAAACTTACCCTGACAACGTAGAGTTCAAACGCGAAAAACAAACGCTGAAACAGTTTGCATTAAACGCTCCGCTGCAAACCGCTGTAAGATTTTATTTGTCAAATTGGCTTCCATTTTTCACTCTATAGGGGATTTGGCCTCCTGGCCCTCTGTTGCACAAAGTGTACGTATCTTACAAGTACTTGTAAATCCAAAAAGTGACAATAATTTTCCCGAGGATTTACAACTATTTTAGCCTTTTTTTTAAATCTGAGAAGCTTTTCTTTGCAATTTCTTTTCTCTTTTGTCAAATTTATTTGAGCAAATTCTTTTAGTATGCAATAAAAATGTTTGTTACATACGGCGATATTACGAGTACTAGTATTATAGTAAACCGACACACGCTTTGTGAGACGGTTACCTGGAGTTATGCATCCGTCTGTGCGCATAAGAAACTTGTGTACAATTATATCAGGACCTATCAGCAGCCTTATGATCGGCAGACGTCATGCAGGGTCTGTCTGAAACAGTAGAAAAGCTATTGTCAAAAATAGAACGCTTCTTCCTTAAGAGTACGATTATGAACTTGCTTGTTTAGATACGTATCAATTCAGGCAAAAAGGCAAAGAGCATGCTACTGAGCTAGTTTTTATTCTGTACGTTTTTGCTTATTTCTTTAGGAATACTGTATATATGTTTTCACCTGCTTATTTACACATCGTACTCAGTTCCAGAGACTTCTCTGCGTGTAGTCAAAGAACAGACAAAAGTGGACTCCCAGTGAGAACACAAAGAAACACTTGAACTTTTGTGTTATCATAAAGCACAACACTTTGACATGTTGTGATGTCGACTTCAGTTGTATTCAACATAACATTTTATTCTTAACTATATTTTCTTTTGAAACAGATGAACATCACGAGGTACCTACAGCTTCTAGTGACTCAAATAAATGCATAGTTGCACAATTCAGAATGCATGGATTAACGATGGATGAATCAGGATAAATGAACATCAGATATGTACATCATCTAATCCCATATCCATTATGCAACTATGGTTACAAGACCAATGATCACCACCCCGTGCTTACTTATATTCTCTCCACCTTTTAATATGTGTAAATGAAAGAAAAAGAACAATCTAAATAACCTCAGAATTTATGCTCACCTTAAAATTAGTAAGCTTTAGTTAAAAATAAGAAAAAGACTTGTGATCATAGCTTGTCTGCTCCAGACAACCAGGCGCCATGAAATTGAATATGTAATTAGGGGAATCCCTAGCTTGATGTTTAATCATGTTCACTGATCATTCATTGAGCAGAAATATAGTAAATTTCGTTGTGCCCTTGTGACTAAATATTAAAGTTAATATTGACTGGAAGTAGAAAACACTATTAACCCCCATTAAAGTCAAATAAAGCCTATCATAAAGATAAATTTGTCTACTGAAGCACAGGAAAGACAGGAAAGACATTTTGAAAGAATGAAAATGAACACATAGCATTCATTCTTTCAAACTGAGGTGGCATCTCAAGGAACGTGCGTGCGCAGTTTTTGGGGAATTAACAACAACAACATCAACAGGAAAATGAACTAGACTTCACAAAAGCGTGTTCGCGTGCGGTTTCCGCTCTAGCGCGTCAACATCTATCAGTAAGACATGTCATTAACCTTGATAATCATAATATTTGCACCAGAGTTTCAGTTACGCATCATCCGACTTGACGGACTTGTGGTAGCTCAGTGTGTAGTTAGTCAGTTTAAATGGGTAATCTAATTTCTTTTACCGATAAAGATATCATGTATCTAGCAGTTTGTTTCGTGGCATTTATGACGCTGTTGGCAATCTACCTTGTGTACAAGAGATTTATGAGGAAGAAAAAAGAGTATTCCTTTTGGATGTCCGGTGCAAACTCCAAATGGTGCTAACAACAAGCAAGGTACATTTCAATTCAATGCAATTTTATTCATTCCAATGGTGCTCTCCATCTATCGTTTCATGCAATTGAAAGAATTGATTATTACCGAAAATGAGTCTGTTATCAGATTAGCTATATTGCACTTCAATGTCAAGCTGGCTTTTGGACAAGTTTATGAACATTTTTTTGTACTTTTGGCTTGATATTGAATTGAAACCATTGTTCAGAGGTGTTGAGGTACAGTGTGCGATATCAAGCGATGTTTGCTCAAGTTTTGTTTGTATTTCGTTTGATAGTTAGTCTCGTAGACATTCCAAACGAAGCTGTCGAAGTGGATGAAACGCTTCCTGGATATAACCAATCAGGAAATCGGGTAAATACTCATGTTTTTTCTTTATTTTTAACACTACTGTGGATGTAGTTTGTTGCCTAAAAAGAAGGCGAGAGCAGAAGAAAAAAAAAGACTGAAAAGGAAAAGAAATTAAAAAGAAAAGAAAAGAAAAGAAAAGAATAGAAAAGAAAAGAAAAGAAAAGAAAAGAAAAGAAAAGAAAAGAAAAGAAAAGAAAAGAAAAGAAAAGAAAAGAAAAGAAAAGAAAAGAAAAGAAAAGAAAAGAAAAGAAAAGAAAAGAAAAGAAAAGAAAAGAAAAGAAAAGAAAAGAAAAGAAAAGAAAAATAGAAAAAAGAAAAGAAGAAGAATCAGGAAATCGGGTAAATACTCATGTTTTTTCTTTATTTTTAACACTACTGTGGATGTAGTTTGTTGCCTAAAAAGAAGGCGAGAGCAGAAGAAAAAAAAAGACTGAAAAGGAAAAGAAATTAAAAAGAAAAGAAAAGAAAAGAAAAGAAAAGAAAAGAAAAGAAAAGAAAAGAAAAGAAAAGAAAAGAAAAGAAAAGAAAAGAAAAGAAAAGAAAAGAAAAGAAAAGAAAAGAAAAGAAAAGAAAAATAGAAAAAAGAAAAGAAGAAGAAGAAATTAAAAAGCTAGGTGCATCGGGAGCTGACTGGCTTCAACATCAAATTTGAATGAAGGGGAACCAATCAGTTTGAGAGCTAATTTTGGAATTTATGTTTATATAGCAGTCACGATTGCTCATCCAATAGCTTATAAACACAAGCTATAGTTCAGTTTCTTTTCTTTTTCATTAATTCTCTCTGGGTTTTTAATTGTTTAATTGCACTTGTGGTGTCGCGATCACCGGCGTGATCGATCAGTTTATTATCAGCAGTAGTTGATCATTCAGCTTGTAATCCACAGCTTTAAGTGGACGTATACCCGTAGGTATTGTACTACTTCGACCCCTAAAGCAGTCTATAGTTGTGGGATACTTATATAATCATTTCGTTGACAGCTGCCGGAAATGTTGGTAATGAATTCAAGTAGCTCAAGATCATCAGGTATTTGTCAATATTACGGAAGTCGTCGAAGTTAATTATTGTTGCCTTTCGACAGCGCAAAAAATAACATCATGATGGGAACTAAGGTTACCAACATTGACAGAAATCTACGTGAATTAAATATTACTGAAACTTTGCAAAACCATTAATTGTTTCAGTGAATATGTAAGTTAGATAGGTATTTTGAATTATAATATTAACTTCTAAAAATCTAGTATAGAACAGATATAGCTTCACGCGTTTAAAATGCTATTTTATTCGATTTGCAAGCTTGCTATCTTAGGCCCAGTTCAAACGTCGAACTTTTGCCGCGTCGAATGCATTGAAAACAATGGATAATTAGACGGCCTTCTTTGATGTTATTAGATTCGACGCGGCAAAAGTTCGACGTCTGAACTGGGCCTTAGCTACAATCGTTGACTTTTGAGTCATTGTGTGGATATCATTTTCAATTGTTATATAGTTTTCACAATTAATCAGATTTATTAGCACCTGCCGGGCAAGTGAGAAAACTAATTAATTTTTCAGTATGCAGCGAAAAGTTAAGTAATGAGACGGAAATGAGCTGTTACTAAACGTTTTATTAGAAGAGAATTATAGTTATAACGAATAGTTTCGCCACAGGGCACATAACGTTTTTTTCTGTCAACTAGACAACTTAAGGAGACAAACTCCATGCCGTCAATTACTCAAGAGCTGTTTCAAAATGTCTTGTTATTTCTTTGCCTTTTTCCTGTTTGAAGCCATAATAATATTTCTGGTCATGAAGAAAGTCAAAGAACCACTTCTGTGAATAGTATAAATATCGCATCGAATTTGTACAAGCTCATGATTTGTAAGTATCAAAATTGATGTCCACAGCATTTAAATGGTTGTCTGTTAGAACTTCTTTATTAATGTGCATATACAAAACCCTCATGACCATGCCGTTATATTAGTTACCTATGATTAGTATGATTATCTAAAGTATGGGATGATATTTACCAACGGATGATATAAGCCGCTAAGTGGTTAATGCATTTAGAAAGATCATTCATTAGCCGGCCGGGTGTATAAGTCGTATAACGCTAGTACCCTTTATCGACATTTTCTTAATTGTATGATGTAACACGAACGAAATTAATTTAAAAAATCGATACAATTAGATTTATTTTATAGGGCATATTTTCTTATTAACAAGTCAATTTTACTTTCCCCAGAACAAGAATTCCATGTGGGGGTTTCCCGTTTGCTATTTATTTACCCTGCCAAATAGACTGATATTGTCTCAATTTTGTATTTTTCAGTGAATGATGTTGTGTTTTTTGTTTTTTGTTTTTGACTAAAATTAGACCTTTTGATAACCGTTATAAAAACAGTTTATTAACAGTACAGTTTCTTAGGGAACATTATATGGGTTTTAGGTAGCCCCATTCCTCCCCCCGTAAGACCTTCAATTTTCCATGGTATCAAGTGCTACTGATTGAACGGTTTTTGGAAAGAAAACTCGCGATATGTGCAAATTTCTAACAATAACACAAGTGCTAGTCAATTATATTTCCCTCTACTGAGGCTGTTTTACAACCCTATAGCAAGAATTCCATGGGGGTTTCCCGTTTGCTACTAGTTCAAGACAGAAAAACTCTATGTGAATCAGAAAGACATTTTGGTGGCCCACTGTAAAACGTTGATTGACACTTTTATGAATATAACCGTCGTTATTTTTTTTATTCTTAGCTTATCCTTCTACAGATGAACATCAACAAAATGCCATTGAGCTTCAAGTGACGCTTTATTTAATTCAGTTAAAGCTGTATAGCTCGAAATGTTTGATAAAATATAGTGTTGCAATGCGGTTATGTTTTCAATAATTGTTCCGCTATGTAGAACGATCTTATTTAACCCGTGAAATAGATTTTAGAATAAGTACATATCAGCACATTCTAGTTCCATTGTTTTCTTTTCTTTCTCTTTGACTATACGCTTTAACTTTTTATTTCTATTTTACCTGCTAAATAAAGTCGCTCTCTTAAAGCTTCATTATCTTAATAAGAAAGATAAAGCTATTTGTAAATGCTATAATGCTAAAGTTTATAGATTTGGAAAAAAAATTACTCATTATAAACACTACACTGTACAGTAGACAATTGTACTTTCAATAAAAACACCTCAAGTTTTGAAGGGGGAAAACTGACCAGAGGCGAAATAAGGAAGCTCCTAACAAATTCGCCCACGGAAAGTAAAAGAGCTGGTGAAATATGGCATATTTGCGCGCAAATATTTATAAATATTTATATTTACATAAATATTTACATAAATATATATTACTACCTAGCTACCGTACAATTGTTCTCTTTTCTGGCGAACCCAGTACGGGATCAAGAAAACAATTTGATTCACCACTGAACTTGTGAGACATGAAGGGAGAAGTCTAGTCAATAAAGAGCTCACAAGGCCGAAAGCGAAACTGAAATGGTATTGAAGCGTAAATCAGCAAACACTATATTGGTGATCTCTACAACCTCTGTCTAAGGGTTTTTGCTTCAGTAATTAATTGACGTAATAGCTCATGCTTCGATTCCCGCCTGTGATGATAGCTAGTGGGGGTCGCAGTGTGCATGGTGCATGTCATTATACAAAATAGCTTCGCCAACTCAGTCTGTCAAGTCAGACTTCAGAAGACTCTACGCCGTAAAGACCGTAAAAAAATACTCGATATTCAAGAGCTCAAGGATTAAGAATGTCTTGCTATTTCTTTGTCTTTGTCCTTTTTGGAGTCATAATAATATTTCTGGTGGTGAAGAAAGTCAAAGTGTTCACTTTTGTGGATAGATTAACTATCACTCCAAGAGCTGCAAGTGCACAACGCCGACCGCGACTTGAAGATAACAATATTGATGGTATACTAAAACAGTATAAATAGTAGAACATTACTGAATCTGTTAGTAGGCTTATTGGACTTTATTGTTTTATATGATATCCACAGCATCTGAATGGTTGGCGATTGAACATTCCCACAAGGTACCACAAGAACATGATGAACTCCAAAATTCCTTCCTACCATAAGGTAACTGACGCTCGGTAGTTTCTAATTAGTGAGAATATCTTACCAATCGATCAGAACGCTTTTTCCCTCAAGTTTACGACTATGCATGAGTTTACTTTTTGGTTACTTGTTTAAGTACATGTATTTATCAATTTAAGCAACGAGCATGCTCCGTGTTTCGTGTTTCGCTTATTTATTATATAGGACTATTACAAAACAATATTTGAAAATTTCCACGTGCTTGTTGCTCGTCATGTCTGCACGAAACTAGTATTAATTTGGATGATGGCACTTGTTGCTTTTTAAATGATAAGTCCGGGCTTTGTCCAAAAGCGATTGTCATGCATGTATCGACGCCCTAAGGCTATTTTATTTCCTTCTCTACTGGATCGCTTTGGATCTCAGACAAAATTCGTCAATGACAATAATAAATCTCGGCCGGCTGCTTCAAGGAACTCAAAACTAGTCAAAATAAACATGCCCAGTTACAAAGATAACAACAACTGACAACTTGTCAAATCGACTTCCAGTTTTGCTTCGTATAGGGGATTAGGTCCCTTGGAGTTACCGTCTGTGATGGATTGAAGCTTGTTTACAGTGGCAGAATGCTTTACATCTGACATGCAGTGTCTATCCTTTGTTTGAAACAACAGAAAATTGATGGCTACAATTTTTTGTAATTGAATGAATTTTATAAAGCGTAAATTAGCACTTTGTCATGTAATGCCGTTACATTTTATTCTTATCCTTATTTCTTTTGAAATAGATGAACATCAGCAAGGTGCCTACATCTTCAAGTGAATCAAATGATAGCATAGTTGGACAAATCAGAAAAACGATAAAAGACAATATATAAATAATGAATAGCTTAGATTGTATCTTGTTGAAGATGTTAGAACGCTATGTTATCTTAACAAAAGTAATTTATAGACACTTCAGTTTAGACATTTATACTTTCAATAAAATGTATCTATAGATTTGTAAAATAGTTTATTTCCTCACTGATATGTTCATGAAATACATCAGATCCGGAAATATAGAATTTAAAATATTGCTACCTTGGATGGATTGCCAAGAAATGATATGGTGTGCTAATGGCTTAGAGTGCGAACACTAAAAACATGAAACAAGTACTAGCTAAAAAGTACAAATAGCACTAATTAAATAGAGTGATTTTCATCGGACTGTGAAACACACGTCATCGAGCGCGCGCCCGGTTTTTATTCAAAAATGTTCGCTCATTTGCATAGAAAAAATTCATTTGTTTCTAAAATTTTTTTAATGTACATTATTAATAGGAAATCATATGGCATTTCTCGTGCAATTTTGGAATAAATTTGAACTCGTGGGATTTCGAAAAGCTCAAATTGCACTCGCCTAAAGGCTCGTGCAATTTGGAACTCTTCGAAATCCGGCCCACTCGTTCAAATTTATTCCAAATTGCACTCGAATCCATATGATTTCCTATATACAAAGCTTTCGGGCAGGTTTCTGTATATTTCTTGTGCTGTTGATTCGATAAATATTGAAACTTTTGTTCCGACGAGTCGTTGCCCGGATATCAGCAAAGTAAACACGACATCTGATCTGTTGATGGCACTCGTGGACGAGACACTGATGGCTGCAAAACGATGTACAATCAAGAGACCATAATACTAAGAGAGCGAAACTCAGTATTGATGTCTGTGCGATGTTCGTGGCGGCTAAGGCTATTTTTAGTAACTTCGCCATCGCGCGCGCAAGGCTCTCAAACAATAGAATTCAAACGGTCCCTTCCGCGCGCACGTCAAAAATCAAATTCTATTTAATTTGTTGAGAGCCTTGCGCGCGCGATGGCGAAGTTACTAAAAATAGCTTTAGCCGCCACGAACATCACACAGACATCAATACTGAGTTTCGCTCTCTTAGTATTATGGTCTCTTGGTACAATTTATTGCTTTGTTTTTGCAATTTGATTGCGTGCTGAAAAGGTCATTGGTGTTTGTTCTGTGTTTATTTATCTTCCGACTGGACCCACGTTTGGAGAGCAGTCTCAGACAATGCACTGAAACAAAGATGCCGGTGAAGACGATGAAGCGCTTCATGTACGTATCCGACCGAGAAATCAGGTAAAGCGCTTGTTTTTATTATCTGTTGTTTTTTTTTCACTACTGTTGTTAATAGTTGTTAAGCCAACGGGTGAGAAGAAGGTCGAGTGGCGCCTCAGGGGTACTCAGTGAACTTCAAATCAAAAGGAATGACGGCGAATTGGTTTTCGGATTTATGTTTATGGGTACTGAATTCAATCGATCCCTTGTCTATTAGTCTACATTTACGAACTAAAGTTCATTTTTCTTCTTTTTCTTCTTCTTTGTTATTTTCTTTACATGCCGTGATCATGATCAGGAAATCTTTAACTGCACTAATAACAGTTTGACATAAGAAATTAATCAGGTGTTTTAGGCGTCTTTTGTGGTTTCTGATATGTGCCGTACACGGATATAAAGGTGGAGCAGGAGGTGGAGAAACCACTTACAAAATCATTTTGTTGACAGGAAATGTTGACTTCGAGTTCAATGACCTCGAGATTATCAGGTGCTAATCATATAAGCATGTAATTGATAAGGCTTTCTTTCTTACATCAATTAAAAGTTGTTGTAGTTATAAACCGTTCAATTCCCATAACAAACAGCGTCATTCTCTTAAAAGTACTTAGAAAAATGGCACTATAAGTAATGGCACTATAATGTAATGAGTGTAATTAATAACCGAGATCCGAGGCTTCTAACGATATACTGGCCGATTGCCGTAGGGCCTTAATCTATTAGATCTATTAACACCTGCATGTATCGTCTAGGAGGTCTATTTTATTATAAATATAAAGCTCTTGAGTGACGAACCTTGATATTTAATGCGGGGGGTTGATTGCGTGTGGTGTCATTAACGGAATAGTTTGGCCAAATCATATCGCAATCATCTCAGAACTAAGAATCCACCAGCGCCATAAATTCTCAATGGATTGCGAAATACTTTGCTATTTTTTAGTCTTTTTTCTGCTTGGAACCATTGTAATCATTGTTATGAGGAGGAAAGTCAAAATGTTTTCTTTTGTGGATGGATTTACTATCAGTTCAAGGGCTGGAAATGCAAAACCACTCGAAGACAACACTGACAATGATGGTACTAAAACTGTATGAATACAGCATTACTTTACCTGAATTCAGTTGCCGGCAATATTATTGAGCTTTATTATTATACGTGATATCCACAGCATCTGAATGGTTGGCCGTAGAACATTCCCACAAGCTACCAGAGGAAAACGATGAGCTCCAATATTCCTCCCTACCATAAGGTAACTGACAATCTTTTTGGGGAGCTAGTTCTAATAAGTGAGAATATTTACTGATCAAAAGGTTAGAACGCTAGCTTCTTCCTTAAAGGAGTACGATTTTGAGTTTGCTTGTTCATATACTTATCAATTCAGGCCAAAAAAAAAAAAAAAAGAGCCAGTGCTAGCTAGTTTTTATTCTGTAAGTTTTTGCTTATTTCTTTAGGAATACTGTATAAGTTTCGCTTGCTTGTTTGAACAGCGTACTCAGTTGCATTGAAAATTAAACAAGTCTGATTCGATTAAAACACAACACAAAACACCACGATTCATGGTCGTGGCATGACGCCGTCGGCTCGTCAGTTCTTAACTCAGTGAATTAAGACTTTACTAATGCTCCAAAAATGTATCGTCCTAAAGCTAGTTAGTAATTTTTCGCCTTTACTACTGGATCACTTTGGATCAGTTGTTTAATATAAGTTTTATTGGTTTTCCAAAAATAGTCAGATCGTAGGACGGTTTGTCGCCATGCCGCCATGTTAACAAGTCTTGGCTGCTTCCGTACCAGACATAGCGAGGCTTGACAAGACTATGTTAGAGAGGAACTAAAAAAAATCAGTTACTATAAGATAACATTTCATTTGTCAAATTGGCTACTATTTTTCACCCCGTGGGGGATTTGGCTCCATGGCGTTATGCCATCTGTGCTCACATAAAGCTTGTTTACAATACAACTGCAGCCTATAATCAGACGTCATGCAGGTCTATTCTGCATGTTATCCGAAACAATAGAACGAAAAACTATCGTGGAAATTGTCGAGAATTAGTTTCGACAATGATTAGTTCCTGTCTTGTTTTTGTTTGTTTGTTTGTTTGTTTGTGTGTTTGTTTGTTTGTTTGTTTTGATTTATTTTGTTTTGTTTTGTTATGTTTTTTTTCAAGGTATTTGTTGTGATGGCTCAGCAGTTTTTACTGATGAGTTCATTCTTAATAAATTGTTTTTAAACGTTCTGTTTTAGGGACGTACCTTTCTGCGTGTCAAAGATAGCCACAAAAGTGGACTTGTACGGCTTTCGTAGTGGTATTTAAAGCGTACCACTCTACCATGTTGATACATGCCTTTACTGTTCGACGCTGCATTTTATTCTTTAATACCGTTATTATTTTCTTTTGAAACAGATTGACATGGGTCTAACATCAGCGAGGCATTTAGCTTCAAGTGACTCAAATGATAGCTTTGGACAAATCAGAAAGACGATAAATTAATGACGCCATACTAAATTAATAAGATACTTTAAAGTTGTATAACGTAACAGCGGATGTTGAATATGTAAAAACCTTATGTTAAGAAAGTAAAAGCTAATTGTAAGCTCAGCGTGCTCATTGTAAACTCTACAGAGATTTATACTTTCAATAAAATGTATTTATAGATTTGTACATAAAACATGTTTATTTCCTGACTGGTATGTAAAACATTCTCCAGGTGGCTTCAGCCATTTTCATTTAATTGAATTAATTTGATCCACGTACTGTGATTTTGATCCACGTACGGTGATCAAATTCTTTTTATTAGCTCTGAGTTTACAAATTCTATTGCTATTTATGCTTACTCTGAAAAGTTTCGGAGACGTATACAGAGCGTTTAAAATATTTCCTACTTTTTTACCTTATGCAATGCAATGGACTAATATCCATATGCACGTACAATGGCTCATTTGGCATTGCAATTTATGACTTTGAATAAACTAAGTTTTCTGAAGACAAGGCTTCCGGGCAGGTTTCTGTACATTTCTTGTACTTTTGGCCCGATATATTGAAACTTGTCCAAAGAGTCGTTGAAGTATACCCTGGTCCCAGAGGTTTTTTTTTAAACTATAGAATATAAAAGAAAGCCTCTGGGACCAGGGTAGTTAAAGTACGGATTTTGCCCGGATATAAGCAAATATAACACAATATCGTATCTGATCTTCTGATAGCACTCCTAGACGAGACACTGATGGTTAAAAACGATGTAGAATGTATTGTTTCGTCTGTGCAATTTGATTGCGTACTAAAGGGTCACTGGTGTTTGCATGTTCTGTGTTTATTTGTCTTCCGTTTTGGACTCAAGTCAGTTGGAGAGCGGTCTCTCAGACAGTGCACAGAAATAAAGATGTCGGTAAAGACGGTGAAACAAGGAAAAGGCAATTAAGCGTTTGTTTTGTATTGTCTGTTGATGACCATTACTGTGGTTATAGTTTAATTTGTCGAGAAGAAGGTCGACAGCCACACCAAGATGCATCAGGGGTAATGAGAATGAAGTTCAAATCAAAATGAATGAAGGCGGAGTGGTTTTCGAATTTATGTTTACTAAGTAATCAATTATAATCCTTTGTCCTTTATTTAGGCTACATTTACGAACTTAATTTATTTTTTCTTTCTCTCGGGAATTAACATATTTGCAAAATTCGCAAAATTTTATATTTGTACAGATGCAGAAAAATTCGCAAATTACTTTTCTCCGTATAAAAATAATTATATATAAATTTACTATATTATATACAGATTGGGAAAAATTCGCAAATTTGGAGTGTGGTAAATCTGCAAACTTCGCAAATTTCTCGAGATTTGAATCTTGAAAAATCTGCGAAGTTTGCAAATCTCTCCCGACTTTTAGAAATTTGCAAACTTCGCAAATTTTCAAATTAGAGGTAATCTGCAAAGTTTGCGAATTTTGCCGGATGATAGAAATGTGCGAAGTTTTCAAATGATCCCTAAATAGAAATTTGCAAACTTCGCAAATTTCATTTGATGCTTGGTAAATCTGCGAAGTTCGCATATTTCTCTGGAACTGGTAAATCTGCAAAGTTTGCAAATTTTTCGTGACTGGTAAATTTTGCAAACTTCGCAAATTTCGAAATTACAGGTAATCTGCAAAATTTGCAAATTTTTCGTGACTTGTAAATTTTGCAAACTTCGCAAATTTTTAAACTACAGGTAATTTGCAAAGTTTGCAAATTTTTCTTGACTTGTACGCAGAAATTTGCAAACTTCGCAAATTGTTAACAAGAGGTAATCTGCAAAGTTTGCAAATTTCTTGACATTTGAATCACGAAAAATTTGCGAAGTTTGCAAATCTCTCCCGACTTTCAGAAATTTGCAAACTTCGCAAATTTTTAAATTACAGGTAATCTGCAAAGTTTGTGAATTTTGCCGGATGATAGAAATGTGCGAAGTTCGCAAATGATTCTTATAATAGAAATTTGCAAACTTCGCAAATTTCATTTTAAGCTTGGTAAATCTGTGAAGTTCGCATATTTCTCGGAAACCGGTAAATCTGCAAAGTTTGCAAATTTTTCCGACTTGTAGAAATTTGCAATCAAAGAAAACTTTTCATTGCTCGCAGGGAAACTTTCCGCTTGGTTAAAATTAAAATTTATTATTTGAAAGAATAAACAAATTATCCAGTGACTATCATGATATCAAAGAAACCCTTGATTCATCCACACGGTGGTTTCAGCTTTCTAGTTATCACCTTCACATACAAATAGAACATCCGTTCAGGAAACTAGCAATCGATTTCGACCAATCAAAACTCTCCCTTTGCCGGACTGAGTTTTTGCTGGAAAAGAAATTCAAGGCCCCTCGTTATATCATTGGCAACCGTGCTGCGTCAAGTTTCAAATTTGGATCCTCAGATTTATGATTACGTTTCTTTCGTCTGCTGTTTGGTTCTTCTTGGTTCATGTGAGTATCAAGTTTGATTTTCATTTAGTTTTAAATCTTTGTGATAAGCTTAGAATTATATTCTGATGTCTATGACTAGTAGTAGCTCAGCTGTTTGCTACCTTAGAATGCCACGTGTGGTTTTCAACTTAGCTTTAGGATGTCACAGAAAGTGTTATTATTTAAAAGAGACTTATATAAGTGTTCTACTGGTACATACACAATGTAGAATGAAGGAGAAATCAAATACAGAAGTATGAAGGATTTTGAGTTCAATCCAGAGCCAGCAACATGCAAAATGTGCGTGTATTTACTGATAAAGCACGAACAATAAGTCTCTAACCTTCAGATATTCAAACTTAGTGCACAAATAGAGTTCCCTGAATAATTGCGTGTAAAGGTAGACTTAACCTCGAAAATGACGTTCAGCAAAAAGAGTTCAAGTTTAGAGGGTCCACAATAAGATTTGGCGGGATTCAGGATTGCCTTTTTGAAGGCGTGATTTGGGATTGGGCTAAAAATTAGAGCGAGTTGCTGGAGCATGAATTACGAGCGTGAAAGGAATTTCGTGTTTTTGAGGTGTCGAGATGCGGGACATCCTCTTGATACTACTTTGTAGGTCCAAATCGACATTGAACGTAAACAAAGGCATGCCATTCATATCGGATCTCATATTTTTTTAGTTTTTCTAGGAACAAAAACAAGTTCAACATTTTAGTTTTAAATTTAAGATATGGATTAATCAGAGGAAAATGGCAAAAATTAGCTTAAGATGCATTGTTTGGACTGAGTCGGAAAATAGCCCTCGAGGCCTGCATAATTCTTCATAGCATATGATAGCCGAATGCTATAATTGTTTTATTATTTGAATTATTTAAATGGTATACAAAAAACCAAGATTATTTTTCTATGAGCTTGCTCAAAAGACACGCTATGGCGTCAGAGTACAGCAAGAAAATATAACATCCTAGGACGATGCATGATGTGATGTCACAGAATTAACAGTAAAAAAAAATCGCTTGCTGCACTAGTCACTGAAAATTGACCAGGAGTCACCAGTCAGTCAGAAACGAGTATTTTTTGGAATAAATCAATAAAAACAAACTTTCACTCTTCTTTAATACAATTGAAATGAAAGCAAGACAAAACCAAATAAAGGAAGGAATCCTCACAATCCATCACATGCCCATTTGATGCTATTTTTAGAATTTCATCACAATGATCTCGCTGATATCCCGACTTATCAGATTCTTTCAAAAAAAATGCACCGACTCTAAAATACCGAAAACGTGCGGTTCCTTCTCTCACCTAGTATATTATCTCATGGTGAAGTAACTAAAACTCGCACGCTGGCGAACCTCTCAAGTTCTAGAATTTTGTATGGTGCACAAAGCTTGAATATCAAATATTTATGATGGACAAGTTTAAAAGTGCTTTCTTTTTTTCAAAAGGTTGTAAACATGTGAATCCCAAACTGAAAACGTTCCCATTTTGTTTCAAACAAAGATGGATAAAAAAGATGATGGTAAGTTCATGCGTTTTCCCACTACTAGATAAACTTACACTAAATTGATGTTATATAGAGTCGTTGTTGTTGCAGCTTTTATTTTCCTGCTGTTCAAATTGTACGAAAACATGCATTATTCAGTCATGTTTACATTCCTTCTTCTAGATTCTCCACAAATACCATGGAAGTCCATTTCTTTTAAAGATGTTATTGGAAGAGGGAGAACGGCAAATGTGCACTGTGGCACCATTAAAAACCAAGAAGTAGCACTAAAATGCTATCCGGCCTCTCTGAGCAAGGCAAAACTAAAAAAAATAACGCAAGAGCTGAAACTCATTAAGGGTTTAAACCACAACAATATATTAAAGTTCTTTGGGTTTTCGAGAGACCAAACTCGGGTATGTCTAGTGACGGAGCTCATATCGTTCACCGCCATAGATGACGACGGTGAAGCAATACATGGACATAATTTACGAGAACTTCTAAACAACATGGGAGAAGGATTGCCATGGGTTGTTAGAATGAATGTTTTCTGTGGTTCCAGCTGTGGGATGGCCTATCTACACAGCCAAAACATAGTACACGGAGATCTGAAGTCGTCAAACGTATTGATAAGCGGTCAAGACTTCGAAGCCAAAGTATGTATTAAACATTTCTGAATAATATATTTTTTGACTTTATTTGTTATCTTAAGGTTTGTGCCTACTACTGTTTTTTTAAACAACGTTCAAATAATAGGAGTTATTACATATACTGGCTATGTAATAAAGAACATGCCAAGGTAAAGTAGATAATATAGAATTAACACTCTTTGATTGAAGTTATTTGGAATAAAGATCTGGAAATTGACAAATTCACATTATTTATGTTTTCGCGAATTATTCGAAAACGGCTTGATGAAAACCGCTTTGGTTGGTCAAGAGTTAGTTGTTCAATTTGTGGAATGAAAAACGGAAGCGTGGTCAATAAAAAACTATATCGAGCCACCTTAAGCAAAACAGCTATAAAACAAGAAAAAAGAACGCCACCAGACAAGTGGGCGCTAAGATGATTAGCATTAGATGACTTTTCTATATTTATTTAACCAAGAATTGAAATTTGGAAGTGAAATTGTAAAACAAATGCAAAAAAATGTTATTACCACTTTTGAGAAGAGATCTACGCGTCAGACATAAAAGCGTCCGAAATACAATCACTCGAGACTACCGATTTTAATAGTTGAACTGTAAAGAAACTGGAGCATAAACTGTTAGAAATATTCTTTTAAATAGAAAATTGAGGCACAGCAACAATTACTTACCTTATTTATTTAGTTTTAATGATGTTATACCTTGGGCTCATAGCAGCAATTGAGTAAGAGTTTTTATTTAAAGTAAGAGTTTTTATTTAAAGTCGATCGCGGCTTTGAAGTCTCGTGGGTTAAGATGCTGCAGCCTTATATGCGGAAAAAAGTTCACATAAAATATTCATTTGCCAATTTATGATTAAGCTCATTTAAGCTCAAAGATGAATTTCGACTCTCTTTTCTTGTTATTTTATAGACTGACTCAGGCGCACGAAGTCTGATAAGAAATGCTAAGTGGCAATTAATTTCAGAAAGTAGGCACCAATCTTAAAGCATTTTTCTTTTATTCTATCCCGCTCTTCAATACAATCATTCACTCATCCATCTACCATACATTTTTTTTTATTCTTTCCACTTCCATCTTTCTCTCTGTCTTTTATGTACAAATATACTTTTATGCTGTTTCTCTATTTTGTTTCTGTTTTCTTGGGTTTTATCGGTCAAGAGACAATGAAGTGGTAGCCATTTTGGATGAACAAACAATAGACACTAATGAGAAATCTTCTATTGAGTTCATCCAAGATGGCTGCCGTGACATCACATGCAACCCAAGCATTCCATCTATTTTTTCAGTAGTTTTTTTTCGTATCCTCCACAACAATGGCAACACTATAGGTTTGATTTGTTTATTGGGTGGAAAACGGAGTTTATTTTCTCATTAATGAATATGGACGTACGTGGAGTTTTTTTTATTTTCCATCTCTGTCTCTCTTTCTTAAAGATTGCAGATTTTGGTGAGTCAAGACAGAGTCTTGACATGACTACAATGTCCACTGTTGGGTCCCAAAGAGGTAGCAATATTGGAACCCTCCAATATATGCCGCCAGAAGCATTGAGCGGTTGTAAAACAAGCAAGAGCCACGACATCTATTCGTTTTCAATGATAATGTATGAATTACTTGTACCATCACGTGACAGTCCATGGGATACCGAAGCTGATCATGATGAAGCTATAAGGGCATATGTTAAGGATGGAAAGCGGCCGTCTGTGCCCAGTGTTCTTCCCGAAGGTTGCCCGGATTGGTATGTCGAGACGATGAGACAATGCTGGAGCCAGCAAAAAGAAAAACGCCCAACTTTTCACGATATAATTGCCAAAACTGAGAAAGGGTCCATCGACAACGAGGTAAATATCTGCCTCAGAACCCATCAGGGTAGAGCTTTGGAAGAAATCGGTGCGTTAGCTGCACAACAAATGGAAAGTTTAGGAAGTGCGCACGTGGACATCAGCAAAGAAATGTCAGAGAAAGATGCAACAAATGGTTGTTCGTTTTTCGCTGCACTGACTATGGACTTTCTCCTATCCGCTGGAGAAAATCTAACTAGCAGTTTCATATTCAATGGCGAGATCGCACGGAAAACCGAAAGTATAATAGAAGAAAGCCCGAAATATTTGAATAAGTTACGAGATATCAACCATCAGTATGCACCTGATGCAGCATTAAAAATTCTGCAGGAAGCCAAAGTGATCACTAAAGCATATGATATGTATGAGCTGATCTTACCACAACAAAGCCGCCAGATATGTCTTTTAAATGGAATTACCAGCTTAATTGACACTTCCGATGAAAATCAGGTAAATTGTGCTGCTTTTCTTGTGCCGCCCTACACTCTAACAGTCGCTGGAGTCAAAACGCACGACGGCAAGAGACTTTGCTTAGTCATAGACACACATAGCATCAATACCGACCTAGGTGGCGATAATAATGGCATCATTAAATGCTTTAAAATTGAACATGATAACTGTGATGTTGTCGCAAAGCAAGTAGTTGCCTGGCTTGTACGAAGACTTGCCTCTTCGGGCATCCAATTAGATGAAAGTACTGAGCAGAGCCTCTTACAAGTGAGAGTCAGAGATGTTGAAAGAGATGAGTTGAAAACAGATAAAGTAGTGGATAATGTAATGATCGGAATTGATTGGAGTGATGACGAGACTGATTTTGGTCTGGAATCCATCATCCATGAGAGTGTTCCTAAGACAAAGAATGAAAATACCAGCACGGAATATCATTCGAGTGCTTCCTCAACGAGTTTCAAGGGAGCCGCACTATGTCGTGAAGATCTCAAGATGTTGTTAAATGGTTATGCGACCAAGCTTGGCATATGTTCACTGAGAAGTTTCCAATTGGAAGCCATTGAAGCCTATATTAAGGGGAAGGACAGTGTAGTTATTCAATCTACATCAAGCGGTAAGAGCGCATGTTTTCAAGTCCCAGCTGTCATGTTGGAAAGCGGTCGATTCGTGTTGGTTGTATGTCCGACAGTGTCCCTGATGGAGTCCCAGGTTCATTCCATGAGAGAAAAGGGCGTCTCCGCCGCCTTTCTAGGAGCTTCTTCGAAAGATGAGTTCGACTTGTCGCTGTTATGTAAAGGTAATAATAATCATAATAATCATAATAATCATAATAATCATAATAATCATAATAATCATAATAATCATAATAATCATAATAATAATAATGATAATAATAATAATAATAATAATAATAATGATGATAATAATAATAATAATAATAATTATTATTATTATTATTAATAATAACAATAAGAAGAAGAAGAAGAAGAAGAAGAATAGTAAACTTTGTTTATACACGGAGTCACATCATTTACAAATAAATGCTCTTCCGTGAGAGAGCCGTGTCAAATTATACCTAAAACCACTAAAGAAATTATGTGATAGCTTCCAAAGTATATTTTTATGGTTCTCCAATGTAAGTGCATCCCATAATTTTAGATATATATATATATATATAAAGATAAAACTTATACAACATCTTTAATTAAATTCTAGGTCAATATGATGATGATGATATTCCAAAACTGCTCTATGTTACTCCTGAATATTTGATGGGGGACTCCAGTAAAGACAGAGAAGGAGCGTATAAGAGATTGTTTTCCTGTCCAGAACGAATAGCACTCATCGTGTTAGATGAATGTCACAAGATTTTTGAACGGAGCGGAGAATTCAGGTGAGTTGCAAATCATCAGACCTTTCTGCTTTCCGATAATTTCTTTCCCCCCCCCCCCCCCCCCTCTCTCTCTCTCTCTCTCTCTCTCTCTCAATCAGTCAGTGGGTGCTTTTTCCGCGGATGGACGGACGTGGATTCCAGGTTAGTTGGGTCAACATAACATCAGCGTTTTTCATTACAGGAAATGTTATGAGGAGCTTCATCTGTTGCGTGGTGTTTTTCCACTTACACCCATCATGACCACAACAGCAACTTTACAGCCACAATGGCTCGAGAAACTTTGCGAGGGGTATCTACGGTCTCCAGTAGTAATAAAGTCTACCGTTAACAAGGCAAATATGAGAATAGCCTTCTCTAAGTACAATTTACAGGAAACAAGAAAAGAGAATGCAGCGGCAGGTTAGCTATCACAATCATAATATATCACAATCGCATTCATCATCAACAAACCGACCCCAACTGAAGTGTGATGATGATTTCTTGACCAATTAGATTTGTAACTATTCTTTTATATAAAGGCATCATCCAAGACAGCAGCAAAAAATGGCAGAAAGTAGCAGAGGAAATCGTTCATGAGGTCAATCAAGATTCTGCAATTGTGTATCTTGACTTTGTTGTCAATGTCAACCAAGTACAACAATGCCTCATCCAAAAATACGAAATACCTGCAAGAACGTATACAGGAAAAGGTATGACACCCGAGGAGAAAGCGAAAGTGGCGGAAAGTTTCAGGTAAATTAAAAAAGAACACTAAAAGCCGATTTACACGGTAGGCAACTATTGCCTACAACTGTTGCATGCCACTTGTTTACGACATATTTGCATGCATATGCATGCATATGCAATAGTTGCAGGCAGGCTAGCTGTATTTACACGACGCATGATTTACACGACGCATTTCGTGTTGTATGTATGTTGTAATCAAGTAGCTTGCAACAGTTTTAGGCAAAAGTCATACCATTTAAATGGGCCTTAAGAAATATCCCTTGTTCATAATATCCTTGGTTAATTTGCAACCAATTCCCGGAGAATATATAGACAATAGGCATATATACATATAAAATCAAGATAAACATCAACAACATGGCTGCCATGTCTTTGTTTAATTCAATCTCTTGGGAATTGTTGCAAACCAAGAATTCCACGTTGAATGGCCAAATTTGTGAATTAATAATACGTACCAGGAGCGCATCTAAGATTTATGGACTCAATGGCAAATTTTCGCAAGACAAATTATAACGCTACCTCCATAAATGTCGTCTCAAACGATAAAGAACTATAAAGGTTTCAATTAAATGGCACGATTTAGGTGAGCAATAAAAAAGGGCATCTGTACCCGGCGTGTTAAAGCTCCTATCACCCTTTTTTAATTTTCAAACTTAGTTCCTTTTAGAGAGGATGGTGAAGTTGTTTTTGTCCTGGTTTTCCTTACCCCGTATTTCCTAAGATATGAAGGTTTCAAATGTCAAAATGCAAATGTGATGACGTCAGAGGGGCAACACTGCAAACTTCTCATGGGTTTTACAAAAAGAGGTCTTCAATTCGAGAGTTAGGATTTTTACTGCACAACAGACTTTACCAATGGAAATGAGTGATTAAATGAATGATTACTCCTCTTACGTCATCACATTTGCATTTTGACATTTGAAACCTTTATTTCAAAAAATATGGAGTGAGGAAAAACAAGATATAACGATCTACACTATGGTCTCTACCAAGAACTGAGTTTGAAAATATTAAAATATGGGTGATAGGCACTTTAAACTTTGCACGTTCCTATTCGTATATTTTCTTAGACCACGGGCATCATATTTTGTTTGCACCGCAAATTGATTAATTTGATGCATATTGCCAAAGTTAATTATTTACATTCATAGCTTTTGAAGGATTTTCGCATCAAAAAAAGTTAATGTGTTCAAATGTAATGTTTATATGTTTATAGAAACAAAGAATTTCAATACCTGATCGCAACTGAGGCATATGAAGTCGGGGTGCATAACGAACACGTCAACAAGGTCTTTAGAATTGGTGCCCCAAGGAACCTTACTGTGTTGCTTCAGGAATTTGGCCGTGCAGGAAGAAGTGAACAAAATGCAAAATGTAAGTGGAGACGTGATTTTTACAATATGCACTTGCTATAATTGTCAAAAGATCTCTGTCACAAAGAATCGACAATACTAAGAGAGCGAAACTCAGCATTGATGTAGTGTTCTTGAGATGCTTCTTTCCCCCTCCTGAGCAATATAACGCCTTCTTATAATTATATCATAGGATAATAACCATGAAAATATTCGAAATTCCGATATGACGAAATCGGCCTTAACGTTCACCGAAATGGTTGGTGTTAATTTTTGAAGCAAAAAAATAACAATAACAATAACAATAACAATAACAATAACAATGACAATGACAATGACAATGACAATGACAATGACAATGACAATGACAATGACAATGACAATGACAATGACAATGACAATGACAATGACAATGACAATGACAATGACAATGACAATGACAATGACAATGACAATGACAATAACAATAACAATAACAATAACAATAACAATAATAGATAATAATAATAACAGTAGTAACAATAACAATAATAACAGTTGATTTTACGTGCACGCTACTGTTGTCTGCTCTCGTGAAAGAAGAATCGTAAAACAAAACAAACAAAAATAAAAGCGATAACAAGAACTACAGTTATCATCATTGTCATGACAGATGTATTATTCTCGACAGGTTTCCTTTTTTATCATGAATTCAACGACGATCAAAGGCTCAACCGATGGCTAAGCAATGTCAGCGAAGAAGAAAAGATCGAGATATTAGAGCAATATCAGAAAACGTGGAGGTAAAAATATGATTTGGATATGATCAGGAATGTATATGCGCTATATAAGTATATTGACTGACTGACTCACTAAATGAATGAATGAATGAATGCATGAATGATCGAATGCACGACTGAATGACTATGAAATAATGAATGATCATCGCAGAAATGTGTAGGCTCAGTTTTCAGCCGTCGGGGTTTCGTGCGCCCGCGATACTCTCCCCCGTGACGGCTGGGCGCGTGGACTAAGCATTGTTTGGCTAGACCAATCAGCAATCTGCCCCTCGATTTTCAAGGGGCATAAATTAAAATTCCATTGTAACCACCAAACGCTTTCTTCGTGATTTTGAATGATTTCTTTCGGTCTGAAGTACGTTTTCACATGGAGATATTAACAAAGGTGATAAGTCAAACCGGGAATTCAAAATTGTTGTCTGAAAAGCTAGACTGAAGAAATTTATTTCAGCGGTCGAGAATTTGATACTCCCAGTTGATCAATAATCAAAATGTCAATAACTGAGTTGCTCTCAATGTTTTCACCAAACAACTGTTATATGAAGTCTCATAAATAACTTGATTTTCTCTCGTACACAAAGTGCACGCTTTTTAACGGACAATGGAGGTCAAAAAAGTTCGTAAATTCATCAAATTTATAGATTTACACAGACAACTACTTTGACCTCTTGCCCTTGATTTGACAGATAATGCGTTGCGTCACAGACAAGACTTTCAGCTCACGCGCCCAGCCGTCACGGGGGAGAGTATCGCGGGCGCACGAAACCCCGACGGCTGAAAACTGAGCCTAAGAAATGTGAGCATTTTAGGCAATTGCATATAGAAGAGCCCTAAAAAAATTCGGGGCTTCAACGGGATTCGAACCCATGACCTTTGCGATACCGGTGCAATGCTCTGCCAACTGAGCTATGAAGACACATATGTTGGGAGCAGGTCATTTTGTTGGGTTCATTGTATACCACATAGGAATGTAAATGTATTTGGATTGATCCGCAATAATGAAATGAAATAATGAATGATCATCGCGGAAATGTAAATTGCTCACATTTCCGCGATGAGCATTCATTATCTCATGATCATAGTTCCATTACCGCGGATCAATCCATACAAATATACTAAATGACTGACTGACTGACTGACTGACAGGCTGGCTGACTGGCTGGCTGACTGACTAAGTATTACCAATTCTTGAAGTTTTTGTTCGTTTCCACTTAGATTTATTTATTCTCCGATGGCTGGAATGTGCATAAGAGAAGTATTGATGAAGCACTTTGGAGAGGATAACGATGCCGTAGAAATATCAGAGGAAGGATGCTGCGATGGCTGTGATATTATGAGTACTTCCAGAACCTACGATGCCAAAGAAGACATTCTTCTCATTTTGAGAGCAATTCAAGAGCTGCAACCCTCTGACAGAACAGAGAAGAAAGTACGTACATAATGTTTCTGGAAAAGGGCAGTAAACTGGAAATCTTATAGTGTCTTTCTTTATATTTTTTCCAAAGATTTCGGCGTGGTTGAGAGGCTCGCGAGAGCAATGGACCAAGGAAGAATATTACGTGAAGAAGATGAAGAACTCAACGACTTACGGAAAAGCCAAAACCTCTAGAGAGAAGCTGGAAGTGTTACTAAAACAACTTATCGCCTTAGAATTCGTTGACGTTCTGTTCATGCAATATAAGTTTAATCAATTGACGAGAATTTACAGACGTTTTAACGTTTCTTCCAAAGGTCAAGACTTTGTGGAGCAGCCCTCCATAATTTCTCTACCATTGTTCGGCACAGAAGAGTGTGAAGACAGACTACAGAAAACCTCAAGGGGACAAAGCAAAAAAAATGGTGGCAAAGGTCGGCAATATCTGCCTGAAGTAAAAGACCTCCTAATGTCAAGTGAGAATTGGAAAGTATTGGCAGACGACGACATGAGTAGCTACATGTTTCCCGGATTCGGTGAAGAAGGCATCCCTGAAGTTATCTTTTGTCCAGATTGGCAAAGCCACAACTCTTGTGAAGAAAATTTTATGACAAACGACTGTCAACTATCCATTGGTAGCACCAACTTTTTAAAGAAGAAAGTCAAAATCACAGGCAAAGAGGAGGAAGTAATAATACGCAGAGGGCCGTGCGAAGGAGTCAAAAGATGCGGAGTCGAAGGGTGTGACTATGTGGTTTCAAGATCTCAACATTTAAATCGTTGTCGTTTGCATGGCAATACTGAGAACCTAGTACTATCAGGCCCCTGTCCTTTAAACGTGGTATATGTCACACCTGCACACTGTAAAAAGTGACTGGTTGAAACAACCAATAAAATTTGGTCAAATAGATGCAACTGAGATAACCAATTAATAAATGGTTATTTCAAACATAAATTGTTTGGTTATTTTAACCAATTAAATCAGGTTACAATAACCAAAATGTATTTGTTATAACAACCAAACACATTGGTTAATACAACCAATTCTTTAAGGTTATAGGGATGCAACTCAGATAACCAATTTTATTTTGGTTGCTTTCTGTACATTCAACCAATTCTATTTTGGTTAGAAAAATTAAATGGTAATAACAACCATTTCAAAAATGGTATATAATATCAAAGAACCCATATCAAAGATAAAACAACAAAATCAAACATAATTGTCATTTAATTGACAAAACATTATTTTCAAAGTAGTTTTTTCTTTACAATATTGCTGCTTGAAAACTCTGATATATCTTTTCAAACAAAGACATGGATCAGACAGAAAGAAAATCATAACAAACTAGCAAAGTGAAAGGCCTCTACTTCCACTGGTACAAGAAGTTCATATTATTTGACTATTATTTTGAGCTGTTTTACCAATTCTTTTTAGAAAGCAAAATTTCTCTTAGTGAAAAATGAAAAGAGGTCATTGCAAGAACAGCTTAAGTGATGTGTGATTAATTTGATTTAATCATTTGTTCATTTCTATTATACATTAACTCTCCAGTTTGCTTGTATTCCTATATGTGCTGTTTCACTAGAAGATTCCACCAAAGGAATGACAATTCGTTCATTTGGGCCTCACAATTCCCTTTAATGGAGTATTAGCCTTCAGTTAATTAAGGAATATTATGTGTTCAACTGTTCCTTTGAGGCCAAATAATCGCTGTAAGAATGTGTGTATACATACTTAGAATATCTTTTGAAATTAATGCTAATACTGCATTAAAGGAAATTGTGAGGCCTAAAAGATCAGATTGTCATTCCCCTCATAGAATTCTTCTAGGCAAACAGCACGAATAACAATACAAACAGAGCAGAGAGTTTATGTATGATAGGAAATCAACAAATAATTAAATCAAATTAATCACACATCACTTAGGCTGTTCTTGCAATGACCTCTTTCTTCTTTCTCTAAGAAAAATTTTGCTTTCTAAAACTGAAGAATTGGTAAAACAGCTCAAAATAATAGTCAAATAATATTAACTGTCAAGGGCAGGATATGATTTAGTGTACCAGCTGATAATTGTGCCACTGTTTGCAACGACTGTCCAACATCAGTACCCATCTACAATGAGAAAGCAAAATAATCATTAGCAAACATGTAGGACCTATATCATCTGCATGTGGGGCTGTGCTCTAAATGCCTGGGTGCCTCAGGCAACCAGCACCTGTACTCAGGTGAATGAAAATAAAGCATGGAGCATTCATTGTAAAGCTAATTTGGTAGGGTAACTTTAAGGGCTTTATAAATGAATCTGAGTTAGAGAACATCCTTGATCTTCTTTAAGAATATTTTACACTCTTCTACACATGAAGTGCACTGTCAATGGAATCATGTCACTATTGTTTACAACACTATTTGATGCTCCAAAAAATAGAACATTTCTAGTTTAACCAAAGACCTACATGTCATTTGAGTTCCTTTTTTGTGTGTCTGACTGAAGTTTTATCACACTTAGCCGTGGAACATGTTACATGCTGACTTCTGAACAGTGGAGTTCATGAAAGAAAACTATAAGTAACTTACATAGCTTTATATCACTTACCAGTTACAAGGAATTTGAAGAAAACTGGTCATCACGTTCTGTACCTAAATCTAGAATGACAAAAGAGTCTAATCAATAGGATTATTCTAAATCAATGCAGTCATAATGATAGGCTCTTTAAGTTTATATCTCTTTCTATGAAAGACTCTGCATGCTCTACAAGGCTCTACCGTTAAAACCTATAAATACACAAGTCCAATAGATGTTATAAGAGTTTTGTACCCAGCTGCGACGAGAAGGATTCACCAAACCCTTCTCCCGAAAGCTCGAAGAAAAAAAACTTCCTAAAGGCGCCAAGTGACGAATAGAATCAATCTCAGCGAGTCGATCCCTACTGTCTTTCGCAAGTCAAATGTAAATCAGTAGATAAGAAAGTTTTCGTATGGCGCTAAAGTAAATCGAAAATACAGTAACCTTACAGTTACTTACCATTTTGGAGTAATCGTAATTCACTCTATCCTTCAAGACTAATAACCGCCATTTGTCCCGCATTTGTAGATGGCTACTTCTCTCCATTGCAATAAAACACCAAGATTTATCCGTTAAAACAATGAACATTTTTAAAGAAAAACGTTTCTTAAGTTGTCCTGCTCTATTTAACAAGAAAAATAAGTGATTTTTAGCATAAAACAAGAGATTTCCGAAGCACAACTTGACCCACTTCAAACGTTCAACTGAAAATGGTCGCCACGCGCCAAGCAATTTCAAATCTGTCACATGATAAGATACGGTGTTCTCATTGGCCACTTGATAAAATCCCAAGATTAGCCACCAGTTTCCCTCGGATTTATTTAAAGTTGAGTCTTCACTGCGGCTGAGAGCAAATAATCTCATTATTTATTCTCACCAAGATTTGATTATTTCAGTATTCTGCCAGTATTGAACGCTTATAATTTATTGAATGTACTCTACGTTCTTTGAAGATGATTGTTCAACCAATTACTGAATGGTTATTTTAACTCAAAAGAATTTGGTTACATAAACTAATACCTGCCGGCTTGATTGAATTGCGTTACTGATTTGTAATAACGTGCTCGTTGTTCCTTTAGCTGGTTAACTCTATATGCAGTTGCTTTTATTGGTACTTTTACCAATTACCGAATGGTGATTCTAACCAAAAATAAATTGGTTAGATTGTAGTGATCAAAAATGTAATGGTCAAAACAACCAAATGGTTTTGGTTATAACCAATTTAATTGGTTGTTTCAACCAGGGACTTTTTACAGTGCAGACAGCAACGATCGCCGAAGGTGGACAATCACACTCTCCATCGAAAAAGGGTGCAACGGTCACAACCACAAGAAACCGAGTCCTCATCTTCTGCCAAGCAAGGTGAAACGCGACATTGCCGAGGCTGTGCGACTTGATCCTTCGCGAACTGCATCTCAGTTCCAGAAAGGTAAATATCGAAACAAGAGTTTCTAGTTCTTTGTAACTGCACGTTATAAAATAATTCATATAAAGCGCGCGCTCTGATTGGTGGAGAAGCATTCTCTCTAACTCAACACAGCACACGGTTATCATGCTAGTGCTATGTTGGAACAATTCCCATTGGGAATGGAAAAAAGATTATTTTTTCTACATTCTTTCTACTCGACCAAAGACGAGTATGGGTAGAAACCACTGAGACGACTATAAAACGCATATCTAATTAGTGCTGCGTATGTAATAAGTCATCCACACGGCTGGTTAATTAGGTCTCCGCTGTAAGCTGGAGGCATTGCTAATTAGATATAACTATATACACTGATTGCAGTGATTTCTACCCATCATCCCTTTTGGTTGAGTCACGTAGGCTTGAGACCGGTCAGCGACAATTTTTTCTGAAATTACTGTATACATCCTGTGTACGTACCTGATGTACATACCTGTTTCAAAAAACTTTGAGCATCTGCAATCTGAGTCCGAGACCGAAGAGAGTTGTGGGAAGTTGTTTTAGAATTTGTTATGCACACCTCGATTCTATTCATTGTTTTCGAAATGTTCAGATAATTGGCTATCGTTAGCCACCATCAAATGTCGAGGCAGAATGTCTTTCATAATTTTTGAAACAGGTATATGGCTGGAAGCCTCGGTTCTCAGCATCCAACCCCTCCAAAGAATTTTTCTAACTATTTCACTTTTTTCCAAAAAATTGCTCAATGCGTTAGGGATTGGCCTTTCTTATATGCCATGCGATGTGTCTAGTGTTGGTACCAACATTTCAAAAATCCGAAATGTTCGCAAGAGCGCACTGAAAACTACCCACACTGAATGTTCGGAAATGAGAGCTTTGGCCACCATCATGAACTTCAAGAAGGAAATCCAGGACAAACTGGAAAAGCAAAACGAAGGTAGGTTTTGGATCAGAAACGTAATCCATCTTAAAATGATTTCAATAAGTACAAAAAACGCAATCAGTAGCGTCTTTTTTTTATTTTTGTATATTTAAGTGTCCGCAGATGACAAGGAAAGACAAAAAATGACTGAACTCAGCCGGCCATACCAGATGGAAGATGTCCCATTTCTCTTCAAGGGGGAATTGAAACTTGCCTTCTTTATGAATCCCTACCAAAAACGTCTTATGGCCGAGTCAGAGTTTCTTAATATCGACGTGACTTTCACAGATAACGGAACGTTCCCATACCTCCTAAACATTGTGGCATTTGATTACCTCGTTTTAGAATGTAAGTATATACGTATGCAACCCACAGAAGCAAACAATTCATGTGATTTTGCTGCATGCATGTAATGGCATTATGGCACCGCAAAATTTTAACATAAACACTACAACTACAAATTCGACCTAGAATGAACAGAAAAAATCGCTGTTAAAGGATAATCGTCTCTTATTTCAGATTTTCTTTAAATATTATTTTTAGGGGTGGCTGTGGCCCGTGTCCTGATGAACAAGCAGTCAGGAGAAGCACACAAACACGCCTTCCAGAATGTATTTTGCGTAGTAACTCAGTCGTACCCCAACTTTGCTAACGGAAAATCGCTGGGAGGAATTACTGTAGACTTCTCAGATGCTGAAGCAAAGGGGCTGAGAGAAGTACTGGGCGAGGATTTGTGCACAAAAATCCTTCGAGGATGTAAGGTATGTCAAAGGCTAAATTTAAGCAAAATCGGAGACTGCGATTTTATTCTATGATATAACATAATAATATGTAATAATTCCACAATATAGTTAAGCCTGACAAGATGAAAAACTAGTCAATCACACGATCACACTGCTTCAAAACCTCTATCAATATATAGTAATATCCAGCAAAAATTTCAAATGAAATGTTGAAAATGACATTTGTTTACTGATTTGTTTTCAGGTACATTGGCAAAGGTCTTGCCTGAAAGTGTGCAGCTTGGTTTGTGCGAGCGAAGAAGAAAAGAAAGTTTTCAAACGACTGTGCACTAAGATAATCGAAGAAGAGGACAAGACCAAAGTTCTTTTACTGTTCGATATTTTGGCAGGGGAAAAGCCCATATCCTGTGCTAAGGATGTGGTAGGTGATTCCAACGTAAACACGTCCAGATGGAAAAAGCTTAAAGAATGGAAGCAATGGTGGACAAGGGAAAATCACCTAAGTAAGTTCAAATAACTTTTGAAGAATCAATGACTTTTGCATTACCAGTTTGTATCGCATTTCTCCTATTTAAAAAACGGCATCAGTTTCCGAGTCTCAAAACTGGCTTTCGTAATTGGTCCGAACTTTGATAGCATCAAACTGCAAAAGAACTACTGAAAATTAATTTCAAATGCTGGTTAAAAAGACGAAAAAAGAAAACCTGACTAAAAGTCTCTTGATCTATGGCGTAGATTGCGTGATTCAGGTACAGAGAATCTCACAAAATTAAAATAGTGAGGAACGCTTTATACATGCAGCGTTGAGAGAAATGTATTTAGGTATTGGCTCTGGCGTTGAACGACCCCACCAATACCGAAAATATTTTCTTTCAACGAAACGCAGTTCATAGAAACATTTTCAAATACTTTTCACATGTAGGTATGTTCACCTCTGCTTTCAAGAAAATGGAAGAAAACACCTGGCAAAAATGTCCGCAAACTACCAATCCTGTTGAGAATGCAAATAGGATATCAAAGTCAGATGGGTGCCAAGGCCAGAAGTCCCTGACCACAGTTTTAGAGCATCTGTACCGCACAGATAAAGTGGCTGTGGCGAAAAGAGTGGCTATCGAGGGAAATGTGAGCATAAATTATGCTAATAGATCTGAAGAATCAAGAGAAAAGGAAAGGGAGAGGAAAAGGAAATGGAGAAGGAGTACCGAATCAAAACGGCGGGAGAATAGTGGAGACGATCCCGAAGGTAAGAGTGCAATTGCATTATGCTTATCAACATGCAAATGCTTTTACGTTGCATATCGCACTTTCAAAGCATAAAAGTTGAGACCGAGACAAATAAACGATGGGAACAACTTTTCACATTTAGAATTGACTGTACACTCTGCCTTCGATGCAGAATCTCAAAAGCGTATTCAATTAGACCTGCGTTATCGGTTGCAGCTTCAATGAATAAATCAGAATATAATTCTTGACATCCCATGCACCATTTCGGTCTCAGCTTCTGTGTTTTTAGACCCGACAACGTTTCTTCAATTGACGAGCTTTATTAAATCAAAGCACAACATTTCCCACCAATTTGTATCATTTATGGGGATGTACATAGTACAATGTCCTGACAATTTATACCTATTTCAATAAAAGGTTGTCCTTGGTTTTGGTGCATACTGTATAGTGAATACTGCATACTAAGATTGAAATGTATTATGGACAATTTGTAAATAGGGTAACAAGAGGCTTTACTAATGTTGATTCTCTGTTTCCTCTCAGATTGAATCTAAGTAGACTTTTTCCGCAACTTTTTTACTTTTAAAAATTGCGAAAAATACCAAAAATGTGATATCCACAATGCATTTCGGTCTTGATATATGCGGTATTCACTCTGCATTATGCATTAAAACTGAGGACAACCTTTCTTGAAGTAGGTATATATAATTGTGAACTGTATTGAAAATATATTTCATGTTTTAGGACCCCCTGATAAGAAACTGAAGGAAGGTGGGAAGAAAGGGCCAGGTAAGGCGTGAATACAAGCACAACGACAAATGTACTTCTATATTTCGCATACGTTGATTAAAATTTCATTAAACATCAAACCGAAATATGGCAACCAATCTGAAAATCATCTATTTTGAGCTGACTAGCCTCTTATTGATGCGAAACAGTTTTCAACTGCTAATCATTCCAGAACAAAATTCATCAAATTGGTCCCAATATTTTGATTATTCAATATTTTTTCCATTGATGATAGCTCTGATATTATTTCAAAAGCAATAATATTGTGATAAGAGCAAGACTTATGGCTGTCCTTTTAATGCAGGTCAAAATATTCTAGGAAGAAAAGTCAACGTTGAGATAGAAGACGGAGAAGGAAATACCAATTGGTACAAGGGAGTGATATTGAAGGTTGTAAGAGGAAAGGCCATTATTCATTTTGAGGGCTTTGATGACTCCCATGATATCAAAGTGCCTCTAAAGGACATCCCGTGTGAGGATATAATTTTACTGTAATTTTATCTGTAACTCAGTGAAATATTACAAAAAACTTACTGATATTCCCTGTTTTCATTGATACACGCCCGACTGATTCAAGTTTCATTTACTGTTACGTCAATCAAAGAAAGTGGACGGGACTTTTAGTATAATTGTGAATTTGCAATCTGAACTAAGGTGAAGGTATTATCGAAATTGACTACACTTAGTTCTAGAATTCAAAGCCATGGCCGACAGTGAAGTGAAATGATTTTTTCGTTTCTAGGATATCCTTAACGGTATCAGATTGTTAAAACAAAATAATCACAATAACTTACATTTATCTTTGCCTCAATTTTCAATTAAAAGGCACATTTCTGTATGTTTTAATCCTGCATAGTCCGATTGTTTATATTTCTAGCTCGCCGGCCAAAGACTAATTAGTAATCCCGCCCACTTTGTTTGATTGACGGAACATTAAATCAAACTCGAAATATAAAAAAACTTCACATCAGTCGGGCGCGTATCAATAAAGGTAAGGAACACCTGTTTGATTTTAAAGATACAATAACAGCAAGCAGTGACTTGTTTGCTTGTATTTGAGGGTCGTTAATGAGGAGGTCACCATTAATGAACAGTCATTCATGTTTTAATTGAATTATTATCAAAGTTATTGTTCCAGTTAAGGTATATTGAATGTCATCTTTGACTTAGATATTAAAACAGTCAAATTCTTGTTATCAAAATGTTCTTTTTATTTCAAGTTGAATAATAATTAAATTATCATTTAACTTGAAATAAAAAGAACATTTTGATAACAAGAATTTGACTGTTTTAATATCATCAGAAAGAGTTGAAACATTGGAATATAAAGTTAGTGATTAATGATATTGAGCATAAGATGTAGCTCTATTACAATAACTCCAAATTTTCGAGAAAGCTGTGAAGTTCGCAAAGTTATAATAATTAAGTAACTTCAGAAGATTGCATATCCATTTTGTAAACTTATTATTTTCAAAGTTAACAAATTTCTAATCAATATGGTGCTCACAGTGCGGAAGCATACAAGGTGAATAGACGGAAATACTAATAAAATACACACTATTTAAAAAAAAGGATTGCTGTACGAAATGTGACAGCTGACGTTCACAGTTTTATAATAGCTCAAATGTGATTTTTCCAATTTTCGGAAACATGTACAGAGGCTCGATAAAAAGCCGTTTAGACGGACCATGCAACATCAACTTTTTTGTAAAATAGGTGTGAAAGGCAGCCTTTCTACATTATCTTTGAATTAATAAATAACTTTCTGAATAAATATCATTTCCTAAAGTGTTTATTTTAGTCAAAGTTCATGCATTTTTGCATAAAATGTTTTGGTATTCTCTTCGTAGGGTTATTATTCACGCTTTTACGCCTTCCTGGGAGGGAAACGGGGGTGGAGAACCGGTCATTTAGCAGATTTCCTTGCTTAGAATTTTTTACAATTTTTTTATTTTATTACAAATTTGCAAAGTTTGCAATTTTCCCCTTAGGTACAAATTTGCGAAGTTTGCAATTTTCTCCGTAAGTACAAATTTGCGAAGTTTGCAATTTTCCCCGTAATTAAGTACAAATTTGCAAAGTTTGCAATTTATTTTTAATGCATTTATACATAAAATGTTTTGGTATTCTCTTCATAGGGTTATTATTTTTACTATAAAACATTGGGATAAAATATGAAAAAAAATATAAAAAAAGTTTAAAAAACGCGACGTTTCGACTCAGCCATAAGTCATTATCAAGCAATGAAAATGAAAAAGAACTCGAATATATAATAAAAATAAAGCGTGAAGTTATGCTGTTTACCCTAGACAGGGTTCCCAGCCATTCTGAAATATTAAATTCCCTGACTTTTCACTCACTTTTCCCTGACCAAAACTCAGTTTCAAACACAACAGTTCGTAAGTTACTTCCAATATGGCTGCCTTTAAATGCAACTTATAAGTTGTATCCAGGCCATTTTTATCATAATATGAGTATTCCACTGAAGACAAAAAATAGAAAATGTTGGTGTAACTAACATGACCAGTTTGTTAAATGCTTCAAATAATTTATTCTCTTTGAAAGTTTTTTCTTTACTTAAAATAGCATCTACAACAAATATTTTTTAGTTACTTATACAAAATTCCCTGACTTTTCCCTGGCTTGAAGTGAAAATCTCAATTTCCCTGACCAAATAAAGAATTCCCTGACTTTTCACTGACTTTTTCCTGACTGTGTTTTTCCCTGACTTTTCCCTGACCCCTGGGAACCCTGCTAGAGACGCAATCAAGTAAAAAGCTTAGCTTGAATGGAGTAAAGACCGATTGAGAATGATGTCGGAGACATCGAAACGTCGCGAAATCTGTGTTTTGTCTTTCTTATTGACCTTATTGAATGGAGTCATTCTGAGTATTGATTGAAGGCTTAAGTTGCTTAATGAAAACCATTTCATACAGGAGACAATCAAACTTGGACTGGCACTTGCTAAGAATAGAAAATTGACTACTTAAACTAGAAGTGTCAATACCACCATGGATATTATTAAGATGTTTGCCTATGGCAGAATACCGGTGTTCCTGGATGCATTGATGCAAGTGCCTTGTAGTAAAGCCTGTATAATCAGAATCACACTGACAACATTGAAAATGATACACAACGCATTGATTAATAACGAAATCAGGCTTTTTTTCCTTAGGTAGAAGAATCTGTTGAATAGGTTTACTGCGGAAAACAGGTTGAATGTCAATACCGATGTTAGAACTCAAGGATTTCAACTGCTCCTTTCACCAGATTCGCCGAACTCTGGTTCTTAAAGGGCAAAGAAAACCTAACAATTTTAACATCGTTATCGTCCTTAGACTCCATATGAATATTGTCACCATTAGATTCCTTATGAATATTATTCACGCTTTTACTCCTTCCTGGGAGGGAAACAGGGGTGGAGAACCGGTCATTTAACAGATTTGAATTTTTTAACAAATTTGCGAAGTTTGCAATTTTCCCCGTAGTTACAAATTTGCGAAGTTTGCAATTTTCCCCGTAGTTACAAATTTGCGAAGTTTGCAATTTTCCCCGTAGTTACAAATTTGCGAAGTTTGCAATTTTCCCCTTAGTTACAAATTTGCGAAGTTTGCAATTTTCCCCGTAGGTACAAATTTGCGAAGTTTGCAATTTTCCCCTTAGTTACAAATTTGCGAAGTTTGCAATTTTCCCCGTTGTTACAAATTTGCGAAGTTTGCAATTTTCCCCGTTGTTACAAATTTGCGAAGTTTGCAATTCTTCATATATATATATCAAATGATTTTATATATGTTTATACGGAAAAAAGTATCTTGCGAATTTTTCTGCATGTGTACGTAAGGGAAACAGGGGTGGAGAACCGGTCATTTAACAGATTTGAATTTTTTAACAAATTTGCGAAGTTTGCAATTTTCCCCGTAGTTACAAATTTGCGAAGTTTGCAATTTTCCCCGTAGTTACAAATTTGCGAAGTTTGCAATTTTCCCCGTAGTTACAAATTTGCGAAGTTTGCAATTTTCCCCTTAGTTACAAATTTGCGAAGTTTGCAATTTTCCCCGTAGGTACAAATTTGCGAAGTTTGCAATTTTCCCCTTAGTTACAAATTTGCGAAGTTTGCAATTTTCCCCGTTGTTACAAATTTGCGAAGTTTGCAATTTTCCCCGTTGTTACAAATTTGCGAAGTTTGCAATTCTTCATATATATATATCAAATGATTTTATATATGTTTATACGGAAAAAAGTATCTTGCGAATTTTTCTGCATGTGTACGTATAGAGTACTTTGCAAAGTTTGCAGATTTGTAAGTCCCGGGAGGTGGAGAAATCACTTAGAGAAACATTTTGTTGACAGGAAATGTTGGCTTCGAATTCCGCAACATGACGACCTCGAGATTAGGTATCAATCATTGAAGCCTGTAATTAACCACCAATTAGAAGTAGTTGCACTTGTAGACCATTCAATTCCTTTCTACAAGCATCGCCATTCTCTATAAAAGCCATTCAATCCTTGAAAAGTACTTGCAAAAATGGCACTGTAAGTCACACGTGCACTCAGTTAATAGCCGAGAACTAAGGTTTTAGCTATATATTTGCCATATACATCCCGACTGCCGAAGAGCCGTAACGTAAGGAAGTATATTATCGAAACAGTTTTCGTGACCTATTAGATCTGTTAACACCTGCATGTCTAGATCTGGCACTTTAAGTAGTCTAAATAAATAGCTCTTGATATGAGTGACAAAAGTTTATCAGCTCATCGGAAAGCGACTGAACGCCAGTCATATTTATGAGAGGGGGTCTATTGCCTGTGGTGTATAAGTCAGCAGCGTTTTGACAAAACATATCGCAATCATTTCTGGCAAGCGACTTCAGAACTGGAAATCCACGCCATAAATACTCAATGGATTGCAAAATACTTTGCTGTTTTTTTGCACTTTTCCTGTTTGGAACCATTGTAATAATTGTTATGAGGAGGAAAGTCAAAAAACTCTCATTTGTGGATGGATCCACTATCAGTTCAAGAGCTGGAAATGCACAACCACTTGAGGATAACACTGAGAATGATGGTACTAAACAGTATAAATACAGCATTACTCTACCTGAATTCCGTTGCCGGCAGTATTATTAAGCTTTAATACTATATGTGATATCCACAGCATCTGAATGGTTGGCCGTAGAACATTCTCACAAGCTACCAGAGGAAAACGATGAGCTCCAATATTCCTCCCTTCCATAAGGTAACCGATGCTTATTTTTTGTTTCTAACTAGTGAGAATATCCTAATCATAAGATCAGATCTAGAATGCCTCTAAGATCATAAGTTTACTGCTTGTTTTGATATATATTAATTCCAATTGAAGCAAAAAGATGGTTGCTAATTTTTATGCTGTAAGTCTATGCTTTCTTCTTTAGGAATATAGTACTGTATATATTTTCATCTGATTGTTCGAACATCGTTTGCATTGTACTCAGTTATCCTTTCAAAACAAGTCTGATCGGATAAGAAGAAGAAGAAGAAGAAGAAGAAGAAGAAGAAGAAGAAGAAGAAGAAGAAGAAGAAGAAGAAGAAGAAGAAGAAGAAGAAGAAGAAGAAGAAACACCAGCACAAAACCACCATTCATGGTGTGACGTGTATACTTTGAATACAGACTTTTCTGCTCCAAAATTGTATCGTCCTAAAGTTATTATTCTTTTGCATTTACTATTGGATCACTTTGGATCAGTTGTTTAATATCAGTTTCATTGGTTTACAAAAATAGTCAGATCGTAGGACGTTTGGCGTCATGCAGTCTTGGCTGCTTCCGTACCGGACATAGCGAGGCTGGACAAGACTATGTTAGAGACATGTAGAGAGGAATTCAAAATAAACAGTTACTATAAGATAACATTTTATTTGTCAAATTGGTTTCCATTTTTCACTCTATAGGGGATTTGGCCTCCTGGCCCCCCGTTGCACAAAGTGTACGTATCTTACAAGTACTAGTAAATCCAAAAAGTGACAGTGTTTTTCCGATGATTTACAACTATTTTAGTCTTTTTTTTAATCTGAGAAGCTTTTCTTTGCAATTTATTTTCTCTTTTGTCAAATTTATTTGAGCAAATTCTTTTAATATGCAATAAAAATGTTTGTTACATACGGCGATATTATATTACGAGTACTAGTATTATAGTAAACCGACACACGCTTTGTGAAACGGTTACCTGGAGTTAGGATGCATCCGTCTGTGCGCATAAGAAACTTGTGTACAATTATATCAGGACCTATCAGCAGCCTTATGATCGGCAGACGTCATGCAGGGTCTGTTTGAAACAGTAGAAAAGCTATTGTCAAAAATAGAACGCTTCTTCCTTAAGAGTACGATTATGAGTTTGCTTGTTTAGATACGTATCAATTCAGGTAAAAAGGCAAAGAGCATGCTACTGAGCTAGTTTTTATTCTGTACGTTTTTGCTTATTTCTTTAGGAATACTGTATATGTTCAGTTTTCACTTGCTTGTTTACACATCGTACTCAGTTCTAGAGACGTCTCTGCGTGTAGTCAAAGAACAGACAAAAGTGGACTGTTGTCTGTTATACAGTTATACAGTTGTATTCAACATAACATTTTATTCTTAACTCAGTATATTTTCTTTTGAAACAGATGAATATCACGAGGTACCTCCAGCTTCTAGTGACTCAAATAAATGCATAGTTGCATACTTCAGAATGGATTAACGATGGATGAATCAAGATGAATCAGGATAAATGAACAATGATGAAATAGTTAAGAAACTGAAAAAGACAAAGAACTTTGTATAATTTAATAGTTAAGTTGTTGCATATGTTAAAACCTTATGTTTAATAGAAAGTGTAATTCCAATCAGTGTAATTTCAGCATGCTTATTGTATACATTTTTACATTGTAATGTATACATTTTACACATTTTCAATAAAATGTATCTTTTTGAAAGATACTGTTCTTTTCTTTACTGATATGTGCATATTTGCAAAAGTTTTTTTTGTTTGTTTGTTTTTCTTGCGTCTGCTTGAGATTGCGTCGTTTTTGCGTCGTGTTGCGTAGCTCGAGAGAACCAGTCGATTAGTTAATCCTTGGGTGGAGAGTTAAATGTTTCAGGAAACAAGATAATGGCGTTTGGTCTCGTGTGTTTTTTTGTTTTGTTTTTGTTTTGGCGGTTTTTTTTTAAACCCTCAATAAACTTAAATAAAAGTTTACAAAAATGTTATCACTATGAAAATAATAGTTTCGACTAAACTTCCTCAAAGAAAGGAAATAATTCCAGTACGAAATTCAGTTCTTCGCGTGTGGTTTGCATAAGTTGGTTCAAAGTGGTTAAAATGTCTGATCATGATTGACATGAGGGATACTGACAAATTCTCATGCATGTATTTTGGGTTGTATTTGAAACTCCTCAGTTTAAAAGTCGCGTGATATATTTTCAGTTTATGTATTTATGATATATTTTTGATTTTGCTATTGCTTGATTGTTGAAAAAGACAAGGAATAAAATACGAAAAACTACCTTTTGATCTGAAATAGGCGTGACTGACATCGGACGGCACCGCATAGCCATCATTTAGTCCTGATGAGCCAAGACGATTTTTGGTACCACCTGAGGTGGCAAAGGCTATCGCTATCAAACATCATATCTTGAGTACACTTCAAAAATATATTCGTTTTTGCATCACTTTTGTGTCGCCTCAGATAGCTGCTATCCGGTGATCTTTCCGGTGGTCGGTGGTCCTTACGTAGTATCAGTACATATCGAATTAAGTTTCATTTATATTTGCATGGTATATGGCATTGAGAGCACATTTCGTGATTTATTCTGCTTTTATCATGCATCCGAAGGACATCAAAATGTGTTCAGCATTGATCAGTTTCGTGGCATTTATACTGGCGATGATGGCCATCTACCTTGTGTACAAGAATGAAAAAATGAAAACTTTTTTTGGTCCTGGACAGACGCTGAACGGAGTTAACAGAAATGGTAAAAGTATATCTCAATTCAGTGCAAGTCATGCAATTATTTATTTTCAATTCATATTCAACTCAATTAATGCAACTGAAGTGATAAGTCGACTACCTTAGCCTATCCAAATTATCCATGCTTATATGCAAAGTGAATCCCGTTTAATAATAGCGTATGAAATTAAACTAGCTCCAATGATTATGAAAAAAATTTTCAGGTCAGGCTTTCGAGCAAGTTTCTGAACTTTTTATATACTTTTGCCCAAATATCCTCCGAATGAAACTTTTCTCAGGTTCGTTGAAGTGTAAATGAAAGTGAAAGTGAAACCTGACAAATGTTGGCGCTCCTAGACGGGACACTAATGCTAACATATAGATATATAATTTATTCTTTCATTTGACTCTCTCTCAACAGATTCGCGCCACGGAGCATAAACGAGTTATCTTGAAATACGGTATATTTATAACCGATTGCTTAGCTAACTATCTTAGATATAATCGTCTAACACAGTACACAGTAGGGCGATCATTAATCAATTGTTTTCATAATCAATTAATAGATTTATTAACACAGGACAAGTGAGAAATCTAATTAACAAGCTTTTGAAATGGCGAAGTATGAAGTGATGAAACGGAAATAAGCAATTAATATTTGTTTTGTTACATGAGGCATGTAGCGTGTGGTGTGTTATAAATTGCTCAATTTCACCACAGCGCATCACAGTTTTTCTGCCGAGTAACTTAAGGAGACTAACTACACGCCGTCAGTACTCAAGAGGTTTCAAAATGTCTTGTTTATTTTGTTTGCCTTTAGGCACAAAAATATTTCTACTGATAATGAAATTGCCGCTTTTTGGATAGACGGCTTACTATTAGTTCAAGGGTTAGACAAGACAGCAATTGACCACCACTTGATTACATCAACATCACCAGTATAGATAAGTAAAATCGATTTAGCGGCATATTAGCGGAAATGTATATACTATGCTACTTAATTGTGATGCAGCTTTCTGCTCTTTATTCCGTCTTTTTACCACTTCTCTTGAATTTTTCTAAGTTTTCTTGATTATAGTTTAAGCTTGAGAGTGAAATCAATTTTTCACTTTTAAAAGTAGTCGAGTGTAGGCAGTTCAACTTCGTGGCTGGTTTTAATGGAAATTGCAAATATTTCTTACGTTATATTATTATATAATAGCATGTCATATTAGCGAGTTAACCGGCTTTTTTAGTTCGTGCGACGTGTTGCAGCGAAAAAATTCTGTCGCAGCGACGAGATGCCTAGCGTGTGCCGAGCTAGTAGGCCACCAACATGAATAGTCGAGGAGGCTGTCAAAATTGTTGATATAATCAGCGAAAGTGACAAGTATTTTAGCTGGTAATTGGTCGAAACGCTGGGCCTCCAAGCCTCCAATCCACGCCACTTATTCAATCGATCTCAAGGCTCGTGACCTGAAATTTGTCTGTATGAATTATACATTCAGTTATAGTCCTTCGCGTTGCTCTGATCCCATTGAAGAAAAGTTTCCAGAATGTTATATCCTGAAATTTGTTTCCTGGCTTTTTTTGTAGTGATTATGCGTACAGCCTACTGTGTTATGAAAAGGATTTGGCGACGAAGAAACAACTTTATTCTTATTGGTAGCCCTCATCATTACACTGATATGGATATCAATGGTAAGTGTTCTTTTCTTCTTTATTCAACCTTGAGTAAATCTGCGAGCTGACCATGCTCGTAGTTTTATATATATACATAAATTCCAGAATTATACACTAGCAATGGCTAAAAACTTGAACGCGTACGGAGTCCGTACGCCGCCAATGATTTCATGAATAGCTTGATAAAGTGTTATCAATTGACACAACGGGTAAGCACTTTCAAAGGATTATTCTAGAGATGGCACAGCATTTCGATAAACAGGAAAAAGCATTTCGAGGCAACAAATATTAGGATAATCAGTCAGAGTATTTATCGATGTTTTGATTGAAGGTCTCGCACTTGCTCTCTATTTTAGGCTTTATTCATCTTTGTCCTCCAGTGATTTTTATGCATTATCAATGAGGAGGGTGATGACGGTTTAACTAATCATGTTTAATTGATGGGTGCCTGTTTTTCGCAATTCGTAGTGACTTCTACACATTCTACAGGTCTCTCAATAGAGGCCGTCGAGAACGATGAGACTTTACATGGGTACAACCAGCCTAGACTTCAGGTAAAGGATTTGTTTGTAATTGTTCATTTTCCTTGTTTCTTCTTCTTTTGGATTGTACTTTTGGAAATTGACATTGAATACCGTATTCAATGTCAATATCAATAAACACAATCAAAAGAAGAACAAACAAACAAATTACACATACAAACATGATTTTGAGCACGTTTTCAATTGTAGTGCCTGAATGAACATATATAGCATGATGTCCATGATTCATTTCATACATTAACACAGTTAGACTATGATAGAAATAGTTGAAAGTATCGACAGTGTAACATGTATCAGAAAAGTCCTGAAGCCCGTTTTATCCTTTTCATGGTTGACAGGAAATGTCTGAAATGTTGCGGGCTCCGCGATGCTCAGCGATGGAAAACTCAGGTAATAACCTTTCAATTAAATTAACTAGAACGGGTTTTCCTCATATATTGATCAATTTGGTTTGTATTCATTTTGTTTTAAAAGTTGACCGGCTACGTACTGTGCATAGTAAATTATGTAACCATACTGAATTCCGCAGTCATTATTTGACTAAATGAGTTTGTTACTCAACTTGTAGGTCTTATAGGTTAAAGTCACAATTATACCTGGCCATCAGCAACCTTTTCAGTTCATAAGTAATGTTTCGAAATACCTGTACTTTTCTTCTATATATTTCATCAATTATACCGCGCGCGTAGAATGGACGGTAATTATTGCTTACTTGATATCCACAGCACCTCAGTGGTTTGATGTGCCACATTCCCACAAGACAGCGGTGGAACATGAAGAAGTGTAAAATCCTCCCATTAGGTAAAATTCTTTTTCTTTTTCTTTTTCTTTCTTTCTTTCTTTCTTTTTTTTTCTCGAGTATCAAGTATCTTGAAACAGGGATTGAGAAATTTGCTCTACTGGCAAGAGAGCGGTAACGGTTTCGGGAGGTAAACTGAGTTATAATCGTTTCCTCACGTGCTCGTCAGATCTAGTACTGGTCGGTTCACTATTTCGCCACCACATCGAGCGTATATTAGGGCGGGAAAAATTTAAGCTTTTGTGTTCTTCAAACGCTAAACTTTAAGTTCAAAGTGACAAGTTGAAGTGATAAATTCAATCTTATTATTTATTCTTCATCAGATGATGAGTCAAGACCATAATATCCCGCTACTTCTCCACAGCTTTGTTGTGCACTTTTATTCCTGTTGAATGGGGTTGCTTCCATGGGATTGCATTCTTGTTTAGTTGTTATAGTACATTTATGCATAAATAGCCTAAATTTGTGGATTAGCGGTGATACTTCATTTGTTATATATGTTCTTTGACTTAATAAACTGTAACTGTAACTGTAAATAAATCAGCCATGTCAGTCTGAGTTTCTCTTGACTTCTTCTCTTGGGCAAGGCCTCATATCTCAAATTCCTTCAGGGCAGCTGTATTGATATTTCCTATACAAGAAATATTTCGATGAATTTCTTTGGAAAGAAACTGCCCCGCCCCTGTATGACCCATGTTTCCTGTCAAATCCAAGTCCTGTCAAAAAAAAGCAATATATTTTTTCAACCTAAAGGGTAAACACCCTAAAAGATACCAGATGACAGATTTTGACCTCTAAAAGGTACGACGAGAGTCCCCCCGGGACTTATACATAAGATGATGGTTGGGACTTGATCAAGGATATATATATACTGAGAATGATCAAATATTAATGCAAACTAGGCGATAACTCTAAAAATCTACGATAGTAGACATGGTGATGATTGTGGGTGCTATATATAGTGAATTGAAAAAACGTTTCGGGTCTAAATTAAAACATATAACGCAGAAGCTGAGACCGAAATGGTGCTTGAGATGTGAATAATTATATTCTGATTTATTCATTTATGCTGTGCCTTCGATGCAAAATGCTGACAGCAAAGGCAGGACCTGCGTTGGCGGGCCGTTTGGAGTTCGAATTTTTATCGATTGCAGCGTAAATGAATAAATCAGAATAATATAATTATTCGCCGATCCCATGCACCATTTCGGTCTCAGCTTCTATGTTCTATGTTTTTAGACCCGACAACGTTTTTTCAATTGACTATATTTTGACTACCAGTAACCATATGTCCTCATAGAGGGCTTTTATTTTTTATTGTTTTGCCACAAACTGAAGGCGGCAGGATATTGTTTACAGGGCAGCAGCCCCAATTGCTTTACAATACCCTTAAAAGATATAATATCACAAATATAACGTACAGACGTATAGGAAATTGACTACATTACAATATTATTATGGTGGCTTATAACTGGGAATTTTTTCCATGTATAAATTAAATAGTTGCTTCAGCTTTTTAAATTGCGAGATGCTTAGATCTTTGAGTTTTTTTGGAAGATTATTCCAAAGATTAACAGATATAAAGTTTATTGGTTTTAAGGCGTAGTGAATTGGGTACTAGTTATTGAAAAAAGAAGGCCCTAGTTTTAGTGGAGATAATAACCTTTTGTCGACTGACTAATTTGTGAGAAACACTGACTCATCAACTGATACTTGTACGTACACTGCGAAAGCTAAGCTCATGCAAGTCTAAATTTAGGAAATCTTGTCTATCGAAAAGGCCGACAAGAACCTGCTAAAATGTGTGATAAACGGTTTTTCCTAGCTACACCTTGAGAGTTTTCCCTTTAGTGCTAGAATAGCCTCCCTGTTTTTTTGTTTGCTTGTTTGTTTTTGTCAGTTGTTGTTGTTGTTGTTTTGTAGTTAACTGACGAATTCCCCAAAATTAGTAGTTCTTACTCATAAAGTGAAAATTTATAGTTAACTGATATCAGTTACTAATTTTATTGAAAATGATTGTGATTGTTTTTAAAGCACGATATAATAATAATTGTTCACAGCGATAAGTACCTTGCAATAATTGACCCAAAAAGTAATTAACGACGTATACCTTTTTTCTTCAACTAATATTGATTGTGAAATTGTTAAAGCTTGGTCTTTCATTAGATTAATTCTCGACAACGAAACGACAAACACTCTAGTCTGTGCGGAGTGCATCCTTCAAAGTCGACCCGCCGAAACAGAACACCACAAATTTAAGAATACAGACCAACCCAGATCTCATAACATGTCAGGCCGCTCTCGATCGTGTCTAAAACTCCACACGGGTACATACGAGTAACATACGGGTACATACGACTACATACGAGCACATACGAGTAACATACGACAACACACAGGTAACATACGACAACGTACGAGTAACATACGACAACATACGGGTAAAAATTTTATTTCAATAAAATACTAAACTTTTTTTCAATCACCTTCATAAAATCAATAATTCAAAAAGGCCACGGCTTTGACATCGATCGATACCGAAGTTTCCAGGAGTATTTGAATCTGGATTCGAAAGACAAAATGAAGAAATAAAATATAGAACAATGATCTGAAGCTTTCTGTTCGCCGTGTGTTCATATTCTGTAGAAGTGTCAGTCTAGGGTTTTCACGGTGAATGTTTCTGAAGTGTTTTACGACGTTTCGACGATCCTTGGGTCTTCGATTACAAACACTGACTCATATTCCAAGGATCGTCGAAACGTCGTAAAACACTTCAGAAACATTCACCGTGAAACCCCTAGAAACTTCACAGAAAAAAATAATATATAGACCTCAATGACTAGTACGTCTATCGATCTCTGAGATGATGTTGTTCTCTTTCCTTTTGCTTGTGAGTGCGTATTTATACAAAACTAAGAGTCATACAATCGAGTTGTGAATCACATAAATGAACCAGAAGAGAAAATTCCAAACCATATGACCAGGGGTAGGCACTAGGGTTCCAGAAGGAGACAATGATGGCCTGACTGACTGACGCTAGTAAAAAAACAAGACAAAAACGTGCTATGCTCAACAAGCACCATGTATATTCTTAGTTACAGTGTTACAGGCAATATGACATTCAGTTTGATAGTATATATTTCTTGAAGAAATAGACGTGCTTTATTGATTATGTTCAGATTGAAAAAAAGGGAAAAATAATTTTTTTTACCCGTATGTTGTCGTATGTTACTCGTATGTTGTCGTATGTTACCCGTGTGTTGTCGTATGTTACTCGTATGTTACTCGTATGTACTGGTATGTCACCTGTATGTACTCGTATGTAGTCGTATGTACCCGTATGTTGCTCGTATGTTACCTGTATGTACCCGTGTGGAGTTTTAGACACGATCGGCCGCTCTCTCGTGATTTCACCGACTGATAAAAGATGCGCTACTCTGATTAGGACGGCGCTTTTACAGTGACAATCATCGATCGCGAGATGTGGTTTCCGGTTCACCACAACCGGAAAAGTTTTGATACGTTTTTTTCTCAATTTGTTTGCGGTTTTAATTTGCAGTTTCAGTATTCCTTATGACCGTCTAAAGGCTCGTGCCTGAAACTGTCTTAAAGTTTTACTTTAGCTGTCAAGGAGCTTTAACTGCTCATACTTAGTCATTCGCGTTGCTCTGATCCCATCGAGGAAGAGTATCTAGAATGTTAAACCCTGAAATTTATTTCCTGGCATTTTCTGTAGTGATCATGACAGCCTACTGTGTGATGAAAAGGATTTTGCGACGAAGCCGAAACAACTTTATTTTTAGTAGCAGCCCTCAACATTACACTGATGTGCACGTCAATGGTGAGTGGTTTCTTCTTTTTTAACTTTTTTTTATTCTACGTTGTCTACGTTGAGTAAATCTGCGAGCTGACTATGCTCATTGTCAGTTCTGAATATACAGAAATTACAGAATTATACACTTTAATAGCAATAACTAAAAACCTGAACTCGAACGCAATACTGAATTTGATGAATAATAACTTGATAACGGGTGAGCACTCTCACAGGATTCTAGAGATGGCAGAGCATTTCAGTCGATAAACTTAGAGGCAACAAATATTAGGATAAGTTAGAGTAGTTATCAATGTTTCGATTGCTAGTGAACGTCTCGCACTGGTTCTTAATTTGTTTTAGTCTTTATTCATCTTGGTATTCCAGGCATGCGGTTTTATGCATTGTCAATGAGGAGTGTGATGGCGGCCTTACTTACTAATCATGTTTAATTGATGGATGCCTGTTTTATTTTTCGCAATTCGTAGTGACTTCTACACATTCTACAGGTCTCTCAAGAGAGGCCGTCGAGGACGATGAGACTTTACATGGCTACAACCAGCCTAGACTTCAGGTAAAGGGTTTGTTTGTAATTGTTTATTGTTCTTCAGTACTAAAGGTACGGTAATACGAGCAACAAAATCATTCAACTTGTCTCGCAACATTGCTGCGAAGCGAGTTGAAGAGCGATGCTGCCCGTTTTACCACCCGAAAACAAACTTGTCTCGCAACAAAATAGTTTGTTGCAGGTTGAGAAATTTTGTTGCAGAAAGTAGAAGGTCGTTCTACTTCTTGCAACAAAATTTTAAAATGTTGCTCGTATAACCATGCACCTCAGCTCAACTTGTGTTGCAACAAACGATTTTAGGGGCCAATGAGAATACAGGATTCTCTCAACCTGCAACAATAATTTTGTTGCGAGGCAAGTTTGTTCTCGGGTGGTAAAACGGGCAGCATCGCTCTTCAACTCGCTTCGCAGCAATGTTGCGAGACAAATTGAGTGATTTTGTTGCTCGTATTACCGTACCTTAAAGAGAACACTGATAATTAATGTTTGTTTCTTCTTCTTTTTCATTGTGCTTTTTGAAATTGACATTGAATACCGTATTCAATGTCATCAATATCAAAAAATACAATCAAAAAGAAGAACAAGCAGTCAAATCGACACACAAACACGATTTTGAGCATGTTTTGTAGTGCCTGTTAGAATAAACATACGACGATTTATTTCATACATTAACGCAGTTAGAGTATGTTATGTAAAACTGACTATGATAGAAATAGTCGACAGTATCGACAGTGTAACATGTATCAGAAAAGTCCTGAAGCCCGTTTTATCATTTTCATGGTTGACAGGAAATGTTGCGGGCTCTGCGATGCTCAGCGATGGAAAACTCAGGTAATATAACCTTTCAAGCATTAAGAGCGAGATTCAGTAATTTCTTAAAATTCCTAGACAAAAGTGAAAATTCGTACTCAAGTTTAATCCCCCATAAAGATCCTTGTTGGAAACTATTTTCGAAAAGCACTTTTAAAAACCCCTGCAATTTTTTTCATTTTCTCAAAAAATATATTTATATTTTTGAAAATACACCATGTCGCCTACCGCGGGACGCCGGCTGGAAATAGTGAAAATTCTGCATCCAGTTTATGGCGCTGTAACGCACTAGCAAAAAACTCCACATTATTCTGTTTTAACTATGCATTAACAATCCCTTTCTCTTTGTTTACCTGTAAAAATAACCGTTTAGAAAGTTTACTTTTCCTAGTTCTTATGGTTCCCTGAATTCACCTCCCTCGTTCGATCTAAAATCAGACGAAATTTTGAGCATGTTTTCAACTTTATATCTCAAAGAGTATTTCTTTCCAGATTCAGATCTCTGACCCAAAGTAAGGTCCATTACTCTAGTATCGCTGCACTAAATGTCGTTTAGTAGGTCGTCGAATTAGGTCATTTTGAGGTATGTGCGATCTAACATTTTTTGAATGGTGGGAATCCCTGAATAAAGAGATTGTTATTGTAGTTCACTAGAAAAATTCAGTAATTACAAGAGGACTCTGATTCTTATTTTTGTGCTTTTAGTGAATAAATTAGGTATCGATCCATGACAAACTTCACGTGCACGAAAAAGATCTCACACCGTTTTATCAGCGGAGATGATGGAACATTCATCCAAGTAATTCGTACAAATACTCACAAACTCGTCCGATGAAATTGTAGCGATACCGTACAATGAAATTTAAAAGACTACTTTTTCATTTTGTTTCAATTCTTCTCAGCAAGTAAATCACCTCATTGTCATGCACTTGGTCTTACTTAATTATTTTCGCAAAATTTTAAGGGTCGTGTTTCGGCGAGACTTCATTTTTTGCGATTTCTAGTAAAATGTTACAAAATGTCGTAAATGTTTGCAAGAATCGTTCTTCGATCATGGGCCTTTACTGCGGTTTTCGATATTCTGCGAACACCGACTTTCAAACGCCAACCGCTAATTTTCGTTTTTGCTTCTGTCAATCAAAAGTAAAAATCACTATGACGAAGAACTATTTACACCAGAATGATGGTATAGCTAATATATGTCGTCTAAAGATCTTACTTGGTCATTTGGTAGGACTTTAATTTTGGAATTTTAGTACTGACTGGTTTAATTTGTGAAATTTCAACAGATATATTGTTTGAAGGTCAGAGTTCGCAGAATATCGAAAACCGCAGTACTTTCGCAATTGTTTCAACTAATCGCGAAAACCAAATAAATGAATATTTTTTTTGAAAATACACCCTGGCGCCTTCCGGACGCCGGCTGGAGATAGTGAAAATTCTGCATCCAGTTTATGGCGCTGTAACGCACTAGCAAAAAACTCCACATTATTCTGTTTTAACTGTGCATTAACAATCCCTTTCTCTTTGTTTACCTGTAAAAATAACCGTTTAGAAAGTTTACTTTTCCTCCCTCGATCGATCTAAATTAAAATCAGACGAAATTTTGAGCATTTTTTCAACTTTATATCTCAAAGAGTATTTCTTTCCAGATTCAAATCTTTTACCCAAAGTAAGGTCCATTACTCTAGTATCGCTTCACTAAATGTCGTTTTTGGTCCGTTAAATCCCACTTAGCAAGAGCGGAGAAAGTGAGAGCTATTTTAGCAAAGTCAATAATTTGTTAAGCAATACACGATTCGCGTGACAATCCAGAAAATACTCGAAACATTGAAAACATCAATTGAAAACGTACTTTTTGCTTCAGCAGCCTATTTCTAATCGTCATTCGCTTTCGCTTACATGACTGTTGGTGCCCTAATCCGGCGCAAGAGCAAAGTTAAGCCAGATAAGGGAAGTCCACAAGAAAACAATCAACAAATCACACTAGACAGTGTTTAGTCTGCTTATTACTAGAGCGACTTTTACATGCTAATGACTCTGAATATTCTAATGAAATGTAATGAGCTGCACTACCTTGCGAAAACTAATACAAAATATCTGCAGAACACAATTTAACAGTTAAATGGGCGTAAAGGGAAACAAAGTCTGCTACCCTCTCAGGATCGAAAAATAAAACAAAACAACAACAACAACAACAACAACAACAACAAAAACCAGCTTTTTTGAACCGTTCAAAACCTGGCTTTGCTCATACCGGGTTTACTGATCGACTTTTTGATTAACATTGTCCACTGGACATCATTTAGACATACTTCTTTTGTTTTACACCTATTTCAAAAAAGGTTGCCAGAGCTAAAAGCGATAGGCGATAGGAGATAGGTCATTTAAACTCCGAAGTAATCAAGATGAAGTTTTAAAAATAGCCTCGTTATTCCCTTCGTTTTGCTCCGACATTGGATATGAATTTCTGACTGTTGACTTTCTTAATACAAATAGAAAACCCAACTGTGAATAGTGATTGAATGACCAATCTCATATCGCCTACCACCTTTAGCTCTGACAACCTCTTTTGAAATAGGTGTATACACCTAATGCCCCCCCCCCCCCCAAAAAAAAAGAAAACGTTGTCGCAACAGGTCACGCTCCAAGACAGCAAAGGATTTTGGCAGTTTTTCTTTTAATTAATCTATTCATTATTATCTTTCATTGTGTGATGTTTCCTTGCATGGTGAGCATTTTAAGCATTCCAGCAAGCGTTATGAGCAATTATTTTGTATTCATGTTTTATGCAACCAAAATATGCAATGATCATTGATCATGATTACATTAATTACTAGCAAATCCTTTGCAGTCTTAGAGTGTACGCTGTGAACTTAAGTGACGATGCGCGTAAGAACTAGTGGGCATAACGGCATAATAAAAATCTCCCATAACTTTTCGATTTTGGCCATTTATTTCGATTTTATTTATCAGCTGTTTAACAAAAACTTTCGCTGGTCTTATTATGACAAAACTTTGGGAATTGTTTTGAAAGCTTATGATTGGATGAAATCTATTAAACAAAAGAAAGAGTTTTTGTACCTTTTATTTCGAAAACATGTTATCCATAGAATGATATATTTTCTATCTTGAAACCAAGAAATTCTGCCGTGGGAAAAGCGATATGCCGCAGAACAATAGAAAGCTCCCTAGTTCTTATCCGCATTGTCACTTAATGCGACAATGTTGTTTGGATATAAAAGCAAGTTCATTAGTATGTAAACCTGCGGTTTACGAATAAGTGACGAATTTCCTCTACTAGTGCAGGAATATAGTGCACAAATAGTGCAGAATTGTTCCGGTTTTTGCTACAAGCATGAAAATTGGCGCAATGATAGAAGACAACATGCTGACAGTTCTACACCAGTAGAATTAATTGTCACTGAAAGATTATTGCATTAACAAAGTGTTCCATGAAATGTGATAATTCTTTACGATCGATTACTTTTCCTTCTACTTAACCAGCTATAATGCCCCACCCTATTTCCCACACTTTAATGAAAATCACTACTGTTTTCTTCTACACTATCACCATCAACCTGTCCTATTTGGTCTGATATTGTGTCCCTTAGCTTTCGTTTGACATCTGCTGCCACTCCCAAATTATTGACTTTGCACAAAAATAACTCTTACTTCCTCCGCTCTTGCTAAGTGGGATTTAACGGACCAAAAACGACATTTAGTGAAGCGATACTAGAGTAATGGACCTTATTTTGGGTAAAAGATTTGAATCTGGAAAGAAATACTCTTAGCTTTGAGATATAAAGTTGAAAACATGCTCAAAATTTCGTCTGATTTTAGATCGATCGAGGGAGGTGAATTCAGGGAACCATAAGAACTAGGAAAAGTAAACTTTCCGAGGGTGGGACTCTACTGAGATAAAGGTTTCTGGAAAGGTCTCCTATTTGGTACTGGAAAAAGGATCTGATCAGTACTCTGATCAGTAGACCAACAACTTTGTATTCTACAAAACATCAACATAATCACCGCTTGCTGTCGAAGCAGGGGAGAGTTCACGCTTTATTTGGAGATTTGATAGTGATTCACTAGGAAGAAATTCCACAAATTTAGCTAGCGAAATCAAACTTAGCGTTGCGCCATTTTGGAGCTAATGGAAAACAGTTTTCCCTGCAGCCAACAACCTGAAGAAGAGCAATTTCATAACTATCAATAAACTTTATTGTACGCTGGTTGAATTATTAGCTAAAATATGCTGTGGATAGGCAAGAAAGTATTTGCTGTTTCCGCTGTCAGCAGGTGTATTTTTTTGTGAATTCCGCGGTCATTATTTGACTAGATGAGTTTCTTACTCAACTTGTAAGTCTTGTAGGTTAAAGTCATAATTATACCTGGCCATCAGCAACCTTTTCAGTTCATAATAAGTAATGTTTCGAAATACCTGCACTTTTCTTCTATATATTTCATCAATTATACCGCGCGCGTAGAATGGACGGTAATTATTGCTTATTTGATATCCACAGCACCTCAGTGGTTTGCTGTGCCACATTCCCACAAGACAGCAGTGGAACATGAAGAAGTGTAAAATCGTCCCATTAGGTAATGGAGAGCGGTAATGGTTTCGGGAGGCAGACTGAGTTATAATCGTTTCCTCACGTGCTCGTCAGATCTAATACTGGTCGGTTCACTATTTCGCCACCACATCGAGCGTATATTAGGGCGGGATAAATTTAAGCTTTTGTGTTCTTCAAACGCTAAACTTTAAGTTCAAAGTAACAAGTTGAAGTGATAAATCCAATCTGATTATTTATTCTTCATCAGATGACGAGTCAAGACCATAGTACCCCGCAACTTCTCCATAGCTTTGTTGTGCACTTTTATTCCTGTTCAATGGGGTTGCTTCCATGGGATTGCATTCTTGTTTAGTTGTTATAGTACATTTATGCATAAATAGCCTAAATTTGTAGATTAGCGGTGATTCTTCATTTGTTATATATGTTCTTTGACTTAATAAACTGTAACTGTAACTGTAAATAAATCAGCCATGTCAGTCTGAGTTTCTCTTGACTTCTTCTCTTGAGCAAGGCCTCATATCTCAAATTCCTTCAGGGCAGCTGTATTGATATTTCCTATACAAGAAATATTTCGATGAATTTTTTTGGAAAGAAACTGCCCCGCCCCTGTATGACCCATGTTTCCTGTCAAATCCAAGTCCTGTCAAAAAAAAGCAATATATTTTTTCAACCTAAAGGGTAAACACCCTAAAAGATACCAGATGACAGATTTTGACCTCTAAAAGGTACGACGAGAGTCCCCCCGGGACTTATACATAAGATGATGGTTGGGACTTGATCAAGGATATATATATACTGAGAATGATCAAATATTAATGCAAACTAGGCGATAACTCTAAAAATCTACGATAGTAGACATGGTGATGATTGTGGGTGCTATATATAGTGAATTGAAAAAACGTTGTCGGGTCTAAATTAAAACATAGAACACAGAAGCTGAGACCGAAATGGTGCTTGGGATGTGAATAATTATATTCTGATTTATTCATTTATGCTGTGCCTTCGATGCAAAATGCTGAAAGCGTATGCAGGACCTGCGTTGGCGGGCCGTTTGGAGTTCGAATTTTTATCGGTTGCAGCGTAAATGAATAAATCAGAATATGATTATTCACCGATCCCATGCATCATTTTGGTCTCTGCTTCTATGTCCTATGTTTTTAGACCCGACAACGTTTTTTCAATTGACTATATTTTGACTACCAGTAACCATATGTCCTCATAGAGGGCTTTTATTTTTATTGTTTTGCCACAAACTGATGGCGGCAGGATATTGTTTACAGGGCAGCAGCCCTAATTGCTTTACAATACCCTTAAAAGATAAAATATCACAAATATAACGTACAGACGTATACGAAATTGACTACATTACAATACTGATTATGGTGCCCGGGCTTATAACTGGGAATTTTTTTCGTGTATAAATCAATTAGTTGCTTCTTAAATTGCGAGATGCTTAGATCTTTGAGATTTTTTGGAAGATTCAGTTCCAAAGATTAACAGATATAGAGTTTATTGGTTTTATCGTAGTGAATTGGGTACTAGTTATTGAAAAAAGGTCCTAGTTTTAGTGGAGAAAATGCATTTTGTCGACTGACTAATTTGTGAGAAACAATTCATCAACTCAGATACTTGTACACTGCGGAAGAAGGTGCAAAACCGAGCTCAAGTCTAAATTTAGTAAGTCTTGTCTATCGAAAAGGCCGACAAGAACCTGCTAAACTGGGTGATAGACGGTTTTTCCGAGCTACTTGGAGAGTTTTACCTTTAGTGCTAGCCTCCCCTGTTTTTTGTGTGCTTGTTTGTTTTTGTCTGTTGTTGTTGTTGTTGTTGTTGTTGTTTTGTAGTTAACTAACGAATTCCCAAAAATTAGTAGTTCTTACTCATAAAGTGAAAATCAGTTACTAATTTTATTGAAAATGATTGTGATTGTTTTTAAAGCACGATAATAATTGTTCACAGCGATAAGTACCTTACAGTATGACCCCAAAAGTAATTAAATGACGGATACCTCCGTGAACACCCTATTAAACCATTTTCTTCAACTAATATTGATTGTGAAATCGTTAAAGCTTGGTCTTTCATTATAGATTAATTCTCGACAACGAAACGACAAATACTCTAGTCTGTGCGGAGTGCATCCTTCAAAGTTGACCCGCCGAAACAGAACACCACAAATTTAAGAATGCGGACCAACTCCAGATCTCATAACATGTCAGGCCGCTCTCTCGTGATTTCACCGACTGACACAAGATGCGCTACTCTGATTAGGACGGCGCTTTTACATAATCATCGAGAGAGAGACCCGAATGAACCGCCTACAGTGTCGGAACCTACCGACCAACTGTTAGCAGCCGTTTCATCTAAGGAGGTCAGGTCCTGGCACGCATCCATGAGAAGGAAGTAATCACTTCTTCAGTGATACAAAAGACTATCAAGTTAAAAATATCTGGATGAGGTTACTTGATATCGAGTTTTTCAACAACTTAATTCTTATTCTGTCTTCTCAGGCCGTTTTACTCAAATTGGTAGACTTTTTTGAAAGTTTTATTTTTTGCTCTAACCTTTGTATCTTCAACAATATTTGATCATTTGCAATGAAATTTTCATTGATGGCTAACTATAAGTGGCGGTTTATTTTGCTATGTTCAAAAGTTACCATTGACGTGATTTTGACGTCATAGCGAATTGTTACCTTTTTCGAGAACATCCAGATTACTTCAAGAGATTCTCAAAACTACAAAGTTTGAAAGAGAATGCCATTCTCTAAAATTCGGTGCAATTTTTATCTCGATCCGACATTTCGTTGTCGAGTTATAAGGGATTTTTGTTTCACGATGACGTCATAAAAGTGACGTCACTAATAGCCATTAAAAGCCATTTATAGAAGCCATTAGAAACTGCAAGTGATGATACAACGAACATGTATTACTATTATGAAGTGTTTCTACATAACTAAGTTAAAACGTTTGGTCATCGAGCTTTATTAGGGATATTTCAAATAATCGGTGACGGCGTCATTATGACATTAGAGGATTTTGCTATATATTCTTATTAATATTTCTAATACTTATCTTCAAAAAATCAAAAATCAAAAAAGATAGGATTTTGGGGACTTCGAAGCTCTTTCACTATGCAAAGTATAAGAACAACCGAACTTCAAACAAAAAAGTTGAATGAAGAAGTAATTTTCATACATTTCCTTTACCATTTCCCATATGATTATTAGATTATTAGACAATCACTTCTTCTTCATTCAACTTTTTTTGTGCAACAAGCACGTGGAAATTTTCAAACTTTGTCTTGTAATAGTCTTGTAAAATAAATAAGCGAAACACAGCATAACTGAAAGAGCATGCTCGTTGCTTTTAAAAATTGATAAATACATGTACTTAAACATTAAGTAACCGAAAAGTATATTCATAGTCGTAAACTCAAGGGAAGCGTTCTGATCGATTGGTAAGATATTCTCACTAATTAGAAACTACCGAGCGTCAGTTACCTTATGGTAGGAAGGAATTTTGGAGTTCATCATGTTCTTATGGTACCTTGTGGGAATGTTCAATGACCAACCACTCAGATGCTGTAGATATCATATAAAACAATAAAGTCCAATAAGCCTACTAACAGATTCAGTAATGTTCTACTATTTAAACTGTTTTAGTACCCTCAATGTTGTTATCTTCAAGTCGCGGTCGGCGTTGTGCACTTGCAGCCCTTGGAGTGATAGTTAATCTATCCACAACTGAAAGTGAACACTTTGACTTTCTTCACCACCAGAAATATTATTATGACTCCAAAAAGGACAAAGGCAAAGAAATAGCAAGACATTTTGAAACAGCTCTTGAGTAATCCTTAAGTTGTTTAGCAGAAAAAAACGTAATGTGTTGTGGCGAAACTATTTATATCGCACCACACGCCTTTTCAAATGTAATTGCTCATTTCCGTCTCATTACTTAACTTTTCGCCATATCAAAAGCGTCTAATAATTAGTTTTCTCACTTGCCCGGCAGGTGCTTATGAATAAATCTGATTAATTATGAAAACTAACAAAAGGATATCCACACAATAACTCAGAAGTTAACGATTGTAGCTAAGATAGCTAGCTTGCAAATCGAATAAAATAGCATTTTAAAACGCGTGAAGCTATCTATTCTATACTAGATTTTTAGAACTAGTTAGTGTTATAATTCAAAATACCTATCTAACTTACATATTCACTGAAACGGTTTTAATGGTTTTGCAAAGTTTGCAGTAATATTTAATTCACGTAGATTTCTGTCAATGTTACATAACCTTAGTTCCCATCACGATGTCATTTTTTGCGCCGTTGAAAGGCAACAATAATTAACTTCGACGACTTCCACAATATTGACAATACCTGATGATCTTGAGCTACTTGAATTCTTGACCAATATATTCAGCTGTCAACAAAATGATTATATAAGCATTCCTCAACTGGAAGTAGAACCTACGGGGTATACGTCCACTTAATGGACGGACCATTAGAAAAGTGGTGGTTGGGGTGCGTGTGTGTGTGGAAATTTGGAATTGGCATAAATTGTTTTTTAATTGGCCACCAAAAGTGGAAATTAAGCTGTGCCGATTACAAGTTGAAGAGAGAATGAAAAGTAAAATAAGATAAATTATAGCTTGTGTTGAGTAATCAAATGAATATTGGACAACTACTATATAAACATTAATTCCAAAGTTAACTCTCGAAAATCGGTTCACCTTTATCAGTTCAATTTTGACTTCAAATTCAGACCCCCGCCCCCTCCCTCCCATGCACCTAGCTTGTCAGTTTTTTGTTCTCGCCTTCCTTTTAGACAACAAACTACATCCACAGTAGTGTTAATAGTAAACAAAAAACAAGTATTTACTCGATTTCCTGATTGGTTATATCCAGGAAGCGTTTCATCCACTTCGACAGCTTCGTTTGGAATGTCCACGAGACTAACTATCAAACGAAATATAAACAAAACTTGAGCAAACATCACTGACTGACCTTTCTTTTAATTACCTTTGTACTTTGTATGCACGCAATCAAACGTTGTAACTAATAGAATTTATATGTTTTGTAATTTCATTGAATGAAAGAGAGAGAGAGAGAGAGAGAGAGAGAGAGAGAGAGGGAGGGAGGGAGGGAGGGAGGGAGGGAGGGAGGGAGGGAGAGAGAGAGAGAGAGAGAGAGAATCGAAAGTCAAACGAAAGAATTATTGTATTGTAGATGACAGGTTTGTGCCCTTTTCCTCGAATATATTTGGTACATACAATTAGAAAAACACTTCAAGTTTCAATTGAATTTAGCGTTTAGAATGTCCGACTATTAAAATGAAACTAGTGTAGACAGAAATAAACAAAATCTACAGAAAATCGCCTGTGTAAACCAACATATCTGACATAGAAAGACAGACACTGTAGACAGTACAGTGACTTGAACGGCGATTTTACAACGACACGAAATCGCGTGTGTGAACAGCCGGTGATTTTACTGCGATTTTTACTGCAATTTTAGCGCGATAGCTCAGCGATCCTATGAAAAGAGGCATTTTCGACCAGCGTTCACAATTTAAAGAGCATGCATCTCTTGAAAACAAGGATGGCGAATGAAATAGATCCCTCTTTTCATCAAATCGCTATAAGATGTCGTGCTAAAACCGCCATAAAAATCGCCGGCTGTTCATATTTGTTGTCGCACTGTAAAATCGCCCGTATAAACCGTCTTTTACAGAGGACGTGCTGAGACTGTTGCTTTGGAACGAAGCAGCTTTTAAGCTAAAATAATCAGCGCGCCCGATACCGTTGTTTCAGTAAGAGTTTCTGGTTTTGGTAGGTTATATTTTGCTCACTAGAATCACAGAAAATTGATGAAAAGTGTAATTTAAAACTTAAGTAAACATCAAACAGTCCCACTTTTCTCCCCTGATTCAGAGAGAGTCAAACGAGAGAATTATTGTATTGTAGATGTCAGGTTTGCTGATATTAGTGAATCGAATGAACGAGAAAATAGCTTGATACCGCACGCTGTACCTCAACGTAACGGCTTTGAACAATGGTTTCAATTCAAGGCCATCAAGCCAAAAGTACAAAAAAAAAACCCAGTTTTTCTTTGTCAATCAAAAATTTTAATTTAGCAATTTTACAACTTGTTCAAACCCACGCGAACAGTATTCTGAAGTCTCTTTCTGGTACTCGATCCCCCGGAAAAGGCGTCTTTCAAGTCAAATGTGTAGAGATAATACAAGGTCATTGGAATGCCGCGTAGGACCCCTTTGAGAGAATGAATTATTTCCTGTGCTTTAGTAAGTTAGAAAAACTATTATCTTTATGATATGACTGAACATTTCTATATAAGCTTTATTTGACTTCTTGCAAGTTTACTCCCAGCACAGAAGAGCTCGCTACCGGTTACCACCACCCAGGCCAGTTAGGGAGTTCAGGGGATCTCCTAGTTGATTGTATCTCTTTTAACAGGTTAAAGTGTAATATCATGGTGGAATCACAGACAGTTTTGAGAAGCCATGTACAACGTAGAACTCCAAGCTGGTTTTGAATGCTGATTTTCAGAGCCAGACACGGTTATGTATTCTAGGCTTTAACTAGTAGTTAACGCGATATCACAAAGAATCCTCATTTGAGCTGTGTGTATGTCTGTGACGAGTTAAGTGCAGTTTTGTACTCTGCCTCACTGATCTTATTACCAAAACGAAGTACTTCGACGTGTAACTGCACTGAAAAGGTGTTCTTATTGGTAAATATATATATTCGTATATATTTTCACCTTTCATTTTTGATTGGCGGTTCCGGTATTAACTTTACAGGTCTTTACACTGCAAGTAGTCCCACTTTTCTCTCCACATTTTATAGGGAAGTATGAATCTGTACAATGTTTGGCAGCGCGACCAGATATATTCTAGATCTAGAAACTCGTCTCAGTTCCTGAACCAGGGGAGAAAAATGGGACTGGCCGGATTTTACTTAAGTTCTAAATGACACTTTTCATCCATTTCTGTAATTTCTAGTGAGCAAAATAAAACCTACCAAAACTATTAACTCCTACTGAAACAACGGCATCCTGTATGCAGATCATTAATTATAAGCTGCTTCGTTCCAAAGCAGTTCTTGTAACTCAAAAAGAAAGAAAGAAAGAAAGAAAGAAAGAAAGAAAGAAAGAAAGAAAGAAAGAAAGCTTGTAACTCAAAAAGAAAGAAAGAAAGAAAGAAAGAAAGAAAGAAAGGAAGGAAGGAAGGAAAAAAGAAAGGAAGGAAGGAAGGAAGGAAGGAAGGAAGGAAGGAAGGAAGGAAGAAAGAAAGGAAGAACAAACGAAAGAAAGAAAGAAACTGATCGATACGAGAAAAATGAACTGTTCTCATGAATTTAATGCTTGAAAGGTTATTACCTGCGGAGTACTCTATGGCTGAAGTAGAAGTTTGCAACATATCCTGTCACGTCAAATCAACCATAAAAATCATTAAACGGATAACGGTCAATAGCTTTATTATATAGTGCATATTATTTTAGATTCAATTTTTAAGGAATAGGAATACGAGAAGGCTTGTCATTTTGTTTTTTAATAGGATATTTCGGCCTTCATCCGAAGGCCATCTACAGCAATTGAATTGATTATCTAAACATACAGTTAATTGAAAAGACTCAAGGGAATTGATTGTCCCTGTTCGTTCAAGCTTGGCTTATGTTCTTTAATTAGTAGTGCTTCGGCTATTTTTCTTTTCCTATAGTCTCTAAAATTAGACGCTAGGACGCTTGTGTTTTCTATTTTGATGGTTTGATGGCCTGTTTCTTCGCTGTGTTTTAAGATAGATGACTTCTTGTCTCTCCCACTGTGGTCTGTTATACGTTCTGTTAATCTTCTAGCGGTCTCGCCAATGTACGTGTGTGAACACTGTTCTTGTGGGCATTCTAATTTGTACACAACATCGTGTTTATGTTGTATGCTGGTGTTATCTTTTATCTTGAAACGAGATGCTAATTTATTGGCTTTGAATGCAACAACTGGTTTCACATTAGGCGGTAAGAATTTCTTAGTTGTGCGTTTTAAGAAATTTTTACCGCCTAATGTGAAACCAGTTGTTGCATTCAAAGCCAATAAATTAGCATCTCGTTTCAAGATAAAAGATAACACCAGCATACAACATAAACACGATGTTGTGTACAAATTAGAATGCCCACAAGAACAGTGTTCACACACGTACATTGGCGAGACCGCTAGAAGATTAACAGAACGTATAACAGACCACAGTGGGAGAGACAAGAAGTCATCTATCTTAAAACACAGCGAAGAAACAGGCCATCAAACCATCAAAATAGAAAACACAAGCGTCCTAGCGTCTAATTTTAGAGACTATAGGAAAAGAAAAATAGCCGAAGCACTACTAATTAAAGAACATAAGCCAAGCTTGAACGAACAGGGACAATCAATTCCCTTGAGTCTTTTCAATTAACTGTATGTTTAGATAATCAATTCAATTGCTGTAGATGGCCTTCGGATGAAGGCCGAAATATCCTATTAAAAAACAAAATGACAAGCCTTCTCGTATTCCTATTCCTTATCAAGCTGTATGCCCAAAAGAACATATTCAATTTTTGTTTGTATTCCTTATATACCTTACTGGTGTTTTGTTTGGAATAAAGTTTATCGTTTATCGTATCTATTCAATTCCAATATCAATAAAGACAATCAAAATAAAGAATTAGAGCAAACAAGCAAATTAGCTCTGATATCCTTTATAGTATTGAAGAAACATGAATTGAACATCAAACAAACGCTTTATTTACCTGATGTCTAGGCTGGTTGTAACCATGTAAAGTCTCATCGTTCTCGACAGCCTCCTTTGAGAGACCTGCAGCAGTCACTGCGAATTGCGAAAAACAGGCATCCATCACATGCATGATTACATGAGTAAGACCGTCATGGCCCTCCTCATCGATAATGAATAAAACTGACTGGAAGCAAGGTGAATAAAGACTAAAATAAAGAGCCAGTGCGAGACATTCGATCAAAATCATCCTTATAGGCGTCTTTCTGTCTCTTCCTACTCATCTAAACGCTCTGCGGTCATCTTTCGATCGGTCATTGCGAAAGATGTTTACCCCGTTATCAAGCTATTTATGCAATCACTCCGTTCAAGCTAGTTTTCAGTCATTGCAAAAACTCGTACAATTCTGTGGTTTCTGTATATTCAAAACTACGAGCAAAATCAGCTCGCAAGGTACCTACTATGGGTAGAAACACTTACCATCTATGTGTACATCAGTGTTATGTTGAGGGCTACGTATACTTGTAAAAATAAAGTTAATGCCTCTTCGTCGCAAAATTCTTTTTATCACATAGTAAGCCATCACTACAGATAATGCCAAGAGATGAATTTCATCAGGACATAACATTCTGGAAACTCCTCGCAGATGGGATGAAGCAGTGCGAATAACTAAGTGTGAGCTCCCTGGTTGCTAAAGCAGTAACTGAAAACAGTTCAAGGTCACGAGCTTATATGGTCCATATGGTCCTCATGGAAAAGTGTATCAACCAAACGTCAGCTTAAATGCTTCTCATACTTTTAAAAGATCCAAATTATTTGAATAGTTGTGGCAAACTCGAGCTCCCCAAAGAATAGCCGTGATTAACAAACCAGACAAGTATTAACCCATCCCACCGGGAGCCGATTAACGGTGTTGACACGAGTGCTTTTATCAATTCATTGTGGACAAGATAAAGTTGATAAAAAGATAAATTATAGCAAAAGCAACAGAAGAGGAGGATTTCACTGAATGAATAATCAGTCCTTGAAAGAGGGCATTTTCAGTTTAATATCCTGTGTCTTTTAGTAATTTCTTGTCAATAAGAAATTTTGGCATTTTTTGGAATCAAATCATCATGCACGCAAACCCACACACGAAGAAATTTTAGAGCTTTCTTGACACTACTGAAGGTTAAAACACTCATGTCAACACCGTTAAATAGATATAGCAATAAAAATGTGAAATAGCGGTTAAAGTGGAAGTGAAAGAAATATAGGCTCAGGTGAAATAATAATTACAAAATTTGCATATAAAATGATGGAAGTAACAATAAATAAAATCATTTTTGACTTTACTGAGTAAGAAGAAATCGCTTGAACTTTTTTTTTTTTTGAAACTTTTTGTGATTCGCTCTAGTCTGTGCGGAGTGCATCCTTCAAAGTCGACCCGCCGAAACAGAACACCACAAATTTAAGAATGCGGACCAACCCAGATCTCATAACATGTCATAGCAAGACCACCGACTGATAAAAGATGCGCTACTCTGATTAGGACGACGCTTTTACAGTGACAATCATCGAGAGAGAGAGAGAGAGAGAGAGAGAGAGAGAGAGAGAGAGAGAGAGAGAGAGAGAGAGAGAGAGAGAGAGAGAGAGAGAGAGAGAGAGAGAGAGAGAGACCCGAATGAGCCGCCTACAGTGTCGGAACCTACCGACCAACTGTTTGCTGTGAGAAGATGCACATTCACTTAATCTCAGTATTAGCAGCCGTTTCATCTAAGGAGGTCAGGTTCTAAGGAAGTAATCACTTCTTCAGTGATGCGAAAGACTATCAAAAATATCTGGATGAGGTCATATCGAGTTTTTCAACAACTGAATTCTTATTCTATCTTCTCAGGGTTTTATTCAAAGTAGTTTTTTGAAAGTTTCATATTTTAAATAGCTTTTTTTTCTTTGAAATCAAAGTTTGTTGTTGTTTTAGTTTAACATGTTTAATTTTGCTTTATGTGTGTTTTTGTTTCATATATTTTAATTTGTTTTTCTTTTCCATATGAAGTGGATGTCGAAATATATCATTACGTATATTTAGACTTATTTTTGATTGACTAGTTCAAATTGCTGACGACTGGCATGAATTCTGAGTAGAACACTCAATGAATCTCAATAAAAGCTTACTAAAATGTTATCATACCATTAAAATAACAATTTGTTAAACAGGAAATGGTCAAACTCTCCCAAAGTGCTCCTGTCATCTTGATTCCTGTTTCTTTAACCTTTACTTTAATATCAGTAAAGCTCTGTGGCTTACATGATTTGAGTAAATGCTAAAATATCTGATTGACTAGAAATTACTAAAAAAGACTATTTACTAAGAGAATATTTAGCTGTAATTGTACTTGTTTAAAATGTACTCTTTAACGTACTCTTTATTTGAAATCCTCCTCTCCTGGTAAATGTTGCCCACTTTATCTTTTTGTCACTTTTATCTTGCCACATTGAATTTATAGACTGTCAATGTGAACATTGATTCATGTCAACACCGTTTATCGGCTATCGACACAATCATGAACGGCCTGTTCACATTGGGACTTCTAAGCCGCTTTGCTCATAAACGTACTTTGCTAAGTGGCTTTTCCAGTGTGAACGCTTTTTGGACATTTTCGCTAAGCCGCTTTTCAATGACCAGTTTGTGGGAAAATAGGCCGGAAATGTGATAAAACTCAATCCACTGAAAACTAGGTTTGAAACCGGTCGTGGCTGCTAATGGTGTTATTCTTGACAGTTTTTCTTTGCAAATGTCAATCAATCGATGACCTTAGGTCAAAATTTACTTATTGGATTTCATTTCACTGCTACCATCGCAGATTTACTCTGGTGATACCGTCACAGTTACCTTGAAATCGACAGTAGTCGAAAACTATGAATAATAGTGTCTAAAATGGAAGTTCAAACTAACTTAAGAGCTGTTTGACCAGATTTTTGTGTGTGTTGATGACAGACAGCAAACAGTGAAACTGGCCGGCTACTAGCTTGGAAGTTCGTAGTCTGAACGCAAATTTTTGTTAAGCGGCTTTTTACTGGAAATCGATGACAGACAGCAAGTGATAAATAAACACAAAAACCGCCCTAAGTCGATCGAAAATGGCCCAATGTGAACACACCGGAAATGTTAGAAAATACTACTGCCGTGAGAGTCTATTTATATCTAGTGAATTCACAGGCATTCCTTGAGGATTTTTATGCAGAATACAGTGAAAACATTTTCACACTTTCTTGGTTTCTTTAAAGACAGGGTTTTTTTGCGCGAGAAGCTTCTATTGGCGGGCTGATTTAATAAGTTCTTTAAACTGATTACGCACTGATTGAAATCCCATGCTTTTTGATGTTGATTTTCTGTCACTTTTATATTTTCGTTGTCGATGCTTCAGATTGCAAAATCATGTGTCAAAAGCCCCAAAAGGCAAAGATTTAAAGTCATCAATTAAACTGATTTCATCAAAGTGTTTTTCATTTCTGTTACTTTTACATTTTTAATGCAGTTGCAGACGGCATCATTATCGCTGACTAAAGGACAGGGTAGTTTATCGGTACAGTAAAAACCCGCATATAAGAACCACTGTTTTTCCAGGTTAGGCTACAGTGATTCTTATGTAATTGGTATTTAGTGAGAAATTAGGCTAAGGTGGTTCTTAACTGGTTCTTGTATACAAGGCAAAAACAATTTCCACTGTATATGGTGTTTTTGTCATTTAATAAAAAAAATCATTTGCTTATATTATTATTAAGTACAAATAATAACATATTGTACTGTATATACCTCACCTTAAACATTTGTAAGCATCTATCTTGTAAAAATTTGGTCATTCAGCCTGAACTTATATATTTTTCACCAAAACAAACAAACAAACAAAAAGAACATAAATCCAAATCAATGTTGAAACCTTTTATATAAGAACCAGTCTAATTTCTTAGGCTAAAGTGGTTCATATGTAACAGATGCTTAAAAAGCAAATCTTAGCCTAGTGGTTCTTAATCCACTGGTTCTTATATGCGGGTTTTTACTGTATGTCAGTGAGACATACCCTGGTAAATAAGTTGGATATGATGTGGTCATGATCAATACATTTTATTTTGCAAACATATATGACATTACAGATTTCATTTTTTGACAAAATTACAATGGGTAGGTTTAGTTATAGATAGTATGTGTATTTTTTTTATTTGTAATTTTGAGAGTTTTCTTTTTTGAATGCCTAGAGGCTAAGTTAACTGCGGGTTTTCGTGTTAGCCACTAGTCATTTTATGTTATAATTGTCACGAGCGAAAAGTATAATAAATGGATATCCTTATAATAATATAGATATACATAGTTAATAGAGGGGAATGGTTAGGAAGCCTTTTGTTACATTTCTTTGTTCTAGTCTGGATGTTGAACTGGTCTTGACCGTGCACAAAGTTTGTTTAAATTCATTAGAAAATGGCTATATGAATGAACCGAAATGTTGTCTATTGGATTATTTATTGAAATATTCTAATATAATTAATTTTGAACTAGAATACATCGAACAAGCAGCGGAAAAGAAACATTTGGGTTCAGTTGCTCAACCATGGCAATTAAGGCGAAACAATGAAAAAATAAAAGATTTGTGCACGGTCACGCTTGAAAAAAATGAACAAAGACATATAACAAAAGGCTTCATAACCAGTCCCCTCTATTAACTATGAGATATATACGTACACAAATACAAACAATTTACCTGTGGTATAACTATAATTATTAATCATAGCATAATAATTATAATTATAATAATAATATATATGAAAATGTAATTAATGGTATCAATAGAAAGTAGATGTATTACTGAGCAAGCAATTATTATTATTATTACTGTGCTTGCTGTCTCTGTAACAAGACCGCCTTAATTTTCTTTTTGAATAAATGAGTGTTCTTAACTTCTTTCAGAGAGGTTGGAATTTCTTTCCATAGGTCAGAAGCTATGGCACTAATGGTTTGTTTTCCTAGGTTTGTTCTGAATTTTTGTTTGTAAAGATTTTGATTTGCAGCATACCTAGTGTTATATCTATGTTTATTTTTTGCAAAATCAAAGTAATCGTCAAAAATAGATGGTAGCTGATTTGTTTGCCATAGGTGGATAAATTTTAAAGAATTCAATTTGAAAATATTTTGGACTGTTAGCAGATCTAGGAGATTGATAAAAGGTAAAGCATTTGAGGTGTTTTTACCATAGAGTGTTGCAAAGAATAGTATCCTTACTATGTGATTTTGTTTTACTTGTATCTTCGTCAGGTGAGTTTTATAGGCACTTCCCCATGCAACAATTGCATACGTTAAGTATGGGTAAACTAGACTGTAATAAATTGTTTTCATTTGAGTTAAGGAAACATAGTGTCTGAGTTTTAAAAAAATACCAGCACTCCTTGATAGGCGTGAGCTTAAGAAGGAGATGTGATATTTCCACGACAGATTTTCATCGATGAATACACCCAGAAACTTAACATGATCTTTCTTTTCGATAGAAGTATATGAGTTCTCATTGTTTTGAAGTTTAATATCAAAATTTTTAGTCAATCTTTTATTCGGCGATTTAATAATCATAAAATTAGTTTTGCGGAAATTAATTGATAGCCTGTTTGCATTACACCAGTTCGAGACCTTTACCAACTCACTGTTTACCAGAAGTTCCAAATCTATTAAGTTTTGCGATGAGGCAAATATTGTTGTGTCGTCTGCAAATATTCTGAATGATAAAGCTTCAGAGCAGTTCGAAATATCGTTAATGTAAATTAAGAATAGTAGAGGCCCTAATGAGCTACCTTGTGGTATTCCGCATGTAACTGACCCGTTAGGTTTGATTTTTCTTCTAATTCTACATACTGTTTCCTGTTTTCTAAGTAGCTTGAAAACCATCCTAAAGGGATTCCTCTAATTCCATATTGTTGTAGTTTATTGAGCAGGATTTTGTGATTGACCGTGTCGAATGCTTTGGCAAAATCTAGAAATATACCACAAGTGTACAAGTTGTTGTCTATGGACTTTTTAAAGCATTCGGTAATTTCAATAATAGATTGCTCAGTTGATCTGTTTTTCCTGAATCCAAATTGATAATCATTTAGGATTTGGTATTTTTCAATATAATTGAGTAATTGCTGATAAACTAGTTTTTCGAATATCTGCGAGAATGTCGAAAGAATAGATATTGGTCTGTAGTTGGTAGGGTCGGAGGAGTCTCCTCCTTTAGGAACTGGTGTAACCCTTGATATTTTAAGAGTCTCAGGTACAATACCTTGGACGAGTGATAAGTTAAATATTTCCGCTAAAGGTGTACTAATTAAGTCTGAAGCTATTTTAATACAATGAATGGGAATTCCAATTGATGACTTTTTTGCATCTAGATTATTTATTACCTCTTGCACTTCATTTGTGAGTATACCACGGAACATAAAACTTTTTAGATACGATTTCTTAATGTATGTTGCCGGTTCTGTTTGAGTCGTAGGAATTTTTCCTGATAGAGTTGTCCCAACGGATGTAAAATAAGAATTGAGCTGATTAGAAATGCTTGCTTGGTCTGTGTAGCATTTATTTTCGTGAATAAGCCTGGTTATAGTATTACCGTTACTCTTTTTTCTATTAACTAGCGTACCTATGAGTTTCCAAGTCATTTTTATGTTTCCTTTATAAATCTGAAATTGAGATTCATAGTAGTTCTTTTTGGCTGTATCTTTTAATTTGTTCAATTTATTGTTATATATTTTATATTCTTTTCGTTTTTGTGCGTCTGAACTAAGGAAATGAGATCGGAAAAGTTTTTGTCTTTTTTTGATGGAGACCAGTATGCCTTTCGTGATCCATGGCCTTTTTAGTTGTTTCTTTATTTTATTTGTTACCTTCCTTAGTGGTGCATGCTTATTTGTGAGTTCAGTAAGTGAGTTGGTAAAGTCATTCATACTTTTGATAACGTCACTGCTGATTATATTTTTAAAGTCTATTTTTTCCAAATCGTCTAGATAGCGAATATTGTCAAAATGTGAGAAATCCCTAAAGTATTTTTGCTGAATGACATTTGGTAGCTTAGTTGTGCCAGTACAAAAACATAGGCATCCATCTAGCAATTGTACACAGTTCAAGAGAGTTGATAGCTCATTGGGTGATCTAGTCGGTTTCTTTACATGCATGTGGTAATGATTCCTGAGGGGCGTTGCTTTAGATTGTCAATATTAGGCTATTCATATGAATGGCTGAGTAGACTGTCAGAATTGTTGATATAATCAGCGGAAGTGAGAAGCATTTTAGCTGGTAATTGGTTCACACGTTCGGCCTTTGGGTGCATGCATGTGATGAAGTTTAAGAAGGTTATCAAGGTATATATCAAGGTATATTGATCGATTCCTGAGCGGCGTTGCTTTAGATTATTAGGCCATTCACATGAATAGCCGAATGCCGACGGATGGCTGTCAATTTTTTGACGCTGCAGAGCTTACCTTACAGGCTCATGACCTGATACTGTCTTTTAAGACAATCAGGGAGCTCTCACTGCTCACACTTTTAATAGTCATTCGCGTTGCTCTGATCCCATCGAGGAAAAGTTTCCAGAATGTTTTATCCTGAAATTTCAAAAAATTATTTCCTGGCTTTCTTTGTAGTGGTTATGACAGCCTACTTTATGATGATCATGAAGAGGTTTTTGCGACGTAGAAACAACTTTATTCTTACTAGCAGTCTTCAACATTACACTGATATGGATATCGATGGTAAGTGGTTTCTTCTTGATACGACCTTGAGTAAATCTGCGAGCTGGTCATCTTGATTTTGCTCGCAGTAGTTTTGATTATACAGACATTTCAGAATCATATGCCTAGCAATCAATGAAAAACTTGAATGCATGCAATGATTGCAGAATAGCTTGCGGATAATCCTGACATCTCTTACTGGATTTTGGAGAAGACAGAACACATATAGATTAACAGAAAAAAGCATTTAAGGCAACAAATATTAGGATAATTTAGAGTATTATCGCGGATGTTTTTGATGAAACGTCTCAGACGTCTCGCACTGGCACTAGTTACCGGTCTTTACTGATTTTAGTCTTTATTCACCTTGGTCCTCTCCCAGTGAGTTTTATGAATTATCAATAAGAACGGTGATGACGGTTGTACTAATATTCATGCCTGTTTTTCGCAATTCGCAGTGAAAGCTGCAGGTCTCTCAAGAGAGGCCGTCGAGGGCGATGAGACTTTACATGGTTACAACCAACCTAGACATCAGGTGAAGGGTTTGTTTGTTGTACATGTTTCTTCAATACTACACATATAGTTTGTTTGTTCTTGTTTTTGACTGTGTCTTTGATATTGAAATTGAATGAACACAAACACGATTTTGAACACGTTTTGTAGTCTCTGTTAGAATGAATATAGCATAATTCATTTCGTACATTAATCGGTAGTTGGGGTATGTCATGTAAAAAGCCAACTATGATAGAAATAGTCCACAGTAGAAACATGTATCAGAAACGTGATAAAATTCATTTAATAATTTTCATGGTTGACAGGAAATGTTGCGGGCTTCGACTTCAGCAATGGAAAATTCAGGTAAGAGGGTCTCAATGGGGTTAAGCGTGAGTCGTGAAACGCTCAAAAAATTAACCGTGAGTCGTAAAAATTCGAAAAAAGTAATCGTGAGCCGTGAATAATTTTTGTAGCGTGAGCCGTGATTTTCGTTTTTTATAGTGCATTTAAGTGATCTAAAGTCTAGGTGAACTTTCCTGTGGCGCTGGGGCGTGAGACCAATGACATTTGAGAGTAGCCAGGTCTTCCTGGGCGAGTTGACTAGGCGTCAGCCAGGCGTTCACTATGTCACTCTTGGTGGTCTTTGTCCAGGCTTCTCAGCAATTCAATTCAAAACAATTTTTTTCTTCATGCTCTATCGGAAATTCTTCAAAACTCTTAAGTTAACCGTGATTCGGAAAAATTAACCGTGAGTCGTGAAAAACCGATTTTTTTAAGCGTGAGTCGTGACTGATAGCCCCCCATTGAGACCCTCAGGTAATAACCTTTCAAGCATTCAATTATTGAACAAGAACAAAAACTTTGAACTCCACTGAGATAAAAGGTTTATGGAAACAGGCCAAGACACCATTATTCATAAAAGTTTGAAGTATTGAAACATAGAATGGCTGTTTGTCGTATTTTGTAGAATGATGTCCGAGTTTTCGGCAAGACTGTAGTCTGATAAATGGGTGCGGCCCAACCGGCAAAGGTACTTAGTAGATCAAGACGTCTAAGAACAAGTATGTACGCTATGAAGCATCAAAACAATCACCGCTTGTTATCCAAAAAGGAAAGTTACTTTACTTGGAGATTTGATAGTGAATCACTAGGAAAAAATTCCACAAATTTCAGACAGCAAAATCTAACTTTAGTTGCACAATTTTTGGAGTTAAAGGATCACTGACCCTCCAAATTGGCCATTTATAGCTGAAACTATAGCGTATACAGATCATAAAAACACAATTTTGAAACTAGGACGGGCTTTTGTGCTCCAGATTTCCATCTAACTGGCAAGCAATTTAGCTTTCAATAAACTTAGTTGTTGATTCAATTATTAGCTGAAATAGGATTGGAATAAGCAAGAAAGTATTTGATGTTTACGCTGTCAGCAGGTGCATTGTTTTTTGTGCATCGAATTCCGCGATTACTGTTAGACTAAATACGTTTATGACTCAATTTGTAGGTTGAAGTCACAATCAGTTATACGTGGCCATTCAGCAACCTTTTTTTTTTCAGTTCACAACTTTTAGATCATAACTAACATCTCGAAATACAGTCCTATACATTTCTTCGATATCTTTAATCAATTGCACTGCGTATAGAATGGACGGTAACGACGTCTTTTGAATCAATTAAGCTACCAGCATCGCCGAAAACAAAAAGAACGTTCCAGAATTAAGACTGTAATTTTGGGCACTGATTTTCTTCGTGAATAGTGGTGTCTTGGTCTGTTTCCATGCATGCAGAGTTCAAATGTTCTGTGTGAAGACATCAACAGCAACGCTCCGGCTAACGTCCCTATCCGAGATAAAGCGCGAAATCCAACCATATACACCTATTTCAATTAACATTGTCGGCAAATAGACTGAAGTCTACGCAACTCACCCGGAATGGAGTATGGGTAGGAATTACTAAAAGCTATGAAACCACATAAATATCAGCACGACAATTCTACCCAGCTGCTGTTGAGCTACACAACAAAGTCCTTTATTCTTTGATGCTAAAAATGAAGACAAAAGCCAAAAAGAGAGTAATTTTTTTCAACTACCCATACTCCTTTGCCGTCTTGTCGCGTAGGTTTGAAGCCTCTCGCTCGACTACCTTTTTTGAATATTATAGGTGTATTTGTAGATGTAATTCGAAAAGTAAATACCCTAAGTGTTGGATCTTCCAGTGTTTCGTCGCCAGCTTCCTGTTCAACCTGGAAGACCGATGCTCAACTGAGTTACTTACTGTCGGGCAACTTGTAAGAATTATTGCTTATTTCACTGATATCCACAGCACCTCAGTGGCTTGCTGTGCCACATTCCCACAAGACAGCAGTGGAACATATTCAAGAAGTGTAAAATCGTCCCCGACCCATCAGGTAAAGTTTTTGCATGTTTGTTTGTTTTATTAGTTACTCCAGTTTTAGTTTGTGCGATGAATTATATTCAGTAAATTTTTTCAACTTACGGGGCGTGTTTGATTGGAATAGGCATATACTGTGCCGCCACTCATTTGTGCTGTCGTCAAGAACTGAAAGTGCTCATTTTTAACTCCAAACGTACATTTGTACTTCCCAATTGGTTAAAGTGATTTTAGAATTCATCTTTTTGCCCCACATAAAATTTCTCATAACAATTTTTGGTTAATTTTGCCTTACCCTTGAGGCAAAATAATTAAGCAGACAGACAGTACACTGCTGGAAAAAGCATAGATATTTTAATATTTACTTCTTTAGATCGAGTATTTCAAGGAGGATTAAAAACTTTTCTCTACTAGCAAGTTTGGAAGAAGTAATTCTGGAGACAAAGTCGGGCTAGATCGTTTCCTCATGTTCGTCAGAATACTATCAGTATTTCGCCACCACATCGACCATTTAATATGTCTAAAATTACGGAAAGGTTTTGTGTTCTACAGACGCTAAACTTTGTACTCAAATTAACAAGTTGAAGTGCTAAATCACGTCTCTGGTTATTTATTCCTCCATCAAATGACGATTCAAGACTATACATAATACCTCGCCACTCTGCACAGCTTTGTTTAGCCCTTTTGTACGTTGCTGTTTGGGATTACTTCTATACTGCAGTAACATTGATTTTGTCTTCCGTATGCTTTTGTCTTGCTGTACGTTTTCGTCTTGGTTTTTGAACTGTCCAACAGCGTGCAGACCTCTTTCTGAGGAGAGGGAACTTTTTTTAAAAGTATAATATATAAAATATCCTCATTATAAGAGTCCTCCCTAACTTCTTAAGTTGTTATCATAACATATAGACGATCATGCATAAATAACCTAAATTTGCAGACTAGTGGTGATATTTCATTTGTAATATATGTTCTCTGACTTAATAAACTGTAACTGTAAATCAGCCATGTCAGTCTAAGTTTCTCTTGACTTCTCTTGGGCTAGGCCTCATACCTCAAATTCCTTCAGGGCAGCTGTATTTATATTTCCTATATCCTATACAAGAAATATTTGGATGATTTTCTTTGGAAAGTATGAGGGAGGCAACTGCCCCCTATGTGACCCACGTTTCCTGTCAGATCCAAATAAAAACAAAATATTTTTTCGAGAGCTGAAGGCACTAATAATCATTTTGCATCTTTCAGTTAAATAAACGAAGTTGTTCTTTTAGTCGGACGGAAGAGTTTTGTATAATATAACTTACTAGCCCAGTCTTTTACTTCAACTTTCTTTTATTATTAGAATTGAAACTGAATCACTTATTGGAAATGATTGAATTTCAATTCTCATTTCTATTCAATGGATGATAAATAACATTCATTCACACTTCCTTTAAGTACTTTATTCAAAATAAAACCATGTTGCCTGAAAAAGCACTTTTCCCTGCCTTTCCCAATTACCGGTGCACGACTGACTCGAAATCCTGACTCGAACAACAAGTAACTGAACTCTCCCGCTCTATTTAAAGTATTAATGCTTTTTAATCAAAAAAGGGGGGACTCCTATATATATAAGAGGGCGGAGATGCTCGTCGGAAATTTCGAAAATGACCCCCTGAAAGGAACCTGAGTGTTATCCTGAGTGGGAGCGGCAACAATTGATTTCTACCAAAGGTGCCAATTCAAAACAAAAATTCAAGAATCCAAAAACAAAAACCCTTTATCGATGTGCTCAAAAGACACAAGTCAGACCATTAAAATCGTCTCAGTAATGCTTATTTTAGGCATTAATTTTATTTACCGAAAAACACCCTAAAAGGTACCAGCTATAGGTCTCTGAGACACCCTAAAACGTACCAGATCACTGATTTTGACCGCCTAAAAGGCACGACGAGCAAAGTCATAGCTACTTACACTACTGTACGTTAGAAAACTGAAAAACTGATACGATTAAAAAAAGCTTATTTGAGTTCCATTTGGTTTCTTTTAATCGTAGGAGTTGATGATAAACCTTTGCTATTCAGGAAAGAAAGTACTTACCACAGGAGAACAGTTGCATTGGAGAACAGTCGAATGAGCCGGATTGGACACTGAGCCATAGTGTAGATAGTTAAATCAGAGAAATATTTAAGTAGCATTAATATTTTAATGGTGGCTAATGGTCAACATATTAAAAAATGTAGAATTTTTTGGATTCAACACATTCTAGATGTACAGTCAAGTGAAATTTTAGAATAAATAGCTGATGTCGCTGATACACGCCAATGTGATTCTGGACAAGTTCGAGGCTGTCGGACCAGAGGTACAGGAAATGTAAAGAAATTTTCCCGATAGCCTTAGTGTATTGTTGTTACTAGCTGTTGTTACTAGCGTTACTATCCTTGTCAGTGGATGAAATCATCTGATGACATGTTATATGAGATCTGGGTTGGCCCACATTCTTCAACTTGTCAGAGTTCTGTTTCGGCGGGTCGGCTTTGAAGGATATACTCCGACCCCCACATTAACAGAGTAATTGCCATTTTGTTGTCGAGAAATTAAATCTAATGAAAGACTGATAAAATATTAAGCTAACTTAAAATTGGTAAAATTTCTGATTGACAAAGATCGAACAACTGGTTAAGACTGAAAATTGAGACGAAATTGGAACTATTATTACTATTATTTTTTTTAGCTACTGCTCAATCTATGAATCATTCTGAATTGCCAAGAAAACTGACCTCTTTCGCCTACGACGCCCTCGCAGGATATTGATAGTCCCCTATATGCGATCAGATTTGACATTATCTATCATCAGGTCGACGCGTCGACTTGTGGTAGTAGTCAGTTTTACTAGGTCATCTCTCTGGATGATTTCTTTTGCTGATAAAGATATTAACATGTATTTAAAAGTTTGTTTCGTGGCATTCATGACGATGCTGGCAATTTACCTTGTGTACAAGAGAATTATGAGGAAAAAACAAAAGAGTATTCCTTTTGATTGTTTTGGTTCTGTACAGTCACCATACAGTACTTACACCGTAGGTAAGAATAATTCAATGCAATTCATTCCATTTCAATGTAACTCTTGATCGATCGTTTCATTCAAGTGAGTTATTTAACATCCATCGAAGTTATGCAGATGCAAAGTGAGTCTGTTAATCATGTTATTAGCTTATATTGCACTTTAATAACTTTGAAGAAAACTTCCCAGTCGGAGCTTTTTGGATGTACATTTCTTGTACTTTTGGTCTGATAGCCTCAACTTGAAACCTTCGTTCAGAGGCGTTGTACAATGTGCGATATCAAGCTATTTCCCCATTCATACACTAATAAAAGCAAACCTGACATCTGTAAAAAAGTATTCTTTCGCTTGACTTTCTCCTCTCCTCTAAATAATGATTTAAGGTAGCCCGTACCTATTGATTTGTTTGTTGGGCATGAATTTCAATCGCGTCTTTTTACATCAAAACCTTGTCCGATTTCTGAGAAATTTGCAGCCATTTGTCAACAAGCCTTGAAATTTGTATCGGTAATTATTTTTCTGCGAATTAGATCAAATAATTCGAGATATCAGACGATTTTTAAAAATGGCTTTTTGAGAAAAATTGGTCATAAATCCAAAATTCCAAGGTGAACTGATTTTTTTCCTATTTCGTCAATCAAGTATAAAGGCATAGAGGACTACATACAACATGTATCGTGCCAATTAGTGCCTTAGAAGTTGCGATACAAACTTTGTGCTGCCTGTTACGACGCAAAATTATGTAGTCAAAACTACCGCCAAAATCTCAACAAAATTTCAAAAACAGCGAGAACTATATCTGCTGTAAGAAAGACAAATACCTGTTGTAACTTGTGAACAAAATATGGAGAGATGAGAAGCTAAACGCCAATGTTATCCTCAAGCAAACTTGGGGAGTAATTTTTGTGACCACGAGGTGAGCGTTGCGAATTTCTATTACTTCGACTTCTACAAATTCTGTCGAATTGTTTTGTAAAATTTTCTTGGTTATGGGATATATAGAACAAGATGTTAACATACCTGTTGCCAAGTGTCGTTGTGTTTGCTGCACTAGGTATAATTCAGTAAGCTTCAAAAGTAAGCAACTTCATCGAGTCGACGTTTGAGCTGCCAAGGTAAAGCCCTCAAGGTTTGTTAATTTATTCAAAACGACACCTTACTATCTGTTGCAAAATTCCGCACGGGATCCGGGTTCTCTGAATACAATTGCTTCTGGGTCTAAATCCCGTGTGAAATTTTGCAACAGATCTAGTAAGGTGTTGTTTTGAATAAATTAACAAACCTTGAGGGCTTTACCTTGGCAGCTCAAACGTCGACTCGATGAAGTTGTTTACTTTTGAAGCTTACTGGATTATACCTAGTGCAGCAAACACAACGACACTTGGCAACCGGTATGTTAACATTTTGTTCTATCCCATAACCAAGAAAATTTTACAAAACAATTCGACAGAGTTTGTAGAAGTCGAAGTAATAGAAATTCGCAACGCTCACCTCGTGGTCACAAAAATTACTCCCCAAGTTTGCTTGAGGATAACATTGGCGTTTAGCTTCTCATCTCTCCATATTTTGTTCACAAGTTACAATAGGCATTTGTCTTTCTTACAGCAGATATAGTTCTCGCTGTTTTTGAAATTTTGTTGAAATTTTGGCGGTAGTTTTGACTACATAATTTTGCGTCGTAACAGGCAGCACAAAGTTTGTATCGCAACTTCTAAGGCACTAATTGGCACGATACATGTTGTATGTAGTCCTCTATGCCTTAATACTTGATTGACGAAATAGGAAAAAAATTCACCTTGGAATTTTGGATTTATGACTAATTTTTCTCAAAAAGCCATTTTTAAAAATCGTCTGATATCTCGAATTATTTGATCTAATTCGCAGAAAAATAATTACCGGAGAAATTTCAAGGCTTGTCGACAAATGGCTGCAAATTTCTCAGAAATCGGACAAGGTTTTGATGTAAAAAGACGCGATTGAAATTCATGCCCAACAAACAAATCAATAGGTACGGGCCACCTTAAATACCAATTTTATACATAAATTACTTAATTCAAAAAATCAGATGGAAATATTCTATACATCAAAATTTATATCAAAATGCTTTCAACTTAGAGATAGTAAAACACAAGAAATTCATATGAATTCATTCAAAACATAATTTACATTGAAATATATTTACAACTGATTATTTGTATCTTTATATATATATTCATTATTAATATTCACTTATTATATATCTAAGGTTTTTTTTTCTTTTATTACTATATACTCGTTATATAAATATTGTTAAAGTTCTTTATTATCATCTTTATATATATATAATCATTGTAAAATTAATATGCTTTTGCAATACTTGTAATCAAATGAGTCATGCAAATAAAGCAATTACCTACCTACCTACCTACCTCTCCTCTCCTCTCCTCTCCTCTCCTCTCCTCTCCTCTCCTCTCCTCTCCTCTCCTCTCCTCTCCTCTCAAATAATTCTAAAATTATAATTTTGTTATCCAAGTTTATATATAAATGTTTAATCCTTAGACAAGATTCACCACAGAATCGTATGTAATTGTAACTTGACTTATATTACATATATATATATAGCTATTGTTCCTGTTACGTGCTTTAGCAATACTTGTAAAACACTACTTGTCATGCTAATAAAGCGATTTCAAACCTCAAAACCTCTCCTCTCCTCTCCTCTCCATTATTTGTATCTTTATATATATATTCATTATCAATATTCACTTATTATATATCTGATGTTTTTTTTCTTTTATTACTATATACTCGTTATATAAATATTGTTAAAGTTCTTTATTATCATCTTTATATATATATATATAATCATTGTAAAATTAATATGCTTTTGCAATACTTGTAATCAAATGAGTCATGCAAATAAAGCAATTACCTACCTCTCCTCTCCTCTCCTCTCCTCTCCTCTCCTCTCCTCTCCTCTCCTCTCCTCTCCTCTCCTCTCCTCTCCTCTCCTCTCCTCTCCTCTCCTCTCCTCTCCTCTCCTCTCCTCTCCTCTCCTCTCCTCTCCTCTCCTCTCCTCTCCTCAGTGGCCTCTCCTCTCCTCCCTCTCTCCCTCTCTCTCTCTCTCTCTCTCTCTCTCTCTCTCTCTCTCTCTCTCTCTCTCTCTCTCTACTAATGAAATCTCAATGACATTAGTAAACAGTTCCATAACATCTTTTCATTGCGTGCATGTAAAAAAGAAAGGTCAATGATGTTTGCTCTAGGTTTTGTTTGTGTTTCGTTTTGTAGTCAGCCTTTCGGACATTCTAAAAGTGCCTATTTCTGGCACTGCCAGATGGCGGTACACTTTGTAAGTGCACAATATTGCTAGCTGCATGCAAATTTAGAATTATTGCTTACTTGATATCCACAGCACCTCAGTGCCTTGCTGTGCCACATTTCCACAAAACGGCGGTGGAACATGAAGAAGTGTAAAAGCGTCCAACAGGTAAACTGATTCTTTTTTTTTTCGGTTTTCACTCGTTAATAGACCTTTTCATAGCCACCAAATTGTTGCATCACATTGAGATCCATCAAGGTTATCGTTGAATGAACATTGATACAGATGACCCTCTTTCTTTTGGATGTAAATCAGTTGTTATTATAACAACTTCCGCTTTCACTCTCCTCCACAGAAACCTGTGGATCAAATTATAATCGAAAGCATTTGCTTTATTCATGTTTTACACCTGCTTGTTCACGCATGTGCATTTTTTGCTTCAGTTCACGGGCTGTCACTAAACTCTAATCCGTCACTAATCTGTCACTAATTAAAACTCTAATCCGTAATTACTTACGGATAACGCGCAGATGAGCCAAAATATAACTGTGAAATTAAATGGTCTATTCATTCAGTAGACATTTCCTATTTTAGCAGCATATTTTCATTTGTACGTGTTTAATAATTCGAGCATTCTTCTGTTTCACGACTGTCATGAAAGCCTCCAGGGAATTGGAATTTTTCTAAATTCTTGCTTTGTTTCCTCAGTTAACTATTTATACCTCTTTTGCTTTATTGCATAATTCATTCTGACGATGACTTTGTAAACATTCTTGTTTCTTCAAGAAATATGATATACGTTATATACTAGTAGACCCCTAGTAGTTTCTATTAGAAAGGGAAGTGCTGCGAGAATACGGGTTTATAACTGATTGAAGCCGTGTGGAGTCATGTATTTGATCTTTGCACTCTTCTTGTTTGGGGTCCAGTGTTAGTGCTCTAATTCGTTTGTTTCATAGTTTAGGCTTGTGTCAAATGATAATTTTTTCTTCCTCTTCTTCTTCTCCTTTTATGTAAAGGGGAGAGAAAAAAAATCAGCTTAAAACGCTTCAAAACCAGAAAAAAGCATACAAACACACGAAAAGATAACATTTACTAGATATATAATAACATGTAATAAGGCGGAAAAAATTGTTATCCCATGAGTGAGGATTCGAACCCGGACCCTTCTATTTGCTACGCACTGCTCTAAATGATTGCCTGGGGTGCCTGGGCCGGGGTACATCATCGCCAGTGAAATCCGAAAATCGACCTTCGATATGGTATGGATTGCAACCGCTGGGCGCTTGTATCGTGTGTACCGAAACCATCGCCAGTGAAATCCGAAGATGTCGATATCTCAAGAATAGTAGGGCGCTCGCAGCAAATAGAAAATATGATGAAATATGAAGATGAACATTTTCGGTCCGATTCAAACAAAATAGTTTTACGCACAGCTCGTTGTGCTCATATAAAGTCTTGTAGAACTTTCTATAACTTTCATGCTATTGCAGTCCAATTAAAGAGGCGCGGAATGCTTAAGTGGGCGTCTCTGTTAAAGACGCCCACCGATTTTGACTTTCGAAATAGATTTTCCTGGCACTCTATTATTTTGAAGGCCTGACCTAAAGAATGACTAACTTGAACTTAGTTTGCTAAAAAATTATTTATTTATTTTTTTGGAGTCCGCCAAGCCTTCACTCGGCACAATGGCAATTTTGAAGTCAAGCAGATAGCAAAATACCAAGATATTGACATTGCCGTAAAGAAACAAATTTGTACTTAAATGTTATAACTTTTATATGAATGTGTTCCTGTATCCTTCTACTTTGTTAGGCCACATGACTTTCAAAAATTACATTTTGTTTTTTAACGGTAGCAAGAAAATTCTAGACCCTCCTGCACACGCTGTGTTCGACATCACCAAACATCTCAACTTTAAGGGCTTGCTTCAAAATCGTGGGATCTTATTCATTCTCTTCCAGTATATGCGCATAAAGTACTAACGTTGGCCAATACAAAACGCTTATAAAATTTTTCTGCACTCAATTTTCTAGAAAAATACAAGAGCCCAAACTTCAGGTAATTTGAAAATATGTCGAAATTCACCATACATTATATGTAATTTTTTAAAGATAACAGCTAACATATACTACCTTATTTGGTCCTACATGCAGCTTGGTAGTCGTGGGAAGCCGTATTCAATCCACTTTAACTTAAAAAAGTACTGCTTGACTTTCGAGCAGCCAGGGATTCCAGGGCAAATTCGATGAACAGTCGCATGGTGACGTAAAAACTTGGTGGTGGTTTCACTGGCTTCTAATTTCCGTGCAAAGTTCGTTCTGTGCAATCTTTAAATAAAATAGTCATCTTCAGAGATGCAGTTAACCATACACAAGACAAAACTGGCATTGATCTATCAAAACGAGTCAAAATGCTGGAGAGAAAACTTGTTCGAATTCACGAATGTGTTTACATCGAGATCACTCGTTCCCAGTCCACCAGTATTTAAGTACAGGGGGAGGGGGTAGAGGGGAGCTTTTGCAAAGCAGGAAGTTAATCAAAAAATATATTTTCCTGTCTTTTCTGCAATTAGGTTCTATCTTCAATTATGAATAATCTGTAATCGAGATTATTTTTTGTCTATTTTTGTAGCATAAGATGAATACACAGGTGCCCAAATCATATATTGAAGATTTAGACTAGGCCGCGGTATCCCGAAAATCCTGCTATTTCGCCTGAAACACATCACTCTTTCATTTATTACTTTTTCCCTTCAAGTTTTATCAGTCAATCAGTGATCTGTACCCCCTCCCCCGATGTACGTTATTTGGCCGGCTTCTCCGTCACTGATTCATATACAGGTACCTAGCCTTACAAGTTTAATTGATCAAAGTAATAAATGAAAGAGTGATGTGTTTCAGGCGAAATAGCAGGATTTTCGGGATACCGCGGCCTAGTCTAAATCTTCAATATATGATTTGGGCACCTGTGTATTCATCTTATGCTACAAAAATAGACAAAAAATAATCTCGATTACAGATTATTCATAATTGAAGATAGAACCTAATTGCAGAAAAGACAGGAAAATATATTTTTTGATTAACTTCCTGCTTTGCAAAAGCTCCCCTCTACCCCCTCCCCCTGTACTTAAATACTGGTGGACTGGGAACGAGTGATCTCGATGTAAACACATTCGTGAATTCGAACAAGTTTTCTCTCCAGCATTTTGACTCGTTTTGATAGATCAATGCCAGTTTTGTCTTGTGTATGGTTAACTGCATCTCTGAAGATGACTATTTTATTTAAAGATTGCACAGAACGAACTTTGCACGGAAATTAGAAGCCAGTGAAACCACCACCAAGTTTTTACGTCACCATGCGACTGTTCATCGAATTTGCCCTGGAATCCCTGGCTGCTCGAAAGTCAAGCAGTACTTTTTTAAGTTAAAGTGGATTGAATACGGCTTCCCACGACTACCAAGCTGCATGTAGGACCAAATAAGGTAGTATATGTTAGCTGTTATCTTTAAAAAATTACATATAATGTATGGTGAATTTCGACATATTTTCAAATTACCTGAAGTTTGGGCTCTTGTATTTTTCTAGAAAATTGAGTGCAGAAAAATTTTATAAGCGTTTTGTATTGGCCAACGTTAGTACTTTATGCGCATATACTGGAAGAGAATGAATAAGATCCCACGATTTTGAAGCAAGCCCTTAAAGTTGAGATGTTTGGTGATGTCGAACACAGCGTGTGCAGGAGGGTCTAGAATTTTCTTGCTACCGTTAAAAAACAAAATGTAATTTTTGAAAGTCATGTGGCCTAACAAAGTAGAAGGATACAGGAACACATCCATATAAAAGTTATAACATTTAAGTACAAATTTGTTTCTTTACGGCAATGTCAATATCTTGGTATTTTGCTATCTGCTTGACTTCAAAATTGCCATTGTGCCGAGTGAAGGCTTGGCGGACTCCAAAAAAATAAATAAATAATTTTTTAGCAAACTAAGTTCAAGTTAGTCATTCTTTAGGTCAGGCCTTCAAAATAATAGAGTGCCAGGAAAATCTATTTCGAAAGTCAAAATCGGTGGGCGTCTTTATAACAGAGACGCCCACTTAAGACGCTAAAATCGGAAATGTTTCACCCAAGCATTCATACCGATAGCTATGGTACCGTGGAGGTCAATGAGCTGACCATTTCTGGCACAGCTGAGTAAACATGTCCTTTTTGAACAATTTGCCTAACCCAGAGTCAACCCAAATGCTATGGCTTAATAGCCGCAAGGCAAACTGATCACGTTAGTATTATTTTGGAAGAGAGATCGAAAAACGCAGAGAGGCATTGTAATTACGTTTATTCAGCTGGAGTCAGAGCTGCGGTGATCTTATCCTAAGACTGATAGAAGTAGAAATTAGAAATTCTTAGCCGCGCGATCAGTTTTTTAAAAGAAAGCTTCCCCATAAAAGAATATTTCATGAAAATCATAGAGTTTCACCGTCTTTTGTTTCATCTGAGGTTTCGCCATATGTAAGCAATGCGGGGAAGTTTTTCGGGTTTTGTTCTTTTGTTTTGTTTTGTTTTCTTTTCTTTTGCGAAAGTTCGGCAAAATTTTATTTGTTAATACTAATGTCAAGTTGATGCACTTCGAGACTTAAAGACAAGCTTCGTTTTTCTTGCGAGCCAGACACGATTTTCCGCTGACTTTGAAATTATTCTCTAATAATATATACTATAAAACGTCGAAACTACTACGACAATTTGCGAAAAGGAGAAAAACAGACTCAGTTAATGTCCACGTGAAATTCTATTAAAATTTTGTGACACGTATGCGATTTTAGGGCACCATTCAACACATAATCCCTCAATTCTATTTTAGTGGTATTTCCCAATTGTTTCCGGAATATTTGTTTTCAAAGCCAAAGCTACTTACATTGCTTTTTACAATACTAAATGAACTAATAAATTTACAAAACAGCTTATTCATGAGTTGCGTTATTATTTTTGTCTTTCAGTTGCAGGAATAATTGATCAATGAGCCTTGCTATTTTATCTCCGAAGAACAATTGGAACAGTCGGCTGCCTTAGAGACTGGACAATGAGACATACTGTAGAAAATTGAATTACAGGCTAGAACTATTAGCACTGTATTTTTAATTTATTGGTAATCAAAGTATTAGAAAATCAATGTAATATTAATTGGATTCAACTGTTCAATAGTTTTACAGAAATTTATAGCCAGTAGTGTAAGTTATATGCTAGTTGTATTATTGGTCTTCAAGTCAAATTACTGATGTAATAAATTATTAGTTGAATACAGCATCAAACTAGCATTGTGCTTTTACTTGTCACGATGAACAGATAGTTTTTCAGTATTTTCTTTTTTACCCTTTCACGCGCGTAGGAATATATCGAAATAAATGCTCTTTAGTTCTCCAACTCTGTACTTCTTTTTCGTCTTCTTTTTATTTGTACTTTTGGGGCCGGTTGTACGAAGGGTGAACAGTGGATAAAATCTATACAAAATCTATACAGTGGATAACTCTTATCCGGTGGATAACTTTATCCAACCTTCGTACAACCCGGGCCCTGCACTTGAAAATATTTCCGAAATGAACAAATTTATAAGCAGAAAGGACTCAAAGATATTTCTATAAAAGTGCTGGTTTGAGAAGACAATTGATTTCGTTACCTCTTGAAATTGAAGTAAAGCTATTTTCGTTTCCCTGCAGTGTCGGTTTAGAATATGATGAGAATATCTTGAGGTACGTTAAGGTGGCTCGACTGGGTTTTGTTTGAGACGCACCTCCGCTGTTTGATCGCAAAATGCGTCGCGGCAAAAAACCTAATTTCAAAAAAAATTCTACAACAAGTCTAGAGATAGATTAAAGTTTCTTTTGACGTTTAAATCATTTTAATCAGCTTGCAAGGTACCTACTATGGGTAGAAACCACTTACCGTCGATGTGCACATCAATGTTATGTTGAGGGCTACGTATACTTGTAAAAATAAAGTTAATGCCTCTTCGTCGCAAAATTCTTTTTATCACATAGTAAGACATCACTACAGATAATGCCAAGAGATGAATTTCATCAGGACATAACATTCTGGAAACTCCTCGCAGATGGGATGAAGCAGTGCGAATAACTAAGTGTGAGCAGTGTGAGCTCCCTGGTTGCTAAAGCAGTAACTGAAAACAGTTCAAGGTCACGAGCTTATATGGTCCTCATGGAAAAGTGCTTCTCATACTTTTTTAAAGATTCTTGAAAATTATTTGAATATTTGTGGTAAACTCCCCAAATTAAAGAATACCCGTGATTAACAAACCAGACAAGTATTAACCCATCCCGGGAGCCGATAAACGGTGTTGACATGAGTGCTTTAACGACAGTCTATCAATTCATTGTGGACAAGATAAAGTTGATAAAAAGATAAATTATAGCAAAAGCAACAGAAGAGGAGGATTTCACTGAATGAATAACCAGTCCTTTAAAGAGGGCATTTTCAGTTTAATATCCTGTGTCTTTTAGTAATTTCTTGTCAATAGGAAATTTTGGCATTTTTTGGAATCAAATCATGCAAACCCACACACGGAGAAATTTTAGTAAGGCTTTTTTTGGAGATCCATTGAGTGTTCTATTCAGAATTTAGTCGTCAATTTGAACTAGTCAATCAAAAGAAAACAACTTAAAATATATATATAAAACACACATACAAGCAAAATAAATTAAAACAACAAACTTTGATTTCAAAGCAAAAGTATGCAGACTTCAAAAAAGTCTACTAATTTGAATAAAACCCTGCCCGGAGTAATTAATCGATAAAGCCGATAATCGATGAAAATCGATATTAATCGATGATAATCGATGATAATTAATCGATTAATATTGGAAATCGATGATTAATCGATGTCCAGCAAATTTGTGACCTTTTATCGACGATTTCCACAGGGAGCCCGGCTTTTAAGAGTCATAAATAAAAGAATAAATCAATTAGTATTTTGGGTTTCCTGTGTTGAGATTTGAAACGAGACGCTAATAATAGCGAGTTTCCGGTAATCGTAAATGCCAGTAACCTGAGAGGAGATTAAATTCAAATCTAACGCATCAGTGTAACGCACTCTCTTAGTAACAGTCAATAAGAGAGAAGGGCTGAAACAAAGCGAGTTTAACGTTACATGTGCACCAGTAGTTGATGGGACCAGTGTTAATGAGCTTAAGTAGAAGGTCACCATGTTGAGTGTCACTGAGGACTCTAAGCAATCAAAAAATCATGGAATACAATATTTTATGTTATGGTGAGTAGCGTATATTTTCAATTTTTTTACTGATTTACGTTGTCTGGATTTTAAAATGTTCATGTTCTTTTCTTTAGGCTTTTAAAAAACTTCGCTGTTTGTGGAAAAGGATTCCACATATCTGCAGCAAAACTTAACTAAGTGAAATGTTTTGTGAAAGCCAGCAGCTGGAGATCGAAGGAAAATTCGATTCCTGATCGAGAAATCGGCAGGATTGTGAAAAGAGTTTCCCCTCTGTGAAGCGTGAAAGAATCCGCTTGGAGCGAGGGGGAAACCGAATTTACGTCGTTTGACTTCACAATATTTAGAAGGCTTTCAGAAGAGCCTCGTCCATCCTTAATACCGTTAAACGAATGGAGTGTTCTTGCTCCAACAGAATTGGGAAGGTTGGAACACGCGATTCCAGTACTGTAGGTCACAAAAACATTTCCGGTTAAGCTTGGTTAACTCTTTAAATATTTTTGCAACCACAAATTATTTTCCTGTACCTCCTTTGCCAGTAACGAATCGACCGCAACTTGATGTTCTATTTTTAAAGCCATAAACTATGAATATTATAAATGTTCTGATATTCGTGCTGAATCACTTTGATTTGGCGGCAAACGACAAAAATAGAACGCCGCATTTCAATTAAGCTGTCATAAATCTGTCAAAGTCTATTGTTTGAAAGCGGACATTTACCAGAAAGGTCACGTTTCCAGAGCTTACTGGTCCCATCAACTACTGGCGCACATAAATTTAAAGCAAGGCTTCAAGATAACACAGTATTTTATGCCATACATTATTATTTTCTATCAATGAGACATGCAGTCATTAGGTTTATTTATCAGGTGATCGTTTGGTGTCAAATATGCCGGCAAACAACTCAGATGAATAATTTTAACAGGGGTTTCAAAATTGGCACTGAAATTTGTTTCAGCCCTTCTCTCTTATTGACTGTTACTAAGAGAGTGCGTTACACTGATGCGTTAGATTTGAATTTCAAACTGCTCTCAAGTTACCCCATGTAATCTCCTCTCAGGTTACTGGCATTTACGATTACCGGAAACTCGCTATTATTAGCGTCTCGTTTCAAATCTCAACACAGGAAACCCAAAATACTAATTGATTTATTCTTTTATTTATGACTCTTAAAAGCCGGGCTCCCTGTGCGATTTCCTGTGAAAGTAAACAGTAATCGATGATAATCGATGAAAATCGATATAATCGATGTTAATCGATACTAATTAAGATATTTCACCGTGTGACTATCGATTAATCATCGATTACCGATATTAATCGATATTAATTAGCTAATTTTATCGATTAATATCGATTTATCGATTAGCTAATCGATCATCGGTTTTCATCGATTAATTACTCCGGGAACCCTGAGACGAAAGAATATAAAAGAATTCAGTTGATGCTGAAATATGTCGTAGTTCCTCCACATTAAATTATCATAATTATTTAATATGGAGGAAACATATTTCAGCAACAATCATGACACCCACATGCAAACCAACATTAGATCTAAGAATTCAGTTGTTGCCGGGAAAAATCGATATGATCTCATCATCCAGATCAGTATTTTTAAAAGTCTTTTGTATTACTGACAGAAGAAGTAATTACTTCCTGCTTATATGGACGGCTTGAAATTCGAAGGAAGCCAAAGCAATAAGGAAAAATTAAAGCAAAGTCTATTCACTTGATAATACACCAACTGCCTCTGGCTGTTATTATATTATCAATAAGACTACTAGTAATTCAGAACCAACTTGAGAAAGCAAGCCTTGTCGTGATAAAGTTGCGAAGATGTGTTGTTCTTGATCAGTGCAAGAATGTATTTCTATCACAAGACAGTAGCTAATATCTTGAAAATCTGTGGATTTATGTCCATTATAGAAGGTAAGTGATATAGTTATTCAGCCATTTTTACTTGCTACTAATAATGAGGACATCATTAAGTTTGATATTTTACTTAGAAAGTAAAAGGATAACTTTTTATAAAGTGAAACGGCTTACAAGCCAAAGAACATGAAAGAAACTAAGAAACTATGCTCAGAAAATAACATGTTTTGACGGTTAAAGTTAAATAGGCTTGACCTTTCGGAATGATAAATTAGATACAAGTGAAATTCTATTGATCAGAAAAAGCTAGAAAGCAAAAATATAGCAAGTATTTCTAATTGGGGCTACTATTTTTACTGAACGGAAAGCTTGATAGAACTTATTCTCAGTAATCAGTTTAATTGTTCTTCACAAAAATATTTCAGTGCCGCGACTGTGTTCGCGGGTTATGGAAACTTTTGATGCACATACATGACATCAAATTATACTATTTTGGGCCAAACATTCAAAAATAGTGCTTTCAGTCTCTTTGTACTGTTTTAAGTCTTTGTCAACAATCTAGACATTTCGGCTGAGCTTGTCTGCTAATCACGCAGTCATGCTTCATGTTTCTCCGCAGGAGTGCTTTTAGAGTTGTTTGCTTTTAAGCCAACAGAACCTAAATGACAGCACGGAAACAACGGAAACAAAAACAGTTTTTTGAAGTAAATCCGCTTTAGACAAAAATAGTCTAATATAGTTTTAAGTATATGTTTGTGCGTAGGGATCATTTGATATTTTTAAATGTTATTCCATTCGACCAATGCCAACAAATCCACAGAAGAAAAACACCTAGAGAAGACACTGCACGATCTCACTACCCAAGGGCCTTTATCAAAAAGCACAGTAGGAAGGTGGAAAGAAACAGCGAAAGTAAGCAAGAGAAAGAAAATCTTGGGATTGCGACGCTCCCTTACGTAAAGAATGTAACTGAAAGAATACAGCGTATTCTCCAGTCGCACGACGTAGTATCATCAGTTAAACCATTCCAGACATTAAAACAACAGCTGTCCCATCCAAAAGATATGCTACCAAAAGAGAAAAGAGTTGGAGTAGTCTATGAAATTCCGTGTGGCAACTGTGATGTTAAATACATTGGCGACAATGCTGACACGCCAGAAAGAACACATGGCCAGTGTACGCCTTGGGAAAACAGAAAACTCAGCCTTGGCAGAGCACGCCAACAAGCTCAACCATAATATTCTATGGGATAACACAAGAATTCTTGCCACCGAAAATTGTTGGAATAAACGTAGATGGACTGAGGCTTTATTAATCGCTAATCGTACGTTGTAACATATTATTCAATAGAGACTGTGGTAGAACAATTCCACCCAATTATATGGCTCTTATCTCTAGAATTAACTAATTCTTAAGTATACATTATTATCATTTGTGTGGTTTACTGTTGAGCCTTCTCTCATTCAGAGACGCACGCGCTGCTTTATTGTGTTTTTGTTTTTTGTATTCTTCAGCTCGTGCAGTGTAACCGTTTTGTTCCCGTAGTTACTGTTTTGTATTGTTGTACGCGCGCGTAGATCGAAGCACATTCAGTTGTAACATCTATCCCTGCATGATGATGGGTCTGGAACCCGAAAGCTCGGATTAAATATCTGAAAAACAGCGTAGATGAGACGTCTATTTAAAAATAGTCTAATATAGTTTTAAAATGGCGGTCTATTAAGTTCAAGGTTGCATGCTAGAGCCAGCCAATAAGTTGAGAAATGACTCCTCGATTATGCTGTATATATACACCCCTGCTAAGTCGAACTCGCCGCCTGAGTTTTTAATTTCACTGGGATTGAAAATGTTTGCTCATTTTTTGCTCAGATTGCATTTTCCTATGGTAGGAACTGGACAAAATGTAGGAAAATACATTTATATATTTCGTACCTTTTCATTTTCCTATGAAAGGAAATAATATGGGAAAGATGTAGGAAAATGTATTTTCCTACATTGTGTCCAGTTCCTATGATAGGAAAATGCAATTTCCTAGATATTTCTTAGATATCTACTAGATATTTCCTGTCATAGGAATTGAGCAAAAATAGTTCCAGTGTAGTAGTCTAGGCATGCTTCAACACTGATGTAACGAACTTTCGAGAACTTGTGCCTAATTATTCTTCTGAAGATGGCATAAGCTATACCGAAACATGTCAAGATTAAAATTTGAAAGTTATTCCTTCAATGTAGTACATACATATTTCTTTGTGAATGAATGTTATTAGTCATCCAGTGGAATCCTATTTTAATTTTAATTCTTAATACATATTAATATTGATCCATGTAGAAATATACTGTGCAGGATGCTAAAAAGCGATCAGTTGAATCAGTTGCCATGATTTAAGCTCATCATAATATTAAAACAGGACTCTATCTATTTTTTTTGGTTTTGACCAGGAGGCCCTCCTGCTTTTGACATAAACCGTGAACTGTAACAAAATGTATTTTAAAAGTTGTTATAAGAAGAAGCTTAAGAAGGTCGAGCGGCGCCTCAGGGGCCTAACTTCAAATCAAAAGGAATGACGGCGAATTGGTTTTCGGATATATATTTATGGTACTGAATTCAATCGATCCCTTGTCTATTAGTCTACTGCATTTACGAACTAAAGTTCATTTTTCTTCTTCTTTGTTTGTTTGTTTGTTTGTTTGTTTGTTTGTTTGTTTGTTTGTTTTCTTTACATGCCGTGATCATGATCGGGAAATCCTTAACTGCACTAATAACAGTTTGACATAAGAAATCAGGTGTTTTTAGGCGTCTTTTGTGGTTTCTGATAGTGTGTCGTACACCGATATAAAAGGAGGTGGAGAAACCGGCACTTACAAAATCATTTTGTTGACAGGAAATGTTGGCTTCCAGTTCAGTGACCTCAAGCTTTATCAGGTACTAATCATGTAAGCATGTAATTGATAAGGCTTTCTTTCTAAGTTGTTGTAACCGTTCAATTCCCATATCAAACATCGTCATTCTCTTATAAAAGTACTTAGAAAAATGGCACTATAAGTTGGTGTAATAAGTGTAATAACCGAGATCAGAGGCTGCTAGCGATACACTGGTCGATTGCCGTAGGGCCTTAATCTATTAGATGTATTGACACCTGCATGTATCGTCTAGGAGGTTTAAATAAACAGCTCTTGAGCTCTTGGGTTGATTGCGCGTGGTGTCATCAACGGAATAGTTTGGCCAAATCATATCGCAATCATCTCAGAACTAAAAATCCACCAGCGACATAAATTCTCAATGGATTGCGAAATACTTTGCTATTTCAGTTTTAGCCTTTTTTCTGCTTGAAACCGTTGTAATCGTTGTTATGAGGAGGAAAGTCAAATGCTCTCTTTTGTGGACGGATTTACTATCAGTTCAAGGGCTGGAAATGCAAAACCACTCGAGGACAACACTGGCAATGATGGTACTAAAACTGTATGACCATGAATACAGCATTACTCTACTGGCAGTTGCCGGCAATATTATAATTGAGCTTTATTATTATACGTGATATCCACAGCATCTGAATGGTTGGCCGTGGAACATTCCCACAAGCTACCAGAGGGAAACGATGAGCTCCAATATTCCTCCCTACCATAAGGTAACTGACAATCTTTTTGGGGAGCTAGTTCTAATAGTTAGAATATTTACCGATCAAAAGATTATAGAACGCTTCTTCCTTGAAGGTACGATTATCAGTTTGCTTGTTTATATACTTATCAATTCAGGCAAAATAAAGACAAAGAGCATGCTAGCTAGTTTTTATTCTGTAAGTTTTTGCTTATTCTTTAGGAATACTGTATATGTTTTCACTTGCTTGCATTTTTTGCATCAGGCATATCGTACTCAATTCTATTGAAAATTAAACAAGTCCGGTTCGATCAAACAAACAAACAAATAAATAAATAAATAAATAAATAAATAAATAAATAAATAAATAAATAAATAAATAAATAAATAAATAAATAAATAAATAAATAAATAAATAAATAAATAAATAAATAAATGAATGAATGAATGAATGAATGAATGAATGAATGAATGAATGAATGAATGAATGAATGAATGAATGAATGAATGAATGAATGAATGAATGAATGAATGGATGGATGGATGGATGGATGGATGGATGAATGAATGAATGAATGAATGAATGAATGAATGACAAAACAAGCACAAAACCACGATTTGGTCTTGGCATAGTGCACGTGGTTTGGCATAGTGACGTCGGCTCCGTCGTCAGTTCTTAACTCAGTGAATTAAGACTTTACTAATGCTCCAAAAATGTATCTTCCTAAAGCTAGTTAGTAATTTTTCGCCTTTACTACTGGATCACTTTGGATTCAATTGTTGAATATCAGTTTCATTGTTTTTACAAAAATAGATCGTAGGACGATTGTCACCGTGCCGATAAATCTCAGCTGCTTCCATAGCGGATATATCGAGGCGGGACAAGGCTATGCTAGAGAGAAATTAAACTAAAAAAGATCAGTTACTAAGATAACATTTTATTTTTCAAATTTACATGACGAGCCCCGAGCCGTTCAATTTTGTTTTGCGACGATCTCAGATCTCAGATCGTCGCAAATGGCATAGTTTTGGTCAGGAGGGTGTTATAATCTAGTGAAGAATACATAGGGAATTGGATTTGTCTGTCAATAGGCCTCACTTATGTTACCATGTCACAGCAGGTACCGTTCAAACGCAAATCAAGATCACTTTATTTGTCAAAACTAAAATAGAACAGCACATCATGTCCAATTGAAGAATACAATTGATATAACCATATCAATTGTTAAAATACAATACCAAAGGAAAATACATACCAGTTTGTGACTTAAATCGAATTAAAGATATCTTGTTGAAATTCTCTCAGAGTTATCCTTTGGGATGCATTTTCTCTTGTAGCTTTGTGAACTACTGAACGACTACTCATAAACTAACTCGAAACAGTTTTCAACATGAAACCCAATGAAAACACATAGCTAGCGGTACTTTGCCTTCTAAAACAACTTCTGCAAGAATCCACACTGTAAAACCTTTTAAACCGCGAAAATTGCGCAAATAAATATACATTCCGCAGCTTTTACATTGCCGTAAAATAAAAACAACTAATAAGCAGATAAGCAGAAGCGGTTTTCATGTGATACAATTTATTATTGGCGGTACAGGTTTTAAATGCAATAGCCCAAACACAAAGTGACATAAATACTAGAATAGTGTTATTTAGAGGTTAACGCACGCAGCGAGTGAATTATCGGGATTTATCGTATGGCTTACCTTTTCTGAATGTGACTTTGAGATTCTTTGTATTTAAGCCAACAAAAGGCAGAGAGTTTCCGTTCCTGTTTATAATCGCGTCTGACTCTATCTAACTCCTTCCTCAAGACATCTTCCCTCCTCGTGGGGAATATATACAATGGCATATTATGCAATTAGATATCTGTATTAGAAAAAATTTAAGCGAAAAAGAAAGTCTGTAGAAATAATATTTAGAATTTTAAATAATTTACAAAAAAAAAAATTCATATTACTAATATTACTATTTATTTTATGAGAATTACGGAAATCCGCCACTAAGCTTACACGCGCAAAATTTTCCTAATCAACTACATGCGCCTCGGAGCACCAAAATCCGCCATTAACTTTACACGCGCAAAATTTTCCTAATCAACTACAAGCGCCTCGGAGCACCAATATCCGCCATTAACTTTACACGCACAAAATTTTCCTAACAACCTGCAAACGTCTCGGAGCACGAAAATCCGCCACTAAGCTTACACGCACAAAATTTTCCTAACTAACTACAAGCGCCTCGGAGCACCAAAATCCGCCATTAACTTTACACGCGCAAAATTTTCCTAATTAACTGCAAACGCCTCGGAGCACGAAAATCCGCCACTAAGTTTACACGCGCAAAATTTTCCTAATAAATTACAAGAGCCTCGGAGCACCAAAATCCGCCACTAAGCTTACACGCTCAAAATTTTCCTAATTAAATCCAAGAGCCTCGGAGCACCAAAATCCGCCATTAAGTTTACACGCTCAAAATTTTCCTAATTAAATCCAAGAGCCTCGGAATCCAAAAATCCGCCACTAAGCTTACACGCTCAAAATTTTCCTAATTAACTGCAAACGCCTCGGAGCACGAAAATCCGCCACTAAGTTTACACGCGCAAAATTTTCCTAATAAATTACAAGAGCCTCGGAGCACCAAAATCCGCCACTAAGTTTACACGCTCCGGCGAAATTTTCCTAATAAATTATAAGAGCCTCGGAGCACCAAAATCCGCCACTAAGCTTACACGCTCAAAATTTTCCTAATAAATTACAAGAGCCTCGGAGCACCAAAATCCGCCACTAAGCTTACACGCTCAAAATTTTCCTAATTAGACCCAAGAGTCTCGGAATCCAAAAATCCGCCACTAAAGTTTACACGCTCAAAATTTTGCTGATCCCCCAAAACAAACAAACAAAAACCAGAAATTGAAGAAATGCTCAGACAAAGAAAATCCAAAATCAAACAAACAATTTATTACAACTTTGCACTTAAATACAACAAATCGTACTTCAAGAATGTTTAGAGTGAAGGCATTTAACCCGTGATCGAAATAGAAATTTGGTGTAATAGTCAAACAGACACAAGTTAAAGAAAACAATGGAATTAGGGTCTACGAAATCGTATTAGTGTAATATCTATTTCATATTATCTAGTTAAATGCCTTCACTCTATACCTGTATTCAAATATCTAGCCAATATGTCTCTCAACATTTATTTATCGTTGCATTGTTCTCAACAATTACTTATTTTTGCATTTCGCACTTATATCCTGCCTTGCAATCATGTTCTGAAGGCCGTTTCTCAAACCTTGCGATAACCTAAAGGCGCTGTTACACTGTGCAATTTTTCCAGCAACTTGTCTCGCAACGGCGTTTCAAAACAAGTTGCAGAGAAAATTATGGCGCTCTATTACACTGTGCAATTTTCCCTAGCGACTTGCAATATTTTTGGCCAGTTGCTGGGGAGAATTGCACAGTGTAACAGCGCCATAATTTTCTCTGCAACTTGTTTTGAAACGCCGTTGCGAGACAAGTTGCTGGAAAAATTGCACAGTGTAACAGCGCCTTAAACCTCTTCTTTGTTTGTTTGTTGTTGTTGTTGTTGGTTTTTTTTTTTTTTTTTTGCACCAGTTAAACTATCACAAGCATTGAGAAACGCACTGCTGCATGACTGCGCCAAATACCAAGTACTATCCTTTACAAAATAATCGTTGTTTGGTTTATTAAAGTTGAAAATTGGCGTCGCGCGCGCGCCTTCAACTTGAATTTAACAAATGTTCGATTCTATAAAAAAATAGATATTCTAAGTAACATCAACAATCGAGAGGTTAAGCAAACTACGACGGTAACGAGAACGAGGACCAGATAAGACAATGGCATTTATCACAACCTATAAAAATTGTGATAGAGGAACGAAGGAAAAAGCAAGAGTCAGCCTTTATTTGCAGGAGAGCACATTTATTTGCAAGAGGCACAAACTTCACGCTCTACAGAGAACGGAACTGGCATTTACATTTACGTCGTGATTGCTTTAGCTCTCAAGCTTCGTAATGGCTCATTGCAAATCGTCTCACTATTAATCAGACCAAAACGGAGTATATAATAATTGGCTCCAAGCATGCCATTCATAGTTTAGATAAAGAGCCAAATATATATTCATCTCAGTGGGGTTCCTCTGAAAAGAGTATTTACAAAGAAATGCTTGGGGTTGATTATTGATGAAAAGTTAGGATGGGCGCCTCACATTGAAAATGTCATAAAAGAGGTCAGCAATGGCCTTAAAGCGTTGCGCCGATATGATGCAGGCCTTTTGTCCCAAATGGTACTCTGAAAACGATCTATAATTCGCTTGTTCTTCCCTACTTTGAATATTGTTCCTCTGTGTGGGGTAAGTGCGATAAGGGACTAAGAGATAAACTACAAATTCTGCAAAACCATGCAAGCAGCTAAAATTATACTAGGAGTTCGTTTTGACTCCTCTTCTACTCGGGCACTAGAGCTCCTTGGTTGAAGAGAAGCGACTCTGATGCATAGAGTTAAACAAAATTTGGCACCAATTTACCTGACTGAAATGTTTCATCTAAGTTCAGAAAGGCATACTTATGCCCTTAGAAATTCACAAACCAACTATATTTCCCCACTTCCCCGCACAGAGGCCGGAAAACAGAGATTCAGATTTCATGGTGCAAGCCTTGGGAATTCTCTACCAAATCACATAAAAGCTATTCAATCTCAGAAAAGTTTCAAAACGGCTGTTATGAAATGTCTAAGGGAAGGAAGTCAATTTGAGAAATATTATTAGTAAATATATAGATATATCTTTTGTAATTTTAGCTATGGTATGCTATGTTATAACGGCCTACCTGAAAATCATATTATTTTTATTATTTTATTTAGTTATTTGATATCACCAGGATAGTCCATGCCTGAGAGACGGACGCTTATGCGAAATTGTAGCCCAGGCGGCACACTTTTTCTACACAGGAAGAGCATTGTAAACTTACTGTTTGTTTTGGAGTGGCGGACAAAGGAATTAGGATTAATATTTATTAGGAAAATTTTGTGCGACTAACTTTAGTGGCGGATTTGATTTTGAGAAGCATGTATGGATATTTTGTATTTATTAATATTTATTGGGAAAATTTTGTGCGACTAACTTTAGTGGCGGATTTGATTTTGTAAAGCATTTACGAAAATTTTGTATTTATTAATATTTATAATATTAGGAAAATTTTGTGCGACTAACTTTAGTGGCGGATTTGATTTTGTAAAGGATATGGGATAATTTTGTTATTGTATGTTTTAGGGAAATTTTGTGCGACTAACTTTAGTGGCGGATTTGATGTTGTAAAAGAATACAGACATTTATAGTCGCTTAAAATTTTCGAAAATATAGACAAAGATTATGTCATAATATGAATGTGTCAAATGACCGCTCCTCGTGATTTCATTGTTATTTCCACTTGTCAAGCGTTTGCAAATCTTAGAGAGTTTCTCTTGTTTGGTTAGAGCACGATTCGCCAGCTTTTTTTCCCTATTTCTTCGTATTCTTTTAGCACGAATAGCGTCTATGCTTCTCTGTCTCTTTCTTCTTGGTCAGTCGTATTTCATTTCGTTGAGACCATTCAGGACATTCACTCTACGCAACCCAATGTCAGCAAGCCCATTGTTGTTCTCGCACATTGTGCCGCTGAGATCCCCGAAAAGTCTAGGATCAACGGCTTGATTACGCGAATTAATGCCAAAACAGCCTCACTTCAAGTGAAATACACCAACGTTCAAAACTGGCTTGACTTGGGATACTAATTTGTAGCAAGGTACTTTCATTGGTATCGAGATAAGACGACAAGTTGACACTTGAAACTTTGCGCCAAAATAAATTACGATATTCCCGCGATTTTAGCTTACTGCGGAAGATCGAATTACTAGGTTGAATCAAAGTCCAAAAACAGCCAATGTGCAAAACTTTACTTATTCGCATAACGTTACAATTGTTATTCAGTCATAGTTATCGTACGTCAACCCATTGAATATCAGGCGAGACACCCGAGCATTCTTCCTTGCCTTCAGGCGTGCCACCCGTGCAAGGGGGTATTTGCTGTCGTTATTTCTAATGCATCATTATTCAGTTAGAGTTATCCAGCTTCAACCCATTGAATATCAGGCGAGACACCCGAACATTCTTCCTTGCCTTCAGGCGTGCCGCCACATGCAAAGGAGTTTGGCACCATTATGTGATTTTCACTGTACGTAATGGTTAGTTGTTAAGGTTTTGTGCTTCAACCAACAGAATATCAGGCGAGCCACCCGAACATTCTTCCTTGCCTTCAGGCGTGCCGCCACATGCAAAGGAGTTTGGCACCAATTAGATTTCACTGTACGTAATGGTTAGTTGTTAAGGTTTTGTGCTTCAACCAACAGAATATCAGGCGAGCCACCCAACATTCTTCTTGCCTTCAGGCGTGCCGCCACATGCAAAGGAGTTTGGCACCAATTATGTGATTTCACTGTACGTAATGGTTAGTTGTTAAGGTTTTGTGCTTCAACCAACAGAATATCAGGCGAGCCACCCAGAACATTCTTCCTTGCCTTCAGGCGTGCCACCCGTGCAAGGGGGTATTTGCTGTCGTTATTTCTAATGCATTATTATTCAGTTAGAGTTATCCAGCTTCAACCCATTGAATATCAGGCGAGACACCCGAAACATCTTCCTTGCCTTCAGGCGCTGCCGCCACATGCAAAGGAGTTTGGCACCAATTATGTGATTTCACTGTGCGTAGTGGTCAGTTGTTAGGGTTTTGTGCTTCAACCAACAGAATATCAGGCGAGCCACCCGAACATTCTTCCTTGCCTTCAGGCGTGCCGCCACATGCAAAGGAGTTGGCACCAATTATGTGATTTCACTGTGCGTAGTGGTCAGTTGTTAGGGTTTTGTGCTTCAAACCAACAGAATATCAGGCGAGCCACCCGAACATTCTTCCTTGCCTTCAGGCGTGCCGCCACATGCAAAGGAGTTTGGCACCAATTATGTGATTTCACTGTACGTAATGGTTAGTTGTTAAGGTTTGTGCTTCAACCAACAGAATATCAGGCGAGACACCCGAACATTCTTCCTTGCCTTCAGGCGTGCCACCCGTGCAAGGGGGTATTTGTATCTAGTTATTAGGACAATAACATGACTTTTCGAGGGCATATTGTTTATTTGTGGCCCGAGTAGTTTCATAGATACGCCCTTGAAATTAGGTAAGAATATAAATATAAATAATAACTACTAGTTATACTGAAGATAAATATAAACAATATTGTGTATGTGCAGTTGTAAAATCAATAATTGATAAAACTGTAAAATCATAAATTTATTAGAAATAATACATATTCAATATTTTTAATTGACATTTATAAATGTCCAAAGAAGTTGTACAAATATTTAACAAAATGTACCCAGGATACTGTAGTGTGTTAGTGTTTCCAGTACTAGTGCATGTGCTTCTGGTTAGAAATAAAGTTAAATATCATTTGTGTGTAAGCAGCATATAGGCTAACTCTTGTGCATATATTGCACATAAATAGACCTATTAAATTGCTATTGCTGCATGCAAGGCAAAGTTATCATATACGTTTTAAATGTAAATTTACCTTATTTCGTCCTAACGCTGTACGATTAAGTAACATCTGCCAGCTCTTCTCTTATCTGAGGTTCTTGTTTCTTGCTTTAACAAAAGGTTTTGCCAGTCGGGAATTCGCATCTCTTCTAAATGCTTCGTTTTTGTCTCATTTCAGAAAGGAGATCGCTAAAGGTTCTTTTGACGCCCCTTCTTGACACAAGTTGATCGATGACTTGTGCCACAGTCTCTGTGCCATAATTATAGGACTCGTGTGTCCAGGGCGCCATCAAACAACATTCCACCAAAATATTAGCTAAGCTTTCCCCTTTACAGACTCGCCTTAATTCCTGCAGTCTACTGCGTGCCTTTTTGCGAATTTTTCTTTTCCTCACTGGGGAGGTTAGGCATCGGGAATGCCTGAGTTCAACAATCATTGGTGAGGACGTCTTGCTTGTTTTGGTTCCCTGTCTTTGAACCTCGCTTCTTTGCCTTCACTTCAGGGGCCTTCACTTTGTCTCCAGTGAACAGTCGAGGTGACTTTCTTTTTATTTGCGTTTGCTCCGAAGGAATATGCATTTTTGATGCCTTGTTTATTTATGGACTCGAATAACTCTTTGAAGGCGCTCAAAACTTCACTGTTGCGTTTGCCTTCTTAATTTGTAGGATACAAGGACACCAGCCAACACACCTAACGTAGATCCCACGTAAACCTTTGTTGCCCTGGATTTGGTACTTCGAGTTTTGATTTTGCAATGAACCATTCGGCGGGAACTGCCGGCCCATCGATTTGTGAAATTGAACTGATGTCGATTTGTCCGAACTTCTCTCGTTAAATGGCGAAAGACATGATACTTTGAAAATGCTCTAGGTTCTGTACCACAGATATTAGAATTTAGCGCGTACCAGCAACGATTTTCTTGGTTTGGTACGACAACTCGGTATAACATAACTCATGAAGAATGACCTTTTACACGGATTCAAACTTAGCTTAGGTTTCAAATTTAAGCGCCAATTGCCTTTCATACCCATATAAAGAATAAACCCATTTAAAAATATCAGCACAATAAAGATTTCTGTTTCAAGCATGTCAACGGCTCATATCGACTGTTGAGCTGTGATGCCTGCTGTTCGGAGATAATCCCCTTATTAATCCCGGGATTATTTGCACTTTACAAACCACAAGCCTGAACAAAAATGTTGGGCTCGGAGCTCATCCGTCTTCCATTTTTCACTCCGTGGGGGATTTGGCTCCCTGGTGTTATACCGTCTGTGCTCACATAAAGCTTGTTTACAATACAACTGCAGCCTATGATCAGGCGTTATGCAGGGTCTATCTGTTGTCTGAAACAATAGAACGAAAAACTATCGTGGAAATGATCGAGAATTTGGCTCGACAATTAGTTCCTGCCTTATTTTTTTCATGAGCTATTTATTATAATGGCTCAGTAGTTTCTATGAGTTCATTCTTAATGAGTTGCTTTTAAACGTTCAGTTTTAGGGACTTGCGTACCTTTCTGCGTGTCAAAGATAGCCACAAAAGTGGACTTGAACGGCTTTCGTAGTGGTATTCAATACTAAAAGCGTAACACTCTGCCATGTTGATGCATGCCTTTACTCGTTTTAATTTACAGTGTAAAGATAATAGTTTGTCTAACTTACTTAAGCACAGGAAATAATTCATTCTCATATCATAAAGGGTCCCTATCATTTCAATGACCTTGTTTTCGTGAAAGGCGACGCCCTTTCCGGGGAACCGAATACTAGAAAGAGACCCAGAGAGAACTCTTCGCGTGTGGTTTGCTTGCAGGAGTTGATTTAATTAAAACTATTAAAATATCTGGTTGACAAAGAAGAACTGGCTAATACTGAAAATTAAAATGTAATTGATTGTAATTAGCATTTTAGCTACTGCTCAATCTCTGGCAAAATCTGAATGCCAACAAATGAAAGTGTAAACCATGTCTTCATGGAACTTAATGCCGACCTTTTGACTCTTCAGTTATGGAGCTTTTAAAAGCGCGTCAACATGTTATTAGACAATCCTTCGCGACCAGATTTAACAGATCATCAGATCGACGTATCGGGCTTGTGATAGTAGTCAGTTTTACTGGGGGATCTGTCTTGATGATTTCTTTTGCTGATAAAGATATTAACATGTATTTAGAAGTTAGTTTCGTGGCATTCATGACGATGTTGGCAATCTACCTTGTGTACAAGAGAATTATGGGGAAGAAACAAAAGAATATTCCTTTTGGACGTCCGGTGCAGACGCCAAATAGTGCTAGCAAGCAAGGTACATTTCAATTCAATGCAATTTTATTCATTTCATCAATGCTGCTCTCCATCTATCGTTTCATGCAATTGAAAGAATTGATTATTACCGAAAATGAGTCTGTTATTAGCTATATTGCACTTCAATGTCTTTGAAGAAAAGTTTTAGGTCAAGCTGGCTTTTGGACAAGTTTATGAACATTTTTTTGTACTATACTTTTGGCTTGATATATATCTCTGTATCTCTGTATCTCTGGATCTCTGTATCTCTGTATCTCGAAATAGATGAAGCTTTCATCTATTTCGAGATACAGAGATACAGAGATACAGAGATACAGAGATACAGAGATACAGAGATACAGAGATACAGAGATACAGAGATACAGAGATACAGAGATACAGAGATACAGAGATACAGAGATACAGAGATACAGAGATACAGAGATACAGAGATACAGAGATACAGAGATACAGAGATACAGAGATACAGAGATACAGAGATACAGAGATACAGAGATACAGAGATACAGAGATACAGAGATACAAAGATACAAAGATACAAGGATACATCTTTCGTTCTCTTTCTTCGTCATCTTTCAAAATGGCTTAAAAAAACTCGAGACGAATAATTCGGAAAAGATATCTCGATAATAATAATAATGATAATAATGTATTTATAAAGCGCAAATACAAATCTGTTCTAAGCGCTAATAAAGAGTACTATAATAATATTGGTAACAAAAGACAATTACAAAGAATTTGAAAAGGTACGTAAGTTTTTAGTTCAGTTTTAAAAGAGGCCAGACTTGATACATTACGGAGAGATATTGGCAGTGAGTTCCAGAGTTCAGGTGCAGCTACAGAGAAGGAGCGATGGCCATAAGATTTAAGATTATACGACTGTGTTGATAGAAGAACTTGTGATGAAGAACGAAGATTACGTTTGGGTTTATACACTGAAATAAGTTCTTGGATATAATTAGGAGATAGACCATGAAGAGCTTTGAAGGTAAGTAACAGGATTTTATATTTAATTGTAAAATTCATTAATAATTCATGAGCTCGTGAACCTATGAAAATTCAGTAATCAGATCACATGTGATGCATTGTAACCACCAATAAAGGTCTACAAACTAAAAGCGCGGGGAGGGTTTGAAAAGGCAGCAGGGAAATGCTGGGGTTGATGAATTACAAATGATATCCTTATTAATATTCTTAACTTTGATAAAGATCTCTAACTCGCCTAATTAATATGCTTAACTTAGATAAAGATTCGTCTTTGGAATTCAACAAGGACGTATTTTAATCAATAATCTTGTACATGCAAATAATCAATAGATATTACTTATTAGAGTAGAAAAAGTTTATACTACAGTTGTTAAATACTGAGCTTGCACAGACATTATTAACATTCTTCCTCAGTTATTTCTTCACGCGCCTCCTTCTTGCACTTCTGAGCTATTCCACACTTGGTTGCATCCTTCATTTCAGCGTCTAAAAATTTGCGAAACTGGTCGAACCTTGAAATAAGAATAGCATAAGTTAAAACACGAAATAAAAAGTTAACTATAAACTGTACACATCGTGCACAAGCAAAATTTACCTACCTTTTGTCGGCTTTATTGAGAATGTTCAATGCATTTTCTCCTCCTGTATCACTCAAATGACGATTAATCGCACAAACTAACAAATACAGAGTTTTAGGTGGATAACGCTCTCCGTTTTTTTTTTGCCACTTCGCCAACAAATTTGCACAGCCAAAAGTTTAAGGTCTTGGGCAACATGTGTTCTAAATTGACGGTCAAGTCTTCAACGTCATCACTTCTTAGACCAGCCACTCCTTCGTGCTCTAGCTTAGCAATTTTATTTGGCCGTTCATTTTGCCATTCTTCAAAAACTTTAATGCCCCATTTCGTATTGTATTGGGTACTTTTTGGAGTTGCCTCCGCCACTAGACTAGCCTCTTGCTCTTTGCTCTTTGGAGAGCGAAAACGGCCAGCCATGTTTATCCTACAACCTCTGAATGGAAATGAACTAATATAATTCAGTGTTCAATATCTTGAAATCCTCAGGGACCTGACTCATTTAGGCTTACTTATGAATAAAAGCTTTTTGTTGTTAATGAACAAAGAATGTTCTATTCAATTCCATTGTACAATCAAAGAATTCATCTTTTGTTAATGGCATTTTAGAGCTCATGAATTATATTGATGAATTTCACAAGTCAGATAAAATATTCGCGTCCGACCTTTATGGGATTTAAAACGGCTCGCCTACGGCTCGCCGTTTTAAATACCCATAAAGGTCTCCCGCTCATATTTTATCTATTACTTAGATTCGATTGGATTAGATTCGATTCGATAAAGATTTCAACTGAAACATTATATTCGCCTGACGAAAACTCATTCTCTCAGTTATGCCGCCAATATTCTTTCGCCGTCGGGATGCAATATACTCTTTAAATGCAGGTTCCGGTTCCTCGTCCGAAGAATCGATTGAGTCTCGAGTTTTTTTTAAGCCATTTTGAAAGATGACGAAGAAAGAGAACGAAAGATGTATCCTTGTATCCTTGTATCTTTGTATCTTTGTATCTTTGTATCTTTGTATCTCTGTATCTCTGTATCTCTGTATCTCTGTATCTCTGTATCTCTGTATCTCTGTATCTCTGTATCTCGAAATAGATGAAGCCAATGTGCGATATCAAGCTATTTTCTCATTGATTCAATAATAACAGCAAACCTGACATCTACAATACAATCATTCTTTCGTTTGGCTCTCTCTCTCTCTCTCTCTCTCTCTCTCTCTCTCTCTCTCTCTCTCTCTCTCTCTCTCTCTCTCTCTCTTTGAGTAACTATTGTTTCCTTAATCATTCAATATTTTATATTTATTGTATATTTATACATTTAATTTTTACCATACGCCCTTTCATGTAAAGAAGTTTTTAACTTTTGAAACTATCGTATTGAAATAAAGGTGCATTCATTCATCCATCCATTCATTCATTCATTCATTCATTCATTCATTCATTCATTCGTTCATTCATTCATTCATTCATTCATTCATTCATTCATTCTCTCTCTCTCTCTCTCTCTCTCTCTCTCGCTCTCAATGAAATCTCAATGAAATTAGTAAACAGTCCCATAACATCTTTTCATTGCGTGCATGTAAAAAGAAAGGTCAATGATGTTTGCTCTAAGTTTTGTTTGTGTTCCGTTTTGTAGTAAGCCTTTCGGACTTTCCAAAAGTGCCTATTTCTGACACTGCCAGATGGCGGTACACTTTGTAAGTGCACAATATTGCTAGCTGCAAATTTAGAATTATTGCTTACTTGATATCCACAGCACCTCAGTGCCTTGCTGTGCCACATTTCCACAAAACGGCGGTGGAACATGAAGAAGTGTAAAAGCGTCCAACAGGTAAACTGATTCTTTTTTTCAGTTTTCACTCGTTAATAGACCTTTTCATAGTTACCAAATTGTTGCATCACATTGAAATCCATCAAGGTTATCGTTTAATGAACATTGATACAGATGACCCTCTTTCTTTTGGATGTAAATCAGTTGTTATTATAACAACCTCCGCTTTTACTCTCCTCCACAGAAATACGTGGATCAAATTGAAATCGAAAGCATTTGCTTTATTCATGTTTTACACCTGCTTGTTCATTCATGTGCATTTCTTGCTTCAGTTCACGGGCTGTCACTAAACTCTAATCCGTCACTAATCTGTCACTAAACTCTAATCCGTAATTGCTTACGGATAACGCGCAGATGAGCCAAAATATAACTGTGAAATTAAATGGTCTATAGCTATTCATTTAGTAGACATTTCCTATTTTAACAGCATATTTTCATTTGTACGTGTTTAATAATTCGAGCATTCTTCTGTTTCACGACTGTCATGAAAGCCTCCAGGGAATTGGAATGTTTCTAAATTCTTGCTTTGTTTCCTCAGTTAACTATTTATACCTCTTTTGCTTTATTGCATAATTCATTCTGACGATGACTTTGTAAACATTCTTGTTTCTTCAAGAAATATGATATACGTTATATACATACTAGTAGTTTCTATTAGAAAGGGAAGTGCTGCGAGAATATACGGTTTATAAAATTGAAGCCGTGTGGAGTCATGTATTTGATATCTGCACTCTTCTTGTTTGGTGTCCAGTGTTAGTGCTCTAATTCGTTTGTTTCATAGTTAGGCTTGTGTCACTAAAATGATAATTTTTTTCTTCTTCTTCTTCTTCTTCTTCTTCTTCTCCTCCTTCTATGTAAAGAGGGATCGAGAAAAAACACACAGCTTAAAACGCTTCAAAACCAGAAAAAAGCATACAAACACACGAAAAGATAACATTTACTACATATATGATAACATGCATGTAATAAGGCGAAAAAAATTGTTATTCCATGAGTGAGGATTCGAACCCGGACCCTTCTATTTGCTACGCACTGCTCTAAATGATTGCCTGGGGTGCCTGGGGTACATCATCGCCAGTGAAATCCGAAAATCGACCTTCGATATGGTATGGATTGCAAACGCTGGGCGCTTGTATCGTGTGTACCGAAACCATCGCCAGTGAAATCCGAAGATGCATGTCGATATCTCAAGAATAGTAGGCTGCTCGCCGGCGCTCGCAGCAAATATAATGAAATATGAAGATGAACATTTTCGGTCCGATTCAAACAACTGAAATAGTTTTACGCACAGCTCGTTGTGCTCATATAAAGTCTTGTAGAACTTTCTATAGCTTTCATGCTATTGCAGTCCAATTAAAGAGGCGCGGAATGCTTAAGACGCTAAAATCGGAAATGTTTCACCCAAGCATTCATACCGATAGCTATGGTACCGTGGAGGTCAATGAGCTGACCATTTCTGGCACAGCTGAGTAAACATGTCCTTTTTAAACAATTTCCCCAACCCAGAGTCAACCCAAATGCTATGGCTTAATAGCCGCAAGGCAAACTGATCACGTTAGTATTATTTTGGAAGAGAGATCGAAAAACGCAGAGAGGCATTGTAATTACGTATATTCAGCTGGAGTCAGAGCTGCGGTGATCTTATCCTAAGAAAATAGAAGTAGAAATTAGAAATTCTTAGCCGCGCGATCAGTTTTTAAAAGAAAGCTTCCCCATAAAAGAATATTTCATGAAAATCATAGAGTTTCACCGTCTTTTGTTTCATCTGAGGTTTCGCCATATGTAAGCAATGCGGGCAAGTTTTTCGGGTTTTTTTGTTTTGTTTTGTTTTGTTTTGTTTTGTTTTGTTTTGTTTTGTTTTGTTTTGTTTTGTTTTGTTTTGTTTTGTTTTGTTTTGTTTTGTTTTGTTTTGTTTTGTTTTGTTTTGTTTTGTTTTGTTTTGTTTTGTTTTGTTTTGTTTTGTTTTGTTTTGTTTTGTTTTGTTTTGTTTTGTTTTGTTTTGTTTTGTTTTGTTTTGTTTTGTTTTGTTTTGTTTTGTTTTGCGAAAGTTCGGCAAAATTTTATTTGTCAATACTAATGTCAAGTTGATGCACTTCGAGACTTAAAGACAAGCTACGTTTTTCTTGCGAGCCAGACACGATTTTTCGCTGACTTTGAAATTATTCTTTAATAATATATACTATAAAACGTCGAAACTACGATATGTTTTAATTTGCGAAAAGGAGAAAAACAGACTCAGTTAATGTCCACGTGAAATTCTATTAAAATTTTGTGACACGTATGCGATTTTAGGGCACCATTCACCACATATCTCAATCCTATTTTAGTGGTATTTCCCAATTGTTTCCGGAATATTTGTTTTCAAAGCCAAAGCTACTTACATTGCTTTTTACAATACTAAATGAACTAATAAGTTTACAAAACAGCTTATTCATGAGTTGCGTTATTATTTTTGTCTTTCAGTTGCAGGAATAATTGATCAATGAGCCTTGCTATTTTATCTCCGAAGAACAATTGGAACAGTCGGCTGCCTTAGAGACTGGACAATGAGACATACTGTACTGAACTGAACTGAACTGAACTGAACTTTATTCACACGCACGTTTAAAAACACACTGTAGAAAATTGAATTACAGGCTAGAAGTATTAGCACTGTATTTTTAATTTATTGGTAATCAAAGTATTAGAAAATCAATGTAATATCAATTGGATTCAACTGTTCAATAGTTTTACAGAAATTTATAGCCAGTAGTGTAAGTTATATCAAAATGAATGTTTAAATGTCTAGCTAGTTGTATTATTGGTCTTCAAGTCAAATTACTGATGTAATAAATTATTAGTTGAATACAGCATCAAACTACTAGTATTGTGCTTTTACTTGTCACGATGAACAGATAGTTTTTCAGTATTTTCTTTTTTACCCTTTCACACGCGTAGGAATATATTGAAATAAATGCTCTTTAGTTCTCCAACTCTGTACTTCTTTTTCGTCTTCTTTTTATTTGTACTTTTGGAGCCGGTTGTACGAAGGGTGAACAGTGGATAAAATCTATACAAAATCTTTACAGTGGATAACTCTTATCCGGTGGATAACTTTATCCAACCTTGGTACAACCCGGGCCCTGCACTTGAAAATATTTCCAAAATGAACAAATTTATAAGCAGAAAGGACTCAAAGATATTTCTATAAAAGTGCTGGTTTGAGAAGACAATTGATTTCGTTACCTCTTGAAATTGAAGTAAAGCTATTTTCGTTTCCCTGCAGTGTCGGTTTAGAATATGATGAGAATATCTTGAGGTACGTTAAGGTGGCTCGACTGGGTTTTGTTTGAGACGCACCTCCGCTGTTTGATCGCAAAATGCGTCGCGGCAAAAAACCTAATTTCAAAAAAAATTCTACAACAAGTCTAGAGATAGATTAAAGTTTCTTTTGACGTTTAAATCATTTTGATCGGAGTTTTCAATAATTTATAGTGGCGCCATGGCGATTTTCATAAACCTGATTTTTTGGAAAAACTAGAGTTTTGTACAAAACCGCATTTATTACTCGGGCTACCTGTGGTAGCTCGAGTCTAGGTTTACCTTTTTGGTCTATCAATCTATCTATCTATCTATCTATCAACGTCGCAAATCGGCAAATTACCCAGAAGCCTTTGTGGTACACTGTTGACCACGAGGCTTCCTGTGGTCGCGAGAGATTGAGAACAAAATGGCGGACGCTATCAATATCGGAATTTATCGAACTTATACTTTGCTTTAAATCGTTAATATCGAATTCTCGAATTTAGAGGGTGTCAATGGGGTTAACCGTCAACCGTCAAACGGCCTAAATTTTAACTGTCAACCGTCAAATGAGGGAAATTTTAACCGTCAAGCGTCAAAAAATTAACCGTCAAATACACTCTGGAACGATTTTTCAAAATTATTTTTTCGAAACGCGCGTATTTTTCAAGACGTTATAACAATTCACTATTTCAATACCGTTAAAACTTTATAAAAGTCATACTGAACTTCATATATTGTCGCAGAACTGCTGGCTCGTCGCAAGCATATTGATAGGGGAGGTTCGAGTTTTCACCATTTTCGGCTGGGATTAGGGAATGCTTAAATGACCTGTATAAGTATCAGACATCCCGCTGTGCTTTTGGAAAGTGGAATAATTTTTTTTAGATAACTATTATTTGAAGGAATGTGCATGTTTTTCTAAATTACGCAAAAATTTGAAAGCATCAAGCTAATGTAAAGAAGTTATGTAGTTTTCTTCGTTGAAACCTGAATTTTAAGCCAAGAAAAATTAGAGAAGAGAAATAGAATCCACTAAAAGAAAAAAAAAAAAAAGAAAAAAAAAAAGAAAAAGAAAAAAAAAAAGAAAAAAAAAAAGAAAAAAAGAAAAGTTGTTGGCGCAGGAAGGACTCGAACTCGTTACCCAAAGAAATTAGTATGCTAATTTTATGTAGAACCCCAAAAAATCGACCATGCATCCAGACAAATTGCTGAATCATCGCATGTTACGTGATAGGAAGAAGATTTCGGCCCCTTCCGCGCTATCGGTAGAACGCAGCAAGCTTCGCGGTCAAAGAGGGAGGAAACAGTCGGATCCTAGGCCGTAAATGACTGCACCTTACCACTAGACTAACTGGACTACTAAGGGATTTGGAGGACAAAATAACCTAGTGTATTCTTTGAATTGGCTATCTATTGTTGTGCAAATTACGCGATCCCGTGGCGCAGTTGGAAAACCCTTGAACTGTGAAGCAAATGAACAGATGAAAAAGTCGGGTTCGAAACCGGCTAGGGGTCCATCCTTTCCCCCCCCCCCCCCCCCCCCCTTTTTTTTTTCTTTTCCCCTGTCTCAAAATCAGAATTAGTTGTTAACTAAACGAGAGATAGAAAAGAGAGAAACAGAAAAATGTTGAAAGAATAAAAAACGATGAAAAATACTTCAGTTGTTAAAATATTAAGAAATCGTTAAAATATGTGGCTGAAGGTCGGGGTTTTGATAAAACCATAATTCACCAGCATTTACCAAAGCTTCATTTAGAGAGAAACGCAACAATGTGACTATAGTTTCTTTAGGAAAAGTACTAGTATCCTAAGCTAAGCGGCTATTTTCTGTGGGAGGAACCACCTTCGAACCACCCAAAGCGACGGGCCTGGAACTAATCCTTCACCATATCGAATGGTCAAATATTAAACCGCAATACTACAAACGGGCAAGTTAGACAACAAGTTGCAATAGTAACAATAGTCTTCTTCGCAGCCGTTATTAGTCTAGCTCCCATTCCCCTGCGGTCCACTCCCGAGTGGACCGCAGGGGAATGGGAGCTAGACTAATAATGGCTGCGAAGGAGACTACAGTAACAACTAGCGATGTAATTTCATAAAAATTGATGGTTAATTATTGGTTAGTAAGATTTAATTGGCTTATTTTAACCGTCAAAGAGTAGAATTAACCGTTAACCGTCAAAACTCCGAATTTCTTACCGTCAACCGTCAAAAAGGCAAAATTTTAACAGTCAACCGTCAAAGCTATACCCCCATTGAGACCCTCAATTTAGTGGTGACCTTCTTACCAGCTGTTGTAATCAACTTATAATGTATTGATCGTCCAAGAACACGAGACAGATCGATTTGTGGCAGCGAACTTCACTTGAGGACAGACATGTAAGACACGGAGATATTGTTTTTGGATCAGTAGTTTGTTTAAAATTAATAATATTTCACCACTGCTTGCACATTATGTTTGCCTATATAAGCTTTATTTATACACGGTGTCTACAGCCATGCTCTTCGTTCCCGAGAGCCGTGTTAAAAACGAACTAATTAAGTAATATAACAATATCTACAATGTTTGTTTTTAACTAGAAAGACTAGGAGATTCTTGCCTTTGCGTAATAAGGTGACAAGGGTGTATTCAATAATTAAGCCAGGAAACAGGAATTAGTAAATGGTGCAAAATTACACCAAATACACAATGGAAAACAATTTTTTTTTTATTAACTTATATTTAGTGCAATCTGTATTTTGTACAATGTCATGATTATATTGAATGCACTTTACTGTCAATCATGCTCATGTTCAATGTTGGCAGATAAAAATATAGTGATGGATAATCATGGAAATGATAGTAATGTTTATGAGACCTTATATTAGCAACAATTGAAGAATAATTTTAGAATGTACAAAATGATATATTTTAGAATGTACAAAATGATATATTTTGTACAAGCTTTGTGCAACCATGTTCACAGAAACAAGATAAAGTGGATTGAATTGAAGATATTACTGTATGTAGTAGTATCAGATTGATGTGCATGGAGGAGCTATATATGGTATCGGTAATGAGCATATATTGTATGACATTACACTTCTTCAAATAAAGTATCAGCAACTGACTACTGCTATAATTATTGATCTGCTCCATATTAAAAACTGGTAATCCATGTATTGAAAAGTTGTGTTAAGAAACTGAAATGTACTGTACTGAAATGATTTCATAGAAAGGTAAGTACTGTGATACTTCTAGAATCTACCAATGTGATAACAGCAATATCAAACTCATTTTAACTTGGACATTGAAACAGTCTGCTGCAGTTTGTAAGTCAGTTTGTTTCCATAAATCAAAGTAAAAAAGTACAGAATAGAAATTTAAATTGTCTGAGCTATAATGTATTATCTATAGATGATATTGGATCATTTGGTAGGCATTTACAAAATAAAGCAGACCATATACTGTATATGTCTGGCGTGATAAAAAGACCAGCAGTATATTAATAACCACCATGATGTGGTACAATTATGTACAAACTACTTTCTCCCAAATATAATTTGTGTTCTACTCTGGGAGTACTTGTCATGCATTTTTGCAATCAAAAGACACTGACAAGTCAAACTGGTTACCATCAACTTCTGTTCTCCATTTCTCCCCAAGTACTACACACAAGTAGCCCGAGTGAACGCCTATTAGGCGTCTAGTTGGTTCATAAAATCGGGATCAAGTTCTGCACTCTTACTCAGCTTCAAAGATTTCTATGGAAGCGTTTTTGAATAAAACGCGCTTGAACTTTGATGCATCAAAAAAGTAAACAATTTCAAGCATTCAGTTTACTTGGCCGAAAACCTTACTTTTAGGTCTCGGAAAAAGCTTTTTTTGAGCTCATATCGTCGACACATTCAATAACTGTTCGTTTGGAAAAGTAGAACAAAATTGCGCCGCACTGGATTTTGAGAAATATGAATTTAGGTCAAGTTGATAGAGGTGCGCCTTTTCATCTTTTGTTTATCATTTCACTTATCTTTATAAAAAGCTAGAAAACTTAAGATTCGCTCGATATATTTTTTTCTAACTTCAGTATCAGCATTTTCACCAAGTCGTTTCTTAATCCTACCCATTTCATGTCCATTGAAGCATTGTAAGATATCCAAAATAAATTATAAAAACGTATAACAAATAATTCATTCTCTCATAGGGTTACTATCCGGCATTCCAATGAATGACCTTGTATTATCTCTATACACATTTGACTTGAAAGACGCCTTTTCCAGTGGATCGAATACCAGAAAGAGACTTTAGAAAACTCTTCGCGTGTGGTTTGCACAAGTTGATTCAATTAAAAATTACTATTTTTTTTGATTGACAAAGAAAAACTGGTCAATACCGAAAATTAAAATGTCATTGATTGTAATTTTAGCTACTGCTCAATCTCTGCCAGAATCTGAATGCCAACAAATGAAAGTGTCAATTTTTATAGAACTTCGTGCCGACCTTTTGACTTTTTATGAAGCTTCAGCGCTTATTTGCGATTGACGACTTATCGACTTGTGGTAGTAGTCAGTTTTACTGGGTGATCTCTCTGGGTGATTTCTTTTGCTGATAAAGATATTAACATGTATTTAGAACTTTGTTTCGTGGCATTCATGTTGGCAATCTACTTTGTGTACAAGAGAATTATGGAGAAGAAACAAAAGAATATTCCTTTTGGACGGCCGGTGCAGACGCCAAATAGTGCTAACAACAAGCAAGGTATATTTCAATTCAATGCAATTTTATTCATTTCAATGCTGCTCTCCATCTATCGCTTCATGTATGCAATTGAAAGAATTGATGATTACCGAAAATGAGTCTGTTATTAGCTTATATTGCACTTCAATGTCTTTGAAGAAACGTTTTAGATCGAGCTGGCTTTTGGACAAGTTTATGAACATTTTTTTGTATTTTTGGCTTGATATTGAATTGAAACCATTGTTTAGAGGCGTTGAGGTACAGTGTACGATATCAAGCTATTTTCTTATTCATTCACAAATAACAGCAAACCTGACATCTACAATACAATAATTCTTTCGTTTGACTCTCTCTCTCTCTCTCTCTCTCTCTCTCTCTCTCTCTCTCTCTCTCTCTCATTGAAATCTCAATGAAATTCGTAAACAATTCCATAACATCTTTTCATTGCGTGCATGTAAAAAGAAAGGTCAATGATGTTTGCTCTAAGTTTTGTTTGTGTTTCGTTTTGTAGTCAGCCTTTCGGACATTTCAAAAGTGCCTATTTCTGGAACTGCCAGATGGCGGTACACTGTTTGTAAGTGCACAATATTGCTTAGCTTCAAATTTAGAATTATTGCTTATTTGATATCCACAGCACCTCAGTGTTTTGCTGTGCCACACTTCCCACAAAACAGCAGAGGAACATGAAGAAGTGTAAAATCGTCCAACAGGTAAAATTCTTTTTTTTTACCTGCTTGTTTATTTGTGCATTTCTTGCCTTAGTTCACGGGCTGTCACTAAACTCTGCATGATCCGTCACTAATCTGTCACTAAACTCTAATCCGTAACTACAGTTACGGATAACGCGCAGATGAGCCAAAATATAACTGTAAAATTAAATGGTCTATTCATTTAGTAGACATTTCTTATTTTAGCAGCATATTTTCAGTTGTGTTTAATAATTCGAGCATTCCGTTCTGTTTCACGACTGAAAGCCTCCAGTGAATTGGAGTTGTTCTAAATTCTTGTTTTGTTTCCTCAGTTAACTATTTATACCTCTTTTGCTTTATTGTAATTCATTCTGACGATGACTTTGTAAACAATCTTCTTTCTTTATATAATAGAAAATATGATGCAATATGACGATGAACATTTTTGGTCCGATTGCATTGGGCGGTGTTTATATTGTCTGAGACACTGTCTAAGACTTAGACACTGTTTGAACAAACGGCTCTTTGGGTTTATCTTTAATTCCTATTATAATTAATTAAATTGTCAAGTGGTGATGTATTCTTAAGTATGATTTATTTGTGGGATATTCTTCTTATATATATAGTTATTCCTCCATAGTTATAGTTATTGATGATATTAATCCTATTGTGTTTCTATTCTATTTCTGCATCAATCTAAAATTGCATTGTACTGTGATAGGGACTGGACATAATGTAGGAAAATACATTGTCGTCCTAGATATTTCCTACGATATTTCCTACCATAAGAAATTGCATTTTTCTAGATATTTCCTACCTTTTCATTTTCCTATGAAAGGAAATATCTAATATGTATTCAGTTCCTACATTTTGTCCAGTTCCTATCACAGGAAAATGCAATTTCCTACTAGTCAGATATTTCCTATAATAGGAAATGAATGCAAAACATTTCCAGTGAGTTCGAATAAAACTTTCCTTTTTTGACTTACGGATGTAATAATTCAAACAAAATAGTTTTACGCACAGCTCGTTGTGCTCATATAAAGACTTGTAGAACTTTCTATAACTTTCATGCTACTTGCAGTCGAATTCAAGAGGTGCGGAATGCTTAAGGCGCTAAAATCGGAAATGTTTCAACCAAGCGTTCATACCGATAGCTATGGTACTGGAGGTCATTGAGCTGACCATTTCTGGCACAGCTGAGTAAACATGTCCTTTTTAAACAATTTCCCCAAACCAGAGTCAACCCAAATGCTATATGGTTGAATAGCCGCAAGGCAAACTGATCACGTCAGTATTTTGGAAGAGAGATCGAAAAACGCAGAGAGAGGTATTGTTATGTTTATTCAGCTGGAGTCAGAGCTGCGGTGATCTTATCCTAAGAAAATAGAAGTAGAAATTAGAAATTCTTAGCCGCGCGATCAGTTTTTTAAAAGAAAGCTTCCCCATAAAAGAATATTTCATGAAAATCATAGAGTTTCACCGTCTTTTGTTTCATCTGAGGTTTCGCCATATGTAAGCAATGCGGGGAAGTTTTTCGGGTTTTGTTTTTTTGTTTTATTTGTTTTGTTTGTTTTGTTTTGTTTTGTTTTGTTTTCTTTTCTTTTCTTTTGCGAAAGTTCGGCAAAATTTTATTTGTCAATACTAATGTCAAGTTGTACACTTCGAGACTTAAAGACAAGCTACGTTTTTCTTGCAAGCCAGACACGATTTTTCGCTGACTTTGAAATTATTCTCTAATAATATATACTATAAAACGTCGAAACTACGATATGTTTTAATTTGCGAAAAGGAGAAAAACAGACTCAGTTAATGTCCACGTGAAATTCTATTAAAATTTTGTGACACGTATGCGATTTTAGGGCACCATTCACCACATATTCCCTCAATTCTATTTTAGTGGTATTTCCCAATTGTTTCCGGAATATTTGTTTTCAAAGCCAAAGCTACTTACATTGCTTTTTACAGTACTAAATGAACTAATAAGTTTACAAAACAGCTTATTCATGAGTTGCGTTATTATTTTTGTGTTTCAGTTGCAGGAATAATTGATCAATGAGCCTTGCTATTTTATCTCCGAAGAACAATTGGAATTGAACAGTCGGCTGCCTTAGAGACTGGACAATGAGACTGATATTGTAGAAAATTGAATTACAGGCTAGAACTATTAGCACTGTATTTTTAATTTACTGGTAATCAAAGTATTAGAAAATCAATGTAATATTAATTGGATTCAACTGTTCAATAGTTTTACAGAAATTTATAGCCAGTAGTGTATAAGTTATATCAAAATGAATATTTAAATGTCTAGCTAGTTGTATTATTGGTCTTCAAGTCAAATTACTGATGTAATAAATTATTAGTTGAATACAGCATCAAACTAGCATTGTGCTTTTACTTGTCACGATGAACAGATAGTTTTTCAGTATTTTCTTTTTTACCCTTTCACACGCGTAGGAATATATTGAAATAAATGCTGTTTAGTTCTCCAACTCTGTACTTCTTTTTCATCTTCTTTTTATTTGTACTTTTGGGGCCGGTTGTACGAAGGGTGAACAGTGGATAAAATCTATACAAAATCTATACAGTGGATAACTCTTATCCGGTGGAAAACTTTATCCAACCTTCGTACAACCCGGGCCCTGCACTTGAAAATATTTCCGAAATGAACAAATTTATAAGCAGAAAGGACTCAAAGATATTTCTATAAAAGTGCTGGTTTGAGAAGACAATTGATTTCGTTACCTCTTGAAATTGAAGTAAAGCTATTTTCGTTTCCCTGCAGTGTCGGTTTAGAATATGATGAGAATATCTTGAGGTACGTTAACGCACAATAACTTATGGCACGTTATTCTGAAGAAACTTAACTTTCCTCGGATTTTAGTCAAAAGAAATGATCTAAATGTGTTTTTATGTTTTTCATTTTCCAATTACAAGGATCAAAGAATTAGAAATTAAATTTTGCTTTCATGAAAACGGAATCAGATTTTCAATAGAATATAAAAAATGCGCAAACTTTTGAAATTATGGCAGATTTTCATGTTTTAACCAATAAGATGGTACCCAGCTGGGTGCCAGAGGTTTGAGAAAGTTCACGATTTTTACGGCGCTCAAATGCTGTTCGTTTGCCTACTTCTTACAATCGGACACTTAATCGGCATTCATTGGCAGTCATTTATTGTGCTCTCTCTACTGTGTACGTGAGGATTTTTCAGAATGTTTAATCCCAAAATCTATCTCGTGGCATTATTTGTAGTTACAGTCTACTTAATGATGAAAACGATTTTGCGACGAAGCCGAAACAATCTTATTCCTCTTACAAATCTCAATACTGATGGTAAATAACGTACGGCTAGTTGATTATCTATCCGCTGGAATATATAAATCTGACTCTCAAGGTGATTTTATAGAAAATGTCACTAATGTTTGATTGATGATCGTTTTTCACATGCAATTTACAGTGACGGCAGGTCTCTGGCACATTCGAAAAGAGGCCGTTGAGCAAGATGAGACTTTACATGGATATAACCAACCAAGACATGAGGTAAAGGGTTTTTTTCTCAGTTCAGTATAACTGATTATTATTGAACATTACTGATTGTTTGTTCCTCTTGCATTGTTTTAGTTTGCTTGTAAGTTTTTCGATTCGCAAACTGGAATTGAATAGATACAAATATGATTCATTCCAAAAATGTTGAACTTGCAGTCAGGTTTCTGTTAGCTGTAATTTTGGCTAACTTTTAGTTTAATGTTTATTCAAGATGTTTTGACTATAAAGCAAAGCACGAGCACGAGTTCAAAGTATTTTTTGTAAATATATCCACGCCCAAAGTTCTTGATTGACCAACTGATGAAGACTGGTCAGGATTTAGGGTCGAAGCGTCTTGTTGAAATAAAATTGATCGACCAAAAGTCAGAGGCAAAATTTTTATTTAATTATATTTTCATTATTTGTCTGTTTCTCTTAATGATTTTAATGGTTGTCGATAGGAAATGTTGCTAGCTCCGACTTCAGCGATGGGAGAGTCAGGTAACAACCTCATCATGCATTAAATTAACAACAGTTTTTCTTGTATCTATCAATTTGGTTTGCATTAAATTTTCGATAACTCAGTCAAAAGTGAAACCCTAAATATTCACCAACGAATGTACAGAATGTACAATGCTACAATGACTAATGAGGTCAGTCCGAGGTTAGTGGACTCTAAAGGCACAACTATTTCTGAAGAGTTTGGAGTGTCCAAAATTACATCTCGATCGTAGAGTGTTTGTTGTTTTCAGCGACAGAAGAAGGTACTTGATCAGTAGACCGACAAATTATATATAATAATATTTACCGCTTGTTCGATAGCAAAACAAGAAAAGTAACTATAAAAACTTTATCAGTTTAGACTTAAAACTAGGCTAACTGAGTAAGGTCTTATTACTGGAATTCCTTAAATTATATCTTGACTCGGGCTTGTGTGTAATTAAAGAACTTAAATAAGACGTACGGTGCTAAACCCTTAAATTAAAATCTTGAGAACATGTACAATTAATACGATCTTAAATTCAATTCTTAACTTTATTGGTTACCAACAACAATTATTTAAGTCAACAAACGACAATCTATTAAATTAAGTCATCTATTTATTATTATCTATTATTGTTATTTATCTATTTATTATTATCTATTTATATTATCTATTTATATGTTATTATCTATTATTATCTATTTATTACTCACGTCGATTTGAGTTAACACGCTGTGCATTATATGTTATTTATAACGTAGCACATTATAATAAAGTGAAGTGAAGTGAAGTGAATGTAACTCCATCAAAGGAGTAATGTGACAATATTAACTTTCATTGCATATTAATCTAGCGCACCTGTGTTGAACACGTTGTAATTATTTGTTAATTTGATATTCCGGGGCGCCACACCGTTTTGCAATAGTCATGATTGCTTGCCACCTGCTCGACTCGGAAGACCGATGCTCAACTAACTGACTAGCAACTGCCAGAGATGGCGATACACTTTGTAAGTGCACAATATTGTTTAGCTGCAAATTTAGAATTATTGCTTATTTGATATCCACAGCACCTCAGTGCCTTGCTGTGCCACATTTCCACAAAACAGCGGTGGAACATGAAGAAGTGTAAAATCGTCCAACAGGTAAACTGATTCTTTTTTTCAGTTTTAACTCGTTAATAGACCTTTTCACACTTACTGCCAAACTGTTGCATCACATTGAGATCTTTGACTGAACATTGATGCAGACCCTCTTTCTTTTGCATAACAACTTCTGCTTTGAATTCACTTTCCTCTACAGAAACAATGACGTGGATCAAAATAATCGAAAATATTTCCTTTCTTCATATTTTACACCTGCTTGTTTTAAAACTCCGAAGAATATATTAACTACTGATAACGCGCAGATGAGCAAAAATATAACTGTGAAATTGAATGGCCTATTTATTTGAATTCAGTAGACATTTCCTATTTTAGCAGCATACGAGCAGAATATAAATATTATGTGCTACTCATTTGTGTTTCAGAATTCGAGCATTCTCCTTATTGAATTGTCTATCGATATCACAGGAAAATGCAATTTCCTAGATATTTTCTATCACAGGAAATGAGCAAAAATTTCCAGTGATTTCGAATAAAACTTTCCTTTTTTGACTTCCGGATGTAATAATTGAAACAAAATAGTTTTACGCACAGCTGTTGCTCTGATTAAATCTAACGTGACTTTAAGTGAGTCAGTCATGTTTGAAAGGCAACGAGAGAAGTAATAACGGCTCAACAGAATAAAGTACAGCGCAGAAAGCCATAGAAGTCGAGAAATGAGACAAAATATAAGTAAATTTAAACTCAATTTTGGTGGCTTATAGAGGGTTCTCAAGCCAAGGAAATGTTCTTAAAGCTGACATTTAATCACATTTGCTGGGGTATATTTGTTTCTTACATGTCACATTTTTGAAACTTTAATGAGTCTGTAAGAACAATGAAATGTGACGTTTATAAGCATTTACATAGCATTTTGTTAACCAACGAAAACACGTTAAGTCAATGAAACTTAAACTTTACAGATTCATTATAAAGTTAAAGTAAAAGTTAAAGTCTTTTAAATTTCAAATTTAATCGACAATAAGTTAAAAAAAGAACCCATTAAATTCATTTTTTCGCCTACGGTGTGCAGCTCGTTGTGCTCATATAAAGTCTTGTAGAACTTTCTATAACTTTCATGCTATTGCAGTCCAATTAAAGAGGCGCGGGATGCTTAAGGCGCTAAAATCGGAAACATTCATACACAGGGAACCCGGCTTTATTCAGCTTTATTCTGTACTTTATCGAAACGCTAATATTGGGATTCCTGTAGAGTTCTAATCTGATTATCGGGCGTTCTTTGAAACAGTAACTTGATAAGGGGATTATATTCGAATCAGTATCAAATCAGTACAGTATATTCACTCAGTCTAGTAACCGTCAAAAATGGAGATCTTCTTTAGACTAGGCGCATTTTCGAAAAATCAGATACCTGGAGTCATTTTGGGGTAGAAGCTGGTAACATAACTATTCTAAACTGATTTTTCATGCTGAACGCGAACATGACTGTTACCAAGACGTAGTCTGCAATCTTATACGTGTAAATGACGTATTTTGTGAATTTTGTGAACTCTACTGAAGGTCATGAACAAGAAAATTGAATTCTAACTATATTTAATTTTTTTATATACACATCTATAGACATCTTATAGAAATGGAAGATCTGATATACGTCAATGTATATCATATCTTCCATTTGTCTACCTTCTTTAGTTTTTTTGTAAATTGTAATTTATATAACACAGCGCCACTGAACTTTAGGATTTTGGCGCTATATAAGTCATTTTATTATTTATTATTATATTTATAATTGCTACAGTCATTTCATACTAGCTAACGGCTTTTTCATGTAATTCCAAAAGTTCTCAAACTTAAAAACAATTACCATAGCTGGAAAGAGCATATCAAAATCAGTAAAACTGTGAAGTTTGAAGGATATAAGTTGAAAAATCAAGGAGATACGAATTTTCAAAAATCGAAATTTGCTTGTATCTCTTGCATAACTGTAAGTGTTTTCATACAAAATTTGGTTCTTTGAAAATTCGTATCTCCTTGATTTTTCAACCTATATCCTTCAAACTTCACAGTTTTACTGATTTTTAAGTGCTTTTTCCAGCTATGGTAATTGTTTTTAAGTAATAGTTTGGGAACGTTTGGAATTACATGAAAAAGCCGTTAGTATGAAATAACTGTAGCAATTCACAAAATACGTCATTTACACGTGTAAGATTGCAGAATACGTCTTTGGTAACTGTCATATTCGGATTCAGCATGAAAAATTAGTTTAGTATAGTTATGTTACCAGCCTCTACCCCAAAATGCCTTCTGCACTTTTTGCGATCGACACCAGTCAGTTTTGCGCCTAGTCTAATTGGTAAACCTAATCATGTTGACCATTCATGAGAAAACTTTAGTTCTGGAACAAGTTCGGACAGACAACGTTTTCAGGGGTAGTTTTTCTGGAAGGAGAAAGCTGGATATTCCCAAGTATAGAATTTTAAGGTTTCTTGCCCATTTTTTATTTTATTTATTTATTTATTTTTTTTTTTTGAGGGACTTTGAGGGACTGTGCAATATTTATCTGGAGAAGGGGAGGGTGGTCTAAATCTAACTATAGGGGGCATAAAGTTAAATCAAAGTGTAGGAGAGCTAGGGGGTTAGATGTTAATTTCTGGAAACAACGAGTTCTTGTGCATGCCGATGGTTCTGGAACACATCAATGAAGTTAAGCCACCCCTTCCCTGTACTAAATGTAGAACAATTAAGGCATTATGAAGATACCTAGGAGGAAGATGAAAACATGTCCAGTGAGGATACTTCAAGTAAATCTGAAGGTGAGTCAAGTATCTTAAAAAAAAGGGGGGGGGGGGGTATGAAGTTGTTCTACATTTAGTACAGGGGGGCTTAACTTCATTTTAAGGCCTACTTTGCTCATTTTATAGAAACCCCCTTCACATAAATATTGCAAAGTCCGTGATATATAGAGGATATTACATGGGCGCGCGGAGATACGGATTTTATCTTCGAGTGTTGAAAAGATCTCTCACGAGTGAGCGCAGCGAACGAGTGAGAGATTTTAAACAAGAGAAGATAAAACCGTATCTCCAAGCGAACATGTAATATTCTATTTATCATATAATTATCAAATCAAGAGACAACAAACTATCTTTAGAGTAAATGCGCTCAATTAACCATGGTAACGATCTTTTCGTTAATGAAAAGAACATGTTATTTTCACTAGTGAAAAGAACAAGTTTTCGAAATTAAGAAATATAGGTATTTTATAAATAATTATATGATAAAATCAAATACGTTCTTATGGGCATAATGTTTTAAAATGAATATCAGGAATACCACTAAGATTATCGTATAACTTCTCCTATCATCTTTATTTGTTTAAAAACTATATATTTGCCCACTAGAATTTAATTATTTTATCATAAATTATATTTCTTTTGAAACAGGTTTCGTCAAAGCAAACAATAACCTGGATGATCAGCGCATTATTCTGACATGTACAATTGCTGTTTATGATGGAATTTCTTAGAACTCAGTCAAATTGCTTTCAATTTTTGTACTAGTCCCAAGCCTTCCAAATATACCGGACGCATTTTCGTTGTCCACATTAGTTTAGTTTAGTGCGAGTGTTGAACTACTTGAGATCGAACTGAACAATTTACTAAAATAAGGCGTTTTCGGGTAGTATATAGGTCTGGTTTTCACGAGCGTCCGCAACAGAAGCGGAAACTGAGAACATATGCAAATTGAGTATTTCTTTTTCCACGTGTGCAAAAAGACAATTAGCTGCAATGCACTACCGAGTCTGCCATGGTATGTTGCCTATGTTTCTGTTTCCGCAGCTCGGGAAAAGCAGGCCTAAATTCGAAATGGCAAGGGCGGATCTAGGATTAACCTTCAGGACTAAGGAAGGGTGTAGCCTTAGAAAAATGGAACATTGTCCAAAGAATATCTTGGGAAAATATCGAGAAGGAAAGGGTCCAAAGTCATCTCGCCGCATATCCCCCCTCCCCCCATTAAAATCCACCCCTGAATGACCATGTTGGTTTAAATACACAGTTTTTTGTTGTTGTTAATGTTGCTATTGTTATACTTTCCAAGAAGCCACGGACTGTCCATTTCTACTACGGCTCAGAGATGATGTCAGTTTTGGAGAAGAGAACTAACAATGCGACGTGCATGCTCCCACATTTTAATGTTAAAAATGTTAAGTCAATGTTCTTGTTTGGACTTAAAAACGGTATATTGTATAGTTTTTGGGTGAACGAACGATTAGGTTAGTATATATAGCACTGGGAGAATGTCACACAATACGTGACGCTATTTCTGAGCCGTCACTTCTTTTCATATAAAAGTGTTGCTCATGAATTTTACATTTCTTGCAAAGTATAAGAGTAACAACAGAAAAGCTTATGTTGTCTAGGTGTTAAATATTTAAAAAAATAAAAATATATTGATTTTTGCCTTCAGTGGTTCTCGTTTAATTACGTAATTTTCATACTCTTATGGTTTTATTAGAACATAACTTGTGATTGGAACAGATCTAGAGTGGTCTTTTAAGGGATACGGATAATTTGCAAACTCTTAAAGACTATTTATACTAGCTATTCACGTGACCCGCTTTTTTGGGAGTCACATTTTTGAGGCTGACTCTTAACCACAAAAAAGTAATTATGACCAAAACTAAAATAGAAATTAAACAAAGGACTTTGTACAACCTAGTACTTTTTAGATTCAGTACAATTTTGGCATGCTTGTATAGCTGACACAAAAGTCGACTATCTTGGTTAAATCTTAACAGAGGACTTCCAAAAAGGGTGTCATATTGTTTTGGAAAGGGATGTGACTGGGTTTCAATCATCAACCAAAATATATAGATTTGAGCATTAGCCATGTTGGATGATGAACGAACAACACTAATTAGAAATCTTTTGTACAAATTCATCCAAGATGGCTACCGTGACGTCACTTGCAGCCCAGCACACTCATATATTCATAAAATTATTTTATACTTTAATTACTCTATATCTACAGCTAGAGTGCTAGTTTAAAAAGCACTTTGTTAAAAACTTAGAAATATTGGCTAGACTATTGTATGACAAATAAGGTCTTACAGATCAAAACATTTCCTGCCTTTCAACTTTAGCCGTTTTGTTCTTTTTTGTTCTTGTGTTTTTGTGTTGCTCTGTCTTGAGCTGCATTCTAAAAACAAAATAGAATCTATTAATAGTTTAGCAGTACCTGTAGTCCAATATAGCTTTGGTATCATTGATTGGAGAAGAACTGAACTACAAAGAATAGACAGTAAAACTAGGAAACTGCTAACTATACACAACATGCACCACCCTCGTTCAGATGTTGATCGGATCTACTTACCTAGAAAGGGTGGCGGACGAGGTCTATTATCTATAACAACATCATATGAAGTGGCCATGGTTGGATTAGAAAGTTATCTTTCTAACCAAAAAGAACCGTACCTGTCCCAATTCTATAAAAAACATCTAAGAATATTGTAGCAAAATGCAACTTAGAAGTGCCTATGGTCCTTGATCAGTAGCCCTTTTTCCCTCTTTTTCCATTAAGATTTTATTTTACCTTCTAGAGATCTCATCTAGAGATGAGATACCATAGCATTAAGCTTCACGCTGCCATGAACAATTGCAATAGATGAGCTAATATATTTAATATAAAAATTAGGTACTACCTAATAGCGGAGCTCCCATTTAAATATAAAAATAATTTTAAATACTTTGTTTTATGTTTTGACGTTTTTGATTTAAATGAATTGGGCTTCCTGTGGTAATAGGCAAACAAAGATTGCATTTTGTTGTAAAAGTCGAAATAAAGATTATAGGTCAAGCTTTTATATTTCTTGCCCTTCAGTCTCCTGAAAATTATAAGGCTTTCAGCCTCAGTCACTATAGTGATGCTTATTCAGATTCAGTCAGATTTTATAATTGACTTTGAAGTAGTGGTTCATAATTCTCAGAAATAGAATGCAAAAATCCCTCAAACTGATTTCATTCACATAAATACTGTTCAACCTGATTTCAACATCCTTCAATTAAACAATTAAACATTGCAGAACATTATATTTAGATTTTTCTGTCTTGACAGTATTGTGGCATCTGTTTTTTGTACTATGTAGAATATAGAATGACACAGATAAATAGTTGTCTTTACACAAAACAAGAATTCTCTCTTCCAGGTTCCACTAATTATGACTTTAGATGAAATTGTAAAACAACTCAAAACAACTACTACCTAAAAGCAGAGCTCCAATTTCAATTTCAATATATTGGTAATTGTAAAAGCATTTTTAAAATAAGTTTTGGTTTTGGTTTGTATAGTGGGCTTGTAAGCTCAGGGACCTTTATTACAGTGAATCTTAATATTCAGATTCACTGTCAGATTTCATAACTGACTTTGTAGTGGTTCATAATTTTCAGAAATATAAAGCAAAATCTCCAAACCCTTTTTTAAATTGATACAAGTAATTAAACCTTTTCAACATCCTGAATATTACAGAACAACATATCTTCATGTGTCTGTCTTTACTATATTAAATTTGTGACATATCTTGTTTTTTTTTTTTTTGTGGTTGTTGTTGTTTTGTTATGTAATGTGGAATAGAATGACACTAGCTAGGTGAATACTTGTCTCCCACTTGTCTCTTCCAGATTACACTGATAATACAGTTTTAAGTGACTATAAAAACAGCTAATTGAAATAACAAGAAAAAAGGAATTAATGGAATTAAGCATTTTCAGTCTGTATTTAAGGCTTCACAGGGCTCACTGAGCAACTTCATGAATAAAGGTAAAACAACTCCAGTTTGCATGGCAAAATTCCTTCTTTTTTTCCTGTCAATTGTTTCATTAAATTCCAGACCAAAACTTGAGCTGTATTTACACATTAGTGGGGTTGAAATAAGTTCAAAATCATTTTTTTACTTATTTTATTATTATTAGAACTAGTGCAAAAAGTTCACCGTAAAACAAATGTCATTGTACATTTTATGTACTTAATCGAGTGTTTGTTTAAACTTGGCCACAGTTCAACGTGCATAAAAGTTTATTTTTTTAAAGACATCAATCCCAAATAAAAGATAAAAGATCAAATATAGGTACAAGAGACGTTTTGACATCATTTTCTGGCCAAGGTCTTTACCTTGAAGTGCTTTCCTAATTGTTGTGTCTTTAGAAGCATAGTCCTAGATCCTTGTTTCACGCTCAATGCAGATGGTTCTTGATTTCCAACTTTGGCTAGATTTTTAAGCAGCTTTACTGAAGGCATCTTCACGAAACGAAGAATACACGACCTCGATGACTCGTTCATTATGAGAAGTTTTTTGAAGCTACAAATCCGCAACTAAAAAGTCGTCCAACTTTGAAAAATTATGCTCTCTGTGTCCTTCGTCTTTCGAGCAGTTTTTGAAATGACACCGGGCCCGAAAAAATTCAAATGCACGTTGTTTTTCGCTTTAACCTGTCAAGATTGGCACAGATTAATGATCATGAAAATCGCTAAATTTTTACGAGGTTTCTAGAGTGAATATTTTTAAGTTTTGCAAGTTAAAACTGCAAGGAAACTGTAAATTGGCCAGCGGTTACCCCTGTGAGATGTACAGGGACGTATGTATGTATGTACGTACGGACACTGGCCTTCCTGTGTCGGTCCATGAAAAATCAACTCGATGGGTTACCATTTTTTCTTAGGTATGGTGCTCCGCTCGCGCGGGCCTTCGGCCCGCGCGGGAGCTCCGCTATAACCTTTTTTTAATTCCCATGGGCAATAATACGTCTGAATTTATTAAGATTTTGATTGGAATAGGTTGGGAGGGTTAACTAAGCAGATGAATTATTTATATATATAGTTTTTTATATAGGGATGCCCCTGAGGGCCCGATTAGCGAAATCCGGGACATAAGGCCGGGGTGGGGCCGTCCTGGATTGATGTTAATCTGGCCCTTAGCGATATGTATGTATGGCCCTTAGCCAATGTAATAATTGTATTATCCCATAGGTTACGCTTCGCACCCTATGTGGAATTGTATATGCATATAGTTGTTTTTTAATAAACTGCATAATAATAATAATAATAATGTAATAATAATAATAATAATAGTAATAATAATATGCTTATTAAGCGCTTTATACAAGTCTGTTCTAAGCGCTGAGAATAGAAAAATATATATACAATATTGATATACTAACAGACTAATATACCAACATACAAACAAAAATTACAACTTAAAAGCTAACTTAAATAGGTAAGATTTTAGCTGAGTTTTAAATGAAGAAATATTATTTGCGTCTCGTATTGAAGATGGCAAGGAATTCCAGAGTAGAGGAGCTGCAACAGAGAAAGAACGATGACCATATGATTTAAGGTTATATGACTTGGTAGCTAGAACCAAATGAGAAGATGATCGTAGTATTCTACGATGAGGGGGCTTATAGGTAGTTATCAGTTCTTGGATGTAGGTAGGAGTAAGACCATGTAAAGCTTTGAAAGTTGATAACAGAAGTTTGAACTTTATACGATCAGCAACAGAAAGCCAGTGTAAATCGATGAGGACAGGAGTGTTGTGATAATGTTTGGAGCTAAGAAGATGAGGCGAGCAGCTGCGGTATTTTGAACAGCTTGAAGTTTGTCAACAAGATTCTTGGGTAGTCCAAAGAGAACAGAATTACGTACAATGATCAAGTTTTGAAGTTATGAAGGCACGAACAAGTGTCTTAGCGGTTTTAAAAGCTTAAGAGATGTACAGATTAAAAGACTTACAGATGTTGTTGATGCCGGAGGAATCATGGATAAAGTTGAGTCAAAACTAACACCAATGTTTATTGCATGGGAAGATGGATTAACTACATCAGAGCCAAAATGGAGAGCAGGAAGAGATTTTTGAGGATTGTGTGTGGAAGAGAGAATACGAAATTCAGTTTTGTCTTTGTTTAGTTTTAGTTTGTTCAAAATCATCCAGTTTTCAATATCAGATAAACAGTTACCAATTGATTTCATTGTATCATTAAGTGACAAATCATCATTGCAATTAAGAAAAAGGGATATACAATTGCGTGTCATCAGCATACAAGTGAAACGACATCTTGCATGTGCGTTCGAAGAAGATCAGCAACAGGTGAGGTATAAAGGAGATATAGCATAGGACCGAGGACAGAACCGTCAGGTACACCACATTCCAGTTGAAGTGTTTCAGAGAAGGAACCATTCAGTGAAACAAATTGTGTACGGTTAGAGAGGTAAGACCAACCAACGAAGGGCATTTCCACGGATACCAAATTTAGTACGAAGACGATGGAGAAGAATTTGGTGGTCAACAGTGTCAAACACAGCAGACAAATCAAGGAGAAGCATAGCAACACAGGAACGATTATCGATGGCTTGTAGACCATCATTTTGAACACGTAGAAGAGCAGTTTCACAACTATGAAATTGCTTGTAGGCTGACTGCATAGGTTCGTGAAGGTTGTTAAGAGACAAACAATTGTATAACTGAATAGCAACAGCTTTCTTAATAATCTTAGAAACAGTTTTTAAATTTTGGTATTGGGCATAGTTACCAAGAATTAACGTCATGATTTAAGGATGGCTTCTTCAATAGAGGCTTTAAGGTGGCTCGACCCAATTTTCAAGTAGAGCTTCCAGTCGTCTTTGAGTGAAAACTATTTGTTCATAAGCAGTCTGATAGTAAATTAAGTATTGCACCCTTACCAGACAAAGATCAAAGTTTATGATGACGTATGTTATATGGAGATCGGCGCTATTATGGCGACGCCTTAAAAGAATTCCCCTTTTTACATATTCTCGATTTTAATGAGTTCTAGGCTTATTCTTGAAAAATGCTCTTGTGATTTTGTAGTTAACATCATTGCCTTTAGCTCTAGCAAATTCTGAGAGAGCGTTTTCGAAATATCATCGATGAGAGATTTTAACTGCAAAAATCGAGCGTAAACAAAACAACTTTTTAAATCTCCTACAATTAAAAATAAAGTAGCACATCCAAGTTAATTTTTCATCTCAAATTGTTGTAAAGATATCAAATTTGGCTACTGAAAGAGACGAGAGAAATCACATTAATTGATATTGAGAAAAGTGAGCCGAACTCATGTATATGGACATGCTGAATTTACTTCTGTTGCCCAAATTTCGCTCTATTGTTACATAAACTGCAATACTTAAAGATCCCTTCGATAAATATTGTTTAAAAATTAGTATGGTTTAGTTTAGGTAATAGTTGATATGATATAGCGTTTTCAAATTCATTGAATCATTTTACGGCTGTAAAATATTAGCCTCAAATCAGTATATTTTTCAGCCGGATACAGTGGTCGACAACTCATTGATGCATGATGTAGCTCCTTTGTTTTAGTTTGTCATGTTTTCGTGCATTCTAGCACCTGATGCAAATTGCGGAACGTTTCAATACCTTCCGATCACTCTTCCGAGATGCTCTCTCAGAATTCTCTCAGAATTTGATTTAATTCGCTAGAGCTAAAGGCAATGATGTTAACTACAAGATCACAAGAGCATTTTTCAAAAATAAGCCTAGAACTCATTAAAATCGAGAATGTGTAAAAAGGGGAATTCTTTTAAGGCGTCGCCATAATAGCGCCGATCTCCATATAACATACGTCATCATAAACTTTGATCTTTGTCTGGTAAGGGTGCAATACTTAATTTACTATCAGACTGCTTATGAACAAATAGTTTTCACTCAAAGACGACTGGTAGCTCTACTTGAAAATTGGGTCGAGCCACCTTAATTAAAACTGCAACTTTCAAGGATGAGGGAATAATTCCGGTGTGAAGAGATGAATTAACAATTTTACAGATTATCGGTAGTAGTTGTCCAAAATTATTGAGTAACAGACTTGCTGGAAGAGGATCGAGACTACAAGACTTTGAAGACAGTTTTTTTTTTTGCTGTGCTGTGCTGTGCTGTGCTGTGCTGTGCTGTGCTGTGCTGTGCTGTGCTGTGCTGTGCTGTGCTGTGCTGTGCTGTGCTGTGCTGTGCTGTGCTGTGCTGTGCTGTGCTGTGCTGTGCTTTGCTGTGCTGTGCTTTGCTTTGCTTTGCTTTGCTTTGCTTTGCTTTGCTTTGCTTTGCTTTGCTTTGCTTTGCTTTGCTTTTGGTTGGTTTTGGTTGGTTTGTTTTGTTTTGTTTTGTTTTTTGTTTTTTCACTTTACTGATGTATACTTATTTGGTCAATTATCAACCAGAAAATAAAGGGGAAAGAGAAACAAGCCATTTTGTCAGAACCCTGATTGACGTGTACTTAAAGTCTGATCAAGTTGTTTCCCCGATAAAAAACTTGTTATAGGTAAAGATAATGGACACTCATTAAGGGTAGATAATGGAAGCATTTTAAGAGCGTGATTGAAGTTGCCGACAAAGAAAACGTTGTGATAACAGTTCGCAATTAAGAAGAAAGACAATAAAAGTCATTTCAAATTCAAGCTGCTATATATATAGCTTTTCCTACTTTTGGCTGAATTCGAGACTGTGGCCTGTTTATTTTAGAAACGGCATTGATGACAAACAAACGTTAATTATCGCTATGAAACATGCTTGAGGCATGTATCCAGGTTCCTGTGACAAGAGTTCAGGTACATTAACTCTGCTCTGACAGGCATGTCTGATTTACAGCTGGATTTATACAAACAACAAAGCAAAAAGCATTTGCTAATTCTTGCTGGTAGTTTACGTTTATCAGAAAATGGAATTTCATTTTTAACTGTGCATTTGTGGACGATATAGCTTTATGGGAAAATCCCGAAAAAAATGAAAATAAAACCGTACGCACAGAAGATCTAGATCCACCTTTTATAGATGTGTATTGATTAGCACCGAATACACTGCAAATTAATGTGATAGCGACATCGATATCCGTTATGGACACGATGTGGACTATGAAAGACCATTAAACAAACCCAAATACGAATGAGCTTTTATCAGGTATTTTTAAATTCGTAAAATAGAAATAGAATTACCATAGATGGAAAGAGCATGTTAAAATTAGCAATATACAGTGAAGTTTGAAGGAATTAAATCCAAAACTCGCGAGAATATGAATTTTTGAAAAGTGTACATGTGAATTTGTAAGAAACCTTTGCTAGTAGGCATCTCTTGCCTACCAGCGAATGTTTTCATACAAAATTTCGATTTCGGAAAATTCATATCTTCGTGAGTTTGAAAGTTACTTCATTCAAACTTCACAGTTTTACTAATTTTGACGTGCTCTTTCAAGCTATGGTAATTATATTTATTTACTGTGACTTTTGGAATTACATGATAAAAGCTCATTGACAAAATCGCATTTTTACTAATCATTTTCATTTCGGTGGCGGTGAGTGGTTGCGATAAACTATAAAAGTCAATCAGAGGCAATTAACAGAACTGCATTTAGATTGGCAATAAGACAATGGAAAAGATAATTTTTGACTTTATTTGCTAAGAGTTATAGCTATCGGCATACATTGTTGCTGCCAGCAGGCTTGTTTCCGAAGAAATAATGAATGATCTAATCGAGTCAGTAACCAAAAGAACTATACCACTGCATTTTTTAACTTCTGGAAACAAAGTTGCTGTGCAGTTTTGTAACCATTGCTGGCTCTGATGTGGCTGCAGGCAGAAGAAGAGAATGTTGTAATGCAAAAACATTCATGATTAGAAATTCAAAATACAGTCGAAGCTCCGTTTACAAACACTAGGTTTCAGTCATTTCTACTCAAACACTTATTTTGAGACTTCTGTAAGCGGTTATTTGCTCGTAAGCTGATCCTAGCTGACACCTTACAAGGGAACTTTCAAGAGTGAAATACAAACGGACATTGGAACAACGTTATCTTCATATCAAAATCATAATCGAATTGTAGTCCGCTAGAAACTTAAGAAATTTGGTAATTTAACGAAACCCTAGAAGGAATGTGGAAATGGGTTTCAATAATTTTCATGAACACTTTAAAATTTAATTCATCAATCTCTCTATCGCACAAATTATTTCAAAAACGCTCGCAAACAGACAGCTCCGTTACCTGGAAATTGGAAAACTATAGAATCTCCAAATTAAAAGTCTATGGCACCCATATAATACAAAAACTTCCCTCAATCGGTCTGAACAGTGCAGTACTGTTAGTATCAATGCATGCTATTGTGAGCATCTGATGATTTTGTTGCAATTACGCAGCAAAATAGGAAAGACCGCTTACCTCAAAAGTGATTTCGGCGCGGGAACTTTTTCAAATAACGGCTGACAATATTCATCCTAACTCAGTCAATCCAGTCCAGAACAACTCCGACAAAATAAGTAGTTTCTCTGTGCACTCTTTGATCAATGACAGAGCTCGTTGTTGCAATCAGTCGCGGGCATATTACACAACCAAGTACACGTCTCTTGACAGCGCACATATAAGACACGATCATGGACTTACTCACTCCAAGGAAGCTTGCAAATGTATTGGGCGTAACAAAAACACTCGTATTATATTTAAAATGTCAGTAACATATCGTAATACTTCATTACAACGTCAAAATTAGCCTTGACAGCAAATAACAAAGCCAACAATGATTTCCCAGCCAGTTCCAGGGGTGTGTACACAGCAATCCCACAGCATGGCCTCTAAACGTTAGATAAATTAGATAAATTTCCCAGCTGGCAAATCTGATGCTAAATGATTGTTCCAGCATCCGAAGTAAACGCAACTCACAGCGAGCAACATCATATTTTTATATTTGCCAGCCAGTAAAGGAAGAGGATGTGGAGCGGATATTTTGTGGAGCGGCTCCGAAGGGTGCTCCTGACACGTAGTTCGATAATAGGCGACAGCGGTTGGGCTCAGGAGACGAAACAAATGCAAGTCTTCCTAAAGAAGTTTCAAAAAGCCGTGGACGAGAACGACATCTTAAAAAGTATCCCGGACTATCAGTTTGCTATCCAAGAAGCTCATGCTCGCCTTGATCTCACTGTAGCCCTCGGTGTTTGGCTTTGTCCTTGCTTTGTCCGAGTTCTCAATCAGTCGTCGGTTATAGTAATTTCTTGCAAAAATCGACCACAGATATGCGTCTTGGTTTAAATAACATAAACAACGATATGAAATCCATTGGAATAAAGCATAGTTTAGGCGACTCAAAGACAGTTGTTCCACATCAACCGACAAAAACAAAAAGCGACAAAACACATGCACCACCTGTGACCCCTAAACAGACTAAAAATATCGAGACTCACGCAATTAATCTTAATTTAGTAACAGCTGCCGCTTTGGGACTTGCTTGGTATCTATTCAGATGAAAACAAGGGAGAGGGTTTTTATTTACGCTAGAAAAAAAGCGCCCGCCGTGAGTCTCGAGCTCCTAACCTCTTGATTCAAAGGCGGCCGTGATAACCACTCGGCCACGGACCTGGCTGGACAACTTCCGGTGGCATTTTTGGCTAATCATACGTTATTTCACGTCTCGAATGTTCTAGAACTTCCTGTTTTTGTGACATGAGAGAAATGACTCAGCATTGAGGCTTCATCTTCGATCAAATACGGTGAAAATGGATTCTCCTAGCAGTCCTTCATTAAGTGATATTTTGCTTTCCTGGGAGTTTGAAGAGATACCCTGGACTCTAGGGGTTTATTATTCGCTTTCTTTAGAGAGTTTTTTCTCTTGTAGGCGAGCACCGAAGGCGTGAGAAGCGAAAATAATAAAAGGTATTGTTCGGGCTTCCTGTGGTCATTTCGGTCAATCCACGAGTTGCTTCGCCATTGTTTGAAAATCTAATTAAGTGAAAAACTGTCAAAATTATTCGATATTAACTAGGAAATTTCTAGAGGCGGTGCCCCTTAATAAGAATACGAAAATTACAATATTTTATGCTTAAGACTTTCAGTTGTTGTACGATTAAAATACAATTTACAAGAAAGCGTTTGGTCATGAAAGGTCAACTGGTACATCGGTATAAAAGGTTTTAGGACGCAGCTAAAGTACTACCCTGAGCTCCAGGGGTTTATTATTCGCTTTCTTTAGCCTGCGTAGCGGCCCTAAGGGGAAAGGAAAGGAGAGAAGAGGGGAAAGGGGAGGGGAAGGGACTGGGGCGAGGAGGGAGGGGGAATGGGGAGAGGAGGGGAGGAAGGGCCTGCAACGAACCCCCAAGTTTTTTCGAAATCTTCGTTCATATACGAACGAAAAATTCCCATTGGTCGAGAGCTATGAGACGTCAATCATATGTCAAACGCGATGGAAACCAGACGAGCTAGCGACACAAGACAGCAACATATGACTTAGGATTTCAACGAAAAGCGTGACAGTGTTTTAAATTCTTTAAAAGAAAAAGGATTTGGCTTGATTTTGAAGGCCGAACAATGACCGGCGATCCAACAGCTGTATAATAACAGCTAGGCAAATGTTCTTTAAGATATTAGAGTCTTCAAATGTGCTCTTCACTACAACACTTCCACTTTGATAAGCAATAAAGACTTTATTTTAAGCAATAAAGACTTTATTTTAACTTTATTAAAAAGCGCAAATCCTATGGAGGATTGATCTAAATCATCGCTGTTTAAGTTCGCATCTAAACTTGAGGTAGAAGGCTGGTTCGAATTCCCAAACAAAGACTTTCGACTGGAAGCGGTACGTGACATTTTGAAATTATTCACAAAACGTTTGAACGCCAAAGATCCAAATTTGGAAAGATTAGTGTCGCACAAACGACATATATCATTGAATGAGTTTTCTTGCTTTTTTCGACCTTGAGTACATTTTAAATTTTCCTTGTTGACCGACAACTGGAGCTGATATAATTTTGGGTGTTTTAACAGTTAGCGGTTGTTGCTGACCTTGAATTGACCTCGAATTTTAATTGGATCATTTTGACAAGTGTTACTTTACGTTTGCAAGAAACATGAATAATTAATAAGGGGGCGTTTCGAAAAAACTTGGGGGTTCGTTGCAGGCCCTTCCTCCCCTCCTCTCCCCATTCCCCCTCTTTCCTCGCCTCAGTCCCTTCCCCTTCCCTTTCTCCTTCCCTTCCCCTTTCCTTTCCCTCCCCTTAGGGCCGCTACGCAGGCTAGCTTTCTTTAGAGAGTTTTTCTCTTGTAGGCGAGCGCCGAAGGCGTGAGAAGCGAAAATAGACCCTGGGCGCACGAGTTAACCGTTTGAAAGTGCCGAGCCAATCAGAGGTAACTCTGTGATTGGCTAAAACACTGAGGAGCAATTTGATTGGATGATTCGTTCAACCGGTTCTATTTTGCCACATCTGGTGTTGTATTACAAGCGTTACTAGTGTTGACGTTATCGCGAGTAAAAGACGCGTTTTAAAAATACTGTATGCATTTATGCCGGTTTATTGTTACTTGTTTCAAACTAATGTTTCTTGTTTGAGCTGAGTTTGACTTTTTCTCTCACTTAAGCTCTTACAAAATATACATTTTTTATTCTACTGTATCTGCGTGACCTTACGGTGATCTAAAACCGGTTTGGCCATGTTTCCAAATAAGGCAAATTGTTTGTAAACAACATGGAAGTGAGATTTGTAACTGCCGCGGCCAGGGTTTCTCGTCGTGTGATTCTCCTATCAAGTAAATAAACGTCTGGCACTCAGGGTACCCTCGAGATGATAGTCTGGTTGTTGACGATACACTGTCTGACGACGAAGATGAATCTTGTAGAATGCCGTGGTCCGTACACGACTTACTCATTTGTAAAGGCATCTTACATAGAGCTCAAAACGCGCTGTGAAAAATCAATAGACAATCTGAAAATCCTACTGAGACAAGCACCTAGATCAAAAGATACGTGAAGAAAAACTAGACCTCTCAGATTGGCTAGAAGAATCACCGCGTAAAAACATGTAAAAACAAGAGAAAAAACCAAGATCAGACAAAAACCGAAACACAGACAATGCGGTCTATTTGGAGCATCTCAAGGCTCGACTTGTGGAGGTAAGTAAATTCCTGATTGTTATTAAACTTCGGATATGGATGTCCGCTTTGTGATACACAGTTTCAATGGAAATAAGTATCAACTTTTCGAATTCTGTGTATGATATAAAGTTATTAATTATTATTATTATTTAATCGCAACTTTCGGACATAATGTGTCCGCTTTGTGATAGCGTGACTTTTCGGAAATAGATGTCCGCTTTCTAACATTTCACAATTTTTTACTAGGAACAGACTGCCGATTGCGATTTTCCAAAAATAGCACATGATACTGATTGGAAAGTGATTGAACATACAGTGCGGAGGGGGATACAAAGGCTAAAAACTTTGAATACGTATACAGTCAGGCATTCTTTGGCACTCATTCAAACTTGGCCTTTGGATATCTCTATCGAAGAAGCAATTTAAGAACTGATCTTCCGAAGAAGAAACGAGGAGCTGGGAAAAGTGGAAGTAGAAGAGAAAATTAGGTATACCCCAAGACAGGCAATAAGACGGCCAAAGGGTTTTGCTGAGGATTACATCCCGTACCAAAAGCTCATGAATTGTGATGAAACATTTTCCTTTATGTGTGATAACAGAAATCGAATTGTCGCAATTTGTAAATTGAGAAATTTGAAAGGAATGGGGGATTTCTGGTCTTTGTAAATAAAACGCACCAAACGTACACAACTTTTTAGTAATTCTATATGTACTTGGATCCTTAGCTTATCGACCAAAGATTTTTTACATTGAAAAACGCCAAAAATCTCTAAAGAATTTGGGTCTATGACTCGGCTTCGCAAACGGTATTGATACTTGTGAGCCGATGAAGAGGAAAAGCAAAATTCTGACAACGACATAGATATATGTTGGATCTACCCCCTCCGCCCCCCCCCCCCCCCCCCCTCCAATTATATCTATTGATATGCCTTACGCCACACGTTTTACTACATGTGGAATCCCCTGGCCCAATAGCCCTAATAAATATTCATGTTTTTCAAAGGAATTGGAATTGGAATTGGAATTTTTTTTTATTGCTCTCTTCTTAAAATTATTAATTTTACAATAGTACACTACAAATTACAATAAAAGGTCAAGAAGAAAAAATGACAATATATTTATAATATAACATTAGAGCCTAAGGGCCAAGGTATTTATTGATACTTAATATTGACACTTGTGAGGCCAAATAGCCCTAATAAATATATTTATGTTTTTCGAAGGCCATGTCAAGATATATATTTTTACAAATGAAATAAACACTTGTAATTTGAAAAATCACATCATCCTTTTTTTAAGGTGTTAACAGAAATCCGAGGAAAATTATTTTTTGAATTTTTGTTCAGAATAGCAATTAGTGTCCTAAATCACTTCGATATTCAGCTAATCGATAATGTTTATTGCTAATTCTACGTTAACTTCAATATCATTTCTTATCATATTCTAGACTACTGCCTCGGGGGTGGAGGGGGGGCTCCCTCATATATATTGACTATTAATCACTCCATTAACTCAGGTGACAGCAAGCATAAGATTTACGCACATCAGTATTAATAAAAGTTTCGAAACAAGTCTTATATAACGCCTCTCAATTTTTTCCGTTTTTTTTTACACGATTTCCTGTTCCCTATTTATTAATTTATGTTAAACCGTGGTTATACATATGAATCTTATGACAGTTCTTTGCAAAACCTCTAGCCTCGAGTCGCTTAGTGCTTGATGAAACTGCCAGTGTCGGACACTCGTTTCAAGACCTTTGACGTGTGTTACGAGAGGGACTTTGTAAGGAATCGCTGTTCTGTCAACTCGTTTATTAGACTTTGAACAAGAGCTAATAACAAGCTAAGCAAGGGTTGGTACTACAAGGCGGGATAGAGCCAGGCCAACCAGAAATACTTTCCTTAGTCGGAGTGGCTGTCAGAAGGCGTTCCTTTCTCGACCACTTTCCTTACTTAGGGCTGTACTTTCCAATCAACACTGAGTCGTACCCCGAACTTGCCTCGCTAGTTTGTACAAAGACTAAAGAGTGTGCGAGTGTAACAAATATCGACAATCCTTAAATAACAACTAAACTATATCTAATTTCCTGTTTGCATCCTAAGTTGGTCTGTTTGGGTTATAGTGAAAGAGGGTGCGTCACACAAGTCGCGGAAACACTACACAAGTCTTACAATCAAAACGGTCAAGGTTACAACACTTGAAATGCTTAACTAGTTAATAACTAAAAAATGCATTATTAATAAATACATAATTACTGGAAATCTGTAGCGTAACACGTGTTCACAATAAACAATTTTATTTAAACAAACATGATTGAGTCTTCTTTAGTTTGTGCAATTTTAATTCTTGGTAACTACAGAATATGAGTTTAAGGGTTTGTCATAAACAGGGATATTAAATTACATCCTTTGTCGTCATTAACAGGGCATGAGAATTTGGGTTTTTCTGTCATCAATAAACAGGGTAACCATTTTAGGATTCCAGCGGAACACCCCCACCCAAAACCAAGCGGAGTAACCCCCGGACTACTGCAGGGGAGACAAATATCCTTTATTTCGAGAGGTAATTAAATTAATGAAGTAGGTTGTCTTAAACCTGCGCAGTTTACAATTTTCGATGTCCAAATAAGGAGTTGTCAGCAGTTGGCTAGTTGCTAGGTATGCGAACAGAGAGGCTTGAATTGGGCTAATATCGATATTTAAGTGCTTTTCTTCAAGCCATTTGCGCAAGGAGCTAGGAGTTAGGAGCTTTAGGCCTATATCATTAAGTTTGACTATTAAGACCTATATCATTAAGGCCTACATCATTAAGCTTGGCTATCATGTGACTTGAGTGGTTCACTCTGAAGTTAGATGTTGAGGAACTTACTAAATCTTACTAGAACTATCAAATTGGACAAATTGAGCTGTACAGTTGCAGTTTTTGAAAGAAGAGTCTTTCAAGACCGTTCATATGAGAGTGTAAGACGTAGGTACATTTCTATTAAAATAAGAACTGACTTCCAAGAGTGGCATCACGTGATCTGAAATTGGACGACAACGAAAAACGAACGTACTGAACACATATACCTAATTCAATGACCGTTGTCGTCAAAAGCCGTCGCGACTCACCCGAAAGAAAGCATGGCCAAAAAATTGTAAAAGTTAATTCGATAATTCATCATCAAAGACCAAGCCAAAAAGAGAGTGAAATTTTACAACACCGTATCGATGCTCCTTTTCGGTCTAATTGTGAAGGCTTGATCATGAGATCTCTCGTACGCAACCTTTTTTGAAAAAAAAACGTTACATCCGTTGGTTGATATTACGCTTCATTACTTATGGAGCGGGCTACAGCACATTTCTGGTATTGATTTACATCAGTGAATCAACAAAGTTTTTGTTTCAGACCACGCGCCATAAAATTGCGTAAGTACATGATATACCAAGACACTTTTGGAAAGTGGTTTCAGCCTACAAGATACACCTTAACCTTCCTTAATCAAGGTTTTCTAAGATGTTTTGGCATTTCTTTGCATTTCTTCTTGCTGGATTTCTCTCATTTCTGGCGACGAAAATAATCAAACTGCCCATGAATACTGCCAAAGTGGACAAAACTACCTTAAAGATTGGGCAATGCTCCTTAGTGGAAAATGAGGGTAATGGTTCAAAACACTAATTTTAATCGTAAATTCATATTAGAAAAAAGTGACGCTTTCTATGTGTCATATTGATCAACAGAAATTCAGTGGTTAGTGCCCAGCGGCCATTCGCACAAAAGACCAGTGGAACATGATGAAGTTACAAATTCTAGATTAAATGACCCCGGATATAGGATAAAGACTAACGTAAGTATCGAGAATTGTACACTCGTCCACCATAGAATCATATATAGCGGAACTCACTTTGACAGCGACGAAAAAATCGGAAAAAGAAGGCCAATTCATGTTGTCGACTAATTGACTTAGCTATTGGTTTTAGTTAGGTTCTATAACATTGTAGAAATAGAGAACGAGGCAGCGTGCTATGTTGAGTTATACTAAGCACGCGGGAATTGTAAGAAGACGAGAGAAGTGTTAGGAGAAAATACTATTGAAGTCTTATTTTCTTTTTTCGTTGGAGAAAGTTTGAAAATGTGCGCGCGCGTGCTGTGTGTTCTCATAGATCGAGAACGCGCGACACGCGGCCTTTGGCCAAACAGAGCGCGCGTTTTTTCATAGCTATTTATTTTATAATAAGATTCGTGGATTTTCATACTTTATTTCTGAATATAGTCAATTGTTGTTAATTGTCATTAGTTTTCCCACGCCAGGCTAAAGTAGTCCCATAGTACTACAAGGAATGTAGCCTAGGGCTATAAGTGACATTTTTAGGCGTTGCTGAATTCCTAACATTCTTATGCTCTTAGTACCCCTCCAAATAGTAATTCCATTTTTAACATATTTACCAAACGGTTGAACCTAGCTGTCTAATACAGACACCGAAGGCCCGGAGAAAAGTATCTGTATTATAGAGGGTGTCCTTACTATAGAGATTAAAATTCCTTATAACAAGAACAGTATTTAGTATTCTTTGTTATGATAGAAAAGGTATATAATCATCTGTTTGCAGATTCACTTGGTCAAGCATGCACTATGTTAAACTTGCATTGTTGCTTTTTTGTATTTGCTTTCTCGCATTTAGTACATAATTCAAAAGCTCAAAAAAAAAATGCACACTGTCCGTAATAGAGAAGTAGATATGTATTGATTTTGTCATCTACGGCCAAGCTGCTTAGGTGTCCCAGTTGTTCGTAGTAGAGAGAGTCCGCAATGAGGTGTCCATACCGAGAAGTTCCACTGTATTTATAATACCAATAGACGACCTGGGCGTATATTAAAAAGTTGAACGTTCTTAAGAATACGTATCAAAAAACAGTCGTGTTTCTCCGTAAGAAATCGTATCAATGTTCAATGTCTACCATGTTTGTAGCGAGTTTAAATATACCTGTATGGGTCCCCCATTTGGTTGGCTTCGAAGTTCAGATTTAGAATAATATATATATTTAGCTCCTGCGAGCGCGAGGCGCGAGCCATTCGGCGAAAATTGAATCATAGATGTTCGCAACGACTGCTTTCCAGTGGATATGATATGTTTTAATTTGCAGCACAAGCGCAAGTCACTCCACAAAGAAGCGCGAAGCGCGAGCCGCTCAGCAAAAATTTTGCTGTTTAGGAGTTCACAATGGCTATTTTGAACGAGAATCATATGAATATATTTCCTGTAATTTCTGTTTATTTCTGCATAATCAGAGCCTGTCAATCTTGCAATATATATGGCAATTGATTTTAAGGTGACCCTTCTTCAAGGCTACAATTACAGTACATAATGTTCAATTACAAGTATGAATTTTAGTATCCGTGGGAACCCAGGGGATATTACTCTGTCGCTCGTTTCTCGCTTTCTGAAAGAGAAACTACCCCTGGGGACATTGTCTGTTAGAACTTGTTCCGGAAGTTCGAATTTATTATGACGTCACTGTAACTGTTATTGTAAGTTTTCTTTATATAGACTTTAGTTCCGGAACAAGGGGGTAGTTTTTCTGGGAGGAGAAAAGAGCGACAGAATATTACTTCTGGGTATTCTCAAGGATGGGATTTCAAGGTTTCTTGCCCATACTTTTGTTTGATATACTTATTTCAAAAAAGGTTGTCGTACGAGAGCTCACAAGCCTTCGCGACTAGACCGAAAAGTAGCATGGGTAGTAGCAAAACTTCTACTAACTTGTCGGCTTGGTTTTTGATTTTAGCATCAATATTAAATGAAGTTCTTTAGTTTACAAGGTCAAGGGAAGATGAATTTGAATTGTCGTGTGGATATTCATGTTGTTTTATTTTTGTGGTTACTGGCTTTTTGTGGTTACTGGCCTTTTGTCGTTGCTGGCTTAGTATAGCCAGGTATCACTATGCCATCGTCTTGTAAGCATGTAAGACAGTCCGTAACTCCCGAAATACGAAGTGATCACGAAGTGAGAACGGAATTACCTCGAGGCTTACTCGAGTTCTTCTATTGAATTTTTGCCGTTAAAATACGACTTTTAAAGGACAATATTGTCCATTTACAGTCAGTAATTGTAAGGATTCCATTCAAAAAGCTAAATTATTAGCATCAGATGGAATAAGGGCAAGATTTACGTTCAACATGGCGTCTACGAAGTGTCTACGGAACCAGCACAAGTAACCCAATTTTGCTTCGATGAAATATGTGCTTCATATTGACATCTTCAAAGCTACTTAGCTCTTAGCTCTTCTTGGTAAGTAGCTATAGACGATGTTTTCTCTTTGTTTTTGCCTTTTTCTTTTTATCTGATGTAGAACAGACTTTGATATTCGTCCCAAAAGCTTGTTGTCAAAGAACCTTGCAGATTTTCCAGCTCAATCAATTAATGCTGTCGATCATCGGGCGATCATGCATTGACTGTAAACTCCTGTGGGTTTTATTTGTATTTATGCCATTTACTTCAATGGGTATTAGTTTGGAAACCTTTTCCATGATACATAAAGAGTATCTTGATGTGGTTTATTGTTGATTTGGTTTAGCCCATTTCTCAACAAAACTTACAATTATGTTTGATCGAAATTTTGTTTTGCAGCTGTTTACAATGTACATTTACTATAGTCAAAGATTCGAAGGTAGGTTGATCATGATTTATATTTCTCAATCCATGATTCAGTTATATGTTATAGAGTACTTCATATAAAGTATTTCATTTTGCTTATGTAGAAATGTAAATAAATTAACTTATCAAGGCACTAGGACAAATTAGGTGTGTTTAAATAATAGACTTGAAAGGACATAAATTCCTACTTTAAATTTACATGTAAACTAAAATGTAACAAGATATTTATAATTTACAACAATACCCCTCATCTTAATGCAAGAGAAATCGGTGTTAGTTTGGTTTGCTAGATTTTATCAAAATTAATGGTAAATTTAAAATATTCATGAAGTCTCCATCAATTGATTAGTCAATGAAGTTTGACTGGTAAACTCAGGCAAGGCTCTTCTGTTGTTGTCTTGTTTGCTTGTTTGTATGTTTCTTTTCCAAATACTATTGAACCAAGTTTTTTTCTTATTTTTCCAGATTTTCCTGTTACCAAGATATTCCATTTATAATATACACATCTGCACTAATTGTATATTGTGAATAACTGATTCATGTGTGTTAATTAAATTTTGTTGTATATATATCAGTGATCGATAGATATAAAATCTGAAAGTTTCAAATCCCTGTGTGCTTTTGCAATGATTCATTTCTGTTTATCATTTTGGGCTACCCTCACTACACTATTATTTTTTAAGAACACATGGCTTAGATTTATGCTTTTGTATAGAGTGAAAAAAAAACCCTGTGAAATAAAAATTGATGCTAGTGTGTAATAGTTTAATAGACACAGAAAAGAAAATAATGGAAATAAGGTCTACTATAGTTAGAGGTTAACGCACTCAGCGAGTGAATTATCGGGATTTACCTTCACGAGTTTGCTAACAATGAAAGAGAAATTTTAAATACTGCAGTATATGAGGAAATTTCGAGTTCCGATTGTTAGTGAACAAGTGAAGGTAAATCCTGATAATTCACGAGCATAGAGTGTGTTAACCTTAGTTTTTATTATTCAATTTGCATGAATTTGAATACACTGCAGAAGCAGGCTAAAACTGTCAGTTGACATCTAAGATCACTAGAAATAACTCAAGTCACTCAAAATAGTAAGACTTAATTCAAAATTAGTTTAATAGCATTTGGTAATTTTAACAATACAAAATAAACTTTTTAAAAGAAAACTAGTAGAAAAGTACCGTGAATTTGTCCAAGATAGTTGTTGACATTATAATTCTTTGTCCTACTTTGCATTTTATGTTTTGACTGCCAGTAACCACATGTCCTCATAGAGGAGCCAGTAACACTATGTCATCGAGTGCGTAAGTCCGATAGTCCGTGACTTTCCGAAGTAACCACTTCGGGTGACAGTTGGATGAGAACGAAAACGTTCCGAAACGAAAACGTTCCGAATTTTGCCGAGTACTTTTCTTCGATTTTCGCTATGAAAGTACGATTTATTAATCAACTAGCTGGCGTTTGTAGCGATTACTTTTTAATATTTTATTGAAAATCACTCTTCGAGGGAAAAATAGAGCTAGTTTTATTTGATAAATATGGTGTCTACGAAGACATTCGGAATGAAACAGAAACCGTACCCAAGCTATATTATTGTAGACTCGCCTATCCATATGCTCCATGTAGTCGGTAAGTAGAGAACCGGCGATTTTTCTTTGTTTTCCTCATATAGCCAGGTATACAGCTTTAACCAAAGAGTAAGGAGTTTGTTTTTAAGGAATCGTTCAGGATTTGGGGTGGTTCGCGAAAGGTTTTGAGCGGAAAGTTGATCGTAAACACAGTGTTTGTTTGACAACGATCGAAGTTTGCTGCTATGTCACTTTACAAAATTCGATGCCAAATCTCGTGGGGATTTCATTTGCATTTGTGTCTTTACTTTCGATTTGATTTTTTTTGGAAAAGTCTTTGTTATTCTCGAGGTTATTTGGCTTTGTTGTATACTTGAGTCAGAGAAATTGAGCCGGATTTCTTGACAGACTAGACGCATTCGTGCGTTCACTCGTGCCCATGTGAAAGCGAGCTCAATATCGGCTTTCTGCGGTTTTCGCTAATAGTCCCCTTCACGGTTCCCTGCGCCATCTTGAAAGGTAGCCGTGCCTTTGCATCGAAGCGAGACGAACGGTGAGCATGCAATGATAGATACCTATTTAACACCTAAGACAATTATTCACAGGTCTCTATCATTGCAAGCTTACCGTTCGTCTCGCTTCGATGCAAAGGCATGGTTACCTTTCAAGATGGCGCAGAGAACTGTGAAGGGGACTATTTGCGTTTTTGCTTCTGTCAAACAAAAGTAAATATCACTATTAATACGAAGAACTGTTAATAGCAAAATGAAAATACATCTAATAATAAACTCTCTAAAGATCAAATTTAATCATTTGGTAGGATTTTAGGAACTTTTAGTATTGATTTTTCGATGTTTTGTTGAGGTGGGCGGAAGCGAATAACCAAATTCCAAACGGACTGTTTGAAGGTCAGAGTTCGCAGAATATCGAAAACCGCAGTAAAAAAGATATTAGTGACTTTACGATCCAGACATTTTTACGACGCCGACATGAGTAGACATCACTGCGACTGAGTTCGTGATCCGTCGACGCCGCCATTTTAGCCGTTTTGAAGGTGTCGTAGAACTAGCTTTGACCATGTCGGAAAATACATCTAACAAAAGATAAGAACTACTAGTAATTCAAAATTTTCTCTTATTAAGAATTCTAAAGTATAAAAATCTTGTAAAAATCGTTTTTTCTTCGGGGTAAATTAAAGCTTTCACGAATCTATTAAACCTAAGGTGGTTGTGTTGTTGTTTTCCAGCAGAAAACAAAAAAAAACCCTATGGTTTGGGAAGACGAACACAACGAGTGTTTGGTAAGAGAAATGTTTCATTTTGAATCCTGGCAGTACAAGCATGGATCCAAGCAAAGAGGGTAATGCTGGGATCGTATAAGTGACGGTCTCGCGTAAATCAAAAATCAATTCGAGACTACTACAACCACCTTGAAAAAGAACACAAGAAGAATTTAGAGAGGAAGAAAATAGTAGTGGGATAAGTCCTGAAGAAAATGATTTTGATAAGTCGATGGAAGATATCATAGAAAGATTTCGGGGCAAAGAGGAGGAAGATAAGCTTCTAGAAGACGAAAAGAAGGAAAAGTCTGATGCAGAAACTGCTAAAGCAGAAGAAATGAGAGCAAAGGCCATGGAGACTTTTAAAACAGGCAAAAAAGAAAGAGTGATAAAGGGGAAGTAGACAAAAAAAAGCAAAAAAAAAAAAAAAAAAAAAAAAAACAGTGCAAGCGAAACTATGACGTATCTCAAAGAAAAAGGCTGAATTGGATACCAAGATGAAAGGGAAGAATTTTAGAAAGGCTGAGCTGGAAATCAAGAAAACACATCAAGATATCAGTTATCAGATAGCCTCAAACAGCAACAAAAGCAACATGATCAGGTGATGCTACGTATACAAATGCAAGCACAAAATGCAGCACTACTTGCAGTTATCCAAAGTTTAGCTAAGCAAAATGAATAAGAATGACTGTCAGATACTGTTAGATCCAGGACTCATGAATCATTCTCATTGTTATAAAAAGTTTGTTAATTGTTCTTTCCATGCAGAGTTTGATTAATTAATTACAATACTGTAAGATCCATTTATTGTTTATTGTTTGGATATACGGGTTGTCTTTAATTATACAGTTTTTGCTGCTTAGAATTTCATGTTTGATAACTATTCAAGTAAAAAGACATAACAAACAGCTGTTCTAACCTGGGATTATGGTGGTATGATTTATCAGTTACACTAATCAGTGAATTCTGAGTAAACATGTAAATATAAAACAGTTAGAGTGTTTTTCATTAACCTGTGAAAGAAAGTTCTACTAGTTAGAGCCAGTCAGATAAATACAATAGCAAACAAATGAATTAGAGTGAAGTAATGCTAAATCAGTTAGCTTGAAGCCAAAGTGTATTTCACAAGTAGTCATGAAAACCACTCTGTCAAAGTGGTTTAAAATAATTTCAAGTAAAGAACAATTTCTATCAGACACAAGTTGTAACCTAATGGTTAAACACAATGTCTCAAAAATTAAGGTTTTTGGGGGAATGCCACAGTTCAGTTTTGAGTCCAGTCAAACTTTACTGAAAGTAATCTGCTACAGAGGGTGTCTGTACATCAAAATACTGGGACGTTGGCGATCCATATAAACAACAACGAGCATTGTGCAACAAACTACAGACAATGTACATTTTTCCAACTGCGCTAAGCTGTATCTTCAAGTTTTATTAAAGTCAAGGAATTTGAAATAGTTTAATTTATTCACCAAAAACCCATTCCACAGATATCCTGACACTGCTCATAACTTTATTCCACTGTTGTTGATCTAGATTTATCCTGGCACCTTTGAAAGGAGCTTGCAATTGTGGGCGAAGGGGGTAAGCAGGGTCTCCATAAATACACAATTGATGACCATTTGGCATAGCACAGCATTTTGTTCTGATTATATAAACCTGACTGAGCTAACATGGCACTGTCATGTCTCTTTCCTTCCACTGGTCCATAAAGGTGAGCAACAAGGCCATTTGGAACGGCTAAAGCTTGAAATTTAATGGCATGTATCCTCTTATGTCCATTATAAAGCACTCTTTGGTTTTGACCTGGTCTTGAGATAGGTCTTATAGTGCCATCCACAAATCCAAAACAGTTTTCAATGCATGGCCCCTGACTTTTTTGATAAATTGCTTGAGCAAAATGTTCAAGAATATTTGTAGACAACCATGGTTGGTTAAATGAGGAAAGCAAATGATTAAAGTTGTCATAAACAAAATCCATCACCTCATTACTGATCATAAAAAGCTGTGGTACTGGTCTTGCAAACATAGAAGTCATATCTAAGTATCGACCGTGCTATATTCCTCTAAAATTATAAATGAATCAACACGTATACGACCATGTGCTCGTGTCGCCTGTTTACCGTTCCCCTCAACAAATCCACCAAAACTATATCTCTCCCCCCTTTCAAAACGTAATTCCATGAATAACTAAATATGAACGTAATAATAGAATGGCTGAAAAGCCAAAGTCTCTAAATGTTTTTTTGAATTTGGCTTTGTCTTGTAACAAGAACAATCACCATAAGTCTTTAAGTAAATATGGTCAACCAAGTTTCTATACAAAAGTTATAGGGCCGGATAAAGCCCACTACGTAGTCACTAAATCTCATAGCTAGGTAGTCTCTTTACACGAGTTGGTCGGGACTCTTGCGGGTTAGGACTGCATGGTTGGCTTGGATGATTCACTGCATGGACTTGCTTGTGTTGATGGCATGGATGTTTCCACTACTGTATCACGTAGACCAGACGGATCTGTGACTTCCATAGTCTCTCGAGCAGGTTGATCAGCATGGTCTGGGTTGATATCACAAGGTCCTTGCAGGATGTCCTCTCACCTGTCCTGGGATTTCTTTAGATGAGTGACGTTCCTGCGGTACTGGGTGTTCCCATCACTGATAATGACACTGTTTCCTCTTTTCTGTAGCACTGTGAATGGCGATGCCTTGAATGGTGTAGACAGTTTGTTCTGCCTCTCCTGCTTTACTAACACTTGATCACCTGCCTGGATCTGACTTTCTTGTGCTCCCCTTTTGGTGTTAGGGTATTGTTTACTTTTAGTCTCTTTCCTTTCACAGTCTTTGTCTCTTACTTCGGGATCAAAGCTGGCTTCTGTTAAATGGAGTAACTTAGTTCGTATGTTCCGCCCATACAAAAGCTGTGAAGGGCTTACGTAATACCCTGTGGTACTGTGTGGAGTGCGCCGGTACATCATCAGGAACTTGTCTATTTCCTCTCTCCAGTCTCTTTTCTCCACTTGAGCGATGCGTAATCTCTTCAAGATACTGCGATTTTGGCGCTCTACTTCTCCATTGGCCTGTGGCCATAGAGGTAGCTTAGAGATGTCGTTCTCCGGTGTTCAATGCCATTCTCTTTCAAGTACTCTCCAAAGTATTCACTCACGAACTGTGGTCCATTGTCCGTTCTTAATGAGAGTGGTAAGCCATGAGTAACAAACACTTTGTTTAGAATGGATACAATCTTCTCAGACGTTGTAGATTTGGTTAACTCCATCTCAAAGAGTCGACTGTAGTAATCCACCACAACAAACACATAATCACCTGAGGGTAGTGGACCCAACAGGTCAGCTGCTAGATGTTCCCAGGGAGCAGAGGGCAGTTCTATACGTGTCATTGGTTCTGGTTTGTGTGGCTGGCTGACCAACTGACACCCATAGCAACTCTTGCAATACTTCTCGACTTCTTTGTCCAACCCCGGCCACCAGGCTTTGGCTCTAAGTCGTTGCTTCATGGCTACAATGCCAGGGTGACCTTCATGGGCTAGCTCCAGTACTTGGCTTCGAAGTTGCTGAGCTCCACGATCCTAGTTCCTCGTAACACTAGTTGCCCAATGGCTCCTATTTCATTCCGCATTGGCAGATATTCTTTAATTTGAATTCGATGTGGTACCATCTTCCATTAAGCAGACACTCCCTGATGCTCCGTAACTCCGGATCGTGTTCTGATGCATGCTCTTTCCATTTCGTTCGTAGTCAAGGCACATGGTGTTGCTTCCCGAGCCACAAACTTAATGTAATCTTCTGTCGTGTCTTCCGAGCTTGTGCATGATGCTGGAGGTATAGTCGTGAGAGTGAGTCAGCAATATTCTTTGGACCAGGGATATATTTGACAGTGAATGTATATGGCTGTAGCCTTAGAAGCCACCTCTCAATCCTTGCACAGGTCTTTGACTTTCGTGAGAAGATACACTCCAAGGGCTTATGGTCTGTCCACAATTCAAAATTAGCACCAAACAGGTAGACATGGAATCTTTCGCACGACCACACTATGGCCAGTGCCTCTTTCTCCGTCTGTGAGTACCTCTTCTCGGTGTCACTTAAGCTGCGGCTTGCATAACTTATAACTCTAAGTTCCCCTGCCTGCTACACCGACAAGGATAGACAAAACAAGGATAGGCAAAACAAGGATAGGCAAAACGTTCTAAAAAATACACATACTCTCAACAGCATCAACCTTTAGGCCATTGTAGCACTTGAAGAAATCAGGAAAAGACATAGCTTCTACTAAGTTGTGGATGTCATTTCTTAAAAAATGAAATTCGTCATCTGACTGACAGCTCATCTAAGTCAAATTTCGCATACTTCCAATGGGGCAAGTCAGGATTTTTCGACGTGTTTATATCGTATAAAAGAAGGAATTCTTCATCATTTATCAGACCTTGGCTGTGAGCAAAGAAAAGACTATTTCTATTATCTCGAAATTTTGGCATTTTAACTGACTAAAACAGTGAACTACACGTACATTCAGTCGACTGTCATCTTAAAATTTCGCGCCATTTTCATTACGTGACATCAGGTGGCGTTATCGTGATACTGTTTCGTAAAGTCACAACGACATGCGACGACGCCAATGACAATCACGTCGGCGTCGCAGAAATGTCTGGATCGTAAAGTCGGGATTTAGATAAGCTGCCGCTGGGTAAGAGCGATTGACATGTTGTCCGCGTTAATTAACTTTTTAACAAGACGCTCCCCGAAGCGTACACTGGTTGCCTGTAGTGCAACCAGCGCAGTGCTAAAGACCTTTATTGAATCGGCTAACTAAAATAAAGGAATAAAACTTTTGTAAGCCCAGCAACTTGAAAAATATGAAAAATAGCCCATTCTGAAGCAGTCTTATAAGTGTATAGGTATATCTCGAGTTAAAAGCTCCAATTTACATTGTTCTACATCCCGCTGTATTCGCAAAGCTATTTTCTTTGTTTTCGGCCATCTTGCATTCCTAAAGTTCCTGGCTTGCGTTCGCAGTCGCTCAAAGGTGATGAATGAAGGACATTGTTTTTTACGTTAACCAATCAGGAATGCCTCAGGACGGAATCAGAAAAAAATAAACAATTGCAGTTTATACCTCGTTCCCGGCCGACGGCCTGGGCACGAGTAAAAAGCACTCGAATACTTAAAATATGTTTTTTATTTTATTTGCACAACGATATTGTACTAATATTCTATAAATCATGTGAAAGATGGGTTGATCTCGATTATTTCTTATCGGATTCAGTCATTACAAGATTTTATAATCCACTTCAGAGTAGGTATCATCAGAGGCTATGTATATTTTTCTGACTTTTGATTATTTTTGGTCTCTCGACAAGCCCAAAATGATCAACCAAAATCGAGTTATAGTTCATTTACTCATTAGAGATTGCGGCAAATTAGATTAATGGACTTCCAAAACATACCGTATTATTGATAAATGTTGTTTTTTCCCTCATTTTTTGTTCGAGATTTTCCTGTTGCTATGTTTTGACTATCAGTAACCACATGTCCTCATAGAGGGCTTCTATTTTAACTTCTACCCATGCTCCCTTTCGGGTGAATTGCGAAGGCTTCGTACCGACGGCAATGTTTATTGAAATAGGTGTATAATCAAATACGTTCTTATGGGCATAATGTCTTAAAATGAACATCAGGAATACCACTAAGATTATCGTATAACTTCTCCTATCATCTTTATTTGTTTAAAAACTATATGTTTGCCCACTAGAATTTATTTTATCATAAATTTTATTTCTTTTGAAACAGGTTTCGTCAAAGCATGCCCTGGATGATCAGCGCATTATTCTGACATGTATAATTGCTGTTTATAATGGACAAATTGCTTTCAATTTCTGCACTAGTCCCAAGCCTTACGCGTAGCAAAATGGTGCATTTTCGTTGTTTACATTAGTTTAGTTTAGTTCGAATGTTCAACTTGAGATTGAACAGAACAAAAAAATAAAATAAGGCGTTTTCGGGTAGTATAGAGCGGTTTTCGTATGAGTGGGAAACTGACCGTACCGTACCGTGACCGTGTCAGTACCGTAATGTCGACAAAAATATTCGAAATCCCTATCGTAACCTTACCATGCATTGACCGTAACTGGTACGGTCAGTTTCCCACTCCTGATACGAAAACCGCTTTATAGGATTGGTTTTAACGAGCGAACGCAACAGAAGCGGAAGAAACATATGCAAGTATTTCTTTTTCCACGTGTGCAATAAAAGACAATTAGCTGCAATGCACTATTGAGTCTGCCATGGTATGTTGCCTATGTTTCTGTTTCCGCAGCTCGCGAAAAGCAGGCCTAAATTCGAAATGGCAAGAGTTGATCTAGGATTAACTTTCAGGACTAAGCGAGGGTGTAGCCTTAGAAAAATGGGACATTGTCCAGAGAATATCTTGGGAAAATAACGAGAAGAAAAGCGGGTCCATCACTCGCCGCACCCACTTCCATTAATGAATAACCATGCTGGTTTAAATACACAGTTTTTGTTGTTAATGTTATACTTTTTAAGAATCCACGGGCTGTCCATTTCTACTGCGGCTCAGAGATGTCACTCTTGGAGAAGAGAACTAACAATGCGGCGTGCTCCCACATTAAATGTTAAGTTAATGTTCTTGTTTGGACTTAAAAACGGTATATTTTATAGTTTTTGGGTGAACAAACGATTAGGTTAGCATATATAGCACTGGAAGCATACCACATCATACGTGACGCTATTTCTGAGCCTTCACTTCTTTTCATATAAAAGTGTTGCTCATGAATTTTACATTTCTTGCAAAGTATAAGAGTAACAACAGAAAAGCTTATGTTGTCCAGGTGTTAAATATTTAAAAAAAATAAAAATGGATTGATTTTTGCCTTCAGTGGTTCTCGTTTAATTACGTAATTTTCATACTCTTATGGTTTTATTAGAACATAACTTGTGATTGGAACAGAATTGTCTTTTAAGGGATACTGATAATTTGCAAACTCGTAAAGACTATAAGCTATTCACTAGCTATTCACGTGACCCGCCTTATTAGGAGTCACATTTTTGAGGCTGACTCTTAACCACAAAAAAGTAATCATGACCAAAACTAAAATAGAAAACAAATTTTGTACAATTTAGTACTTTTTAGATTTTGCTGCCCTTTCGACAGATGCCAAGACCATCGATCTTGGCTAAATCTTAACAGAGGACTTCCAAAAAGGGTGTCATTTGTTATCTCTATTGCTTTGAAAAGGGATGTGACTGGGTTTCAATCATCAACCAAAATATATAGATTTGAGCATTAGCCATGTTGGATGATGAACGAACAACACTAATTAGAAATCTTTTGTACAAATTCATCCAAGATGGCTACCTGTGACGTCACTTGCAGCCCAGCACACTTATATATTCATAAAATTATTTTATACTTTAATTACTCTATATCTACAGCTAGAGTGCTAGTTTAAAAAGCACTTTGTTTAAAACTTAGAAATATTGGCTAGACTACTGTACGACAAATAAGGTCTTACAGATCAAAACATTTCCTGTCCTTTCAACTTTAGCCGTTTTGTTGTTTTTTGTTGTTGTTTTTTTGTGTTGTTCTGTCTTCGTCTTTTGAATCCATATTTGGAATATCATTTCATATCATAATCCAATATTATTTGACTGATAACGTAGCCCTGTTCCATTATTGGAATGTATACGTAGATATTGCTAATTGCTTTCTTAGCCGCTCTTAAATTTTTTTACTAAAAGGCTTACATTTTACTTTAAATATTAGAGCGTTTGCATACTTCCGTGTTCAACATTTTCTGATAACCATGTCAGCAAAGTCATAAGTTTCTGCGTTCTAGAAGAAGGGTCCGAGTTCACACCTAACACTTTGCTTACGTCGATCCTTTCTCTAAAATATTCCGTTAAGTCCGATTTTTCACCATCAAACTCTAATTTCCTCTCGGCTTCATTTTTAAAAGCGTCTACTTGTTGAATAAGTGTTCTACCAGCACTCAGATGAGCAAGAACAACTTCTAAACCATGACTGTCATCATCTTCGACCAAACCTTCAATGCTTGATTCACTCGTTGTCTCCAAAAGCCGGGCTAAAGGCACCATATATGGTAGGCACACCCCTGGAAAGGGGCTGGGAGCACCAGACGATTAAAAGTCCCGCTAAGGGTTTTAATGGTGCTGTGGATAAGAACAGCTGAAGAGGAGAATTGATGATGAAGACATGACCACGTGTGGATGAAGACGACTGATCTGTGAATCAAAAAGACAACTTATATGAATTGAAGGAAAGCGAGAACCATTGCGTTCTCAATGAAGCATATCATCCAAGAGCCTAAGCCTTTGTGTTGGTACCTAAAGGCCCGAGGAAACGCTCCCAACAATTTGGTCAAAAACTCCCAACATTGCAGGTCCCAAGATGTTGGATGCATTTGAACACCGCTTTGAGTGAACAACATCTAACATTTCTTTAATTTGTTCTGTAATCACCAAAGCGTAACACAATTTTGTGTCCATTTGAACAGCCAACCATCAACTACCAACAAGGGTGTTTGCTTGGGCCTTAACACAATAGACTGTATGTCTCTTTATATATTTCCATGGCGTATGTTGATTGGTTTAGCCGCATGCATGGTCTTTTTAATTTTCTCTGTTCACTCAATATAAATGATTGTGATATATTACATAAAGTTATAGTTTGACTGCACATGTATACAACGATTCAATAATTAGAGAAATCATCAGATCCCTTTATGCGACGTATATTTATTATATTAATATATATGTTAATGGTTACGTAGGCAGATCGTGAACCCAGTAGAATACCAGTACGAAGTCAGAACATTCTGAGGAGCAAGAGCAGAAAGCTTCGAGACCTTGTCTGAATGAATGAATGTTCTTTATTGCTATTTTTATAGGGAAAATTACAATTGTAATAAAGAAAAAAAAGAAAAGTGCAAATAAGTTTGCTATGTTAATAATACAATCTTTAATAATATTAGAGCCTAGAGGCTAAGTAAACTGGAAAGTTTTCTAGTTAGCCTCTAGTCTTGTCAACGAACGTATATTCATGTATATTCGTTAGAATATAACGAGCGCCTGAGTACACGCAGTTATGCGTCTAGTTTATGCATAATTAGTATAAGAGCATTCTTGGGTTGTATGTGACGTCACGGCAGCCATCTTGGATGAACTTCAACAAAAGATTTCTCATTAGCGTGTATTGTTTGTTCATCCAACATGGCTACCGCTTCATTGTCTTTGGATTCCCGAAGGTATGGATGCAACCCAGCAATTTTGAAGCGGCCATGTTGTGAATACTCGGGTAGTTTGATTTGAATCTTAAAAATTTACAATGCATTTAGCTCCTAGATGGAAACACTTACATTGTGCAAGTGTTAATTTAGCACACTTTCTGCGAGTTTTGTACTGGATTCGTGAGATAAAAAAAGTTACTTCGTATTTTTGTCACTAATACCAAGTTATTGAATTGAATACCTGTGGTAAGGCTAGTCCATCGATGATGGCCATAAACGACACAAGGTTCCCTTGTTTGTCACTCAAAATGTCTGCCAGTTCAATGAGCTTGGAAACCATTTGCGCCCTTGCTGCCATCTCTCCAGCGGCTATTACCAGTGCACCAGTCCAATAGGTCAAGTTTTGGTATCTATGATGTAACAGCACATATCTCACGCTTAGCAGGTAAGTGTCTGTGAGCATTCGGTGAATTTTCTAAAGCTTTAGAGTGGGTTTAGATTTACATTTACGATTCCCCCCCCCCCCGTCCGTCATGAGTTCGTTACGAGATGAGATTCAGCCCTGGACAACAAGCTAGACTTTGTTGTTGTTCCAGGGTAGAAGAGACTCATATAAAGCTACATGAAATATTGCCCCAGTCGTAACGTAAATTTCTCACCCAAAAATAGTGTACAACTCATCTAGTGACGAACTCAGCCCGCCCGCCATTGCAAGAGTATGAGACATGGCCATGGAGGAGAGGGGAGTTTTGGGAATTTTTACTACCTTTCTCATTTCATTTGTGGGACGAGACGAGGAGAGGCCGGGGAGTTTGGGGAATTTTTACTTTCTATAACTTATCGACTATATGCATTATATTTACCAAGCCAGGAGCCTGACCAAGCATAGCCTCACCCAGCAAATCTTCTATAACTTAAATTCTGCATTTCATTTGTGGGAAGTTAGTGTGCTCGATAGCCTACCAATACAGCCACCTCTCCAGGTGCGTCGTGAATTGAGGATCTAGCTGGTGCGCCTAATTTTACGGGTTGCAACATGTATTCGCAGGCTATGAGGATGGGAGAAACGGGAATGATGAAAGAACGGACTGCGCGCCCAGGTTTTACAGACCCAGTGCGTTAAGGCCTCAAAGTGACACGGGCATATGGTTATGCAACATACACAATAATAATAATATAACAATAACATACACTTATTATGCGCTTATCCATTTCTGCTCTAAGCAGACTATGGTTGCCTTTACATGAGCGATTTCGTACCTGGCGGAGTTCCTCACGAGATGAGTTTTAAATAATTTGTTTGGATGAAACGTTTACATGGTGACCAGGACAAGAATACATTTACGTTTACATTAGTTTTTCTACCCGGATAACATTGGTCTCGTGACGAACTCAGCCCGAGAAAAAATCACTAACGTAAACCCAATCTTAGCATTACATAAATTTATCATATAGGCGTGAGAAAAGACAAGCACTACCAATGAGCAGTACATTACTGAGTCTGTGTATGTTGCTTATGCTAATGTCACTAGTGAAAAGCTAAGACAAGCACTGCTTATGAGCAGTACATTACTGAGTCTGTATGCTGCTTGTTCTTATACTAATGTCACTAGTGAAAAGAAAAGCACTCGGCTAATGAGCAGCACATTACTGAGTTTGTGTATGTTGCTCGTTCTTATACTTATGTCACTAGTGAAAAGACAAGCACTGCTAATGACCAGTACATTACTGAGTCTGTGTATGTCGGTTGTGCGTATGCTTGTGTCACTAGTGAAAAGACAAGCACTGCTAATGAGCAGTACATTACTGAGTCTGTGTATGTCGATTGTGCGTATGCTTGTGTCACTAGTGAAAAGACAAGCCGACTGCTAATGAGCAGTACATTACTGAGTCTGTGTATGTTGATTGTGCGTATGCTTGTGTCACTAGTGAAAAGACAAGTACTGCTAATGAGCAGTACATTACTGAGTTTGTGTATGTTGATTGTGCGTATGCTTGTGTCACTAGTGAAAAGACAAGCACTGCTAATGAGCAGTACATTACTGAGTCTGTGTATGTTGATTGTGCGTATGCTTGTGTCACTAGTGAAAAGACAAGCACTGCTAATGAGCAGTACATTACTGAGTTTGTGTATGTTGATTGTGCGTATGCTTGTGTCATTAGTGAAAAGACAAGTACTGCTAATGAGCAGTACATTACTGAGTTTGTGTATGTTGCTCGTTCTTATACTTATGTCACTAGTGAAAAGACAAGCACTGCTAATGAGCAGTACATTACTGAGTCTGTGTATGTTGCTTGTGCTTATGTTTATGTCACTAGTGAAAAGACAAGCAGCACATTACTGATTATATGAAGGGAGTTGAGGGTGTTCCCTTGGGACACTATAAACAAAAGAGTTATTCCAGCTACCAGAGATAACTCGCCTTCATACAAACAGTCCCTATGCTGTGTATACTGCTCACACTTAACATAACAAGCAACATACAGACTCAGTAATGTATTGCTCATAAGAAGTGCTTGTCTTAGCTTTTCACTAGTGACATAAGCATAAGTATTAGTATTTAGTATTTTAGTATTTGAGGGCTACAGGTTTGTTAGTGCTACGCACTATTATGTACTACCCTCTTAAAATAAAGTCTCTATAACTTATGATTATATGTTGCTAGTGTGAACCCGGATTAACTCCCTTATTATGGGTGACACACATAAACAAAAAGATATGATTTTGCAAGAAAATAAATATCGACATCGAAGAGAAATGAAGCTTGCATACCTTTCCAATACGGAACATCGTTTCTCTCGTCCTTGTGGCAACACCAGTCTTTCTAGTCCCTTTGCACCTCCATCCTCATCTTCACCGTCCGAATCCCTCCAGACAACTTCAAGATCAGCTTTCGTAAGGTGACGAGCCAGTGTGACACAGTCATTTTGCAGAAAAGGTTGTATGACAGCGTCACGCAACTTGTTAATGACTGTGAGATATAGATTATGCCTATCATCTTGTGCGGTGGATTTGGGCTTATTTTCCTGTGATTTCTCTCGTTTTAAGTCTTGGTGTTTGTTTTGATTTACCAAAGTATTATTGTTACCATTCTTATCGTTGGATAAACATTTTGAGCCCTCAGACACACTAGTACGCGGTATATCGTAATTCATGTCAGGTGAGACTTCGTCCTCTGTTGAAGCAGGAATAGATGAAGGTGTTGCATAGTCTGCGTCACTCTGATAAAAACTAGGATCCAAGTTTTTACGTTTTTTCTCTTGTTGCGTGAAAGGAGTTTTGAAAGGAGGCGATGCAGGAATAGCAATACTTCGTGGACAGTCATACGTTGAATTCACTGAGTTCTCAGCCCAGTCCTTCGATTTACTGGTCGAGTCGTCAAGAACATTGTCCAACGATCGAGATCTAGGTGACGTTTGTATCGAACGATCCTCAGACATTTTTCTTATTTCAGTCTTCAATGTACCACCGCCATTCACGGCCACTTTCGGCGGTGTCTCGGTTTTCAAACTTTGTTCTACTACTGGCGTTGAATCGATTTCTTCGTAGAGTCTTGAAGGTACTCTGGTAGAGAGAGTCGGGTCACTTGATTTTCTTTCCAGCTTTCTTGAAGCGCGACTTAGCCTCGCGCTTCCCGCCGTTGCGAACCTTCCCCGAAAATCTTCCTCGGAAAGTAGCGCAGCTTCCCGACTCACAGCAATTGTTATTACTGCTGGCGGTCGGATACAAACCGGCCGTCGTTCGTTTACATAAAACCGAATGAGTTCCGAAATACTATCGAACACAAAGTCGGAGTCCTCGATTCTATATTTGAAGCGCGTTCCTTTAGAAGATTTTAGTTTGTTGATTGCAAGATGAAGTGAGACTTCTTTAGTTCGCACAGCTATAAACCACGCCCCAGGCATGGCGGGATCCTCGCGAACAAGAAATTCGCCACTTTTTTTCAAAAGCATCTCGGCGTATTCCGCATTGATTTTGCCATGGAACCAGGCCTGCTTTTCGAGAGAGCCAGCTCCATCGTCGGTTTTCTTCTTTTTTCTTTTTAAAGTTAGAAAATCGGCGAACCTGAGTGAAAAATGACAAAATAACTCATTACACTATATCAGTAGAAAAGAGGTAAGAAAACAACCCCATCAAACCGTGCCCCATTATGAGCACTCTTAGATGCTATTTTTGGAAACAAGATCAGCTATTTGTGATATCGATAGTGACTATCGATGTCCGATGTTATATACATATTATATTTATTTATCAACAAAATCTGAACATATACATATACATATATAAATTATTTTCATATATGTCGTTATGACAAGATGGCGGTGTTTTTTTGTTTTTTCTGCGTGTTTTTATTTCTATATATATTGTATTTTTCATGTCATTTTTGTTTTTTCGGCCTTTTTTTTTTTTGCAATTGTGAATAATGTGCCTCCCAGCTAGTTTGACTCACATAGTTATTCTGGGAGGGCATTTACCAAATATGTGAAATGTAAATAATGTAAATATAATAGTCAAAATGGTAATAAAGAACAAACTACTACTATATTTTAGTTTTATTTAGCTTGGTAGCCCCGGCTTAGTTAGGAAAATATTTTTCTGTTTCCGGGGCTTCCTCAGTCAGTGTTACTATAATAGGATACTGGAAACTATTAAAGTAAAAGTAAAAGTATGTAACTCGTTAACCAGACACGCTCGTGTATGTGTGCGCAACTAACTTGCCGCGTTAGACATTTTTCAAGCTATCATGAGCGTTCACCGAAAGAAGTTAGTGTAACACCTTTCCTAGAATGATCTGAATGGACAATCAGTGTTCTTTCTCCATATATATATTAGGTCAAGTTAAATTAGCATTAATAAAAAATATACATTTCAAAGTGGTTGACAAATTTGACGTAATAAGCTCACACATAACACTTAACAGTTCAATTGCACAACTTTAAGTACCACTTCTAGCTTTGTTGCACTTCTTTTTCAGATAAAGAAATATGTACTCTATGTATACTAGTTCAACTTTCAAAGTAAAACAAAGTTTATTATGTGGCATAAAACAGCACCAACAAGAATCATTAAATAACCAATAAATTAATAATCCTGAATAAATTAGCCTGCGATGACTAACCCTTCGGGTAGACGGACATGAAGGGAAAGGGGGAGGGGAAGGAGACTGAGGGACAGAAAAAGGAGGGAGATGGAAGGGCCCTTTGTTCAAGGGTCAGCCACATAGGCTATGAATAGATATATTCAAGTGATTTAGACCTGTGTTTAGTCTCATCACATAACATGGCTGCAAGGGAGACTAATTTAAACCCTTGTTTATATGAAGGTGAATTGTTGCTGGTGGCTGGGATAACTCTTTTGTTTTTAGAGTCGCCCTTATATAAACAGGAAATTAAATGGTGCTGTTAATTGCCCGAGTTCAGCTGTCTACACAGTTATTTGGTCACCTCATGTTTTGTTTTGTTTTGTTTTGTTTTGTTTTGTTTTGTTTTGTTTTGTTTTGTTTTGTTTTGTTTTGTTTTGTTTTGTTTTGTTTTGTTTTGTTTTGTTTTGTTTTGTTTTGTTTTGTTTTGTTTTGTTTTGTTTTGTTTTGTTTTGTTTTGTTTTGTTTTGTTTTGTTTTGTTTTGTTTTGTTTTGTTTTGTTTTGTTTTGTTTTGTTTTGTTTTGTTTTGTTTTGTTTTGTTTTGTTTTGTTTTGTTTTGTTTTGTTTTGTTTTGTTTTGTTTTGTTTTGTTTTGTTTTGTTTTGTTTTGTTTTGTTTTGTTTTGTTTTGTTTTGTTTTGTTTTGTTTTGTTTTGTTTTGTTTTGTTTTGTTTTGTTTTGTTTTGTTTTGTTTTGTTTTGTTTTGTTTTGTTTTGTTTTGTTTTGTTTTGTTTTGTTTTGTTTTGTTTTGTTTTGTTTTGTTTTGTTTTGTTTTGTTTTGTTTTGTTTTGTTTTGTTTTGTTTTGTTTTGTTTTGTTTTGTTTTGTTTTGTTTTGTTTTGTTTTGTTTTGTTTTGTTTTGTTTTGTTTTGTTTTGTTTTGTTTTGTTTTGTTTTGTTTTGTTTTGTTTTGTTTTGTTTTGTTTTGTTTTGTTTTGTTTTGTTTTGTTTTGTTTTGTTTTGTTTTGTTTTGTTTTGTTTTGTTTTGTTTTGTTTTGTTTTGTTTTGTTTTGTTTTGTTTTGTTTTGTTTTGTTTTGTTTTGTTTTGTTTTGTTTTGTTTTGTTTTGTTTTGTTTTGTTTTGTTTTGTTTTGTTTTGTTTTGTTTTGTTTTGTTTTGTTTTGTTTTTTGTTTTGTTTTGTTTTGTTTTGTTTTGTTTTGTTTTGTTTTGTTTTGTTTTGTTTTGTTTTGTTTTGTTTTGTTTTGTTTTGTTTTGAGAGATATCTTAAAAGAGATAATCAATAGGGCTGAAAAAATCATGATTCTCTGGTCTGAAATGCGGTAAAGATTTCGTCAAGTGTGCCACACATCCCCACTCAAATGTTGGAAAGTACCTCTCTCCCTTCTCGCCGGTCCCCCTTTCGACTTTTAAAGGACGTAAAACTTGAGTTTTTTTAGACAGTCCACAAGCAACTCCCCACCCAGGTTCTCTTGAAAACAAATAAACGGAAACTGCTCAGATAAACTCGGTAACATTAACATCACTATCGGCGTCCCAAAAAGGGTTTGCATACTCAATTTCGAGATGTTATAAGATATGGGCCAAATAAGATTACAAATTCCCCAGTCATTTAGGTGAAGTATGTTCAAATTGCGGCACGCGAGTCACTGCCGCGATCTGTAACTTGAATGGACGTCTAAAAAAGCGAAAAATGTAAAGAAATACATTCATCAATCTTACCTTTTAATGGAAGTTGAGATCGAGATTTTGACTCGTTTTTAGCGCGAGAAGGAAAACTGCGGCTCAATTTGCTCTTCTTGCCAGACATTGCGTGACATCGAGTAGTGTAACACAATCCAATTTAAGCAAGTTGACTGACGATTTGTTTTCGTTATTTTAAAAGAAACCCAATCTTTTCCTTCGATGACTTATCTATAGAAATATAGAAACAATAGATTTACTTATTAAAGAAGATCTAAGACCGGAAACATGTGCGGTTGGCTTTACTTCCGCTAACTGTACTAAAATTATCCGAAGAAAAGAAAATCAAGAGCGTTAGATAGTTGAGTCACGCACCAGAATTTACGAGAAAGATTAAGCTTCTTATCCACAAACCAAACTGAAAATGTTATGTAAATTTGGAAGAATTAATTCCTAAGAAAGCAAAAATCGAGCTTGAATAGAAAATATAGTACAGTCTCACAGACATAACAAATGATCAACAGTTCTCTCAAAGGGGCACCGATGTCGAAACGCCATCTTGAGGGACTGTCAGTATTTGCCGTACTTGTCAAAATTGACTCACATTTATTAAGACATTTGAACCTCTGCCTGTTTCGTATTATTTATATCTTAAATGTAGCTATTTCATTGGACGGAGAGGAATTCGTAAGTCAAAAACAGCTAAACTGTGTAATAGTTTTAATCTAAAACACACAAAGAATAAATTGTTTGATAGGTTTGTCCAACTGATAAAATAATAATTTCAAACAACGAATTTTGACATCGCAAACTGTCCTTATTCCTTATGTATCCATAGGTATTCATATGGCACATGAGCTGACGAAAGATCAAGAACTTCAAACATGTGTACAACTATTTCACTGTCGCCAAGAAATACGCCAAAGCAAGTTTATTGACAAACCTTAGACCAGAATCAAATACGAAAATTACCGAGTAAACACTCATATACATATCTAATTTCGCCTAAATCACGCTAATAGAGCTCTAACCTTATTTATATAACGGTGCAATTCCGTAGAGACCCAAATTAACGTGTTTTGAACTGGTATTTATGATATTTCAAGCCTCATTCTATATAAACACAGCAAAGAACAATGAAAGTAACGTGAAATGAGCCGTGTCGAATTCAGCCAGCTTTCGTCCATCTACTAACTCTATTATCTTCATTGTTATTCCATTTTGTCACTCAATATAATCTCAATACACTCTACATTACTGAAATATTCACAAGCCTTACCTTGTAAAAGCCTGCCGAGATCGTGGTTGTAACTTCGCGCGTGCGTTCGTCCACTATACTGGTCGATCACTATAGACTATATGTAAATGGCCGTCTAAGGAAACGTGGTTTTGCTGAAAGAAAGGCAAATTTATGAGTTAACAAAGAGCCGAAGTCGGCAACCGATTATGCGGCTATTGTCATTAGGATTATGGAATCCAATATAGTGTCAACTCGCCCATGACGTCATCGACTGATTTGAATATCAAACTTATCAAGGTCACGTGTCAAATTTGACCCTGTCAATTTACGTCAAGTTGAATCAGTGAGTAGTACATTCTCACTTGGTACTAATTTTGTGACGATATGGGAATATTTCTTTTTTTTTTTTCGGGAGGAGCATAAAAAATCTTATGAATTTTACCTCGTGGATTTCATTACCGACCCAGACTCAGATCAATTAGTGATATTGGTGCGGTTTCGTCGAGATGGCATCTATAAAGGATGTTATTTGTTGTCATTACAATCGACTATTTTATTTATTTAGCCAAAGTGACTACATCCATTCAAATCAACCAGACCATGATTACTCTCTATAATATTGTTTTAGTAAACACACTAAATGCGTGACAAAAGCACGGGGAGGGGGTTCCATTGAGGTGTGCCAGACAGAGCGTGTGGATGGAGCGTTTTTGTCGAGATTTCAGTGGAATACTGAAAATTAAAACAATGAGTCGATTCATCTCATTGTTGGTTTTCTGTAAACTTCAGCTTACAAATAGCCAAAAAAGCTAAGTACAATAGATTCTTCAAAATGGACCAAATTACCCTGCAGTTTTTAAGACCTGACACACTCTTTCTCTCCAAGGTCCTCTCAAAGGCGTTTACATTTTGGAGCTGACACGGTCGAAAACGAATGATGAAACTGAAGACAATCAGATTGTACAAAGTGTACATGTAGCCAGAGTGCTTTTACTCATTCTTGCTTATTCTGAAATATAGTCATTTTAAACTGAAGGGTCCATGAACCGGAAATCGTTTGTGCCTAAATTTGGCTGTCAGAGTAAACTTACGGCGATCAATTCATGATTACTATGTAGCAGAGTATCTTACGTTTTCATGCAATATTACACAAAAAAGGACCGCAAAAGTACCTTTTCAGTTTGGACTGAACACGTTAGTTTTCAATGTATTTTTTCGCGGTTCGGATCTAAATCTTATTGGCGGCATTTTGGGCCACACCCTATCACAACCAAAATAAATAGAAGTACTAGTCGACTGATTAAGTTTAATACCGTCTGAGAGCTATTGGGGTAATTAATAAGAAATATAAGTACAGAGGTCAATGGATATATTGGCGGTTAGCGGAACATCTGCTTGCTACAGCATTCAGTCTATTGAATTGTTTTTATTGGTCATTAATTGAGTAGAGGCGTGGGCATGCATGAAAAAAGTTTAATTAAAACAGTTGAAAAACAAATAAGATAAAGTAAACTCGTTAACTGACAATCCAAATATAACTGTCGCGATAAACTGATAAAACAGTTTAATGTGTAATGTTTGCCGCATTTCATACTCTAGAAGAGATCCGCTCTTGCTGGCTGGTGCGCGGAAAACTTTTGGTTCCCTATATTCCTATTATATTCCTATCAATTACTATTAATATGTATGTTGTTATTATCATTATTGTTATTATTATTATTATTATTAATTATTATTATTATCATTGTTTTGATAAACCAACCAACCAACCAACCAACCACCAACCAACAAACAGACAAACAAAACAAACTAACTCTAACTTAAATATTAAAACGATAGGCGACGATCTTGAGATCAACACTGGAATACTCACGGTCTATTCAGCGGTCTAGCTACAATCTTAGACAGTTTACTGTAGGAAAATGTGCCCACGGGGTTTTACAATTGTTCTACCAGAAAATTGTGAGCTTCGCCTCCCCTCCCCTCCCCTCCCCTCCCCTCCGGATCCCTCCACCACCCAATGTTGGTCAAATGAGATGAATGTCGTAGCAGCCACAATGTCCGGCAACGACCCCGTCACTCTCAACTGTAGGGAGTTTAAGAATGTACGACGGCAACGTTGACGACGACGGTAGAGAACAATAAGGTTAATCAAGAAGAATAAAGCCCACACGTGGAATGTTTAGTAAATAAGTAGATTTCAACCGTCCTCGGCCAATTTACAACGGCAAACTCGAAAGTTTCACGCTCTACGGACAACGCGAACGTCCATTTTCTTTCATAATTTACTTTGCTATGAACCATTCATCATATGTTGTAATTTTATGGGATAAACGCAAATTCAACTTCTAAAGAATACAAGAAAGCATAAATTTAGCGAAAACAGAATAGCGCACTTTTTCAGCCACGTCGTCGTCGACGTTGCCGTCGTACAATCTTAAACTCCATACTGAGTGGAGGGGGGAGGGGAGGGAATTTGTGCTAAACACCTATAGGAACACGTACATCAGGGCATATCGTTGAAAAATGTTCATACTGTCCCATGTGTGTTGTCTATGATTGTAGCTATCTTTTGATAGAAAACTAAAGATTGAAACTTTTATCGTGCGGTTATGCCGTGACGAAGTCAACTTTCTAGACATCAAATGAAGCCGCAGTTGACTAAATTGATGAACTAGATTGATTGACGTTTCATTCAAAGCTTTTCTATTATTCTCTGTCTGAGTGGCGTTTGTAAATGTAGTGAGAAGGCAAATACAGCCTATAGAACTGGCTTAGTTAAATCCTGAAACGAAGTCTTTTTTCCTGATCAAGTCACGTATATTGGCGGATATTGGTCACTCGGTCAATATGACTCCACACTAAAGAAGCCCCAAGGGTGATGACGTTTTGACACCCTAGCCTGTCTATACCAGAACCTTTAATTTTCAAGTAGCGTTTGTTTAACTATTAAAACTATTGTGTTTGTATTCTCGAAAGAATTTAAAATTTGAATATGAAAGATTTTTGAAAAGGATTTTGGTGTAGAAAGGGGGTCAAAACGTCATCATGATTCAGTCTTATCCCGTGATACGAGTGTGACGTAGCTGACATCGGTGACGTCATTGAAGCATTTTTATCGCTCACTTGCAAAGATTTTGTCGAATAGAACTTATTGACTTGCTCCAATGTTTTCCCAATACAGTCCTCTATAAGATTCTTTATGTTCGAGGTGAACATTCTTTTATGTCTTTCTAAAACAATGGAATGTATCTCACAAGAGGATTGTATCGGGGAAAACATAGGCACTAGGCAAAAAGGTCTATTTTCCTTGCATTTTTATCTTGAAAAATGTAAAGTATTTTTTAATTTATTTCTTTGAAAGATGTCTTATTCTTTATTTGTGTGATCGACTGATCAGTATCACTTCCGCCCCGCATCACTTGATGCCGCCCACTAAAGAATGACAACTGACTAATGCTTTCAAATAACCGTTGACTGATAAATATGATTATAACAGCCAAGGAGGAAAGTAAAGAAAAATAGCAAAACAAAAGGCTAATATGCAAAATAATATACACCTATTTCAAAAAAGGTTGTCGGATGAGAGACTAAAGCCCACGCGACTAGACCGAAAAGGAGTATGGGTAGTTTCAAAACCGCACTCAATTTTATATTTTGGACTTGACTTTTTACATCAAAAATTTAAGTTCTTTGTTGTATAAAGTAGAAGCAAGATAGTCGTGAATTGTTGTGTTGATATTCATGTGCCTTTTCTATGTTTAGTAATTTCTACCCATACTTCTCTTCGGGCTAGTCGCGTAGGCTTTAGACTTTTTGCCGACAACGTTTTTTGAAATAGGTGTATACGAACGACCGAACGAACGCACGAACGAAGCAACGAGCGAAGGAACGAGCGAGTGAGCGAACGAACGAACAAATTAACTAACTAATCTTTCATCCAAACGTAGTTGAAAGAACCTGTTTGCCTGACGGTTTTGGTTAAGTTTTACTTCCGTCTCCAGCCAGTTATATATATTGTTATATGCTCTGGAGGAGGAGGATTTTGAAAGGCGTCTACCGGTTTATTGTGCTGTGTTTAATTTAGGATGTGGTTTTTTTTCTGATCTAAGCCACTACTTGACTTTGTTGGTCCTCAGGAATTTAAATCAGCAATCGTCAGTATAAAAAGGCCAAATCTTGAAATTTTTTATGACGTATTCCTGTCGTAACGCCCGATTGACATGCCGATTGGTCGAAGGAATCATTCGAAAAATATTTGAATCGATGAGCCTCCGTTACCGGCACAGAGTACATGCGCCTTGATCCAAATGGACGCGTGAAGGCAACCGAAAACTGGCTGCATTTTTTGGTTCGGGCCAATATTGCACAGGAAGCCCGAGTAAATAGGGGAATGTTAATGAGGTATCCTGTAAATACATCCTTAAAATTCCCCCATTTTTTTACGTCATCAAAAAATTCAAGGATCTTTTCTTTTCAAAAATAAAGTTGTATTTTTAGGGAAAAACAGTTTCGAAATCATGGCTACAAAAGTCAGTATATATATATTTATTATATCCACATCCACTGGATATGAGCAATCGCGCGCTCTAATTGGTTCCTCTACTACTAGTAAGTAATGAGTAGAGAAAAGTAGAGAAAATCAAAATGGCGGAGCGTTTTGCCGAACTAACTGAGGACGAAATAAACATTTTCACGAGTCAGGAATATGTTTAGTAATTTAAACTTCACATAAATGCAGTCGGATCGAGCCATTGTGTTATAGGAGTCTCTCGTGAGTCTCAATCAAGGTAAATTCAAGCTTCTTCATTCAAAATTTACTTACAAATCGTCGATATATTCAAATTAATGTTAGCTTGCAAATCTCGCTTTCTAAAACATGACTAAGCTGGTTTGAGACATATATTTGTATCCCTCTGTTGTTTAGACTTTTGGAATTTTTAGATGACTGGCATTTTCATATGTTACTGATAAAACTTTGTTAATTCGAGGCAGTTGAATTATATTTCCATGTTCAATTTGATTTAAGCTTACTCTTTGAAACGAATAATTAGAGTGGTTTTCATAAACCCGGGAAACAAAGTGTACTATTTAACGTGTAAGTGTAATACTGAGTCAAACAAATGGCCCTGAAGTGTGATAAAGCGTAATTAAAAGATATTTGTGTTTGGTACTAAAAATCTTTTTGGTACTTAGAGAATAATTTGAAGGATACAAAGCGTTATCAGTGCTGGAATTATATTCCATGTGCAGTCAAGAGCGTTCATATTTCCAGTTTCAGTTGCTGATTTTGAAATATATCACAAAAGAATAGGCAACCACAGGGAGCCCAAACCAAGAGTTTGGTTGTACTTATTAAGTATTTATGCCTTTTATTTCATTTTGATATTCTACTTCTAAGCTATTGTAGTACATTTTTGTGTTAAGTCTTTGTTGCGTACATCTATTTGAAACTGTATAGAAATTATTCACACAATAAGTTTTCAGGGAGGTGTATCTAATTTATTAGCCAAGTTTCTATGATAACCTCTGTCTTTCATGAGGAAGATGTATAAAAGGAAGATTGGTGCAATAAATCACTTGATGAGACACTTAAATGCTAAAGGGTTTGTTTTCTGCCTTGTCACTGGCTGGTGCTTAATTTTCTCCAGTAATACACTGCGGTCAGAACAGTGCTTGTGATTTGTTCAAGTAACAATTAAAGAATGGCAAAACCAAAAAAGGGAGAGAGATTAAATGTAGAACAAAAGGCATTGTTCATCATAATCCACATATTCTTTGTTTTTGATATTTGAACAAATCAGAGGCTTCATTCTAATGGTAGTTGCAGGATGACCCCGTTTCTCTGGATTATCCTGTTCTCCCTCCCCAGAAAAAAGTCAGCAGGAATGTGTGTGCATAGAAATTTTGATTTATTGTTCCCCAAATTGATGCTTAGGCAATCGAGCACATTCCTTTGCTAGTCAAAGAATTGGCTAACTAATAGCAGATTGTAAATCTTTTTGTTTTCTTTTGTTTTCAGTAACAACATTACTAATACAAACCAAATAGAGTGCATTTCATATGTCTGTGAAATAAGATCAAGTTATATGTGCCTATTTAGTTGCTATTTAGTTGTTATTTAGTTTATTTATTTATTTTATTTTATTTTTTTATTTTCTCCATTTTCTTCTTTACAATATAAGGTAGAAAAAACAAACTTATGCAGGAACATTTACTTAATAGTCTATAATTACATAAAGAATAAATTAGAAAGTAGAAAGGGGGCAACATATAGTAAAGTTATTTAGTTACTACCATTGAACCAGAACGTTCTTATAATAGCAATACACTGGATGTGTAGAAAGTCTGTTTCAATGAAAGAAACAATGAATGTTCATTTGAAGTAATAAAGTAATTAAAAGCTATTATGCAAAGTCATTTGTCTCAATTCTCTTGTGTATCTGATCATGATGTCTCCAGTGTATTGCTATTATAAGAAAGTTCTGGTTCAATGCTAGTGACTAAATAGCAACTAAATAAGCACAAATAACTTTGATCTTATATCACAGACATATGAAATGCACTCTAATCCTTTTTCTTTCATCTGCAAAGTAACTCTAGAATACACCAGACACTTAAATTTTATTATTTGAAAATATTACAAACTGGGTGGGCAACCAAGCAAATAAACTGATGGCTGCCAAAGACCATACAGCTTTGGCATCTAGCTTATGTAAGACCACAGGTATCCCAAGCTGGCTCAATTCCTTGGGCTGGGCACAAGTAAACGCACCATTGTGCGTCTAGTTTTTTTAAATTGAGGTGTAGCAAAGCGTTGTTGAACTTTCGGATATTGACGCTATATAAAATACTTTTTATTATTTTGTTATTATTATAAAAATTTCGTACAATCAAAAGTGTCACAAAACCAAACCAAGAGACGCTTCCAATCTGCCAAGTTCCCACATAGAAATTGCGTTATATATATTAAAACTTAGGAAAGCTTTCATGAAAAGGGAATCAGATATTAAATAAAATAGAAACAAATGCGCTAACTGTTGAAGTTATGGAAGATTTTCATGTTTTAACCAATGAGATGGACGGTTAAAACAATTTCATATCCCCACCTTTCCGCATTCCTTGTCGTTTCACTACTAGTTTCGATCTAAGCTGAGCTCCGTGATCAGACGTGTATGTGTATGTAAATTTGTATGTAAATCAGGGGCGTACAGGGGGGGGGGGGGGTCTTTGTGTCACGGATCACGAAAAATAAAATCGAAAAATCCAGAGTCACATTGATATCGAAGAATTATTTCGGCTTTTCACGTGTCACGAGAGAAGTGTCATGCACGGATCACGAGAAATGATTTATTAGAATTCCGAATCACGAAAAACAAAAATGCCCGATAACGCGTCACGAGAAAACCCCTGTACGCCCCTGGTAAATGTGTGATTGTTCAATTGTCTCGTAATGAAAGCGTTCTTGTAAACCTTCGACTCGATCACGTTGAGATGCGCCCTCGTAATTCAGCACTTAGCTACAAGGAAGGGTGATGAGCTACTCCTTATTTATTTATTTAGTTTTTGTACATGTGTTTGAGCCTTGGCCCAGTCATTCATAAAACGTTCGCTTTTACGTACATGCGACTGCACCCTTTTGCTAAAAATCTCATTCGAATAACAGAAGGAAAAGTTTTTGATAGTTTTGCTGCGACGTAAAGAATGAAAAGTTTCACACGTTCGTATTCTTTTTGCAGATAAAACATAAAAGGCACGCACGCGTACGTGCATAACTCCTTGCACGATTTTCCCGGCGCCTAACAACTTTGTTATTGACCAATTAGAAAGCGCTCTAAAAACACGCCTACAAAATTTTGTGCTTTTGATTGGTCGAAAATCATTTGACTGACCACGTGATATCAGTACATATTTCAATGAAGAAGAAATTTGAATTCAAACTGCAGCGATACCAAAGGTAAGCAGAACTGAAATGTTTTTGCTCAAGAGTTTTTTTCAATTTTGGAAACTAGACAGTAGTGTAATCGCTATTACTAGCCAATATATGTGTTTTTGCAAAGACAAAACTGTTATAAAAGCGAGATAGATTGTATTTAAAGTTCAACTGAGCTGCATGTCATGTGCTTTGAGCCGCTACCGAAGAATTCGATACTCTTGTAGAAACGATGTTGAAACGTTCGAGCTGTGAGAGTCAGACGCGTGTTTTGCTTTGCTACTTGCAAGTTTGTATTAGGCCGAGACTGCTTTAGAATACAATTCAAGACTTCAAAAAGTCCCTGGCCTAGAGCCATATCATTCGGTTACTTCCCTGAAACTTGCCGTTTTAGTATAGTCAAGTGATTATAAAGAAGGAAGACTAACGTTACGGATCGGAAACATGTTTCAGAGAAGAAGTTTCAGCCTAAGATATGTTTTATATTAAATAGCTGAGGGTCAAAATTACTAAACCACCGAGCCTGAACTGAAATCCTTGTGCTCGCTGCAATGTTTGCAAATTAACAAATTTTATCAACTATTAATTAATCAATTGTTTTCCACATTTTTCTAGCTGCAATGACAAACGAAGACACCAGGGTTAGTATGCGCAACAGACCTCGGGTAAACCAAATTCTAGGATAACTTTTCGAATCAGTCGTTTATTTGGCTGTATTTGTTGACTTCCTCGAGGTTCTGTTTGTGTTGTGAGAGTGTGGAGAGGAGTTAACTAGTAAAAGCAACTCACAACAAAAATTCATATTATAAATCATTTAAAATATGAATTTGAAATGGATTCTTTTCACTTGTGATGAATTAAATTGTCCTTATCGCTTTTCGTTCAGTGTTGTTATATATTCATATTTGCATAAACGTTGTTTTGTGCCTGCGAAATCAGACGCCCCTCATGGCCTGCACTCGTCTGTTTGCTTGCAAATATGGCGTGTCATGTCGGGCGCCTGTTGGCTGTAGGCTGTGTTGGAGGTGTTTTGTAAACTTGTCTGTGTATGTTGCTGCTGATGCATTGTTTTCATTCTCGTTTTGGTCTGTAGTCGCAAGTGAAAAGGGTCCATTTCACCTATTAGTCTAATTATAACTAAAAGTATGAAAATTTCACTTAGCATTAGCTAGGTCTAGGAGGATCCATGACTAATACATGGAACCAGCGAGTTGCATTAGAGCAAGCTACCACTCTTAAATTAAGTAGGTCGGATTTATTAGCTTTTTGACCGGCCATTTTCGGCGGCCGGGGTCAATTGGCCTGCTTAGGTTAGTTTTCTATAAATACTTAGGCTTGCGAGAGAACAACGCTGGATCAACGATGGAATGGGAACCAACCGACTTTACTCTCAACTTGAGAGACATCCTTTGTAGTCTGAGTCTGTGTCGTGATCTTAGATGTAGAGTTCGACCATTATAGTTGTTAACTGATCGGTCTACATACAACGCATACACCTAAACTACAGCGCGTAGGGCGCTTAGATTTCTGGCGAATAGGTCTTAGGTTAGCGCTGGTCAGGCTGCAACGTCGGTCGGTACGCGCAACTACTTTTACGTTTTCATTTCCGACTATCCCCACCCCTCCCCCCACGTCCCAGTCCCCTGTTGTGCGTGCCGACGGTAATGGTCGTACTCTACATTAGCTCCACCCAAATTTAGTGTTGATCAGATTTGTTTTGGCCCGGCCTAACCCATCGTAAATGACATGGTTTGTCACAAATTGTGAAACCATGGCATTTGCACCTTCTGTTTCAGCCAAGTCTACCAAGAACAACCAAACTGGGTTGCGACGACGAGTTTTCAAGTACCATAGGACCCCATAGCTTTTTGTATTTAAAGTGGTAGCTTTAGATAAGGAATTTAGGATGGTAATTTTGGCTGATTGGCAGTAGTTGCATCATTATCGTCAATTTAAATATACGACAAAAGACGAGTTTTCGTACTTGACTTTTGTTGTCTTCTTTACTTTGGAGTGGATGGCAGAACTTGCGCTGTGATCCTGGATCCTTCCGTTCGGCTTAAAAACCCTGGGGTTTTTTGTTTGTTTTGTTTTTTGTTTTGTTTTGTTTTGTTTTGTTTTTTGTATTTTTGTGTTTGTTTTTTTTGTTGTTCTGATCTTTTATCGTAGGTTTTTTTTTTCTAGGATAGGTCTAGGATTAGGTATGTGTTTCCGGCCCGGTCCACTCGGGACCAGCTTCCCCGTTCTGAATTCCACGAGTTGAATTTCTTTAATAACATTAAAGACGAGTTGGACTCGTTTAAGACGGACTTGGACTTCTTCAAACCGGAGTAGGATTTCTTCAGACAAATTGGTTTACAGATTTTCCAGCATTCATAGGCATATGTCTTAACAACTGGCTCACCCCATGCACACGACTTCATCACAAATATGGGTTTATTTTTCTTCAATATTTTGGGAACTATATCTGCCACGCCAACCATAGATATGTTAATATAACTTTAATGTAAACATTCACTGTGTTTCCGGCAATGTGTGTGAGTGAGTGTGAACCATAGATATACATGTAACTGTACTTTATGATCTATTAATTTAGGTAGGGGAATAAAATTAAATTGGGGAAATATCAGGCTGTATGTGTAATGTAGATATTGACTGCATGTGTTTCCGGCAGTGTGTATGAGTGGGCGTGCACCATAGATTGCATGTGTTTTCGGCAATGTGTGTGAATGAGTGTGAACCATAGCTGTGACTTATATGGGGAAATATCAGCCTGCATGAGACAATATAACAGCTTGAATGTACACACTAACATTGACGAACTGGGTTGGTTTACTTCTGATGAACTTGATGACGATTTTACTTTACTTTTCCTATTCAATTTTTCAACAATTTAATATGTTGTAAGCGAACCACATCACACAATCACACGCAATCACACACAATCACACGCAAAATTGAATAAAGTTTATCCTTTGTTGTTCTTGGTGTCATTTACTTTTTTATATTATTTCTATTTGTGATTTAACAATTTCATTTGCAGCATTGGTATTATGTCTTATACGACGCTTTTATTGACATTGAATGATTTATTTTATGTACATACATTTCATTGATATATTTGTTTACTTGTATCACTAACAATATATAGAGTTCAAAAACTGAACTCATCGAAACACAAAACTGAGGCGAAATCGATATTTCGTCTTCCACCCTAGCTTGTTCATCTGCTTTTATTTCTGATTTATCAAGTAGTGTTTCATGGATTTAGTATTTGAATTCTACATCTATTTCAGCTTTACTAACACATTTTCCTTTTAATTAGTACCTTTCAGTTGTTTTCAACGTTTTTACTAACGCGTTTTCCCGGTTCAGGTTTTACTTATATTTTCCCTTTTCTTTTTCAGCCGTTTGCAACGTTTCTCTATATTCTTCCCTTTTCCATTTAGATTCTTTTCCTGTCTTGTATTTCTCGGTTGATTTACTAACACGCCGTAGAGTCCAAAAACTCTATCTATGAAACATAACATTAACTAAATTTCCAACTTTTTCTAACCTTGTGCATACGAGTTTTTCTCGTTTGACTGTTAACTATTTTTGCATTATCAAGTGATGTTTCATGGATTTAGTATTTGAACTCTACATCTCTTTCAGCTTTTACTAACACATTTTTCTTTAGTATCTTTCAGTTGTTTTCAACATTTTGCTAACTTGTTTTCCTTTTTAGATTCTACTTATCCTTTCCCTTTTCTATTTCAGGTGTTTGCAACGTTGCTCATTATCATTTTCCTTTAGATTTAGATTCTTTTCTCGTTTTTCATATTTGATCTAACACTGCCATAGAGACCAAAACTCAATCCATGAAACACGCAACCGTATATAGCTATCAGTAAAACGGTGGATTCTTTTTGCATTCCACAGTTATATGTTTCGTGGATTTAGTATTTGAACTCTACATCTCTTTCAGGGTTTACTAACATTTTTTCTTGCCGAGTATTGTTTCAGTTGTGTTCAACCTTTGTTTGACGACTACTGGGTGTTCTTGTTTACACGTGTTTCACGAGACGTACGATTTGCAACGACGATTTTCCTCGCAATGCCGTTACGAGAAAATATGGTGTCGTAACGCGAAAATAACGCGGCGCGAAAATTTGTCATATTGCTTTGAAACTTCTGTCATAATTTATCATTCCAGATGTTTGCAACTGAACAATCGAGGAGTTCACAATATCAGAATGGAAGCATTTGGTGATGTGACGGCTCTGCGACCAAAGACAAGATAATTTCACTTTACTTCCGTTTCTTTCTTTCTTTTTCTTTTTTATTTCTTCTTCAATCATTTTCATTTGAACTAATTTTGATAAAATTTTGAGAAATAAATCAATGAATTTAAATAAAGCTAACCTTAAACTAAATCAAATGAAAATTAAAATACAATAAAAAGTAAAAAATACTGATAAACTTTTGATAAGAAATAAATCACTTCAGTTTTTAACATGGGCGTCGGAGGGAGACCATACCATCGCGTACAACTTTGTCTGTCACCATCTATCCTTTCCATCTTAATTCTTTCTTCTCAACCACTTAGTGGTTTCTTTATCGTTTAATTCAGATGTTTGCAACTCGAGACGTTCCAGCACGTGATTGTCATTCTCGATGTTCGCCGCAAGTTCATTGGTCTTCATCTGTTGTTGATTTTTGTCGAGGATTCCAAGGTAGCTAGTGTGTATGTTGTCCTAGTCAGCTTTTAAGATTGCATGATATCTTACAATCTACAAATCTCTCCTCTTGACATCTAAGTCACATGTCTAATTATGTCTTTCGTATCGATTCAGGTGGTGATCATCGAACGATGTCATTTTCAGCCCAAACGTCCTGCGTATTTGTGCATAAAAGATCGTCCTATGCACACATGGCAAAGTGTCCAAAAGTGGCTTTGATATCGAATACCTCGAGGAGATCCAACGCCTTTTGAAATTGTTTGAATAAATTTGAATACTCGTGTTTTTCTCTTTGTTTTCGGAGTTACTACTTCATATATGACCCCATGAAATGACATGGGTTACACTCGACTGTTGTAACTAGGCGGAATCTTTGTAACTCGAATAGTATCATTTCATGGGGTCATACATGAAGTACTAACTGCTGCTGGTATGCAAGTTGATCATTAAGGGTGCGTTTTCAACCAAGAGTAAGAGTGAGATAACTACAGTTATAATTGTTCTGATGTGACCCTGGACATTGGAACATTTTAACTGCAGTTATCTTATACTCTTAACATTGGTTGTCGATCACCATAGTAGCCATATGCATGCTCAAAGTTGAGTGTGCATGGTATAGTTTTTATGTTCGGACGAGACCGCAGGCACTGATTACCAATGTTGACAACCCATGTTGAGGGTGAACTACAGTGAAGTGTTCTGATAAGACAGAGACAACATTAAAACATTTAACTGTAGTTATCTCTCCCTTAGTAACAGTTGTCACCATGGTAACCATTGTTAAAGTGAGTTAACGATAGCCCGATTTACACGCCAAACATTTCATGATGGGCTTCGTGAATTACGGAAGCCGTGCCATAAAATGTTTGTCGTGTAAATAGGAGATGTAGTTAAATGTTCTGATGTGACCGCCGCCATAAGAACATTTAACTATACTTAACCCACTTTTAACGATAGTTACCACGACATCTGTTGGTAAGGGAAATGTAACCACGGTTAAATGTTTTGATGAGACGGAAGCGATGGGACACTACTCAACTATAGTTCATTCACTTTTTTTCCAATGTTAACAATGTTATTGAAAAAAGTTTGACTATAAGTTTTGCCTTTTAATTCGTGACGCGCATCGGACATAACTGTCTATGTTTAGGGCAATGATGGACTGTTGTTACTTGCGCTAGCTATTTGTACATGGAATAATAAAACGAAAATGCTAAATTAAAAAATAACTATAAAAATAAACATCAAAATATGAATTAAATAGATAAAATTAAATATATCTTAATATGTACAAATGTACAAATAGCTCGCGCAAGTAACGTTATTCCATCGCTATTCTGGAGATGGACAATTATGTCCGAAAGCTTGCATGAATATAAATGGAAAAACTTAGTCTAACTCGTTTCAGTTATGCTCTATGTACACACTATTGATGGCATTCTATATTATAAACTAAGACATTGCATGCGTTAATCTTAAAAGGCTGGGTCTTATTTATCCATACATTATCTATGGAATGAGGTGGGGGAACACCTAAAAAGGTGCACTGGAAAAAGTAGTCCAGAAACAAAACCAATGTTTAAGATTTTGTCTGAGCAAGAAAAAAATGTATGGCAATGTGAACCAATTGATCTAATTTCTTGCTAATAAACTTCAGGAAAAATTAAAAACCTTTCTTGTTAACTATCAAAATTGTATATATTATACCTGTGCAAAATAAAGGAGTAGAGGTTGACTTGGTTAGTGCATTTATTTTAATCTATGGCAAAAAATTTATAGGGATCTCCCACCTGGTGGACGCCTCGCTGATGGGAACACTCTCTCTCTCTATTAAGCCTAGTTTACACGAGCGAGGCAAATGCAAACGCAATAGAATGAAAAATACTGTCGCATTTGCACAAACCCTATCCACACGATAAAAACTCGATAAAAAAGTGCGCGCACAAACGCGAGCGCAAGAAAGTATTAAAACTTTCCATCCCTTGCGTTTGCATTTCCGTCTCCGTCACTCGAGTTAGAAAATTAAGCACAAAGGAGAAAACACACCGAAAACGAACACCAAATATTACCCATTTTAGCGATTCTCTCGCCGGCTTTTTCGATGGATAAGATTAACGAAATTTAAAAGTTTCAGGTTAAATATCTACATTACATAGTGTACAAGATTTCTTGATTAAGGTTTTTCCGATATTTCGATGACAAAATATAATTTTTCTCTACTAAAGTTTGAGTTTCTACGTTTTCAATCGCTCTCTTACTAGTGCCCAGACTCCCCACGGTAATACCAATGTTCTCTAATAAAAGTGCGCGCGCTCGAATGCGCGCGGGCAATGCGCAGTAGCAAGGGTCCGGAACTACCTTAAAACAGCATCTTTTGCACTGTTGTTGAGTTTTCAATTGCTTGCTCGATCGTCCCCTAGAAGGCCATGGTCTTCACTTGAAGTTTAAAGGAAGACTGTAAGTTAAAGCTGACTTCGAGGCTCTCTCAAAATGTCTACAATCGCTTCAGTACCAATTCTCTTGAAGATGATGGCCGGAAAAAAAACAAGTCTTTGAAGAGTACGAGTGAAAGGATAGTCATTTTGTCAAGGCGTATTATGTATGATGGCTCGGTGAGTTTGATTGTAATGTATGTTTTGTTATCTGTTGTAATTGCTGATACAACTATTTGGATATGTATATCTTCATTTCATCAAATTTCTCATCGGCTGTTCGATCAAACATGAGATATTTTGTAAGAAAATTATAGTAGGCATATCATTTTTGGCCTGCACACAGCCAGTTTATTGAGTGTTTGTACTGGATCGGCGTCATTTTATCTTTTCAAAAATGTTCAAAGTTTATTCTAAAATAAAGGTCATTTGAATTTTTGCTGTATTTTTCACTCGTATTGACTGTTTGCTTTTTAAACGAAATAAATCCGCGAGAAAACAATGGCAACCAAGAAACGTAAAAAGTGTCAGTGCCGGAAAGCCGGTCCGGAACGCCGGTCCGTACTGGAGGATTCCGACCGCTCTGAGAACCAATCAGATTTTTCCCTTTTTTTCGGACCGGCCTGCCATATACATATAATAAAATCTTTTAGAGTGATTTTCATTTAACTGTGAAAGAATAGACAAACTAATAATTGGTAGGATACTCTAAAGCCATTGTTTTCTACTGTTTCTTATCAGATCAACTACTACAAACTAAATAGTCATTTTTCTTTCACGGTCAAATGAAAGCACGTATCACCCGCAATTTTTGAGGCACGTTTTCTACAAGCGCATGCGCAAATTCTCATTTCGCTCTGAGGAGCTCTGGGTACGAGTAAAATATTGCAAGCGGTTGCTGGGGAAAATTGCACAGTGTAACAGCGCCTTACAGCTGTGAATTTTTACTTGTCACTATCAAAATACAGTGTGATCGACCGTGAAAATACACAGCCGTATTAGCTGGTTAGTCGACCAATAACCTATATATAAAAATCGGTTAATTTTAAGGTTCAGCATTGCTTGAACAAATATATTCAAGGAAAGGTGAACGTGCCCTAAAAAAGACAAGGAACTCCTGCTTCGGAATTTTGCTGTATAGCTACATCTGCACCTCTCATTAAAATGAATTGCTGCTAATTAACGAAGCAGGATGTTCCTTGTTTTGTCTTTTTATTGCACAGCTCCAATCTCGCGCGCCAGCAATTCTACATCTCACATGGAAATTCAAACATTTCAAAATTCTCAAAATGTTACTTTGCAGGCTAGCAATATCAGGCGTGATACAAATTTTGTACACCGATTCCGAGGACTGACAAACTTGTGTGACTGCCAAAGAAATAGAAAACGCTCGCACGCGAGAGCTGTGTACAGAAAATAACAAAAACAATGAATGTGTGGATTATGATGAGCAATGCCTTTTGTTCTATATGTATTCTCTGTCCTTTGTTATGTTTTACTGTTCTTGTTATTTGAGCAAATCACAAGCATGCACTGCTCTGACTGTAGTGTATACTTTAAGCCTGGTTATACTCTTTTCACTCCTGAACGAGTATAAAATATTTAATAGCTAAACTGCATTATCACAATAAACAGGACAACAGAGTAGGTGGTGGGCATCTCATTTATTCATGCAAATGTCTGATAGCAGAGTACAATGTAGATATAGCAATATAATAGAAAATATGCCGATGGTGATTTGAATGGATGTAGGCTACTTGATATAGTCATGCAACGGCCACTTTTTCATGCTTATATAAGTAATATATGGAAGATTTGCTAATAAACTTAAAACGTCCGGGTTTTTTTTTTTTTTTTCTTTCTTTTTACTTTCGAAGTAATTATAAATTTACGAGAGTACCAGTGTACTCAAGAAGAGATGCCTTCGAGTGATTATAACTTCAGATCTTAATACCCTGCCTGGGGAATTACCCTAGGGAACACTCTCTTCTTAACTGGTATGCTTATTACGCAGTTGTGTACATTCCGTAACGCTACTAAATACATTTTCCATGTGATCGCCCGAATCGTCCCAATCGCCCAAACACGATCGTCCCATATCATCCGGATAGGACTCAACTCTATCCGGACGATTGGGACGATCGTGTTTGGAGAGATTGAGACGATTCGGGCGACAGATTTCTTAGGTTATATTAAAAACGTTAACTGCTGTTTTAGGCCTTCCCTTCCAGTTATAAACAGCCCAGTTACAAGTCTACCCCCTGCGATTGCCGCAAGCACAATGATGGTCTGATTATAATCTCCCCGATTATAACCCAATTATAACCCCGTCTTCTCCCCACACTGGATGTTAGCTTAACCTGATTTGTTAGCCCCCTAAAAACCCCTAAGCGCTAGTATAAGCCCGGGGTTCTTAGTATAAGTAGCAGTTTTTGATAGCCGCGTTTAGAATGTTTTCTGCCCATACATGGATACATTTAAAAAAATTTTTTAAAGCTAAATAAATTCCAGTAGTAATATCTTTAGGTTTAAAATGTCTTTAAGCTTCGTTAGAATGAAGTTCAAAGAGGCCGGAAAGAGAAACAGGAGAAGGAGAGGAAAAAGGACTGAACAGAAAACAGAAAACACGAAGAAACGTAATTATAACACAACAAACTGGCTTCTTTAATTCATTTCATAATTCAAAGAAATTTGGTGGTTTTCACTTTTGGTTCAGTTGTGGACTATTCATAGTAAACGTTTGACTGTCCGTCGGCTACCTGCCTGTTCAACAAATTATACTATGTTTAGAAAGTTTTCCAGTGAAAATGGAAAGAACTGTACGCCGGCTTTGAGGACTTTGAGTTGCAATCGACTGAGTCAGAAAAGTGCTCAGTTTTACATGTGGGCTTCCTGTTGCAAAACAGAAGTTTGGATGGTTAATGTTTTTCCTTATTGCACACCATTCCTCCTTCTTCCACTGACAACAACAGGTTGCCCAATCAAGGAGTACCTCTTTGAACTAGTGGGAGGTGAAGTTTTATTTTAATGAGAGACATTTAGCACAAAATTTTGAGGATTAGAAAAGATTAGTTTTTCTTGCTGAGGATTAATTGGATTATACCAAGAATCAATGGGAGATCTGATGTACGAAATTGCAGATACTATTCTGACTATTCTAAATGGGGCACCTACGTCGACCCTTCTCCGTGAAGATTTTAGCAACTAAATGGGACCTAAATACTTGTATACTAAAATGAACATTGGGAAATCTGTTCATTAGATGAGAAGCGCGTGGACGTGGACGTTTCAAACAGCGACTAGCACAAGTTGGTATTCTGAACACGATTATCTGCATAGATAAAACTTATGAAAATGCATATATCCGGCTAATGTACCAAGAAGCCATTTCGGTCTCAGCTTCTAGAGTTCAATGATTTTGAAAGGGTCAATGTTTGCGCAAATCAGTATTTGCATAATTTCAAAAATGGAGAATTTTTTCTGAGCAAATATTCTGGGGTAATTTCTTTCTTTCTTTCTTTCTTTCTTTCTTTTTTCCCCTTGTCTTGTTTTCTTTTTTGGCGGATAGTGAAACAGTCCACAAAAATCGCTTAAAATTAAAACTCGCAAAAATCTAGTGTCATACGCCGTGTAGGAGAGCAGATCAGTGCACGAGAAGTTTCAACGTTAACCCAAGAATAAATTTTGTACAACTCGGTTAGTAATGGGCGATACTATCTTTGTTGAGCCTCTTCTTGGGGTTCACTTTTCGTAGGGTGGTTACCTATGTTCCGTTTTCAGTTTCTGATTTTGGAGTTTCATTAAACACGTGCAGCATTTTTCATTTCCTAGAATTTCCAGCATTTTTTTACCTGAGTTTTACTAGCGCCTTCGCCAGGTAACATTTTTGATATTTCTGTTGAAATACTGGCACATGGAAACGTGCGACTCACCCCTCCCTCCAAGGGAAAGGATATACTGATAGGCGACTTTTTCGTGATCCACTGATCCCTGAAAGATCAACTAATCTTAAAACTCTTTTTTATTCCCTTTCCCTTCCCTTCCCTTCCCCTCCCCTCCGCTTTCCTTTCCAATGACATTTTAACCATGCATACAAGATTACAGGAATTCACAACTAAACTCTTTATCCTCCCCAGGAAACCATGATTATGGGCTTCTAGTATCACTCGGGGAATATTAAATAATCGTAAAAATGTTATTGGTGTCATTGACGAGATAGGCTAAGCCTGACCCCAAAAGTAGCGTTACGACAAACATTGTCAAACTCATTTTTAATTCGGAAAATCATGCATCGAAAATAATTTAGAAGAGAATAGAGTAAAAATTTATTTGAAATATCACTAGTCCGGCATAAGCTGAATTGTGTATAATTTTACAATACTATAAAAATAATATACTATGCTAAAAACACTTATTTTAAGTCTTGAAAAAATTATTTCGCTGAAATATTTTTGTACGCGGGTTTCCTGTTGGATATCTTGTGTCACGGACGTGACTCAAGTTACTTGCGTTACCTTGCATTCCAGCAGGGAGTCCTGGAACGAGAGGTCGTGAACAAATCGGAATTGCTATGTAGACGTCGCACTAGCGTCTATGCGCCTTTTGTTGTCCTGAAGAGAAAGGGTTAGTTATTTAATCAGTAACACCCGATACGCCCAATAGATCACAGAAATATGTAAGGGGGCTGTATGCTGCCACGCGATCCTGGGTACATTCCAAAATCAGGCCGACCATTCACTCTAGTCCGCTCGCAGCCGTGTGGATTGAATAGGGCGATCTGTAGCATATGTAACCGTGATTTCTACGGTTGCTACTGATAGGCCCTTGGATAGGATCACGGTCTAATTGCACGCGCAACTACTGGGATTTTCTTCAGTTGGGAGTGTGCTTCCTTGGACTAAAACTATGGCTGCATCGCGACTGCCGATCTTGTGTATTGCGGCTATTTTGTGTGGAGTGTGTCTGGTTTCTGAAGGTAAGATCATTTTAAAGACTTGGCGCTCTTGTAGATCTCCATAAAAATATTCCAGACTCTCTAGACGAAGTTGAGGGGTTATAATGACCCGTTGTTTTACGTGAGGCCGGGTCTTGCGCTACTAGCACAAGCATTGGCTTAGCAAGCTCAATTGAAACAATAGACGACTGTTTTACAATCGTGTGTATTTTTTCCCTAACTTTGATGTAACAAATTTCGGGCAGCTTCTGCTTGATAAAGCTAACTTTGCAGACTCAAAGGTCTTTGATAAACTAACTATAATGTGATAGTATGCGTGAAGCTATATCTGATGCAGTATCTGTCTGTGCATAAGGAGAAAGATTTCCAAAGAATTCTTGACAGTTAGGTCTCCAGGAGGACTTTAACTACAGTACTTAAAAAGTCTGGACAACTGTGCCTTGAAATCAGTCTCCTTTTCACAGTAATTTGTGTCTACAATGGATGTATTTAGAATGATTAGTTTCAGCACTCCGGTACTAAGGCATTTCAATGATGATTGTTCAGTAATGAGCAACACGGAATCATATTGCACCGTAGAAAATCCTTCTAACTTTTCCACGGTCGTGTCCCACATATTTAAACAATGAAATCATTGAATTGTAAACTGAAATTTTAGTTCAGTGGATTCTTGAAAATTTATAAAGACTCTTCTGTATGGGTCATTGGTCCGACTCTTGATCTGTGTAGTGTCCGCCACACTTCCCAGTGTGTAATTTCAGACGCGAATCTTTACAACCAAACTCTATTGGCTAGCACCTCTCTTAGACATTTTACAAGAAAATCCCGATAATTATCGTTCTGAGAGGTCTTATCATTGTATTTTCTTCCTTTTAGCAGAGTGTAGGTGTGTTTGCATTGAAGTATAAGTTAGGCATTTTAAAAGAATATTGCTCACAAGATGGCTGTTAAAGGTTTTGTTACCAAAGTCTTTCAGACTTCAAAGATATCAAAGTGACCTGCGTGACCTTTGCTGTGAGTTTGTAAGAGAAATTTCTATGAGCTCAATTTTTCTTTAAAAATCTTATTGTTAAGTCCAATTAGCGATGTAATTTTATGTTATATCAAAAAAAAGTTATATTTTGCATCTACTTATTGATAGCAATGCTGGACCGGATCTGGCGATTAAGTATTTAAAATCGTAAACTTAAAAATAATTTGCGGAAAAGAGCAAATTTTGAAAAAAATTATTTTGGGCTAAAAATAATTTGGATAAAACTCATTTTTTAAAATCGTCACATCCAAGAATAGACCACTTTGACGGCTCAATTTGGAGGACAAAACAAAAGAATTTCAATCTTTTGAGAATTGGAACCTATTGTATTCCGAGATGCTAAAAGTGGTCTATAAAAGATTAAACAGTAGAGGTAGATATGAAGAATACGAGATTTGAAGTTTAACAAATGATGTCATTAATTAGAACAATGTTGGCCTGCAAGGCATTTAGCCTTCGGCTGTTTTGAAATATTGCTAGCTGGCATAGAAAACAACTAATAACTTAATAACTTTTTAATAGAGATTAATAGAATGGATTTTCATCGGACTGTGAAATAGATACTAAACTAATACGCATTAGTAAACCCTAATTTTATTGTGGGTTTTGTTGTTGTTGTTGTTGTTGTTTTCATTTGACTATTACACACTAATAACTAGTATTTATTTCACAGTCCGATGAAAATCACTCTAACCCGTGAAACAAAGTGTATTAGTTAAAGTGTAATAGTCAAATGACAACAAGAGAACACAATGGAATTAGGGTGTAATACGCTAAACTGGTGTGTTTCGCGGGTTAATGAAAGCCACTCTAACACTAAAAGCGTGCATTACTTTGCACTATTAAGTACTAAAGAGCACTAATTAAACAATAGAATTAGCATAAAATAGCACTCATTATTTAGTGCTATTCATGTTGCACGCTTTTAGTGTTTGTGTTCTAGAGATTAGAGTGATTTTCATCGGACTGTGAAATACTAACTATCTATTAGTGTATAGCAGTCAAAATTCAACAAAAGGAAACAATGCCGGTAGAGTGATTTTCATCGGACTGTGAAACAATTACTAATAGTCAGTGATTAATAGTGTCTAATAGTTGTATTGCAACAAAAGAAAACAATGGGTGCAGAGTCTATTAGTGTGTATTAGCTTAGTAACTATTTCACAGTCCGATGAAAATCACTCTAAACCTGGGCAATACTAATTAGCTGTTAGTGTTTACTGGATGTAAAGAAACAAAAGGAGACAAAACATTTTAGTATCTAATAATTTTTATTTGCTTAATTAGTAGTGCCCAGGTTTATTGAAATCACTCTGATATGAGAAATTCTTGACTTCTTTTCAGTGATGAGCAACTTATTTGCATTCAAATCTGAACCTTAGTACATGCAACGATTGAACTTTTCTTACAAAAAACAATTCGATAAGAATCTTTTTATAGCCATAACCATTTGAGATATTTAATATTAATGTATCATTATGTTAACACTGTTACAATAGATTACACGTACCACATGACAGTTTAGTTTAGTTTAGACAGTGAATGTTCGTTCTGTCACTTAGACAGTGAATGTTCGAATGTTCTGTCCGAATCGAAATCCAGACGACAACGAGGGGAAGTATTTTACTTTCCTGCAAGAAGACAAGTAGCAGGTGTACATTGTCTGCGCTGCATGCGATATGCTTTTATTTGAAAGGATTAATTGAAAGGCTTTAAACATTGGGTGGCATGGTTGGCCGAGCGGTTAGAGCGCTGGCCTTTCACCGCTGTGGTCCGGGTTCGAGTCCCAGCTCGAGCGCCTGGATCATATGTGAATTGAGTTTGTTTGATGTGTTGTTTTCTACCATGCCATGAGGGGTTTTTCTCCGGGTTCTCCGGTTTTTCCTCCCTCAGCAAAAATCAACATGTGAGTCGAGTAATTATTTGCAAAATACTTAATGTAGAGGCAGTGTGTGTGAGAGTACAAGTGTCCCCCAATTAGTGCGCAAGCGCTAGAAGACTTGGACACTTAAATAAACAGTTATTTATTTTATTTTATTTATTTTTACTAATTTACAATAAATTGTATATAACTATTTGCACAAACCTTTACCCTTTCAAAATCATCGAACCTAGAAGCTGAGACCGAAATGGCTCCTGGGTACACTAGCAATATTTGGATTTTCATTTGTTCTATCTATGAATGTGCTGAATAAACGCGTCTGGAATACCAAGAATTTGTCTCCGTCGCTGTTTGAAACGTCCACGTCCACTCGCTTCTTTAAAATCATCTAATCAACAGATTTCCCAATGTTCATTTCGGTCTCAGCTTCTATGTGTTGAAAGGGTCAATGTGTGTGCAATTAGTTATATGTGTTGATGTATTGTTGATCAGCCGGCGATACACGCTGCAATTTTTTCTCCACCTTGCAATGCAATCTTAGGGATTTTGTTGCGAGAGCGAATTGCCGAGTGTATCATGTCTGGCAACATAGGCGGCAACGATGTCTCGCAACAAAAAAAATTGTTGCAGAAAGTTCAAAGTTTGAGCTTTTCTCTGCAACATTGCACGCTCGTACTGAATGTTGCTGACAGACGCTGCAAGTTTTCTCTGCAACAAAATCTAAAATTGCATTGCCAGCGAGAGAGGAATTTGCAGAGTGTATCGCCGGATTAAATGCAGTTGCAATGCGAGCTGATATAAAAAAATCTAGTTAGCGACCTTTGCCTCCAGAATGATGTAAAGTACATGAAATGACAGGAAATGATCAGTCTGTCTACCGGTTTAGCGCTCTGGACTTTTATTTGCAAGGTTTTGGCGGACAAAAAAGTTTATAAGGGGGCATTCATTTTTTTAGGAGGCGGGGGGTGGTGTGGGCCGGAGGAATTGCAGGAATCAAATACAAAAAAATGCTAGCCCCCACGGTAAGGAATTGAACTATATTGATGACCCACCCCACTTCCAAATATGAAAATGGGGTCCCTTGACCTGGTTTAACTTTCAGAAAAACATGACCCACCCCCTTTCATAGAGTAAATTTCTTTTGGCCCACCCCTCAATTCCTCCGGCAACCCCCCCCCCCCCCCCCCCCCCCCTCCTAAAAAATGAAAAATGAATGCTCCCTAAGGTACACCTGTAAGTCGAAGTTATTTTAACATGAGTTATACTTTTGGCTGTATTGTGATATTCTAAGCTATAGTGATCATCAAATATTTGGCTCTGTATAGCATGATACTGATTTCATATTTCGTAAGTGATTTCTCTAGTTTCTTGGCCAAATTACCAGAACTGGAACCTCGCCTCCCTTTTTATTCTTTTGAAATTAGCAATTTTTTGCCTGGGGGTTTTGCCACCTCGAATTCCAGCTTTTTTGTTCCGTGGTTTTGACCTTACGACAATGATGAATCCTGTTCGGAATTTGAACTGTGATATTTTCCCATCTACAAATTATAGGCAGATTTTCATTTCTTAGAACCATATTTTCTGGAACCCCTTTCGTGAACGAAAAATCACAAACTAAACTTTGTTAACTCTCATATCATACGACAAAGCCATCAATGCAAATTAGTTTCAGAAGTTAAACGCATGCGCAGACATTGTATATATGTTGCTCATGCAAGTGTCAGACAATATGTTGCTCAAGTGTCAGCCTCGAATACACGTAATATATTCCTTAGAGTTTTAGTAAATGTCCAGTTCCTTACAAGCAAATTTCCGAGGACAAATTGATTTTTGTCGTCTACGCAAACAAGTTTTGTGTGGCATTATGTGCCTTTATCGAAGTTTGGTCAAATCTTCTCATCCAGACTAGCAAATTTGTTTGCAAAGGAAAATTTGACGAAGGAAGGATGAATGGATGGATGAATGGAGGGAACAAAGGATTGAGGGAAGACCGGATCGAAGGAAGAAAGAAAGGAAAGAAGGGAAATACATAATAACAACAACAAAAACCCAACTATTAACGAAAACATGCAGAAACGAAAATATAAGTCTAGCTAATAAATACATCAAGTACAGTAAATTAGAATTTTCTAAGTCATGGATTATGGAATCTGTAAGATTTTATTTAAGCAAAAACTAAAATTGTCTTATTTTTGTTGTAGCTGAACCATCTGCCGATGATCTTGAATTGATTCGAGTAAGTGTTTCAATACCGGACTTTGTTTTAAATTGTACAAGTTTACTTATCAAACAAATTTAATTTTCAGCTTAAAATATCTAACTCCCTATCAAGGAGAAGGTAAGTCGTAGCCTACATTAATGATTGAATGAACGAATGAATAACTGAGTGAACGAATGAACAAGCTATTGTCTTTCCTTGTGTGATGTTCCCTTGGTAAGCATTTTAAGCATTCCAGCAAGCGTTATGAGCAATTAAGTCTTTTGTATTCATGTTTTATGCGACCAAAACATACTATGATTACATTAATTACTAGAAAACTACCAAAATCCTTTGTAGTCTTGGAGTGTACGCTGTGGACTTAATGCGACAACACTTTTTGAAATATATATAGTCCATTGAAAAAACGTTGTCGGGTCTAAAAACATAGAACATAGAAGCTGAGACCGAAATGGTTCATGAGATGTGAATAATTATATCCTGATTTATTCATTTACGCTGTGCCTTCGATGCAAAATGCTGAAAGCGTATGCAGGACCTGCGTACATTGGCGGGCCGTTTGGCTTCGCATTTTTATCGGTTGCAGTGTAAATGAATAAATCAGAATATAATTATTGACATTCCATGCACCATTTCGGTCTCAGCTTCTATGTTTTATCAGGTTTTATAAAATAACTCTTATATAATAACGCGCGCTCTGATTGGCTGAAAACCCGTGTTTGATGAGAGTATCAAACACGCTCACGTCAATTTGTTTTTTCGCCGTTGTTTTCTTTTTCCTTTTTTCGACTATTTGCGTGTTAGTTATTTTATAAAAGAAATAAAAAACGGTTTCCCGTGTCCGATAGCCTGATCAAAACACTTGTGATGTTGGGAGAACACTCGAGAGCTGTGAAAGCACTCGCCTACGGCTCGTGCTTCCACTTCGCTCTCTCGTGTTCTCCTAACATCACGCGTGTTTTGATCAGGCTATCAAACACGGGAAACCGTTTTTTATTCCTTAATTTAGACCCGACAACGTTTTTTCAATTAACTAGCTATATATAATTTTTTAGTACTGACTGTTATGTTGTGTTTTCCCTGCAGGAGACAAGCAGAAGCACCAGCGGCCAACGTATGTAATTGTGGCCGCAATTGTGATTGCGACTGCCCTCCTGGTACATACTGTAACGCGGTAAGCTGAAACATTGTCCAACTGATATATGCTGTAGGGAGGGGACCGTATATTGATATAATAGGTTTTCTGGCAGACATCTTAAAGGGCCTATCAGATGGCAAGTACGCTGAAACATATGTTACGTACGTAGAAAAGCATGCTGATTTTGAAAATCAATCCAATAAATACTACAGCCGAAGAAATAAAAGTTATATTTTCTACTGAAACGCATTGGGTACTCTGTGTTGATCAATGGTGAAGGAAGCTAGGAAGAAAGGAAGGAAGGGTAAGAAAGGAAAAATGAAACAAATGAAGAAAGGAAGTAGGAAGGAAGGAAGAAATTAGGACGAGAGTAAAGAATTAGGGAAGAAAGGGAGGAAGGAAGGAAGGAAGGAAGGGCGGGAGTATCGAAGGAAAGGAGAAAGGAACTAGGTAGGAAAGAAAGAAAGAAGAAATGATATAACAGCCTAATGATATGTACTCATTTTTTTAGACTTTGCCCGGTGTTGGTCGTTCTGGCCGCCCAGGTCTTCGTGGACGTCCTGGCATTTCTGGCCCTCCGGTAAGAAACATAACAAGCTTTTCGCTCTCTGTACTCTAGAACTGATACAAGGACAAAACATAACTACTCCCTCACTGGATTAGAATACGTGGTACTGATCCCTCTTAGTCGACAGGCTAGCTTCATAAAGGGAGAGGTATTTAAGGGGAACAACTTTACTAACAGGTTCTAGGGATAATTCGCCACGAGAGGAGGTCTTCATCAGGATCATTTATTCGTTTAGAGAGAGAGATAGTATTTATTACTAGCCAACTAACTAAATCAATGAATGATTTGCCAACTGAACTAATGAATGATTGAATGAATGAATGGGATATTAATATTTATCTGATTCATTTCTGTTTTGACAGGGAGAAAGAGGAGTGGTGGGTCCATTCGGTGATATCGGTAACGAGGTACGCAATTTCTTCATCATCATCATCATCATCATCATCATCATCATCGAAAGCATTAATCATTACTATCATCGTCATCACCATCGTCATCATCATCATATAACCATCACTGTCGTTTTGAGTGCACTGTAATGAAACTTCTATATTGACGGCCACCCTTGAAAAGATCTCATATTGTGTGAGCAAATATGTATTTGGGACTTCGAAAAGTGGCCGCTATATAGAGGGTGGTCGCTTAATGGAGGGTCGTTGTACAGAGGTTCCGTCTCCGTACTTATTATGACGATCAATTATTCATTGCCATAGCACTAAAGTCATCAACAATGATAACGTCATCGTTATATCTCCGTACTATCATCATTACGTCATCACAATAACCATTTTGTGTTTTCGGTATCTTTTGTCATTTGACAGGGTCCTCGTGGTAACGCCGGTGCACCAGGTAACGCTGGACCTCCCGGTAAAGCAGGAGCTCCTGGAATTCGCCTCCTTGGTGTAAGTTTCCCAGACAACTATTTTACTAGGCTCAGATTTCAGCCGTCAGGGATTCGTGCGCCCGCGATACTCATCCCTGTCATGGGGATGAGTATCGCGGGCACACGAATCCCTGACGGCTGGAATCTGAGCCTACTATTTTACTGCATGCATTAAAATCTCCTGTTGCTCATTATTATCAGTTTTTATTATTTCAGTTATTGTAAAGCGCATTAGATCAAATCCATATGTAAAAGGCGCTATATAAGTATTAAATTATTATTATTATTTGCTGGAAGATATTAGAGTATAAATGCACGAATGGCATTAATTATGCCTATCCAAATTATGACAGCCTATAGCAGTGGGCAAGTCTGATAATGTGTCGTAGCCCTGATACTCTATGATCACTTTGAATTGCCAACATACTTATAAACTCAGCAGGGGCGGATCCAGGATTTTGCAAAGTGGGTGTCCCAAAAGGCCTCTTGAAAGAGGAAGTCATATCCAAGATGGCGGCCTCCTAACAATGGAATCTGATGACGTCATCTCGTATGGCTCTAGGGGGATGTCCGGTGCACCTATGGACACCCCCTGGATCCGCCCCTGCTCAGTATGACTTCACTGTTGCCAAGGCTTGATTTGGTTTATTTTGTAAATGTTTTGCTTTCTGTGATCGAAAAAAAACTCAAATTACCTCATTGCTGTATTCGACAAAGACTCGATCTAGCTTGCTTGGTCAGGTTTCTACCTTTGCCACATTTCTGCTACATGTGAACTAAGAGCCCCAGTATAGATGATTATGATGTCAGAAAGACGTTTCTGACAACGTCTGATGATTTGTTCTTGAATTTCGTTTGCAGGCCCCTGTGGGTACCCAATTAACAGAAGAAGAACTGACACAAATTCTGACAATATGGAACGAAATGCAGCGTCAGATTGTAAGTCTCTAATAAAGGAAATTTAATTATTATTCAGGGTCCAGCTGTTCGAACGTGGATTAGTGCTAATCCTGAGTTAACGGTAACCGACTTTTGAACAACTGGGTCCAGGCTGATTGCGATCTGTGTGTCGCTGTTGTGTGATCAACTTCATGTAAATCGTCGTTGTATGTGTGATCCAACCAGCGTCTCCTCACAAGAAGCCAGTGGTGATGTCCTTATGTAGGTCTTTCAGCACCGTGGCTCCGTGGGGGTGAGGGTGAAGATAAGACAGGTTTGGATGAGGTGGGTGTGGTGCTTTGAAAAATACCGCCACAGGGGCAGATATCGGTGTCCTTTTGCAGGTGTATAGGAAATCCTTGGTCTTGCCCAATTCAGTCTGAAGGCGTTAGAGCCTAACCCAGGCAATGCGGTGGACATGTGGCCTGGGTACTTCAAAGATGGAGGCTGGTTCGCGTGCTCATCCACTCCTCACGTCCTGTAATTAATTAACTAAGCTCGATGAAACCAACCCTCCCCCCCCCCCCCCCCAAAAAAAAAAAAACAACAACAACAAAAAACACACTGTTATCTAATAACTGCCACCATTGTTGGCTCCATCACGTTTGATGCGTTTGAATATAGCTTTGAGCCAACAGCTCTTTCAAATGTCATTGAATGTATGAGCAACATTCAGCAGCAATGTAATGACTAATAATTTGTTTTTATGTCTTAGGCAAGAGGTTTGCGACATGTTGGTCGTCTTGGACCTCATGGAAGACGGGGAGTTCCAGGTCCCAGGGGATCATCGGTAAGATATTTGGAGGCCAATAGGGTTCTAACGTCCTCTGTTGTCAATCGGAGAATTTCTTTCCTTGGAAGCCCTTAATTTGGGCGTCATTATCAAGAGTGCTAAACAGCGTAAAATAATAAGAAATTGTAGTTTTATGAACTTAGATATACATTTACTGATATGTTTAGGCAATATAAGGTAGATTTAACAAACATTTTACAAACACGACGCAACTTTAAAGTACGCCGGTGGCTTGTAAGGGACATCGTTGTTTCCTTTTATAGTGTCGTTTTCTTTTCTTTTCTTTCTTTCTTCTTTCTTTCTTTCTTTCTTTCTTTCTTTCTTTCTTTCTTTCTTTCTTTCTTTTTTTAATTGATTTTGTGATATTATCGCGAAGTTTTCAAATAATTATCGCGAAATTTCTAGATAATTATCTCGATCGAAATTTTCAGATATTATCGCGAAATTTCAAGGTATTATCTCAGTCGAAGTTTTCAGATATTTTCCCGAAATTTCAAGATATTATCTCGAATACTAAAATCAAACCAGTTGTACAGAATCGAAGGCGAAACCAAAATGCCCTGGCCTTATGAAGTAATATCGGCAATCGAAAGAGAACTTGAAGGAAGTGGAAGCTCTTTGGGATACCGTCTAATGCGCCAGGCTACGCGATAATATTTCGCGATAATATTTGTAAACTCGAGATAATATCTTGCAATTTCGTGATAATATCTGAAAATTTCGAGAATTTCGCGAAAAACTGTCTGAAAATCTCGCGAAAATACTTAAAAACTTCGCGATAATTTATCTGAAATCACGAAATCAAAGGAAAGAAAACGGCGCTAAAAAGAAAACAACGATGTCCTTTACAAGCCACCCTGTCAAAGAGGACGTCTTGCGGGATGGCGAATATTCTTCTAAGTGACCGGATCTTAAAGGAAATTCATTGAAGAAATCTAAGGCTTCGGAACTACCTGTACCTTAATATGTTAATTAGTGCTTCTCCTAGAGCAGTTTTAGTATGAAATCAGTTGCTGTAGTAACAGCCGATAAAGAAAGCTAAGCAGTGATCATTTTTGTTTGTATAGGGTCTTGACGGTGAACATGGAGACCAAGGTGCCAAGGGATCACGTGGAGAAGTTGTAAGTAAACGTCGGGGTTCTCATTTAATCTATTTCTCTTAGACTCCTTCGTGTAAATCTAATGGACAAATACGGCGGCCACCCACTGACACCGTACCAACCTCTATGCTATAGTGACACCTTACCGGCAACCTACTGACACCTTACGAAGCACTTACTGACACATTACCAACCACATACTGACACCTCACCAACCACTTACTGACACCTTGCCAACCACTTACTGACACCTTGCCAACCACTTACTGACACCTCACCAACCACTTACTGACACCTTACCAACCACTTACTGACATCTTACCAACCACTTTCTGACACCTTACCAACCACTTACTGACACCTTACCAACCACTTACTGACACCTTACGAAGCACTTACTGACACATTACCAACCACATACTGACACCTCACCAACCACTTACTGACACCTTGCCAACCACTTACTGACACCTTGCCAACCACTTACTGACACCTCACCAACCACTTACTGACACCTTGCCAACAACTTATTGACACCTTACCAACAACTTATTGACACCTTACCAACAACTTATTGACACCTTACCAACCACTTGATGACACCTTACCAACCACTTACTGACACCTTACCAACCATTTATTGACACCTTACCAATTACCATTTACTGACACCTTACCAACCACTCGCTGACACCTTACCAACCACTTACTGATACCCTACCAACCATTTACTGACACCTTACCAACCACTTACTGACACCTTACCAACCATATACTGACACCTCACAAACCACTTACTGACACCTTACCAACCACTTATTCTGACACCTTGCCAACCACTTACTGACACCTGATAAGGCTGTACCAAAATACAATCCCCTAAACAGTGAATATATATTTTTATAGGGACCCTCTGGTCCACCAGGACCATCAGGAGACCCAGGACGACCTGGTAAAGACGTAAGTAAATTATACTACATATAAAACACACACACAACTGTCGTCACAATTTTAACACGTCGTGTATTTTGATATACTTCGGAAACAATTTAAACGCCTCGAGGGGTCAAGCAGCTGGAGTCACATTCCAGTTCTTAAACAGATGTGTCTTACAAGGATTTATGATTTCTTACAAGATATCGTGGCCCATCGATCGAATTACAAAACATTGAATTACAAAGTCATTGATGTAATTTTGTAAGTTTTCCAATTGCTCGGTTTTATTCCTATATTCTTCGTTGCCTCTCTTTGGTGTTGTGTATGCCATTCACTGAGGACGGACGTTTTGTTGATTGGACCTTCATTTGTGTCCAGCTAGGTGCTGGAAGACGTACGTTACTGTGCCATTCCTTCGTGAAAACGTGTGAAAATTGTTACAGGGCTGCGAATTTATAAATAGTTTATCGTTATATGCTAAAAATAATTTTTAAATGGCTGTTTATAGGGTGCAGAAGGCCTTCCTGGACGCGCTGGTCCAGCCGGAAAGACCGGTGACAAGGTAAGCGGCGGCTTGTACATGTCGTTTCATCACCTCTAGTCCAATAGTTTCGTCTCATCTCTTGTCTCCTGACACCTCCCTTCAGTAGACACCTTCGATTAGTGGACAGCAACCCTCGGTCCCTTCTCCTAACAAACTCTACATTTTTAACCTCCCATAAGTGGACACCTATCGCAAGAAGACACCAATTCTGGTCTCGAGGGTGTCCGCTTATGGGATGAGATTCAACTGTATTTCCTCTCAAGTCTCATTGTTTCATATAGTTCGAACCTCGCCAAACTTTGTCTCATTGCTTCATAGCTTAATATATAGTTTTGTCTCACCCAGCACACGTTGTCTCATTGCTTTGTTTCGAGCCCATCTTCGTCTCATAGTTCGTCCCACCTTTCGTTACCTCATCGCTTCTACTTACCTCTCGTCGACAGTTTCATTTACACAACTTTTCTTCCACAGGGTGACCGAGGAATTCAAGGCCAATTCGGTCTTCCAGGCAAAAAAGGCCCCAGGGTAAGCCAATGAGTCAATGACCACGGTCTCATCAGAACAAATAGCTTTACACATATTTAACAATAGTTTATACCATGTTGACAACCATTGGTCGCGGTCTCGACTGAACATTTTACTATAGTTATCTCACTCCTAACAATGGTTGTCAATAAGGTAGACAATGGGCGCCGTCTCAGTTGTAGAGTACTATACAACTGTACTGGACGAAAGCCCCGAAAACACGACTTTTCTTGTAACGTTGTGCACACCAGTATAGAATTGCACCTTTGTGTTGCGCGCAGCCTAACAGTTAAAAAAAGAAGAAAATAATCAAGTTTTACTTCAGCAACGTTACGCGTAATTGAGTGACGTAATCTTACCAACACAAAAACTGACTTTTGTAAACGAGGTTTGCCTACGCTTGCATAGACGGCGAAATCTCGCTCTTAGTCCATCATGTAGCATTCGTGTAATTATTTCGGTGGTATTTCTAGGGCAGGTCTGGTAGACAAGGTCAAAAAGGACAAAGAGGAGTTACCGGTGAAAAGGTGAGACAACAACCTGTTTACAACCTGTTTAAAATCCGTTTACAGCTTGTTTACGACCTGTTTACAACCCGTTTAAATCTGTCTACAGCCTCTTTACAACCTGTCTGAGCACAACACAAAAGTGTGGGTTTTTTTTGCAAACATATTGATCGATGAGCATTCTAGTATATGGCGTTAAGGTATACCTTGCCATTGGGCACAAAAAGGCGTTCCTTTCCCACCTACTGTAGGGCACGCTTTAATTGGAGCCCAGCTCTGTTGCGTGTCCCTCACCTTTATATATTTTTTATTTTTATTTATTAATTTATTTTTATTTTTATTTGTTGTTTTAATTTGGTGAAAGTTTAGTAAATAAATTAAATACTCTCATCCTCCAAAACAACGTTCAAAGTGCATGCGTAAACCACGCCAGATGTTTCGTTTACACTCAGTAGTCATTCCAAGAAGAAAGACCCAAGTTATGGCTCGAGTGCTTATGTTCACATTTGATGCACAACGATAATTCATTTAAATTTCTGCGTGAACGTGCGGTCTGCTTTACCAAGATGAATAACACGTTCAAATGAGTTCAGTGTATATATCCGCACCCTTCAGATATTTAAGACAAGCCTATTGGCCTCAACCAATATCTTAATACATTAATATTGTCTTTATTTTTAGGGCAGTCAAGGGCAACAAGGAAAACAGGGCCAACCTGGCGAACAGGTATTTTCATTTTACGTTCCGTTTACGGTGAAACGTGCTTTATTGAAATCGTCATTGCACTTTACAGGGAGTCCAAGGACCGCGTGGAGCTGTTGGACCTGCTGGTCCTGGTGGACCCAAGGTAAAAACATGATTGGTATAACGATTAAATTATGTTGTTACTGCGATGTAGAACGAGAAGACGGACACAAAGTTGGTGTGCACGAATCGACTGAAGTGTAAACGGCACAGTGGAAGTCTTCAATGGAAGCGTTAATTACGTGTTACATGAAAGAACGAGAGAGCGGTTGATCGCGAAATATTAAACAACTAAACATGTCAATAAAATTTCTCATTGTTTCATCTATATTCAAATTTTATGCCCATATAAACATTTTTAATTACATCTTGCGCTAAAGATCTTTGACTTAGACCATTAAAAATGTTTTTTTTTTCCTAAAAGGTATCGCAAAAATGTTTCCCTCTGAGCTTACAATACTAGTCACTCGTTTGAACGTTCACTCGGCGGGCTTTCGACCCTCTCCGCCTGAGCATGCGCTGTAGAAACCTGTGACGGATGAAAATAACTACATTTATGACGTCCGCCGAGTACTATTTTTATTCACCACACCCATCTTATTTGCAAAGATGAATGATCCGCAACGATCAGCATTCACAACAACCAGCAAAGAAGCCCAAGATAGACATAGCATGGGTACATGGAGGCCTTCCCAATCCACCCCTTTGAAGTGGGAAACATTGCTTGCCGAGTTTAACCTTGCCTAAATTACATTTAGCCTCATTTGATTTGCTCATTCACAGGGCGCGATGGGTCTTCGCGGAAACCAGGGCCCACCCGGCCAAAAGGTATGTATACCTTATATTTGTTTTCCTTAGGAACTTTTATAGAGTTTTGTGTCATCCAGATATTGCCTTCGTCGTTTTTATACTCTCTAAGGACATCTATATCTTTTAAACGTTAGACTGAGAAATTTTTTCGCCTTAGCCCTGTTAACCATGTTTACAAATAGAAAAATAAACTAAATAAATTAACTAAAGAGTTATATTCGAGGTCAAAACAGTTTTACCAGCACCCGTTTTATCTGAAGACTAGCCTGCAAACAGATGCAGTTTTATCAGCAATCCAGGAAAATCCTCACGTTAGGCGCGTAGATTTAGCAAACGCGACTCCACGCGAGAACGGAACGTGAGATGAAAACGTCTTCAACGTCAATGGTCATTTTCAACGTTCGTCAGCGCGCACGGCGTCGTTTTTCACGTCTAGTCGTGTTTGCTAAATCTACCTTATGTGGGGATTGATTTTATGCTTTAACAGATATTGCGTGACACGTATTTTCTTTCCTAGGGAAACAGGGGCGTGCCTGGATCACAAGGCATCCATGGCTCTCGAGGTCCTCGAGTAAGTAACGCTTTTAACAGTTGTTGTTTATAGACCCTTTACATAATGCTTTTTATGATATACAAGTTTGATCCTATCCTAACTCTACCATAATAAATAGATGAATCTTTGGTTTTACTTGGCATGGTTGCCCTAATGGTGATTTGCCATTCACCGCTGTGGTCCGGATTTCAGTCCCAGCATGGGCGCTGGATCATATGTGAACTGAGTTTGTTTGATGTGTTGTTCTCTACCATTTCTACAACCTTTTGTGAAATAGGTGTATGCCAACAATATATTTTTTTGCGATTTGATTTGAATTTGACAATGACATGTAATATTCTTTCCTTATTAAGGGAGACCCTGGAGCCGATGGCTCTCGTGGACCACAAGGAGTAGCTGTAAGTAAACACACTACGAGTATTTACATGACAGGACCCTTAAATATGAAGAAAGCCGGAAGGTTAATGTCGAAAACAAATAAGTAAGATTGTACCAAAGTTACGTCAAGAATGTCAAGGATGGTCATGAGCGTTACACCAGTCCGTGTTAATAATGTCGATCCCTACAGAGAACTTCACAGACTATATTAACAGACTTAGAATGGCTTAGCACTGCATGTTTGGGACATGATCACTTGTCAATAAACAGTTTGGTTGTCTGAGGAACAAAACATGGACGAACCTCTCGAGGGGGGCAGACTTTGTAGACTTTGTAGTTAGTAGATGTGCTTAACCAGACCACGTGTACATAACTTATTAGGACGCATACAGCTCGGATGTGAAGGCTGGATTGAAGAACGGTACAACAAAATTTGCGCGGCATTGTATTCAGAAGAAACTGGAGATAAATATATTAGCTGTAGTAAAAAAGGATCGGATCTAGTAGTACTGCGGTTTGTGCTTTTACATTTTTACCACTTTTCAACGGTTCCTGAAATCTTACGTAAAGAAGGATACTGGCAAAATTAGAGGAAATGTAACCGCTCTTTATGAATAATAAATTCTTCGAAATAGCGATAATACATATATCAAATAAACTTGGTAAAAACGATGCAATGTGAAAGAGGACGCGCGCGTCCTCGATCTTCTGCAGGAAATCGAAACAGGTGAAATTGGTGTCGTGACATTGTCACGCTAGTCACGCAGTGATCGGATTCATCTAAAGTCTCGTCACGTTTCAGTGCTAAAGCTATCTGTGTTGTTATATCGTATTACTGTTATCGATCATGAAGTGTAACGAGCTGAAATATCTAGGCATCGCGCGCAATTTGAATGTATAACTATTCACGTGAGATTAGCAATTTTTATTGGTTAGGAGAATGAGTTTATTCTAAAAATTTCTTTGTTATCTTGTAGGGAGATATTGGTAACCCGGGACCACCTGGTCCAACAGGAGATCGTGGAGCTCCCGTAAGTAAAAAGAATATAGAGACAACTGAACAAACTTAGTGCGTTTCTGGAAACGACAATACCATGAAACACTGATGTGGTTGGCAGAAAACATTTTCCCCTGCAACCCACTTATGAGCCCCCTCGATTGATTTTTAGTGTGAGCATATGCTCAATCGGCTCGTTTGAAAACAAATTTTTTACTTCAGTTTCAACCACCACCCCTCCCCCCTGGAATGTCTTCTTAAACTGTTTCATTGGTCTTTTTAGGGTGCATCAGGAGCGAACGGAGAACCGGGAGAGAAGGGTAGCGCCGTAAGTATCAAATAATTCAGTTACTTTATTGGCGTAGTAATTTTACATTTTACTTAACTCTCCGTCACTGTGAATGTATATATGCTATTATTATTGTTTTGTTGTAGGGCAGCCAAGGACCCGCCGGATCCATGGGACCAGCCGGCGTCGCCGGACCTAAGGTATGGTCCAGTAAATACCCTAAAAGCTCGGCGATTGTTACCCTGCGAGCCAGAGCTTTGTTTCGAGTTGCGTTACGTTTCGTTAATAATAATCAGGGAAGAAACGCTCACTAATTTCGCGGCACCGGCCTTCAGCCCTCTTTGGGGAGGAGAGCGAAGTAAAACTTTGGCACCCAGGGTGGGGGATTGTTCACTCCTACAGCTTTTTGTCTGCGGCGTTTACGTGATAGTGGCTACTGGATGGCGTCCCCAAAGAAAGCTTTGACATATTAATGAACTAATATAATAAAACTGCTTATGAAATGTTAAATGTTAGAGCTGAATTGTTGCAGCGTTTATTCCAATTGTGTTTACTTAATTTGCTCTTCTAAATGTGCGTTAATTTGAGAACAACACTGAATTACTTCATGGACACCAAATGCGCGAGCATGTTTGTGAACTTTGCACCATTTCATCACATAAAAACGGCTGTCACTGCTAGCTATGATTCGGTTGGTCGTTTGATTAATTAACATTTGATTCACGTTTGAGTATTTAAAATTAAGTTATAGTCTCAGGTATCTTTTTTAAATAAATAATTTTGAATGATGTTTTTAGGGTAATGAAGGCAGAGAGGGACGAACTGGACGAAAGGGAGATGTGGTAAGTTACCATGTTACTTGAAACACCGATCAACGTTTGTATCATCATCATTATCATCATTACTTTTACCATCATCATCATTGCCATCATCATGCGTTAAAAGATGCCGTAGTGCAACATGGAGCGCGGCAATGGTTTTTAGCGCAACAATGTTGCGCCAAGATATTGCAGGTTTTTGAGCGAGCTTCAAAAACTCACAACATTGTTGCTATTGATTTCTTGCAGCTGCGCGTGTCATACGTTACGCTACGCTAACGTTGCCCGTTTCATGTTACGCTACGCCAACTTTGCGCGTGTCATGTTACGCTAAGCAAACTCTGCGCGTGTCTGTTACACTACGCCAATAATGTTGCGCGTTTCATGTTACGCCAGGCCAACTTTGCGTGTGTCATGCTCCACTACGGCAACGTTGCGCGTGTCATGTTACGCTACGCAAACTTTGCGCGTATCTGTTACGCTACGCCAATGTCGCGTGTGTCATGTCACGCTACGCCAACGTTGAGCGCAAAGTTGTAGCCTGGTGTAACAAGACCTTTATCATCAACAACCATCATCCTAATAAATGCCTTTCTGGCATCATCGGAGAATGTTTATAGCACCGTAAATACCATCTTGTTCTTTCATAACATTCCACTAAGTAATAAGAAGGATGAGGGATGGTAGGAAATCAGATGCTTTTTCCATTCCTCGCATACAAATAGATATTTTATTTGATGAGATGTTCAAGGTATACATGATAGTAATAGTTGTTATACTTCACCTGCTAGGGTCCTGATGGACAAAAGGGCGTTAAAGGAGGCCGCGGAGCAAAAGGAGACAAGGTATGAAGTATGACTTGACAACTGAAGCTTAAAAATACAGCTAAACTAAAATAGAAATTGGACTCATTTTACAGGCTCCAGACGGTAAACCAGGCAAACCCGGACTCGCAGGAGTAGCCGGAGCCCCAGTAAGTACTACTATTTGCAAACTAGAGCAGTCTTCGTATAGAGCAGTTTAATTTCCCGTGACTTTGATAAAAGGCCGTGCCGGCCGTGCTGTGTTGTGTCGTGTCTAAGCTCCCTGATTGGTCAACATTGATGTATCTTATCCAATCAGAATGCTTAGATATGACACGTTACAACTAGATACTGTACGAACCTTTTCAAAGTCTTACGAAATCTTCTCTAGTGCGAAACGGATCAGACCGTATACAGTGACCGTGTTAGTGCCGCGTGATTTCTATAAAAGCATTCGAATTCCTCAGTGAACTTGCCGTGCCGTGACTGTCCTGTTTTCACATTCATTCGAAATTGCTTTATACCGCATGTCGACATGCTTAATATTTATTAGGACTCACTGGTTTTCTCTAGATTGCTGATTCAATGTGTTTGTTTATGAGTATAGGGTGAGGAAGGAAAACGTGGACCTGCTGGCCCTGCTGGCCCTGCCGGAGCAAAGGTAGCGCATCCAATATTTACTTAACGACGAACGAACAAACAAACAAACAAACAAATATAGGAGCAAGCAAATAAACAACAAAGTGGCAAACAAAAGAAACAAACAAACAAAGAAACAAATAAAGGAGCAAACAAAGAAACAAGCAAAAGAAACAAAAACAAAGAAGCAGACAAAGTAACAATTAAAAGAAACAAAGGAGCAAACAGACAAACAAACGGACATGTGGTAGCGGGTTGCAGCACAGTATGAAAGAAGGGACAATCTTCGAATTCTGCTGTGTTTCCATTCATAGAACTAGATGTAAACTTTAGTCAACTCAACTATAACTCATAGCACGTGATGTTACCTATCGTTCACGTTTGATCCAACAAAATATGTGCAATGAAAAAGTAATAGAAATGACATAAAAATAGGTCCAACGCAAGCAAATTGTTTATATGTAACGAATATTTACGTACGTTATTTAATCGGTTTTGTATCATGACATTTTAGGGTACTCGAGGTTCTCCTGGATTCCCTGGCACTGCAGGCGTTAGAGGACATAAGGTATGTAACGCAGGCTATCGTAACGCGTTAGCCTGCGTAACGCGCGCGCCTGCGTAACGCGGCAGCTGTGGCGCTCCACTACCAGGCTTAATTAGTTCATGTACTTAAGGCATTAAGAAATGCGCCATAAAATGTGTCATGGACATGTACGCAAGAGCTTACTACTTTCATATATACTAGTTATACAATGGTTTCGAGTGGAATACCGTGGGACATGTACGTACGGTACGTATTCCACAAGAAACCATTGTATAACTATACAGCCATTTAATTTACCGCAATGTTTCATGGGAAGAAACAGTTGAATACTGTCGAATATACAACGGCTTTCCTGCTTTCTTGGTGTATTTTTTCTATGGTGTGGGATAAAAGAAAATATGTACTTACCTTATTAAGAGTTTGAAATAATTTTGCTTTACGAAAAAAAACCCTTTTTCTTCGAAAATTCTCTTCACACAACAGCTTATCGTGAGAAGGAATGCTAACTATGTCAGCGGTTTTGATTTGTGTCCGAAAAAGGACTGGAAAAGGGTTTAGAGGCTTTGCATGATCACGTGACGGCAGCGCGCCATATTGGATGGCAGAACGAAAGAATGTTTCACTTGAGGATCTTCATACTTGATCATGCCAATAATTTTATTGTTCTCTGCCATCCAACATGCTTGCTTTCAATGCCTCTATAGAAACAGGGAGACCGGTTTGCAGTTGCCACAGGAAGCCCAAAAACGAAATCGATTTCTTGATATGGATGGCTTAATGTTAATTAAGTCCTGTTGTTCAATCTAGGGTCAACGCGGTTCAAGAGGAAAGCGCGGATCAAGAGGTGAACGTGGAGATCAAGGTCCCTCTGGAGTTGATGGCCAACCAGGAGGTGGAGGTCCAAGGGTAATTGATATTTATTTAATGGACACTGGCATAATACACACGACAATGAGCTGAACAATCTTTCAGCAAAGTAATGCCCTGCGACAACTACAGCTCTGAGATCTACTCTAGATATCTAAAATGGCCATCTATAAAATAATAAGGACGACTAAGGCCAGTAATCTGTCATGTCAAACCTTACCACGCCAGCCAGGTTTGCAACGACGATTACCACTGATATTAACCCGACATAAAATCTTAGGAAAACCACTGATTTTAACTCAGGACTAACACGAATCGCCTTTTTTTGTCGGTCGCCCGGCACCGCATATAGTTTATTCGTCCTTATCAGTTACCGTTGTTAAACGACCATTTAAAGACCGTTAAAATTAAAGTTGTTCAACATAAATAGTTTATTTTTAGGCTTGTTGGTAACAATGTCTTTGGCTTTTTGTTTTCAGGGACCACGTGGTGCAAAGGGAAAATCAGGAAGTCCAGGAAGTGCTGGAACACCTGTAAGTATGCATTACCATTGCGCATGTGTGTTATTTGGACTTATAAGTCTCCCCACGAATTGTTTTAATGAAAAATGTAGCTTTGGATTCAGTGACACAGTGGTAAGATCCAGTGGCCATGGTTTATTATGGCCGTTTTTACTGTCGTTGTTCGACTCACTTAACTAGATATCGAAAATCTACCCTGTATGGTCGACGTAATGTTTCACCACTCCCCTAAGTGCTAACCTAGGCTCATTTCCTGGCTCGCACCATAGGTGAACTGAATTTTTGTTCACGTTCTCTATCATGCCGCGAGGGTTTTGATTTCTCTTTAGGTTCTCCGTTTTGTTCTACCTAGTAAGTTTGGAATGGTTGACACTGAAAATCTCTATTGGGAGTGCCATTTGAAAGATTTACTTATATTTATTTATTCAATTCAACATAATTATTGAAGTTAATTATCTTTGTAGGGTTACCCTGGCAATCCCTGGACAACCTGGCACTCAAGGATCTGCCGTAAGTAGTTTCTTAAATGTTTTCTGTTAGTGACAGTAAAGTTGTTAGTAATATTAAAATTGATGTAGTTTTATCATTAATATTAGGGCCCTGAAGGCTTCAAAGGACCAACTGGAGCCACAGGACCACAAGGACCTCGAGTAAGTTATGTTAATGCCGTCAATGAATGGCATATTTACATATAATATTTTATCTCACCTATGAAAAATTGGGGTGGGGAGGGAACGCGAACATAGAGGAGGCGCTTGTCTAAACGTTTACTCGGGAGTAGTGGCGTCAATGGGAAGGAAGTGCACATTTGGAGAGAGGACGCAAATTCAAGGATTTACGATATTCTGAAACGAACCCAACAAAGACTTTTCCCATGCGTGCAATGGAGGTCTCTGATAGCTGTTCAAGTTATATTGACATTTGCATGCAAGGATTAGTCTGATCAAAGAGTCTCACCACGATAGGTTCAAATCGTGAATCAATTTTTTTTCTATATATTTCATACAACGTACTTGTCTGGGATCTAATCGTCTCATTTTTCGTTTCAGGGAGCTACAGGAAAGTCAGGCGCTAACGGCCCTGATGGCGTCGCTGGACCCCAGGTAGCTATTAAGTTTAAACGTTAGATACGTATCAGCAAGTGATATATATTCATTCATAACAGGTATTGTACTTGTTACGTAATCGATCAGTGTAATAGATCTATTATTAATAGTTCCCAGTAATAGCTAGAGCGATAACACTTAAACCGTGAAATAACTTAGTAACTAAATAGAGACAAATAGTAGCAAAACCCTTTGTTTTCTATTGTTTCATTAGTACTATTTGTACTTTTTAGTTAGTACTTGTTTCACGGTTTAAGTGCTATCGCTCTATATGCGTAATCAAAAATGGTATTAGATACGTAAGCGATTATATTGGAAGAGAATTCAGTAATGATGTCAGATATACGTAAATATTCGAAACCTTGTTAATAGATATGCATTTAAAAATACGGGATACGTAATTTGATAACGGTAATAGGATGCGTAATCGATAATTGCTACTTTTGCCCCGTAAGCCGATAGTTGCAACTGTCTGATACGTAATGGATTGATTAATGTATACGTAATAGATACGGCGATTGATGCGTAATCCATAGTCGCTCCCATGTAACAAAGCCTGTGTAATTATAACTTATGAGAACTTGTAAAGTCTTACTTAACATTTAAAAAAATGTTTTCACTAACAAACCCGCAAATTCAGAAACTGCATATTAAAATGTTTTGACTCTCAAAATTGAAAAAGTAGATGTAAATCTACGGAAAATCTTACCACGCTTTGTGGAACGGGCCAGATACGTAATTGTTAATTATAGCAGTTAGAGGTATATGTTTTTATTATCCAATTATAGGGTGAGGCTGGAGTACCTGGTCAACAAGGTCTTCAAGGACCCCAAGGACCCGCGGTGAGTTAAATATGTGTTTTTGTTATATACGTACCAACTGTCAAAGTCCATTTTTCTCATACTCTGATTGGGCGAGAGGATATCACGTGATCGTGGATCGGACAGGTTTCAACGTCTTGACTTTACATTCCTATCACAAATCCTAGGCCTAATTATTTACTTGAATCATCAGGGTCCGAAAGGAAAGGTCGGTGCTGCTGGCGATGCGGGTATCAGAGGAAAGGCGGTAAGTGAAATTCTCTACTTTTATTGAAGCTTCGATAGGAATCAGTGAAGATTGGAAGAGGGGAAGGAGGTTGGTTCTATTTATACACTTATTTCAATTAACATTGTCGGCAAATAGACTCAAGTCTACGCGACTCACCCGAAATGGAGTATGGGTAGGAATTACTATAAGCTGTGAAACCACATAAATATCAGCACTACAATTCTCCACCAGTTGGTGTTGATCTTATAAAACAAAGTCCTTTATTCATTGATACTTAAAATGAAGACAAAAGCCAAAAAGAGAGTAAATTTTTCAACCACCGATACTCCTTTGCGGTCTCCTAGGCTTGAAGCCTCTTGCCCGACAACCTTTTTTGAAATAGGTGTATACTACATGGGAACGTGGCGCTTGTTTGTTTGCTTGCTTGCTTGCTTGTTTGTTTCGTTCGTTCGTTCGTTCGTTTTGTTGTTGTTATTGTTACGTTACAGCTGGTATATTCAATATAACTGAAAAACTTGTATTTCCGACTTACAGGGAGGACAAGGGCGAGGCTGGAGAGAAAGGAGAGCGTGGCAAGGATGGCGGTCAGGTAAATCATGTCTAACCTAATTACAACAACATATCTTAATAAAATTGCAAAACTATTAAATATTCTTTAACTATTTAGGGTTCTCCTGGAGACAACGGCAAAAACGGCGCAAACGGTGTAGATGTAAGTATTTTTGTAGAATTACTATATATAGGATTCAATTAGTTGAATTTAGTACTATGTTGTGAAACGTGAGACAAAAAATCACGACAACACTGAACTCGACAGATCACAGGGACTGATGGTAGTGATAACTTTTCCCTTGCGTATCTGTTCACCATTGCCCCAGCCCTGCTATGAATTGCACGGACAGCACACAAAGCAGCCGCAACTGTTTATAAGTTTGAGTTGAAATGTTGCTGTAGTCTCTAACGCATAAATGGAAACCAAGTAGTTTGAACTATTGCGGCATGTCATAGGGACAAACCTCTGTTTAAGCGCCAAGCAGTTTTCACCAAAACTCAAGAGAATATATCGCACTAGATTTTGTCTTTGCCAGCTTGGTTCTCATCACTACGCTTAGCGTGTCAAATCTTTAGTGCAAATGAATTTACATTTAATTTACAGCAACAGCAACAATAACAATAACAACAGCAACAACGACAACGACAACAACATATATGATCATTTGCTTTTTGTAAAAAAATATTTTAATGTCTCCGTTGCCAGGGTGAGCCAGGCGAGGACGGACCAGCTGGAAGTCAAGGTCCACAGGTATGAATTGAGACAAGTTTTAAACTCAATCGTTAGAAGCAGTTTTCGTTTGCAATTTGAATTGTAAAACCGCAGTATGTATTTTGTAAAGCACGAAACTGTGACTGTTTTGACTCGCGTGCGCTGCTGATGGAACAGACAGCCGGTTAAGGCATACTTATCATACGTAGTGGCGCAGTGGGGAGGGAGTCGTGAGAATAGTCATCAAGAATCCTTAGACATACAAAAACGAACTTTGAAGGTTTTAATACATAGCACGGATGGAGCTGACACCAGTTGATTGAGGTTTACTCCGCGTAGCGACGCAGGAGGGAAACAGAAGGGAAGTGAAAGGGAATGGTCGACCATAAATCTCCCTGTCCTTCCTGCTTCAGGCTTCTTCGCAGGCTGTTGGGTGCTCATTTTAATGTTCAAATCTACTCAGATAGCTCAGACCAGCTCACCCAGTAGTCTGCAAGCAAAAGCCCTCTTGGTCTAAAGTCGTAAAAAGAACATAAAACAACGTCACATATATTCGAAAATATCTTATTTTGTTTCTGTTTCTAGGGTCCTTCTGGCTTACGAGGTGTTCCAGGTGCACAAGGCAAAGCTGGAGAAATGGTAATGTTTGACTACTTGGTTAAAATGAATTCTGGAAGTCATGATAAAAAGTTTACCACTGATGGTCGTTAACGATTTCGCTTCCTTCCCTAATAACTCTTTTCTTCGATTTTTTTGTTTGTTTTAGGGACCCGCCGGACCATCCGGACCCAGCGGCAAAAATGGCCCACAAGGACCGCAAGTAAGTAACAAGAAACGTTCTTTTTTTCCCGCCAAATATGCTAATTTTCTACAGACAATCAGTAGTTGATTTTCGGCAGCTTTAGATTATGGTACCAGTTGGTTTATGATAAGCTCTTGAAATTGTTGCTTGTAACTATCGTTATATATATATATTTTTTCTAACTAGTAAAAAAATTATAATTTTTAAGGGTCCCGAAGGCGCTATTGGCCCACCTGGACAAAATGGAGAGAAAGGAGGCGTTGTAAGTTTTATCGAGAACAAACAAACAGACCAAACAAAATGCTGTTTCAGCAACAGTTATGACGATTGACTTGATTCATATTTTGCTTTTGATTTTAGGGAGCAGAAGGTGAACAAGGTGCCATTGGTCGCCAAGGAGCTCCTGGTCCTGACGTAAGTACTGTTACTATACCAACGATTTGATATCATTATTTATCATTTAATTTTATTTTATCTTTTAGGGTGGCCCCGGTAATGCTGGCCCTCAAGGAGAACGAGGACCCAAGGGAGAACCCGTACGTAAACTTATAATCACCTTAACATTTTTTATAACATAGCTACAATCTTACGCGCGCTCTGATTGGCCAGAAAGCTATGAACTATTTGCCCATGGGCTGCACTGCGCGCGCTCTATCTTCGTCATCGTCTTTTTCAAATTGTTCGTTTTTAAGATGGCGACACATATAACGCGCGCGCTGATTGGCTGAAAAATCTATGAACTATTTCCCCATGGGCTGCACGGCTCCGTTTTTAACGTTCTAGGCTCTGTTATAAATCAATTAGACAACAGAAAGCCGCTTGCCCATGGCGTTATAGACGCACTTGAGAAAATATAAAGAACTCTTAACAAACTAGAGTCGCACTCGGGTACGCCTCGTGCCACTCTTACGTTTGTTAATCGTTCTTTCTATTTTCTCTCGTGCGTCTATAACGCCATGGGCGCGCGGCTTTCTGTTGTCTAATTGATAAGTTTGTAAAACATGGTATAATCGGGTGAAGTCGATCAAAGGCGCTCCTGTAATCGACCACTGCAGCGTCGGAAATCAAAAACGCTATATTAAACTAGTCAATTATTAGAATTTCTTAATGCAGAGTAGAATCATCCATTTATTTATCAGTGGATTTTATGAGGGTAAATAATGTGAGTCGCTTACAGAAGTTATTGCAAGCTAGAAGAGTGTCATTTATTCTGAATGAGATCAATTGTGCCAGTCCTCCGCATCGGCTGGCTACAGTACAGAACAATCGTAAAACCGAGTTGTTGACTGATTTCTGTCATTATTCTTTTTTTATCAGGGTGAGGTGGGCCGTGCTGGATTCCCTGGTCGAAATGGAGCCAGAGGACAAAGGGTAAGTTCAGTGCTCGCTTCCATAGGCAACTCTTGAACTTACCCGATGAAGAGTAAATTTTCGCATTGATGACGTCATTTATTATTGGCTCGCTTACAATTACAGACATCATATTTGAATATATATTTGAATAGAAACATAGTCACTCGGAAAGATGTTAGTAATGTATGTAAAGTTTCATATAGGTCCTTGGTCGCCTCGGAAGCCTCAGTACCTCAGTTGTTTGCAATGATCGGTAATCAGGGGTGCTTATTATTTACCCGGGAAAACCGGATATTCCTGTTGGTAAAACAAATGGTATGTGTGTCATTCCGATCAAATTCCGAAAACCTCGGTCTTCCCATTGAGGTAATCCCCGTTTCTTGCTCTTTTTTGTTCTTCCCGTAGACTCGTGCACCATTGTCGGATCAGGTCAAGTTTCCCGCTCTTTTTGCCATTAGCAAACAAATTTCCAATTCAAGCGGATAGAATGGTTTAAATAATAAGCACTCCAAATCAAGGGTTCAACTGAACCCTGTGGCTCAGATTTTTCCAAGTCATTTGCTACTCGAAGGTAACTTTACACACATAACTAATATCTTATGTTTTCTTTAGGGTGGTGCTGGTCAACCAGGTAACCCCGGTCTTCCTGGTCCCGTTGGAGCTGTGGTAAGTAGAACACCACACGATCTCACAAAAGGAAGTGTTAGTGAGCTTGATAGATTTACCGCGCAAAAATGGAAAACGTTTGATCGCTATAGGCATTTCAAACCCTGGGAAATCCACAGATTGTTGCATTGTTGGATGAACGCTACATATTACTTTAGGAAAAAAGGCACGCTCTTATTGCTGGGTTTTAGACAGCTGTTGATTCTCATTATCTGCTTCAAATGGTGGTCAAACATTGACCACCATGTGCTCTCAACCAGAGGTTATTCTATTGAAAACTTGTCTTTCTGGGGCCGGTTGTACGAAGGGTGAATAGCGCTATCCAACCTTCGTACAACCGGGCCCAGCTGTGGAAAATTCCAACAAGACTCAAAATGACGTCATATGAAACCGAGAAATTGGTGGAGCTACTATTAACGGGATTGGTCAAATTTGCTAAATAAGTTTTAATTTCTTTAGGGAGAAGCAGGAGCACGTGGAGCTAGAGGAAAACGGGGACCATCCGGTGAGAGGGTAGGTTTAAACTAGAACGCCCATTGCTCAGCAATATGGTCCAACATTTCGTTTTAACGTAGTAGAGGATTGTCGATAGACAATGGGTGCAGCTATAACCTTATAAACACATGCACCATATCCAAAAGAACATCCCCAGTATGATTACTTTCGCGGGTTGGGGAGGGGTGCATGTACTCAGCCAAATTTTGGACAGGGATTTGCTGCAATATAGAACACAATAAGTTGTTGACAAGTATACCATTCTGATGAAATGTTTACAAAAATCCACATCCTTGTTTCAATAAATCGCTTTGATAGACCCTTATCACGCTGGCATGACATCATAAATAATTTAATTTATCGGAAAAAGGAATTCACTATCAAATTTGCATCTAACGATCACATGGTATACAAGCGATCGGCCATGCTGGAGAGCAAAAGAATATGAGAGGCCCCCAAACAAAAGGACAACAACCAGTCAAGCTTAACCTGTCTTTGCTTCAGATGTCCCAGTGCATAATTTGCCATCCAACATGGTGGATTTTGTACCACTGTAACCGTCAGATGCACTTAAAATGACTATCGAAAATGAGCACATGAGCTATTGACTTTTTAAAGATCTACAGTGAACGGACGAGGAAAGCATCCATACTAATCAGGAGTCTGTAGCTTGATCGACTGACGACGACCATACTACTTACACTGACCTGAGCTTATGATGTTTGTTTCTTCTTTCATAGGGAGATACCGGACCAGTTGGGGCCGGTGGTGCTTCTGGAGCCCAAGGAGAACAGGTACAGTTTTATATGAATATGGTTTAGCTTGTGTCGTAAGCAAAGACTAAATCAGTGCTACCTGAGCAGTCGTAGTCAGCTACGTAAGCAGTTATGTTAGTTTTTGTACAAGTGTTTAAACGCGCCATGCCGTTACCGTGCTGCTGCCGTAACTGTGCGGTTTTCATAGTCATACGAAACTCTGAGGCCTGGTTCTGACAGAAGCAGCAGAAACTCACGGCGCAGACTCAGTAATGCACTGCTTCATTGTCTTTTTTATACCTGAAGTGTGTGAAAGATGCAGCAATAAATCTTGTATATTGCTTCCGCTTCTGCTAAACTAGGCCTGTGAGAGAAGTTAGGCGTACTGTCGATCAGAAGCCGATTCCTGAAAGCCTAATAAGCGCTAATCCAGGATTTAAACCGATGGTTTTCTTCTGAAGAGTTCATCCTGTATTAGCGCTAATTATACTTACTAATACCATTGAAATCTCAATCTATACTAATTAAATGAATGAGTCTTAATTTTTTTATTTATATTTTATAGGGCAAAGTTGGTCCAATGGGAGACAAGGGAGATCGAGGACCTGCTGGTGCAGCAGTAAGTCATACTCAACAATCCCCGGGTGGTCTCCCTTTGTCAGACCATGAATAAATAATATCGCTGACACATTCCGGAGTAGAGTGATTTTTCAAACGCGATGGGAGAACAGGACGTTACAAGCTGTTGAATATATCACATTCGTTTGTTGCGTGACTACCGTGACAACGTCGTGACGCCACGTTCAGGACTCTATTTCGCTTGTTTTCATGTCCTCTTCTTGACGTCGGCGACAGCAACGATCATTTCGAACAAAATTCGTCAGGGCGCGTGGCGTCCTCTTTAACGTCGCGTTGTGTTCGCTACATCACTCGCTCTAGTTTCTCTGGACAAAGGTTTCGGGCTATAGGGCTAAAAGTAGAAGAAATGTACAGAAACGTGCCCGATAGCCACGACCCGAAACTCTTTGGAGCTTAATGTAAATATGAGCTATTGCATCATGATTTCGCCACTGTTATAATATTTTTATGTTCTTTGTTGGTTTAGGGTGCCCCTGGTACCCAGGGTCCACGCGGTTCTGATGGACCGAGGGGTCAAAAGGTGAGAATACATTAGAATGCTAATGCACTCTTGTATATTGAGCTCATAAATTCTCTATTTTCATATTCCTGCACAGCGAGCTTTAAGAAATATATATCATAAAACCGCTGAATACTGAATTTAAAAATCATCTGACTATAGGGACCACGTGGTAACAAGGGAGAACCTGGACCCGATGGTGACAACGGTGGCAAGGTATAAATCACTAATTTAAAAGTTAAATATATTTTTGGGGTTTGTCATTTATTTTGAGTTGTTATTTTCACATTCACTCTCTGGGAGTTGCAATTGCGCAGAATTCATGCGCGCGCGCGAGGTCAGGGGACGAAGATACTAGAAAGCATTTTGGAGAATTTTCTTGCATTTATATGAGAATCTCCTCATAGCCTTTCTTATGTACTTTATCGGAGTGTGAAAGTATTACGCTCGCTTTCTGCTGAAATGTTTTAGTCAAATGATGTATATGAATCACAATGAATTCTGGGACACTCCGGGAAGGCGAATGCTTCCATGCATATTATATGAAATACTAATTTGTAGCGCACTCAAGTGGCAGACTCCCGCAAAGCTGTTCTAAAAATAGCCTAAACGCTAAACAGCCAGTCACATTACAAAAGTTACGCGCGTGTCTTAGCCGAGTCCCGGCTATGCTAGTCTGCTGTAACTCATATAGTTTGCCATAAATGCCTTCACTTATTGTTTATGTTTATGTTTATGTTTATGTTTATTGAGCTTCGCCTTAGTAAAAAAAATACAATATAAGGCAGGGACACCACAACAGTGTAACCAATTACTGTGGGCCCACTGCACTGGCATTGTTCAAAGAGTTCTTCTCTGGTAACCAGAAAAATTCACAAACAATTTTCTAGATCCACCATTCCCATTGGTCATGCTAGCGCCACTTATCGCTATTTTCCGTTTACCTACCCTGAGAAATTGTGGTTTTGTTTTCCTTTTCCCTTATCCTATAGCAATTGGCCATCAGGGTATTCGTCTGACAACAGTTTTGAATTAAGTGATTACCTCCACTGATAAAGGGGTTTTTATTAGGAGTTTGTGGATGCAATGCCAGAACCCTAGGCTACGCCGGCCCATATTAGCCTGAAAAATTTGAAAACGCATCCTTTCTCTCCGTTTTCTCACCTTGGGCAAAAGCAAAACGCCATTTTAATGTTTTAACCATAGCAAAAAGTTATCGAATCTATCCTGATTTGGTGGACGTAGACTCTGTATTTCATTGGTTTCTTTTTGCTCTTTTTCCAGGGAGACGCTGGTGTGCAAGGAAGTGACGGCGAAAACGGACCCAATGGAGCACCAGTAAGTGCCCACAGTGAGTTTCACGTGATTTCACTCATGGGCTTTTCTAATTGGTCAATTTTCTATTACGTCATTAATTATTTTATTTTTATGTATATCCCGCGCCTGACCCTTATGACGTTTCGTACTAAAGTACCACATTCATTTTAGACATTTCTTTTCATGATTTAATACATGTTGAAACTTCTTTGGGAATTAGCAGAGGAACCTACGGTACAGTTCTTTGATCTTCTTTCACAGTACCTATTTTCAAGTTTCTTTTTAAAAATTTATTTGTTTCGTTTACTTTAATTGATTTTAACTGCTCTAAAATTTAAAAGTTTTAATTTAATAGAAATCCGCACAATTCTCTATATTTTTTATGCTTTTATTGAAAACTAATGTGTCTAATGGAGATCGAAATGCGGAACAAGAGCAATCTTAACGTCAAACCAAACATTCATATTTTGAAGCACCAGAATTCATAGATGGACTAACTATTAGATTTTGTTTCACGGATTAAGTGCCATCGCTCTAACATTACATTCCATTGATTGTCGACAAAGGATTTGGGTCAAGGCTATTGGGAATGCAAGCTTTCCTTTCCTTTCCTTTCCTTTCCTTTCCTTTCCTTTCCTTTCCTTTCCTTTCCTTTCCTTTCCTTTCCTTTCCTTTCCTTTCCTTTCCTTTCCTTTCCTTTCCTTTCCTTTCCTTACCTTTCCTTTCCTTTCCTTTTCTTTCCTTTCCTTTCCTTTCCTTTCCCTTCCCTTCCCTTCCTTTCCTTTTCTTTTCCTTACCTTTATTTTCTTAGTTATAATTTCCTTCCTTTCCTTTCTTTTCCTTTCATTTTCTTCCTTTTTCATGATATCGATGTAGCTTTATGCATATGGCTTGTAGTGGTTTTGAGATGCTCAAAACGTAGTGACTGATTATATAAAGACGATTACCTTCATTATGCATGGTATTACTAATTCGTCCATAAGACTATACGTTTATTAAACATTTCCTCTTCAAATTGACAAACGTTATTATAATCCCTTGCCGAATGGTCATTGTCAATCATCACAAATTGCTTTTAAGATTCACCGCAAATGACTGAACAAATAGCTTTTGACTTGCCGCACACGAATTTTATTGTCCTTTCAGTTTATTTACAAACAGCTCGTCTCAAAAGCTGAAGAACAGCACTGCGCATTTCTTGTATTCTCCAGAAATAAATGATTGGGTTTAATAAGCTGTTTGTCATTAGAATTGTTGCAGTTACGCTGACAGCTATAAATAGATCTTTTGCTGCCCTTCCAAGGAAAACCGTTACTGAATAAATAAGTAAAAAAGGACAGTAACACATAATGAATGCACCAATGATATAATACATGGTATTGACCGATTTCTTGTATATGGACAAGTTTATGTTGGATGGTTCAGGTTGCCGTTGAGCTTGCAGCTGTAATGAATGCTGACGAACAACACGAGAAATCCTCACCATTAAAACCATTGTTAGTAGTAAGATAACAACTACGAAGATAAGAAAGACTAGCTGCATAATAGTCTTTATCTTTGTGGACTGGACAAAAATGAATGGTACTCCCCATGCTAATGAAATCAACCAAATAGTTATGACAACAATATAGCATTTTTTGGTTGTGACCAGTTCTTGGTATCGCAAATGTATAGTTAGACCAAGGAATCGATCAAAAGTGATCGCAAATATCGAAAGAAACGATGCACATGTTAGTGGAAGAAATGTTCTTGAGAACACGATATAGCTGCTTTCGGCTATTGGAAAATTACGCTGAAGTGAAGCTAACATAAAGGAAATATACATCGGTTGCAGTAAGACTCCAACTCCAAAGTCAGAAATAGCAAGACTGAGAATGAATATATTCGAGGGTGTTCGCAGCGATGGTAATTTTAAATATGCCAAGATGATGAGCACGTTTAAGGACGACACCAAGATGGACTGTACAAACTTAAAAACCAACATGAACACAAAAAACTTTTTAAAGTCAGAATCTTTCTCTAAAAGGCTAAAAACAAGAGTTACCGTGTCGTGTTGCGTGGAAGTCGTGTTTTGAGCCATTTTTTTTCGGAGCAGGTGTCTTCAGAGTGTTTATCAGGTTGCTGCTGGTCTTGAGTACGCAAAACTGATATTCGATAATTAATTAGATTGCCAGTCAAGGGCTTTCGAATTCTGTTTTACAAACGTAGACTTTTCATCACGGAGTCGCTCACGTAGAAAGCTGATCGAAATTCGCCGTCGCTCTTTGGCTAGTTGTAGCTACTAAATATCTTTTGAGTCGGAGTAAATAAATCCCTCAAATTTTCAACGATGATAAATTGAGCATTACCTACAAATGAAAAGACAAAACAGAAAAGATGGAATATTGAAGTAATAATGAAAGTTGAACTACTTCATGCGGTGAAAATTTAATTAATAATTCTTTCTTTCTCTGACAAGAAGATGACATTACAGCTGTATGCAAAGAAGTCCGAACCACTTTAAATATCACATAACAGTTTTAATTTTCTAATGTTTAATGAATGTGTAATGTTTGGACGACTGTGCATATTTTATTAATCCATATTAAGGTGCCTACAATTCTTATGTTGTTAGTCCATTCAATTTATTTATTCATTCATCCATTCATTCATTCATGCAAGCAAATCGAAAATATATATTTAAAAAGTGGAGTAAATATGAAATGTAAATTGTACGAAGGAAAATTGTCAGAATTTCTTAGTTTATGGCTGAAGTTGAAAACGAAAGCTGTCAAATGTCTAAAATTGATAAAATTGATTTAAATGAAAATAGGATCGATTCTAAGGCCCGCCTCACACGGTGAGAAAATGCGAAGAGAAAACTGTCATTCGAGATACTTTGCTCACCGCAAGAGCAAAATAGGTGCGCAGACGGCGAGCGAAGTACCTCGTTTGGCAGTTTACTCTTTGCATTTAATTTTCTTACCGTGTGCGGCGGGCTTAATATCAAGCCAAGAATGTCAATATTGCGTGCTATAGTTATTTCACCTGCATGTTTAATTTTGTAACAAGTAAATAGACCGTTTTCCTTCTCCGCTCGATCCCCACCCCCACCCCCTTGTCGTCTCACCGACTACAAAATAGAAAAAAAGGAAGATAAGGGAGAAGGAAGGGAGAAAGCCAGAGAGAAAATAAAGAGAGCTCAATCAAAGAACATAATTTTGAAGGAAAAAAGGAGGAAAAAAAGAAGGAAAAAGGGAAAGAGAAAGAAAACCAGACACTTTGTAAACAGTTCTTTCGTGTTGCGATATTAAAACTAATAATTACTGAGCTCGAATTCACTTATATTAATCTAGCATCAGCTGCTACTATCTTGATAACGTACTCTTTTGCCCTTATATAGGAAAAAGAAATTAAAACAGCTTAAAACCCTAGCTAGTTTTTGTCATATTTCTGTGGTTTAGTATAAATTGTACAAAGGTTTTTGATAGATACAAATAAGTGACACGAACAAGTGATCATGGAATCATGGAATAATCAGTCCCATCCGTCTGTCAGTCTGTCTGCTCTTCTGTCCGCCGCCGTCGATGTCCGTCTGTCACGTCTGTTTGTCTGTCTTCGTCTGTCTGTCTGTCCTTCCGTCCGTCCGTCTGGCTGGCTGTGCTTTTGTTTGTTGTGAATCGATTTGAGAGAAGCTGGTACCGAATGTCTGCTGTAGAAAGCTAATTCACAAAGACAATACTTGTTCTTGTCAGTAGTTAAAAAAATAACTGTTATTTAAGTGTCCAAGTCTTCTAGCGCTTGCGCACGAATTGGGGGACACTGTACTCTCTCACACTACCTCTACATTAAGTATTTTGCAATTAATCGCTCGACTCACATGTTGATTTTTGCTGAGGGAGGAAAAACCGCGGATAACCCGGAGTAAAACCCTCGTGGCATGGCAGAGAACAACACATCAAACAAACTCAATTCACATATGATCCAGGCGCTCGAGCTGGGACTCGAACCCGGACCACAGCGGTGAAAGGCCAGCGCTCTAACCGCTCGGCCAACCATGCCACCCATAGTTGTTAGAAGTTTTTTTCATTACTGGCTACACCGGCGATTAGCCATTTTTCAGATTAATCAATCTATCAGTAAGTTCCTTGTTTTTTCTTTGGCTACCATTAGTGTACTTAGTAACTGGAGCTTCAGGTTTTTATTTGAATACATTTACACGTCCGCCGAGTAACAGTTTAAGAGGAGATTTTTTTTCAATGACGAGCAATAATGGCGAAAAGCGCCAAAGACTAGACTTCGTGCAAGTTTCAATTCAAATTTTCGTTCTGGATTAACACTCAAATCCTTTTTCTACTAGTTAAAAACCGATGTACCAAGATAAAATACCTGTTTAAAACAGATTTTTGAATTGTACAAAGACTTTTAATTGAAGTTGTTTGTAAGCTTTTTCAAGCTGAATATAAAGAAAACATATAGCAAAGTGAGCAAATGTAGGCCTAAACCTCATTTTCGATCCAAATTTTCGCTTTGGATTAACATTTTGATTCAATTTTCATTGACCAAAACTCCTTTTAAACAACCTAAACTTTCTGACAGAAATGATTTTAGTTTTGTACAACAGCTATTCTTCAACTCAGGAGATTTTGTCGTTCACTACTCGAACTTGAAAAGAAATCCCCTCTTAAATTCTATAAGTACCTAAGTCTTGTTTAATCTACTGTCTAGCTATGGCTCTGGAATAACATCTTTCAACTGAAAATCCATTTTAACATGTTTTGTCCTTGGGCAAATACATTTAGACACTTACACAAATGGTACGGTTACAAGATTCACATTACATGCAATGTTGGATCTGATCATGCATATTTACATTTCTGGCCTGGGGGCAAACGCATTTACACACAAATAGAAAAAAAAATGTTATTGAACCTCAACTAACTGCCACGTCTCCATGACTACGGGCACTTTCCATGACTGTATTTACAAACATCTTGTTTTAAGAATAGTTTTATTATCTTCAAGAGCACCGTCCTTAGTTCTTAGCTCTTTAAGATAGTTTTCCCGCCCTTTTATCTTAAGTTTGAGTCGATCGTACTTTCCTCGATTAGATCAAAGATATCACCCCTTGAAGAGTCTCTTTTAAGGTGTGGAGCAGGCTACCCGTTGCATGTTTTCATCAGTCACATTTAGCAACTTTATCCATATCCACACCTCACCTTTCTCAACAGTTGAATCACAGCGCTGCGCATTTCTTGTATTCTCCAGAAATAAATGATTGGATTCAAAGTGCTGTTCACAAATAGAAGTGTGGCAGTGAAAAATAGTGCAGAAATCATTTCATTTCCTACGTTTTCTAGATTTTCTCTCATTGTCGTAATAATATAATAAGGGAAATTACATACGGTAAATACACTGATAATGTAGTACATTGTGTTGACCGATTTTTTGTATGTCGGCATGGTGGACGGTGTAGATTGCTGCTGTTGCGCTTGCATCTGTAACGAGTGTTGACGAACAACGCAAGAAATTTTCATCATCAAGAAGATTGTTAACAGTAGCACAAAGAGTGTGAAAGTGCGATCGGCTATCAGTAAGATTTTTTTTACCAATGCGGACTTGAGAACAATAAATGGCAATCCCCATGACAAAGAAATAGTCCAAATCATTAAAACGACAACAAAATATCGCTTGGTTGTGACGAGTTCTTGATATTTTAAATGTAAATGTAGAGCGAGATAGCGGTCGACAGTGATGGCAAATATTGACAGCAAAGAAGCACTTAATAGTGGACAAAATGTTCTTCTGAATACTACATAACTTTTCTCCGCCACAGGAGAATTGATTAAGGCGGCAAACATGAATAAAATATACATCGGCTGCAGTAGGAATCCGACTCCCAAGTCAGCAATAGCTAGGCTAAGAATGAGTATGTTTGAAGGTGTTCGCAAAGATGGCAATTTCACAAATGCCAATATTATTAAGACGTTTGAAGACGACGCCAGTAAGGATCCTAAAACATTGATGACTGTCATGGACACGAAGAAGTTCCAAAAATGACTATTAGTGTTTAAAAGTTGAATGGTAAGAGTTGTGGTTTCCTGTTCTTTTGTATCGTTCATGTTTTAGCAGGTGTACTTGTGTACGCAAACTTGTTTGACTAAAAAGTGGTCTTTCAAGCCTTATTGTCTGCAATGAAGACTAGATATACGTATATCTGATTCACCACTCATGTACACTGGATACATAAGCCTTGAAAATTGTGAATTCAAGCTACTGTAAACACGATTAATCAACAACTGGTATGCATAATGTAACATGTTGAAATGACATACTTTTGAATTTGGTTCAAGGCGGCTAGCTTATGGTTTAAATCCATTTAATAATTTTCTTATCTTGAATGACAGAATTTTGACTTTAATTGTTCAAAAGCTGGCTTATGAACTATCACAACTGTTAAAACGTTTTATCGACAAAACATGACTCATATGATGTCTTTGGAGGAACATTTTATATTTGATCGGCAGGTGGTCGCGACTAAATATATATCAATCTATCTAGGCTTGTTGTAAAACCTTTTATAAAAAATAACCCTTTGGTTCAATCATTTGCAATACATTGATCACGTGCGTGAGGTTTTAAATCCGATAGGCGTTTAGCAGAGATAGTCTTACCCAAGACTATCGTTGACTGTCCACCGAAGTTGGTCAAGTGAGGCTCTTTCTATTGACAAATACAAAACATCTTTCAAATTAATTGTTATAGTTAACAATATGCATACAAATACTCTCTATGCTGATTGGCTAAGAGCAGTGCTGCTTCAAGGAAATTTAGTGCAGAAAAAAAGGAAATTTAGTAGAGAAAAAATGTGAGTTTTCAAAAGCAACACGAAAAATCAAAGGTTTCTAAGATCTGCTGTTGTTCACATTAAAACTATGAAAACACATGGAAACTATGTATATTTTGGTTACAAATAAAGGAGCCATCTTGATTCAAAATAGGAGATGAAGTTGAGGATTATTATTGTGTTTAGGATGGATAAAGATTTTAGCTGAAATTCACTGACGCCATCAAACGTCATCGAGTGTGCGCTCAGTGTTTAATTAATAAATGTTTCCTCTTTTGCACAGAAAAAAACTCTTTTTTTTTCTATAGCTTTTCATGTACATAATTATTAGGAAATCGTGGCTTTTTTGTGCGATTTGGAATAGACTTGAACTCGTGGGATTTCAAAAAGCTCAAATTGCACTCGCCAAAAGTCTCTGCTCGTGCAATGTAGTAAACTCTTCAGTTCAAATCCCCAACTCGTTCAAAATTTAAATTATTCCAAATATTGCACTCGAAACCATATGATGATTTCCTTTCCTGATAGTGAGCTGTAGCAGGTGAATATTGAAAATGGGGTCTTTATGTAAAAGACAGTCTAAAATCCAATCAAATTTTTAAAATTACTTTAATATGACAAACGTTCAGCATTTGAGTGAAGTTAGCCCCGCTCCAAAGAAAAGCTATCAGACATTGGGAGACCGAAACTTCATAATAACAGCAATACTTTTGCGCGAAAAAGGGCAAATCTCTAAAAGATCGTCAAGTTCAATAGATGTAAAGAAATGGAAACTCAAAGATAAATAAGATCATTTGTCGTGGCCCTTCAATGGCCCGTCAGTAGCCCGTCACAAGAAAGAGGGTCATTTGAATATTTTCAAATTTCAGCCAAATGTCTAGTCTCCCTCGCAGCCGCTACCAGTGTCGTCACGCAATGCTTTCTACCCTGAGTAGCTACTCAGGGAAAAAAGCGCTTTCTTTACTGAGTCTGTGTATGTTGCTTGTGCTTATGCTTATGTCACTAGTAAAAAGGCAAGCACTGCTAATGAACAGTACATTACTACGTCAACATGCGTATGTTACTTGTGCTTATACTTATAGCTCGGCACAAACACCATGCTTTAGGAACATAAAGCGACAGCAATTCCCCTTGTGTACACTACTCAGGAGACATGTTATAGTTTAAATTCATGGGAGTTGTCCCAGGAACAGACTTTTACTCGTGGAAAACAATTGAATAATGAAGATGTGCGGTATACTGTTCGGGGAAATTGTCCCAGCGCAAGTCCCCACTTCATGTCCCTACAACATGTCCCATAGTGTGTGCCAAGATTATGTCTCTGGTGTGAACAAACCTTAACAACGTGATGTTTTATGTTTAGGGCAAAGATGGTGCACCAGGCAAGGACGGCGCTAAAGGACAGGCTGGACAACAAGTAAGTGACTTGTAATGACAAACAGAGCCATATTAGGGGCCGTTTAACTTTTGCGGAAAGTGAGTGGGTGTTTTTGAAAAAATAATTCCTGGAAGCTCTTTATGAACGAAAGAAAAAACATGCACCAACACACATACAAACATACGTATAATGATCGGATCAAAAAAAAAAATATCTTGAGTATTGGTCCGGAAAATAAAATTCACGTTCGCCGCATCCCCATATGTGGCATTGTGGCATACATTCATCCTTTTTTTAGTTATTGGAATTTTAAAATTTAATTGCTTTTGTTCCAGGGTTCTGCTGGACCAGCTGGCGCTCAAGGTCCGGGTGGGAGCAGAGGCAATCCGGTGAGTGTTCAGTTTGCGATGTTATATAATGAAACGACAAAGTAATTTATTAACCCTAGCACTTGGGTAAACTCTTTGTCGACTTTTCTTTGGGGAAACTAAAAAACAATCTCTAGCTATAGGGCTAGGTTTATTCGGCTTTCATGTAAACAGTTTCTAAGACTTCATTTTGATGAAGACGAGTAATCCTAGCATTAGTGAGGGCTAACTCTTTTGCTGACTTGGAGAACACTAAAAGGTAAAGCACCTCTAGTGCTAGGATTATACCTTTCTTTAATGGAATCTAAGGACCCGTTCACTTGAGAGAGGGTACCCCTATGTAGAAGAGATAACTCTTTTGTTTTCTTTTCCCTGGGGGACACAAAACAAAAGAGTTGTCGCTACTACATAGGGGAACCCTCTCTCATGTGAACGGGCCCTAAAGGGTTATTTGTTGTCCCCGGGTAGTCGGGATAACTCTTTTGTTGTTAGTGACATCCCCGGTTTTTTTTTGGGGGGGGGGGGGACAAAAGAGTTACCGACAAATTGCCTTCATATAAACAAGGCCTAAGGCTACGTTCACACTAGTCTGGATAAGTTTGAAAACGAAAGAAAAACGCCATTTTAGTGTGGACGGAAGGCCTAATGGTAGCGGAAGGCTTATTCGGATTAGGATGAATTGGACGTAGTCTAAAAAGAATTCTCTTCCGATCGAAAAACAAGTACTAAATGAACCTCATTAAAAGATGTCAATGGGGTTGACATTTGATCTAAAAATTTGTAGTTAATCGATAAATGAAGATATATATTTTCTAGACATTTTGACATGCATAGATAGATATTAAAAAATCTATTGACGTTTTTAGACGTATTCAACGTTTAGAAATCCATCGCAATAATTTGCTGCCAGCGATTAGTAGGCAGCTGACAATTGGCCAAAAACAAGTTGTCATAGCTGACAATCGAACACCTTCTAATCGATTCCCTCTAATTGAAATAGAAATTAACAACGCACAGAACTGTGCGGTATTTTTTTGATGTAGCTATAGCAGGTTGGTGGTTAGTGAGGTTTCTGCGATAATTCTGCCGCGTCAAATACATTATCTTTAACTAAAGCGGCTGAATTAATAAGAGAAAATCTTAGGTTGTTCTGGTCTAATAAGATTGTAAGTGAGTCTAAGGGAAACTGGATTAATTGTCATTTTTATATTATAAAATGGTCCTTTAGGGACCGTTATTCATGCGGAGCTTTATTGACAGGGCTTCCCTGGACCCGTAGGCGCTATTGGACCTCGCGGTGCAGCTGGAGAAAGAGTAAGTACTTATAAACTGTATCACGTGATCATCACGTGCAAACATGCTACATTAGGCTTTAACCCTTATGACGTGTCATACCTAAACTACCACAAATCCTTTCGAAATTTCTTTTCATATTCAAATGTTAAAACTCCCGTGAGAATTCGAAGACAATAGTAATAATTAAGAAAACAAAAGAAACTACCGAAAGGGATTGTGGTATTAGAGGTATGAAACGTCATAACAGTAAGGGATTACTTACCCCCGTTACGCATGTTCACGTCATGGTGATTAGTCATGTGATTTCGAACTTAACTTGTTGTGTTCGCTTAATTACTCCTATATAGCTTGCTGCTTTCTAGTTTAAATTTGTTGAAAAATAATCCTTTAACAATTCAATCAAAGGTGTATAATTCGCCTATTTAACTATGACCCTTGAACTTTTTTGTCTTAATTAACTTTTTGTACTATTTTCAAAGGGTGATGATGGACCTAATGGACGCGATGGACCTCGTGGCGCTCCTGGTGGTAGAGTAAGTCATTTCTTTTCAACTTACGTATTCATGTTTTAGTAGAGCTGTTGAACGTTTTCGTATATGAGTGTGAGACGGACGGTGCTGTTCCTTGATTGTGTCAGTGTCGTGATATCCATAACAACATTCGAAATTCTTGTCGTAACCGCGTGCCGTAACCGTGCGGTAACCGTGCCATGCCGTCTTCACAGTCGTATCAAATCTGCTCGGGTATCCCAAAAGTTTGTGCTGATTTTTGATTATCTTATTATATTTTGGCGAAATAAAAATACCTTTTGTAAAAGTTTCATCAAATTGAATTTTAATGGTGGTAGTTGCACTTTTATATTTCTCGACATTTTTCATTCAAAAACATACTTATTTTCAAGTACTCGCGTTTTGTTTCTGGACAAGTTTTTCACAATTGCCAGTCCTGAGTTTAACAATCATCAGTTCTGTCAATTGATTTTTAAAAAACCCAGATCCTTCTTGGATTTGAAGGCCGTTACTTTTATTAGCAGTAATATCACTAAAAATCTATATTTTCTAGGGACCTGCTGGACTAAAGGGCAAACGTGGAGCCAGAGGTGTCGGTGGCCATCCGGTAAATTATATATGCTTACATGTTTCATGAAGTCTCCTTTGCAGACATCTCTCTTTTCTCTCTTTTGGCTAGTGGGCTTCCTGTGTACACCCTCCATCAACAACACAGGAAGCCCGACATAAAAATTCTGGGGTTACAAGGATGCCTGCGGGGGAGCCTATGTTTCATGCGTTTTTATGCGTTCATATAATTATTGAGACAATGTAAGTTTTGTTGATCTTGGAATGGGTTTCTTGTAGGGAGAACGTGGAGCTCGTGGTGGAACTGGGTTAAGTGGAGCGAAAGGTGAAAAGGTATTGGTTCATTTCCAAGGGATAAATATTATTGTTATTGTCATTGCTTTCGTCACAAAAGAGATCATTATCATTAGATACTGTGGTCGTTATCATCATCATCATTACCGCGCTATCACTGCTATTGTCGATCATTTGCAATTTACCACTAGCACTAGCCATTACAGGCGTTACGTTGCAGTCATTAAATCAATTCACATACTACTAAATGATTAGCCAACTGTGTATATGTTACTTTTTCAGGGTAATATCGGCCTCATCGGTGTTCGTGGTGTTATAGGCCCTACTGGCATCGTTGTAAGTGTTTAAGCCCACTCTTGTTAAGTAATAGTTCAGAGCCAATCAGACCGTCAATTCCTGGTCACGTGTATAAATAGCTTCCGCTTTATGCATGTCGCGCTTTAGCATGATCTCATAAATGCCTAGACTTTTGGCATTTAAACTTTTGGCTTTTGACTTTTGACTCAACTATAAAACGCAATTATAACCGGTGACGCAATAATGTAATAACGTGACGATAGAACCCATACTATTACTGTCTTGTTATCTGACTGACCTGTATTATCAACGTGTTTCAGGGTGAATCGGGAGCGCCTGGAGAGAAAGGAACCAAGGGACAAACCGGTTCAAAGGTAAGCTATTCTATAGTATATTGTGTAATGTACATAAAAGGAAACGTCCTTCGTTTTGGCTGGCCCTTTTACAGATATGAATATCAATGCCAATGAATATCAATATCAATTGCCACAAGTTCATTGCTACGCTGATGATACTCAAATCTATCTGGCATTTAAACCTGATAACAGTGCTTCTCAAACAACAGCCATCAACATAATGGAAGCGTGTATTGATGATTTGAGACGCTGGATGATTGAAGACAAACTAATGATCAACGACGATAAGACAGAGTTCATTTTAATTGGGACCAAACAACAACTAGGAAAGGTCAAGATTGAGAAATTGACTGTTGGACAGTGTGAAATCACTCCTTCTAATGTAGTCAGAAACCTTGGTTTTTGGTTTGACAGCAGCTTCTCCATGGCCGCTCATGTAAATAAAGTCTGCAAATCTTCATTCTATCACCTTTATAATTTATCACGTATCAGGAAGTATTTGAGTCAAGATACATTGGAAACACTCGTCCATGCGTTTATTGCAAGTCGGCTGTATCAATGCAATGCCCTATTGTATGGTCTACCAAGACGTCACCTACACAAGCTTCAGCGTGTTCAAAAATGCTGCCGCAAGACTGGTTTTGCGTTCTTCCAATTTCTGCCATATCACCCCTTGCTTATTTGAACTGCAGTGGCTTCCCATCAAATTACGGTTTGACTTCAAGATAATTCTAGTAGCGTTTAAAGCTATTTATGGTCTTGCACCCAAGTATATATGTGACTTGGTCACTGTTAAGCCTCAATCCAAGTACAATCTTCATTCAAGCAATGTTACTAAAACCCATAGATGACAAGCCACTTGAATAACTCTTGGCGACGAAGCATTTTCTGCCGCAGCACCTAAACTTTGGAACTTGCTACCTCGAGAACTGAGGCACATACAATCATTAAGTAAATTCAGGAAAGAACTAAGAATTTATTTAGATCTACATTCTCTTTAGCTTCATGATTAATATGAAAATTGGTTTTTTATAGACTTACAGGATCCTATATCGAACAGTCAATAAGTATATTTTTCATATGATTATATATCAACCAAATGAGCATTTTTTTTTTTTTTTTTAATCAGCGTATGTATCAAGTCAATGATCACACATATTTTACTCAATAAATATATATTTTCTAGTGTTTTGGATTAATGATCGAATTAATGAGTAGGTATGGTTTTATATCTTTTAGTTTTATATTTAGCGCATGTGAAAACGTATGTTGAATATGCGCTATATAAATACATATTATTATTATTATTATTATTATTATTAATGAATCAATGAATATGTGAATTATATGACACCATGAACCAAGCGTAATGATTGGGATGCCTTTGTATCTATCAAACGGATATGACGAACATGACGGATATAACGGACATGTGTAAATGGCAAAAATAACTATGATTGGGATTCCTATGTACCTATTGAGATTTCTCTCTGTCTTGTACATGTGGCGGATATGACAGATACGATGGATATAACAGATATACATAAATTAGAAATTACTGTGATTGGGATTTCTGTATGCCTGTCGAGTTTCCTCTATGTCTTTGTGGTTATGGCGCGAAACGTCAATCAATTCTTCTTTCCTCACAGGGTGAAACTGGAGATCAAGGTGAAGACGGTGATAGAGGTGCTACAGGAGAGCAGGTGCAGAAATAACAACTCTCGATCCTTTTGTAATTTAACAATAGAAACAATTATAAATATGTAGATTTCTTTTTCTTCAGGGAGAACAAGGAGTCAAGGGAATGTCTGGAGGTGGTGGAGTGAAAGGAATCAAGGTAACATCGCAGTTGATTTTTGAGAAAGGTCAAAGGGGGTGGGGAAAGGACAAAGGGGGTGGGGGAGAGCCAATGAATCTGAGCTGACGATACCTGTGAATTACATGAAGAGATGAAAGGGTAAAAGAACTGATAACAGAAGATCCTTTGAAGTCGTGCGCATGCCTTAGTAGAGCAAACAATGGCAGTAGAGGATGGAAGAGATGAAAATTGGACTATTGATGAAAGATCTAGAGAAAGCGCATTATTTTTATGTACTTATTGACTGGCGTGGGAGGGCCGGACGGGAAATATTTGGATCGAGCTCAGGTCGTCAATGACTAAGCGGAGCCAAATATTTTCCCTTTCGACCTAACTCAGTCAATAAGCATTTTTATCATATGACCTGTTTTTTCTGTTATAAAAAGTATAAAAACAAACTCCGTAATACAAACAAAAATATAGCGCGAAAACGAGCAGGACCGGAGGGGTCATATGATAATATATCTTAGAATTCTCTAAAGAATTTTCCTAAATTCCTAGGGTTATCGTGGTAAACTCGGTGCCATTGGACCAACAGGACCTCGTGGTCAAAAGGTAAAACTTCTCAACTTTATGCAGTGCGCTAACTTGCCTATTTGCAATTCCTAAAGAAAGCCAAATCCTCATCGCTAAGCGGGGGTACAAGTTTGGAAACGCAATTGAAAAGTGTGTGTAAAAGCTTGCGCTTTGAACATAAAAAAAAGAAAGAAAGAAACTTGTGCGTAACTCTGGGGCCGGTTGTACGAAGGGTGAATAGCGCTATCCAGCGGATAAATCCTTGTCCAGCGGATAAAATCTATACAAAATCTTTACAGTGGATAACTCTTATCCGGTGGATAACTTTATCCAACCTTTGTACAACCGGGCCCTGGACCTCATAGTAATTTGACAAGGGAGGAAGCAAAAGACAATGCAAATAAATAGAAGATGAAAATTAAAAACGAGAAATTGAATTAAGAGTGTACAACATTGTGGCCACTACGATTTGATTATTTACTGGTTTGTAAACCTGTTTTATGTTTGTAGGGGGAGCATGGTGAACAGGGCCAACGTGGACCTCGAGGACCTAAAGGTCCTAAAGTAGGTAGCATATTGTGTTTGCTTTACAATTTCCTTAGAATATATTCAGTTATTAATTATACAGATTTTCTTTTTATTCAATATGTCCATATGATTTTATTGCTCAACCGAATTTATATTGAAGAGTCCATGACCTGCGAAAGGGTGCACGATTTGCTCACTATATATATCACTGGTCCTTAGTATTTTGCTATTTGAATAGAAAACACACTCAAGCAAAGCCTTAAAATATCTTACCTTAAAATATCAAAAAAATCAGATATTATAACAGAGATTTTTGGGAGCTAACGAGATTTAATGTGAATGGCATGATTAGGGTTAGAATTTCTCATGACTTGTCTTTTTATCAAAAGGACGAACGACAAGGGAAAATGTTGGAGGTTTTAGCATAAAAACACACTAATGTTTGTCAAAACACACTAATGTTTGTCATATTTTCCAGGGATTCCGCGGTGAGGCTGGTCCACCTGGACAGCCTGGTGAGCAAGGAGCACCGGTATGTTCAATTACATAATAATTAGTATGTTACGCGCGCTCTGATTGGTCGAAAACCTTAAGTGATCAAATTACACACGCATGGATGACGTCATTGAATCTTATGCGCGCTCTGATTGGTTGAAATGTTTTGATAAATATTGTATAAAACAAATAGATTTCGTCTCGTGTCGTCCTTTTTACTTCTCACCACATTTTGACGTCATCTGTGCATCTATAGAGTACTGACGCACGGAAAAATGGAATCTATTTGTTAAGTAATGCATGTTGTGTGGAAAAAACGTTTTGGCGAAAGCTATTCTGTAAATCGACACCAAGTCAACTTCGCTGCTAAAGGCCAATTTGAAACTTTTTAATGTAAATCGCAAATGTGGTTTTAATAATGATCAGAGTTTTTGCTTTTCAACAGGGCAGATATGGAGATGGCGTAAGTACAATAATGATACAAAAAGTTTGTTAAACATAATTAGAGAACTGAGCCACTTGAAAACTTTTCGTTTGTTTGACACTCTGTTGGTAAAAGGTAGGTAAATGGATAGTAACTGATTAGAAGGTGTGCATTAGTGGCTGAAAAGATGCCAGTAAGAAGCAAGTAATTTGTTGATAAGCAGTTGCTAGGTTTTTGTTGAGAGTCGCTAAGTGATCGGTAAGTGAAGGACTGCGGTTGCTAAGGTGTTGGTGATCGGCTGTTATATTATTGTACTTCACTTACCAGTGGTAACGCCTGCCGTATCCAGTTTAGTATATGGCTAGTGATGGAAAGTAGTAACTCTCTACAGTGGGCCAGCATCCCGCTTAGGCACCATCAGCTCTGCATGAAATCTATCGCAGGAAGAAACTAAAACAATCTGTTCCCCGCACGCAACCCGGTTTGTTTTTTGTTTGTTTGTTTTTTGTTTTTTGTTTTGTTTGTTTGTTTGTTTTTGTTTTTTGACGATTCCTAGCCATATTACAAAAGTTTCAGTTTCAAACTACTAATTACCCCAATGAAAACTTGGAAAATCGTCGCGAAGCATCCACAGCATGTCAAAAACGTAATTCTAGAAGTACGTCATAAAAATGAACGGTGCTGTTGGTGATGCCCTATCACGTGACCATACCACGTGACTACATTGTTTCTTGATGAATCTGATCAAGTGTTTTTTTCTCTTTTTCAGGGAGAGAAAGGAGATAGAGTAAGTAAAACATGTTGTAATGAATTAATGAATATAGGATCATAAATGGTTATACCACCGCTGCTCTTAAGGCGCTGTTACATGCTGCACGAACCATAGCGGCTTGTAACATATCTTGCATCCACTGGTTAGTCAGTGCAAACTGTTATGTGTCACCCTCATTAAATAAAGTTGTTTATTGATCGGGCGAAATAAATGCGAGAAAACGACTGCAGTAACCGACATGTAACACCCTTGCAATGATTTGGGGAACTTGCTTCGCAATGCCGCATCGAGGGCCAAGTTGCAGAAAAAAATTAGACATGCAAGGGCGCTTTTCGATCTAGGTGCATTGCATTTTAGACAGAGTAGAAAATTGTAGTGAATTTAAAAATGATCTTCATTTTGACTCCAACCTTGTTGAGTGTGCGAATAAAATCGTCGAACTTCAAAGATTCCCTTTTTATTTATTCTTTTTTTAATTAAATTTTTTCAGGGTGGTCTCGGACTGAAGGTTTGTAATTATTCATTGTCTTAGTTTTCGAAATTAATGTTTCTTTTTGAGACAAGTGTTCAAGTATCTAATCAAATTCATATTTCCTTCTTGTTTCAGGGAAGACGTGGAAGACTAGTGAGTACATGTGAAAACAGTGATTTAAATCCATACTAGTTTATATATAGTTAATCAAAACTATTACAATTTCCTCAAATCTGATTGGTTGAAAGACTGCTCTATTTTTCACTAATCAAGCTGTAGGTTGTAATTGGATAGTGTAATTGGACAGTTGGCTGTAATTGGACACCTGTAATAGGACAGTTGTAATCGGACAGTTGCAAGAGCCAATCAGATTTCGCATTTTGAGCGCGCGCGCAGTCACGTAATCGCTACGCCACTAAGCGCGCGCTCAAGAAATTTTTCACTATTTTTTCTCACTTTTTCAACTAAATTTGGTCATTTTAGTTGCGCTTAGCATTGATTAGCATGAAAGCATGTTTCTCGGAAGTTGTAATAGTTATGATTAATTGGTAATAGGACTTCGTGTCGTCCAATTCTGTCTATAATCATACTCGGAATAAACAAATTGGACTCCCGCTACGCGGTCGTCCAATTTTGTTTATCCCTCGTATGATTACAGACCGAATTGGACTCCACTCGGTCCTATTACCATCATTAATCAGTTTAGTATCAATATGGATCTATAGAGGGCTATTGGAGGCCTTTAATCCACTATTATATGCAATAAAGACGAGCCGCGTCCTCGATCCCTTCCCCTACCTCAGTGTTGGTCAGTAATGGTTTCAACTGATCTCTGAAGCTATTCATTGAAATTTCGGACCCAGATAGCAAAATTGAGAGGGGAAGGGGGACGAGCCTTCGGAACTGATCATCGTGGCACATTTTATTTTGCATGGCGTTATAGTTTCATCTAATATGTTGGTATATCAGTCATTATAGTCGTTTTCATACTTGTCCTACAAGGATAACATTGAATGTATAGTCATTACTATAAGAGACAAAGGAACAGATGAAACATGTACATGTTCCCTTTTTCGATATGACTGTTCATTTAACTTGTGATCATAAATGAATTTATCGCCTAAAGGCTCGTGTGTATACTAGAAAATACAAGTGACTCGTGGGATATTCCACGGTATTCCATTCGAAACCATTGTATAAGTAGTATGTATGATTTTGATATTCGGGCCACTGGCACCCCATGTAAATGATATGATGTTTGATATAGTTTACGACTGGTATTTTAAATGATATGATGTTTGATATAGTTTACGACTGACATTTTCTCTTGAAAACGTTTAGGGACAACCTGGTACCCCTGGACCCCCAGGACCAGCAGTAAGTATAGTATATGATATTGCTTGCTTGAGTTTTTTTATTTAATAATAATTAAGTCGAAAATTTATCTAATTGTTACCTTTAATTGGAGGGACATTATTTATCTCGAATGTCCAAATTTTCACAACAACTGACATAGGTTTGTTTATTTTTAGCCGCAAAATCTCTTCGGGGTAAGTACTCATTGCATTTGTGTTCGTTGTTAGAAATAGGAATATTTATCTCTTTTAATTTTAAAACAACTTTCTGATAGAAAGTCTCTGCAATCCAACAGTTTGTTATCTAAATATGGTTGTTGATAATTACGAACTGCGACCACGTCAAATCATCAGCGGTTATATGGAAACGAGGCTTTAGACACCAGCGAATCCATTTAAAGTATTAGACTTTAATGGGATCGGAGGCAACGCTACAATTAACTGTGTGGTCAAAAATCGTTCAAGGTTTAACTTGGATTTACTTTTTTACAGGCACGAAGAGCAGCTGCTGGTTCATTAGATAGTGGTGGTGGTGGTGCCGTTGGTGGCGGCGGTGGCGGTGCTGGTGGAGGAGGAGGAGGAGGAGGTGGAGGAAACGGTGACTCTACAACTAAAGGCAGAACTAAACGATCTATTGAAATGGAGGTACTTTCCTTCTAGCTATAATTGTAAAATTTAGACATTACAGCCCGGGGGTGGGTGGGGGGATTCCATTGTAAAAGGATCGGGTATGCTCGTCGTATCTCTTAGGGGTAAAAATTCCCCCGGACATTACAGATGAACAGCCCCTCCCATCCCCTGCCAGACAGTTCTCACGATGGAGATATACTACTGCTTGGAATTAAGAGAAGTAACGATATTTGTTTTGAATATGGAAATCTTACTGCATTCGTTCTTTTCAGGCTATAGAATATAATTCAGTGGTCATCGACGCAGTTTTTGATGCCAGTGAAGCCTTCAATAAGATCGTGCGCCCCTCAGGCGAAAAGGACAGTCCTGCCAGGACCTGCAGAGAATTAATGAAGATCGACTCTGAACTTCCTGATGGTAAATACTGTACATGTGTTAATAACAATTTATATAACTGTTTATTCCCCCTTCCCTAGTCTCGTCTACTCATTCATACGTGAATTTGCTCAATTCAATTTGATTCACAACACTAATGTACAGGATAATCTGTAGACTTATCTTTGCTCCTGTTCCTTATGTTTAAAGGTAATTACTGGCTCGACCCTAACCAAGGCGTTACTGGAGATTCTTTCCGCGCTTTCTGTAACTTCACTGCTGGAGGACAGACATGCATTAAGCCTATCAAAAACTTGGTAAGAGGCCGACAAACTTGTTTTTGAAATAGACCTAATCGGCTAATAACGCGTTGCTATGTACGTTTCCACCCAATTCAAAACCTCTGGGAATAAGAACTTTTGTTCCAAAAATTTCCACGAGATAAAAGACAAAGAATTATATTCCCAGAGGTTTAGAATTGGGTGGAAACGTACATAGCAACGCGTTAACCGATTGGGTCTATTGTAAAGGGAGTGAATGACAAACCGATGGAAATCATGTTACCGACCTGTACCATAGAGGAAGCGAGATAATTGCAATTGGTTCATACTTCCATTCGGTTTAGAATCGTAGTGTTGCATTATTTCGAATTAGTACAGTCGAATTCCCACTAACGACATCCTCTATAACGACCAACATTTTTCGTCCCTGTCATCGATCTATTCCCTAAATTTGCTCTGCATTGAAACCCCTGTAATCTTTAACCAAATAAGGAGGCCGTTGTGGAGAGGTTTGGCTCCATTTTATTGAGAAAAGCTATACAGGCCACGTGGTCTCTTTGGGAAAATGTGTTATCTGACCTTATCGTATCCCATCTGAGCATTTGCACGCCGGCCATCTTGAGTGACATGACAAAAAGTGTACGCAATATATAGTTCTCTTTGAGAAATGACAAGATCTTTATATTGGTTTGTAGGGCCGCTGGGAATACAGCGAATCAGAATCCTTGTTCTCAAGCAACAAAAATGGCTACAAGGTAGGGATATTCCATTGAACATAATCTTTGCCTCTTCGCCCTTATTACATTGTCTATGCTTTTATGTCTTGTAGTAAGTTATTTTGCTATTTTTGCAAACATACGATGCAAATCACATAATGCATATAGATAAATAGAAATTAAATAAAATTCCAAGGGACTCGAACACAATACAACGGAGGGAGTTGCCAGTGAGGGAGAAAGAATCCTTAAAAGGATGTGATATGGCCGGTGAAATTTGCTTACCTAAAAGGCTTCCCCCCACACATACGTACACACTAAAAAAGGCAGATCCTCAGGCTCTCCTGAATAAAACCATGTAGTTTACTACTTGAGTATCAAACATTAACTATGATTTTCCTTGCTTTTTTTTTTCTTGATCAGTTTGCATATGAGGCCAACACTGTACAAATAAAATTCCTTCGACTCTTGAGTCGACAAGCTGTACAGAAACTCACACACAACTGCGTTCAAGACGAACTTCAGCTTCTTGGAACCAACAATAAGGAGCTACCTCATGAAAACATTGGATGCAAGGTAAAGGTCTAATTCTAAGGTTTTTTTTAGCATTCATAAGGTCCAAAGTATCAATGAAACAACGTGCATGTAATACTGGGGGAAGAGTGCGGCTAGGCTCAGTCTCCAGCACGCCCTCGGTATTCGCGAATATCGTGAGCGCACGAAACCCTGGCGGCTGGAGACTGAGTCTAGGATGCGGCGCGCTAGATGAAACTCTTACCCTTTTCAGACCAGAAAGCGTGATTTTTTTCAACCAAATTTCACATCAGATAAGTAGTTAAAAGTGTACCCTATTTCAGACCAAAATGGTCAAAGACTAAAACGCACGCACAGTACAGAAGAGTACCTCAAAATCTACAACTTCCAGCATGTTTATGTCGGTGTGTCAACGCGCGCGAATTTTATACTGCTGATAAATTTCCAGTTTTGACACTCTTGTAGGTACTTGTATAATACCATAAGAGTCATTTTAGCATAATATTTCTATTATTTTGTGTTATATCAAAATTTGATTACTTTGTCTTAGGTTGGTCAACGTATCGTGCACAATCTACAGAAAAAAGAGTTGCTTCCACTTCGAGATTTCGCCCTAACCAAAGCTAATGGCCAACTCGAATTCGAGCTGGGACCTGTCTGTTTCCAATAAACATTCAACTGAGACAAAATCAAAATATTAGAAAAACGACATACTTTTGGGACACTCCGTGTTATATGTACTATAATGTTGAATTTGTACGTTTTGCCCATACCATGAATAGTTGGGCTTCATCTAGCGGAAGCGCTTTTCTTCAGGACTCAGTTTTGTAATAAAATAAAAATCCCATTAGAGCCTATTTGTACTGTTCAATTGTAAACATTATGTTAGATAATAAAGGCGGTTATATAAAGAAGAACTTAGGAACGCTCAAAATGTTTTTAATTTGGAGAATATTTCAAGGTAAAGGTTATTGATTTATAGAAATTATCCCATGTAGAAATTTGATGAGTTAATAAAAGTAGGGACATCGTCGTACATAATTTCCCTGCACGAAGAAAGTGTTTATTTTTTGATAAAATACACCACTTTCCAGCGGCCTGACTAATCTTGACTATAGTATAATAAATTATTAGAATAATAAACTACAGTCGTCTTCCATTTTAGTAATGATATAATATATTCGTAAGTGAGGATGAAAAATTGTTTAGTGTATCTGATATACCATGCATTTGGAGGCATCAATACTCCATCCCCATGAATTGGGCTTTTGCCAAATTTCTACTTTTTGTGTGCAATAAAATCAACGATGAAACAGAATTGCAAAGATTCCGAACATACAAAACTAAATGCATAATTATATCAATTAAATAAAAGGTTTTTCAAATCATTTTATTGCTTGAGATGTTAACGCGTCAAAATACACAAAATGAACTGAAGGGCGAAAGTATATTCAGCCACTAAGCGTATTATCTTTGACTGAAACTGATTTAAAGATTGGAGGACTGCAATGCTGCTAAAATAATACTTTACACCAATTGCGCGCTATGAATGATGGGTAACTTAGTTTGCTAAGTTGGCCATACTTTTTCTGCGAAGTGTGAATTCAAAATCATTACCAACTGGCTATATATATAGAGAGAGAAAAGTGATGTTTACAAAAATTTAAGGGAATTACAGGAAATCAAGTTGTGGCTCCTTTTGGAATAGGTTTCCATTAACATCTAGAAACAGAGTCGGTACACAAGGTCCCTATACCCCTTTACAAAATTCATTCACGTAAAATCTCACGACTCAGTACGTTTAAGTCAAAAATTGGTTTTAATATTTTGCTGAAGGTGGAGCGATTTTCGTAAAATATAACGCACTTTTCTTTGTCACTATAGCTAGGCTTTCTATAATTCGTCAGGCCCCCTCTTAATTGAAATGAAAGGTTTATCTTGCGTCTAGGGCTAGAAGTAGAGAAGCAGTTCAATTTATAATTAATTCGTTGCTGTGCAATGTTGCTATGCATGATGGCCTTTAGATGGCGTGCGGCCCGCGCGCACGTTATTGGCGGGAAAACATATTTGACCTTTATAGGGGCTTTGCGTGAACAAGTTAGACTGAGACTATGACCTTCAATGTAGAAAAACCAGGCCAATCAAGGGAAAGTCCCTAATAACTGTGAGCAACCACGTCACGATGTCAAGAATGTCAGGAGTTTCCGCTATTTGGGATACGAGATTACCAACACACAACAGTCATCAGACTTTTGAAATCCGTTCAGAGTATCATCTGCATTCCAGAAATGGAATGAGTTGAAAAAGGTTCCAACAGATCGAGAGTGAAGTTTTTATAGTACTAAAGTTTGGGATATTTCTGCCAAAGAATTACAAAAACTGGAGACAATATGGAATGGTTTCTTAAGGAAAATGGTATCTGGAGGGTATACTCGCAAGAACGCACCACAACGTAAGAACGGAAAAAAAAGGTGTAGACCCAACAACTCAAGTCGAAGGTGAACTAAACTGGGCTTTCAAGATATCAAACCAACAACTACATGAAATTACTAGATCACAAACCATCCAAACATTTTTCCACATACAGTTTCTAAAGTACCTAGCATATGTTTGCTGTATGGGAAACGATGCACTGCAGAAGCGAACGATCCACAAATAAAATATGGAAAAAAGTTGAAGACATCCTTGAGGTGGATCAAAAACAGGCAAGAAGAATGATGATGGACAAAAAGAGCTTTGACAGTCTATTGGAGCAGCGACTCCAATAACTCGCCCTATGGACGTTCTGGCGCCAAAAGAGAAACTATGATGATGATGACGTGATCATATAACAACAGCCATGTTGGAGGGCAGAACAAATGAATCGGCTGTTTCTCCTGAGATTGCAATGTAGAATGGTTTTGTAACTGCGATCCAAGATGGTTGCTTTTACATAAGCGTGCAAAGCCTCTATATTGTGCCCAGTTCACATGATCTGCACGTACGAAGCTCCAATTCGTTTGATTTTTGCGTTCAGCTTTTGTTCCTCAATTTTGCGAACAGAAGCGTAAGGAATTCTTGGAACTATGGGATAACGATTATGCCTTATTTTTTGGCCACACTGTGCCGCTGAGCAATTGATTTATAATATAATCAACCAGTTTTTAAAATGCCTTTATTACTCAACATGTTTCCATTGAAACAAGGTTTTCTGGACTCTCTTTACTTCCAGTAAAATTATCCAATGACGTCACTTGCTCCCACCCAAATTTTACATTTGGCGCGCCTGAAACTTCCACAGTAATAGGTCAATTAAACTTTCCATTTTGGTCTCTTACAAGATATATTTACTGATTTCATTTATTGTATACCATAGTAAGATATGTAAAACTTAATTAGAAAACGAGGTCAACAAGAACGTAAACGACAATAACGTACAGGAAAGTGAATTGGAACTTATTTTTCTAAAGCAATCTTCCCGCACATTTCTAACCACTTAATGAATATTTGTTTATTAGTAATGGTGCTGGCTTTTGGACTTATCATACAACGATCCTTGCGACCATGTTAGTTGCTGAGAAGAAAGGTCAATAAATGAGCATATATGAGTACATCAGTATGCTCGTGCGTAGCAGCAAATATGGTCGCCGACGCTGTCCAACACACTTAACATAGCTAGTACGACTACGTAAAATTTGATAAGTTATTACTATTTATAATGTTTTACTAATTCCTTAGTATTTTTACGAATTACGTGAAATATTGTCTTCCTTTAGGGTGAGTGGTATTTTAAATATCTGCTACACAAAAATCAACAAAAACAAAAAAATGAACGTGAAATGATTTTATATCCCAAAGATGTAATGCCTACACAATAGAGGTAAACATGCGCCAACTATGAATAAATTCTCGTCAAAACAACGTTTAATTATAAATTTGTTTAGATGTTGAAAAAAGATCAAAGCATTCACATGCAGGGTTTAGATACATTGACAAGATGATAAACTAGAGTAAAAACAATGAGGGTATCTAGCATAATAAATACTGGAATGCTTTTGATGGAATGCTGAAGTCTTGTGTCGTTCGTGTATAGATAATTACGTCCAGCAAGTGACCTATCATTGGAAACACACAGGACCGATCTTGGCGCCCAGTTGTTCGTCTTCAAGACTTCGATGGTAAAATGAAAAATCTTCGATTGGTAGCTGGTTGATTTTTTCACTAGAAAATCTAAAAACCGTTCGTCTCCACCTCCCATCATCATACTGCGGTAAACACAAAAGTACATGAGTGTGAGATGTTTCATTCAGTATAATATCGTGTCGCATTTAAGACAAAAAGCTAGTGATCTTGGCGGCCTGCGACAAATAGCCTGCGACACATTAAAACAAAAATCTTGTTTATTCCGTCTGCGAGACAGCGACACGACTCGTGTTCCTACCATCTTTCCAATTTCGAAAAGGAGCTTGTGATTGGCTAATATAACGCTACTTGCCAATGGATATTCATTTACTTGGGACAAGTCGCTCACGTCATAACGCCACGAACGTCCAGTAAGAAAAAGTATTAGACTGAACTTCACGATTTAGCCAAGCATCTTTCAAAATTGCAAGCCTCTTTCCAAAATCATTTCCAAAATCAGCAAGATCGTTGGGAGTCCAGAATACGCTTCATGTCGCTGTTACGCAGGACAAACTAGTAGTAGTAATAATAATAGACGTCTATGATCATCTGTAACCTTCCATTGATAAATAGAATTGTAAAGGTCTAAGTTTTCCAATCGTTTTCAGCGTGCACATCAGGACCCAGTCGCTCGAAAGGCGGTTAAGAAAACCATTCCTTTTATCCCAGGATTGACGCCGATCGCGGTTCGAACAGCTGAGCCCAGGGTGAATTTACATGCAGATAATTGTCAAAGTGACTTTTGCGAGACATTAGTCAGAGGATTATCCACTTAACAAATAGAACAGCTTTTTCCGTGCTCCGTTCAGCAATACAGTACGCAGGAAGTGACGAGAACACGACTACGGCTCGTGCTCTGCACACTTCTTGAGTACTGTCGGCACTTCCTAAGTGCTGTATTAATGAACGGAGCACGGAAAAACATGTTCTAGTTTGTTTTATGATATATTTTGAAGTATATATTCAAGGGAAAAAGTTCGATTTTCTCTCTACAAAAACTCAAAAGGTGCGCGGGAGGTCGAGCTCGCGCTGCTGACATCAGAACTGTTCTCCGTTCTCTGATAAAGCACAGCTTTCAGCCAATCAGAGCGCGTATCGACAAGGGTATATAATAAATAGTATTGCAGGCGCACGCACGAAAACGGAGCTTTTTCCTTTTCGTATAATTTTCTAACTAAAGTCTCAAAGAGCAGATACATTCTTGAAACAATACAGAGGTACATGTTCGCCTACCTTACAATTATCCCTCAGGACCTTTGGAAGGACTTTTGAATCTCTGGAGAATTCATGACCCCGAGGGCCATGAAACCTCCAAGAATATCGATAGCTTTTAGTCGTTCTATGAAACCAGACTACCACTGATTTGCATTTTATAACGATTTGTTGTGATACACTGGTGCTTAGCAATCGGAGGAAGTTCATTTGAACTTTGCTGATCTTGTATGTTATCTACAAAAGAAGGGAGTTTAAAATGGTTAAGCTAACACACATAGAGTGTAGAACTAAGGGACTATCCAGAAATCGAGGAAGATTTTAAAATGAGTGATGAAAATCATGTGACCCTCCCTTGCGATGGGAATGAAAATTTCCTGACCCTCCCCTGGGATAAAATAGCAAAATATTCTCCTTTTCACTGCTCATTTTTTCATGAACCACCCTTTTCTCAGGCTCAAAAAGTTATGACCCTCCCCCCTTTTCCACCCCCAACCTCCCTCCCCCAGCTAATTTCTGACAAGTCCCTAAATAAGGGCCGGACACACAATCGTGCAACTTTTATGTAGCGTGATGGTTTCGGCGGTGACCAAATTTGCAAATTTTCGTGCACCTTTAATTTGAGCTAAGGTCTGTGCTTACGATGCAATTCGTTTGTATTCCCTATGTATTATACGCAATTTTTGTGTGTTATCTGTATAGGAAACATATATATAACATACACAACAATTCCAAGGAAATGGGGTGGAGTGTTGTGTCACTAACTTCAAAAAAATAAAAGTCTGTGATACACTTACACAAGTGCATAAGTACTTCTTCTTACAAGGGTTCAAATGAAATTGCAAAAGTATGAGAATTAGGCGAAATCAAGAATTATTGGGTATTATGAAAAGAGGACAGCTCCGAAGAAGCAAAACTAGCGTATTCATAATTAGTATTCCTAAAAATCAGGGTTTAAATTTGTGAAAATTCACCTTGGATCCCTTCGTTAGTGTAGAAAACCTTTTCCAGCCAGCAAAAGAAATATTATACCATTTCTGCTTGGGAATCTGAAGAACACAAAACATACATTAGTACCACAGCATAGTAGAAGTATATGAAAACGGTACCACCATACGGTACAACCATCATGGTGTGACGGTATGCAGTGCAAACAAAACAAAACAAAACAAAACAAAAACAAACAAACAAAAACAAAAACAGCCAATCAGGAGCCCACTAGGAGCACCTCGACAATCGGAATTCGAAGTTATATTACGGCAGGTACAGAAAAGGTACCGTACCGTTTCCCGCAAATAAAAATCTGTAATTTGATTGCACCACAAGTAATACTGACCATTAGTTGATTGGGCATTATGCAGGTTTCTAGAGTTTTAAATTTGCAATAAACTCTGACAGCATCTCCAGGGCAGCCCATGTTAGGATCGATCCAATACCGCCCTGTTGATAAAAACAGCCTTCCGTCCATAATATGCCACAAAGTGAAAACCAAGGACACTGATGATTCATTAAATTCGTTGTGTTCAATATATAACTCTCCCAGTTGAGAGTAATGAGAGTAATCAAATGATTAAATCCAACCATTGTTATCGAGAATGCGAAATGATAGATGTCTTTGCAGAGAATGAGTTTTGACAATGTGTACATTGACACTGCCAGTAATTTTCACATTGATAGAAAATTTGGCATAATACGGCACAACAACTGTAATAAATCATTGCAATTGGTTTCGCATCTATTGCTACGGCATAGCATGCTATATTAAGGTTATAGGGTTAAGCCTGTACGAATAGGTAAAGAAAGATTAGTTAAATGCAATAATCCATTCCATTTTGTGCTTTCTGCTTGTTTTCAGCAATGATAACGTAACAATATTTAATATTTTCGTGTGTAGAGGCAAAAATAGGCTAATAGTGAATTTATCAGTTAGTATTGTGAGTGGAGCATTTCCACTAAGGGTCGGTTCACACTAGTGACATTAGCATAAGCGCAAGAAACATACGTAGACTCAGTAGCGCATTTATCACTCAGGTGCGAGCAGTGCGCTATTAGTCTGCGTATGCTTATGCGGTGTAAACCGCCCCTAAGTTTGAGGTCTATTGTCCACCATGTTAGAAGTGGATGGATACTGCGCGCAAAGTAAGTTTCAGTGAATACACAATGTGGCAGAGTCTTAACAGAACTTAAGATATAAAGCGCTTTTTCAATTTATTGATAGAATAAGAATTTACCTGTCCTTACCATCTTTTATTCCGCTGATGTTCTTTAGCTCTTTGCATGTCAAGGCAGGGTTTGTTCGTGTACCCAAAGGTTCAATGTCGGGGCCTGCTTTGGACATGTAGAGGACTTTCTGGCTACCTGTCATGAACTAAAAGTTATAAAATTTATAACAGTAAGGTCAAATAGATATACCACCCTGATATGTATTGATAGTATAGTGAAGTCTCGCTAACACTGACCCTTTGCCAGACTAAATCTTGGACTTAAAGTCCTTATGACACCTAATTTTTTATTTTCAAACTTAGTTATTTTTAGAGAGCATAGTGAAGATCTTTTTACCCAGGTTTTCCTTACCTCGTATTTTCTGAGATATGAAGGTTTCAAATGTCAAAATGCAAATTTGATGACGTAAGAGGAGGCAACACTGCAAACTTCTCATGGGTTTTACAAAGAGGACTTCAATTCGAGAGCCAGATTTTTTACTAAACAACAGGCTTTGCCAATGGAAATGAGTTACAAATGGAAAAATACAAGTAATTTAAATTCTCTTGTTTTTGTATAATAAATGATTACTCCTCTTACGTCATCACATTTGCATTTTGACATTTGAAACCTTTACATCTCAGAAAATATGGAGTGAGGAAAAACAAGATTAAAAGATCTTTACTATGCTTTCTATCAAGAACTGAGTTTGAAAATAAAATATTATCCGTCATAGGACTTTAAAGAAGTGGTACAGTGAAGTGCAAAAGACAGGAGGTTGTAATGTTGGAGATAGCAAAGGCCCCTTACCATATAGGGGTGTGTTCTGAGACAGACGCCTCTCTTGGCAAATTCTAGTCACAGCGAACCAAAATGACTGGGTTTATCAGAAAGGACGGATCAGCGAACCTTTTCAGTCATACATGGGTATGCATATTATAGTGGTGTCAATTTTAGCTTGTTTTATCTTGTAAACGACTGGAGTTTGTACGTACGTTTGCGTGGTTGAATTGTTGAGATGACGCTTGAGAGTTGACATGATAAAATACTTAATGAATGGGATTACCTGTTGAATATGGTTTGTGAAAGTCCTTATTCCACGCATTGGCCCAGGTCGACCCTGAAATTCCAGGAATATCATTTACAACGAGGCAATATCAAGTATCTCCCTCAATGGTTTTCGAAAGAAAATTCGTATTTGTTTTTATGCCACACCACATAAAAGACAGCCAATCAGAAAGTAGGAAAGCCGTTGTATATTCGGCGGTATTCAACTGTCTCTTCCCATGAGACATTGCGGTAACTGACTGTATTTTCTATGGTGTGGGATAAAATAGTTATACAATGGTTTCTCGTGTCATACCGTGGATGTTCCACTCGTTACTTGTATATATTTTTTGTATGCACACTCACCTAAAGGCTCGTGTGTATACTAGAAAATACAATGATTCGTAGGATATTCCACGGTATTCCACTTGAAACCATTGTACAACTAGTATATATAGTATATAAAATATATTTATTATATATATATATCGATGAGATACCAGGTTTTCTCCAGTGTCGAAAACTTGATATCAATCACATGTGAAGATATCACTGTTGGCATAGTAACCGGTATTTTTCAACGTTACGGTATTTTTAAGTTGTTTTTCTTATTTAAGTCTCATCGATATCTATATAATAAATAGAACATTACATGGCCGCTTGGAGATACGTATCTCCGCGCGGCCATGTAATATCCTCTATATAAAGTATATCATAGTATATTTTGTTCTTACCGGTGGGCCTTTTTTACCCTGAAATAATAAAAGAAAAGTGTTAAGAAGCTTAGACCGGGGCCTTTTGTCGTCCCTTTTAAGAACGTTTTTTCCTATTTCCACCAGAAAAGATTGGAAAACAAAACAAAACAAAACAAAACAAAACAGAACAGAACAGAACAGAACAGAACAGAACAGAACAGAACAGAACAGAACAGAACAGAACAGAACAGAACAGAACAGAACAGAACAGAACAGAACAGAACAGAACAGAACAGAACAGAACAGAACAGAACAGAACAGAACAGAACAGAACAGAACAGAACAGAACAGAACAGAACAGAACAGAACAGAACAGAACAGAACAGAACAGAACAGAACAGAACAGAACAGAACAGAACAGAACAGAACAGAACAGAACAGAACAGAACAGAACAGAACAGAACAGAACAGAACAGAACAGAACAGAACAGAACAGAACAGAACAGAACAGAACAGAACAGAACAGAACAGAACAGAACAGAACAGAACAGAACAGAACAGAACAGAACAGAACAGAACAGAACAGAACAGAACAGAACAGAACAGAACAGAACAGAACAGAACAGAACAGAACAGAACAGAACAGAACAGAACAGAACAGAACAGAACAGAACAGAACAGAACAGAACAGAACAGAACAGAACAGAACAGAACAGAACAGAACAGAACAGAACAGAACAGAACAGAACAGAACAGAACAGAACAGAACAGAACAGAACAGAACAGAACAGAACAGAACAGAACAGAACAGAACAGAACAGAACAGAACAGAACGGAACAGAACAGAACAGAACAGAACAGAACAGAACAGAACAGAACAAAAAACAAACAAACAACCAAAAAAGAAACCGCTTGTATTCAAACAGTCAACCATCAGTTGATATTCTTCAGTTCTCTTTGTATAAAAGAAAGGTGCAGAAACGTTTCTGAGCTTGCTGTAATGACTGTGATTTGATGCACTTGAAGTAAAAAGGGAAAACAGCCACGAAAATTCTTGTAACTTTGGTTCAAATTTTATTGATCACGGTTTATAAACATTTCACGTTTTGAAACTAAATTTGCAAAAAGGAATTAAACCTTTCCATTATTTGCCCCAATTTCAACATGCAACAGTTTTAAGTCATGGATGATGTATGAGAAAAACGTTCAATACAACAACAACAATTGAGCTCCAATCTCGGCTGACTAAAGGTGATGTGACACGGGTCGATTCGCAACAACGATTTTCAGCGCAACAAATGTTACCCGTAAAGTTTATGTCGTGGAAAATACAAAACACAACTATTTTTAGCAATACTAATTTTTGCTTAGTGAACAAGTTGCAAATGTCTGATATGGATTTTAATAATTTTAACGCAGAATCATCAATTTGACCCAGTGTTGGGCGGAAAATCGTTGTTGCGAATCGACCCGTGTGACATCACCGTTAGAGAAACTATTAAAGGGTATCGAAAGCTTTTACGGGAAAGACCGTGGATGCATGTGTGCGACATACCTTAAATCCATCGACGCCCTGCAAAAAGACAAATCAATAGTATGTAAATCGTACGTGTTTAAGTCCAAAAATTTTTGCAAAACAATAAATTAATACACATATATAGAAAGCTGTACCTTCGTACCGGGGTGACCCTAAAATAGAAATTAATGTACATACATTAGAAAAAAAATATAGGTAGATAAAATAAAAACGATGAAACATAAAATTTTGTAGACATTTCCCGAATTCACATTACTAACCACAAAACAATAAATTCAAGTCGACGGAGGTGGATAAAATACAGTGAATATATAGATTGAGCTTGAACTTTATTATGATTGATAATATATTTGAGATATAACGCGCGCGCTGATTGGCTGGCTACCATGTTTATATCAGAAGGACAGAGACATGGCTCGCACAAAAACGTTGAAAATATTTCATAAAAGCAATATCTATAAAACGATCGCTTATGTCTCTGTACTGTGATATAAACACTCTGGAAAATGTAGAGCACTCGAAAAGCAAGAGAAACACGAGGCGTAAGCTTGCTTTTCTCTAGCTCTACATCTTCCATCGTGTTTATGTCACACTACAGAGACATGCGCGCGTTTTATATTGCTTAATTAAACACGGTAGCTACATTCAGTGAAATATTAGAAACAAATAAATAAACTGGTTTTCAAGTAGGCCGTGTATCACACATTCATACATACATGTACATTATCTAATATAATCCTATTCCCAAAATTTAAGCTTGTTGTTGATACAAAGTAATAACAAATTGAATTAGTTATGTTAAAAGTATAAATTATGACACTACAAATTACTTAAGCCTAGTTTCAAAGATCTCAAGGGATTCAGCCGATTTTATTTCATCAGGTAGCGAAATCCAAAGGGCTGGGCCGAGATATGAACTCAGCCTTGACTTGGATCTACTGCTTTGTGGTCAGTCATGAATTCGGGAAAAGTCTATCAAGTAAAGAAAGACGATAATGCTAGTCACTGCCGAAGTTTCTCGGCCAATATACATACCCTAAGACCTTGAAGGCCCTATAAAGACAAAGTTGAAAAGTATATGAGGAAAGAAAATGTTAAACAAATGACGATACAAGTTTTTGATGTTAACATTCTCAAAATCATCAGATGGGAACTTACTATCAGGCCGTCCGGTCCCTAAAACATTAACACAAAATATAAAGTGAGACTAAAGTAAAGGAGTAAATAAGAAAGTGAAAGTAGAAGTAAAACTGCTAATAGTAAAATTATAAGGAGAAGAAAAATTCACACAAGAACAATTAGGAAAAGAACAGAAGAATCATCAACATTGACAACGACATCACCATCATCATTACGATCACCAGCACCACAACCATCATTATTATCGATACCACCCCCACCACCACCATCAACGCATCAAGAACATCACCATTATAATCATCACCACCATCACTTCCGTCATCATCATCATAATTATTAACAACAACATCATCATCATCATTCATCATCTTTATCAACAACAACAGCAACAACAACAACAGTTAGACAATTAATGATGACGAAGACAATTTTGATTTTTAATTTTACATGTTAAAGCATGTACAGACATTTCATGGCTAACTTAAAAATTATTTCAGTTTTGGCTGCATGCAGTTTTCTTACCAGAGGTCCTTGCGCTCCAATTCCACCTCGCTTTCCGAGGCCCCCAATTTCTCCCTAAACCAAAAAGTAGAAAAATGCATTTCAAAGATCCATGGTTATTGAGATAAAATCAGACACGTCTGGATGGGCTAAATACGAACAACTACTAGTTCAATTTTTTGACATAATTTAAGACTTACAGGTGGACCCTTCTTCCCTTTTTCACCTCTCTCGCCTTGCTTGCCGTGGTCACCCTGTGTTAAGAGTATATCAATAAAAACATGGTCTGAAAGCAGAGAGCCTGTGTGTTATGATGCAAGAAAAATATACGAGGATAGCAGAGGAACATGTAGGAAGATAGCAAATCCGATATTATGAAATCGTTTCTTTTGTGTTGTTATTTCTCTCTCTCTCTCTCTCTCTCTCTCTCTCTCTCTCTCTCTCTCTCTCTCTCTCTCTCTCTCTCTCTCTCTCTCTCTCTCTCTCTCTCTTTTCTCTCTCTCTCTCTCTCTCTCTCTCTCTCTCTCTCTCTCTCTCTCTCTCTCTTCTTTTCCTTTCCATTCCTTTCCTTTAGTTTCCTCTCTTTTCCTTTCCTTTCTTTTCTTTTCTGTTCTTTTCTTCTGAATCTTATTCTTTTTAGACCCATTCTTCTTAACCTCATCCTTTCCCCCATTCTGTGAAAGGCCTGAATACCCATTACTTACCCTTATACCCTTCACGCCAGGAGCACCAGTATTTCCCGTAAATCCTCTATCTCCCTGCAAATACCAATCCAAGTAAAATGGCAATCAACAGCCATTTCTTACTGAATGTGAACAACAAGAAGTTTGCATTCAGTTGTAAAGTAAAAGTACTTATATTGAAATTCATATTACATTTTTTTGTTATATTCAAACCTCATTGAATATTCATATCCCTCGGGATGACGTCATTAGCATTATATAACACCAAATTAATTATGCAAGGGTGTCAGTTCGCAACGGGACGCTAATGGAAGAAAGTCGCAATGGATGAATCGGGTCCAGCGCGTCCTGGACGATTAACTCCTCAAGTAGTCTCCGAAGTTCGACAAGCCACAAGAGTTCTAGATCGTGGTTCTACTCCTGTTTCTTTGAGTATTTCAACAACATCGACGGTTCTAGGCGTCTCAACAGCGATAAATGCTTCAACTTCGACTGCTTCAGTTTCTACTGCTACAACATCCGTCCTTGGAAACTCAAATCCAACCTCGATCTCAGTAGGAGGCCAGGGAGGTGTTGAGGTAAGAATCTTGCGTAGATATTGGCCTTTTTCTCGGGGAAACTAGTTGTTCAATTGCTTTGTTTAACGGTTACGCTTCTAGTCCATGAGACTTAATTATGCAGATTTGAATTGAGAATCATTTTCCCGGGAGACTTAAACTCAATTGTATTTCTTGCAAGGATGTATTTTCAACTCTGTTTCGCTAGTTAGACGCAGTGCTGTAGGTTTCTTCTTTTTAGGCAATATAAGTGGTCATTTGGGAGTATTTTTATTGCCTTCTACATATTTAGTCCTTTAGCTGGGCTGTGGATCAAGTACGAATAATATTCTACAACGTGCAGATGTACTTGTAATAAGCCTTATGTGAAGTTAGATTGCGAAACTGGTGTGCTGGAGTCTTAAGAACTCAAACGTGATGCGCTGTGTGGGCTCACGTGATTTAAAAGAAAAGTAATCGTGATGCACTGTGTGGGCTCACCTGATTTAAAAGAAGAGTAATCGTGATGCACTGTGTGGGCTCGCGTGATTTAAAAGAAGGGTAATCGTGATGCACTGTGTGGGCTCACGTAGTTTAAAAGAAATGTAATCGTGATGCACTGTGTGGGCTCACGTGATTTAAAAGAAAAGTAATCGTGATGCACTGTGTGGGCTCACGTAGTTTAAAAGAAATGTAATCGTGATGCACTGTGTGGGCTCACCTGATTTAAAAGAAGAGTAATCGTGATGCACTGTGTAGGCTCACGTGATTTAAAAGGAAAGTAATCGTGATGCGCTGTGTGGGCTCACGTGATTTAAAAGAAGAGTAATCGTGATGCGCTGTGTGGGCTCACGTGATTTAAAAGAAGAGTAATCGTGATGCATTGTGTGGGCTCACGTGGTTTAAAAGAAAAGTAATCGTGATGCGCTGTGTGGGCTCACGTGATTTTAATTAAAGAAGAGTAATCGTGATGCACTGTGTGGGCTCACGTGATTTTAAAGAAGAGTAATCGTGATGCGCTGTGTGGGCTCACGTGATTTAAAAGAAAAGTAATCGTGATGCACTGTGTGGGCTCACGTGATTTAAAAGAAGAGTAATCGTGATGCACTGTGTGGGCTCACGTAGTTTAAAAGAAATGTAACCGTGATGCGCTGTGTGGGTTCACGTGATTCAAGTCAGAAAGTTGTGAAGGGTTATATGAGCCCCTGCAGGCAGAAAGAGCCCAGGCGTCATCATGAAACGGCAATGTTCTTGCTATCAGGTCTGCCTGTTGATTTTACTTAGGCCTCTGTAGTAGAGGTTAAGATCTTAAAGGAACAGCTGGATGATATGAAGAAAAGGCCAGACAAGGTGCTGGTAGAGACGTCTTTGTCAACGTTGCAGTTGCTAATTTCCAAACCTCCGGCATTTTTTGATCCTCACAGAGCCTTAGCGGCTCTAGCAGTTGGTAGATCATGCAAGAGAGTGTAAAGATGAGAGGGCGTTACGGCATCATCCTGCGATGCAATCGGTGTTGATCAAGCTCGTCGCTGATTGACAAGGCCGTTCGTAAGCGATCGGGCTCAGAGTAACCAAGGACCACAGCCAGGACGCGCTGGACCCGTACTGGCTCTTACAACCGTGGGAAACGGCAGCCTCAGAGATGCTATAACTGTGGCCAGCCGGGCCAGTTTGTTCGTAACTGCACCAAGAAAGGTTGAATCGAATTCTGTAACTGCAACTGGTTGTTTGATATTGGAATCGCTTAGACTATGTATTGGAATTAAATATGAAATGGAAATTGATTCATTGATGCTACGAATAGAATTAAATGTGTGGATAAAACCTGATATCGTTTAATGACTGCATGAGTTCAGTTCTAAACAAGTGGCGGTTAGGGGAATTCACATGGGCCACTCAAAGGGTTTTATTATCCTTCTTTATATATATATATATATATTTGTTCGGGTAAGGAGAGATGACGCCGCAAGCGTTTTGTCCTCTAGGGCATTCCCTTGTTGCTCGATTTATCGGGCTAAGGTTGTCATTTCCTCTGAACTCGGGTTTCCCATCGGGTTTGGGTTATCCCATTTCTATTTCTCCTCTCAATTAGTCACGGTTTGCATTGGTCTTCCCAAGCTGATGGTTGAAGACCCCAATCTTTTAGAGGTGGGACGGAGTCGTCCTGAAAAAGTGAAATGGGTATCGCTTGATGGGACCCCGAGTCCAGGAGGGATGACAAGTACAAAAGGGCCCCTGGAGGGCATTGATAGAGTCTTGGCTGGCGAGGATCGATCGATTAATAGCCTCTCCTTTCGGGACCCCGAATCTTTTAGAGCGGGAGGGGTGCATGCACACAAAGAACTATGGCAGAGTGTGGCATCTGGCTATAAAAATGAAGTAGAAGTTAACGAAGGATTTCAAGAGTGGTCAATGTTCAATCCTTTTTTCGTCCCTTTATATTAAAGGAGTTTTTCGAGGGGAAAAATATTACAGCCCAATGCCCCCACAGAAAGTGTTTAAAAACCACCTGTCGTAACAAGTTCGCCGATTTCATCACCGAAACGCTGGAGCAGAGACTCAAAACGGGAGCAGTAACAGTTTTAGGTAAAGTTGGGGAAGTAGACCCACCCCATATAATATTGCCTATTACAAATGAACCATCAAAGCCTAGACTGTGCATAGACGCACGGTTCCTCAACCTTTGGATGAAGGATACGCCCTTCTCCTTAGATAAGCTGATTAATGTGCCTCGTTTGTCTATAAGTATTCCTTTATGTCAAAGATGGATGACAAATCTGGTTACGACCACGTCTTGCTGACTAAAGAATCTACTAAATATTTTGGAATTGAGTGGGGAGGCTTTTGGTGGGTCTGCAATACCCTTCCTTTTGGCTGGAAAAACTCGCCCTATGTTTACCAGACCATTGGTCTCGTGGCAAGGTATTGCTTGCTCGCTCTACATTGACGATCGGCTTAATGGTGAATTATCTACGACGAGGGGCCACTGGTCTCGCCCTGTGGAACAAAGGGAACCCGATTACAGTTACAAATCGACAGAAGCTGCCCTTTACATAGTTTTTGAAGTCCTGACTCACCTGGGCTATTATTTTGGCCTTAAGAAGTGCGTTTTAGTTCCAGTACAACGAATTCTATATCTTGGTATGCTGGTGGACTCTACAGCACAGGCGTTCTCGATCCCAGAAGATAAAAGAAGAAATTTTGCAAATTTCAGAGAGAGTATCTTGAATCAAAGGCGTGCCATTCCCCTACGACCTTTACAAAAATTAATGGGAAAGTGTATTTCTTTCTCCTTGGCGTTCCCAGGTGCTAAATTCTACATTCGAGAAATGGCGAACGCGATCGGAAGAGCGTCAACGAAAGGAGAGATCCAAATGCCATTGGCCTTTGGCGAGGAGATTGAGTTCTGGCGATTCGTGGATTCCTGGGAGAGCCACATTCCTTGGAGGAGCGAGAAACACTGGTCACTGTCAGTCTCGACAGATGCGTCAATGTCTCGTTGGGCTGGTGTAATCCATCTTCAACCAGGCGAGATAGTGCTCGGACTTTTGGGAAGCGGATTTGGCGGAGGAAAACATCAATGTCAAAGAGATGTGGGCGGTAGCTAAGGTCTTGGAGTCTTTAACAATTAATGGCCATAAGAGACTGTCGAGTTGACGTTCAAGTCGACAACCAGTCTGTCCTCCATACTTGGGGACGTGGAGCACGTTCAAGAGGGCTCACAAAGGTAGCCCAACATGTCTTTCAGCTGGTGACGCAGAGAATTCGAAATGTCCAGTTGGAGCTTTCATACGTCCCATCCAGTAACCCTGCTGATTTGTTCTCACGTGTTTTATCTAAAGCAGACTCAATGTTATCCAGAAAATATTGGGAGTTGGTGGACTCCAAATTTGGAGGTGCGTCAGGTCACAACTTCGACTTAATGGCTTTAGATTCCAACGTCGAGCGGGACCGACAGGGTGCACCAATTCGCCACTTTACTCCTTATCCCACGCCTGGTTCAGCAGGTGTTAATGTGTTCAACCAGAACTTGTCGATTTGTGATGGAATCAAGATTAACGCTTACGTGTTCCCGCCATTTGCATTGATTCCACCCCTATTACAGTTGCTGTCGTCTCAGAAAGCCGTTGTTACCATGATCGTCCCGTGCCTATCCCCCTTTCCTTCGTGGTGGCCAACGAGAAGGAAGAAGGCAATGTCGTCCAAGGAATTCCTGCTAGCAAGGCGAGGTTCCAAGGAGGCCATCCTGTGGCCAACGAAGCGCGGCTTTTTAGCATCATATCAGTGTTACCGTGGGACCTCTGGGCTTTCCGCCTAGCTAGATTTTGAATAAATCCAATCAAATGATGATAATAATAATAATAATAATTGAAATATATATATATATACACAAATAAGAAATTGTAATAAAAAAGGCAATATTTTCTCATTTACTTTAAAACAAAGATTCATCGAGACGGATGCGAGTTTTTCGGCACCAAAGTGAAGTCCAATTGTTCTTGTCCGAAAAGATTAGCTTTTGGAACGGTCGACTGTATAATAGGAAAACTGCGCTTGATCTTCTCTGCAGCCGGAAGATGTCTGTTACGACTCGTCTATTCCGGGATACGGGAACCCAGCAGCATCGAAGGTAGTGAAGGACTACTTAGCGGTTATGAGGGTAGAGCAACTGGAAGCGAGGGTCAAGACTCAGGAACTGTTGTACTTCCCCGGAAAAGAAGGCGTGCTCTTTAATCACGTCTTGACGAAAAGCCTACGTGATGGCACTTCCAACTTGTTTTCTGAAACGCTACCGGAGAGACCCGTCACTGTGCCCGGTTACAGCTCTTGAAGTGTATATGGCGGTAAGTAAGTCAATGGGCATACCGCTTCACGGGGGTTACCTGTTTCGTCCAGTGACACCATCGGGAGAAGTAGCCATGGCACCTTTGGATTCTGCTGCGGCCCAGAGCCGACTTTATATGTCCATCAGCTGGCCGAAGTTTTCGGCAACCGTGGAATTACACTTCATGGATTAAGGAGTGGGTGTGCGATTTCTCTAGCAATGTCGGGAGCAGATTTGCAGACTATTATGAACCACGTCGGTTGGAAAACCACAAGTACAGCACGCCATTACATTAGGATGGGGCAAGTGTTAAGGTCTGGGGGTGCAGGGGACTCGTTATCGGGGTTACCTTTGGACCTGACGGAACTCTATCGCAGGCAAAACGACCTAATAGGCTTCACACAAGTCTTCGAGTGAAGGACCACAGATGCAAATGATCCACAGTAGTATTTATAACAGTTGTATTAGGTTAACTAATTAACTATTTTAGGGGGGTCTTGGTGATAAGAGCTGGAGAGTAGGACTTTGTAGGAGACTGTTGTAGGAGGGAAATCACAAGAAGTTCTCCAATCTCTTGGGGAGGGGGGATTTTGTGGGTGAGGATTGGGAAAGTATCAGGGAGTGTTAAATTGGGGTTGTTTGAATGGGATAGCTGCAGAGCCTAAAAGGAGGGCTACTCGAAGCAAAGATGAGACAGGGAGGCTATCCATACCTTAATGCTAATAAGGCAACAAGAGGGATACTGAACTATTCAAACCTCATTGAATATTCATATCCCTCGGGATGACGTCATTAGCATTATATAACACCAAATTAATTATGCAAGGGTGTCAGTTCGCAACGGGACGCTAATGGAAAAGTCGCCCCACCCTCCCACCCTACCTCTTGTTGGTTTATTAGCACTCCACGCTACTCCCTTGTTGTGATTCGACAGGGAGGCTATCCATACCTTAATGCTAATAAGGCAACAAGAGGGATACTGAACTATTTATATTGAGTTGTAAAGTATAGAACTTTAATATATTGACCGAAAGACTAAATTGCAGTGCGACCTAAATTGCGTCGAAGCTAATTGCTGGGTTTCATCCATTCCTTTGGGAATCAAAGGACAGTGCAGCGGTAGTCATGTTCGATGAACGAACAAGAGACACTAATGAAAAAATTAATCCAAGATGGCTGCCGTGACGTCACATGCAACCGAGCAATAGGCCAACTGGATTACCTTTTCTCCACGGTCGCCTGTTACACCAGGATCACCTTGTATACCTTTGAAACCCTATGATCGAAAATATCACGATAAGAAGCAAAAGTAATATTATATAGATAGTTTGACTTGGAGTTTGTATTCAGCCGTTTCTTTAGATCCACATGTCACCTTACCATGATGCCAGGAATACCGCGCCTTCCAGGATCTCCAGTTGGACCAACAAAGCCCTAGAAATGGAGTAGCTAATTAAGTATCTCGACTAAAGCCACGCGCAGTCTTTATGAAGACAATCGTTTTGGACTTCCCTTCCTTTTACGATCAAATTCGCACGCGAATGTGCCATTCTTACACTGTTAGAGATTCGATATCTTACGTCGAACGTTATGAAATGTATTTACCCTGAGGCCTTTTTCGCCTTTTCTACCCCTAGGCCCTCGATCACCGAGTTTCCCCTAAAAAAGAATCCAAACAAAAATTAGACAACCAATAGAGTTATTGTGACATTTCTAAAGAAACTTCATGATAGTCGGGTAGCCATCCGTTTTACCGACCTCTATTTTATTGAAAATTATATAGAAAGAGGTTTTAATGGTGTTCAAATATTAGAAAACACTTTAATAGGCAAGAATTAAGTAAAAATAATGAAAAGGAATAGAAACGTACCAACCTTGCCTCCTACTCCTCCTCCTTTTCCCTTGGATCCAGCGTCACCTAAAGGGCCCTAGAAAAACAACAACTATTTTAGTTCCAAACATTTACTTCTGAGCGTTTTTGTATTTAATTCGTATGTAGTTCCATGTATATATCAGTTAATTTTATCTTATCTTAATTTATATTTATTTATATATTTATATATCATAACAAGGACGAATAAAGTATTTGTGTACTGTATGTGTGCATGTAAAATTGTAATGCATTTAGGCCCTGTTTATAACTGAAGTAGGTGAGTCATCACTATAAGCAGTCTGTTTTAGAGTCGTAAAGAAAACTAGAGAAAACAAAAGGGCTATTTGTGCGAAAAAGCTTACCTTATCGCCTACTTTGCCCTTGTGGCCCTTCATACCGCGGTCGCCAAGGGGCCCCTACAATGTAAATGATGCTGAGTTTAGGAAAGGAGGATAGAGAAAAAAAGTTGCGGAATGAAGGAAGGAAGGAAGGAAGGAAGGAAGGAAGGAAGGAAGGAAGGAAGGAAGGAAGGACATAAGAGAAAGGGAGCGAGGGAAGTTAAAATTGAAAAATGAAAACGTCGATACCTGACGACCAACTTTTCCAGGATCGCCATATGGTCCTCGCTCTCCATCGTCACCCTGAAATTTATTTATAGCTTCAATGACAATAAATGAACTACAGCCTGATTTTGTAAAGTGGATACCAAGTGTAGTATACAATCATTTCAATTTCTTCTCTTCTCTTTTTTATTACAATATTTAGCTTATTATACCTTCGGTCCTATAGCTCCAGGTTTACCCCTTGGACCAGGTTCGCCTCGTTCACCCTGCACAGAGAAATAGCTGTGAATGTCTATATCAGTCATGAAAAGCCATATGTTCTTATTTTTCTCCTCTCCTCTCCTCTCCTCTCCTCTCCTCTCCTCTCCTCTCCTCTCCTCTCCTCTCCTCTCCTCTCCTCTCCTCTCCTCTTTTTTTCTCTCTCGCGTTTCCCTCTTTCTCTTTATATGTGGCATATCGTTCGAGTTTTTGACTTTTTTCAAGAGATTTCTACATAACTATAAATATATACCTCTGTACCAAAGGTTCCTGTCGCACCTGTAGATCCAGCCAAACCATTTTTTCCCTACAAAGAAAAAAATATTTATAATAAGTAATAAAAGGTTTGAATAGGAATGCTCCTAAGAATGATAACGGCATTGCATTGTACTGTACCTTAGCACCTCGCAGGCCTCGATCACCCATGTAACCAACTGGCCCCTGGTGTCCCTGCAACGTAATTCCACAAATCCAGTTAGTAAAACAAAACCTTTGCTTCATTCTGAAATAATTGACAAAATAGGGGTTGGGAGGCGGTGGGTTTTATTGACAGCCTTATTTTAATTAATAGCAAATATAATGGCTCAACTATAGTGATTTTAGTCATGCATGTAGAGTTTCTACGAGTTGGAAATGACTCGTGAAACAAGTTTGAAATTAGCTCGTGAAACAAGAACTACTAGTTAAAGTACAAAATCTAACAATAAAATTAGGATCGACTAATTTGTGGTAATGAAAAAGACTCTACAGTTAATTCCGTTTGATTCAAGATCAAGCGCAAATAAGTAATTCTTGACACTTCATTTATAAAAGTTTGGCGATTGATTTTATGGTGGGGGGAATGTCCTAAATAAAACAAATAGAACTTTACCTGACCTCCGACAGGGCCACGCTCTCCTTTGGGTCCAATTTCTCCATTTTTGCCCTGTAGTAATAGAAAGCACGACTATTAACGGATTGCAATCACGAGAACTTTGCTACGATACCAGACATCAAGGATGGCATAGGAGATAGCGTAGCCAAAGACCGACTTGGACAGCCAGATAACCGGGATAAAGAGTTTTATACTGCGCGCATTAAATACTTTGTATTGTATGTCACTTCTGTAGGCCAACGTTAACCAATGTTATGTAATTAGAAAAGCAGTAAGACTTGCTTTTTCCTCTGTGGAAACTATAAGCAGACCAGTAACATCTGCATTCTGCCTTCTCATAAATGGAACCTAAATTATCTTACCGATGTTCCAAATGGGCCTCGAAATCCTCGATTTCCTTCGTCTCCCAAACCACCCTGAGAAAGGAATGATTGAGTTAAAAGTGATTTTAAAATAGAAAATAAATTGAGGAATGAAGAGACAATGAGAGGTGAAGAGAGGAGCGAGAGGAGAGGAGAAGAGAAGAGAGGAGACGAAACGACACGACACGAGAGAGGAGAGGAGAGGAGAGGAGAGGAGAGGAGAGGAGAGGAGAGGAGAGGAGAGGAAGCGTTGAGAGGAGAGGAGAGGAGAGGAGAGGAGAGGAGAGGAGAGGAGAGGAGAGGAGAGGAGAGGAGAGGAGAGGAGAGGAGAGGAGAGGAGAGGAGAGGAGAGGAGAGGAGAGGAGAGGAGAGGAGAGGAGAGGAGAGGAGAGGAGAGGAGAGGAGAGGAGAGGAGAGGAGAGGAGAGGAGAGGAGAGGAGAGGAGAGGAGAGGAGAGGAGAGGAGAGGAGAGGAGAGGAGAGGAGAGGAGAGGAAGCGTTGAGAGGAGAGAAAATGCAAGTATATTTCTTTTCTTTACCTTATAGCCCGGCTTTCCAGGAGGGCCGATAAAACCCTTGTCTCCTTTGGGGCCCTAAAAATGAAAAGAAAAAGTCAGTCAGTAACAACTCAGTTTACTATACAATACGATAATTCAAGAAATAATTTACCTTCACCCCTGGTATTCCCTGCATTCCTTTCTCCCCCTGTTTTCCCGCTTTAGCACCGACATTTCCAGGTTCCCCAGGACCTCCCGGTTCTCCACGGAAACCAACTAGGCCCTATAAAAAGGAAGAAGTAAAGTCAGAGGGGTAAAACCGTCAAGCATACCTGAACACTAAAATGTAAACAAAGGCTTCTTACTTCACTTCCTTTTATTCCTTTGAAGCCAGGAAACCCACGATCTCCTGCATTCCCCTAATACAAAATAACAATGACAGCACATAATTATAGTCTCGGTTATTGTTCTGGCTAACTTCTATGATTCACTTGGGTAAATGATCAACTAGAGGGGCCCAAACCCTCATCTGGTTTCGTGCCATCACAATGTTGGGATTTGTTTTCAGGGTTTACTCTCCAAGATCCGCTGTGTAGAAGGCAAGAGATCACAAGGCCGCGAAGACGAAGATGGACGGACGACATCAAGGAGTGAACTGGCCTGTCGCTTTCGCGCTGTACCAGCATAGCGCGGGACAGGCAGCAGCGAAGGGAAATCGTGAAGGCATATCATCGCCCGTGACCTCCGACCCTCAACCATGAGGAAGAAAGGCACACATATATATACAGTCTGTTATGACGATCAATTTGCACTGAAATCACTAGGCTACTTTTGTACTTCAGTCAACGGCGTTTGAAAGGAAACAGAGCATTCTATTGCTAGTAGAAATAGAATGTGTGATAGCACTATAGTGACGTCGTCCTCAAGGACTAACAAGCATTAGTATAAGTATGCCAACCAGTTTTAACCCTGAATGGATTTAAACCCACGTCCTTCGAGTTTCTAGACGGCTGCTCTACCAACTGAGCTATCTGCCCTGCATGTTAGAAACAGTGCCCGAGTCAAATCCCAAATGCTTATCGCGATCGTGAGTTGAGCTGTGGGTATTTATGAAGATGAAATTATTTCATACGTATTAATAAGAAGTTTTTCATCCATTTTAAATATGTTTCGTACCCTTGATCCTTTCTTTCCAAGTAGTCCCGGCATGCCTTTGGGGCCAATGATTCCCTAAGAAACAAAACATAAATGTTTTGTACGCAAGAACAAAATTTTTTTCAACAATATTCTGCGGGATAAATACAAATTAAATTTGAATATTTGGAATTCTTCTAAATTTCTATGAATTTTTTTGATCCCCAGAAATTGTTATATTACGATTGGCTCCCTGTAGGATCAATTCAGCCTAAACCACAGCATTTCTCTCGTACGATCCACTATACTTGTGATTACAATTGTCCTTCCGTTGCGCGGATATGCAAGATTTTTATTCGAGGTATGGTTAAGGCCCAGTCACATGATACAACTGTTTTTGTAACATTGCGCGCAACATGGTTGGACCGTGTGCCCACCCCTGCACTGTTGCGCGCAAGCACAGTTGGACCGAGTTTCCATACCCCGGCACTGTTGCACGTAACGTTACAGAAAAAGTAGCAGAAGTAGAAGTGGATCATAAACCTAACTGTTGTGCGCAACTGTTGCAGGGATAGACACGGAGCAGCTGTGTGTTGCGCGCAATGTTTTAGAAAAAGTTGTAAGAAGAGTTGCATCGTGTTGTCAAGCAAATGGTGTTGCTGCTGCTGATGACGATGATCACCATCTTCATAAATATCGTTACCGTTATCACTATTGATTCTATTCTTGTGTAATAAATTATACCAAACCGCAGTTGTGTCAACAGGGCCTGTTACGAGAGGATTACTATTATACCTCTACGCCTTCGTGTCCTGAAAAACCTGGTCGCCCCATAACACCGATGGAACCCTGAAAAATAACAACAAAATCAAGCATACAAATACATAGTAAGTATGAACATAAATAATAGGGAGCTTAAGCAGGAGACGTTTTTGTTAACGCGGGCGTCACCGCAGTGTACGTTCCTCTTTATCCGTTCGCCATCATAGATGATGTGTCCGTCTTCGTTAAGCAGAAGGTCAGTTAAGGCCTTTTTATCTTCTACCAAGAACAGCAACCTCATCTATAACGGTGAACGAATGAACAAAAACGTACGTGTAACGTCCGTGTTGACAAAAACGTCTCCTGCTTAAGCTCCCTAATATCTATGGAGAACTCGAATATAGTGCGAAGTTATACCTTTTCTCCAAGTACTCCAGGTGGTCCAGTAACACCCATGGCACCGAGGAAACCCTGGATAGAAAAACGTTTTACGATATGAATTCCTTAGAGTGAGCACCCTCGAAAGTGGAGAGAAAAATAAACGAGAGGGAAGCAAAGAAAGAAAACAAAGAAAAAACCATCCTGATAACCAGGGCAGCAAAGACAAACAAGAACAACAAAAACAAAAGGTTACACAAAGAACAGATAGAAAACAACTCACACAAACAATAAGGACTACATTGACCACCACAATCAATCTAAAAAATAAAGCAGAGTGCTAAAATATCTGGAAACCTACAACAATGCCTTTGATTCCGATGTCTCCTTCGTCACCTTTTGGACCCAATGGACCCTAAAGTTTATCAAAAAGTATACATTTTATACTATAAATTTGTTAAAATCAAATCAGTTTAAATAACGTGTTGGTGTCTATTTAGCAGTCCAAAAGAAGACAAAATATAAATATATACACATACGTCTTCGCCTACGTCACCAATAAGTCCAATGCGTCCTTTGGGACCAACTTCACCCTAATGTACGAGACATGGTTAAATTAGCTATAATGGAATAAATCTTTGGGACAATTATTAAGTAGTTAAGAGTTCTTACCTTTTTACCGGGTTTGCCAGTTTCTCCAGTTTCCCCCATAGATCCGAGGAAACCCTGCGAAAAAGACAGTGAAATATTCAGGACGACAATATATTTTAAAAATTGTCGTCGTCGTCGTTGTTGTCGTTGTTGTTATTTCTCAACTCGTTCATTAGTTTGCGTCTCATTGTTTGCCCACTATTTGGGTTAATCTGTGTCTGTCTTTAATAATTGTCAATGAGCTTATTTGTTTTTGTTCCTTAATCTAGAATATCGAATGCATACCTGTGGTCCTCGAGTGCCATTAAACCCAATAGGACCAGACGGACCAGCTGGACCCTAGATCATGGATCTACAGTCAATATTGATAGTCCAGAATTACAACGGTTGTCTGGTAATCACAATACCGCCACTCACTAAGGACCCTCTACTCTCATCACATTAATATAGGGTAAAGAAATTCTCAGTCACCCTTTTGTCTCAAGGCAAGGGAATTACTATAGAATACCCCGCAAATGATATTCATTAGTAGATCTTTTTGAAAACGTCACAGAAACAGGCAATAGAAGCACAATAGGATGAATATAATGAATATCATTTGCGGGGTATTCTATATTCTACTTGTACCAAAGCAAGTTCACTAGAGGGCGGGATTTGGGAGGGGTGAAGTCGGGTGGAGTAGAGTTGAGAGGGAGAAGGAAGCACAAAGCTCCAGATCAGGTCCCGATTACACGAATTCACAGTCGTACGAAAACCACTCTGCATAACAAATAGATTCCATTTTTCCGTGCGTCTGTACTTTAATAAATGTACAGACGACGTTGGTGAGAATGTGGCGAGAACAAAAATGTACGCTAGGAGATGAATTTGAGTAGGTGATTGTTGTTTTCACCACATTGTGACGTCTTCTGTGCATCTATTTAAAGTAAAAATGGAATCTATTTTATATAATATTAATCAAAACGTCAACCAATCATAGCGCGCGTAAGATTCAGTGACGCCGTTTATGCATGTGTAGTGTAATTACACACCGATCTCGACCAATCACAGCGCGCGTAATATAGCAATTATTACGTAGCATAAGTTTTCGACTCATACAAAAATTTATTCTCGCATAAAGAAAGAGTAAGTTTATAAACATTTATCACTTTTTTTCTAAAAATCTATGTTTTCACTGGCATTTCACTATGATCTGTAAAAAGCAAACGGCCTAGTGAAAACAATAACTTTATCATATCTGAAGGTCGAGTGGTATTTAGGATGAATAAAAATGTCCTCTTCTGCTACTTCAACTTAGCACACCATACAGTGCTTAAAAATCCCCATTAGGCATCAATCGATGTGACTGGATAGCTATAGAATACTAACATTTATATCGTACCAACCTGTTTTCCAAAGTCTCCCATTCCTCCAGGATCTCCTCTTCGACCGATGACACCCTGTAGACGGAAATAATTAATCAACGTGAATAACGACAAACATAAAACGAACGAAAAACGAGCGAACAGCAGACAGACAGACAAACTCAAATTGCCTTAAGTTACCGTTGAACCAATTTCTCCTGAGAAGCCTTCCTCTCCTATTTCGCCCTACGAAATACAATGACACCAAATTTATTAAACTTTGGTATATATTTATACATTTCTATATATTTACATTTGCAACATGTTAAGAGGGAAGACAGGCGGAATGCGTTCTTTTTGTGTGTGTGATTTTTTTGTCAATCAGCTCTCAACAAATTCAAGGTGAAAAAGCTCAAGTTCACGCCTTTGACAATACCGACTAGCCCATTTTCGATGAACGGAAAATGCTGACAGTATCGAGGAGTTAGAAATATATTCTAATTACGTTTTCTCCATACACTGCATGGAGCTTCGTTTTGAGTTAAATTGTGCATAATCACTCAAACAGAATATCAAAAATGACTTTTGAATGCCCTGAATGACAACATTCACCAACTCTTTAGTCCTTGTGGTTACCAACTCGAAAGTTTATACTACTTTGGCAGCCACCCATCTCTGATTCCATATGGTTTACTTCTAAAACGAATTTCGAGTGTGTAATGTTACTATCTTTCATTATATTTTGTATTATTGTATTACGTGTGTGAAATTAAAGAAAAACTTCAAAGTTCAAGTTCAAGTTCCTATTTCGTTACTTGCAAAATTATTTCAATGCAAGCTATTTATGATTATCATCAATATACTAGGCCAAATAACAAACTGCCCTCTACATTTGCAGCCCTGTTGCTGATTGGCTGAGAAGGCATCGCGCGACAGCTCTCGACCAATCAGAATTTACAAGAAAACCATTTCAAAACTCGAGTTTTGTGTCAATCGTTATATTTTATATTTATTTGAAGACAACTTTTATCGTACTGATCAAACGCCATTTTACCACTAATATGGAAGAATTTCCAAGAATTTCCAAGTTTCAATTACAAAGTTTGTTAATTGGCCTAGCATATTGATGATAATGATAATGACATGACTTTTGTCGGGCATATTGTTTGTATGTGGCCCTTGTAGCATCATTTGCGCTGCGCTCGGGCGCAAATGAAGCTACTCGGGCCACAAATAAACAATATGCCCTCCAAAAGTCATGTTATTGTCCTATTCTGTGGTGTACGGCGTAAGGCTAATCTTTACCGCTGGTACATCGAAACCTTGTTCACCAGGTGGTCCAATTGCCCCCTATACAAAAACATAAAATACATCTAAATGAATATGTAAAGAAATCAGAAAAATAATGTGAAGAATGGTTCAAAATTACACCCAATTTCAAAGTTACGCGATCTAGTGGCGATGGCTTGTCTGGATTTTAAGCTTCTGTCAATCAAATTGTAACGACTAGAATTTGTAAAATTTTAGCTTTCTAAATTCAGAAACAAATTAAAACAAACTTGAATTTATTGACAGAACATTTAGTATTTTCCGACTTTTGATGTAAATTTAAGCTTGCTTCAAGGAGAACGAATAGTCGGAGCTTTGATTGACGGTAGTCAAAACACTGAAAAAGCCATTCAAGTGTCGTCTGCAAAGGTCGCGTAATTTTGAAAATAGGTGTTAAGTTATCCAACAATGCAGCAAACATCATGTACTGGGGTGCTTACCATTTAACCAGAAAAACTGGAAATTTCGGTTGGAAAAAATGGTCTTAATCGATCTTACGATTGAGGTAATCCACTTTCCCCGTTCTTTTCGATTCTTCCGGCAGTTTCCCGTACTTTTTTTACCACTAGCAAACGAATTTCCAACCGGATGGATTGGTCTAAATGGTAAGCACCCCTGTACGTGATTTGCAGAGCCTGAGAACACAGTTTGTCTCAAATCGCGCGCCGTAAAGTTAAGTGGCTCACTTTACGGCTCGTTAGACAGCTGTATTCTCAAGCACGGATTTGCGTGTTAAAACCAGTTGTACCTTCTTGCCGACGTCACCCAGTGATCCCTTCTTGCCTTTACTTCCTTTCACTCCCTAAAATATTTGAGAAAAAAAGAGCATTCCAGTTTCAGCAAGAATCAACGTCAATATTTTGAACATTTAACCATCATTATCGTCGTCATCATCATCATCATCATCATCATCATCATCATCATCACCAACAACAACAACAACAACAACAACTGACAACGACGACGACAACAACAAAGATACCTACCACATCACCAGTAAGACCTGGCTTTCCAAGGATTCCTTCGAAGCCCTTCGGGCCCTTGAAAATAAACATATTCTCATTATCTAATGCACGTAAAGTCAGTCATTCTCTCCCCATTCCCCCTCACCCTCCCGTTAGGGCTTAGCTGTTCTTGACGCCCGTAAAACGACCATGTTACCACATCAATCAATGGTTACTGACTGAGTAAAGCGTTTATCATTGCTTACGGGTTGAATAGTTTACGTGGATGGGTCTCAATGCTGGAAAATGAACGTTTACAAACATAACACCGTATACGTGTTGATGGTGCAAACACGAACTGTACATGGTCATTGTAATCGTACGGATAGACTTTGACCGGATGCGTTTACAAATGTAAGCGGATACGTGTGCACGGGATGTTTGCTTCTCGCTCCCCCCCCCCTCCCCCACCCACACCCACACCCCCACACCCCTCCCCCGCGCCCGAAGAATCACAAGGATCGTATTCATGCAAGCTGGTCACTTGTGAAAGCAAACTGTACCCTGGGAACAAGGCTTGTCTCCACTTAAGTTCCAGGGTGCGAAACATGATATCACTGGTCAATTTCTAAGCTCGTGTAACAATGTTAACAGCGCACTTTAACATATCTGGTCAATACAATACTTTTATTTCAAAAAAGAAGTGACCTAGCCTACAAAATTAAATAATCATTCTCGAGTTGAGTGGTTTCATCTTGAAACTAATGGATTAATATGTCAAGTTCAAGAGATTTCGAAAGACATCAGATCAATTAGGCGTCGATGTCTGAGAAGTACAACGTGATAGACAGGGAAGAAGATACATTTGAAAATCTTTGGAAAAGGTGATATCAGCGGGGCCGGACGGCTTTTCGAAGGAAGTCCGGTAAAACTCGTATTCGGACCCGGACCCGCGCATGCGCCAAAACTACAAATAAAACGGTGATAAACAGTCATATGATAAAATGTTTATTGACTGAGTTAGGTCGGGACGGACGGAAAAATATTTGGCTCTTGGTCATTTGTCTGCGCTCGGTCCGTACGGCATGACCTCGAGACAAACATTTTCCCGCCCGGCACTCAGTCAATAAGTACATAGTGTTGCGTAACCTTTAGAACAGTTTTTGTATGAGTGCGAAAATGAACGCGCCGTACGTGACCGTATTAGTGCCGAAATATCTATAACAGTGATAATTTCTTCCGTTACCGTGACGCGTTCTTACCATTTTCACAGTCAAACGAAAACGCTCACGGCAAATTCTTAAAAAGTACGGTGTCGTACTGACACGTTGTCAGTTTGAATTTTCTGGCAGTGATTTTTCCCCTTGTTCGCTTGTTGGGAAGAAACCTTGCTGGACCTACGAGTCTGATAGCTGCCTCCTCACTTAATCTAATTCTGTGCGTTGCGATTGTCCTTATCTTTTTTACACTCCATCATTGTATAAATTTTTAGCGAAGTTGATGAGGCTTAGTAAAAGAAATAAATGTATCAAATATCATCCCCTCATCTGCACAGGTGCTTTGGCTCCCGCTTCCCAAAGCTGCGGGTAAAGTACCAACACTACCAAAGTCGTTCGTAAGTCGCGCTAAGTACCGTATCTCACACCCTGTTTCACAAGCAAAGTGTTTGTACGTTGCGCGCGCTTTACGGTATAACGTAGAGTAAATACATGTGCAGTATTGGGTGGAGTTCAAATTTATCTTAATAAAGCTTTTACCTTAGCACCAGCTTTTCCGTCGGGTCCCTGATCGCCAGGTTTCCCAAGAAGTCCCTATAGAATCAATGGCAATGAAATTTGTTTGATTGCGCAGAGTTTCAGCTTACTCTTTGACGACTATTTGGAACAATTTTCGATTGCGCATAATTTCAGCTGACTTCTTCACGAATATTAGGTAACCATGGTCCCGTTTCTCAAAAGACCCGATAACGTTACGGATCCGTTAACTTATTCGATTTATTTAGGTTAACGGATCCGTAAAGTTATCGGGTCTTTTGAGAAACGGGCCCCATTTCAGTTTAATAGTGTGCGCGCAACTCACACTATATACGCTATACCAAACCAACACTCTGTTGTTATCATTTGCAAGATACGTTCAATAATGTCTGTTTGAAAATGTGCACTTCTTTAGCGTTCAATTTTTGACGTGCTACTTACACTACTTACACTCTAGCGACATCGTTACGTCAAAAAAAGGAATTAATCGCTCATGTTTTCTCCAAAGTGACAGTCAAAACTGCAAACTTTAAAAACTAATGACTTTTGATACTATTCTCGAGCGTATGACTATAAGAGTTAGAACCGCGCTTGTTATCCTTGACAGAGTCCATAAGAGGAAAGGCTTGTCATACGACGTAGCCAAATACACATACCATTGGGCCAGGTTCACCATGAGGGCCTTGGGTGCCATTGATACCAGGTGGTCCCTTAAAATAGCAGAAATATGAGAAGTGATACTCTTAGAATTGTTAGAATTAGTTCAGCATTTATCACGTGGATTTAAGTCAAAAGTCTTCTCTTTTATCACGTATAGACCCCTTGAAACGTGTTGGAATTTAGCTCAACCTGGGGGACAAAACAATAAATTTTAATTCTCAAGAGAACAAAAGTCTTTTGTTTTGTCCCCCAGATTGAGCTGCTCTGACGTCACGTGCAAGGGGTCTATTGAACAGCTATGTAATAGACTGGAAAGCAGTTATCTCGATATAAATTACACTCACACAAATCTCGGCTTATTTTACCACACGCGCGCTTTGCGCAAATGACTACAGATACATGAATAGGCCACTGTAGATCATCATCGAGAGCCAGATTTGAGAAATTTGTATGTCCACAGAATACGAGTATTTAGTTTGATTTAGATGCATGTCACTTCGTCCACAGAATTCCTTTTTTTGAGCAAATCATCATTTTCTAAGTAGAATTTGTTGCACTTACATATAAACCACGACCCCCTGGGTCACCTTGAGCTCCTTTTACTCCCGTTGGTCCCTGGTAGAAAAAGAGTACGATAAAACTTAATGTAAAATATAGTAGTTCAAAACTGGCGTTAATGTAACTATGTAAGGCAATTCATTCATATTAGGGAGCTTAAGCAGGAGACGTTTTTGTCAACATGGACGTCACACGTACGTTTTCGTTCATCCGTTCGCCGTCATAGATGAGGTTGCTGTTCTTGGTAGAAAATGAAAAAGCCTTAACTGACCTTCTACTTAACGAAAACGGACACATCATCTATGATGGCGAACGGATGAAGAAGAACGCACACTGTGGTGACGTCCGCACTGACAAAAACGTCTCCTGCTTAAGCTCCCTATTGTCGTGTAACATACCGGTCTTCCACGCTCTCCTTGCAGCCCGCGTCTTCCTACGCTGCCCTGTGCACAAACGTTTAGAAGAACGTAGCTATATCATAGCATATCATTAAAAAAGGACCTAACTCTAGGGATTATCCTTTAGCTACTATGTCAAGAATACACAAACAAGGAAACAGCATCGTAAATATGTGTTGTTTCCTCATTTGCGCTTGAGTGAAAATTAATTTTGTTAAGTCATTAGAGTCCAGGCTGGAATATTGTTGATCTTTATCAATCGAGTTTACTAAATTAAAAGACAAAAGTAAATACCTTGAAACCGTTTATACCATCGTAGCCAGGATCTCCTTTAAGGCCTAATGGTCCCTGTGAACCGTTCCATAAATACACGTTAAGAAAATGTTGCCAATTTGTATCGTAACGTGTATGAAATTTACTTACCACTTCGCCTTCAGGACCTCTTGGACCAGGTTTACCGGTATCCCCCTAAATGACAACATCACGGGGAATAAAAACATACCTCAGGTTACGCGAAATTTATAAATAATGGACCCTTGGTGCAGAGGATATTTAAATCTACACTGTGTAACACCAAACTAGTCCAATCCGAGGTCATTATGAACAAAGAAGCTCCCGTGAAGTCCTTTCACTCTGTAAGCCAGTTCAGAGTTTAAGAATCGTTTCGCATGCGATTTTATCCCGAATGTCTCACCTTCTTTTGTTTGATTTAAAACAAAAGAAGGTTTAAACAAAGAGAAGTTCGGGATAAAATCACATGCACACTGAAAACGATTCTTAAACTCTGAACTGGTCTTGCGCAATAAACATAGGAGAATTAGGAGGCACAGTTTACTAGCCAGTAGATTGACGAGGCGCAAAGAAGTACAAAGCATAAGGTAATATTGTTTGCTTACCTCCTGTCCTTTCAATCCTACAAAACCGATACCCCCTGCAATACCACGTAGGCCCTAAAATACATGTATATGGTCAAAAGAGTTATGTACACCGTTGATCGAGCTTAGAAAAAATTTAAAATTATGAAAACAAAGAAAAACGATAAAAGCCCTCTATGAGGACATGTGGTTACTGGTAGTCAAAACATATGGCATCCACAGTCATCACCATGTCCACTATCGTAGATTTTTAGAGTTATGGCCTAGTTTGCATTAATATATGATCACTCTCAGTACATATGGATAACTGGTCTTAGTATTTGATCAAGTCCCAACCTGTCATCTAATGTATCAATCCATTCCGATATTGCCCATGCCCCCCGGGCGAACCCCCTGGCATTTGACTTTTTGAAAAAACAAAATAAACAATAGGTTTAAAGTCTACTTATAACTACTTACTACTTATAACATTAAAGATCTTAAATGTCTTACTTTGGCACCACTCAAGCCAGGCATGCCTGGTATTCCAGGTTGTCCAGGGATACCCTTAAGAGAAACAAAAAGGATCTATATGATAAGAAAAAAGCTTGATTCGACGAATATGTGGTAAAGTAAATCCATACCTTTTTGCCGCCAAGTCCAGGTTCTCCCCTTAGACCAAGTGCACCGTCTATGCCCTAAATATTCACGCCATTTTTCTCATTGTACAACATATACTACTGGTTATGTACGTCTGGAATGGTGCGTTTGAATGTATGCTCTGTGTTGAGACGGTTCTGCATTTCATTCGCTTTAATCACGGAGGCGCCATCTTGAACCAGATGTCTTTGTTTCTTACATAGAAACGAGGTCAAGCGTGGTAATTTACCACGTTTGAACTCGCTTCCATGTTAGAAACAAAGACGTCAAACAATGCAAATTCAAGATGGCGCCTCGTGAATAAAGCGAATTACATTCAATAACTTACGCGGTTACTAATTTAGGCACGCCCACATTTTCGAATATAATCAGTTATCCCTAATACAATCGAACCTCCCCACAACGGCCGCCTCGGGGACAATTCGAAGTGGACGATATACAGAGGTTCGATTTTTGGATCGGACAGATGGCGGGGGTGGAGTATGCCGGTTGCAGTGAAGAGGGAAGGGAAGCAAGGGTGTCCGAGCGGTGAGACTGCCGGTCTGTCAACTTGGTAGTCCCGGGTTCGATTCCGGACGGGACATCATATGTGACATGAGTTTGTCAGTTCATTCTCTCCCTTGCTCAAGACCCGATTTTTGAGCTTCGTTCGGGAAAAGAGAGAAATCGGCCCGATTCGCAAAAATCAAATAATAATTCTAAATTCATAAGCAATACTTACTCTTGGCCCTCGCGGTCCTCTCCTCCCTTTCTCTCCAGGGGGTCCTGGTGTACCCTTACAGGCAGATTAAGAAGGCTTTAGTATATACGTTAACCTTATATCCATATAATATTGGTCAAATCTTAACTCTTACCATGCGACCTTTCTCTCCGCGTTCTTCTTTCACGCCTTTGCGTCCAGGTTCTCCCTAAAAATGTCGTATAAATACATCTAAAGTCTTCTTCGCAGCCCTTTTAAGGTTCGTCACAGGGAGCGTTGCGTGACAAGCCTTGAAAGGACTGCGAAGAAGACTAACTAAAGTAAAGATAACACGAGCAATTGGTAATCATAGGTTGTACCTTCTGTCCTTTGTATCCAACAAGTCCAGCACTTCCAGTTCGACCCTAAAATTGTATGCAGCACATAAATATGATATGATCGCGAAGTTAATGAATGCTAGCGCTAATGCTGTGGTGGACTAACGTAAATGATAACGATGAAACCAGCGATAATGATGATTTCATATGTGAAAAATCACTGCACAAGACACAGTTTTGGCACGGTTGAGTTTTCCAGTGTTTTTAGAAACGGCAGGAAACTGACACCGGCATGATTCCGTGCAGTCTGCGTGGCGAAGTTCCCATGGTCATGCAAAATCGGCTTTGGTAACAAAGAAATGATAGTAGTAACGACAGCAGGAAGTCCTTTAGCGAAGATTCTACGAAATCAAAGATCAACTTTGTATTCCCAAAGATACCGTGCTCTTTTCCAAAATACAACAGCAGTAACTAAATGCTTACCTTCCCTCCCTTCCTGCCAAACGGTCCCGCGGGACCTCTACGACCACGGTCGCCCTTTAATAAGACAAAACAACGATGAATTAATAAATGTTGTTGTACTGTTTCTTGCGATAGACCACTTTATTTCAAAATGATTTGCTTGATACCGAGGATTACATGACTAAACCACTCATCCATGGCCAGCGCTTCTTTTGTTTTATCCGTACTAGCCTCAGTATCAAGTAAGTTTGAAACTGGTCATTTATGTCTTTCACAAACTCCGGATTCATAACACTTTATACAATATTTGTTTTATTAAAGAGAGTTTTCCTCCAGGTTGTCTTTTTCCCTGCGGTTTTGTCAATGTCTACTTTGGTCAATGGTTTTCATAAGACGGTTTCTTCCTAAAAATACACTTAGATAAGACTTCATGAAACTCTGTACAAGCAGTGCTTGTCAAAAATATTGCTAGAGAAGGTGTTTTTTTCAGCAAAATTCGTTTGTCTTTCAAATTTTTAGACAATAATAACATTGTGGTTATCCCCAAGGAGGAGACACTCCCACCTAACCTTCCCAACCCTTGTATTTATAGAGATAAACCTTAGACAAGAGATACATAATGCTCATAACCCTACCAAATGACCAAGAATTCCCCTTGGCCCTGGCCGACCTTGTTCTCCCTGTTAAAACACAAAAAGTAGTCAATTAGTTGGGTCTTAGTGCTTACAGAATTTCATTTGCTCATATATTTTACTTACAGATTTTCCAGGACTTCCTGTCAAGCCCATACCACCAGCTTCTCCAGGAAAACCCTGTTAAAGTAACAAAATGCTATTCATATAAAAGCCATGGTTCCATAAGGGCAGATCCAGGATTATCCTTCAGGATAATACAGCATTATAGAAATCGGAAACTGACCAGAGGATCCACAGGATATTTTGGAAAAGTATCGAAAACAAAGGGCCCCAAGTCGTCTAAGGAGCGGTGCGCCTCTCCCCTAAATCCGCCCCTGTCCATATTTACTAAAGGTGCGGTAATACGAGCAACAAAATCACTCAACTTGTCTCGCAACATTGCAGCGCAATATTGCAGCACGTTTTTCCGCCCGAGTACAAACCTTGTCTCGCAACAAAATAGTTTGCTGCGAGTTGAAAAAGTCTGTTGCAGCAAGTAGACAGTCGCTCTAATTTTTGCAACAAAATTTCATGATGTTGCGCGTATCAGTACCACCCCTAAGTCAACTTGTCTCGCAGCAAACTACGAAATGGCTTCCTTCGCGTTTGTGATTGATCTAATCAGAAGTCAGAATTCACTCAACTTGCAGCAAACTATTTTGTTGCGAGACAAGTTTGTTTTCGGGTGGAAAAACGCCCATCATCGCTCTTCAACTTGTTTCGCAGCAATGTTACGAGACAAGTTGAGTGATTTTGTTGCTCGTATTACTGTAGCTTAAGATGAACGCGCCACAGTAGACAACCTAATATGGAAGGGCTTTTTATCCCCGCCACAAAAGACCAAACTATGTTAGTTTACTTCACCTGTAAATAGATACTATTTGCTGCACATTTTTTTAAAGTACATAATACAGGAAGGAGCAGTTATATTTCACGGCTCTGTAAACAGTTTTAATATATAACATTTATGACTAAACTTGGTGAAAACTGACCTTTTGTCCTGGACGTCCTTCTTCACCAAACTGTCCAGGGTTTCCCTAAAATCGATGCATTATCAGGAAAAAAGTTGTCAAATTTCAAATGCATTTCATCTTTTGTCTTTCTTTGCCTGCTTGCAAATACTTCTAACGAACACTAACCTGATGCCCTTCAATTCCATGCATTCCCTCAGTACCAATGTTTCCAGATGGACCCTGCATTAATAAAACGAAAACGTTTATGTAAAGTATTTCAAGACACAGCCGATCGGAGTATGAACTAAACTCACACAAAACCAAGAGAAATTATCAATACATTTCTAAAGGAGACCAGCGAGTGAGGGGTTAGGTCGCAATTGGGATGGAAGTCCTGTTCCTTTCTCCCGTCACACCCATTTCTTTAGTTTTTCGATTATCTTGTTATGTGTTATTTCAGTTTTTCTAGTATTGTAAATTTGTGACAAATTAATTAAATTAAAAAAATTAAAAATTAATTAAAATTAAATTAAATTAAATTAAATTATAAATAATTATAAATTATAAATTAACCAGTTTTTCGAAACAGTGCGCGCGGATCCTGCAATAGGAACAAGGGAGGCAGAACCTTTGAGTTTCCAGATAGAGAAGCTCCATAGTAGATTCCCCTATATGATGATGATGATGCTAGAGTACAAACGCTTACAGTAGAGTGATTTTCATCGGACTGTGAAATACTAACTAGCTATTAGTGTATAGCAGTCAAAATTCAACAAAAGGAAACAATGGAAAGTGTGATCTACTAGTGTGTATTAGCTTAATAACTATTTCACAGTCCGATGAAAATCACTCTATGCAACACTTTTTTGTACTGTTTAGTACAAAATAGCACTAATCAAACAACAGAATAAACAAAACTAATAGAATAGACATTTACCGGATTCGCCTGAATGACCACGGAACAGTAAATTCGAGTCGACGCTGGAGTAGATAAAATACAGCAAATGTATGGACTTGAAAAGCCCAGCCTCGACTCGAATCTATTGTTAAGTCATGCGAATTCGGAAAGGTCTATCAACGTAAAATAGTACATTTTAGTACCATTTATGCTGCGAGAATTTTAGTGTCTGTATACCCTAATGATAACTTTTTATAATGATAAGACTGATCAGTACTAGCTAAAAGATTATAGGTCGATTTTTACCGGTTTACCAATGAGACCTCGATCTCCTCGTTTGCCCTGAAGTCCCTAAGAATTAGAATAAATTGGGATAAGTAATATAATTAGATTTCAATAAAATACGCATGAGGTATAAAAAAAAATTGAAATAGTGCAACCCCTGATAAGCGGCAATCCTCGGGGAACGGGGAATTTACATTATAACACTGATTCAAGACTTTGGTAACTGGCCACTAAATAGGGGGTGAGTGCTTAATAGGGGCTGCACTGTATTACGTACTTGATGTCCAGCAAAACCAGGCAATCCTTTCAGTCCACCTTTTCCCTGAACAATAAAAATGGTACAACAAACAAACAAATATACAAATTAATGGACTCCAAAAAACTGCGTTACGGATAATCATGGCAGTACTAGGCCTACGAGTACCACCCACTACCAAAATAAACTTTCTTTACAATTATATATGTTGATAAAGCTTATTTAGTATCTGTAGGGATCCCAATTAGCCTGCAATGTTCAAGAGCTGGCTCTAAGAGATCACTGCAAAACATACAACTTACCATCTCACCTGGTGGGCCGATGGGTCCGCGAACTCCTTTGTATCCAATTTCACCCTTTGTTCAAAGAAAAAAGTCAAAATTATTCAAAAGGCAAAAACATAATTTGTATGTACGAAACGATGCACTTAATACATGTTCATTTGAAAAAGTCACCGCATGAGACACGTGAGAGGTTAAGGTAAAATTTTGTAGTAGCAAAAGAATAACTAGCGCATGATTCAATAATCATTGAATAACGACTTTGTAAGAATTTTCATTTAAATTACGTGTAAAAACGCTATAACACAATACATTTTATAATGGTTTTTGCAAAACTCGCCCCGGTCCCCTCTCGAAAGTGCTATTTTTATGACCCCCAATTATTAGAATGTTTTACATAATGTCTCACAAACGAGCGCGGTGGCCCCCATTTTTATTCCTTTTATCACTTTACATCATATGTACAGCCGATCGCAAGGAGGTTTTAAAGTACATATCTATCTTTTCAAAGTATATTTGTCATGTGACAGATGTAGCTATAGATGGAATTATGGGCTGAATATCAAAGTGAATTGAAGAATAGTTCATTAACAGATAACAAATCTTACACGTTTTTGGTAGAGATTTGTTTGCGAACTACGCGGACTGACAGAAAAGTGCGCGCTCCCTGGCCATTCTTATTTGAAAAAAATAGCTAAAAAGTCTATTTTAGCTTCGTTCTCAAGATAAACACGTTTTACTTAACATCGAGAATGAAAAGTCGTATTTTTAATATATTTTTTAATATTCGGTCCAAATCAGATCTCCCAAGAGAAATATTTTCCAAACAAGTGTGGTGCACTTCATATCTTTATTATGTTTCTTTCTTATTAGTAACTTAAAACTTTAAACAATAAAATAAAACAAAATAATAAAATAATAATAAAGTTTCAGAAAATTTTCATTGCAAGAACAATTACTGAGGAATCACCTTAATTATAACTTCTGACTATAAATATTATAATTCAGGCGATTAGCGACTTTAATTGACTTTAATTATCGTGCAAGATCATAGGCATATTTGGGCAAAAGGAAGAATTAGACGATGAGGAAATAAGTTCCACTCTTTCTTAACTATTTGACAAAAGCAGTCCCCCAATATTTGACGATACCTGGTCTCCTCTGACTCCCTTGAAACCATTTACTCCTTTAATTCCATCGCGACCCTATAGTGAAAGGAAAAGAAAAAAAATTGTTCACCACTTGACAGATATGGTTAAAAGTATAAGAAAACAAACAAGGGGGAAAGAGGAGAGAGAAACATTTGTTAGGGTGTTTCACATGATAATTGGTATAATATGCACACTCTAATTGGTGGAGAACCGTGCGTGATTACATTACACAGGCATAGATAGATGACGTCATTGCATCCTAAGCACTCTCTGATTAAATGATTTAAAAGTTTCGATTAATATTATATAAAACAAATAGATTCCATTTTTCCGTGGGTCTGTACTCTTAGGTGCACAGAAGACGTGAAAATGTGGTTAGAACAACCCACACGTCACTCGAACTGGTCTCGCGGCGTACATTTTTGTTCGCGCCACATTTTGAGATCTTCTGTGCATCTCAGTGCATCTATTAGAGTACAAACGCACGGAAAAATGGAATGTATATAATACGCAGGCTACTATTGTTCAGGAACCGGTGTGTGATTACAGTGCACACACAAAGATGATGTCACAGAATACTGCGCATGCTCTGATTGGTTGCGGATTTCAAAAGTATTATATATAACAAATAGATTCCATTCTGTGGGTCTGTACTCCAATAGATGAATAGAAGACGTCAAAGTGGGGATGAGGACGAAATCGTCTCGTAGCGCACTTTTTGTTCCCACCACATTTTTTACATCTGTGTATCTATTAGAGTATAGACGCACGGGAAAATAGGATTTTTGAGGGATTAAATTCATACCGGGTGGCCTGGTCGTCCAGGTTGTCCATTACGGCCAGGATCTCCTCTAGATCCCTTAAAAAGAAAGAGTATGATATTATGATATTATTTTGATATGATAATTTTATCATTTACAAAACAAAAACAACGAACAACTTCGACTATTATACATCGACTGACATATTACCACACCCTTTACATTAACAACAACGTGCATACATACGTATCACCAAAATAGCACAAAGAGCTGATATAACAAAAAGGGACCACGAAAACGATATCTATTAGCTCTATAGGTCCTATAGGTTTGACATGATTGTTTCAAATCTTGGTAAACGCGTATGACAAACGAACATACCTTCAAACCAGATGGACCTTTTTCTCTGATGACATAGTTAGGATGGATAACTCTGGTCTTAAAAATATATAGTAATAGTCAAACGACGTTCAAAATTTAACGCTTAATGAAATTCCATCGTTCAAAGTCTATAAGAATACCTACTGTTGGTATTATGGAAATAGTAGTTGGTATGACAACTTCTGGTCCTTTTGGGCAAATGGGGTAAGTTTTGGCACAATGTTCTGATACGCCATTGGATCCAATCATTACTGTAAGCTCGCAAATATTTTCCTGGAAAAAAAAATGATCAACTCTTCAATAGAGGTATACAATGGACTACACATTATAGTCAGCTCTAATTCTTTAAAAGAATTTATCTAAACAATTCCAAACAACTTGATTGACATGACTTAATGTTAAAATGCGCCCCTGCTCAAAAAGAGAGAGATCGTCTTGTCACCTGAGGTTTTCTATCAATACTAACCCTGACGTCTTCTTTTGTTGGTAAATTTGGAACTACGTTTACTTCAAGTCTTTCCCATGATGGAAGATCAGTTAATCTTTCTGGAAATGGAAATCGCTGAACTGTTCTGCAATCATGTAGGAGGAGTTCAAGACCTCTATAGATGACAACGAATTTTTGCCACTCTTTATAGACATAATCAGGTTTGTGAAATCCGAGAACAAAGTCTCCTTGTTTCAATGTGACTACTCCATTATCTAACAGAAGAGTGAATAAGGTTGTAGATGAGTCATCGCCAGAGTGAGCCGAAACACTGAGATTAAAACCTTTGACAAGTCTGGAATTAAGTGTGAAAAGAAGTGAAAATTCTCTGCTGGTTTCATTGTCGCTAAAATAATCAGGAAGGCCAATAGAATGTGTTTGTAAACGTTCCAAAGGAGCATCTTCCACTGATGTATCTCTCCATCCTAAAACCTCAGGTAGGTCTATGGCTGCAAATAAAAAATTGAATGAAGTGAGACATAACTAGAACTTATATGAACGTACCAGGCATATTTTTATTTTATTGGACTGGGAATATAATTTCTTGATAACAAATTAAAAGATAGTCTACACTCTATAAATTTATAACACACCGCGCACGGCCGAGTTGTTAGAAAGACGATTAACCCCATCCCAGTATTATATCTAAAGAAAACCACTGATTTTAACTCAGGATTAGCCCTAATCGTCTTTCGATGAACCGGGCCAATGTCTTTAACATCCAGCCTTGGATCTGTCTGAACACTTAAGGAGCTTTGCTCCCCGCCTTCTTCTATTGAATGCTATAATCTTTTACCAGTATCACGGATATTGTTGTTGGACCCGTCCACAAGGAAACGTTTTCATCGTTCTCGTGTGTACAGGCAAAAAAATATATGAAAACGATCGTGTGGATAGAAAATATTTTAGTCGCTTACTTTTAGCGCAAACGAAAACGTTTCAGGGTGGACGGGGCCTCAGTTGACGTATTCAGTTGGAATGTGATTTCTTGGTAACAAAAAGAAAACCATCAGTTCTACAAATCGATCTATTTTAATTGATCTCTGCGAACAAACAAGCAGGTTTGGATTTTCCCGACCGGTTCACCTTTCCCGACCCCTTTTCGCTTCTTGCAAAGAGAAAACGAATTTCATGCTGAATAGGTCAAAATTTTATCAAAGGGTAAAAGGTGGAACACGAAATTCTAAAAAGCTGGAAAAGAGAAATAATCTGTAAATTATGGTCCTTGTTTAGTGCTAGTATCACATATCGGCTGACAGCAGAGACGTTGGATTGGAAACAACATGTCATTAAAGGGCTTCAAAACCACTTCAACAAAAGATGGATGATGGTACAGATCACGTGACTAAAACTCTCGTGAGTCGTTCAGGAATTTTCAAATACAGTACATTGATAGTACTTGTGTACTTCATCGCGTTGAAAGTATTGTGCTCTAATACATGACCTAACAGCCATCATTCAGGCAGTCTTCTCTGCCACCTGTCATTTCTCGTGTACGAGAAACCACTTCAAACCACTTCAACAAAAGATGGATGATGGTACAGATCACGTGACTAAAACTCTCGTGAGTCGTTCAGGAATTTTCAAATACAGTACATTGATAGTACTTGTGTACTTCATCGCGTTGAAAGTATTGTGCTCTAATACATGACCTAACAGCCATCATTCAGGCAGTCTTCTCTGCCACCTGTCATTTCTCGTGTACGTGGTTCCATCCATCGTCTCTTTGGCTATAAAAATATAATGAGGTCATTTTTGCCATCGAATTCTTGGATATCCGTCTGGTGGCCTATTAGTTTCAACGGACAGCACGGCAAAATGCACCACGCATATGCGTGCCTCCTCACTCCTCCTTAATGTTAGCCGCGATGAAAACAATCAGCAATCAAACAAGCAAACCACTGCGGCAAAATTCAAGCCACAGAAGCAAAACTCAGTTCCTCCAAAATGAGGTTAAGAACCGTAGTACATTGCCTGTCTTTTCTATTTTTATTTTTATTTTTTCCCGGAGTTCTTTTCCGTTTGGAATACCGCTTGGTATTCCTGTGGTCAAAACGCAGATCACACGCATAAGCCCGCGAGAACTCGCGCATGCGCAGTCGTTTAGCCACAGTGTCATCGCAACGTCTAAAAAATGCTAGAGAAGCGCTGGGGAAAAGTTGCAGCATTTCACGACAAACAAACCCATAAACATTAAACACAGAATGAAATGAATAGTTTACCTTGTAAAGTAACAGGAGTCTGTCCGGCGGCAAAGTCAATGAGGAAATTGGCAATCAAAAGAGTAACAGCTACAATTACCCTCTGGCTGTCAAGGTAAAAATTTATTACTATGAAGAATAACAAACAGTATTCATGATAAAGATTGGCTAGATCGTGAAAATAAGAACAGCCGTCATAGAACTCACTTAGTACCAATCCCCAAAACTGAATTGAACAAACATGCAATTTAACGAAACAGCGATAAAGTCCCACACTAGCACATTTTCCAATAATAATAACTAGGTATTTATATAGCGCATTTCACATTGTCTCAGTGCGCTTTACAATGTAGAAATCCTAATACTCTCACACACATTTCTTACTACATTAAATATTCTAAACACCCAACTCTCAACTCACCAGTTCGTTTTTGATGGAGGAAGGAAAACAAGAGGACCCGGAGAAAAACCCTCGAAGCAAAGAAGAGAACGAACTTAACTCACAAGAAGCGCCCCGTCCGGGAATCGAACCAGGGGACACAGCGGTGCTCTAACCACTTGGCCACCCTTGCTTCCCATTCAACAATGACACAATCAGTGACAAATTTTCTGAGCGAACTGGATTTGCCCCATCTACACGAGTAAATTCTATATGACAAATGCATTTTTCATATGAAATTTGGTGGGTTTTTTTTTTTCCATCCCCACGAGCAAAACATGTTTGTCATAGAAAATTTGTCATTGTTAAATTTCCCTTGTGGATAGGCCGGTATTAGGGAGTTTAAGCAGGAGTCGTTTTTGTCAACGCGGACGTCAGTGTGCGTTCTTCTTCATCCGTTCGCCATCATAGATGATGTGTCCGTTTTTGTTAACCAGAAGGTCAGTGAAGGCTTTTTCACCTTCTACCAAGAACAGCAACCTCATCTGTGACGGTGAACGGATGAACGAAAACGTCCGCGTTGACAAAAACGTCTCTTGCTTAAGCTCTCTATTAATGATCAAGGACCGCGAAGCAGGAGAGGCTACTGGGGGTTTAGTTCTTCCACTTTTCTGTCCAGAGTAAAATGTTTAAAAAAAATGCTATCAGCCGTCATTTAGGATGTTGTGGCCCTAAACCTGCCTTGTTTTAGCCCCACCACTTTAAAGCTTGCTCCGCGGTCCTTGATGTACAGTCAAAACAAACATTCCTAAATCAATAATAATTGACGGTTTTTAATTAAATTTGAGAAAAATTCAAAAACAAATACATTCAATGAGATAGCAAGCCAAAAAGATAGCAGTAGGACCAATCATAGATAGATGCTAATGAGATAAGAATGCGTAATTTTTTGAGGGACAGTTACTTGATCCGAGGTTAATGACTGACGAAAGATTATTCACCTCGATCGAGTATTAAAACTGACCAACTTGTTATATCAGTGAGTTTTTTAAACGAGAACTTGTCAACGGTCTGATCATCATTTCTGAATTTGTCGTTCATATCAGACAAAACTATTTTGTTGTTAATAAAGCGGTTTGAAAACGTTGGCAAATGGTTTGAGCCCCGAGGGTTTGAACGTCCTTCAGCTTTAATGAATGCCGATGTTGCAATCGTTTGCAACCCTCTTTACACAGTGTTGAAACATGTTGAATGGATGTTGAATGAGCTTTAAAAAAAATCAATCTTTGCTTCAAAATCCCCCCAACATTTCCTTTGTTCTCGTGAATGTTGTATCGTGCTGAGCCCGTTCGTCACCCTCAACTTTTATTGAACGAACGCAAGGGACCATTTATTGTGTTGTTCAATTTCGTCTCCAGAGCAATTTCGTCTCCATGCGTAGTGAGAAAAGGCAAATATATATATAAAAAAAGGTAAAGGTAAAAAAAGGTAATTGTCCGATTAATAACAGGGCAAGCAAACGGTTAATATAGGTTAATATATTATCAGTCTGAAAACTAATACATTTTTATGTGGCGAAGTTGAAATTGCCACAGAACAATAGAGTTGCCCCGTTTTTGCGCGCATTGTTACTTAAAGCAGATCAGTTGAAACTGTTTGCCATCCCTGCACTCAACACCATTGAAAATCATTCCAACAATACTGAATCGATGTTGTATGAATGTTCAATCCATTTGCCAGCAGGGCGTAAATTTATTCACACCTAGCTCCAAGTTAACAGTATCCATTCCACAGTATGTGAATATATGACTGGTGCAATATTTTCTCATTTGAGCTATATGCTCCTTAGTTATCAAGTATTTCTAATGATTAGATGACATCATCTCAGAAATTTGCAATTCACCTTCCCCGCGTTTCCCAGAATTCATGACGATTCAGCGCGCGCAAGTGAGGTCATAAAATATTGAACCAAGCCATAGATATACTAAAAAAATCACCAAAAAAACCCCCGAGTATAGTACCTACAAATTCCGATAAAAGCTCATAAGAAGGGTTTCAGGAAATTCTCCAGTTCTTCTGAAATGACATAATCAACGTGTTTCTCATGTAAATACAAGAGTTCCCATTAAATGCCATCATTTCTTAATATTTTGTTCTCTGACCTCGCTTGCGCGCGCAAAATCAGAGTAAACAACCCTGGGAAACTCCGGGAAGGTGAATATTTGGTTTACGCCTTGGAAGTAGCTTTATACTGATATCCAATAATACACTCCATACTATACTCTTGTATATTAAATGATTCCCGAGATGATGCCGTCATCAAATTATCATAAGTCTTTGATAACTAACGGGCATACAACTCAAACGAGGAAATATTGCACCAGTCACATATTCACATACTGTGGAATGGATACTGTTAACTTGGAGCTGGGTGTGATATGCACTTTAAACTTCTATACTGTGCACTATTTATAAATCATACGTGCACGTGGAGTTACGACATTCCTTTTCTTAATGACTTTCCTCGGTATTATTTGACTATAGAGGCTTTGCTCGATCGCGTGACTAAGGATTTTTTTTTTTTCGGTACAAATTTCTCATGAAGTCACTTCTAGTTATGATTCTGAAAATATTTAATCCTCAAAATAAATATTATCATCAATATACTAGGCCAAATAACGAACTGCCCTCTTGAAAACGTGCCGTTCAGCGGGCGAAAATTGAATTTGACGGGCCGCAAATACATTTGCAGCCCTGTTGCTGATTGGCTGAGAAGGCATCGCGCTGACAGCTCTCGACCAATCAGAATTTACAAGAAAACCATTTCAAAACTCGAGTTTTGTGTCAATCGTTATTTTTTATAGTTATTTGAAGACAACTTTTATCGTACTGATCAAACGCCATTTTACGACTTTTACCACCAATATGGAAGAATTTCCAAGTTTCAATTACAAAGTTTGCTATTGATAATGACATGACTTTTGTCGGGCATATTGTTTATTTGTGGCCCTTGTAGCATCATTTGCACCCTCGCTGCGCTCGGGCGCAAAAGAAGCTACTCGGGCCACAAATAAACAATATGCCCTCCAATAGTCATGTTATTGTCCTATTATTACTAATAAGTGATTATTGAATTTGTACTCTCTATTGTTTGACTATAAAGAATTGCCATAATCATAAAGACAATACCTAGTTATCTAAAATGGCTAGAAATAGTTTACAGTGACCGTATGCTCAAAATGTTCATTCCACGAAATGAACAACTAATCCTATACTGATGAAAACGGTTTTTAACAATTATCGTAACAATTACCGTAATGAACTTAAATGAGATTTTGATTCATGTCTATTTTAGTTTGATCCGTGTTGCTATAGCAACAATAAACAAAGGTGGCGGAAAAATAGTTTCTGTTGGTTTTGATGAGGACCGATGAGCGTTAGACAAGCGACTTTATATGATCATATTCAACAATGTAACGGAAAAGTAATTTTCAATTATAAGCAGATTGTGATAATCTATTACTTGATACCGTGAGTTATTTTACTCTGCCCGGTTGTTCGAAAGAGGATTTATTTCTAACCGAAGATTAATTCTAAAAAAAACTATTGATTTTAACCCAGGATTAAGACTAATCGCCCTTCGAGCAACTGCACCCTTAAGTATAACCATGTTATTATCATTTATTATTTAAGCATTCCACAGAGACTTAATATTAATCCACTTGATGCTGAGTATTGCTGGACTAAATCTCGAGTCAACCGATTTCAGCTCGGGATTAAAATATCGCTGCTGTTGCACGGTGCAACCCCGAAAAAAGGTGTTGCGAACCGATTGCTATATTTACAGTGATTGCAGCAACTGTCTCGCAATAATTTTGCGCAGTGCAGGCTGTGTTTACGTGCTGTAGTAGTTCGTGCAACTTGTTTCGAAACGCCATTACCAGACGAGTTGGCGAAATAGTTGCACCGTGTAACCCTTAATCCGCTGCCTACTAGAAAATAGCCGGCTGAGACTGATAGGCATTTAAAAAAATAATTTACAAAATACAGACATCATACTGAGATGTAACCTATAGAGATTGAAGAACGAAGGTTATAAGATTATGGATTAAAAAGAAAGACAAACAAATGTTTTAATTTGAGACGGCAAAGAAAGACTCAACAGACTACGCCCAAAGAGTACGCTATAGGGATTTTCACGTATACAACCTTTATGTGCAAAGCGACGGCAATGCATGCAGACTGTATCAGTAGTGATTTTGTACCTTCATATCCTTGTACGAGATGCGGTTCCACCTCCAGGGTCAAAGATTACATGCAATAAACCATTTACTTATGCTGAGATGACAGATAGTGTAATTATAAGGCATCTGGGGTATTTTTAATTCAGGTATAAAGTGTAGTACTTATTTCATTTGTTCAATTAGTGGTTATATATTGATACACCTTGCAACTTTGCGGCTAGCCGTATGCTTCCAGCGGAGAAGTACCCTAAAGACTATAAGATCAACGTGGGAGGTTCCGCCTAAGACTAATGAAGTGGTGCTTTCCTTTTCTGTATTAAAATTCCAGACATGTTCGACTGAACAGCAAGAGCCTGCAAACAGCTAAAAAAATTAAGTCTCCGAGTATCAACTTTTACAAATGCTAAGCATTTTAATGGATGAACGGCTGGAGATCAGACAGCTCAGCGGGATGACTGTTTTGTCTTAGCAATGGATTAACCATTGGTAATGAACAAGTCTGCTAATAAAATCTTTAAGTAATTCTTCGTTGCCCAGAAGTATCTCAGCGGGCGCAGAAACACGAAGAAAGGATAGTGGGAGTGGTGAATTCTATCCTCTTAGTCTGCATAATATCATATTCAGTTTTTATCCACTGCATAAGGATTTACCAAACAGGCAGGACCGCTACAAAGGGTAAGTGTAACGTCCGAGCGAGACTGTGGAAGAGTCTACGTATCCACTCTCTGTAAAACCAGGATTTAAAAGTATACATTCCTGGGCAGAACTATTTCCTGGAAAAGTAATGGCCTCATAACTATATCGGTACTTCAGAGGTTTACAAAAGATGTTACTGCAGGTTGGTAATGCGAAGCATTCTCTTTAGCATTTTCCCTCTTTTTTCAGTGAAACCACTCTTGTCATTCTCGCAATACCCTGCGAGCAGAGACTTGTTTTACCTTTCCCCTAAGGACAAAGTATTCTTACAATGGTTTCAATGAAATTTCGGTCGGACTAAACAAAAAGTACAGAAAATCCAATGAACTGGAGCTCATTTCATATTGAAGTTAAAGTATGCGCACCCCGCCGTGCTACCGTGAAGCCAACAAAGTGCTCAAACATCAACAATATGAAAACTCCGCCTTTGTCTGGGTTTTTGGTAGTCTATAGCCTTGTTGTTACAAGCGACGGAAGCAGAAGCGGAGCAACATACGCAAACTCAGTACTGTTCAATGAGCAGTGCATTACTAAGTCTGCGGATGTTGATTCCGCTTCTGCTTCCGTTGCACGTGAAAACCAGGCTTTTCGCCCAATTCCCATTCGAGACTTAAGTCTGGCGGGGCGCGTTATTATGTGGTAATATTCTTATTATGAATAATTACCTTTAAGCCAAACCTGATTTTCACGAGCGACGGAAGCAAAAGTGGAAGGATCATATGACTCAGTATGTACTGTTCATTGTCTTCTTTTTTTCCACACACCTAAGTGAGAAATGCAACACTGCTGAGGCTGGGTATGTTGCTTCCGCTTCTGCTTCTGTCGCTCATGAAAACCAGCCCTAAGGGCTGTGTGATGACATTGAGAAAGTTAAGCAGTTGTCGTATTGGTGTGAAACTTACTGCGCCGTACCGGGACCGTGTCAGTGCCGTAATTAAGCAATATAAAACGCGCGCATGTCTCTGTACTGTGATATAAACGATGGAAGGTGTTGAGCAAGAGAAAAGCAAGCTTAGGAACACGAGGCGTAGCCGAGTGTTTCTCTTGCTTTCCGAGTGCTCTACATCTTCAAGAGTGTTTATATCACAGTACAGAGACATAACGGTAATCGTTTTATATTATTTTTAGAAAACATTGTCATCTCTCTGTCATCTGATATGAACATGGTAGCCAGCCAATCAGCGTGGGCGTTATATCTCAAATATCTTATAATATCTATTAAAAACATTCGAAAACTTTGCCGTAACCGTACCGTGCGGCGACCGTGCCATTTTCCTAGTCATACGAAATTGGCTTAACTGTATATTCAGTATTAACTAAATTTGTAAGCATTTCTGTTTTAAGAGGGGATTTTTTTCAAGTTCGAGCAGTGAACGACAAAAACTCCTGAGTTGAAGAATAGCTGTTGTACAGAATTAAAATCATTTCTGTCGGAAAGTTTAAGTTGTTTGTAAGTAATTTTGGCCAATGAAATTTGAATCAAAGTGTTAATCCAAAGCGAAAATTTGGATCAAAAATGAGGTTTAGGCCTTCATTTGCTCATTTTCTGTATGTTTTCCTTATATTCAGCTTGAAAAAGCTTAATCCTAACACAACTTCAAGAAAAAGTCTTTGTACAGTTCAAAAATCTGTTTCAAACAGGTATTTTATCTTGGTACATCAGTTTTTAACCGGGAGAAAAAGGATTTGAGTGTTAATCCAGAACGAAAATTTGGTTTAAAACTCTCACGAAGGTCTAGTTTTTGGCGCTTTTCGCCATTATTGCTCGTCATTGAAAAAAATCTCCTCTTAATATTTATTTAAACCAGGTTTTCCAAACAATTAATCGACCTTTGATCATTTACTTCAAAAGTGAAAGGGTATAAGATGACATCGAACATTTCCATTTATTTAAAAAACTCTTTGTTTTGTTATATATTTCAAACACATCAAAAAACAATTGTTTTAAATATCTTGAATAACTTCATTACTTGACTTATCCATAATCTACTAGAACATTCGCGGAAAATACTGTACATTATAATCAATTTTAGGAGTTGTTCCTGCGATACATATCTGGATATCTAAGTTGACATTATTTCATTGCCTAATATTATCTCTTTTTGGTGAAATTGTAACCATATATATAAGAATTGCAAGTCAACTATTGTATCTCTTTGAATATGAAAACCCTTCTAGCCTTCTATAAAGATACAGTATCACTCCGTAACATGACACCACTAGTCAAGTCACAGCTGGATGTTCACAGGAACTGGTACAACATTAACAAATGGGAGAACAAGAGGAGGTGATAAATAATGTCTTTAAGCAACAGAAATTACCTGCATCACAAAAAGAAACTATTATGATGCATTTTATAATCAAAGAAGGAAAGTGATTATAAACATGGAAGAAGTGTCTAATCAATTATGAGCTAATTATTTGGGCAGGTTATTCTATTAACTTCAGTTAGATTTTATCGCTCAATCAACCTTGGGAGCAGCCAATGGTGTGTGTGAATTTACATAACTTCCACCTAAAGGAAAATTGATGGATTTGAAAAACCCAATCAAAGTTAGCATGGGTTGCACTTGGCAATTAATGATTTTTGCTATAAGAAAAGTAAGGGATGTATGACTGTAAGACAGAATAGTTATCACATTTGAATAAAAAAGAAAAGCAGAAATTGAAAGTTAAATAGGTTATAGAAGTAAGAAAGAAAATAAGAAATAACCTAATAAGATAAATAAATCATTAGAATACTATAAGCAAGATTTAAGACGATTCAACATAAATCTTGTTTGATATTCATTTACACTATACTAGTCACATTTAAAAGTTAAAAATCCGGCATTGCAAGATGTTGATATTTACATTAAGTTTAGATTAAAGAAGGTATTATAAATATTTGAAGAGTAAAGAACCAATAGCATTTACTGAGCATTTAAGATGATCATGATTCTACAAGTAAATTCTTAGAAACAAGAGTAGATATGATGACAGCTATCTTATCGTCATTATTATCAGCACATCTAAGTTTATAATTTTCATGGTGTCAGTCGATCAATTCTATTAGAAATATATCAAGACGATGATAAATTCAAAGAAATGTTTTTCTATGTAAAGGAGAGAGGCATTAGCTTTAATTGCTGGCCTGAAAACAATATATTCATGAATGATGATAAAATACACTCTAAACTATCTAATTTGCATTAAATAGATAAAAAAACGCAAATGTAAGCCCCTGGATCCTGCCATAACGTGAGTGCTAAAAAACTTGTATAATAATTTGTATAATAACTGTAGCACATAGTTTCAGCAGCATAATGTCACCTATTACAATTTCAAGCTATTTATAGCATGTACACATCTTATACAACGAATCAGTATTTAGATGTCTAATGTTTGTTTATGATCATAACTAGCCAGTTAATTTACCTTTCAACAAACTAACACACAAAAACAGTGTTCCATAATACATTCATTACGAAACCCATCAGTTGGATTAAAGATAGTTAGAAAAGTTTATCCAGCTGATGACATCACCACCTTTACCAATTTACATAACTATTTAAAAGTGACTTAGAAAGTGACATTCTACTATAACTATGCCAATTTAGAAATAAACATTTGACAAAATATACATGTCTGACCTGGGCTTGAATAGCTGGCCCCTAATCCACCACATGAGAAGTCTACATACAGTGCTTGGAGCTGTAAAATATAAATACGAGAGATAAATATCAGTACAACGAGCACTGCTACATGAAAAGAACTCCTTCAGTATTGTAATTGCTGTTGGATTACTTATTAGATAATCCAAAACTAATTGCACTGTAAGAATTTTGCCTGGATAATACGGGATGAAGCATTTCATTGCTTTGAATGTAAATGGTAAAAAGCAGAGATTTGGCAATCCTGCACGTCCGCGAGTCCAGCCTGATCAAAATGTCAAGACACAATGCCCACCTATTGCTAATTAGTGGCTCTTCAATAATGCTTCCATTGATGCAGTCCTGAAGCGTATACACAGATCCCAAACCAACTATTGGCCTGCGTATCGTGGGCTAATATACAACAAAAGCGAAGAAGAGACGGAAGGTGATACTAAGCATATAAGGAGTAGAAAGGAAACATAAAGCAAAGTAAGGTCGTATAAATTACTTTTGGCCGAGTAACCTAAAACCTCAGATGAATCAATTGCCACGACAGATCACTATACCCTGTTATGTGGCCCCGTGAAATTCGCGCAATCGATTTTACCTTAATAACAAACTCGTTGGTAAGAACCACTTATGATTAATATGACGACTGTCAGATAAATCCAGACTGTGTCCTACCTGATTGCCCTTTCTACATAGGACAGTTGCCGAGCTGAAGTTAGGTAACGTCCACTCTTTGGGGCCGTCGAATGCGGACCTGGGGACTGGAAACCAAGCTATTGACAACAAACTCGTTGTTGTGCTGGGTGAATTACTGTGCGGTATCTACGATTGAAGTGTCATTTAAGCCTTTTAAAAACTTTTTGAAGGCTATGAAAACCAGAACAGAAGCAACTTTGAAACATGCGTTGCACTCCGGTTTTCAAATTTCAAGCCGATAATTTATTTCGTGATGCGGAAAAATAAACCCTATGTGATGAACGTAACGCCAGACATGCGAGACTACAAAAAGGTATTGTGACGGTCGCACAATTGGGCTGAATCAAATTGACTTGGATGGCAATTTTGCGACGGAAATCCTGCTAAGATCGTAAGATAAAAAAATTTCACGCACAGAATATAACTGTAAGGCCAAATATACAAAACAGATTTTTCTTGTCTACTTTCGGGGAGCATAAACCTCACGTCTAAGAATAACCTTTTCCATAAGGCAATCATCATTGTCCGAAAGCTCTTCTATGATAATGAAGTTGAAATATAGGCTAAACGAATACTGATTCGTACTTTAAAAATCAGATATAGCTGACATGGGTACAATGTCCTTGACACTTAATTCATGAGGTGAAATAGGGCAGAAAAGACTTAAATTTAATGAGTGCATGCTTAGAGTTTTCTGGGATCGGAGAGGATGGAAGAGGGGTCGAGGCAACTAGCCATGTTGACATGTCATGATTATGTGCTGACACCGGCAAAATAACGGAACTGTACAGGGAACGAAAGCTAAACGTTTATATCACAGCCGCCTTTAACAGATGTGTTAATCGATCGTAAATGAAAGAAAGATGAAAGGCTGAATGAAAGATGAGATCATTAACGCCATACTAATTAGTATGAACCACATGCTATTTTAGCGTACCGCATATTACCGGAGAGAACGTCCTTTCTTCAAGAGTGTATTGTTTCTCGACAAACTGTAAAACTAAACCAAACCGCTCATAATCAAAGATTTGCGGGGTTGGTTTTCGGCTTTTTCGCCAAAACATTTATCGATATTCATAATCAACCCTTAAATCTATTTTGATAGATATGATAAATAACTGTTTACCATCCGATAAATTTAATAAAGGCACGTCGCTTCTCGGTCCGAATAAGCCTCCCTTTCTGAACTGATACGGCCTCGTCGTCACAAGGTAGATTTGGATCTGATACGCCCCTAGCTCAATTAAACCTCCTTCCCTCTACTTTTGTTTGTGTTAGGTATGACTTACACTACCAACAAAAATAAAAGCTGCAAATGCAGTACTCGCAATGGTATTCATCAATTTTTTCATAAGAAACAAAAGTCAGGCATTATTTCATGTTTATTTCAAATGATATTAAAGCCCACTGTTCCGATTAAGCCCCGTCCCACAAGGTCAGAAACCCTTTGGGCTTATCGGGATATTTGCGGTGTTAGCCATATCACTGGAGGGAATAAACCCCAAGCGTGTTGACGTTTTCAATTGATTCCCCCTCCTTTTCAAGAACCTTTCATATTCAAATTTTAATTTCCTTCGAGAATACAAACAAGGTAGTTTTAATTAGTGAAAAAAAAACTACTCATAATGGTTTCTGCAATAGAGAGGGGGGGGGGGGTCAAAACGTCATCACGCCTGGGGCTTATTCCTTATGGCAACCTAAATGTGTCTTTACCTTTTACTCAGAGAATACATAAAATGTGATGTTGAAAAATAAACAAGCATAACTTAAAACATCCCATTTATCACCTCAGAACTTGCGCGACTGACCAACCCGTCGCCATCAGGCAACCTGACTTAGGGATAATTCCTGGGTAAGGTGAAAGGACATTGGAATGGGTCGTGTCGCAAAATCCGCAACCTTTTACGCCAGGGAGTCACTGAAGAGTGCGTCTAAGCAAAGGTATCATTACCCTGACTACCAGAGTGGGAATTGGAGCCTTTGGTATTCAGGGTAACATATGATTGCTTTGGTAGTGTAATAACACTATGAAGTGTTAAAGACATAAAGAGAAGTTTCATGTTTAACAATGACACCATGCATATATAATTACTGTTCGTAATAAAATCTGACCAGGAATCTGACATACTGATGAGGTGATTAGTAGAATCTCGCGTCTCGCCCTGAATAACGAGAAGCAGAACGCTCCAAGAAAAGACAATTACAATTACCTGGAGTGGTTTGTTTTTCGACACGAGCTTATAGTTTATACCTGTTCATTGATTCAAAAATTCTTTAATTAATTAAAATTAATTAATTAAATACCTGAAAAAACGTCGGGGGCGTGGGTGGGGCACTGTCCTCTAATTGCAGTAAAGCCCCTGTTCCCCCGTTGTGTTCTCTAACCCTAGTCACTAGAGTTAATTCGTTAACCAATCAGATTATTATTTGAAATTAATAGAATTTGAGTATATATCTAGTTTAAACACTGAAGAATACCACTCTTCAGTAAAAGTTTAATTGAACAAACGGCATGTTTCAGCAGTAGTCTGGCCATAATCAGTATTATAATGTGTGATTTGGATAGATTCGGCCGATTTAAGTAACTACGGTAGCATTTACTGAAAAGTTGGATGAAAGTTCCTGAAAGAGGGGAACATTAGGGTGTACTCTAATAACCGAAAAACCGCGGCTAAAATCGCCGAAAAACCGAAACCGCATCTGAAAAATCACGCTTTTCTACCATAAGTAATGCAAAAACTGGAAACCAACAAAACCGCAAAGATAATTGGCTTTCACCGTAAAACTCAGTCCAAAAACTACAAAATCCGTAAACTGCAGGTCTCAGCTGGAAAACCGCCAAACCATGTACAAAATGTCCAAAATCCGTAAAACCGCGTTAAAAATCGGTAAAACCGCCAAACCGTCGACCTTATGTCCCCCTCCTGAAAGCGCACTGAGTTAATTTCAAATGTAGACAGCGTACGGCAAATCGATTGCATATTATTTGTCAAATCATGGCGTTTTCTAGTCACGCTCATTACAGTTTTCTTTCATTCAAGGAGTTCATCTGACGTGTCTCATGATCACTCTCCAGCTTCGAATAGTTGTCGCACTGTAGTTTTTCCGCTCTTCATTTCTAAATTCTAAATCAGGCACTTGTGTTTATTGAAAAATTTTCCTTCCTTTTATTAAACAAATGGTAACTTTGTTTAATAAAAGGAAGGAAAACGCAGATGATCTCCTTGAAACAGACGCAGATTTAATGGCCAGCCTGTAAATGTGATCATTACTCAACTACAAAACAATATGCTTTTCTGTTCATAATATTTTAAAGGCTCTGGATGTAGAATCATGCTAAGGAATCCCGGGGGAAACAAAATCGAATAGAATGCAAAATCATCAAAAGCTAAGCACAATCATTGTTTACGATGTACTTGTTTTATCAGTATGAGCGCGAGTCAGTCGGGACCGTTTCAAATAACACCGCCCACTTCCCAGGGTACAAGCGCTCAAAATTTTATCATGTAAAATGTTCGGCGTAAAATTTTTTAACATACTTTTTGCTTTAGAACAAGCTAAACGTATTTAATAGCACAGTAACAGAAAGACGATAGTAATAATAAATCAGAACCGAAATATCAATCGATCAGTTTGGACTTCCATTATTTTCGAGCTATCTTCACCTGTTCACACATGGAACTCATGAGTATTTAATGTCCGTATAATTGCTTGAATACATGACTTAACTGTTTTTGACAAGGCGACAGCTATTAAACAGTACAAAAATCTGATGTAAATAAGTGCAGAATTCTTGTAAGCATTTGGACAGTTCGTGACAAAGCTAACGTTTTATACACCTTGCATGTCCGTGTATAACATACCAAGCGTTTCTTTGAAGTTGTTGAGTTCAGTCTCCAACTGTCCTATGGAGCAAAAATCGTGGTGAGTTAAGCCACACAGTTGCAACAGTAAAGGCCTGGAGGCTAGATGCAACTTTCTGCAACAGTTTGCGCAACTCCTGCAATGTTGCGCACAATGTTGCCCAGCACGGTTACAGCAGGAATGTTTTTATAGACATCACACGGTCATGGGATGGCTTAGTCCGTTTCATACTCATAGGATCAATCATAAGAAATTTACTCTGTTCGCTAATCAATACGTTAGATGGTCATACTTTTTGCCGCTCTACTGCGCAACTGATATCGACAATGTTGGAGAGAAACTAAAACAGTCTCAATGCATTGACCCCATTAGCTGTCACATACTTAAGTGCAGAGAAAAGATTGCGACAAAACAGGCTTTTAACAAACAATTCCAAGTAGCGGCCTCCTATTTGTAAAATGTAATACAATGTAGAATGTATGTTCGAAAAGAAACAAAACTGTTTTATCTCTTGGTAATTGTATTAGGTAATTGGTGCTTCCAATGGATTAAAAACCCTAATAAAACTCATTGCAAAGGTTTAATCAATGACGCCCTTGCAAGTTTTGGTAAAAGATTTAAGCTTTTCTTTCTTTCTTTCTTTCTCTCTTTCTCTTTCTTTCTTTCTTTCTTTCTTTCTTTCTTTCTTTCTTTCTTTCTTTCTTTCTTTCTTTCTTTCTTTCTTTCCCTCTTTCTCTTTCTTTCTTTCTTTCTTTCTTTCAATCTTTCAGTCATTCATTCTATTTTCTTTTCTTTCTTGCTAGATTCATAGACATGCACATTGCCAGTGTTTCCATTATTAAACTTGCCACATGTCTCATTTGGCGGAGAAAAAAAAATTATTCAGAAAGTTCAATTCATTAACCCCGTCAGTGGGTTAGTCAAATAGCAGCAACTGCAGGCACTTCAGCCGAATTAAATGAACAGTTGTGCGATGTTGCAACCGTGTGCACTTCGAATCATAGAGTTGCTTTTTAGTAATTAAGGGACCATTATCGTGCTTCACCCCTCACCCCGTGGCCTCTGTAAAACAAACGATGATCAATGAGCCGAATGAGGAATGACGTATAGAAGATACCCATAGAAAATGTGTGTACATACTTATTCGCTCTAAAGCGGCAAAGATTTCTTGTAACTTTTCCTCGATGACACGACTGTGTTCCTCATAAGAGTTAACAATTGCTTCTTCGATGACTCCGCAAGTCTTCGTAGCTTGCATTTCCAACGCTTTTTTGAAATCTTTAAACATTAAAGAAACAACAAAGAAGATTGCATACGCCTTTGAATTGTATTGCATTTAGTGCATGCATATAAGTATCTTTAAACGGGTATCTACATTGCTTTATATATGAGTTTGATACCACCCTAAAGCGGAGAGACTGCATCATAAAAAGACTATTTCTACTATCTGTGCATTCAGTTAATTAGTAAATCGGACTATCGTGAATTCATATGGATCACCATCGTTGCCTATTATTTCTATTTAATTCTATATCTTGTGGAATAGTTGAAATGGTTGAAACTAAAACTTTAACTGATTTGACTCACCGCTTAGCAGATCTGTATCTCTTTTGCGTTTTGAATTGATATCATCTATTTGCTGTTGTACTCTTCTCTGTATCTCATCACTCGTTGGTGACTTGTTTCCCAAGTTTTGTGCAAAAGCATGGTCAGACTGCTGAAACGATCTGCTGCCTTCCACAAAAGTTGCTTCTTCCCTCGGTTGACTGAAAAGCGAATGGTATTCATGATAGAATAGTAAAACAGACAAGCTAATACATTCAAAATCTTATTTTCGTTTATATAATATAGCACTAGAGATATTTAACAGGGACGTGCTATAAAATGTTAATTATATAGCGCGTATATTATACCATTCATCTATCTATCTATAGATATATCTATCCATTCCAACCCGGTCTGCTCCCCGTTTCACAAACGTTCGTAACTTACGAGTACTCAAAAACGCGACCTTTTTTCCGACGATTTACAGCTACAGTAGCTATAATTACTATAGCCCTTTTAAAAGTACTTTTCAATGTGTAATTTCAGCATATTTTGTTGTGTTAACTTGAGCAAATTCCCTTACGTTTACGATAAAGATGTTGTTACATAAGACTTACCAGTGCTCGGTTACGCAGAATTTGTAAAAAGTGCTCTGAGTTATACCGGTTTGAACTCATTGCAACAAAATCTCTACTAGCTGAAAATGTTTTGTCAGCGCGAGAAAAAAATTGCAGCGTGTATCGTTGGTTTTAAGAAAATGTTGTTCGATACTTACAACAATATTTTTAAAATTCGAACTGAGTAGAAAGGGCTTCTACGTCGTGCAACGCGTGTTATCATATGACCCGTATTGACTGAGTTTAGGCTTGCTGCGCTCGGTCCGTACGGCCATTACCTCGAGTCAAATGTTTTTCCCGTCTGGCCCTCCGCAGTTATGTCTGTACTCGGTGCGGCAGCTTGTATTTGCACGACAACTTTCGTTAGTTCGACAGGGACTTTTGTTTTGTTTTGTTTTGTTTTGTTTTGTTTTGTTTTGTTTTGTTTT